>BNCP01000002.1:3647100-4889200 GCA_019650235.1 Volvox reticuliferus
AAACAACATAATAGGCTGTCAATGGTTTACCGAGGCCCCAGCACGTGCTTTCGGATTTTACCAGGCCGGAAGCATTTGTGAAACCTGCTTCCAACTTAACCAAATATACATGAAATGACGTCTGACTCGGGTATTTCAAGGGAGTCCGGCATAGCGATTGCCAACCTTAAAAAACATTATTTCAGTTATGAAGACAATTATGGAACCGACATCGTTGTAAATGCGTTAGCATGGCTGTCGCCGTTATTGCTAGTGGTGGTGGCAAAGGCGGTGGTTGCAATCGTGCTAATGGCATGATTACCTCCAAATGGGGCTTAGGCATTTCACAATTCTTTGCATGTAGAGCAGTCAAGACATGTAATCTCGATTTAGGATTATTCAAATGATGCGCCAAACGTTGATGCCACATAAGATTATGTTAGCCGTCCCCTACCGGCATATTGTACGCGCGCATAATTGAGATCGGATCCTAGAGATACAATTCCAGGCTTCCGGGAGGATCTAGCTACGCCTGAATGCAGGTACGTCGAGGAGTGCAGCAACGCTGGAACGCTGATCTCTGGCTCACACGTCGCACTAATACCATGCAACAGCGCCATTGTGCCCACCCCCTAAAACCAAAGGGTGAAGGAATGTCCATCATGGAAAAAAAGCTAATTTGCGTACCGATGGGGACGCCGCTCAAATTGACCGTAGAATGTGTAGTGCTGCCACGCAGTGGTGTCAGAGTTGACCATATCCATTAAATCCCGATTCCGCTGCCGGTAAAATTCCGCATCAAAGCAACTTGAGCCCCGTGCTTTGGCAACGAGAATACGGGGAGCCTTGTATGAAAATTCATTGCTCGCGTACTTGTTTGACAACAGTAGAGAGACGTTTCTTGATGTTTCGTTTTCCTGCATCCGCCATCCGGTTTAGAACAATTGGCTTCTGTCTATCCAGTCAACGCCCTTGCGCTGTAGCAAGCAACATGAAAGTAAAATGATGTATAGCGTGCAAACCGCCTCACCAGCCATAAGTCATATTGAGCCGCCTTCAGTGAATACGTGATATTGCGCTGTAGTAAGAAGCCCTTGACCTTGACAAACATCACCTCGAGGGGGTCTAATGTTATACCATCGTAGGTTAGGTCGGACTGTGGGCTGGACCTGCACAACGAAAAACCCAGAAAACGAAAAAGGGCAGTCCATTAAAGATTCCGACGGACTGCAAAGCACCTCCCGAGATGCATCACATCCACATCCCAATACAAACGACCTGTGACGAGAAGTCAAAGGCATGGAGCCGTAAAGCACAAAATATCGGTTGATTGCTTGATCTCTCTCAATGAGCGCTTAAGGATACACCTACTGGGGCGATCCCTTACAAGTACAGAAAGCACGAACCTGGCATTGCAGCCCCAGTTTGACTTGTTCCGCCAATCTATGTTCTGGTACTTGGTCATGAGACAATCAATGTTGTAACCAGCCTTCAAAATCGCCGTGGATGAGCCCAGTTCACTGTAGTAAATAGTGTTCCACCGATTGTTGTGGCAGTGGAATACACGACCGTCGTCCAGAAGGACTTGCAAGCCAACCTATAGGGGGGCAAAACCTGAACGCGTGTTGGCATGAAGGAAAGCGCTATATGCCGCACCACTGAACCCTCGTGTTGCACTCCAGTCTGCTTCATACTTTTGAGGATCAGTCCAACCTTGCCGGCCATGGCAGTGGTAATCCGGTGGTCGACTCCCTGCCCAACTCCACGAACACAGCCCATGTCGCAAATCGTTGTTTGAACTGGCTGGGTCCAGCGGTCGGACGCAACCCGTTCAGCTTACCTATCGCGGCAATATTATGCCAAGCTGATGCAACGCGGTAAATACATCCATACACTACCGCAAAATACTCCGCTTGTTAACGAATTTGGGGGTGATATCGTGAAGCACGCACGCAGAAGCGGTCATCGGGCACGAATTATTTCCGCATAACCTTCTCATAATTGATCGGCATTCCTACCCGATCAGTCGCGACAGCATATGATTGCACATGAGGATTATATCGCCATTTGCCACGAAAGTCGCCGTTCAGAGCGCTCCCTTCACAGCTGATTGTAGGGCCCACCATTTTCACGTCTCCAATCAGGCGGGAGACGAAGGGCTCTGTCCAATGAACTCGGTCCTACGCGAACGGCCACTATATCTTTCATGGCGCAGATTTTCAGCAGGCCATTAACTCTATCCTTGTTGAACAATAATTCTCCATTAACAGATGCGGCAGTCCTGCTCGGCTGCATAGCGTACCCGAGCGTAGGCAGGCATAAATGGACCCCGGACACTGCAATTAATGAAGAAGAAAAACTTGTAGCGCCTTAGGTCCACATGCCCAGTAAACAAAAGCCAGCCATAGGAGCCCCAGTCATAACAACGGTTGGTATGCCGAACATAACGCGCATGCCGAGGCAGATCAGGCAGCTTGACTTTCTGCAGAGGGAGGAAGGCAGCACAAAGACGCTCGCAAAATTCACAGAGTCGCCCAGGCAACATTTGCAAGCAATCATAATCTCACGACGACCGTCGAAGTCCTACTGCTGGGTAGCCAGGAAAGGTAAGCGGGAGGGGAACAAGGTTCAGCTTACGCCCCGTACAGGTCAGCAATCTATGAATCACATAACGTTTGTGTGTGTCTTGCCTGGCTGGCAAAGCAGGCATGGCAAGTAAGCCCTATCGTGCCCGCAACTTCCTGAGGGGGCAAGCTGGACCTGCACGCAGGAGTCGCAACAGAACACTTCTAGCACGTAACCACATCAACCCACAGCACGTCCCGAAAGGGCATACCTAACACTTCAGCGGAAAAAGTTAGGCAAGCCCCCAGAATGGAAATAACACGCCAGGAATCCAATACCTGAGCAAATAAACGGACTGCGAGAACAAAGAAGAAGAATTAACCAAAAATAATCATAAACCTCGCACACGGATACTCAGAACTGTGAGTTGTTTTTACGTCGTCATATCAGATGTAGCTCATTTAGCGTAAGGCCACTCCCGGCCATAACACACGCCCCTCGTGGGGTAATACGGGCCCCTTTTTCGGGGCTGGGGCACGCCGTAACCTACAAGCATCTCGGTGAATTCTTGCACAATAATGATGTAGTCACTCCTAGCATCGTCTTGGATGGCTTCCCTCACAAAGTACCCAAGGTTGCGCACGAACTCCGGGTCAGTTGGTGCGAAGCTGTACAAGACCAAGTTGTCGCGCTGTCTGCCGGCTGTATGTATTGCCCAAGGCATACTTGCCTCCAGCAGTATAAAGAATAAAAGCGCCTTCACCCCACGTAGCCTGACGCCACAACGTTGCAAGCCAAACATTCTACCCTGACGTTCTTCTTTTGCGCAAGAAACTTCTTGATGTCAAATTATATACATAATTCACGTTATACCATCTTCCCTGAAAGTCATACGGCACTATTTCAAAAGATGAAACATAAATCAGACAGGAATGATAGGTAAAGGTCCGCCTTACCACAATCTTTCAATTTAAATGGACTTTGCATAAGCATTGGACCAATTTTGCAGTGACGTTAGCTTGCTGTCGCTGCTGCACCTCCGTTTGCAAGCCGTACACCGGGGGGCCCCTGTGGCATTTTTAAGAATGATGCGCCCAGCTCATTAGTTCCTAACATATGACGTTGTTGCTTAGCGTGTAGAAATAGGGTACCCTGACGTCGAGTAGCCAAGTTCAGGCGGACCTTTGTCTCAAGAGTTCCTCACGCCCTAGCGACTCCGAAGCATTACTGTTCTTGGGTGCTCCTAGAACAGAGCATTGAAGGTAAAGCCTTTCTTATGGCACATCTTACGGCGTCCTCCGTAGCAACTAAGCTGTTGCCTTGGGGCGTCTTTGTCCCCAGACGCTTCCGTTCAGGGACAAGTTCTGAGATTCTGATGCAGCCCATGACGCCCTTTGTATATGCTAGCAATTATATGGTGACTTTTCCTCCTATGTCTATCTTCTTGACCCTTGACCCAGAGTCGATATGAACACCAACACGGGCAACGCGGCACCTCCCCTACGCCGGTCACAGCGCTTTGCGAAGAGGGCTGAAAGCAACAAGGCTATCACAGCGTCGCAAGATTGGCAGCACGAGCAGCCTTCGTCCTCAGTTCAAGACCGGCCTACCTGTTACTTGCTGGCCCCTCAGAACAGCTCGGTTGAGCCGGCTGCTTTGGGCGAACCCGAAGGATTCACGGATACAAATTTACAGTGCGGATTGTGGTCTTTATTGCCAGATGAGGTAAGTTGAGGGGGTTCATTTCGCTGGCCGTTGGGTTCAGCCGCCGGTTCCTGTCCTTTTACATCACCCTCAATCTATTTACGGGTAAATTTTTAACCTTCTTTCTTCTTGTTTTCCGCAGCTCGTCGAGAACATCCTCAACTTGTGCACGACTCACCAGCTCGGCATGCTCGAAACGACTTGCACCTACTTTCGCCGCACGAGCTTCATTGATCGTATTGCTAAGCAGAGACTTAAAGCTGTTCCACGGGCTCGGGGAATAAAGCCCAACCGCAAGTAGGTCTCCTGTTGCTGTCCTCGCTGACCCACGGAAATATTGACTCTTGAGGAGCTTCGGATTTCGCAGGGAAGGCGAACACACACTGTCTCTGCTTCACTTTGTCAACAGTCAAAGTGTTGCAGCAGCACAGGTGCGCACCGCGGGCGGTTTATTGGCAGTTAGAAGCGTGGTTAACGCCTTGTATACTCGTCGTGCAGGCAACCGCTGTGTCATGCGGCGCGTATCACACAGCTGCCCTGCTGGTGCCAGCTGAGATTGCGGACGATCCTACTGCGATTGCAAGCCGCGATTGCAAGCACTCGTTGTTTACCTTCGGGCGAGGTATGTTCCAGCGGTCCCATGGGATCGACAATCGTCTTTCCAAAAGGATAAAGTTTCCTGTCGTACATTTGTTTGCCTATGGACAGGTTTTCACGGACAGCTGGGTATCGGCACTCATGATAGCAGCTCTCTCCCAAGGCTAGCGTCGCTCGGTTTTCGAGTCTGTCCGGTAGGTCAACTTGCTTAGCCTCGGGACCTACATTATTTCTGCCAAGTAAGGAACACGCTAATGAAATCTTGGATACCCACGCTTCGACAGGACAACCCGGACATGGAGGAGGAAACCATGCCTGCCGTCGTGGCCTGTGGCAGCAGTCACACGGCTTCAATCAGTCGGCGCGGAGAGCTTTTTATGTGGGGCCTTGGTAGCAGTGGCGAGCTCGGACTTGGGCAGTGGTCACCATTGGAATTACCCGTGCCTCGACAGTGTCTTGTCCAGACGCGTATTGTCTCAATCGCTGCGGGCGCTCACCACACGCTGGCTATTGCTGAGACAGGAGCATTATGGAGTTGCGGACGTGGAAGGCATGGCCAGCTGGGTTTGGGCGGTGCCGTCGACAGTCCGCGTCTTACACGCATCCCGACCCTTGAGTGAGTACTTCCGTTAAGGGCGCACTTACCCTGAATCGATAGCTTGAATTAGGCTGAACCTGAACATGCTTAAGGTTCTTCACTGTGTCGACATGCATTAGGTATGTGTTTGAACGCGCCCAAGTCGTCAAATTTTGTTGTGGATTACTTCGTTAACAGAATAATTCTGGTTTTTACTACAGAGGCGTTCGAGTGGTTTCAGCCAGTGCTGGCGTGACGCATTCGATGGCCCTTGCTGCGGATGGGTCGCTATTCACTTGGGGCGATGGGCGATACGGTCAGCTCGGTCATAAGACCCTTCAACCGGTTCTGTCAGTGGTGGCCCAACCCCGCAAGATTGCTGAGCTTGACCCAGCCCCTCTTTCACCGGACGCAAGGTGCGTGTATGGGATTTTCTTGCACACGTCAGGTACAAGCTCACGTGTTTTGTGTAGGCACGTTTTTGTTTCTTGAAGTTTTCTGGCAGTTTAGTGGTGTATTAGTGGTATGTATAAGGTATAAGGTTAGGGATGAGGTTTGTCAAGTTATTTTCCTAAGAGGACGTGTTTTGATCTTAACACAGGGTAACCGCTATCGCGGCTGGCGCTTATCACTCCATGGCGTTAACGGTTGGTGGTGCGTTACTGGCGTTCGGTCGCAATGACCATGGTGCTTTGGGCACCGGTGATTGTGTTGACCGCTGGACGCCGACTCGAGTGGATTTAAACGGCGAGGACCCTGAGGACGGCAGGAGTAGGCGCGCTGTGCAAGTTTCCTGTGGCGCGTCTCATACCCTGGTGCTCGTCCTAAACAACGGTCGCATGGAGGTTCGTACCACAGGTGCGTTGCTTCTCTTTGGGTATCTCGGGAACACCTATTCAAAATGTGCGTCCGCCACCATTGGCAAATCCCAATTTGCAGTTCTAAAAGGTGCACTACTGCTGCGTTTGTCTAAAATGGCACTTGCCTTACGCAGGCGCAAACACTTGGGGCCAGCTCGGCCAAGGCGACCGGAAGGAGCGTTGCCGATTCTCCCGTACGGTTGTACAAATGCCAGGAGTCGTGGCGGTCCAATGCGGTGATGAGCATTCTGCCGCTATCACTTGTCGCGGTGTGCTGTATATGTGGGGCCGCGGCGACAGCGGGCAACTGGGCCTTGGGGATGAGAAGGCAAAATGGAAGCCGACAGCGCTGCGTGCTTTCAAGGTTGTACATCCTGAAAAGACATTGCGCCGCAGCAAGCGCAGTCTCCCGGTGGTAAGACCAGTGGAGCCTGAAGTCAAGCGTCAGCGGATGGCAGATGCATGGCATGTCATGTAAGCAGTATCAGTAATTATAGCTGCTGTCTTGAAGATCTTAAATTGAACGTGTTCATCTGGGGGATCTATTTACGTTTTTCAGCTAGTCGTGAAGAAAGAAGCAATTCAATCAGGCGAGCGTGTTAGCATGAGCATGACAGCGAATAGTTGTCCTAGCAGTTTCGCGTGTTACGTGCGTGCAAGAACAGTTATGCGGACGTATTGGACTTCTTAGGCTTGATGTCGATACATTTATGCAATGTAAATGTATAAGCATTTGGATGTGCATATGGAAAAATTGTAAATGAAATGGACCGAAAGATATGATAAATCCTACTAAATAATTTTATCATCTACAATAATCAAGAATTATTGTTGACAAATTTGCTGCACTGGTTCATTGCTTCGATATTCCAAAGTTTTAGTTACCTGTTTGATATTGAGATGTATCTGTAAAGATGTACACGTTCGCACTCTATCAACATTGATTGATGAAATCAAGCCAAAGTAAATATTTATTACAAACTTCTTTTATGCTCACATAGTCGAATTCATTACACTTGCCAACACGATCATGCCACGTGAACCACGTGAACCATTATAATCCAGCGCAACGTACTACAGCAGTAACTACACGACTACAAGTCCTGGGGTGTGGAACGAACCGCAAGTTCACGGTCACGCTGCACTGGCTTGCGTGGAACACGCTTAGGTTGAGCAGCACTGGCCGGACCACCACCAACTCGCAAAACTGATGGCACGTTCTGCATGTAGGGAGACAGGTCGTAACGGGACTTGAGAGAGGTGCTGATGACGCTCGGTCGGCGTTGTGACTCATCTGTGTGCGGATAATCAGCGCAGTAGTGTAAACCGCGACTCTCTTTTCGTTGCAGCGCACACGATATCGTCAGCTCCGCTACTGTCGCCATATTAAGCAACTCCACGAGCTGTGTGTTGACGCCATAGTTTTTGTAGATAGCCTTAGTCTCAATGTATAAGGAAACCGCATAGTCTCGAGCCGCAATAAGCTCTTTCGACCTGCGCGGGTGAACATAATTACGGAACCAGTGTGCGTTGACCGCACATTGAACGGAGAGCCCAGGAATTCGTCCAATCCACAAGCAGAACAGGATTCTTTTGATTCGATGTTTCAAAATCAATGACTGATTCTGCGGGATTAAATACATAAACCCCCAGCCGCAGAAAACTCACCTACGCACAATGCCACAGCAACGCCACATAACCGATCGCAATTCATGTCGGCGACTCGCAACCCACTCAGCCAGCGCACTATTAAGCTCCCGGGCGCTGCGGGGTCCGCTAAAATCCGCGCTGGCCGCGGCATAATGCAGCTGACGGCTGCAGTTCCTCTGGGCATGCTCCGCGTGCGCTACGCTGGGGTTCACCGCGCGCTCTGCAAACACCAGCCCCTCCAGCAGCGAGTTTGAAGCCAAGCGGTTGGCACCGTGGAGGCCAGAGCACGCTACCTCGCCACACGCATACAGGCCCTGCACATAAGTCTCGCCCAATAAGCCAGTGCTAACACCACCGCACGTGTAATGTTGCACCGGTACTACAGGTATCGGGTCCCGTGTGATGTCAATGCCCAGCTCCATACACCTTGATGAAATATTCGGGAAATGATGCAGTACCTCTTGGCACGGCTTATGGCTGATGTCAAGGAAAACGTGCGGATCGCCGTGGCGGAGCATCTGGTCATGGATAGACCGTGCTACGACGTCGCGCGGCGCCAATTCCAGTCGCTCATCATACTGCTCCATGAAGCGCTCGCCCTTCTTGTTATACAGTATGCCACCCTCGCCACGTACAGCCTCAGTAATTAAAAAGGTACTGCCGGTACCACCAGGGTTATAAAGCCCGGTTGGGTGAAACTGCACAAACTCCATATTGCTCACATTCGCGTGGGCCCGGTATGCCATTGCAATCCCATCGCCTGTGGCCACATGAGGATTTGTCGTATTAGGGTACACCTGACCTGCACCGCCGCTCGCCAGCATGGTTGCCAGGCCCAGGAACCTATTGAACGTCGAAGGAAGGATCAGGTCAAACTAAATCTGCAGTCACGATATCTGATAAGCGATGTTGGTGGTGGTTGTGATGGTAATGTGCGTAACAATAATTACAAGGATAATGCAATTGATAATAGTAACAAAATGACAGATGCTAGAGATTAAAAATTGAAATAAACAATAAAAAATTTAGCATGAAGTGGCGCACAAACGGTGGACATTCATACATCCAAGCCTTACTAAACAACGGCTTGCCCGTGACCATCCCGAGCTTCACTACATATGCAGAATTGCCCCACTAGTTCACCCCTGCCGAGTCCACACCATGACCATTAAATCCGTTCATATGATCGATGCCTCGGGGCGCCTTCACGCTGGCCTCCGTTTTGAGTAACCAAAAAACCCACCGCGTCATTGTGTTTGCGCGTTGGTCCAGGACGTCAGCACCGAAGCAATGCAAGGCTCCGCCATAATCGTCCACGACGAGGTCAACGACCATGTGATGTTCATAAAAATGGATATTCCTGTGAGACCGCGCGTTCATCAGGAGGGCACGTTCAATTTCTGCACCAGTTAAGTCTGCGGCATGCACAATACGTCGGTTGCTGTGGCCGCCCTCCTTTGTGAGATGCAAAGTGCCGTCCGCGTTCCGCGAAAATTCGGCACCAAGCTCCACCAACTCCAGAACACGTGCCGGACCCTCCCGGCACACTGCTTCGACGGCCCTGCAACACAGGGGTAGGGTGCAGGTATCCACGCAGGGCACGATGACTAAATCGTGGCACGATGATTGTCAGCGTTTGTAATAATGACCACTAAGAACCATTTTACAATGTAATGGAGCCGTGAGGCTTCGCATCCCTACTTGCCAACAGAAACGAAAACACGACAAGAGCAAGAATTTCAAGCCCTCCAATAGATTTCTATACAATTACTAAGAGCAAATACTTACTGCAAGTCATTAAGGAAGGCGCCTGCGACAACAGTGTCTCGAACATGATCAGCGACGCTGTCGCTCTTGTCCAGCACTGCGCACACCCCACCCTGGGCGTATCGCGTACACCCTTCATTAGCGTTGTCCTTGGTGATGATTGCCACTGTTCCATACTCGGCAACCTTCAAGGCGTAAGTTAAGCCAGCTATGCCACTACCAATCACGAGAAAATCATGCTGCTTCACCGGCGGCTGGAGCTGTGGAGCGGGCCAAGTTAGAGTTGATTGACCTCGTGGTTTGAACGCGTCGGAATTCACATCAGCTCGCACCGCCACGGCGACGCGCGGCCGTGCCGACGCGGCGCGGGAGGCAGGTAGCCCGTTCCTGACGCTGCGGACCAGGCACAGAGGCGCAGAAGCCGTCCGAGCACGGCTCGAACAAAGAGATGATTTTCGAAGATGCAACATAGCAATGTAGCCTAGGTAATGGCCACCCTGGAGGTCGGAGGTGGCAAGCGCCGATGTCTAGAAGCGTGATTGAACTCGTCGACTCCTAAGAAACGCTCACGCCACGTGCAGCTGCACCGGCCACTTCTTGTTAAAGACCCACAGGCGACGAGAAAGACCACGAACCTGCGCAGATGCAAGCCACAGGGTTTAAGAGCGATGCAGACGTATGGCACACAAAGAGCGACAAACTTACATTCATGATTAAGGGGGTTAATAACAAAGAATGGTGCCAAACATGACAATACTGCAGCTTTGATGACTCGTGCGCCGGCGAACTTGGGTCTGAATTGGGATAACAGCCGTCCACTCTTTAATAGCATTCCCGAGTCGATGTACGACAGCATGCAATGGAAATTACGCGACCTTACATCTTTCGAAAATCGACAACCTTATACTAAGAGGACACACGTAAATGTCGCCGTGATGGGAATTGAGGAGCTTAGTGTTGTTCTTGTTGCTTCGTCTAGGCTCTTGCGTCTAATCTCAAGGACCGTACAGGGTACAGCCACGCACATATCCTGGTCTACGCTGCTATATTAGCGAGGATAACATACACAATTTGAGCTCACAGATTTGGCTTGCATCTCATTAGTTACAGGCATTTCCAGTTTGTCCTGTTTCACTGTTGAGCTCGGTGACTGCGGCTTGGGGGTAAATGCTGCTGCTTCGTAGGTCCGGCTCAAGGCATCAGCGGGATGGCGACTGTATTAGGCAACAGGCAACGGCCCTAGGGCTTTCCGGCTTTACGTGTATTCTGTTTGTTGTGAGCCAATTAAAAAGCTAGGCGACGGCCGGATACTGTAACATATGCAAATTGAAATGATCCAACCGGTATGTATGTTCTGTTGGTCCCCCAGACGGAAGATGGAGGCCCTGCTGCACCGGCTTGGCCCCAGGACCCGGCCAAACTCCGTTGGGGATGTTTTCACACCACACTTTCATGAATCCTGACACATGGATATTTCTGTATTGCCAAGCTGATATGTTCCAACCTAGCTCCCGTAAGCATCACGATGGGCTACGCCGGCCGTACCAGCCAGAGGCCTAACGGAGTTACGTACAGCAAACGGACCAACCTTAGTCACGAGATACCAGGAGAAAGGTGCAGCGGCACGCACGGAGGCAACGTAAGGTCGAACACGTCTGGCCCTATCCAGGCATATGGCTGTCTTGCGGCAAAACAACTGCCCAAGCCAGGTACGTCAGGCGCGGACCTTGGATTGGCCTCCGTATGCCTTCAATGCAAGTATGTACCGCAAATATGTACCGTTGCCTTTACTTCGTTGAATCAGGCCGCGGAAGTCGTGTCAAGCCATGCATGACTAGCTAGCCCATTTGAGCTTGGCTTGATACAACTCAACCGTGTTATGAAGGTCAATTAGTTCGGTCAGATCTTTAGGGCTTTGCTCGCTGTTTTGTGTTGGACCTTTTGCAGAACTAACATCTGTATGGCAAGAGTCAGAAGCCGCTGTGTGCCTCGTCTCTTCAGTCGTCTCTTCAGTTGATATCGTGTGCACATGAGACATTCCGGTCTATATCTAGCTGCGATTCATTCAGAAGTCGCGACAAACCGGGTTGCTTCCATCAGCACCCGCACGGCTGTACGGTGCTATGGACCGGGCAAAGATAGCTCACTGCGAACCTTCCACCTCCCCGAGCATAGCGCTCCAGACCATCTTAGTTGTATGTTGAAATGCAAAAACTCCCCGAAAGTACTCTTGGCGCAACAAGTATGGATACCAGGTAACGTCATCAGCCCACATTGCGTCATAAGGGATCTCAGCGTGTGCAAACCAAATGGGCAGCATTTCATCCGTTTCAGCAGGCTCGCCCACGTACGAATTTGCAGTAAACACTGCAGGGGCAACACGCAGCCGCGGCATCAACCGATAGCGGGAATGGCGGCATCAGCAGGAGCTGCGGATGCAGTCCATTAAAGCCAATGAACAGGCATTTCACAATAGGCGGGTATCACATGTCGAGCAATACAGAATGAAAGTATGCATATGCATGCGGCCATGGCGCGCAAGGCGAGGAAGATGC
The DNA here is from genome assembly GCA_019650235.1 of Volvox reticuliferus. NCBI lineage: Eukaryota > Viridiplantae > Chlorophyta > Chlorophyceae > Chlamydomonadales > Volvocaceae > Volvox > Volvox reticuliferus. The sequence continues at coordinate 3,659,355 of BNCP01000002.1, forward strand.
ATCATGATGTGGACGTGGGGTCATGTGGATTTTTTAGGATTATACCCAAAGTAACATCTTGGAGACGCCGACCCACCATGGACCTCCCACGGCTGCAACTGGTCGTCGAAGATAAAGACGAGCACACCTGCGCACACATGATTAAATTATGCGTTTGATCTATAAACAAAAGAAATGCCTTCCGAATCGAAATCCTGGCCTGCAGCAGCGCTCATGGGTCGGGCACACAGCCGTTAAATTTTCCATAGCTAGCAGCTTGGCATATGGCCTCCCCTGGGCCGTTGCCTGCCGTGCCCACCCACCCACGTACGCCATACCTGCCTCCTTCATGTGCTCTGCGGTAATGCAGGCTTCTTCAGCAAGCTGTGAAAACGTGGGACATTGCACCGGATTTGTTAGTCACGACGGCTCATTCCTGCCGTATGCGTGGCCTGAGGAAGCCGATAAGCGCTGACTCAAGTGTCACCCAGCGACTGACCTCGCGCTGCGCTGCTTCCTGCACTGTCTCTCCTGGCTCAACCTTCCCGCCAAAGCCATTATAGAATCCAGCACCAAATCCGCGTTTCTTAAGGCCGAGTAACACACGCGAGCCATCATTTATGACCACCAGCTTGCCGGAACGAAAAGGGTTAGGTACAGGGATAAGGAGACCATGTTAAGGTGTTTTTGGAAGATCGACAAAGTTCATACACGCATTTATCAAGCACACAGGAAATAAATATACTTCTGGCACGTACCGTGAGCAGCTTGCGCTTAGGTTCTGATATAAGAGTTTGCAGCACGAAATCCGGTGCGCTCTCAGAACATTGCACGGCTTGTACGGCCCAATCTGTGGCGTTTTGCATTTTCCACAGTGTAGCAAACTACGACAGGTCCAATGTCCAAGACACTGACCCCTAATTGATCAGAAACGACTGGTGAACCAGCACTCAAATCCCGCTACCGCTCCCACAATATTTTACGGTGGTGAAAGAGCTGAGATGTGATTCTATAAGGCTTAACTGGCCTTGTTGCTCGTTTACAGTACTTTACCTGGCATGCTGCTTTCATGATGATGGCTGATTGATGATTGATTACAAGTTACTCTGAACTCGTAAGGCCCGGTACGAGCCACGGACCGCGAAGCAAAAAAGACAACAAGACAAAGAAGAGATAAATAAAGAGGAAAAAAACGAACGTCAGAAGAAGTGATTGATTGATTGATTGTTACAAACTCGTTAGAGCTCGTAAGGCCCATACGAGCCAGGAGGCTCAAAGGACCGCGAAAATCGAAGGAAAACAAAACAGATATGAAAAAGAAAAACATCAGTAAGAAAGAGAAAAGACCAAACGGATAATCAGCAAGGAGAAGTGCACGAAAACGTTAGGTCCTTCCCATCATAGAAAGCCGCGTTAGTCTGATGCCGTGAATAATGCGCGCAAGGCCTAGTTGGTCCTCAATCGACATAATTTGAAGCATAGTAGCACCCTGCACAACCCCTAGCCTAGCAAAATTAGCACGCACTTCCGCATAACCGACGCACTCCATCAGCACATGATATTCGTCTTCTACTGAGTTAGGGTGGTTGCACACACGACACCAGCGCTGCTCCCTAGGACGACCAGTAGGACGATTTACCTCAAGCGCCCAAGCACCAAGCCGGAAACGAAGCAGGGAAGTGTACACAACCATCGGGATATAACTAGTAGTATGCTGTGGTAGACCCATCCAATGGGTGTATCTACACATCTTCACACCAGGCTTAGCTCCATCCGAAACAAACTCACGTGGTTGGACATGAAGGCGTGGGTTAACCCAGTCTTCATCAAAGCGTTCCTTCAATGTAAGCACCAGGGCGTCAATATTAATCTCCTTAGAAGCCAGAACATTCACACGGACTTCAAGCTCCCCGTCAACAGGAATGTCCGGCCAGTGTCCTAAGCATCTCAAACCACGCAAGACCAGGGAACCCCAGCTAGAACCCGTACAGTCAGACAACAGGGCCATACGAATTTCTTCACGAAAAACATTGTGAAAGATATTGTTTTTGGCCTTCACCAGTTTGTTCCAAAAACGGTAAATCAAGGTGGCCCAGTGAATATGCAACGGCTGTTGACCAAACTCCCGAAAAAGAAGTCTATTATCAGGAACCCTGCCGACCGAAGCAAGAGAACGAAGGAAAGTGCGCTGAATACCAACCATACGGTCTTCCATAGCACGATCAAAATAGCAGTACCTGCCTTGGATATCCCGCGGCCTGTCTAATAGCTGCAAAAGGAAATGAGGACCCCAAACTTGAACCCCATAAGAAAGGATAGCACGAATTTGAGAATCAAAGCACCGAAGAGCAATCCGGGGAATGAAGAGCCCTTTCCTGCGCAACTTACTGATAACAGCATACATAGCACGTTGACCAGCATCAAAGAGTTCATCTGTGCAGGACTCAAAAGGTGAGTCAGGACCATAGTAGAGGCCCAAGTAACGTGCTCTATTGACCCACTTTATCTCTTGAAACAGGTACTGATTATCAACTATGCGCCTCAACCCTACCTTCAAAACCTGGGAAGCCAGTAAACGATGGTTCCGGTCAGGATGAAAATAGACAACTTCACATTTGTGAGTGTGAACAGACATACCAAAGGCAGTACACCATTCACCCAAGGTGGTGAGAACACACATAAGTCGACGATGGTTGTGGGCAAAGAGGTTAAGGTCATCTGCATAAAACATTGAGGGAACACGAACACCATCCACCACGGGGATTTCCTCCACACACATGCCTGACTGGTGATACCTGTCTTTGGCTTCCAGATAATCAGCAAATCCCTCTATAAAAAAACCAAACAAAGTAGGACTGAGAGGACAGCCTTGCTTAACCCCTTGCTTAGACTCAAACGGATCACTAGATTCCCCATTAACACGAACTCGAAATAACACCTTTTTGTAACACGATTGAAGCGCCTCAAGCATGTGACCATGAATACCTCGTTCCTGAAGTCGCTTCCAAAGTAAATGACGTGGAACCCGATCGAAAGCTTTCTCAAAATCAACCTGGCAAACAAACAGAGGCCGGCTAGAACTGGGGCCAGTTCTGCACTTGTCTGTCAAATGACGTAAGGCAAGCAAATTATGGATAGTGCCAATATTGGTTCTGAAACCCCTTTGATAGGGGGAGCGGGCCTTGGCAACTTCACCCCAGCGACTAAGCCTCTGCTCCAAGATAAAAGCATAACATTTAGCTAGAGCACTCCCAACTGCTAACCCTCGATAGTTACCTTTATCTCTTGGATCACCCTTCTTAAAGAGAGGTGTGAGGTACGAAGTCTGGAACTGCACCGGGTAGTCCCCAGTGCTCCTGATATACTCCAACAATCTATGAATGTGAGGAACCAGTAAATTAACAGAACGACCCTCAATCTCTTTCTTAGCACCTTTATAGCACTCTGCTGGGATGTGGTCAGGCCCACAAGCTTTATTATTGCTCAAACAACGAATAGCAAAAGCAACCTCCCCCACATTAAAAGGCTCATTAAGCTGAGCTGCTGCCTCAACACGCTGCACACGCTGACCCATGCTAGCTTCCCATCCATTACCATCATTCCTAGGTTGACCATTGATAAAGCTCAAGATAGCCTCTGCATCACTGTCTCTATACGCATTTTCCTCATTAAACAAACCTTCAAAATACCTCTGCCAGTCATTGACATCGGAAAGCAAACATTCGCTCCGCAAAGTAGAGTCCAGCAATTGCCAGAAGGAACGTGAGTTTCCCTTGCATTTCTTAAGAAGCTCCTCAAAGTGCTTCATACGGTAGGCTTCTCGAGCTTCCCTCCTTAACCTCTGGTAACGTGTCCGTAAGTTAGAAAAAACAGATTTGGCCTCAGGATCATTAATGGTACCCAAAGCCCGCATCTGGTCCCTTTGGTTAAACATGGCTTCTCTGGCCGCAGCACACTCTGCAGTCCACCAAGGAGTATCTCTCTGCTCTCGAATGTGGTGGCGGTTCACATGATTTCTACCAAAGGCACGGGACATCAACCGAAAAAGCTCCTTGCCCAAGACATCAATGACTTGGGTGCTGTTAAGCTCCCCTCCTAGCTTATCCACCGTGTCAACAATACGATTCATGTTGGGAGGGCTCTCAGCGGCAAAGAATTGTGAGTACTTACGCCAGTGCCTATTCTGTTGGGGAACACCACCTGTGGTCATAACATGGACTTTAGGGCCTCTCATGACTGAAAGTGACAGGTGGACTGGGCAGTGGTCACTCAAAAGCTCTCCAATCTTCAAGCCTGTGCTTGAAATGGGTATATCCAAAACCTGAAGATTAGTAGCTCTCCAATAAATAGCAGGAGAGGCAGCAAAAAGATCGATCATGCTCCTACCGACACTGTTTTTGTGCACAAAAGTAATTTCTCCCTCAGTATCACCATGAACACGGCCATTGAGAATAACAAGTTCTAAATCCCTACAGAGGTCAATAAAAGCCCTGCCAAAGCTGTTAGTGCTCTGATCCTTGCTACGCCTGTCAGGAATGCCTCTAAGGTGGTAAGAATCACCTACGGGAACTCCAATCAACATCTCAAGCTGTTCATCTGCCTGGACATCCGGTAAATCCTGAAGTTGAGCAACTCGGGCATTGAAATCCCCCAAGATCAGTAATTCATCATGAGGTGATTTAAAACGCCGAATAAGGTCTCTAAGTTGCCCCATCACCTTATGGGTAGGATCAGCACCTGGGCGTCGTCCCGGTTGGCGGTAGAGTTCAGAGGTAGCTGGGGCCGCATAGCAAGCACCGATAACAATCCCACGACCTCCCAGGTGAAGAGCCCGACCATTAATACTCAACCAAATGCTATCCATGCCTCTAGGGGCTTTAGAAGTGCCTAGAAGACGAACATCATTGGCAAGCCTACGGTTAATCCAAACTGAAACCCCACCACAGCGAATAGAACCTGCTACAGTGAAGAGCAACGAACCCTGAGGTAAAACCTGCCTAATGATATCATCACTTACTAAGTGGGTCTCAGTGAGTACAAGAACATCATAACGTGAAGCCAGCTCAAGAAGACCATTATTCTCCAACTTCCAGCCTTTAATACCTCGAATGTTCCATTGGGCTATGCGCAGCGAAGCAGCCTCCTGGCTCGCAGCCCCCTAAACAGTGGTAGTACGGCCAGGGGTAGCGGTAGCACCAGCGGTAGCGCCGGGGTTTGTACCTCCACTTCCTCTCCCGCTGGCGTTGCCTCCATCGGTCCAGTTCACCCAGGGCACCCGGACGCCAGCGTCATTGAGGTAGCTAATCTCTGCCCCGTTCTCCCAGCGTGGTCGCTTCTGTTCCTCTCTAAGACGTGCAAATATAGAGTACCGTTGTTGGCGGAGCTCTACGCCTGCCCGTGTGAGGGCGTCCCGTACCGCAATGCCATGTCGCCGATAAAGCTCTCCACCTGTTGAGGCTAGAGTCTTTCGGCAACCAGGAGCCATGTAGACGTCAACGAGTCGATAACCGGCACGTGTCTTTGGTTGCCGGCCGAGCATGTTGGTGGGCGAGGTGTTGGGTGCAGTGCCGCCGCTTGGTGCTTGCCATGGTCGGCGGGGGATGACGTCGTAGTTCACTTTGGCGCCTGGATGTGTTACTTGGAGTGCTTCACCGATGAGCTCTGCCGCTTGGGGCACCTTCGCCTCCGGTACCTCCAGAAGTAGGCGGTCTTCGTGGAGTCTCTTTGGCAGTGTAGTGCTGGCGGTCGTGCCCCCTTGCTGTTGTGTCGTGACCCGCTGTTCCAGGTCCTGTATGTGTTGCTTTAACAAGGCGATGATGTCCTTGAGTTCCGCGACTTCCGACCTGTGCCGGTCGCACACAGCCTTGATAATCCTATCCTCCATCTCCCTCATATACTGAAGAACCGAGTCTGTCAAATGGACAGCGCCCGACCCTCCATTGCTGGACGAACCTCCGCCACTCTTTGCCGCCATATTCTTTCGCGCCTCCAGAACCAGTTGATCTCTAGCTTGAGCAGCACTAGTGTAATTTTGATTTTGTACTGGGCTACCGGCTTTTCGTTTTTTCATGTAACCGTATGGTTCATTCGGTGCTTACTGCTAGTACCACTAAAAAAAGTGGAAGAAGTAGACATTAAAGAAAGGAGAAAAAGAACTAACGGTAAAGAAAAGGAACTGTTAAGGTACACTATATTAATTCGCCTGCCCAAGATTTTCTCATACATCGAATCTCATAAAGCGCTCTGGCCAGAATGCGCTGGTCATTCAAGCTCATAATAGCGATCATGTTTCCTCCCAAAACGTCCCAGCTTGCAACAACTCTAGCCTTATGCTCTCATAAACTGGAGATTCCATGAGGACATGATATTCATCCTCGACCACGCCACTCTCACACATAGGACAATAACGAAGTGCTCTAACTCTCCCATTCGGACGGTTAACCTCAATAGCCCAGCAGCAAAGCCTGAAACGAATAAGGCTGATGTGATGTATGTGTGTGCGGAATATAACCCTCCATGTGCTTAGAGTCTCCAATCCAGTGATGATATGTGCACGTTTTAATGCCTGGTTGTAGCCCGTCTGACACAAAGTCTCGTGGATCTATGGCAATTCTATCACTCCTCCAATCTGCCCTCTTGTGGAGGGCAAACCCTCCACAAGCTTAGCAGTGTCCACCCGGTAGGCTGCCAAGGCATTAACTTTCTCCTCTATATCTGTAATAGCAGAATGTCCAACCAGGTCACAACCCAAGATCCTCAGGAGGTCAAGCATCTGTGGCTCGGTCCGGTCAGGGCCCCTGGTGCTCGTCTTTGGCGAGTTGCCCACAGTGTAACACCCCTAATTAATACTACATACCCAACAAATTGCGTGTTGCAGCCACTACGTGCATGCATCTCCGTATCCATCCTAACCAGACCCCTGGGCTATACTGTGGTTCCCTGAGCTCTTGATGACATCCGCCTTTGTAGAGCATCAGCGATATATATGTTAGTACTTGTGTTTTCTGTTTTCCTATTCCACTAACACAATGGACAGCGGTGATGGCCATGGCGGTTATTAACCACCCACCACACGCCCAATACCTAACTCTGCCACTAGGGCGATAAGATGGATGTACTGGCCACTGGGAGCATCTTTGAAACGCTGGGTAAAAACAGGTTGCAGGTCATGGGTAAGCTTTGGACGAGTTTGTGGAGACAATAACGTTATGGCACTAAGTGTAACGTACGGAGGACAACAACCTGACTCAGTTTAAACTGATGGGTTAACTCCGGGTTAACGCTCAGGCGGTAGTCATTGGTCGGTAAATTTGGCATTTTGAGGTAGTTGGGATTCAGTTGATTGAAGACCTTTATTATTGATCCCGAAAACATTCATAACAGATGAGGGCACTGATCTTGGACATAGGGCCCTTATGTGAATGTTGCGGCGGACTTAAGGGACGAGTCCCACTGCAAAGGTTGTCAGTTAGCTCTCGAAGCTATTCTTAGTGAGCGGAACGTATCATTTTCTCTGCAAAATGTTTTAGCCTTTAGATTTGCGTTGTGGAAGCATTGCACTGCACGACCTCAGGTAGTCGGCAGCGTGTAGCTCAACACCTTCGGACAACCAGCCTAAGGTACTACTTGCAAAAACCAACACCTATCTGTCATCGAAGGCGCCCAACATCTTTGCATGGAAGACAAGCATGCGACGTCACTCTTCCTTCAAGTGATGTGAACGCACATGGTGTGTACGATTCTCACGATTATGTTGTCACGACGGATGGGGTGACCGCACATGTTAGGTGGTGTGAGTCGAGACATCATTTCGGCGCTCAGGATAACGCAGGGGCAAACAGCATAGCAAAAACGTTATGGCGGAAAGGACCAGGTGATTGGCCCGTTCTTATTGGCTGAACTGAGGATATTTTGTGGAGTGGCTGAACCGAACCAAGTCTTTTATAGTGAGTTGGTTGTACGGCAACGCGATGTGATAGGTAGGGCAATGATGTTCGTAAGTTTATCGCCCTCCTGTCTATTTATGCCTTGATGATTAGATCGGCGCGTGTTATTTAGTGCGGATCTCGTTATGAAGCGGTTTGGACTTTTCGATTGCTACGATGAGATGTACGGCAAAGGAGTCGAACAGGTTTATTAGTGGCAATAGAGCAAATGAACTTTGTCACTTGGCTCTAGAAGCGTTTAGTACTTCTTGAGCATAAACGACCAACTTTGAATATTCTTTCTTTTCTCCTTTCCTTTTGTGCCGACTACTGTAACGCATACGCCTACCAAGTCCCTTCCGAGCCACGTTTTGGAGCTTAGGACAACAAGTCAAGCCCTTCAGTTGGCAGGTTCCCTTCCTGCAACCCGTGGACGAGAGCTAGCTGGAGCTGGTGTATAGTGGAGCTCAGTCGAGCATGGTCCAAGGCCAACGCCGACCCTCCCAAACCCTAAGTGACGACACTGCCACGTAGCAAGAAAATCTCAAGACCTGGTGGGAAATAGTCAGTTATGGAGCGACCCGCACGTACATGCTAGAGCTTTGGGTTTCCGGAACCTAGCCTAGCACAACGATTGCTGCCCTGTTTGTCATCAGCTGTCAGCGTTCAACGCCTAGCACAGCAAGCGTTTAGCTTTCGTGGCCCAGCCGAGGGTCGCCTAGGCACACTTATTTGACTTGTATGCAGCCATAATTGTGGACGTTATATACTCAAGGGACAACACCATCACGCACATCATCGGCACGTTTGCGAGTCCTCTAGGCCTGCGACTTTGCTGCACTCAGGTTGCATTCGATTGCCTCCTGTGTGTTAGTGTCGAGTGGGTACACTAGCAGGGGCTACACTCGACACTCACGTGACACCAGATCATGGAGCCCATGGCAACACCGCCAAGTAAGCCTACCTCCACGCCAACTTTGGGAGGAGGGCCGTCGCTCGCTACGCAAAGAGGGAAATCCTGCTCCTGGACAGCGCAACTCTCGTGAGCGCACCCCACGCAGGTCTGTGTCCCCACGACGTGTGAGGCATCACAGTCCCGAAGACTCTACAGCGCCGTGCGATGCCAGAGCCATCCCCTTGCGGCCGTTCACCACCAACTCAACGCAGCCAACTTCAAAACCCCACACACACGCACTCGTGATCCCGGTTGTGCAGCTGTGAACTTAGGGAGGTGCCGGCTCTTTGTCAGCCTGCCACTGTTGAACGTCGAGGTACAGTTTGGGGATGGGTATATCCACAACCTTCCCCCGCTGCAGCCAGAGGAGCCAGAGGGCGAGCAGCAGTCAGCCCTGGGACCTAGCGTGCTTCTCCCCAGGTACAGCCAGAAGCAGGACAGTGGGCGCAGGAGCAGCAGCAGGAGCTGGTAGGCACGGACAGCACCATTGGAACTTCAGCCGGGACCCTGACTCCCCAACTGTCAACTTGGACGACGCAGACGACGAGTCAATAAGCAGCAGCGGGACTTCCCAGTGGGACGACGGCAGTGAGGAGGATACCATGCAGAGCTCGGTCCCCCACAACATGCCGAAGTTCAAATACGACGAGTTCCCCTTCTTTCAACAAGCTGCATACAAGGCCTTGGTCAACCTCCAGAATCACAAGGAGTACTCCAAGGGCAGCTTCCCAATCACCCACACGCTCAACATCCTGCACACCATGCCCGTACCAAGCTCCAGCTTCGTGGCCTGGCATAAGGAACAGCTTCCGACCCTGGAGCAAGAAGCCGAGGCATGGCTGGCAGTAAGGACCCCATGGCGATGTTCGACGGTGAGGCCCTCATGGACTTCTACGTCAATAAACTCGAGAGGCACTTCGAGCCAGAGATTTTCAGCAGCAAGGTGGCGCAGTACATTCCCTTTCGGCAGATCACAAACTCGCCAAAATTGTACCTCAGGCAAGTACACATCATATCTCACTATTACATCGTGACATCTGGACCTCACTATAGGTGACTGACGTATAAGTACTCATAGTTATGCTGGTGCTGGTCCTGCGGGGCTCATGAACTCCATATTCTCACACAATCCGCTCTCCCGCATCTGTCTCCACATACAAGATTACACATACCTTTTCACTACATTCCCTTAGATATCGTGAGAGAACGATTCAGATATAGTTGACATTCAGATGGTAATGCACCCAGTAGCCCATGTGACGCTCAGAGAGTGTTTGTGGTGTGTGGTGTTTGTAGTGGGCGCTACATGATGGTCAAGCCTTAACGTCATTAGATTGCAAAAATGTGTAGAAGTGTGAAAATCATTGCACACATTCTTCGGTGAAGCACGAAACCATGAAGCCCCTTGTGTAAAATGGCCTGGGCACACACACGTTCAATAGAATGACGTTTGAAGACATTCACAGTGACCTGTAAACCACTCGCATAGCCAAGCATACACCAAAGCAAACACAAAACACGCTGAATGGCGTGGACGGGTTACGTGTGGTCCAAGAGATGCCAACCTCACTTTGGCCTGTAAATACAATGGTGGGTCTTGTGCCCTGTCTTCGTCATAATAGTCAGCAATACTGCATTCCTGCTTCAATGACGCCAATAATGCCGATTACTGTACGGCATACTTCCCATCCCGTAATTGTGACAGCCATCTCCAAGCAAAGCGCTAGCATAGAACTCTGCATAGTACACCTGAAATGAGGAAAGCCAGTCTGTAGCTATGGCTACTTCCGCCACGTTAATTAGTTGGGCTTACATACCCAATCAGCAAAACTCTTCTTAGCACCTGGCAAAAAAACAGCCCGGAGGGTGTGCACAGTCGACGAAGAGAAAATCCACTTTGTTCCAGTGGCCAAGGCTAAAACACAATAATATCTTCAAGCCCATTCCATACAAACGAATCTCGTAATGCGCGTGCCTTTTTCACGCCAACCAGCGAAGGTGACTGCAACGCAACAAGGGTTAGCATTAATGCCTAATCATCTTCTTGAGCTTGCAGAGCAGGCCGCCAGAAGGTCGCCCAGCAGCCGAAGTGCGGACGGGCACTCGCTCAAAGTCTGCTAACGCCAGCAAGCAAGGTGTCGCATCCACGCTAACATTTGGTAAAATGCTGGGTCGCTTCCCTGGACCTGCAACAATAGAACAGGTCTTCACAACACGATGAATGGTTTTTGCGTGCAATGACTTTCCTCACGCACGCACACTCATGCCTCACCTGACGTAAAACTCTTTAAACCAGCCGGGGCCCCTATGGAGGAGCCTAAGCTGCTGCTGAGAACCACCTCCCCACGCAGTTCTGAACGCGATGTTGTCAAAAGGAGGATATCTCCCTCCCTCCCATTCAAGGATTTTGAGCTCTGCATAGGTGAAGCCGGCCAGGATAGTTTGTAACAGTGTACGGTAAGGTATGTCACGCTGTCAAAGGATCGTGTACAGCAAAAGCTCGCTCCCTAGCTCACCTTTGTACTTATGACGTCCGAGTTCCATTTAGGGCCGCGGATTTGCGCCAACATGTCGTCTGCTCATGGCGGAAAAGCGGCATTTGTATGTGAGCAGAGCCAGAAGGCGCGATGGCATTGATGTCTAACGCATTGCCCGCAAGGTCAATGCAAGGTTCTAACGCATAGTGAACAAGCCCAGCTGTCAGGGAAGAATAGACAGAAGAGTTTGGTGCCTTAGCTTGACGACGTAACCACTCCCTATTTTGTTCCTTGTGCCCAGTTGGGCACTGCAGGACTCGAAACGCCACATTCCCATGCTATTAGCGACCCAAGCATACGGAGCTTCGGAAGGCGAGGCATGGCGGGTTCAAGGCGAGACGGGGCTATATTCCTTACATGCGGCGCCTGCCTGCTGATCCGGACGCGAGAGGAAGGACTTGCCACAGCGCATTGATGCATCCACCTTGACCTCTGCCACACACGGATAGCAGGTCATGGCAAGGCCATACCATGGAAATTTCTGGCCAACACCGTGCCAATTCCCAGCAGTCGCCTACCCATTCATTCTCATTATTGTTCAACGTAACGCAGGCACTCGCCCTGCCCGCGCACAAATACATCAGTTCCCACTATCACGTTTCAAGACAGTACTACAGCCCTGCCGAACTGATCTCAAAATTCTAAACAGAAAAAATGTGGGTCAATCGCTAAGAGATCGGTGTCAGTGCCTGTCAAGATGAGTGCAAGCTGACGCTGGACACCGGCTGGGTAGGAGAGTGTGTGTGCACAGGGTACGTGAAAGCCGCACCCTATTACAATTGATCAATCACTCACCTTCTTCGTCATCAGGCGTTGCCTGGGGTGGTGATAACAAGGCGTAGGCGCCTTTCAGGCTGCCGGGTATGTGCTGTGAGGCCGCCCCTCGTGACATGGTCCCAGTTCGCATTTGGCGAAATAAAGATACCGGGTCTATGTCATGCACCGCCTTCTTCGCGGACACGGTACTTCCTTGCCTGGCTGGCGCTGATGTCGGAGAATCAGCGGAGTCCAGTCGCGACGACGTGTTCTGGCTGCGGCTTTGAAGCGCGACGACCCGGCCATCAGATGGATCATTTTTGCAAACGCTATCAGCCTCAAACTCATCTACTTCCAAGTCTGACTCCGCGCCGCGTGCGCCAAAAGGCTGGAACCTAAGTAAGCTCTGGCCTACTTGACACATATTCTGCAACGTGAATAGAATGAACGACCTCAAGATATGACGTGAGGGTGGAAACCAATTAATTATACAACAGGAGACAAGCAAATTATTTCCAATGAGCATGAAAAGTTGGCCGCCAGGCTGGGGAAATGGTGTCTCTATACACATCGTACATGCGCGTGCAGGCGGCTATGTATGGGATTGCTGAGTTTACGGAGATGCCGCCGCCCCACAGTCGAGACAAGAAAAAATCAGTCACCCGGTGGTGAAGATCCACCATGTTTCCAAGGATTTCGTTGTGGTCCGAGGCCACAGATGCGTCACCGGCCTTCTCTCGTATCCGCTCCTGCATGATCATGCAAAGGATTTCATGGCTCTTAACGACCCTCCCTCCGTGCGGCGCTATGCCCAAAGGACCGGAACCTAGCTGACCTTACGGGCAAGAAAACTAAAGTACGCAGAGCTCCATCAAAGTGCTTTAAGTTAAGAGATACCGTTAATGCATGTATGTAATACAAAAGACAGCCTACGAAAAGCTCAAGGTAAGGTAAGGTGTAATCCAAGCCCGAGTCCAGTTGCCCTACCCGTCAGCAACCGGACATACCGGTGCAGAAGTAAACCAAATAGCTTAGATCAAATACCTCACACAGTATAACGCACCGCATGGAACTCGAGTGCAGCAATGGTACTGTTCGCTGCTCCAAAATACTTCTTGCTCCGCGTGTCTAAAGCCATGCTTCTTACGCAGCGGTACAACACAGCAGGATGATAACTGACCAGGGAAAATTATAAAGGTGCGCCGCAGGTTTGTAGGAAAACCGGACACCTTAAAACAAACAATTAAATCATAATGTTCATTTTTTGTTTAGTAATTTATACATATTTTGTATGTATGAGTATATATCTTTTCAATAACAAGTATTCCAACTCATAATTATGAATGCCCCTGTTGGTCTGCGTTCTGTATCGCCGTATATATATCGCTGTATCGCCCATGTAGAATGCCGGCATAGCCGGGAGCAGCTTCAGCCGTTACACCTCGATACTGCCCACATTGGCGGTATGCATCCGGGGCCGTTTAGATTTTTGACGGTTGCTCCGCAGTACCTAAGCAATGGACTGGACGCCAATAGGTTTTGATTTGGCGTGCTGTTCATAGCTGTTCAGACAACACCGTAGAACATGTGCTGACCACGCGTTCTTGCCCTACAGTAGGCCTACCTCTAGTACCTACCTTGCCCTACCTTTGGATGCTTACGACCTTGCCCAACTGTGAGGACGACACGCCTATTCAGCGGGGCGATACTAAGTTCAGGCCGTTGCGTGAGCTCCTGGGGTCCGCATTCGTCAGCCATCTGAGGGCTACAAAGTACGGCAATCGCGCATACTTGTTCAGTGCAATTATACGAGCGAAGGTATCACAATGCTGGAACCTGTGCACTATCCTGAGACACCTGGAATGGCTCATCAATATGCATGGACCGGTCGGCATAGGGTACAACTGCCTTACCATGACAGTGTAAACTATGGCGTGGCGAAGCTTTAATCCTTCCTGGCGTGTGCTCATGATCACGATGAATTTCCCCCGCGGCGATTGCAGCAGGCCGCGTTTGCTAGCCAAGATAGACACAAGCTTGCGCCGTTTTCGGTATGCAGGCTCGTTAGTGATGAAAACCTCTCAGCTCAAGAACGAACTCGTTCCACTTAGGATCACAGTCAAGTTATCATTGGGAAGTTGAATGACTGGGCCGTCCTCGTTCAAAGACTATAATAGTTGGTCGTTGTGGCTGAAGTCCGCTAAGGATTGTAGTGAGTGCTGACGACTGAGCGCTGATGATGAGCACGCAGCCCACGCATACATCACGGACGGCGAATTAAATTGGGTGATTAATTAAGTGACAACCCCCCCAAGAGGGCCGAAACATACCCCAGAACGTGCTTTACCCCACGTAACGGACTGCAGGTATGATGGGTGGGATGTCGCTATACCAGCTGCCCAGTGCACGGCAACATGGGCGAGCAGTGTTGGACATATCGTCCGGTACCCTGAGCCTTCAGGTTCGCGTGGCCATCGTGTGCTCGAAAAGCTTGTGTTCACATCCTACAACCTTGTGTAAAAATGAAATGTGCATGACGCTACATTAGTATGACGACTGCATGAACTATTAGCCCCATGTAAAACCCTCTTAGCTGACAACACCAAGATACTCAGAACGGAGTAACTTCATACCTTTTAATTCTCAATTTGGAGTACGGAGCTACCATAACGTCAAGGGGTTTGCAACTGACTGGTTCATATGGCCGAGTTGCGGCGGTTTCCACAGGGGCGCAAACATCAGCTTATCAGCTTTACACTATCATCAACAGTTGAGATATAAGCAGGCTAAACCTTTCTTGAAGCAAATCCTGTGCTGGTTGTCCGTCCTACTTGAATTTGCCATGTGTGGTCATTCATTACCACAAAGAATATAATTAATTACTTATATATAAATAAACCAGCATTGAAAAAGACCCGCACAAATGCAAAAAGATAGCTGTGGGCGTATGAAGTTAGCCCCAAGTGAGGCTTTAGAAATATTACTTCACAAGCCATTTTGAAAAATGGCTCATGCAATGGTTGTAATATCCTATCCTGTCAGGAGAAAGTGACATTTTCTATTCTTCGTGGAGCTGTCGTACAGTCGGCAGAGTCCAGTACTGAATAACTTAGGCCAACGCACACTTAACAATTTTCACTTATACAGGGTATATTAGTTCGAATCTGATTATTAACGCCGAAATAACGCCTGGATCGCCGTTTTGCGGCCGCCCAGCAGAAATGATTATGCAACGCTATCTGAAGAGCACCCGGATCTCATCAGTTAGATATGTTGGACAACCGCGTCGATCCCTAAGTGTATGTTCGGCTGCATTAGCGCACACGAAATCCGTGTCTGGAACCATGAAAGAGCTAAAGTCCAAGGGAAAGTAGGTATCAATCTTGCTTAAGAACACTCACATAGATCTGTTGGCAACCTCTTATGTGGGTAGGATTGCGTACTTAGGGCTGGCTTTGGCGGCGTTGGTGCAAACGTCTGCAGGGTCGCGTTCATCCCCTTCATTTGCGCTGGAGATCCAGATCTTGACACAACATCTGCAGCTCTCCGCAAATTGGACGAGATTGGTGCGGATGTCATAGAGCTGGGAGTGCCGTACTCGGTGGGTCGGGGACTATGGTGGTGCGGGATTTGGGTCTGCACTGTAACGAATTCGGGTGGTTTTTCCGAAATCCAGGTGCATCTATGTGGACTTAGTAGACTTTCAAAGTGTGCTCAGTCATTTTGCTGTACCGTACAACTGCATCAGGGTTTGGCCCCTAGGATTGTTGCAGTGTGCATGTTGAATGTCTTGTGGTTCTATCACTGGCCGTGATGGGTGTCCTTGGCCATCTGGGAGACCACTGAAGCACTTCTCATCTGAGGAGGGCCGCATCACCTCACCCATCACCCCATCCGCTTCAAATGCGCTCACCACTTAACGTCCAGCGGACCTCAGCCACAACGGTCGCTAGCCAGGTCGGATAGTCACGAGCAAATGTATAATCTCGGAACAGTTGGCGCCCGCACACCTTCACCCTACAGACATTTTTTGGTCTCACGGGGACTAAAAAACCGGAAATCTCGGGTGCCAAGGATGCCGAGGTCCCAACCCTCGTACATCATTCTCTTGCCACCCAAGAACCTTACCTTTGTGGTCTTGCACCCACTGGTTATTGTACACCAATGCGCATGGCGTGGATCTGTACAAACACAGCCGCGAGCTGATGCATCAAACGGACTCTTAACCTGGTGTCCCTTCATCTTGTACAGGATCCTTTGGCTGATGGGCCCGTCATCCAGGGCGCGGCCACTCGCGCCCTGGAGAAGCGCACGACACTTGATCGTGTTATTGAAATGGTTCGCCAAACAGCACCGAGCATGAAGGCGCCTTTGGTCATGTTCACATACTACAACCCCATAATGCGCAAGGGCCTGGACAAGTTTTGCCAGACAATTAAGGAAGCGGGCGCATCAGGTACCCAACAAGCGCAGTCCTACATGCCGTACATATCTGCGTCCGGTTTGCAGTGCACGGAGTAACGGCATGGGGAAAGCTAGTTAAACGCATATGCCTGTGCCAGAGCCCCAGTGCTCAGGCGGCCGCGTCATGAGCGCCATTCTTCCCCCAACACTCTTGGCCGTATGGCCGAGTAACATTTTAACCCGTTGCTGTCTCGCTGTGCTTCGTCCTTTCCGCTCAGGCCTCCTGGTGCCTGACCTGCCGTTGGAGGAGACGATTGCAGTGCGCATGGCGTGTGAGGCTGCAGGCATTGAGCTGGTCCTACTTGCGACGCCAACAACGCCGCCAGGTCGTATGAACGCGATTGCGCAAGCCAGCCAGGGCTTCGTCTACCTGGTGTCATTAACAGGGGTGACGGGCATGAAAGATACGATAGAATCGCGCGTCGAGGGCCTGGTGCACGCCCTACAGACCTTTACGGACAAGTCGGTGAGTTCGGCATCTCCCAGCATTACGGAAGGGGACCTTATGGTGCTTCGGTAGAATGGCAACGACAACGGGAAGAGGAAAAAGGAGAGGAAAAAAGAGGAAAACGAATACACACATTTGTTTCAATGAAGAAAAATGGTGCGGTGCACATCGTTATTAAGTAATACAGCAACCGACTAAAGAGCAGGAGGCTCAAGTACAGGTAACGTTTTGTAGGTGGCCATGACATTCTGAATAACCAAGAATGCAATTCCGAACCCGGCAAACTGGCTACGCAGCAGTGGTGAAGATGTGAAGGCCTGGGAACATTATTGAAGTTGGAAAACTCGCGCAGCGAATGACGTGATGGTAAGGGAAAACCAGCTTCCCTATGGCCGCCCTTTCCGTTTACACACGATTGCTTTGAAAGTACGGATTTCCATGGTAGCTGGTTGCCTCGAGCCAACAGCATTGACATTATTGCTGTTGGGTTGGGCATTTGCGCGGCATGCTGGTCGTCAGAGTGGCCTCAAGAGTCTCTACCCTTGTGTAATCAGGCCACCCCACCTTCCTCTGCTGCGTTGCCAATCCGTGTATTCGTGTTTCAGGTCTGTGTGGGCTTTGGCGTATCACGACCGGATCAAGCGAAGCAGATTGTGTCGTGGGGCGCTGATGGCGTCATTTGCGGGAGCGCGCTTGTGAAGGCACTGGGAGAAGCCAAGTCGCCGGTAAGGAACCACTTGGGACCACTCAATCTCCGACATATCATATTTCACATCATGGTACAAAACGTAAATGTATAACCGGGTGATGCACGTAGCTGGGATCAGCGCAAAGTGACAGCATGGGCCTGCATCCATCTGTATCTTCCCCTGGAACGCCACGCAAGACAGCAAACCAGCATATCCTTCTTACGATCTCAGAGTCGAGGGTTACAAGTTACAAGTTTGGCACATACCTCACGCATACATTGTTTGCACATCTATGATCGGTCTCAAGCCTGCTGTTTTACAGTCAAGTCATATCAGGAACGGATTGCCCCTCGTGTCGAATTGTCTGGCACGGCCCGCTCATTCTGCGTGTCCGATTCTCTGTTGCACCATCACGCCAGGCGGAGGGGCTCCAGGCCTTGGAGGCGCTTGCTCGGAGTCTTCGGTCGGTTATACCGTGAAAGTTTGAGCAATGGAAATGGCAAGGGCCGTAATGTGTGAACATTTAATGACTAGATGGGTTGCGAGGTGACTTGGAGGTGTTCAATCCATATCTGTGGTTGATCATACTGTGCGGCTATCTGCCGCGTGGCTGTAAACTTTAAATTCTTTTCCAGGATTGTTGCATGACTTGATCTTGTGTGCCTGGTGCGAGTGCGCTGGCGATTGTGGGCATGGAAATGTGTTATGGAGCCTTCAAGCTATAAGGCAGCAAGAGCAGAATGCAAAAAGCCTGTGCGCTTCGGGACCCTACGTTAACACCCTTGGATATAACCAGTACTTGATGTTGCGTAGGTGGATACGCCGCCGCTAGGGGGGCCCCCCAAGCGTGTGAGAGGATGAGGAGCTCTCTTGTGCTAAACCCGCGAGAGCCGTCAGCGCCAGCAGTCGGGGTCATCTATACATACACCCGAAAATTTCGCTGCAACTTCATTCCCTACATACGTCTCCCGTGTCCATTTTTTGTGATTGTCGGCATACTCCTGTCTTGCACGTGCAAGCCATGGTCGAAGTGGGTGGCTGCAGGTACTGGCATGCTGACTGGGCCCCGATTAAGTAGTGAAGGCGCCGTGATCCGTTAGCGATGCCTGTTTTGCAATGGCTTGACAGGCTATTCGGGCTGCATGTGGGATTTACTGAGATGACACTGGGCTTGTGGGGTAGCGGGACAGCATTTTCCCTGACTGCCTGGCCTGGGTGTGCGAGATCCATTTGCATCCTTATTTTACTCCACATTGCCTCCCCCAGGGCCTCCCTCAGCTTTCAGCTAAGGGTAGTTTGCAGCTTAAGATATGCGTCCGTCAATTCCCATACCTGATTCTGCCTTTATCCCGAGGCCCCGGACACACGGCTTCTGGAAGTGGTTACCAGCGAACCTGTTCCCCTAATTGTCGAAGAAACATGACCCCTTCATTATGCAGAGCATCCCTTAACACGCCCGCAGAAGCGTCCTCAACCTTTCCAAATCTGTATCGGGGTGCGGAAGGACAAGGCAGCCCTTCACAGCTCCTATGCCGCAGGAAGCAAGGAGTGTACTTCGCAACATTACTGTCTAGACCTTATGCAAACAGGGCTGTTGATCCGTAAAGCTCTTGCATGCGCACGGTCCAACCCCACACGACAAAACTTGGGCCAAATGAAACCCGCACATACGGCTGCACAGCACCCTTCAACACCATGGTCCCCGGTGAGGTCAGCTGCTGTCAAGGATCATTCTCCTCGGCAATTTTTACGAATGGGATAGGATGAAGGACAGTGCGACTAAGGACGAACCACAAGGTTGGACGGCTCATGTAGGAAGCGCTTAGACCCAAGGTTGGTGTGCTGTGCGGTTCGAGCTCATAGATACAGAAGAAGCCCACCAGGACGGTGCAGTTTTCAGGTCCGCATGCACTGAGGGTTTCGCGGCCAGGCAGGGTTCCCAAGTATGTACCTGTTTTGGACCGCACTTGCAGCTTGCATTTAGCTTCTTTACATATAGCTTTTCCATCTAAGCGGTTGTGGATCATCGGTGTTGTGAAGGCCACAGGGAACAGAGCAAAGCCTACGTTGAGTCTTGCATGGTCGCAACGACGCGAACCATGTTTCCATTGCCGGAAATATTTCTGCCATAAGTGATATATTGCATCTAAATGGATTATTATATGGCTAGGTTTCATGGCAAAACTTAGTTCGGTAGGGCCGTGCTCCAGGGGAGGCATTAACGAAACGGTCGATTTGTGCCCCGGCCAGCAACCGTGTCTCTCTTTCCTCACCTTAGGGGTAGTTTGAGCACCATGCCGCCTAAATTCGACCCCAACGATGTGGTGGAGGTGTGCGTGCGTGTGACAGGTGGCGAAGTTGGTGCCGCCTCCTCTTTGGCTCCTAAAATTGGTCCGCTGGGTCTGTCGCCCAAGAAGATTGGTGAGGATATTGCCAAGGAGACAGCCAAGGACTGGAAGGGCCTGCGTATTACCGTCAAGCTGACGGTCCAGAACCGCCAGGCGAAGATTTCGGTCATTCCCTCGGCGGCCGCGCTGGTCATTAAGGCCCTTAAGGAGCCACCACGGGATCGCAAGAAGGTGGGCTTAATGGCTGGAGCATTATTCGGCGTTGCTATCTTCAGCAGTGCAGCCGCCGGCGCATGGGGAAGACACCACTGCCGGCATGTGCAGTGACTAAGATTTCAGTAGTTGCAGTTGATTTGTGCAGTAAGGCATGGAAATAATAGCGATAATTACGAAAATACAGATTTTCACAGCATCGGACAATTGTGACCAACTGTCACCGGCCTATCATGCCGCGCAGGAGAAGAATATCAAGCACACTGGCAGCGTTACAATGTCGGATATCATCGAGATCGCTCGTGTGATGCGGCCGCGCAGCTGCGCAAAGGACCTGGCAAATGGCTGCAAGGAGATTTTGGGGACAGCTGTTTCCGTAGGGTGCAAGGTGGACGGCAAGGACCCACGCGACGTAATTGCAGCGGTGGGTGGGGATTGGGGGTCCACGTGTCGTGCGCAGGGTGAGGATTATGGGTAGGTGTTGGGAGGCCGTGCAGCAGCACCCTGAATCTCGGCAGGCTGTTAAGTTACCTTCAGAGTGTCACCATTCATGCAGGGACAGTGCGAAGGGGATCGGTGCATCATTTTCTTCTGTGCGCGTGGGCATGGATAGTGGGTTGGCTGTCATGTCAGGTTAGGGTAAAGGTCATGCAAATCGTTTTGCACTAATGCCATGTGGGACATCGAAAGCGAATGCCCAGCATTACTGGAGCACAGAAGATCAGCTTGTAACAACGCTGGATGGCAAGCAGAGAGACCGTTTGAGTGTCAGTGTTCAGCCTGCTGACCAACTGTGTTTCTATTGAGCAGACTGTCGGATGCATGGCATCTCGTCGGATCAGCCATGCCCAGTGCTTCCGCGGGCATTTGGTAGCAGGCGCGCTTCAGAGCGGACTGGCACGATTCTTACCAACATCAGCACGGCGATGCTGGGGTTGGATGCGCCGTTGGGTCCCACTGGTCACGTGTAGGAACCCGTGGTTGCGTTGTGACCATGCAACAGGGGAGCATCGGTTCATATCAAGCTACCGTTTACTTACAAATTTGCCTTTCATGCATTTGTGAAAGTGGAGTCCTGCGCTTGTCCGTTTTTCAGCTGACGTTTTCCTGTGATCCCGTGCAGATTTCGGACGGCAGCATCGAGGTTCCGGACGCCTGAGAAAGTAGCGGCCTGGCACTCCATCGGAAAGCCAATCTTGTAACGTGCGCAAGAAGTGACTGTGTTTACGCTTGGGTTACGGGTCTACCTTCGCATATCTCCGATCAGGAGATATATCCCGGATATGCATAAAAAGGGTCCGACATTGACACGGTACATCTAGACACGATCACATTTGATTCTAAATGCACGCGTCAAGCTATAGGGAAACTGCAAGGCAACCGAACATTGCGTAGGGTTCATAGGACGCAAGAAACCTGAGATGCGCATGCAAGATACGCCCAAAACACACACGAGGTAATTGTGACTAAGCAATGCTGCAAAAGCCTTGTTGAAGGACGCTATATGACCAGACTTTGACAACCAAGACGTTTAAGCCAAACCTTTACAGCGCAGTATATAAATATTACCATCACTAATCAAAACTGGCGCAGCCGCACTGCAGAGGAGTATTACTAATAGGTACAAAATGATACACACACTCAGCATTAATAAATGTCCAGATCAGAACCTGCTGGTGATATTGCTGTTGTCGGACAGTAGCTCAAAGAATCTCGGACATTTGGCCCCGCATCTTGTTAACTCGATAGCTGCTTTGGCTATCCAAAAAGCTATTGCGCGCGTGGGGATCGCCAGGATGGCCCAGCTGAGGTGCGGCAGGACGTTCCGCAACCATCTACGAGCATGCACAGAGAAAAACCTGCACTTGGTTTCGGTCCAGCCTAAACATCCCGCTCGCTTACGCCGGGAATAGGGATTAGAGAGGCGCACACACCATTTACCACTCAGACAGCACTGTGGTAGCACGACGAAGGCAAGGGCGTCAGTAGGTCAAAGCGTCTGCTGGTTCTAAATGTTGCTGCTAGGTGCGCGACATACCTTGTAGTCTGGGGGACAGATGCCACCAGAATGGCGATACTGCACGACGTCATCGTATGCGCTGCGGGCGTTTTCGTACCCGGAGCGCAAACCCGTATTGGTGAGGAGCACACAGGCCGGTGCCGTCGTCGGTCTGGACGTCACGAACACGTCTGTGTCCGTGGAAAGGAGGGACCACGGACATTGTGATTAGACGATTGGAGTAGTTGGTGAAAACCCGGTACATAACTCGACGAGTCACCGAACCCAGAACAAACTACTCATTCATGGGCACACTGGGTTCCTTTGCATACGATAGCATCACGCCTTGTCTCAAAGGCGCATTCAACCGGCATTACAATGACGTTCCGTTTTGGATGAACCTCACGCCGCCCTGGTTGCACAATTAACACCGTTCTACAATCCCGAGAGACCATTCGCCAGTTGATCATAAACTTGTAACAACGGCCGTGACAAAATCGTTTGCCTAAACGCCCCAACTTACGCATTACATCGTGCTGTAGTACATACCTCGGCGCGCGGTGCCCAGGAGCGCGTACGTAGGTAGCGCCGCATCCTTTGTGTCGTCAGCTTTTATCCCCAGCACGCGCGCGGTTTTGGGCCCGGGCGATCCCATCCTTCTTAAGGGTTTGTAGGGCTTGACCTGCACTCCAAATATTCGGCCTTATGCAAATAATCCTGAAGGTGAGGAGCTGCAGCTCAATCAAGCTTTGTAGCTTACCGGGGATACAACTTCGACGCCGCCTCCTGAGAGATGAGATGCATGAGAACGGTCTGATATCCGAACTGAGGTACGCAATGGCGGAGTCGCTTCATCAGCGGTACGGTCACGTTGTTGCTTTATAATTGATTCCCTAAGGAAGATACCAATCATTCAAGTGGAGGTAGTTTGATGCAGCAAACGAGTATGGGCATAAGCTATATCAAGGTCCAGCTGAGCGTGCGGCACAATGCCAAAGTTCCGCGTTGAATCCGGAAACCACAATGACCATCGTCGGCCTTAACGTCCGTCATGGTGCAGGCAGAAGAGAACAACAGTTGCGAACGGAAAGAGCAGTCTGGGGAGCACTTACAAAGAAGACGCAAAGCTCTTGCCGGGTATGAATTGCTTGGACGGGTGGTACTCCCATTCCTTTCCGTTAGGCGGAGGTACGCCCCGACCCCGAAGGCGGGATGTCCCTGCATTGGAGGAGCCACAACCTCCATCAACATGGTGAGCTTAGCATCTTTAAAACATGATATACATTTATTCACGGGTTATCCTCGTACCCGTCTTGTCTCCTTGGGGCTTGGGCACAGTCCGCCTGAGAGGTCGACGGCACAGTTCTATATGGTTCAACTGCATGGGCGGTCTATCATTAAGATTATTCATCTTCGAACTTGCTGTGGCTTTGCATATGGGAGGGAACAGACGGGAAGGGAGAATAATGGCAACCATGAAAGTGTCCCAATGTCTCAGGGGATGTACCGGTGAGTTCACATCATAACCGAAGCTTATAACATACCTCTTGGGGAATCGGGCATCTTTTAAACTGCCCACAGCCAACGTTATCGATGGACAGGAAAGAAAGTCGGAAATGAACAGTCGCGAAACTGCGAATCAAACGTATTAGCAGTTCAGAGAGTGCGCCAGGAAAAAGCTATTGTCCATTGGTTGTTGTAATGCGGCTGTGAAAACGGTGCTTTGAAAGGATAGAAAAAAGCTGCCACCCTGTCTTTTATTACTTTACGTGCGCTTGACGCTCTGCTTGGGCATATTCAAAGCTTGTGATATCGTGTACATATTTAAAATCGGCTTTTACTCGCTGTGTTGAACTGTTGAGTATTAAGGTAGCTATCCGTTAGTACGATATGCGCAGACCGTTACCCCCGAACAGTCGTTTGCTCGTTTCAGATAACTGGGCTGCAGTTACACCGATCCAATCAGTAAACCCTATTATATATGTACTTTATAATTGTTACCCGAAGTTGCTGCTGCATACCTGTTCGTTGTGGCCTGTGCTTTACCCGGCGGGGCGGAACCTGGTGGGACTCCATTCGTACGATTGCCATATGAAATAGCAATAGTTGGAGATTAAGTTTTCAGGTACATTAAGTGGGGAGCCTGACTTTTAACCCTTGCCGGTGGACCCTGCCGGTACCATAGGGTCCATTGGAACTAAAACTTCGCGACATACGGTCGACCGTTGCGGTATGAAGGGTGACTGTCTAAGTTGTCACGGCAGTCAGTGCGTTCACAGCAAACGACCAGTGATTCCGTTGATAATTTGATGAAAATCATGCCATGATGTTGGTTATAATGCAAACACGGCCAAGTTCCCAACCCACGTGACGAGTGTAAGAAATGGTAGTGGCAAATGTAGGAAGCCGCTCCCCGCTGTCACGATTTAGGCACCTAGTGTCTCCGACCAATGGCATTACAGTCGTGCCGGTGGGCAACGCGCCTCGTGTACAAATGCATGGAAAAAGTGAATGTCCGCTGAGGCGGGCCGTTTACCACCACCACCCTTTTCGGATGTTACAGGAGCTGATGAGGGGGTCGTCCACGCAGCCCCTGCCCACCGAACAGATCACGCCGCTACTGCTGCACGTGAATTTACTGGCACCTAAGCAGCCAGGTCCTAATAATTTATGTGCACATATGGTGCAGTTAGAGGGGCAACCCGCAACTTCCAATGTACGTATTACGCCGTCACCTGGTCCTCTGAACATTTACCCCTGCCGATCGGGAGTCTGAAGGCCAAATGCTGGGTAACGAGGCAAAGCTTAGCTGACCATGCAATCTCATTTCTTGCCCTTCTTGCCACCCTTCGAGTCCTTCACCGTTTCTCCACGTGCAATCCGCTCCCGCTCCATCTTTGCAAGGTAAATCGGGTTTTCCTGAAGGTTAGGACAGCGTTGCACACAAGCTTTCAGCAATGGCTGCATAACTTAAGATTGGATAGCTATGAAGGCGCCTGATTATTACGAAGATGTTTGCGCGTGCATGAAAAGGGAATGATATTGGCAACACAGTGCTTTTATTAGCGTCATAGGAGCCGTCGGTTAAGACGTTTCATCTTAGCTGTAATCCTTAGAGCTCTCTCCTTGCCTTAAGGCACCCCGATTGCATGCCATGCGTCATCATGTTGCTATGCCGGCCACTTAGCCCTCTCGCCGACCCTACCTCGAGGTCATCCACGTCAGCGTTTGCTGGCGTAAGTGTAAGAACCTGCTGGTTGAGAGCTGGGGTATTGGCACCCTCTATCCTCGCCTTGAGTTGTCCATTCTGTTCAGGTAATGACCCACGGGACAGAATGTGTTTGGGGGCACCGCATCCGGACAGTACAGCTAAGCTATTCTACAATGGTAAAGGCTACGGCCCAATGGCGATAGAAATAACCAAACTGAATGGACGGGCGGTTAGTAGGGTTAAACCCTGTCACTGTGTACATAACGCACAAGGGTCCTCGGGGCCATGCAGGAGGCCTCAATCCCATGTCAGGGAACTTTGTGGAATCCGCGACATGTGTATAATATTTGAACCTTAAATGATACAGGATTTCAGACTTCCATATTCGCTCTACTTACCCGATATAGTAAGAACAGGGGTTCCGACTTTCCCCGATGCTCCTTGGCGGCCTCGAGAAAATTACATTTTTCCGCGCACAGCTGGATAAGGGGTTCAAAGATAGATTGAGATTTCTCATGGTGCTAGCCTCCTTTACAAGTAGTAACGTACTGTAAGGAACAGCAGCGCGTTCTCATCGTCTCTGTCCAAGCGGATTCGACGAAAGGTAGGCAAGACACTCTTGCATGGTCCACACCATTCAGAGAATATCTCCACAACTGTAATTGTGATGGGTATTTATAAGCCCAACGAAAAGCAAACCTTCGAGAGGGCCATGGTGACATGTTTGCCCACCTTTCAATCCTTTGCTTCCCAACTTAGATTCGAGTTCTGCATCTGTTTCGATGTGATATTGTGTCGGCGGAAGCAAAGCAGTCATCCCTATGAAGATGCCTCAGTCAAGACTAAATGTTTGCGGAAAGACAAGAGCATCAGCAACTGTGCGAAGACACATACAATAACATGCAAGGAATTATAATCATATCCATTTGTATGTTGCGCAACATGGGAATTAGGCTTAGGCGCCGTACGTGTGTCGTTGCGCGCGACTTCTGTGATTTATATCATGGTCATCTCGCAGTTCAGTGTCGTGGTCATCTTGCAGCTACGGTAGTGCTCCAGAAAAGGAATACCTTTTTTCTTGTCAGAGTGGACCGTGCACCCATAGCACTATTTGAAAGCCGTCAGAACGCAAAAGCTCAAATGCGGCCGCTTACCGAGGAGGTGAGTTTGGCACAAAGATTGTGTGAGGTTGATGGTTTTGGGGATGCCGCCGGCGACAGGACCGTGGGCCAGTGGTCTTCTGAATGTGGAACCAATGCTGCTGTACGCATAATGCTTGTAGGAGACTAAGGCAGTGTTTGAAAAATTGTATAAATTCATCGGAAAGAACATCAAGAACCTCATCGACAGGCCGAACGAGCCGTTCTGTTTTCGATTACACAAGAACCGGGTATACTACGTCAAAGAGAAACTAATGAAGAAGGCGACAAATGTGAGCACGGGGGTTGTCAGCTTCTGGTGACGAACTGCGCATCGCCGCCGGAGCGTACTCGATAGAGGTTGAGCACCATTTACAGCGCGGGGCGGAACGCATGCCGTCTACCTGAATGTGATTGCTGATTCCCGTTCGTACATGCACTATACACAGGTGGCCCGGGACAAGCTAGTGGCCCTCGGCACATGCATAGGGAAGCTAACGCACACTGGGAAGTTCCGCCTCACCGTTGGTGCACTAGATGCTATATCTCAGTATGCCAAGTACAAGGTAGGTATTAGCTATTTCTTGCCCAGTGAAGGTTTTAGCCGCTAGTGGCTTCTCCCTCCATGGGGCTGAGTTAGATTGGATCGATGTTACGAAACGGGTAAAGTGCATGGATCACAGCAATGGGCTTACTTTGTTTGTGTACACATGTTGTAACGTAGCGTATGTTCTCCTGTCCACGTCTTTACAGCTTAGCTGGTAGCCACGGCCAAACTACTTAGCAGGCGCTGTTCGGGCTTGTTTAGGATTCGATGCTCCAGGGGACTTTATTGTTATCAACGGCGTGACATTTATCGCATGCTTGAAGTTCAGTTGCGTTGCCATAACCGACGTAGTGACGCCCCTGCTCACAGGTATGGGTCAAGCCATCCGCGGAAATGCAATTCCTGTACGGCAACAATGTGCTGAAAAGCGGTCTGGCGCGCATTACGGAAAATACGCCCACTTATACGGGCGTCGTCATCTACAGCATGGCTGACATCCCACTGGGCTTCGGTGTCACAGCCAAGTCAACCAACGAATGCCGCAGCCTGGACCCCAACGCGGTGGTGGCCTTCCACCAGGCTGATTGCGGTAGGGAGATGGCCCAGGCCTGAGTACGTCCGTGTTGGGTCGGCGGGAAGGGGTTGATACATGGGACGCATGCTGTGCCGGCCGTGCACCGTTCCAATTTTCATACCGAGTGGTGTGTTTCATGCCGGTTATACATGTTGCGGCGGATGAAACGGAATACAGACATTCTCCTGCTGCTGCTAGGTTGTGCACCAGTCGCATCCTTACTGTTTTCCGCCATAGCCGATATGCTGCGCAAGATACTGTTGAAAAAGGCCCTGCAAAGCTCATGTTATACAATAGCCACCAAAATGTGCATTTCAACTTATAAGCGCGAATGCGCCACACCTTGGTTGGCGTTTTCCTGCAGGTGAATTCCTTCGGGCTGAGGACGAGTTGTGAGACGCGAGCTGCTTGAAGGGTGGGTATGTGTTGATCGTCTGGGGTTGACTCCGTGTGCATCGTATGGATTGGATTTCCCAGTCGGGAGTGTTGGGGTGCAACCAGGAGGGGCAGGGGCTCGCAATGGTCCGTTGTGGATATCCCTTGCCTGATTTCAACATAGGTGGGTGTCGGTATGCCAACTATCGGATACCGTAGGCATGACTCCCTAATGCTCTATCGCCCGTCTGCCGGGCACTGCCTTGAGGAGTCATATCTTTTTTGCGGTGATTACTGTTGGCAGGTGTCGATGTTATACTCGCGAGTAATGCTGTAATGGGGTATGTGTTGTAGCTAGTAACCGACGATCCGGTGCATTGTTACTCATGGGCATTGGGAAACTCTTACATTGGGGTATTGCATTTTTTTGCCCATGAGGTCTGATTAACTTTTAGGACTGGTTGCTGCTTCGCATGCCGTGATGAGCTACACTCAGGTAGAAGCCGAGGCAGAAGTTATGGTGCGACTAATGCACCATAAGGTACCGGGATCAAATCCTCCTACAGACCTTAAAGTCGCCAGATGGATGATGAATTCATGGGAGCTCTCTTGTTGGTGGATCGTGTAGGACGTGGTTATAGTGGCTTGCGAGCTGACCGGGAGCAGAGTTGATTGGGCCCTTGATCCTGTTGGATGCGGGTGGTGAGCGCTGAACCCATCGAATATTTTTTGAACTGATGGGGTGAATGGATGATGAGGGCGTCCCTCTAGCAGCAGGGAGAATCAGGGCTCCACCCAGGTTAGTGGGCTGCTGGTGAGGAATACCACCCTGTAACACCGATACACTCCATTATTGGCCAGACAGCGAGGATGTGTTGTGGGGCCATTTCTAGGCGCGGCAATGTGCGGTATTTTACTGTGGAAGGCGAGGACATCCGGGTTGATATGTTGCGGCTGCATTCAGCACAATTAAGATAAGGCCTAGTCATGGTTACAACAGCAAGTAAGCATCCATTAACAGATATTGGACGACGAAGAGGATGGTGAACACATGCCCGTTGCATGGATTCCTGCCATCCATGTCTGCATAGAAAACCACTGCAAGATAACCGTGCAAAAAGACTAGCACGGCAAAACTTCAGTGCCCATGTCGAAGTGAGTGGAGTGAACCGTATAGCATCCTGGTGACGGTTGAATGGGGCCCCAGGGATGTCTCTGCTTTGTGGCAGATAGAGGCATCGTTGTTTTTACCAAGCTTCTTGTGATGTGCTTCAGATGTGCTGAGTAGCTGCGGTGCAAACGCAGTACCGATTAGTTAGTTGGATAAGTCAGATGAGATACGGGAGTCGTAAAGGGAGATGTTCCCCATGTACGGAGTAGCATACGAAGCAGGGAAGCCGTAGTAGCTGGTGTACGAAGGAAGGAACTCGCGGGTAGCTAGTCTGACTGACCCGTGATGAGGTAGTAGCTGCCGAAGTTGCCGATGGCAGACCAAGGTTACGGAATCTTGTCATTGGAATCGCAGGTCAGTGTTGTCGGATATAAATAGTCTGACGACTTGCGTAGCGGCCTCATCATAGCAAGCCTACACATGCATGATCCTGTGGGAAGCGTAAAATACAGCTTCGGCTGGAAAGTGCAATAGCCAAACGTTATTAGGAGAAGCCTCAAAACTTTGGCCGTATCTTCCTAAAGACATGCTTTTCCCCTCAAATTATTTCACTATGGCAGCGTGCATTCCCAAATTTTGATTTTATGGATGGACACTTTGTATGCACCCATACCCGAAGCTCTGCCCAAAGAACACCCGCCCATCCGAAAATAAGCCCAAACCGTACGTGAAGCCAAAAGAAAGACAGATCTACGTAAAATTGGCTGGGTAGGGCTAGGTGGGTGGGGTGCTAGTAGCACCGTAACCTGGGTTGATGGGGAATGAGGTCAGCGGAAGACTGCGGGCGGGAGGGGAAGGAAAGCGATCCCAATGAACAGGCATCAGCGAACCCATACGTGGGGTCACATTACATTTCCCTCTCAGTCCTCTTCCTGATGCCCCCCAACCTCACCCAGCCCAATGCATGGCAGTCACCGACCAAGTCTTCCCCAGCCTGCCTCTCTAACCATGCTGCCGCGTATGCCCGCTCGTTTCTCCTGCTTCTATCTTAGCCATTGCCACATTGAAAAAAGCACCTGCGAGTGTAAACACGCTTGTTTGTTATATCCTTACCTACGGATAATGTTTGCTAAAAAGTGCTGTTTTGGGACTGTAAATCTAGGCTTGGACGTCCTGCGCACTTTACCGTAGCTTGCGGGGAAGTCTGAGGGTCCTATCGTAATGTCCTGAGACATCCCGTATTCGACGTCACGATTCAGGTGAAGTGAAGAATGTAATCTGTGCAGCTCATACGTGATTGGCGTCTAAGTATGACATTTTGGTCCCTCACCATAAATGTTCTTGAGGGACGCAGACGGCCCTCACAACAGGGTGCGGCGTTGTTTCTTTGCTCGCCAGCAGGCGGCTCGTTGCTTTCAAGCAAGTCTACATGACGCCGCCGTCAGACCATAGGTCGCACGCTTTGCATACAGGGCGACCGCATCAGAATAGCACCCTACAGTCACACAAGCCTACCTGACTATGCTGTTAAAGCTACAGGGTGGTACAAATAAGAGGCGATGAAGATGGATGTGGGGCCTTCCACGGCGCCAAGCATGCAAGAAGTACAGGCAATGTAACGACGGGGTCGGGGGGAGGTAAAAAGGGATGTCCTTGCAGAGGACACAGGCGGCCTGAACGGGTACGGTACGGCCTCAGGGACACGTAGGCGGCAGCTATGGTGGCTGGGCCGTGGGCATGCCGGAAAGGCCGGAATCTTCACTTCATGGTGGGCCAGGTTTGTCCCCCTCTCCATTTGACCCAGGGGTACTTGAACTTAGTGATAGTAGCACGACTGCTGCAGACGGGGGCCTTCATTCGTTGGCTTCGTGGTAAGTGGTGGTCAGGCGCCCATGCGACCGAGGTTTTCGTTGTTAACTGTTGTGGCGTTTTTATGCCAGCGATCCAATGCCCAAGGCCCTGCGGAGCGTTGGTCTGCCGCCCAACATCTTTATGGATCACAACCTTTTGGACTAACCCCTGCGACAAGGTGCCTGCAAAATATTTCAGCGCACTTATAAATATAAAGTTGTGTTTAATGATAATTTATGTATGGCAAATTACGAATGGTCCAACCCAAATTTCTCTAACCGTTGCCGTTGCTTGGTCGTTAGCAGCGGTCAGCTAGCCCAAGGATAGGTTGATACTAGCTTGATACATGTTTGATCTTACCTTGCGACTTTAGTATAGCAAAACCTACATCCAAACTATTGACAATATGATTTACTATACAAAGCTATTGCGACTTTGCCAACCACCCAATCGCTTGGTTTGCAGTCGTACAGGCTTACCGCGTGCGAAAACTCGCCGGAGCTGCGCAGGTCGCTATACATGATATAACATTCCAGG
This sequence comes from Volvox reticuliferus, assembly GCA_019650235.1. Classification (NCBI taxonomy): domain Eukaryota; kingdom Viridiplantae; phylum Chlorophyta; class Chlorophyceae; order Chlamydomonadales; family Volvocaceae; genus Volvox; species Volvox reticuliferus. Next base: position 3,691,013 of record BNCP01000002.1, read on the forward strand.
AAACTCTTGTCAATCGAGAAATTAATAGTCTAGTGTCTGGGACTCGTCGATTCGTCCCAAGCACAGTGATGACACGTTGACTCGGCCTCGTCGAGGTATCTGTGGAATGATGTGTTATGGTAGACTAGGCAGCCCAATCATATTAAGGTTCAGTTCATTTCCTTGAGAAGTCGAGTACCTTGGGACAGCAGATATTTCGGTGGTTAGCTGGCAACGAGAGAGGATTCGGCTCTTTTTGCCAGTCTGCCATTTCGGTCGGCATTTCATCGAAATATTGATCTGCATAATTTTAGCCGCGTACATAGCGTCATAGGGTACAGACGCTATTTCACGTAGCACAAACTGCAGAGTGTGCACGCCAACTAAGCCGGGCCAACTAGACCATTATCGGGCGGAAAATAATCACCGTTATGACTACAGTGAACAATACGGTGAGAGAGCGGGTATTATCCAGCCTGGCATCCGCTCTCTTGACTTTGCATCAATTTAAGTTGGACCCATCGCAAAAAGGAGATGCTCACTTACACAAGCAAAACCTAATGTTATTTATTCTGGAACAATTACATTCAACGCCACCTGCCTATGTTCTTGCATCTCCCACGGAACGCCTGCTGTGAACGTTCCAAACCAGCTGGGGGGACTGGTCGTCGTCGACTGAAATACTTCGGTCGACGAGATACACGGTATCCTATCCCGCCCACCACCACCCCCAACATACACGTACACACATATTTTGCCAAATTAATTATAACACCCTTGTGTTTAATCTCTTTGCGTGCCTTTTCCCCGACCTGTTATTAACACACTGCATGCACGCGCGTGCGCACACACACACACGCACACGCACACACATTCTCACAATCCGCGTGCTGTGGTAACTCGATGTATTCCGCCAGGCCACCGTCCGATTGGTTGCCAGCGGTAACTACAGCGACCAGCATGAGGGAAGATCCGATCCACCAGCTCGCCGGGATAAAGCGCTGGAGGGTGGCCGGTCTGGGGATAAGGCCCTACAAGAGCTGCCCACACCTCAGACTCCGCGGCATACCGGGTTCCTGAGCGCCTTGTACGACACCTTCTCGGGGGTCCTGCCATGCCTCACTTGCGGGGAGCTCCTGTGGCATACCCGTCATCCCCGGGACCGGGTGCGGATTTGGGCGAGCTGCATGAGTCCAAATAACGCATTTAGCCGTAGCTACTGCCGCCTGTTCCCCATCATGCCAGTAGGGTCATGACCTCCTGCAGCGCCTCCTCTGTCGTGGACTGCTTCGTCTCTGCACGTCATAATGCCCGCGTAACCACCCGCTGTCCGTGTTACTGTTTGGATGCGATCGGATCGCTAAGAGACAGCAGTCGCGGGTGAAGGGATCTCATCTCTCCGATGCGGGCTACTAGGAAGGGATTAGCTCGACCTCCTTTCGAACGGACTCGGCAATCTCGACTCCCCTTCCATTCACTCCCTTTAATGCCTCTCACGATGTCTGCGCCTCACCCACAACAATGAACAGCAGCTGGAGCCGCCGCTGGTGGCGACGCTGCACAGCGACCAAGAGTTGAAGCCAATGTCACCACCACCACTTCCGCCATCCCCCGCTAGCCGCCTCGAGGCCACAGTCCCCCGAACGCACGTTGACGTGAGAATCACATTTAGGTCATCCGAACCATGCTTGATGATCCATCATGGTCTTTTGCAGCACTGGGGGACAACCTTTGCGCCCCGTTCCATACGCCTGTGCCCCTGTTGCTCTGGCAGCCAAACAATTTGTCTTACACACATACAAAGTAGAAGCGTGCTTAACTAGTGGCCTCTATGTCTCTAACAATGCGCCTCTTGGTTGAGGAATGCATCTAGGGCGCAGTTTTGTAGACGCACCTGCACCTGCTTACATTAGCATTCGGACGCTTGCCAGCAGGGAGCTGCTGAACTGGGTGGGTTCCCGGCGTGCCGTGATGATGTGGAATACCCGGTGCGGGTTGCAGGTCAGCTGGGGGCCACTGGCAGATCACCGGGTCCGCAAGGAGTTCGATCTGCCCTGGGACGGACCCAAGACCCGGGTGACGGTGACTTGCCCCGAGCAGCTCAGCAATGAGACGTTTCCTGTGGTGGTCATGTTCCCTGGCTTCATGGTAGGTTCCGGCGGGGGGGAAGAGAGAGAGAGAGAGAAGAGGGGGGAGCAACGCCCCCTCAATGGACCAAGCAGACGCACGGGCCCGTTCCTGGTTGCTAGTCGCCCAGCTCCCTCCCAACACCGTTCACCCCGCAGTGCATGGCCAAGTGGTACCGGGGACTGGTGGACAGGGTAGTTTCTTGGGGCTTCGCTGTCGTACAGTACGACGTGGAGGACCTGATAAATAGTGCCGAGGTAAGGTCTTTACAGAGGCGGACAACTCGACGACCTATCAGTGCAATTATGGCCCTGGCCTTACCTGGAGACATGCGCAGAAAGTGCGGGCGGCAGAGAGGCGGTGTGCTGGCTGGTGGGAGTGGGTGCCTGATGATGTCGTTTGAAGGACAGACATATCTCCAGCCTACTTGTTATTGGGTCCTTGTGCCTGAAGACCTTTTTCGACCTCTTCGAGAACAGAGTTAGTCACGAGACACCGCAGCAAACATGCACGTCTTTTGCCGTACTTAATGCAATAAGTCACAGGCTTAGATTGGAGGGTTGACTATTTCCTAGTCAGGCACGTGACTTAGGTCCTCTTTAACCCCGCGGCCCTGCTGTGGCCCGTTTCTCCCACCGGGGGGACCGGGGGGGGCTACAAAGGCGGGGCCCGGTTTCCTAACCGTGTCAATGACCAACACAGACCACGTTCCATATCCCACGTTGCCCGCAGATGGCTATCCTAGACCCGCTGCTGCAGCTGCTCTCGGTTCAGGTGCGGGAGGGGGCCCTCCCTGCCGGTCTGGACCTGCATCGGCTGGCGGTCGTGGGGCATAGCCGCGGTGGCCTGCTGGCGGCGCTGCATCTGGCAAAAGGTGTGCTCGTGTGTGCTCATGTGTGTGTGTGTGTATTTGTGTGTGTACGATCGCCTTATGCGGGGCGGTATTGTTGTTTACCCAAACCATGTCTGCGGGTCTGAGGGGCCTAAACGCGCCCTTCAGGACTGCGATGCCGTGATCCGTGCGGCACGAGCCGCGACCAGCTCAGGCCTCCAAACCGAATGCGACACGCCATCAATCCGACCTGACCGGTCTAGCAAGTACAGGTCCAGCAAGTACAGGGGGTCCGCTTTCCAAACGCCGTACTCTGTAAGAAATGACGACAGGACCGCACGGACATCCCGCAGCTGCCAAACGGCACCACAACACACGTCCTCACACCCGCACATTGGACTGCCGCAGCTGTCAGGTAATCTACGGCCTTTGGTAGGTGTCTCCCTGGAGGGATTGGAGGGTCCCTGTGCTTCCCCTGTGTTTTGAACTTCCCTGTTTCCGGGTCCCTTGCTTTCTCCGACCTCGTGCTGCAGACGACCTCATTACTGCGGCAGTGCTGATTGACCCGGTGGACATGTCGGGTGAAGCGGGCAGTTGGAGGGAGGTGGTGGAGGAGCTACAACGGGCGCTGCCAGAGCCCTGCCCCGGGGAGATGGCTCGTTGGCCTGACCTGCTGACTTCCGTCGCGGCCCGGCTGCCCCAGGTGGTGAGCGGCACCTCCCTGCAGGGGCTGCAGTGCGCTCTCCAGCCACCGGCCGCAGAGCTCCCAGACAAGGCCAGGGCGAGGAAGCTAATTGGCATCGTGGGTGCGTGGGGACCGGAGGAAAGGGGCGGTCGGCGGAAGAACGGAACAGCACCGCGGGAGGCCCAATGTCCAGAAGTACAAATGCGAACTTGCCAGGCGATCGAACTTGTCAAAACTTGCGCAAACGGAGACACCCATGGAACAGTTCGGGAAGAGAGCGCCGCCGCCAGCACCTCAGCACTCCCCTTCTCGAGTGCCCCTCACTCGTGGACATTTCACCTCCACCTGCAGGAGCCGCGGGGGGAACACGGATGTCCCCGCTGGGTAACTACCACAACTTCTGGTCGCTGATGCCGTCGGGTAGTCGACTATTGGTGTTGCCGCAGGTGAACTGTCGCAGCCCACCCGCTGAGAGGCTGGGTGGCGCAATGCCACTGCGCGGGGCCAAAGTTGCTTTTTAAAGGGGAAGGGCGGGCGGTTGTTATTTTATTTGGCCGACCAGTATGGAAGGAATGTTAATCGATATCAGTAAATGCCCGATTTCCTCAGCGCCAGCGGTTTCCGGCTTCTTAAAGGTTGCCGGGAGTGCCGTACGGCGGGGCTGCGGGTGAGCGGGGCTATCCTGGGAAAAGTGCTGTCGTGGGGTGATAGTGCACTCCTTGCTGTTGAGGGCGCTATCACCCCCCCCCGTCATGGCCCTCCCGTAAGGTTAGCTGCCTTGCTGTCGGCTCACGTGTTATTGTGTCCCCGGGCCCTCGTGCATCTGGTTATCATTACCTCAGGCCGGCCCCATGCAATTCCTGGATCTGGACGCCTGGGTGCCTAGCCACCTGAGCGAGATACTGGGCAAGGGTGAAAGCAAGGTGCGGAAGTATTATGCCGTTCGGATATCGCTTCTGTTTCGTCCGCTCACTCCGGAAACTGCGTCCCTTCACTGGCTGCTGAAGGGAACTCACGGGCGCCCTGCGTCCCGTGTTGTTTCATTTCACAAGCGCGGGTGTGCAACCGGAGGGAAATAGACTAGATGCTGAATGATATCCTTCCGCCCTTCACGAATGCAAGGAGTGAGTGCTGTGTTTCTGCTGTTGACGTGCTGACGTGCTTGGCGTCGGGCCCATCGCCGCCCTTGACCTTGATGGGCCCCTCGTTGGCCTCGCAGGATGCGGCTGAGGCAGCGGCTGTGTTCACAGCAGCTTGTTTGAACGAGGCCTTCTTAGGGGTAAGCCGCCAAGCATCTAAGAACCATGTGTGGAGGTGGACAGTGCGGACAGAAGCACGGGGCCAGGCCAGGGCATGCCGCACGTCTGTTCGTTTTTTCGGCCCCTGCATTACCTGACTGGCTGGATAAGAGCGCCGCTGCATCCCCCTACATGCTGGCCCACTTGACGCTTGATGCAGGAGGGTTCGAGCAGCCCCTTCGGCTGGCGCCTGGGCCATTACGAGTACGTGGTCAATGTTAAACGGGCGGAAGGGCCGCTGACTTGCGTAACCGCAGCGGCTGACGTGGCGTCGGAAAGCGATGCCCAGTAGCCGCCACACCCGAGACGGCACACGGTGCATAAAATCCACGGACTGGGCCCAGCTACGGATTTGCAGCTGTCAGAGCCGCGCATTGTTGCATCCCAATCCTCATGCTTCTCCCAATGTGGAACCCCTACCCGAGCGTTGCAGTCCCCTTATCGCATATGACTTCGAGTGCACGATATCAGATGACAGGGAAGCTAGGTCTCGGTGTGTGCGGAAAAAGTGGGAGGGAAAAATGTTGCGGGCCTGACAGGAGAGCAATCAGATGACCGCACAGCAGCTGAACAGATGCGCTAACTTAGCCTGATTTGACTTAGCCTGTGGGCCTGCGGGCTGAGCCGTTTTTCGTGTGCTTCGTTTGCGGTCCCGCGGGTCAGGTGTGTACCGGGGTGCGCCAACCTGACAGGAGGGGGGGTGCTATTGGGGAAACACCACATGTGGGTTCACAGCTTAGTTACACTACCGTTTTTTATATGCATCTGTTGTTGATATTTTTACATTTAAGCGACATACGGCTGCTAAGGGAAATATTGTGATTGTTTGTTGTCGCAATATAACATTGGGTTGTATATATTCGTGGCAAACGCAGTGCGGTGCATACAGATTTGTACGGCTAATACGAATATAATGTTCTTTTTTCGTTCCTCACAGCGGACTTGATAGCAGGACTGTTTGACTCCGAACTCTGATAAGCTGAGATGTTGGGTGTCGACGTATCAAGCACACACATGCCTCCACGCCGTGCGCTGTCGTGCACTGCACGGGTACTTCAGGACAGTCAGCAGATGAACCCGGTATGCATCGGAATTGTTGAGTTATCCAAATCTGTGTCACTTATGCCATTCCCGCGTTTGGCTCCCCCGCATCGCGGTCCAGGGCCCGGCAGAGTCCGGGGAACGATTCCCAGGGGAATGTGGGGTCTAGATGGCACAGTTTGGCTGACAGGCGGTGGTGCTACAACCCGCTGGGTGTGCTGGATATTGAATGTGTAAACGGGTTCCCGAGTGGTGGACCAAACGCCAGCTGGTAAGGACTCGGAGCAGTTCCGCACTGTCCTGCCTCGCTGGCAACTTCCGGGGCGTCTCGTCCGAAATCCCAGCCCTCACTTCACTGCACCGCGCTGCACCGCGCTTCAGAGGATCTCAGGTTCTCAGCACATCAACCGCAGCTCCGCCAGCGTCCATCAGCCGACACGAGGCTAGGAAACTAACATTGCCATGACTAACAACACCTCCACCCTCACCCTGGCGACCGCCGAGAGGAACAATGCCCCTCCCATTCCTCATCCACACCACCAACCCGGCTGCCCAGCCCGCACCATCCACGCCCAGCCGGCCCGCCGTCTCCTCCGACCACCGGTGCCCAACTCGGCGCTTCATCCCGTGATGGGCCCTCGCCGGTGGAAGGGCCCCGCCGCCAGGAGGAGGTTACGACTGCTGAACTGCAAGGTCACCACTGGCGATGACTTGGTCCGGTACCGCCCCACCTGGCCGTACGGCCCTCCATTCCCCGGGGTGCACGGCACCCGCCCGGCACCATCCACACCCAGCGCTCCCCCTTTTCCGCCCTCCGCCGGGGAGGCCGGTCTCACCCCCGGACCCCCTGCAGCCCCCGACTTCGCCTGCAATGGCGACGCGCTGCCAGCGTCAACGCCTCCACCGCTACTAATCCCCGGCGCCACCCCCCCCAGGTCGTTTCGCCATAGTCGCACCGTCTCATCCGCCCCGCCTGACGCTAGCAAAGTGCCATCTCCCTGACTGTAGCTGAGAGACCAGACGGGCCCCGAATGCGAGGCGGCGGGTGGTGAGGCGGCGCGGCGGCGGGCCGTGCCCAGGTCCCACACCACAACCTGACCTTCATCCGTGCCAGCTGCGAGATGGAGGCCGTCCGGGGAGAGCGCCATTGAGGTAGGACTGCCGTACAGGCCACCAGACAGGTACCTGAGGGGGCGGTGGATGGCATACCAACCATATAGGGAGTTTCCGAGCACCAAGCATTGGACGCCGGGGGGCATCCGGGGTAAAGAGGAGGGAGGGCAAATACACAAGACGAGGTAAAGGGGAGGGGGGGTTCAGGAGGAGGTCCGAGTGAGGAATGAAGCTGCGCGGAACGATAGCTAAAGAATACCCCCACTAATAGGGGGCTGGGGGGTTGCTGGAAGCTGGGGAAAGCAGAGCGACGGGAGAGCTGGCAGCAGGGGGGGGGATGACATCGCCGCGGACCGCTCGCAGCCCAGATCCATAACACCACAAAAGAAAGATCAAGACTGAGCCCCCAGGCTCAGCCACACGACAAGCTGAATTCGCTAGTCAATACCCTACGTTGCGGGCCCGTACGAGGTCCGTCGGACTCTCCTATCTGCACCAATGCATGCATCTATCCCACACACGCGGATGGGTATATGTGTATGGGCTTACATATGTGTAAGAGCCCCCAACCCCTCTCGACCCCCCGAGGCTTCGCCCTGACCACTCCCTGCCCCTCGCGACAATCTGCTGCCCCGACACCTCCCCGCACCTGACACACTTCCCCTCCCGCACGTCCCACAGCCGCAGCGTCCTGTCCGCCGAGGCCGTGGCCACCAGCGTGCCGTTGGGGTGCCACCGCACCACGTCCACATCCGTGCCGTGACCCACCAGTAACCGCAGCGGCGCAGTGCGCTCCGTTACCCAGAGCCGCGCCACGCGGTCGGCACCACCGCTGGCGAACCAGTGACCCATGGGACAGCAGGCCACGTCCCAAACCGGAAATACGTGACCCGGGTACACTGCCAGACAGGACCCGAACTCTGCACCCCAAACCCGAATGGTGCCGTCAGAAGAGCCGCTCAGCACGAGCCGCTGGTCTACAGTCATGTCCACGGCATGTACTGCAGCCACATGGCCGTACAATATCGATATGCCCGGCGTCTCGGCCTCGTCATCCACAGTGGCAACGGCAGCACCGTCCACTACCGCGCCACCATTAGCAACGACGGGTCGGGGCCGGTAGCGACGTAGTTGAGCATGGTGCGCGGAGATGGTGGGCATGTCATAGAGGCGTACGGAGGAATCTGTGAAGCCGGCTGCAGGGTGAACCCGCACGAGGGGAGGGTATGGTTGTATGGCTAGCGGTTGGGTGTATGTGAGAAAGGGGGGACGGTATCAGGCTCCTACCTGACTGTAGGAACGGCGGCTTCTTGGGCCCAACGGGGTTGTTCACGAAACCCAATCTTAGAATAAGCCCCGCAGCGCCTCATCCCCCCCCGCACACATGTCCTGGAGGTGCTGCACTGGCACACACACCCTCATGCCTACTGCGTGAGCTGGCTGCCCCCACCTGGGAACCCTCCCGGCCCCTCAACATCATCCATGCCAGTGGCCCCCGTGTCAGCCATCGTCCGGCGGGTGTACAATACAGGCAGCCGATTTCCGGCCAGTATATAATATATATATATATATAATAAGCGCTGCTACCCACCCACGATCTTGGATCCATCCCGATTAAAGGCGCAAGCAGTGAGAGTCTGTTTGGCATTGACAAAGGTGAAGAAGGCGCACGACGGGGGCGATGAGGCGCTGACGGAGGCGCGGGCGGCGATGTCCCGCAGGCCCACGGCCACGACCTCTTCGGGCAGGCGGGGCAGGAAGGTCTGGCATGCCGGGACCCACAGGCAATGTGTATTGCAATAAAAGGAAAGGAGGGGAGAAGCAGCATATGAGGACGAGTACGAGAACAGATATGACGGGACTAAATGAACGGCCCCCGGGTCTGGGAAATTCGGGTAATCGTTTACACGGCTAGTGCGGCGTTTTATTGGTTCCGGAGGATCCCAGGGCAGGAGCACGGAGTGGAAGAGGGGGAGGGGGAATATTTCTGATTTATTTATTTATGAGCTGTTATTGAGAACCCTCGAGCGCATATCAGAGTTCAAACTATAAAGTGTTTGTAGCTTTTACCAGCTAATGGTTGATGAGGCGGCGGTAAAGCCTACTGGTGGACGACCTGAAACCCGGCCGCCAGCCCGGGCGCACCAAGAGCACATACGCCAGGAATGAAACGCAGCGAGCCTTCCCGGTGTTCTCGTCCTCTCCTTTCCTTGCGCGGTCCCATACTTGGCGCCTTCCTTTCCCCGTGCACCACTGATGGTATCCGGCGCTACCCTGCGCACTCTGCGCCTCCTCCCGAACGAGGGCCCATCCCAACATCCTCCCGCTCACACACACCGGGTGCTCAATCCGCTCCCCGCGCACTTGCCCAGGCCGGCTGGCCGCCGCCGCCGCGGCCGCCGCGGCCGCCGCCTTCTCCGCGGCTTTCTTGGCCTTCTTTGTGGGTGGCTCCAGGCTGTCTGCGCCGGTTCGCCGAATGGGACAGGGAGGGAGGAGTGCATTCGGAAATGTGGAAGTTACAACATCCCCCGGGTGTCCACTTGGCCACGCCAAATGGTTCATCATGTGCTGCGGGGCGGATGTTTATTCATAGCGGGGCTATATATAATCGAGAATAGAGATGAAGGAAAAGCGGGGAGGCAGGGGAGCGAGCCCAGGAGTTTGCCGAACGGCGTACAACACATTAAGACGCACCCACTGAGGATCAGCGGAGGTTGACCCCTGTGGCACCAGCCCAAGATGTAAATGATCTCGGCCATAGTGCGCTCTGTATGGCAGGGCGCCCGTCATCCTCCCCGTATGTCAGAACCAGATCTCCAATTCCCCCCGACCTGCGAATTGAGATTCGCCTCTCACCCGCCGCCGTGGCCCCTGCGGGCTGCCCTGCTGCTCCCGCTCCGTCGCCGGCCGCTGCCGCTGCGGCAGCTGTCACCGCCTCCTCCGCGCGCTGCTTCTCCTGTTGGTCCCGGTACAAATCATCTATATTGCCCTTAGCGCGCGAAGAGCGCCGCCAAGGCAAGTTTCGTAACGGCACCAGGAGAAGGGCTGGTCAGCTGGGTAAGACAGACTCTAGACAGACAGGCGGGCCGGCCGAACGTGCCGCGCAATAATACGAAAACGTTTATATTTATAGTGCTTGAATCTACAAAATGTCACGGAGTTGCCACGCCAAGGATGCAACTGAGCGAGGTTGTTCTGGTTGGTTGGTGAGAGGGAAAGATGGGAGTATAAAAACAGCGGACTCGGTCACCGGGGTGGAGTCAGTGGGATGAAGCGGCGGCGTAGACGTGCACAAGAGCGCCGAAGGGGAGGGGGGAAACCTGGATGACAGCGGGGAGGTCGTAAAAAAACACAGCGGGGTTCCTGTCCCGACCCGGCTCCGACCAATGGGGCCGCACCTGCTCCCTCCCCAGGGAGCAGCCCTGTCCAGACGTCGTGTCAATCCGCCCTTCATGATAATCGGCACTGTGCCGAAAAACAATCCGATAACGACATACAGACGCACACGGCATATCCCTGTGGACTACCTGCCACTGGCCATCTTACCTGTAGCAGGCCCAACTTAATCTCCGTACGGTTGACAAGTACCGCCGTCGCTGCATCCGCCGGGGCCGGCCCCGTGTCCCCCACCGGTTCTCCCTCCGCACCCCAGGGCCCCTCGCCGTCCTCCAATTCCTCCTCCGCTGCCGCCGCTGCTGCCGCCGCTGTTCCCCTTGCTGCACCTTCCAGCACTTGCAAATCAATATAGCTGTTGACGATGGCCAGCAGCGGCAGCATGCGGCTGCCTCCATTATGCAGAAAGCGCATCAACAATTCATGCGCAAAGGGTGATAGCGCCACAGGCGCTTTGGAGGTTGCCAGCGACGTTGCAAAGGGGCTGGAGCGCAAGGAGTGGCGACTGGTTATGGCGGCCAGTTGCTGCAGGTCCGTCGCGACACTCCGCCGCAAACCGCCCTGGCTGTTCAGCAGGCGCGCGCGGTATCTGAAGATCGGGGAGTTGGGTGCGGGGTCGGTTGTTTGTTGTGTGTGGAAAGCGAATGCACGAGACCCGGTACTGATGCACGGAGGATGCTTAGGAGAATGATTACCGACCGGGATGGTTGGATGATGGCGGCTGGCCTCGTCCAAGGCAGGCAAAGTGAAAAAAAAGTGTGAACGTAAACTAGGTTGCCGCTAAGACCGTGAATACAAACAGAAGCAAAGGAATAGAATGGAAGCCGTAATGATGTATACTATTTGCTGCTGGCAGCGGAAGATTACCGCGGAAAAATGGATTTAAGAAGACGCAAAAGGAAAAACTGGACCTGAGCGCCGGCACTGTCATGCGCGTGTTTTGTCTCCCGACCCCCCTGTTTTGTTACCAAACAGCCCTGCACCCACTGACCTAAGACCAGCCCATCAACCCGACCCGGGCCAGCTCGACGACCGTGTGTGCGCAAACCAGCAGAACCACGCACGGTCCCACGCGAACTCACCTAAGGGGGCGGCGGCGGCGGTACCGATGCAAGCACCAAAGACGTGCACATGCAGTTAAAAAGGAAAGAGCGTCGGTATGAGGAAAGGAGAAGGGTGCAGCTGACCCAGGCAAGAGTTAGGGCACCTAGCCAGTGGACATGTGGACATGACCTACCCCAGAAGGGACAAGGACTACGGAGTGCGGCTCCCCGGTGAGCTGTGAGACCGCCGTATGAAGACCCCACTGCCCATATCGGTCTACATTCGGGTACTAATTTTCGCACAACTCATCATGCGTACCGCCCCTATGGGTATTCGGGTACGTTAACCCTAATCGTGCTTGGTTCGGTGAGCTCCTAGAATAGGCGAGTGAGGATCACCCCTCTATTGGGCTAGCTTGCAACCGTCGGTGTGCGTTGAGCCTTCGCACAAAAGACGACGTGTTGCTGCCCGCAAACCTCCGTCCCATCGGCACCAGGATGAATTGCCTAATAAAACCCTTTGGACTGCCTCGTAAAGAACCCTGAAAGTTTCGGCAGGTGAGCCCCGCACATCTTTCAGCCGGGGATCCACACGTCAGGGCTGGTTGGCAATACCACCCCGTCAAAACACACACACACACACACACGGCTTCAGGTTAAGGTGACCAGGGACGAATATCCCCATGCCGCGCCGCAAAAAGAAACTACTGCCGGGCATTACACCTCGCACGGACAGCGCAACAGAACGGCGGGGAGGGTGGAAAGAAGCTCCTCCACGGCAACCAGGGCACGGTCCCAAGAGAATTCCCTTGAATGTTTTTTACTGAAGGTGCTCCGTTCCCCGGTCCCGTATTGGGCCTCATACAGGCAGACCGACGCGCTGCGTATTGGACCCGTGAACTGAGGGTCCTGTGACGCAGTGTCCGCACGCCTTGGGCCAGAAAATAGATCGGGGCAACAGGACCTGATTTGAACTGAGCCTGGGTACAGGTTCGGGCAGGCCTGGTCGCCCGGTCTCCGTGCGCTAAGGCTGCACCAAGGAAGCCTCCCCAATTTCGCTTCCACCAGCACTGCTCCCACCTGGACAGCAGTGTCGCTGCGGTGGCAGCCGCATCCTGCTCTACAAGCTGCAAGTAGCATCGTACGAAGACGGGATGCAGCAGCTTGCGGAGCTCCGGCTACGAAGACGGAAGGGGCCCAAGCGCGCAATGGGACGGACGGGGTGCGTGGCAAGGGGCAGCGGGTGGCCAGGAGGGGCATGCGTCAGCCGGTAATCATCTGCGACCTGACTGCTTCGGCTTGCTGCTATGATTGTCACCATCAACCCCGTGATGGCCGTCCCCCCCACAAACACCTCTCATGGTACTCAAGCTGGATTCCAGTACTCTTCGGTGCATTTACCCCGAGGAGCCAACTCTCTTATGGCTGCCTTTTCATGCCGCCTTCGCCAAGTTGGTTCAGCACCCGCTGGTCTCTGACATTGTTTGCCATCCCGCTCCCCATCCCATCGGACTATTAGCAAGTACTTCAGATATTGCCTAAAGTGCGGCACGGGCTCGCGCCAGAAATCGCATGCAGTACGACATGCTCTGTTATGCGCCGCATCACAGCGCTTAGCACCGGCTTCGTCGCACTCACCCTATACACGTCCAACGAATTGTCTACCCATGTCGCGAGGCATTCGTACGTGTCTGTGTACACACTAGCGTCGTTTTCTACCGCAAAAGTCGCCAACTCCTCGATAAAATTCTGCGGTACCTCGGCGTGCTGCGACACCGACATGCCGTCTTCCGGCTCCTGAGGCTGAGTTCTTACGTAGCGTGTGAATGCGGTTTCGACATCACGAAGACTGCACGGCAGCGTTGCCGACGCTCAGCAACTAGCGTTTTGCAGCCGACTCAGTTGTCTGTCAGCCAATGTGCCTTACCCTCTCTTCCTAATAAATTGCAAAAAGAGCTGGTCCCAATCCGCGTCGCGCATTTGTGCCCCAAGGGACGCCCGCGCAAAATTTCAGAACATGATACAAAATAGTCTATATGCGTAACATTGATATCATATAACGACGTTATAGAAGCTGTTTAAAACATTGTTTCACCTATGAACCTAGTTATTAAGCAGCCTTTGGTCAGACGTCAGGCAGTGAGCGATTTCAGAATAGAATATGGGTAGCCTTGATTATTCATCATGAGTTCAGGACAATAAGCAAGTGCGAATCAAGCTTGAGACCGCATTGAAAGTTCGTTGTCGGGCCGATAACGACAACCGGCAGCCAACCACGAAGCCTTGAAAGAGATGGAACACATAGATACACGTAACCAAAAAACGAGCATGTGATGCACAAATATCCGTGACTTGGCTTCAGAATTGGCATGCACCTGATGTGCTTCGCGTGCCCTCAAAGCGGACAGGGTCCAAGTTTGCTGTGCAGGCTGTTACGTGCATTCTCGGTGATTGGCGTTGCAGCTACCCGGTTCCCAAGCAATAGTCTAATGCATGATAGGATGGCCTGATGGTATGACGCTTATGCCGTTACATCTAAATAAATATGCATATTAGGCACCGGGTCGACCTAAGCCGAATTTTTGTTCAGATACCGTCGAATCCGTCTAAGGCTGTTTCCGACTTAACGACATTAACATTATCATTTGTGTCCGCCACCTGCCGGCAAAAATGACCTTGTCTCTCATCCGTTCATCCACTGAACTTACCACAGCATCCAGCTCCACGTAGCTGAAGGCACATCACAGTTTTCCACCTGCACATTTGCCAAGCTAAGGATCTAAGGCCAGTACCGTACCGATAACCACAATAAAATGATACGTTATTTCTACAATTAAGCTTTGGGGTATAAACTACCCCTGCCTACGAACAAGCCACTTCGGGTGAGTCCTCGCTAACCCACACGTGAAACATATCCCCTGCAGCCTCCCGATACTGAACATGTATCCTGGGTTAAACTTCCGGCTTCACGATTGGCAGTGCCGGAAGCTCGGCAAGACAGTCCACAGCTAGCTGCTGGACCCAGCTTTTGCGCTTAAGGAACAGCAGCATGTCCTCTAGCATAGGAATGGAGGCCAATGTCGCGGCAGAACCCAAGAGAACCAGCTTCGTGCGCGCGCGCGTTATGGCTACGTTGAGCCGCTGCCAGTCAGTAAGCAGCCGGCCTGCTCGATGTGAACTGTTGCAACGCACTAAGGACAGCAGGATGGCCGACTTGTCCCAGCCCTGGTACTTGTCCACTGTCAGCACCACTGCACCTCCGCTGTCTGTGCTCTCAACTCTTGCGCCCTCGCCTACGTCTGGCGCCCCCTTAGGTAAGGAGACGCCGAGCCCCGCTAGGGCCTGCTGCAGCACTATGACCTGGGCCTTATACGGCGACGCAACGCCAATTTCACGGGGGGACAATCCAGCCGTTATGAGCGCAGAAGTGATAGCGTGCACCAGGTGTACCTCCCCTTTGTTAATTATGCCGTCCCTAAGAACCACCTCGCGGCATCCCGCTACATTATCCGTATCCAGAAACACCACTCGGCACTCCGGCTTCATCAAAGCCATGAGCCACCTGGGCACTGGCGTGTCGCGAGGCCACGGTGAGGAGGGTGACAAAACCTGTGCCACGCCAGGGCCGTACGAAGCAAGGTTCGTAAGGTAAGGCAGTCGCAGAGTGGCTTCAGCGACCGTTGTACTGCCGCAGAGCATACGACCGTTATAAACTAGTGAATTGCTGAGGGCCATAATGTCAGCCGCCATACGATATTGGCTCCTCAGGGTGACAACAGCCTGGATGCAGGCGCCGTGGGGCCGAGCAGCGGTGAGTGCACGTTGCATACGCTCATATAAGGGTAAACAAACAGATGAAATCATAAGATCATCAAAGCAGGTACGCCTGCCTGACACGCTGCGTTTGCTATTAATAGCTTCTCAGAACTCGATGGTCAATGTCTGCAACAGGAAAGAACCGTGAGCTGACACAAGATGCATAAACAATCATGGATGACAGGTACGTAAGGGGTGACATATGAAGTAGGATGAACCGTATTATTTTCACAAATGCTGAGTTAGCTAAATTTTAACGCATCAAACAATAAAAAATGCTTTTAGATCTTCCTTGGACTTCCGCTTTCCCCGCCCTCCTAGCCCTTAGGTACGGCGTTGTACGGGTGCTGGGGCCTGCTGCCCCAGTTTCCCACACTTCGACCGTTATGACGTACAGAACAATTTTAATAGCAAAAAGTATGAAATTGCACAGACATGGAATAATGGATTTTAATTTTTACAAGCCAGTCAGTGCATTTTGTCACCGATAGTGAAAATTCCATGACTAGCAGTCTGACAATGGGAGATAATGTACTATACAACTGCAAATAACTGCAATACAGTGTAGCACTCCTTAACTGCAACGAACCGGTGAGCTGACACCTTCGAGAACATTACAGAAGATAGATATATATATGTGTGTGTGTGTAGGATAGGGGGGGTTGCTTCACCCATGGCCACTACCTGGCAGTCCCTACCTTCCCCAGTATTTCGGGGCACCCTCATCCTTTCACCCACACGGACTTCTCCGAAATCAGTGATTTTCCCGGGTTCAGCACCCACCACCAGCATTACCAGATATATGTATAATAAAATAGTCAGGGCTGGACACTTAGCATTTAGTGTACAAGCAATAAATGTTAAACGGGTGCTAAGAAAATCGCATCTTCGGAGCTAATACGGAAACTGGATCCGCGTTTACAGTGACACAGCAGCGGTCAGCTTAAAAATCCTAATGGGCCTTACATGACTAGAACTCCTTACAGTAGGAGTGGATCTACGGCCTAATAACTAAAGAGATTTATTATACAATTTAAATACATACAATTACTAGACCAGTCAATTTAAGTGGTAACCATTTAGTGAATGTAGATAGTAACAATTTAGATACAGGGACCTCAATTTTGGGAGCAAGGAGTCCACCCTTTGTAACTGTATTTATATCCATTTAACATCCATTAACATAAGTGGCTACAACCCCCAAATTACTGTACTTGTAGTAGTCGTAGACGTACGGCACACACTATCACAGAAGCACCCTGTCAACATCTCCAGAGGCCTTTTCGGCAATCAACTACGACAGTACTGACTAACGGAGACACATCTTCTGCAGTACACAAATGCTGCGGCACTCAAGGCATGCACCTGTCAATATGCAGCAGATTTTCGTACACAAAAATGGGGACTAGTAATTCTGCTCCTTTGCAATCCCGTGCAATCTACTTCATAATGCACCCATTGGAAACGTGCCCTGTTTCGGAAGCCATGAGATCAATACTGTAGACGTTGGTGATTTTTCTCTAGCCAGTGCATGCAGCAATTTTGGAGCAGAAACAGCAATGCTCCACTGTGAAAATTGCACCTTTGGAGCTAATACATAAACTGAATATATGATTCCTGTAACACAGTGGCCAGCTTGAACATGGGTGCATGACTTTGTGAAGCAGCTAATTGTGGTAGTAGTGTTTTGAGTGGGATGCCTAAGGAGAGTAAGGTAAGTTGAGGAACAACATGTAGGAATATATGTGTAGTATCCTGGGGTATCTACGGGTAGTATCCGAGGTGACTTCTGATCATCTTTCGATCGAGCCTTTGCTTAAGGCGGATATAACAGAGATACAACAATTGGTATCGAGCGGGTTAAGACTGACCCGGGTTCAAATCCCCCTCCTGTCTATGGAGTGGGCGGTTGCACTGGTTGATGGGAGTTCTGGGGCCCCATCACCAGGCTGTGAGGAGATGAACTCTGCGGAGGTCTTAGGGTGGTGATTCACTCTGGCCCCTCTGGCGCGAGGACGCGCCTGCCTAAAGGGGGGATAATTGTAGTATCCTGGGGTATCTACAGGTAGTATCCGAGGTGGCTCCTGGTCATCTTTCGATCGAGCCTTTGCTTAAGGCGGATATAACAGAGATACAACAATATGCACAAGGAGATGCATGCTGAACAAACTGTTTAATTATACCAGATGAGAAAGGGATATGGCTGATCCTATATATTCCAGCCTTCTCACAACAAGCAGTGGGTAAAATGCCAAGTGCAGTTGTCCACAGCAAGTGCAGGAGCACGACCTCTTTAGCCATGCACTGTGCCAGCATGTGTTGTGCCAATTATTTGCGGCAACAGATGTATGGTTTGCAGTTCACATGCACAAATATCTGTTTAATCTTATTCTGACCTGCTCCTTTGGCAACCATGATACTGTATTCACGGGCTGTGACCCTGGCACAATTCTCTGATGGGCCACTTAATATGTGCAGAGCACCCTCAGCAAGACACAACAAACCCACTTTGTGAACTCACCTGTGGATGCGCTTCAGACAGGAGGCGGAAAAGGCTGATGCTCAGGCCCCCTTGTGTAGCCTCCCTGCTCATTACCAGTGGGCTAAGCTGGTAGTGGTCGCCCACCAACAAGAAGGATCGAGCCATCGCCAGAGATCCAATGCTGGCGGGCAGAGTCACCTGGCTGGCTTCATCCAGGATGCACACGCTAAACGTACGACCCACAAGCAGTGGGTGGTGCACGGACAAGCATGTGCAACCCACCTGAAAACATCGATTAAAACAATGTTATTACATGCCCATCAGCCAATGTGTGCATGAGCAAGTGCAAGGGCACCCAGATCTGTTCCGGTTCATGCTGATAGTAAAGGGAGCGGGTTATTCCATTACCAGATGAAATTGACAGCAGGACAAGGACTGCTTCGTTCCCCCCACAACTCTCTTAACGGCCACCCCTAAGTTAACCTGAGACACACAGTAACGCATTATTGTATTACGGTATTGGCCTTAGCTCCTTGCTAAGTAAGTAGCCCCTTGGCTACACCCTCTATATGCAAATGTAGAGGCTAAGGGTTGCATGCCCTGGTGCAACTGAGACACTGTCACTGGTGGACTCAGTTGAGTTCGGTTTTCACTGGTTGATCCTATGTATTTCCATAATGCGTAGCAATGCTTTCTCTTTCTTAGAGATTACAGCTCTTTATGGTGGCTTGCCGTACTGAGCTCAGAGTACCTATGCTCTGCTCTTCCTATCAACCGGTAGTTATCACTACCACTAGTTGGGGGTGATACGACACGCGTGACATGCAGCGCCCTTTGACCCCTCTCACCACATTGACACGCGCCATGACATCCTGCAGCCCAGCAACCGAGGTGTCTGGGTGTTGCTCGCCGCCCGGCATGTATGGCCTGATAGCAGGGTGCACTGTCTGTGCCGCGCCGAGGCGCACAAATGACACCGGGGTGCCAACAAGCTTCATGAGGATATTATCTACTGCGCTATTGGTGTAGGACGTCACCAGGATGCTTGCACGAGTTTCCACGAGCGCCTACAGCAGGCAGCCAATGCCGGGTCCATTGGAGTTTGCTCAGTAATACCATGCAGGCCGGCATCCGGGGCAATCCTTCAAAATCTTTGTCTGCCTCAAGCGTAAGCGTGGGAAACGGTTGAATTACGGCAACCATGGTAACGCACCCGGATCATGTATAAGATGGTTGTGGTCTTCCCGGTCCCCGGCATTCCCAGCAGGATAACGTAGTCCTGCATTGCAAGGACACGTTGGACCGCCTCAAGCTGTTCGCCATTCATCTCGTGAGCATGCTCCCGAAGGTAGGAGTTGGCTTGCAGCTGGATGCTGGCCGCGGACGCTGCATGTGATAAAAAAACATGTTTCCAAAGCGCCGGCTAGGTAATGGACAAGGGCCACACGTGTACACAGGAGAGACATGCCAACATATCTGTGTGAAGATAGTGTTGCTTACCGGATAGCTGCGAGCTTGCGCACAAGCTGCTGTGGCCAAGACCTTGCTGGGGCGGCTCTAGCTCAATGATCAGCTTGCGCAGTTGCGCCAGGTGGCCTTCCCGCCGCGCCCAGGCAGCGTCAACAGCGCTATCCTTGTGACCACCACCTCCCAACCAACCCGATCCAACGCCGGCAACACAGAGCAAGGCCAAGTTTAGCCGCAGCTGCGCAAACAGAGATGCTGACTCATCACGGTCTACACGCCATGTAACGCGCTCGCTGCTGCTTGCGCACACGTTGCAGCGACCTAGAGCTGCGGGCGGCCGAGGGCCATTGGTGCAACATCCGCACATCGGGCGTGGTGCATCGCCAAGCTTGATGTATTTCAGCTCCTTACGGCATGCTAGCGTTAGCGTGTCCTGCCGAGGATATGGAAATCGTGATTGGTATTAAGTTGCCATGCGAATATGAGCTCAATTAATTGCTCTTTTGTTTTAGCGATTGCGAGTGCAGCCTTCGCAACAAATTGTAATTACCTTTGTCACTTCCATTACCGTGACCCGAGCTGCCCCTGCGTGCCGGCCCTCCACACCAAGCAGCGCCAAGTCTCCTGGGGCAAAGCCGGAACCCAAGAATCCCCCGGTGCCACTCTCCACATCCGTATCACCGTCCAGGGAGTCTTCAGCCGAACCGGGGCCACCGGCAGCTTCGTTTGCGTCAGTCCTGCGCCTGAACATGTACACGAAGCGCTGGTCCTCTGCTTTCCCTATGGGCGGCAGCTCGCGCTCCAGTAGCAGCTGTGATAAACAGCCGCCCAGCTGCTCCCGCTGAGCCCCGCTGAGGACCCACATCTGGGGGGGGGTTATTTGCATAAACCCAGGCTCAACGTGTACGGAGGTTGCCTAAAAGCGTTTATACAAGCCGCATATGGCTTTAAGTTGTTGCATGCACATACAGCCATTGGCGAAGCCTACAAACATCACGTGCTCAGCCCACGTATGCGCAGAAAGTCCCCACAAACATCCAATCGCGGACTGATAAAAAAAGCGTTCGTCTGCCGATAAGGACATTTGCACTGCAGACTGCTGAGGAGACATTGAAAAAGGCTCGCCGGGGTCTATATCTCATATCAGCGCCTCACACCTCGTTATCGCACTCACGTCCGTCCTTCTGCCGCGGACAGCGTGTTCCTCTAGGTCGACGAGCCTGACCCAGCGCGCGAAGAACGCTGCGCTAGACGGCGACACAGTCAACAGCTTTTCCCGCAGCGACTGATGTAGATCCATGTCCGCCGGTTGTTGTGCCGCCAATGCCTGTACATTAGCCTGTGCTGGATCACCTTGCACTGCCCCCCCTAGCCCTGCAGCCGCCAGATACAACGCACATGTGGATCTGACGCCGCAGTATTCGCACTTTCGGTCTGCTTCAGAGCCCTGCAGTGGAGGCGGCGGCTCCGTAGCTGGCCCCACGAGGTAAGCAGCGAGGCGGTTTCGGTGCATAATGAGCGAGGCTAGCTCATGGTGCGCGTACCGGACGACCTGCATGGTGGGCTTCTGGCTGTTCCATAGCAGCCCCGTCTGCACCGCCGTCTGGTAGCGGTCCTCCATCAGCAGCAGGTATAGGAGCACCTGGCGGACCGCGTCCACCCAGGCATTTCAACATTCGGTTGGCCGGTGTAAACTAGGGGGAGAGAAGAGAGCGTGAGTGCAGTGGCACAGCACGCATGCAGGTTTCTCAAAGCGAGGCGCCTAAAAGCAGAATATGTTTGTTCCTTGCTTTTACGTAACTCGGATTCTCCTCCCCACACCTGTGCTCTGTGCTCGTGCCGGTTTTTACCGGTCTTGAACTCGAACGGTGCTATCAGCCCCCCGGCCGCGTCCAGCAATGCCTCCATCGGGCGGTGCAGTGTGTGAGGCCCTGCGGACGGCACCGCGCCAAGTGCCGCTTTGCTGGCCGCCCATGGGTACTGTGGCTTCCCCGTGCTACATCGCGCATCCGGCTGTCGGTGGTCCACACAGATGACACCCGCCACCCCGTCGCCAGCCTGCATTGCCCCAGTCTGGGGCCCTTCAGAAGCGCGCCGACCTCTCAGGCCATGGAAGTGACCAGGTTCCCGCTGCAAACAATTTTGCACGACTGAGGCCCGGAGCGGCTCCCCAATGCTCAGCTTCACACGGAGCGACGCGTCCAGCTGGCCCTTGAGGCCATATTTAGGCGCCCAAATACTCTCCTCGATGTCCAGTACCTCAAGCACGCGGCAAAAGGTGGATGCGTCCCCGCTGCCCCCCTCTATGCGCCCACCGAGTGGCGCTGCGGGGTTTGGCGTGACGTAAGAGGTACACCAGGAGATGATTGCGTCAAGCTGCTGCATAATGTACGCCAGGACGGACGCCTCATCCTGGTTGCTTTCCAGGATCTTATCCGTATTGGAGGCAAGGATTGACCGTGCCTGGGCCAAAGCAACAGGGCCGTGGACGAATCCATTAGACAAAGTGTCCGCGAGCTACGACTTAGCAGGAAGTTCACGGCATGAAAGCTGCACAACCTGCAAAATTCAAAGTAAATTACACACTTGGCCTGTACGTCCTTGGAATGCAACGGTCGTTCTTTACCTCGGTTATCATGACATTCTTATCCAGCTTCCCAGCCATGGCGGTCCGCAGGCTTCGTTGCAATATCTCGTGCAGCATGCTGCCGATGAGGGCCTTCTCCCCACCCGGGCCGCTCGCAACACGCTCCTGCATCCATGCCTGTCGTGCGCAGCGGATTGCCGTACACACACTTGTACCTGCCAAAGAGCGCCAAGGCAACAACTCGTCGCTGCGAGAAAGTCGCGTTGACATAATGGTGCAAGGTCTATGGGAATCTGCGGAGCAGGCATGGCGCAGTGCATGACTCCGGGTATGAAATAAGAGCATAGCTGCATGAGAGCTCAGCAGCTGTGTTACACCACAGGCGGTGTTATACGAGCTGCTCACCTGACAACAGGACGTCGGGGTGCACGATGAGTAGGCCCTCTGTCGCACTGACCTCCAGACTTGTACACGTCAGACTCGCCAGCACACGGCCGCCGACCACGTTGACGGTATCCCCCGGCTGCACCTCCAGGTCAGCCCACATGTCCCGCAGGCAAACACGAGTTTCCATACCCTGGAATAGGATGTCGCCAGACGGACACACACACACGAGTCAATTCACACCTCAGCGTCTGAATCAACTTGCAACTGTTTCGAGAACTGTGTGTTCCGGAGGCAAAAACGAACAATCGTTACCTTATACTCGTTGAAGCAGCGTAGCACCTTGCCATGTCCACTCGGCAATTCTTCCACTTCGAGCACCACGAAGTGCACCTCCTCGCGCTCACCCAGCAGAGGTGCAACCGGCATTGGTGCGCATTCGCTGCGCACAGGGGTTCGTGCAGAACGTGCGCTGTTATGTTCGCCATACGGAGGACCGGATTCAGATAGCTGCTGCGCCGGCATTGCGGCCCTCGGCGGATAATTTTCCCGATGCTGGAGCCCGTGGGCACTGCGCTGCTTATTTGGTCGTATGCCGGGTGCCGCCTGGTGCGACGGCTCGGGTAGAAATGCTGGATTGATGCCTGTAGGACAGCTGCTTATGAGCTCTGCGCCCCTAATACTCGGCTGCTGACTCGTGGCGTTTGCCACCAATGCGTCTACATCCACGTTCCCCCAGAATGCGTCATCATCGTCATCGGCTGCTGCCATGGAGACAGGGCCCGCCCGGGAAGCATTCCCGCCCACGTTGGGGCACACGACGAGTTGCGTGCACCTGCCAGCTGTTGCAGCACTTGAAGGCTGGTACCGCTCTCCAACTGCGACTGTTTCATGCATTGCTGCAGCGGTTTCACCATCATGCGAATGGTTACCGCGAACTGACGACGTCACATCCTGTGCAGGCGTTGCTAGCACTTGTTCTGGGGCTAACGGCTGGGTTGCCGGACCCAATCCCGACATTAGCGCCTCTGGAGTTGTCCGAGCCACTGGCGGCGGCATTGCTAAGCAGAAATCTCGCATGATAGTACTCGTAACCACAGGAGCAGCTAGTCGGCCTTCGCTACCGTAATCATAAGAATTGCGATCAGTGCCAAGAATAGAATCAGGAAATTTTACTTCAAGCGGTTGGGTGGGTATAATGTATTCGGCTGTGCGTTTTGGGGAGCTCCTAGTCGTGGGCTCCCCCGCTGCGACACCACAGACGCAAATGTAGCCCTCATCCCGGGTTTCGCTGTTCAGCAGTGCCGCCTCCAATCCATTGCTGGGCAATCGACTCGCCTGCTCGCGAGGAGCGCATCTCGCTGCTGGTGTATCTTGGCTGGCATCGCCGGTCATTGCCTCGGCGTCCGCTGGGCAGGGTGTTTCGGCATCTGGGCAGGCCTGGTGCTTCGCCTCTTCGGTGCTGGCAGTGGGCAGCATGCCTGCTTCAATCCGCCGGTACCGTTGGAGCGGTGCCGAGGGCTGTGATGGCCCAACATTGCCGCGATGCCTCACCATGAACTCCACCTGACAACCCATTGGGGGGCACAAAAACGCGTTCACGCAATGCAACTTACTCGCGATTTTATGCAGTGCCAATGACCGTGCTAGCAAAGTTAAATGGAGAAGCGAATTCATAGCCACGCTGTTCACCTGATCTAGTATATCGAGCAGTGCGCGCCGCCGCTTATTGCCTCCCGAAGCTGCCTTTTTCCCCGAAGGTCGGAGTGGAAGCTTGCCACCAACCATGAGGACCGAGGGCGTGCACAATACCGGGCGGACGGCATTGGCGCTCTGAGCAACGACCGCCCGACAAGGGCGCCTGCATATTTGTCGAGTGAATGGGTAAACATTTTGGGGATACCCAAAATCAAGCCTGTGATTGCCATTTGTCGTGCTTACGAAGAAAATAAAACACCTGAAGCAATTTAAATCACTTCTGTTGCTGAAGTTCCTTCGACTCTCACCTGCCTGCCGCAGGTGTTTTTTCAGTGTCAGTGCTTGCCAATACCTCCTGCATGATCATATCATCACTGATGGGCATGAAGTCCGCGTCTATGCCCTCGGCGGTACCGCCTATTGGTGTTGGAGCTGTCAATAGCAAAGGCACCCACTCTTCACACCTCGGCTGCACGTCCATGCGCCCAAGCCGTGCGGCTGTCGGGGACGACGTAGAGGCAGACCTGGGGGAATCAAAACCTAACATTTCTTTCTTCTGATTATCAATGTGTGGGAGAGATTGTACATTCCCAATGCCCTTCACACATCGTACCTATGGCTGCTGCGCCTCGCTAAAAGTGGCTCCAGCATATCATCGGTTGGTTGCTGCAACTGGCCAACGAGGTCCAGCCCCGCGTCAGAAAGCGCCCTCTGCACTGTCTGAATGAGAATCTTTCGGAACCCGTCTCTGCTTGCCGGAGAGTTTTCCGCCTGCTGCTGAGATACGCTTGTGGAACCCTCCTGCGAGCCGCCAGCTGCCTGAACCGTGTAGTGGTACTCCAGATTACACAAGCCGTTAGATGATGAAACAATAAACCTAAACAGTGAGACCAGATACCTTCAGCGGGGAGGACGCCGCGGTTGGTGAGCTTGCCCACACAACTTGCATACCGCCTTCATCCGCATCTTGGCTTAGAAGCACCTGATGTACAGATAAGAAGCTTGTGGGCTGTGGTCTTGCGAGGACAATTTTTTGATGCTTCTTACATTGTCAAGCAGATGTTTGCTAGGCGTTAAAGCTCTACCGTCCGCAAACCGCGCACCAGCAACGTAGCGGCCATCCATGACGATGCCTGCTTCTACGCTCGGGGCCTACAGCAGGTCCTAAAGTTTTAGGTTGTATTTGAGTGAAGAGAAGTAAGTTCGCATGTACTTTATGGGACTAACCCGGCGCTCTAGGAAGCGGGTTATGTCGGTGCCAGGCCTCTGCTTCAACGCTGCTGCCGGCTGCTTCTGCAATAAAACCAACGAATACAATGTGCATGAGTGGAATTTAATAACTTAGTGATGAAAAGGCAGCTAACCGGATACCTTTCCCATTACTACGTGCGACAGACCAAGGATTGGAACCCGATTTACCACATGAAAACGTTCCTAATAGCTATAAAAAGTAGGGCATTGGCTACCTTCATAAATGATATGGTCATATTGTTAGATGCACTAGGAAAACAGGACAGCTTGCACGGACGGTACGAAACTTCGGATCCATGTGCCAGGATGCAACTGCGGAGCATTGGGACCCATTTGGTCTGAGTTGTCATGGTTCATTAAAAACTGAAAGATCACACTGGGGAACTAACAATCATTGTCAAGCGTTGGCCGGGTGAATCCTTTCAGACGCTGTCAATACAAGTACGCAATTAAGGAGCTTGTTAGGGCAGCGCAAAGAGTATTAATTTCCAGAACAGTATAGCTCGTTAAAAACAATTGACCCAGGTTACAGTGAGATCATACTGTCGCCATGCCACGTTTGTCGTCGGTGAGAATGAGTACTTGTCCGTTATTTTGTCGGTTTCATTAGGATTTTATTGATCTTGCCTTGCCCACTGCAGTTGGAGGAGCTTCGGCCCTCTCCCATGCTCATTTGCGCGTTAGTGCTTGTCAGTTACTTCTTCGTCACTGCCGGCATTGCCTATGATATTATCAATGAGCCTCCTGCTGTTGGTGGGCAAACGGATCCAGTTACAGGTGGGGCTAAGTACGGTGTGTTTTACCTACCGTTGCGTGAGTTGAAGTACGCCTGTTATCCGTCGTGCCGGCAGGGGCCGTCAAGCCTATGACGTTCATGCCTTATCGCTTAAACGGTCAGTTTATTTTGGAAGGTCTCAGTGGCGGCTTCTTTTACACGCTGGGAGGTACGTGGTGAAAACTAGTTTGCCCTGCCAGGCCATGCCCAGGAATGGGTTGCGAGCCTTTACCTCCGAGCCCTTCAAATCCTTCAGGTGTGGGTATCATTTTGCTGGATCTGAGCCGGGACAAGAACCAAAGCGTTCTGTTCCGGAACGTCTATCTTGGTCTGTAAGTCGGATAGGGTGTATGTGGTTCACGTTGTGTTACCTGCATATAATGCTTCCTTCATACGCTCTTAAACGTGCCCATGAAACTATACGCAGGGGTCTTGCGATGACCATCCTTTCATACATGGTCTGCATGGTATTCATCAGGTGAGGCACCCGGCGCGACAACGGGGATTGGTTGCGCTGATTCACCAGGCCCTTAACCCTCGAGGAAACCGCACCTTGACCATGCGCTTCCCCCTTCAACACCAGCACTATCATTATGCCCCTAGACAAGAATTCAGTAGAAATGTACTGTGACGCCGCCAAAGTTTTGAAGTCGTCAACCGTTATCTCCTGTTTGCAATGACGTAATGTGGCGTGACATGATGATTGCAATACCTGCTTCCCATGTCCACGCCACAGGATTAAGATGCCTGGATACATGCGATAACCGGCCATGTGTGGTTACACACGCAGTAATGAGATCAATATTGTAATTTCATGGTTTCTTTGAGGGTTAGTTTTTGAGTAGTTGTCAACCTGAAAACGCCGGCACGTTTAACACAGCGCTTCCAGCTCCAGCTTTCCAATACCAGTATGCACCTGAGCCCACGATGTTGCCGGTCCTTACGACCGCTCTGTATGACTTGCCAAAGTTCAGCATCGACTCTTTGGCTGTACATTTTGCTACCCTCGCTGGCGCCAAAGTCGACACGGTCTCATGAGTATCGCGACGCTTGACTACTGATCGCGGAATGGCTATGTGTGTAAGGGCTGACAGCACCGTTGGCGGCCAGCAAAAGAGCGGGGATGGCGGCTGGTTCATGAATGCCTTTCCAGGCGACGATCGTTGTCTGAACTGTGTGACCATAGAGGTATTACGCTTAGCAGCAGTGTCGACACGATCGAGGATCCCTGCCATGTGAGTACACATCAGCAAGCGCAACGGGAGCCTAGCTGCATGCAGTCAATCCACTTGATGGGAAGTTTGGCTCCGCGACCCGTCTGCAGTATACTGCAGATGTATTGTACATTGGAAGCCGCAATGTCAGAGTGGCTACTCCTGACTATTCTCAAGGCGGCTGGGACAACTGTCGCTTATTTATGCTGGTGCCTTGGGCTAGCTAGTGAGTCATCTGCAGCATAACGGCGGTTGAGCATGGAGCGCGACCTTTGTAACGTGTTTTTGGCCCCTTGCGCCGTTGTTAAGTCGAACCATGCCTAACCATGCCCGCATCGTTGTTCCATGTCCCTCACGGCAGTGCCGTATCTACAGCAAAGAATCCTTCGCATAAAGGCACTGCTGGACACCGTCTGGGTTCGTCGAATCCCAATCCACCAGGCAGACATACTAGCCAACATCAAGGGACCATACTAACTTCCCGAGAAAGCAAGTTGAGACGTGCATACATTGTGGCGACGTGCAAATGCAAATGCGCACGGTACCAAAGTGCACGTCGAATGGCATACGTTGCAGGCTGTAAAGGCGGTGGGAAGGATCACAGCAGCGTCCTCAGGATGTAGCTCGTGTCATAGAGTTATTTCTCCCCTGGTTACTAATCACCGACGAAATGATTAAGGATTTCAATTTTAACCCTTATAAGTTGAGAGCAACATTCGCTTTGTTATTCTTGTTGTCAATAGATGGAAATAGGCACGGGCGATAACAGCCTCTTAAGGACAGCGCGCTTTGCCTACTGCTACCGCCCGAAACGTATGTAACCGTACAACCTTACGGCAATTCGTCACCATGATTCTTGGCACATGACCACAGCGCATAGTGCTCAACTACCAGTACATCTGTTGTATTGATGCTAGAATTAACCGTCGTCTGCTTGGGCAGGGGCCATGCGACACGCAGGGACAAAGCCGCCACGTTAATGGAAGGCATGGAGTGGGCAGATCGCAGGTGATATATGACAGTAAGCTCCGAACCTGTGAGACCTGTTGTTGTCCTGGGCGAGGACATGCGGAAAACAATGCAAAAGCCTTTCGAACAAATACCCTCAGCGAATGTGACGCCTACCAGACGTAACGAAATATCCTGGAAAACGTAGCAAATTGCCGCCACCTATCGCACACAAGTACCATGTGACGGATATGCCATATGAATAGCCCTTTTCTCTAAACTCTCATCACGCTCCGCAACACCGTCCTTCGTAAGCCAAAAAAACACAACAAGGCATACCGTTGACGACGTTGCGGTCCTTAGGGATTCACCTCATGATTCCTGTGGGTGGGCTTAACCCCACATTTTTCGATATCTTCGTCTCCTTCAAGCAAATGAAATGCGATACTCTCCTGCGTTAACGAGCTTGGTCGACGCCCCATGCCAACCTCTGTCGCAAGCATCACGAGCAAACTTCCATCAGGCGCGTAATCAGCCATCAAGGAACAAGGACAGCGACAGCTTTATAGATTAAGTCCACCACCTCAACGAAATCGTACATAAGCCAACCAAATGCACTCCACAGCCAAAACGCTACGTCTAGCCAGGGTAGCCCATGGCGACGACCGCGTACGATAGTACCTATACGGTGCCTAGGACCAGCCCTCGACAAACGCTGAACTACGGCAACGTTTCATTTTCCCGTTGCCGCATAGTTAACGTAGATAGTCGCGCCCAACAGCACCACTGCGAACGCGACGCGGACATACCACCGGTCGGGCAGCATCGCCAGCGGGTCGGGTGCGTCCAGTGACACACGGTCCCTGTAGGCGCGGGGGCGATGATGAGGAACCATAGGAAAGGACATGAAGACACCTTTGTACGCCTGTATATCTGCACCTCTCCACATCCGTCACGATCGCGAGTTACATAACAGAAAGTACCATTTGTGTTGTGTGTGGCGTAATAACATTATCGAGAAATGGCTTCACTCCGATCTACAGATTTGCATATTAGTTGCCCTGACGACGGGGCTGGACGGACAAATACGAACAGCTTTGCAACAATGGGAGCGCCAGTACAAGGTAGTTATTTGCCTGTATATCATTTGCCTGCCCCAAGCGCCAGTATTTTGCATGGCCGCAACCACATGCATGCACGCCACTCACCAATATGTCTCGTTCTTCTTGGTCGCCGACAGCGGGCGATTGTACTTAGGTGTGTAAGATGTCCGCCTGCACCGTACACGTACGTAGTGGCATGAATGCATACGCATGCTATCGAGCTGCCCTCTCATGTCTCACCACCGTGCCTATGGGCTTCAAAAATAGCACTTGGCGGGTTTCGCGCAGGTGCTGATCCCCCATCCTGGGAAGCTGCGCTGGCAACAGAACGACATGTTTTCTGCACGTTCTGCACTCACTGTTTTTGCCGCCAGCTCTCGCTTTGGATCAACGGAATCTTGACGCGTTCATCCTCACCAATTTCCAGGCGCGGCGCCTCCAAAATGTAACGGAGGTCAGCCGCTTGCTTCTTGACCTGCAAAACATTTACCCCAAGCTGGTTGCTGGCGGACTAATCCACGAGTGCAAGAAAGCCTTGAACGCGCACCTTTCGACTGGGATGATTTTCCTCAACGTCCTTGTAAAGCGTAATGGCGTCCTTCTCCCTCCCGCAGGCCTGTTGTAAAACCACCGGGTATCAACACACGCGGTCTGCACGTATGGCTGCAAGCGTCCCCGTTGGTTTGTGTATCGGTTTCCAGAAGTTATCCTTCACACGACATACGGCCTTCGCCAACGCCACAACCCACCTGGTATGCTAAGCCCAACCACAGCTGTGCCTCTCCCCCAAGGACAGTGTCTGCGCCAACATCCTTTACTGCTTGTTCCAGCAACCGAACTGACGCTGGGTACTCGCCGCATTCATAAGCCCGCTTGCCCAGCTCGAGGTTGCGAGCGAGCCGTTCTTTGAGCGCTTCCTCCTCTGCCTTGAGCTCCGATGCGCGCTGCAAGGAATCCCACACGTTACGACATGGTTAGTACGATATGACCCGGATGGGGTTCCTTTTCCGCGTATCACATACCGACACCCTGCCCACCTTAGCTAGCTTCTGCTTTATTTTGTCTTTGTACACTTTCTGGGCCTCCGTCAGGCCGGCAATGCTGCTAACACCGAGCTCCAGCGCCAGAAGTTCATCCTCCTCAAAGCCTTGTTCAAGGCCTACCAAGACCATAGCAGCATGTGCCCATGAGATCGTGCCAAGGGAGCTAAGTGGCAAGACATGATCGTTGAAAAGCGGCTGGGGGTCCCGCCTTGTAGTCTTGCAATGCCGTACTCCACCCTGTTCGCGCTGCATGTGCTGCACGGTGTGATGAAGGGTAACTGGAAGGGCCGTGCCAAGTATAGCTCTCTTCCATGTATGCATGGGTATCATAGACTAAAGCGCATAAAGCATTCGGTTGCTTGTACTCAATGCATGCTGATCCATCAAGAAGGTCCGTTACACACCCCAACCTCCACTGAACGGGCATGGTCGCGACGTGCCAAGCGTCGTAGGGCCGCCGCGCGTTAAATGCTTTTTCCTGTTGCACCGCAATCTACAAGCCTTAAGAGTGCAAAATGCACTGCCACGAAGCACCCAGATGTACCCGCGAGTTCCACGATCGGTATTGAGTATTGTGAGCAAACACCCTTGCCCCTGCCCCTGCCCCTGCACGTACCTAGCTGGTACCGCCTTGCCGCTTGATCTAAGATTCCAGGATTTGCGTACTTGCTTAAATCAGTAAATAAACCCGATTGTGGGCTTCGTTGTGGCTCAGCGCGGCACACAACGAGTGGCCGATGGCTGGCACGGGAGGTCAAGCAGAGGTAACGGGCCCCAAGCATGTGGATGCTAAGCAGGAAATGCCAAACAGAATGTTAATACTTTTATAATGAGGATAGGCGAATGCAAAAACACTAAAGAAAATGAATTGCACGGGCGTTAGAGTTTTGTGCAGCGCTGAATAATATTTTTTCCTACAAGAAGCGTTTGGAAATAATCTTTAGTTTTCGCTGCTTAAGGAAATTCGAAAAGAGGAAAGGCGACGTGCCTTCGGAGCATGAAAACCAGCAAGCCAGCTCCCACCAAATGGACTAATTCCTACCCATCCGGATACGGTTGTAAAACATTATGCGAAGAAACATAAACAGACGGACCTTGTGACCCATCAACGGCAACAAACGGTGCACTTTTTACGGAATTGCGCAATCGTACTTACCGCATCGTCAATTAAAAGTCTCAAAAAAGCATCTCTGATTGCCCTAAACACTGATCTCTTAGGATCGCACCGAGGGAAGTTAGGTATAAGTCAGTCAAGAATGAGCGTCACAGCTTTGTTCGAGCCCATCCGCTCTTGGCTGTCGGCGGAGAGCCTGCAGTCGTTCGTCAGCAGCCATCATCAAACAATTATTGCCCTCCAGAAGGATGCGCCGGTTGGATCAGCTCTGCAGGTAGGGCCACGGTTTCTTAACGGGGTACCGCGGCGGCGCGCGACCTCTCGGGAATAAACCAGCGTCCTGCCACCAGAACATTATAGCAACCAATTCTTAAACGTGAAAATTCCGGCATTATTTTTTATTTTTGACGAGGTGTGCTCTTGGTTTGCTGGGGCCGCGATCTGAGGCGGAGGTTGTTGGTTCCGCCATTTTTCTTGGCTCGGTCACTGAACTTGGCTGGTTAATTGTTTTTAACATTTCATTGTGAGAGTTAGTATTTGCTTGTCAACATTGTGATTGTGAAACTGATTTGCGTACCTGTTACATGTCCTCCCGTTGTGTCCAGGTCTTGGCCGAGAACAAGATTCTGAGTGTCCCCGTCCTCGACGAGGAGGGCGAGTACCTTGGCGCCTTCAGTGTTGGTGATGCTCTACGCGTGCTGATGCAAGGTACGTATTCGTCTATCATTTCCTTTGTGTATTGGGTTGTTCAATGAATTAACGTTCAGTTGGCTAAAGGCATTGCCTTTTCCCTATCATCCGCACTTTTCCTGCAGAGCTCGAGTCGCAGCTGGGTCATGGCTGGTTTGACCGCCTTGCCCAAATTAAGGCTTCCGAGTTGGAAGCCATCGGCAGCAGCGTGAGCAACAAGAAGGTCCACACCGTCACACACCGTGAGTATGCGCACTGCGCTTCAAAGGGCCAGCATGCGCGTGCGGGGGAGGTTGGAGGCCCTGGGATTTCCGTATTTGTGTGCATCCTGGCGCCATACCTTGCAACACCATGCAGATCGGTGCCACGTAGTTCAAACATTTGTGACTTCACGATATGTTGGCTTGCAGCTGGCGACCTATGGCTCAAGGGTGACTCGAAGACTACAGTCCTTACTGTCATTAAGGAGGGTTTCCAGGTGCTGGAGCCTAAGGTGAGGGTGGGGAGCTGGGGTGGAGTCCGTGTTTTTTGTTGTGCGTTATGCTTACATCGGAGGGACAGCAGGACAAGGTACCGTTCCATTTATTCTTTCAATGCGTGATCATCGCCCCTGTCCTAGCAACACGTTGGTTTGAATGAATACAGGGACACCATCGTATTTTTGTTGTTGATCCCGCCAAGGCGCACACCGTGACAGTCCACGGTTCCACAGTCGTTATCAACATCAAGGTATGGGAGTCACCTTGAGTCGTAATTCCACTGGCTTTTGGGGGGTTGTTCAGTAGTATAAGAGGCCGTATTAAGAGTCTTTGGCAAATTGTTATTAAGTGATCCCGTACGGGCTTTAGTCATCCAGGGGGCTGAAGACTCTTATCCCTCTCGCTGGCGTTGTTGTAACTCTCGCAGCCCGGCACTGAGAAACCTGAGGCTAGCGGACTTCGCCCTACAGACATTGTGTCTCAGCTGGATGTCGTCAAGCTGCTGTCCGAGCACAAGGACAAGTTGGAGCTAGTTATGAGCAAGACGCTGGAAGAACTGGAAATTTTCGAGGTGGGCCAATGGGCGGGGAGTTCTACATGTCATACATTGGTCTGTCGGCAGGGGCTATGCAATGACCAACTTCTTGGTCAAACTTGTTAGGACGCCGTATACTATGCCTATGCTGACCCTCGGTGTCCTGCTGATCGATTGTGTCGATGATTGATCGATTGTGTCTTCCATGTGAAATCCTTTGACAGGGATCCGTGTTCACGATCCATGCATCCGCCACCGCATTGGAGGCCTTCCACCACATGGCCCTGGACCACAAGTCATGCCTGGGCATTGTGGACAATACTGGCAAGCTGATCGGCAGCGTTTCTGTGAGCGATCTGCGGTTCCTCGGTCCCCAGAACTACGGACTGCTGCTGTCCTCGGTGGCGGAGTTCAGCGTGGTGGTGGCTGGCAAGGGACCCTCGCAGGAAGAGGCGATTAAGGGTGCTCGTGTTGCGGTACGTGACATAGCTTCTGGCAAATCTAAGCTGGCAGTATCTCCATCATGTAGCTATACCACCCGTCTTCTGATGATATCAATAGTTACGGCTGACACAAGATGCAGGGCTAATCTGATTATGTTCCTCCACGCTCTCTTCCAGGGTGCCTCTGATGGCAAGTGGTCAGAGGTCCTGAAGGACCTGCCCCTCCCGACATTGAAGCCCAGCAGCACCTTCGGACAGTTGCTTGAGACAATGGCGTCGCAGGGGCTCCACCGGATTTACATTGTCGACGAGGACGGCAAGCCAGTTTCCATCGTCACCCTCACGGATATGCTGCGCGAGATCATCAAGCCCGAACCCCCAGTGCACCACTTCCAGCGCATGGGCACCAATGACCTCCCCGACGATGACGATGATGACGATGACGATGAGGAGGAGGAGGAGGAGGCAGCACAGTAAAATGTAGCTTAGCTACTACGCAGCACATTTACATTTAGGCATGCCCAGTGTTCTGAATGCTCGGTCCCTGGTCATGAGCTTCAGCTGGGAAGCGCTTGACCATGTAAGCATTGCTCCTGGCTTTTGATATCATAGCGGTATGTGCAGATGTTCCAAAAGGCATTGTATTCCTTGCACATTACACATAGACAAGCTGCGGAGCTTGCCACACGTTAAGCCGATGAGTTAATGGCAGTGTTGGTTTCGTGGGGATGTGCAGGTTTACTTATCAGACAGTTATTTCGGTGAGTGGTTGTGACTGCTTCACCACATATATGTGATGCTCTTATGGTTTGCAAATTGATGAATGTGGATGGTGGTACGGCCATGTCAGATTGTGGAGGTTGAGCACTACTGCCTAATCAATAAGGTATATTCAGGGAGATGGCGTCGAAACGTTTCCTTCCACACGGATGGACAAGATTCCTGAGCTGGGGAGTTTGCCAATTAGAGGATCAGGACTGCTGGCCGCGTGCATTCATGAACTAATAAGATGACGGTCAACTGGGCTACGGTCGAAATCATCAGCGTGGTGCAATTTGTCTTGGGGAATGGACTAGTTTAGTAACCCATGTACCCAGTCCGTGCATGTACGGCTCTAGTCCGCAGTCCGTGGATAATAATAAACACAGTTTACAGCGCTCCCAACATGACCTCGTCTCATCATGCATACACCAGGCGGTGGAGCCAATATGTTGGTTGTGTAGACCTATGCACAGCGTCAATGCAGCAGTATAATCATGCCGACTACAACGTGAGATTCATGACTAGTTTAGCCATGGTAGGTAGCATCATGATATCCAAATGAGCAATCGTTGCGATCATTATTACAGGAAGATTCGAAACTCCCCTCAATTATATGTACTCTAATGGCAGCTGAATGCTGTACTTCTGCCCTAAGGGTATCCTCGCCTCGAACTAGCCTTAATGACGATCCCTCAAGCGGCTAATTGGGGATATGGTAACACCAAATTTAACCTGATCAATACCAACTCAGGTCAGTGTCACCTCACCAAGCAGACCGCTCAACCCACAATCACCTTGAGTCCCCTTCCCTTGACCCCCCCCCACACACACGTACAGAGCTCCTCCCTGCACGTCCCCAACAACGGCCAATCAAGTGTGTTGTACCCTTGCGCCCGTGCTCCCGCCCAGGGTACCAGTAGTGGGAAAACGCAGGTGGGTCATGATGATGATGATAATGCAAATGCACCTATCACTGCCGTGCGCAGGGAGAGACGACGCATAGGGACAGTGCGTAACACCATACACCAAGGCGCTGGAATCAAAGGTGGAACTAGAATGCAAACTAAACCTGGTTAAAAGTGCAGCAACGACCGGCAAGCGCATGTTCCTGG
Organism: Volvox reticuliferus; assembly: GCA_019650235.1. Taxonomy (NCBI): domain Eukaryota; kingdom Viridiplantae; phylum Chlorophyta; class Chlorophyceae; order Chlamydomonadales; family Volvocaceae; genus Volvox; species Volvox reticuliferus. The sequence continues at coordinate 3,726,427 of BNCP01000002.1, forward strand.
AACTTCTACAAGTGTCAGTTCGGGGCGGACGAGGGCAAACTGAACAAGTCGCTCCTTGGACAAAAGGAGACTTTGTCCAAGTTACACGAGTATCATCAAAAGGTGAAGGCAGCCGTGGAGGAGTACAGCAATGCTGAGGAGGATGAGCGCCCAGAGAAGATGCAACGGGTGGAGGATGCCATCATGGCAGGTTGGAAGGCCTTCAATAAGGCGGCTAAGGCACTAGTCGTGGCTTTTAACTACGGGTGGGATGACACGGTTCATGCAACCTGTCTTGAGAACCCTGGCGTAGCTTTTCACCCGGGCAAGGGAGGCTGCCCTCAAGGGTTTCCCCTTGGGACGGAGATGTACGTGTCACTGAGGCCGTGCAGGCAGAGTTGCGGTTTTGGAGTTCATTAGAACAGGAGTGCCTCACGACCACGATCTACCAGGGGGTTGAAACGGCTACCCTACAAGGGAATACGGATGCTAGTAATTTTGCCTGGGCTGGCGTCTGGGCAGGGGTGGCAGTTGTGTGGGACCTTTTCACGCCCAGAGAGGAGGAGGGATCTTCGGCTGTTCGGGAGACGCTGGCTTTCTTGTATACCCTCCATTCCCTGGGAGAGCGTTTAAGAGGCCGAAGGGTACATGTCCTAACGGACAGTACAATATGCACGGTCCATTGTGACTAAGGGGAGCCGGGGTACACACCTTCATAAGTTGGCTCTACGAATTTTCTGGTGGTGCCAGGCCCATGCAATCACCCTTTCCGTAGCGTGGGTACCTCTAGAGTAGAATGAGGTGGCAGACGCGTTCAGTAAGATTCGTGATAAAAGTGACTGGTCGCTGTCCAGGGTTTGGTTTGCACACCTGGATAGCCGGTGGGGGCCCAGACTGTGGATTGTTTTGTCGCCAATACAAGTGCTTGGTAGCCAGGTTCAATGCCCTTTTCTACTGCCCGGGCGTGGAGGCCGTTGACTGTTTTTCCCAGCAGTGGGTATGGGAGAACAACTGGTGCAACCCCCCTTTCTGACTCTTCGGTAGGCTCTTCCAATTCTTACAATGACAGGCGGCAGTTGCAACGGTTATCCTACCAGTTTGGAAGTCTGCAGTGTGGTGGCCGCTGTGGTCCCCTGCAGCGGGGAGGTGGTCTCCAGCAGTCATTGACCAGCGGGAATTGCCTGCCGCTGGGGCTTTATTCTGGTGTGGGCCCGGCAAAGTGGGCCTTAAAGTGTCGGAAGTGCAAATGGGCGGGTATTTGCTCTGTGGGTGTCTTTTAGGGACTGTTGGAGAACACGCCAGACACTTCCTGGGTCATGCTGATAGGCTGTGTTGTGTACCTCATCCCTCCCGGCCAGAGCTGTCTACTGCAGGTGCCTGGCGGTGGGCTATGATGGCCATCAACCCGCAGGACGCTGAGCTACTGGTGGAGACTCGTAGTGTGGTGGTGGGATCACGGGCAGTTTCCTCTTTAGGGCGATACCCGGGCCCTTGGGAGCAGTTCTGTGCACACCGGCAATACTCCCCTCTGCCAGCCAGCCCGTTGGTTGCGGCCATGTTTTTAACAGATGTGGCCAAACGGGTTCAGTCCTATGCAGTCGTCAAAACAGCTAGCGCTGCTATTTTTACACATCATGAAGTGGCAGGGGTCGTGGACCCACCGACCATGCATGTGTGGTGCAAGGGGGTCCGGGTGGCAGCTAAGCGACAGGTGGGCTTGGCGGTGAAGAATTGTAAGGAGCCATTTGGCTTGGTGCAGGGTATTGTGGTGTTGCAGTTGTATGGGGCACCACGGCTGCTAGAGGTCATGGTGGCGACCTATGGTTTGTTTTGCAGGTTCCTATGATATGATGACTTGCAACGCCTCCTGGTTACGGATGTGCAGCTGTATGATGACAGGGCGGAGGTTTTCTTGAGCAAGCGCAAAAATGATCAATTTCGGGAGGGCAATGTGATCGTGCTGGCGGCAGGAACCTCATAGGCCTGCCCGGTGCGGTGATTGCGCCGTTTCCGTCAGGAGGCAGCCTGGGGCTCGGAAATGCCCTTGTTTCGTGACTGGAATGGACACCAGGCGAGGCGCCAGGAGGCCCCAATCATGTTTAGCAAGGCCCCGGTCTCCTATGAGAAAATGCGACAGATTGTGCTTAAGCTGGTGGGAAACGTGCTGGGTTTGCCAGAGATGACTGTCAAGGTGCGCTTTGGGCTGCATAGCCTGAGATCGGGGGTTGCCACAATGGTGGTCACAGCAGGAGTGGAGGAGCGATTGTTCCAGGCCTACGGGGGCTGGCGGTCACGGGAGGCGATATTGCCCTACTATACTTGAAGGAGACGTCTGGGGTGCGGTTGGGGTTCACGAAGGCCTTGGCATACAAACGCTCAGAAGGTTCGGTGTTCCAATTCGGCTCGACCCATACCTTCGTTTATTATCCCACTGGGGACAATAGTGTGTAACGAGATTTGGCAGGAAACTCGTACCTTAAGAGCAGACATTGCCCGAGAAGCTTTTTATGGCCCAAGGAGAATAGGTTATATACAGGCCTAGGAGAGGGGCAACCCTTTAAAAGGTTTTATCGTATGAGTGCTCACGGTCGACATTCACTGATGGCCCACAGGGGTTTCAACACCATTGTCCCAGCTGTTTGCTAGTTGCTTGGGAGGTTTAAGGTGCAAAAGAGTAAAGCCATCCCTTAAAAGCGGAAGAATTACCAAATCCACACAGATTTTCGCAACCTGGGCTGGGCTTATTAGGGGCCCGCAGCAGGGGCTCCTGCAATGAGGTATTGATCCGTTCATGTTCATGACAAGCCCCTGCAATGATTGAGCGTATTTTCAGTCATGTCGGAATGTGAAACAAATCACATATCGCAGTTATGCAGCTCCGGAACCAGAACCTAAACAATTTTTGAAAAACTTGAGGTCCTTCCTTCCATATACTGATACATTGTTGGCTTTATTAGTTGGTCATGTAAGAGCTTGCATACTTTAATTTGTCATAACAGATTTTCCTATCGAAATAACTGGTGCTTGCATACGGCTGGATAGCAAGTTTCATCCTATTGACAAATGTGTCTCAAAATGAGATAGGAAGATCCTGCAAATTACGGAGACGCAATTTCAGAGCCCGCCAAAGTTATAGCCCGCCTATCTAGCGCCGCACTTCATCTCTTGCAAAGGACAAAATGGGCCGCGATGAAGAAGGTTAGATAGCATCCAAGCACCAACCAAAGAAGCTTAACTTCAAACTTTGACGGGAAGATTGGCAACCTCGTAGACTACCCTGACGAGATGGAGGAGAAGCTGACTAACGAGGAGTATAAGATCTGGAAGAAGAATACTCCATTCCTATATGGTACGTTCCATCAGCTGCCGCGGCAGCAAGCGGTCGACCAACTAAATTTGGTATCCTCTTGCAGATCTTGTGGTGACGCACGCCCTCGAATGGCCCAGTCTTACGGTACAATGGCTGCCGGTAAGGTTGTTTAAAAGTTTGATGGGTGTGTTCGTGCTGGGCAGGTGCAGGGTAGGTCGTGGGGAGATACGCAACGAAATACCCTCAGTAGAAACCACTCATGTAAGTGGCGTGATGTGTTTTTGCAGGATAAGGAGATTGTCCCTGGAAAGGACTACTCCAAACAGAAGCTGATCTTGGGGACACATACATCGGATAATGAGCAAAACTATCTCATGATTGCGGAGGTGCAGCTGCCGCTGGAGGAGTCTGAACTAGATGGCCGGGGGTATGATGACGAGCGTAATGAGGTTGGCGGATTCGGTGGTGCCCACGGCAAAGTGCACGTCATCCAGCAGATCAACCACGACGGCGAGGTCAACCGCGCCCGACATATGCCCCAGGATAAATTTATCATTGCAACCAAGACCATAAGCGCTGATGTTTATGTGTTCGATTATTCAAAGCACCCCTCAAAGCCACAGTCTGACGGTCTTTGCCGGCCAAACTTGGTGCTGACCGGTCACAAGACGGAAGGGTATGGTTTGGCATGGTCACCGTACATGCCCGGCCACTTGCTTTCGGGTTCCGATGACGCGCAAATCTGCTTATGGGACATCCAAGCAACCCCCAAGAACGTGAATGTGAGTACTCATCATGGTCATGTACATATTCCTCATAACTGTGAGTAGGAATCTGATCAACGCTTTGCCGTGCAGAAGCTTGGGGCCCGGACGATATACCAGGAGCACAATGGCGTCGTGGAGGTGAGTTGTTAACAGGAAACAGTCTCCCTGGTTAAAAGGCCCTGCGCCTGGTACTATATCGTCTGCCACAGCCCTGCCGCAGGGATGCTTGCCCGTAGTGCAGGCGGGCGTTGTTGTTGAGAGCGCGTGTATGCTTTAAAATGGCGTCGGCACTTCAGCAGCAAAGCTGGAAGAGCCATGAACCTGTAAACTTTGCCGATTTGGTTGCAATGCCGCCACTCAATCGTTATGGCAGCCACTTCTGTACTGGTTGCTGCCTGCGCAGGATGTGGCGTGGCATTGCCATCACGCCGATATCTTCGGCTCGGTCGGTGATGACAAGCAGCTCATTCTCTGGGACGTGCGACGCCCACCCAACCAGGGTCAGTGTGTACGCATGTGGTCATCGTACCCCGGGCGTGTTCATTTTACTATGATGATTGTGTCATCATGTTGCCGAAACAAATGGTACGCATTACTTCGTATGATGCCGCATATATGCGGGTACCGGTGGGGAGGAAGCCAGGTCGGTGTGCATTGGCGTAAGGGCATCCTATAATGGCTTATGTATATGCGAGTTTCACAGTGTCCGTAGCTGGTGAAGTAACTGTTGTTTCCAAATGCCATTTGCAGGCGTAATGATAGCAGCTGAGGCGCATACGGCAGAAGTAAACTGTATTGCGTTTAACCCACTAAACCCGAACATACTTGCAACAGGCTCAGCAGATAAAACGGTGAGGATGGGGGTAAGAGACTCATGCCGATAACTCTACATTCATGCAATCATACTTCTTGGGCGCTATCCAGGTTGCTCTGCATGACTGGCGTAACCTAAGCCAACGGTTGCATGTGTTTGAGGGCCACGCTGACGAGGTCTTCCAGATTGGTTGGAGCCCAAAGAATGAAACGATCCTGGCATCATGTGGTGCAGACCGGCGTGTGATGGTTTGGGACCTTTCACGGATCGGTGATGAGCAGGTATGTAGGTGGGACCGCTGTTGTTTATTAATCACGGGTTTTGCCTTCAGCTACTGGGCATGTGGAACGACCACTTCCTGGTTGCACATTAGACCTGATACCGTGATCATGCTAGCATAACCCTCCCTGTAGACTCCGGAGGACGCTGAAGATGGCCCACCTGAGCTGCTCTTCATCCACGGAGGGCACACATCGAAAATCTCCGACCTTGCTTGGAACGCGAACGATGATTGGGTGGTGGCCTCCGTTGCCGAAGACAACATCCTGCAGGTTTGTGTGCGAGCTGTCAGGTCATGTTTTGCACCGCCGCACACTCCCCCCTCGGTAACTGTAATATGATGTGCCAATCTGCAGATTTGGCAAATGGCATCGAACATATACGAGGAACCGGACAACATGGCAATCTGATCGCGATCTTCTCCAAAATTGTTGTGCAATTGTAAAACCTGATGGCCGGGCGTCTCATGATGTATGGCAGGCACAGGTGGGGATTTAAAGCGAGCGCAGTTGGAGTGAAGAGGAGGCTTTAGAGCTTTAGCCGAAGGTTAGCCGTTAGATTTAGGTTAAAGTTGCTTGGCAACGGTTGAATCGGTATAACGATAAACTGCATATTAATGGGACCACAACACCTGAGGATTATGGGTGTGAGGAGGCAGAGTAGCCTCGCCTAGCCTTTGAATTTCGTTTTTCAGGCAAAGGTTGCTGAGGAGTTGTCCAGACGAATGGGCTCTATAGCTTCCTTTGGCGGCATGGTCCTTGAAATCTTAAATTATCCACAGAAGCTATGCCCCAACTATTGCATAGATGAACTAGCAACTTGGGCTTGGAATCGGGATGATGGATCTCGGTTGCCGTCGTTACCTTCATCAATCCATATTAATCACACACCCACGCACCTGGGGCAACGGTACCACCCGTAGCGCGGTAACAGTCAGTCTGCAGTGGGAGAACTCCACCAAAGCGGGCCGTGCTGGTTGTCACAAAGATCACGCTTGCAGGGCTTAGGCGTATCCCCAAAGGACCTCCTATCCAGTGATGCTGTTAGTCCCTTACCTCTTGAGCATCGTGTGTCGAGCTTAGAAGGAGCCAACCCCTTAATACGCACAAGGCTCGGCACGTAAGGGACTTACGGCATGTCAGCACCAGCTGACCCTCAAAAATTCATGACGCAGACCGCGACGCCATATGAGCACATTTGGATCTTTGCCGGCTCTCCCCTCCTGCTGACATTGGGGTGCTACTACTTCGCGATAATGCCCCACCTTGCCCTGCCCTGCATATGCTTTTAACTGCCAAGCAGGTGAGGCATGAAGAACGGTAATGCACGTATGCATGTTCCTAGTTGCATCCCGATGTCTAATTCTTGACCTCCTCATGACAATGCTGATTCGCTCCCCATCACATACGTTCACACCACTGGCACCAGGAGGCGGTCGTGTATGATGTTGACTCGAATATATACAGCACATATCACTTTGATGTGGGGTGTAGGAGCTACAACACGGCTCGCAGCTACCTAAGGCTTGCTTACCACGCGAGTAATGGAACAGAGGGTGAAACAAAGCTCAGGAAGCAGAGTAGCTAAGCAGGTGTCGCCAGGTCCTACAAATGAATTTGGCAATCAGATTATATTTTGTCGCAGTGCCATGTGCAATAACAACGGGCGCGATAGAAAGGGATATGACCACCGGATAACATCGCGCATGAGCTCTTGCCACGAAACCCCAAAACAACATGGGCGATGGTTTGAATCCAATGCCCGGTTTAAATCCTAAAACCCGTTATGAGTATCGCATTCTCTGATAAGGTGATTATGGGACCAACGCATGACATCAATCCGACATCACACCCCAGGCTGACTGTTTCATACTTTTCACAGTCCTGGATGATGTTGATGATGATTACAAACTCGTTAGAGCGCGTAAGGTCCATACGAGGTTGGATGCTCAAGGGACCTGGAAATAATTTGTCCTTGAAATTATTCATATGCAGCCGCGGTCGTACAGATTCGTATGCGTATCGGTATCAAAATCCAAAATCATCTGACTAGCCGAGCGCTGCCAGTAGGTACTGTGTAATAGACACGGCAATATATATGCTCGCCTGTTTGTCAATGCGCGGAAGTGCATTGTTTGGGGTACTTGGGTTCCACAGACTCCGACAGGGAGGTTGTATTGATAAAGGACTATGGACGACACAAGCCAAGCTGGAGGACAGGCTTTACCACAGAAGCGGCCTGGTCACGAAAGCTGTAAGCAATTGATGTGCCGCTTGGCTCTGGGCGGAATTCGTCTGTGGGCCGAACAGTGGGCGAATGGTTTATGGAGTTCAGGGAACCGTTACTTGTTTGTTATTATGTTTCAAAACAAATAAAGAGCACTGTCAACACCCGCAATCACCGCTGAAACACCTACCTTGAATTGTCAAGGGTCCAGGGTTTACCCTTGGTTCAACCACAACGATTGCAGGAAGAAACAAGGTTGAATATTCGTTTATGTCCTTTGTATCATATCCATGACATCCTTGGACTTGTTGACACCTGCTTACGACAGCGCCCGAAAGACGGTTTCGGCCGTGCTGCAATTACAAGTTCTTCCCCTGCACTGTGCCTGTATAACCAACAATGAAGGCGGCAAAGAGGAAGAATATGTAATGCAACGTGCGCGTGCACGGCGGCGGTGGGCTTGGCAGAATCGTCGTGTGCATGACGATGACGTTCAAATTACGCCGCTCGATGATGTGGACAGGGAAGGATACGATCACCTCACCGCTGAGGAGCCGTCCCAGGAAGTTCTCCAGCACCAACGGGAGCTGTCAAAGTTGCAGCTGCCAAAACAGGAATCACAACTGCAGTCCCAAATGCATATCCAGCAGCCACAGCCGCAGCAGCTGTCGATGGGAATGTATGTGCATCAAATCCTGCCGCAGGTGCAGGACAGGCCTCAGGGAAGGCCAGCGGACTTGCGCCAAGAGCATCGCCAGCAGCGGATGCTGACTGCACGCAGCGCCTCCGCATCCGTTGGCGGCGATGACCCCACAAAGGGACCGCTGGAAATTCTTGGCTTGTCCGACTTTGAGGTCAAAAACCCTGGACAAGGCAATCGGCGATTACATTGGCCCCAGAACCAGCTGCAGCGCGTCATAATAGACAGACGCCATCGACCTACCAGCCTAAGGGTTGTTGATCGTGGTGATAACGACGGCAGTGACTATGATGATGATGATGGTGGTGATGATGGCGTCGACGGCATAGACCGCAACGCTGGTAATCGGCGGTGGCGTATACTTACTAGACCGCTACGGCAACAGCTGCTTGGATCTGGCCCTTCCTGCCGACACACCGCGATTGCACCTGGCAATGGTGGTGATGGCGGCGGTGGTGGTGACGAAGAAGACAATGACGGTAATGGCAATGGTGAGGACGGCCGGCGTCCTGCCGCACCTGAGCGTCAGCCATCTCCAGATGTTCCCAATTATGTGGACTGCCAAATGGACCTGGCACTGGCGGTTCCCGCGGACCCTATAAGCACTGTCCTGGAGAACAGCGACCTGCTCAAGGGGGTGATGATGGATCTTCAGGTGGCGGACCTATGCCGGCTGGCTACTGTCAACCGGATGTGGATGCGTGTGGCGCACGACCCCTCCTTCTGGCGCAGCGTCAACCTGCTCGAGCAGCGCATTAGCTCGCAACAGGTGATCCAGAAGAGCGGGAGGTCGCGGGGAAAAGAAACACATGGAAGGCCAGAGAATACACACATGGGCCGACACAGGTGTTGGCAGATGGATCTGAGTTTGGGGACAGGAACGGAAAGCAAAATCGCTGGAAGCCAACGGCCTGGCACGAGGCGATCCTAAGATGTCCTGACAGGTCCCGAAAACTGGCTGCGTCTGGTAGGCGAAAGTGCTGGTGCGGTTGTGGGGATAACAACTGATTATGCGCTGGCTTACTACGAGGCCTTTGCTGGATCTGGCCTCGTTCTTTTTCCACTTCACTTGGGGTCTTGGAGCGTACCTATCCAGTGTGAATCTTCCCCGTCTTCCGCTCTTATCGTCAGGCCATACGGCTGTGTAATCGACATCGTTGTGACATTGAAGAGCTGCATGTGAAAGGCCGGGAGTTCGCCGAGCCGGACTCCTCCACCACCCTGCGCAGAATGACGAGCGAGTTGAGCAGGTATGCGATGTGCCTTCAGCCGTGGCGTGTTGCTGCGGTCACTCTGCCTCTTACCCCTACAGCCCGGTTCAACCCTAAGTCCCCTCATCATCATGTTCGATTATGCTGATTTGGTCTTATCTTTTTGCAAAAGTGTTAACGTCCTGGACTTGGCTTTATCCATCCCCGTCTCACCGCTGTCAGGCTGAGCTCTCTGGGATTGTGCACGTGGTGGCTGTCAGAGCGGGCCGTCACGTGGCTGTGTCGGGACCTGCCTGGTTTGAGAGAGCTGAAACTGGATAACGTGCACGTCGCGACGCGCTTTCTGCCGGGTTCCGAGGTGACAGTAGGGAGAGACACATTGGGAACAGCTTTGTAAGGACAATTGAGCTGGTGGGGGATGCCGGGGTGTTGGGGGCAATTAAAGAATCGGTGCATACTGGCAATATGTATTTTGCATTTTGAGTATCAAGAGGTGAGTTAGGTCAAGTAATGCAGAGTATTTGCGTACCGCGGTAAGGGCTCGCGCGACCCTGCTGGCTCAGGGGCGAACAAGAAGGCATGGCTGCAGCCTGCATGTAGAGGTCAGCTCGATGAAGTCTTTGGGGTTGCATTCACCGTTCTCTGACCCGCGTTGTCGCACGTTCCTCATCCACACAACGTTGAAGCACCAAGCTCACTCGTCTTGAACACGCATGGCGCCTCTCCGCCATTTTCCCGTGGCGCTTCACCCACCCTCGGAGCTGGCCCTCGCCTTGACCCATATATCGCCAAGTACTGCCTGTGTCCGCTGTCGCCCCTTTTGCCGGGACTGCAGGCCAAGGCCTCGCTGTCCCACACCGGCCTGACATCTCTAAACCTTCAGCGTGTCGAGGCACGGAGAGTTGAGCTCAACTGCCCCAGGCTGCTGCATCTCCATGCCCATGATTGCCAGATCCACACCATGACTTTGGTCGGCACCAGCCTCCCCCGCCTCCAGCATCTCCAACTGAGCCAGATGCAGCGTATTCCTGACATCCTGTCCAGCATCAGCACCCTCACCTCCCTCCGCCACCTCATCCTCAAAGAGGTGATGATCTCGGAGGGAATTCTGCGCAGCGCATCACGGTCCCTGGAGCACCTGACCCAGCTGGAGCTCGAGGACTGTATCGGGATGAATTTATCGCCGTTGCACAGCCCATTGGTCTTTGCTTCGCTCCGGCGGCTGGTGGTGCGATGCGGTGACATACTATCACCGTCTGTGAAACTGCTGCTTGAGGGCTGCACCCAGCTGGAGGAACTGGTGCTGGAGGACTGCAAGGGGCTGGCAATCCTGGAGTTGGTGCTGCCGATGCTGAAAAGCGTCTCGCTGAAGGGTTGCAGGAACCTGAACATGCTGGACCTCAAGTGCAGGTGGGGGGATTTAGGACCGGGAGGATTAGACGCCGTTGGGGGGGCCGGTGAGTTGGACGAGGGGAGAGTTACTCTTATGGTGGCTAAGACGAGATCTCCGCGTTCGGTTGCGGCTGGTTGGTCTGGAACTGGGGCACGGGGGGGACGGGCCAACCTGGAGGTGGCAGCTGAAGGGTATTATTTGGCTGTTGGGGTTACTGGCCGGGGAAGTTAAGCTTGGGCAGGTGGGGCTGAGCTGTGGGCCTAGGCCGCTGGCCAGGCTGCGGGAATAATGTGGAAGAGGCGTGGCGGGAAACAGCGCATAGGCAGCCGGGGACGAAAGCTGCGACGTCGTCCGCGACCAAAGGATACGTTCCAACCGCCGCGGGTGTACACAATCCGGCTTTAACCGCTCGCGCCCTCGTAAACCCCCGTCCGGGTAGCTTTTCATGACTGCATCTCCCATCTTTCTGCACGCGTTTTTGATCGCGTCATTACGCGGTTTCATTTCTTGCTTCGTTAGACTACAACTCTACAGTAGCCGACACCTTTGGCTATAGCAGCACTTTCAAGCTCGCTGGCTGGCTGGCGCGTCAACTGGGAAATGGTGGACCGGGAATACCAGGCCCAGGGGCTGGGGTTTAGGGTATGGTTGCTCTGAGCTCAGTCATTCGCTACGTTTTTCAGCTAGGATATTACGATTCTCTTATTCGTGGCGGGCCCTGCAATCGGGTCCATCGACATCCGGCACATCTCGAGCGTTGGTTTCGTTTTGGAGTCGCCCTCCTTTGGGTCGGGTCGGGTCGGGTCGGGTCTACCAATCCGTCATTATCGGGTCTCGGATGGCTCTTTTACTTACCGCATCGCTCCACATTCATGTTCATCCACCAGCCCGCAATGATAATCACAGTCTCCACCTCCCAACCCCCAAGTTGTTGTGAACAGCTTTCTGTGTTCCGCGCATCGCTCGTCCCGGCGCTCCCTCTCCTGCTCTTCGTCTCGCTCCTGCTGGCCCTTGTGCAGGCGGCTTACGGAGCTGACCATAGCTTCCATGGAGTCTGGCCACCTCGGCGGCGAGGGGGGCCTGCTAAAACGCGTGACCTTGGCAAGCGATGCCATTCGCAGCATTGCCTGGAGCCATCTGCCCCACCTCGAGGAGGTCGCGTTGGATTGCCCCGCCCTCACCTCTCTCAGCCTCACCGACTGCGACAGGCTCTCGGACAAGGTAAGACGAGGAAGAGAAAGGGGACGGGAAAGGACGGGAGAGTCTGTATCGGAAGAACAACAGCCTTTTGCGGCCTCATTAAACTTTCCTCCTGTTGTACGCACATGTGAGCGTTTTTACGGCAAAACATGTTTCATCTCTGAAGTCTACCTGGCCCGGTCAACATGTACAGCCCTGTATCATCACAAGGAACCAGCCGAAGTCCTAATACATCATTTTTCTGGTTGCCGTAACGACGACATCTCAAATATGTTTTTGTTTACGAAAAAGAACTGGTTGCTCGAAAACAGATAATGCGCGTGTCCTTCCGGTAATGTATCCCAACAGGGGCTACATGGGTAATGGCGCTGTTGCCAGTACAGTGGGAGTAACGGGGGAAAGAGACCTGAGCAGATTGGGGCGGCTTAAATGAGGCAGGAAGCAGATCACGGCCAAATCGGGAAAGCATTTCGTTGAGATTGGGGTGATGGGAGGTTGAGAGGGACAGGGGCAGCCGGGGCCACGGTAGGAAGGAGGGAACTTTGAGGGTTAGGTCTCCTGGGGCGTTACCTCTGTTTTTATGTCTCCTGCTCCATTAAATGTGTCCCCCCGGACCCTCAACGCCGTCGGGTTCGCTGCAGATCTTCAACGCTCTCTCGGATGTGCAGGAGGTTACTCTGGCGAGTAAACGAGTAAACGGATTCGAGGACGAGGAACAGGAACAGGAAATATACTTCGATGAGGATGTAGACGATGACGTGGTGGAGGCCAGGGGGCCACAGCATGGGCTTCCGGACCCCTCAGAGGTGGGAGCCCCGGCATGTTCGGCGACACTACTGGGTCCTCGGCGACAACCCTGCATTGCCAGGCGGGGCGTTTTCCGGCCACCCCTGCCGGTGAGGTGGCAACTAGATGGGGAGGAGTTTGGTTAAGGGGGTCGAAGCTTAGGGCGGGTGTAAGGGGCGTTGGGTCGGCTAGATTTGTGAGTGGTCGAGTGATTTGGTGTTCTGCTGTAATGTCGGGGTCAGGGTCGTATATTTCCAGCTACGAGATGAAGGTAATGGTGTGGAGACGGGTACTGTACGCCGCCAGGCTTGAGGAGGAACCAAAGATTGGGCCTGGGCACAGGGTGGGGAACTGGGGATGGGACGTAACTCGGCTTGCCCCTTCTCTCCCCGGCACTTCCCCGGCAAGCCACAGGAGCTCCGGAACCTAGGGGGCCTGCCTTCTTTGCCTGTGGCATTGGGCAATGCCATGGAGGTGGAGATGCCGCAGCAGCAGGTGGGGACTGGGCAGCCGCCGGCAGCGGGTGCCGCGGCCGAAGTCCATGGAGATTCAGCCGGACTACCCGCCAGCGCAGTCGATATGTCAGGAACCGGAGCTGCATCTGGTGAAAGAGCCGACGGGAGAAAAGGCGGCAACAAGTGTGGAGGCGGGATCCTGCTGCAGCTGACAAGCGTGGATGAGGAGCGGCTAGATGCGGAGAAACAAGGATCAGAGCAACAGCGTGGGGCCAGCGGAGCCAGCGGAACAAGGCCCAGCGACGCCAACGGACTGGCAACCGTCACAACACAGCAACACGTATCGGCATCGGCATCGATATCACAGTCGAAATTGACATCAATACAAAACGTCATTGATGATCTTGCCAATGGGATCTTGCAGATGACCAACTGCGACACCTCAACAACACAACCTACATCGACATTGCCGGCTGCCACCTTTTCGGTCCCTGGGCCACGGCAGACGCAGCAGCAATGTGAAGCGGCACAATCGATGCCGGGTTGTTCCTCCATTAGGGTCGAGGCATCAATGAACGCAAAAGAGCGACCGGGTCATTCTTCCGAGCAGGTTAAGCAGCTGCAGCAACAACAGCTGGTCCCGCGACAGCCGATCCAGCAGGTGCCCCAACTCCGGCCGCCGCAGGCAGCGCTGCCTCCCTGGATGTTGCAGGGGTGGCGACACCTTCCGGCGTTGCTCAGAGAGCGGATACCAGCTTGTGAACTGGCCCAGTGGATGGAGCTCAGCCAAGCTCAGCAGCGACAGCCGCGGCCGTGGCTGCGGCAGGTGGTCAAATATCCCAAGGTTGGAGGCTGTCCCCAGCTGCAGGAGCTGCGGCTGGAGGGTTGCGACGGGCTGCGGCGCGTAGAACTCCGTCACAGCCACCTGGCCGTTGCGAGCTTCCGAGGTTGCCGCGGGTTGCGGACGCTGCGGCTGAGCTGCCCCTCACTGGGGACTCTAATGCTGGATGAGTGCGACGAGCTGGAATTCTTGGCGTTGTCGCCTGTGGCGATGAAGAGCTTGGCGCTGGGTGGGGTGGGGTGGCACGGATGGTTGGGAAATGAGGGTGCGGCTGCCTGAGGGGATGCGTAGGAGCGGGATGAGAGGGGAGTTTGTCGGGATCGGCTCGGAGCGGGCAGCAGGGGTCATGAGCAGCATGAGGAGGGGCGGATTTGTGGATTTGTGGGTTGCGCATGTTACCAGGGTCACCGTCGGACAAATAGTGTCCCGCACGAACCCGACTGCCGCCCAACACGCGCACTAATTGAGATCATTTCTTTGCATATTATATACGTGAACTGCGTGATATGCGCGAAACCTGCGTGGCACAGCTTCCTGTGCGTATGTGTATGTGTGTAGGTGCCTTGCCTCGACTTGCGGCTCACTCGATTGGGGTTGGGGGGAGGGGAAGTTGACCGCTCCCTGCATGTCCCCCCCACGCTCGCTGACGTTCCTATATCCCGTATCGTCCGTGGTCATGTCCTCGTGTTGAATCTTACCACCGCCACCTGGCTGTGCCCTGGCGGCCGATCCGTCCATGTGGTCAACAGGTGCCTGCTCCTCCCTGTGGAATGTCGAGCTGGTGTGTCCTTTCCTGGAGCAGCTCAGCCTCAAAGGATGCGGCAACCTGCGCGGCGTGGGCCTGGACTGCCCCCGGCTGCGAGAGCTAGATGCCACATTCTGCAACGGGCTCACGGATCATGGTGAGGAGGGTGCCAGGGAGGGGCTTGAAGCATCAGGGAGGGTCGGCTGCGGTTGCAATCGGGTGGGGCACAGAGGGGCACGGGAGGGGTTTGGTTGGGGGACAGGAGGAGGCGAAGATGCTACTCCGGCATAAATGAAACATATCGGGAGGCGGCGATGTGAGAATTTTGGTTAACGGCGAACGTGTTTTCTGTCTTCAGCACGTCCCGGCTGATCTGTGTCGGGCAGGAGCCACAGGAGGGCTTTGGTAGGACGCGTTAGGCTTTGCTGCGTGGTGCGAGGCTGCGCTTCTGGCAGCAAATCCCCGTACAGTCACGTGTTCAACACCCCCTCTGCAATACGTCTCGTCAATACTTTTATTCCGTCCTGCCACTGGGTATTCTTGGCATTCTTACAGTCCGTACTATCTTTCCCCTTGCAATATGCGCGGTGCATGGTACACGTGACGCACGTGCATCAGCTCTTGTAAGGGCGCTGGTCAAGCGGCCGCCGCTCGCAGCCCTGTGCCTCAGTGTGTGTCGCGGACTAGGACCAGCAATGGCAGCGCACCTCTCCGCCCTGGCGGGACTGCGGTATCTGGACCTGTCGTACAGTAGCGTGTCCCACCTGGGTCCGGTGCTGTCAGGCTGCTCCTGCTTGACGGCCTTGTGTGTGTGTTCGTGCCCCGGGCTGACGGGAGGGGGAGAGGAACTCCTGAGGCTGCTGCCGGAGAGGGTGAGTGGGCGCCAGGGAGAATTACCGGGACGGCTGATGTGCGGAAAGGGCACTGGGGGCGCGAGTGGTGCAAGGGGCATGGAAACTGTATGATTGACGATCTGGTCCTCGTTTTCAAAGGAACAAACGGGAGGGGTAAAGGGCCCGGCAGCTGAAGGGAGGAATGGTGGGGAAAGCTTCGGGGTTGAGTAGGTCAGACGGATAGATGGATAGGTAGAGCTGGCCCTTTACGCCTAGCCTACCGTTCCAGCAACACCGTTCGCCAACCTCCAGTCCTGGAGACGCCAAACCCGCCACTCACTAGCTGACACTCCACCCGCCAACGCCCCGGACATGCGCTTCATCAGGAACATGCGCTTCCAAACCTGGTCTCCTTGGACCTATCGTACTGCCCCGTATCCCGTCACGTGTTGGTGGCTATGACACGGGGCCTTACGCAGCTAACCTATCTCGCTCTCAACGGCTGTTTGGAGGTCGACGAGAGCATTTGGCATTCTACAGAGCTGCTAAGGGAAGGTGGCTGCGGGCGGCGGCAGTACGTGGACGCAGCCATCCTCGCGGAGGGCGGTTTCATGGCGGGCTCTACGGCGCTTGATGCGATGGCAGGTTCGGTGGGCCAGCCAAACGGCGCGGGCGCAGCATCGCAGCTCGAAAAGTTGAGCCTCGTGCGATGCATCTCTCTGGTGTCACTGTGCCTGGGGCTAGTACCGGTGAAGGATGAGGGGGTCCCGGGGGCACAACGAAGCCGCACGGAAGTCATCGACGATGGCCCCATCACTGGCCTGGAGGGCAACACGAGCAATGGGGCCGCGGGGCCAGCAGCGACTGCATCGGCGATTTTGACATCGGGCAGTATGGACTGGACCAGCAGTCTGGGCCGAGGTTGGCGGTGGTTGAACGGAGGGCCGCCCCCGCGATCTCGTCTGGGGCCCCCCTGGAGGCCAGTGAGCTGCGTGCTGTCGGGGCTGTGCAGCTTGCGGCTCGGGCTGAGCAGCGTGCAGGTGGGTCGGCCAGGGCGGGGCGGGGAAATGGATGGGGATGCGGTGAGGACGGCGAACCATTGACGGGTGAGAGGGTCGCGGTAGCGGTTTGCTTGCGGCAGCATCATGGAAGGGGGGGCGAACGCCCCGCTTGGACATGGCGGTAGGACCCTCGCGGCTCAAGATGTAATCGCCATATTGCAACATGCAATATCGCCCGGGAGAGCGACGTGAAATATCATGACACAGCAGGGATGATGCTCTCTGCACACAAGTTGAGTGTACTAACCGTATGTAGGCAGTTGAAATGTAGCAACAAGAGTTAAGTTGGCCGCGACTTTGGTGGTGCGGTCTGTTTGCCTGACCAATTGCAAACCATTTTCTCTCACGCCCCTGTCCCGCTGTCCATGACCACTATTTCTTTGCACCTGATGCTGTGCACAGGTCGTGGCGTTATCGCTGCCGCACCTCACCTGCTTGAACCTTAACGGCTGCAGCGTCCTCCGCAATCTGGAGCTGCGCTGCCCCGCGCTCAGAGAGCTGCACTTGCAGGCTTGCTGCGCGCTGCCGGCGGACCTCTGGCCTCAGCTGCTGGAGGCACTAGCGGGAACCGGCGCACATGGCCCCGGGCTGAGGCTGCTGGACGCCCAGCATGCGGGACTGTTCGGGGAGGCCGTGGCGGCAACATTGGCAGCCGCGGCAGTGATGGCTGCGGCTGCCAGAGAGACAGACTACACTGATCCGGGTCCAGGTTGCAGCAGCGCCGATTGCGACACAGCACGTGGCACGGCGGGACGGGAGGGGTCGGGATCGGGGACGGTCGAGGCTGCAGCATCGATTTACTGTTCGGCTGCGGGCGAGCAGGAAGCACGCGATGAGGTGGGCTTCGGCGATGGGAATTGCCGGGTAGCATCCAGCCCCGCAAACGACGCGGTGGGCAGGGTGGTAGTGAGCGCTGAGGCGCTGCTGTCGGCGCGGGAGCAGCCGTGGTGGCTGCTTCCCAAGAGTGCGAAGGTGCTGGCGTGCGGTCTGGGATGCACGACCTGTGCCTGCCGCACCCGCTGACATGTGTGGCTCGGCGGCTGAGATGTTGGGTGGGGGCCATTGTGGCCCGGAGAATAAGAGGAGAGGAGCAGTGTGGCATCAGGACTGGCCCCCGACTCTCAATATACATAAAAGAGCATTTATGCGGGAGGTTGTGGTGCTTTAGGACTGCGAGCGATTTTCTTGTTTAGCCGTGTTGTGAACTCGGATTATCTGCCGTGCCTTTTCATTTGCATTGCATCGCAGCTTCCGTTCATGCATAAAGCCTTCGATCCCAGGTTTTTATAAAGTTTATTGCAGGCGATACTGACGCCTCGGAGATGAAAGTGCTGTTGTCACGCGTGGCGTTGCCGCTTCTGCTGGGTCAGTTGCCATTATTACTGTGTGCGACCGCTACCGTTGAAACCAACCCTACAACCAATTGGAGCCTGCCTGCTGTGAGAGACGACGGCGACGTTGGATCGGCCCTGTTGCAATAATCGGTAACCATCAGGAATTCTTTTGAATGGAACAATTATCATGAAGTCCATGATAGGCCATGAGATGGGGTATCGCCATGCGTGCGCAAGTGCTGACTTGTGGGGCGTTGCCGGAAGAGTCCTCCATGCAGCCAATTGCGGCCATGTTGGTATACGCCACCGACTTCGACCTCACAGCAATCATTGTGGGCGCGCAGGATGAGGATGTCCAATACATCCCAGATTTCCAATGCTGCATCAGGATGTGCATAGCTCCACGTCGCATTGCGGTACCGGCAAACCAGGGTGTGGATGTTAGTGCAGGATGACATGTGTCATACATCACTGCATGATCGTACGGAAATATTGACCTCATCAGCCAATGGCTATGAATGTTAAAACGTCGACCCGCCCGCCTAAAGAGTGGATATTCGCACCTGGGATGCTGAACGAGCTTTGTAACTACCAGGGGTCCTCCCGTTCTATAGCGTGCGGTCCACCACTCACTGGACTGGATAGCCATTTCCTCTCAACATCCGGCTCGCCCTGCTCTAGTGCTCCTCCCCCGAGCAGCATGCAGCCAAGTGTCAAAAACAGCAGCCACAGCTGCTGTGGTCTCAATTCCAAGCGCCCTGTTCTTATCACCGTCCGCGTCCTACATATCCTCTACAACTACGTCAGCCCGCGTACGTGTGAAGTAATTTGCGTCATTTGCAGAAAGAGAGGCTTCCTAGCATATAAACCCTCAACCGCTGGTGCAGCAAATGCATAGTCCTAATCTCTTATCAAAACCACTACTTGCTTCTCAAGAAGCCATGTCTTCTTTTCCATGTCTCTTCCCCCGACCAAACCTCATTTCCTGCTATGCGGCACTGCATAATCTCTTCCCATGCATTGATAGATACACGACCGGCGATAATGCGCAGGACACACAACCCCGCGATGAGCCACCAAGGCAATTCGATCACCGCTTACAGTAACCTGGAAGGCAGCTGGCAGCAATACAGGTCGATTTGCCTTTCCTTAACTTGTTGCACAACTCAACAAGCAGCAGCACTCGCACGGCATAAACATGCCCCGCCTGGAGCACTCGAAACTCTTCCATTCGGAAGCGGCCCAAGGCATCCGCGTAAGGCTCCTGTACGCCACGGATAAGAGAAGCACACACATCCTGCGCCTTCTTCCCTAATAGCATGTCACCCTCTGCCACGCCAGCCCTCAGCATAACGTCACGACGCAGCACCGTGCATGTCATCAAAGAATTTTATCGTGTCCGTTAGCGCCTCCACGAACTTGTCCACCTCCGCCTCCGTGTTGTATATATACGCGGAAGCCCGTGCTGACGCAGAGACGCCGAGCTCCCTGTGCAGTGGCTGCGCGCAATGGTGGCCACTGCGAACCGCTACGCCCGCCATATCCAAAAGCGTGGACACATCTGTCGCATGCAAACCCTCCACGTTGAATGCTGCCAGCGACGCCCGTCCTCGCGGCCCACCCGGTCGCGGCCCGTATATAGTCACTCGCGGCGATACTGCCGCCAAACGTTCGTACAAGTACGTGCCAATCTTCTCCTCGTACGCGTGCACCCGCTCCATGCCCAGCCCGTACAACCACTCCGCCGCTGCACCCATGCCGATGGTTTCGGCAATTGCTGGCGTGCCGGCCTCAAACCGCGTCGGCGGCATTGCAAAAGTGGAATGATCCAGGTGCACGTCCGCAATCATCTCCCCTCCACCCATCCACGGGTCCATGGACTCCAGAACTTCGTAACGGCCCCAAAGGATGCCCACGCCCGAGGGCCCACAGAACTTGTGTGAGGAGGCCACGATCCAATCCGCGCCAAGGCTGCGCACATCTACCGGCATGTGGGGCACCGACTGGCAGCAATCCAGCAGCAGCTTGGCACCCACACGCCGCGCTTGTTCGGCCACGTAGGCGGTGTCAAGCACACAGCCCAGGACGTTGGAGACGTGGACAAGGGAGATGAGGCGAGTACGGGGGGAGAGCAGGGAGCGGAAGTGGTCCATGTCCAGCTGGGACTTGTCGGGTGTGAGCCGCACATGGCGCAGCACGGCACCTGTACGAGCGGCCAGTAACTGCCATGGTACCAGGTTGGCGTGGTGCTCGGCGACCGAGAGAATGATCTGGATGTCAGTGAGGAAGAAGGGAGGGAGGGGCTGGGGAGGTGGGTGGGGAGACCGGGGATCCAGTCGTCAAACCCGAGACCGGCAGGCCTCGCAAGGCGGAGTGGAAAGCCTGCAGTCCTGCTAGCGCGTAACTAACCCCCAAGAGCTTTACCAAATTGCTTTTGACATATTGTTTGAAACAGATCTAATTTTGGGCCCTCCGCACCTGCGCAGTGCAACAAGGGCATGTCACTTGTTGGATCCATAAGGCTGGCTTCCTACCTCGTCGCCCTGCTTGATGTTGGCCGATCCCCATGTGTTGGCCACCAAGTTAATCCCCTCGGTGGCGTTCCGCACTATGACCACCTCCCGGCAGGTGGAAGCGCCGATCAAAACCGCCACCTTTTCGCGTGCCTGCTCGTACTCTTGCGTTGCCTTAGCGCTCAGTGCGTGCACGCCGCGGTGCACGTTGGCGTTGTACTCCGTGTAACAACGAGACATAGCTTCAAGCACCACCCGAGGCTTCTGGCTGGTTGCAGCGTTGTCCAGGTACACTAGCGGCTGACCGTTAACCTGTTGGTCTAGAATCGGGAACTCGGCCCGCAAAGACTCCCCCAGGGCAAGCTGCGACAGAGACGACGACGATGAAGACCGCGCGGAAGCGGTAATATCCGCACCATGCTGCAAATCAGGGTCGCACAATGCTGGGGACTTGTGGGCATTCCACGTAAAGCGATGTTGTCGGTGGCTTTGCATCGACGCGCATAATCGCTGCTAATATAACAAAATTAGAGCTTTGATAAAAATCCATTTCCTATCCATCGACTGCGTTGTTAATCAATACCGGCAGGCCTTCCGCATACAGGTCGATATACTCACCGCAACCGCTTCACGCCGCAATTTCCACCAATTAGACCCTTGTATAAACATGCCTCGTTTACTCATAGCCGGTGCACATGGTGCCCGACCCGATGTTGAAATGGGGAGGCTCAGTGACCTCATTAGTCAAAACACTGCAAGGAGGCGTGCTCTAAAACGTCAACCTCTTTTGTATTAAGATTGTAATGTCATTAACGAAGGATTTCTACATATGGATTGCGCGGAGGCCTATAGGATTGTGACAAATCTGTACGGTTGACTCTTGTTCCTGAATTAACGGACCATGCTATACAACCACCTATCTATTTCAAACCCCCCTTGAGCATCTAAGATGGCAATAACGTAACATCCAGATAATTGTCGTGATAAATATACGGGTATAGGACGGAAGCCACGGTCGGGGCCGGTAAGGGGAGGGTGCCGTGCTAACGGCAAATGATTCGCCGATTCCGGTCACGTAGTCCGATTGGCCATTTGCCTGAGATGTCCCAAAAATCAATAAGACGAACACGGCAGCCGTCGATGCCTTATTCCTTGCAGATGGATGTGGTCCTGCTTAAAGCCGGAATACGCTAGCCGCGAATTCACGCGATGCGTAACTGCAGGACAACCGGCCGTTTGGGATACACGGTGAAGAACGAATGCCCCTGTCAGCCGAATCAGGCGATTGGACACATCGTGCGATATCCCAATCCTTGGCCCAAACTGTTCCCTTTCGGCAAAATATTAGCATGGTGCTAGCGGATTCCGAAGAAGAGCAAATTACGTCAACTGCCAAGCCCGGGCAATTTCCGTGTGGCTGAAAACCTTGATACTCTGTTTGCAGACCCACACCACAACCCCTTCCCGAAGCAAACGTTGAGAAATTTTGTAAAACAAAGCCAGCAGACCTGGGGAAGCCCTGTCACATACCCTTTCCCGCGCAAGACACGTTAGACATGGCGAGCCTTGTTAGGCGACACAGTGCTATACATGTGTGTATGCATGGACCTGCTAAGTTGGCTTAGAAGTAACCATGACACTCCACCAAATATGTGTGCCATTGGCAAATGACACATCACATATGATGAGTTGATGATCCTGGCGCCAAGAAAGAGCATCTGTACTGGTACGATGCGTCGCGCAGTATCACCCAATTATCCACAACCAAAATATGCATTTTGGGAGGAAGTTTATGATAATATGGCATGTGTCATGGGTAATTCTATAGTATCGCCCTGATTGATTGATTACAAGTTACTCTGAACTTTTAAGGCCTGAGCCACGTCGGTTCTTGCATCGTCTTCTGGACGTCCTTCGCAGTACAACCGTACCTACCGACCCCGCAATTGCAACGTCATCGTCCTGAGCTATTTACACCAGCATTAGTAAATGTCAACGTTTACGTAGCCATCTAGTCCATTGATGTTTTTTACGACAGACGTTGGTGCTGTAAACTGGCGAGGCAGAGACTCAACTGGCGTCAGAATTCAGCGCTCGTGATAGTTTCATTACGACAGATACGATTTAAACGTTTTTCTACAGACGAGATTTCTTCGAATCTAGCAGTACTAGGCTCATCCTTTAGCCGATCGGCAATCTTTGCGACGTGTGGAACCTTCCCCGTCAGCCAACTGGCCTTTTAGCTGCAATCATTTCTAAAACGTTTTTGTTTCTGTAGAAATTTCGCTCTATGGGAAACCAACAGAGTGCTCCTCCGCCACCCAGCCCCTCGCCGACAGCTTGCGCCGCGTGCGCTGACAGACAGCCAAGTGCAGAAGGGACGTCGTCGTGTCCCATCAATCCCAAGTATCGCAACCCTGCAGTGTACAATGTGTATGGACAGCGGATTAATGACCCGAGCAGCCCGCTGCCGACGAGCCCGCTGCAGTTTATTCAGGGAGCAGACATGCTAGACCCAAAAAATAACATGCCACTTGAGCCCAACCAATTGCCTTGCCCGGGGCAGCGGAAACCTTTATCCACGGAGCGGGTGGCCTCTACAATCCCCAAAGGGGGTACGGATAATACTTGGCTATTCCCCTCACCACAGATGGTGTTCAATGGTGCGTCTTAAGGGTTGCCGTAAGACTAAGGGGACTTGCTGAGCTCTGCCGGCTAGTGGCATGCGCCATGCGGTGTGCTGTGGTCGTGTCGATGGCATGGCTGCACGAAGCCGCAAAGTGCGATGTCAACATATAATACTTGCACATAACGTAGTTTTCACCACCGCCTTTTATTCCGTACAGAGGCCATATAACTGCAACCTGACTCGGAGTGTCCCGCAATGCCCCCCATCTGCCTACTTGTCATTCGTCCTCAGCCTTGAAGCGAAAAGGCAAAGGCGATGATGTCACCGAGGATGATATGGAAGGTTTTATAGCGGCTCACAACAGTAAGTTTCTCCTGAGGGCAGGATGAGGACTGCAGCAGGGTGTGATGTCTTGCAACGGTGGGGAGGGGGACAGCAGACAGGGGCAGGAACCAAGCAGGGGCAGAGCAGCGGTGCGACACCCTCACTCGCAAAGAACAGTGCTGGGTTAGCAAATCATCAGGCGTGATGGGGCGGTGCAGGTCCCCACTCCCCAGCCAGAATGTACTGTCATCGGGGCGGCCATGGGTTGCGGCCCTGTTTAGCCCAGCAGGCCCGGGGTGTTCGCTTCGCGTTTCTAGATAATTTGAACTTCTCACCGGAACTGAGAAGACCACGTCTCTGATGGCGCCATAATAGGCATGAACGAAGCGACGTGGCAACGGGTGATGTTGTGGGAGACGCTACACCGACAAGAGTGCGACCATCCCACGCTGTTGCGCTTCCAGGGCAAGCCCCACGACCTAAGGTGTGGAGCTGGGGACGGCATGAGTCAGGCTTGCGAAGCACCCGTTGTCCGGGTGGAAGACGGTGCCAATCTGGGTGGTCGTATGCAGAAGCCTCCTAAGTTCGTTGAACGGCGAACCGGTTTGTTATGCGCACCGGGCAGCTGCATAGGCAGCGGGTTCGTGAGAGCCATGCCTGCTGGAGTATCCCATAAGGTCGGGCATCTTGTTGCGAATCATCATCATATGTCTATCAGACAAGACAGACATATGTGATCCGCGGCCACTAACGGTACCTGCTCTGCGACGGCCACTGCTTCTCGATATTCTGCAGTCCGCTGGCCTGGGTTCGGAACTTGCTGGGGGGCCCGCCGCCATTCGACCGCCATGATTGGATTGTGGACCGATGCGGCCGTGAGGTGCGGTACGTCATCGACTTTTACTTCTACGACGATAAAGCGGGAACGCCGGAGGTGCGTGGGTCGCTGGGACGGCAGTGACTGGTTTTGCTTGAAAGCTGACTTTGACGCAAGGTGAAGCAATTATAAGAATGAAGAGTGGGTGGAAGAGGGAGGGTTTGGACATCTAGAAGGGGTGTGATGGAAAGCTTTGCGGCCGTCTCGACCTTCTCGAAGCGGACTCACTCGACAATGTGTCATGATCACACATTCCGTCGTCTTCAAATGTCGCGGCTGCGGTTGATGCGTATGCGGCTGCATGTGGGTTCACTGGCTGCAGGCCTTTGAGATTGTGGCCCGGCCTGCGCTGGACTCGTTTGATATGGCCCTGGACCGGGTAAAGATGAACATTTACCTGCGGTTCGCGGAGTGGGGCCTGCCCTGCCCCATCACTGGACATTCAGGGATCGTGGCGGCACGACAGCAGCAGCAGCAGCAGACGGGGGGAGTGGGTGCAGTGGCGGCAGCACAGCCAACCGCCGCCGGCAGCAGCTGAAGCAGGTCTCACAGGCGCACCAGCTGGATCCTCGATGCCTGCCAATCCAGCCTCGGTGTTGCTATGGTTCTCGGATCAGGTCTGCAAGCTGAGCGTGCGTGAAGCAGCGGTCGTCTCCACCCGGAATGTGCCAGGTGCTCGGATGGGTAGTTTTCTGCCCTAATAGTAGCCGAATGCAGAAGAACAGCGCATGCAATCCGTGTGCCTCCGTGTGCCTCGGTGTATGTGTGTGAATGTATATGTGTGGGACTGGATGCCACGTAGACCAAGACAGCAGCCGTCGTATGCATGGATTATGGTGTACACGTCTGTGAGTGCACGTGGGGGCGGTCCACTGGCAGGAAGCTATAACAACGGGTTATTTGGGTCGCACAATCTGCAGCGGGGACCATGTTCTCGTGACATGGCGCCATTTTGCAAGGGAAGGTCTGTGGGGGCGGTAGCGGGGCATTGCAGGTGCAGCAGCTCGTTGGCTAATGCTGAAGATGCGAATCAGAGAAAAGAGATGCGTTGCTTGCATCCATCGTTGCGCACACCACCTCTTGTATCAGCATGGGTGTGTATGTGTGTGCTAATGTCGCAAACTGTAAGACAGAAAGAGCGACCCCCGATCCAGGCTCATTGGGACAGAGCTAAATGGGTTGGGGACGGCCGGAGGTGTAGTTTGCCGGTGTCAGGTATTAGTGTTGTTGCGTCGTGGGGTCACTTCGTTGCTAATACCAGCAGGCAGCTGATCAGCCCTGGGCTCGCGCGTCCGCCTGCAGGGGCGTTCGCAGTGCTGGTAATCCATAGGGTTGGTGCATGTATGTATGTCACAAACGCCAGTATTTCTCTGGTGTGTGAGGTTTGCGCCCACCAATCAAGAGGGATTCAGAGGAATGGCCTCCCCCTCGGAGGGGGTTTTAGGGTTTAACCCTAAACCCTAAACCCTCTGCTGTTTTTCTCCAATTGCACTCCTAGCGTCCGGGCGGAAGCAATGTGAATGTTGTCAACTGCCTTTTTCCTTTCAGCATATCGCTGCTGCTTCTGCAGGTGATAGCTATCGCGTGCGGCTGAGAAAGCGAGCAGGGCTTGGGGAAGCGGAGATGTCACCATGAAAGAAACCCTAAGGAACACTTACTGGCTCTTACAACCCGGCTCTCTTGCTTTCACGCGGCATAAATCAGGGATTAGGGGGCTTCTCAGCACTGGCTGAAGCGCAGGATGATCATCATTCTGCCATCCGTACTAACTTACATGGCACCACGCGTGTACCTGTACACGACATCGCGTCACCTTATGGTGAGGTGAGGGACCGCCTGCCGGACCCAATGTTCGAGGTTAAGGAACTGTCCACTGAGAACGCCTGTAGAGGCGGGCCCTCCTCCTCTTGTACGTATTCCCCACCCGATCCAAGGGAGCTCTAAATCCCGCGTTGTTGACAAACAATCCAAATGGCGGAAGGTGCGTTCGAAGGCCTGTCCCTTGCGCAGCTCCTCAATCCACCCTGCGGCCCACGGTGACTTCGCATGTCATTTGCCCGAACCTTTAAGCGCCTGTGGCATATGCCGTGTTAGTGTATACATTCAATGTACGCATCTGTTATATTTCCGGCTTCGAAAACCAGCCTCTACGTGCGTTGATTCTCTGTCCGGCAGTCACCGCCTGGTCACCGCTTCCTGGACAACCTCACCATCTCGGTCCGCGTGGAGCTGGAGAGGCGCCCGCGGCTGACATTGGATGGCCCCCCACCTGGTCAGGAATGTCGCCATCCATCCCCCGACCCCAGCAACATCGACCTATGTCTTTACCCCCACAGAAGAGTTATACAACATCACCCAGCTACCAGTGACAGTTAAATGGCGCGCGGTTGGCTGTTCGTCTATTGTTCTTCTACGCCAGCGCGAGGTAAAGTTGCTGGCAACACAAAGCCCGCAACGGCGGCTGACATGCCGGTTGTTACGAGCAAGCCGGTGAATGCATCCTCCCCGTCGTCACCAAACAACCAAACTGCCACTAACCCAAATCTTGCTGCGGCTGCCGTAGTGGCTGCTGCTGCGGCACGGCCACTGCGGGTGGCGCCGCTGCTCCTGATGTATATTGCTGCAGTTGCTGCTGCAGCGATTGCCGCAGCGCCGTTTGAATCGCTCCGTGCGCCAGGCCGCGCAGTAACTCCTCCGTATTGATGTTCCCCAAGGTGGCCGGATACATCAACGGCTGCAATGACCCCGTTTGGCATGGCGGCGCAGAACCCGGGTCTATCGGGGCATCGCTACCGACATTACCACTCGCAACCGCATCGCCAGATCCACCGATGTAGACATCGTCAGCCCCACCGCGACCTCCAAAATCACTGGAACCTTCGTCATGTGATGCAACACTTCCGGCGCCACCGTCATCGCTTCTTGTGGCCCATTTCCTGCTGCTTAGGTCAAGTCCTGGTGCCGCACCAACGCCGCCCTGCATGGCGCCCACATGGCGCCCACGCCGCCCAACCCGCCCAGGATGTGCGTGAACGTACGTGCGTCTTCTGTTCGTGTGTGAGGCCGTACTGGCGCCAGCATTACCACCACCACAGCCGTTGTCACCGCTGTCCTCAGATACGGGCCGTAATGACGCAGCGCCCCCAGTGCCGGTAGCAGCATTTAAACTATCCTGAGGTCCTGTGGTGCGCCTCTGGTGATAATCCCCGCCCGACCTCCTCCCAAGAAGACTGCCCTGTTGTGACCGCCGCACAGGCACCGTGACGATGCCTTTAGCTTCAGAGCGATCGCGACGATCCCCTATTGCCCGGCCGCCACGGCTGCTGCTGCTGACGTGCTCAGCACAGGAATTCGTCTGATACACGTCGATTCTGATGTTTTCATCGCTGCTGACGCTGCTGATAGCGTTGCAACTGGTGTCGTGATGCCGGGTGGATTGGCAAAAGGGATCCATCGCATCACTGGGCGCTGGCGCGCGGGTACGCGCAGTCGTAGCTTGGTAGCCGATGCGACTGAGTGCCGACATGGCTTCAGAAACGGCACTCGTGGCCGCCTCCGCAGCCACCATGGCAGCGTGCTGGATGCAGCGGGACGACTCGAGCGTCATGAGGCTGATGGAGGGGCGGCGGTCGAGACCGGAGGTGGGTGCGGCGTCGGAGCTGGGCACGCTGGAAGGCGCTGGTACCCTGGCCGAAATGGAGGTGGAGGCTTGCGGGGTGCTTGAACACCTACGAGAATAGGGTTGGGTTTTAGGGGTTTAGGGTTTGAGAGGGTTGGGGTTGGAAGGGGCAGGGTTGGAGGTTGGGTTTTTGTTTCTTGGGAGTTGGGGTAAGGACTACAAAAGTTAACGCGTACTTCCTGGCCGGGTGACAGACAGATTCACGGGGTAGGTGTGTTGGGGCCCAGTTTTCTACGCTTCGGGCGCCCCTGCAGCAGAGGGATGGCGTCCTTGGCTGGAGCCGCGCCGATGATGATCCTGTGGATGACGGACGTGCAACGCTTAGGCTTCTACCAAGGACAAGCGTGAACTTAGTCACTCCATGTCCGTCCAGGTACACGCAGCAGCCCGGGTGTTGGCTCGGAGCGCACAACGATTCAGGCATGCACCCAGCCAAGCAAAACCACGTCAAAAACCGGTGCATGCATCGAACCGAAGTCCTCGGCCATTGCTTTAATCTTTGGTGGGGCCCCGCCCTGGTCAGGAAACGCGGACTGGGGGATGTTGAAGCAGTTTGTGTGCAGAAATGGCATCCACGATAAAGGAAGCCACGATGCCTCCCCTTGAAATGCATTTCAGCCTCAGCTCAGCCGGGGAATGAGTTCGAGGTCCATCCGACCCTAGGGGCTGTGTACCCATCTAATGGTAGCCGTCCGTTTTGCCTCTCGTCCTCGTCCTCGTCCTCTCCCTTGACCAGTGCCCGTGAAGTACCGAGAAAGCCGAATGAGGTTGTTGCGAAGGGCGCAATAGCATCACAATACTGAATGGTTGCAGACTAATGCACGGGGCTCCACTTCCCTGCCGAACGCTCCACTCACCGCGCTGCAGCGGCCTCTGCCGCCTCCTCAAGTGGCCGCTGCTGTCCCGGTTGCAGCAGCATGTGCAGCAGCCGCAACAGTTCCTTTTCGCTGTGGATCACCGCATCCATAGCCGTTGATGCCACTGGCACTGCCTGGCCGCCACTGCGGGGCGGCTGGCAGCTGTAGCAGTTGCCGCCGCTATTGTTATCCATGCCGCAGTATATCTGCTGCGGCGGCGACAGGACCTGTTGCTGTAACTGGCCCTCCTGTGCGTAATGTGGCCCGGGTTGTATCTGCTCCAGCGGTAATTGCGAATGGGGTCGTCTTAGCTGCCGGTCCTGCGGCTGTGGAAGGGACACTGCAGCCTGGTAGTCTGAGCCATACCCTGCTGCGTACTGCGTCAGTAGCACCGATTGTTTGTTCTGTTGTTGCTGTTGTTGCAGCTGCGGTGCCCACCACAGCTGCTGCTGCTGGGCCTGGGGTTGCTGCCTCGTGGCCATTGACCCCCTCACCACATTCGGCACCTGCCCTGTCAGATCCCGATCTTCGGGCTGCGGGCTGAACAGGGGGTTGTGAATAGGCTTGTATGTCTCTCCAAACGGAGCCATGGGCGTATCCGCTGCGGCGGGGGTCTGGACTGCCAATCCACCAACTTCCCCTGATGGGAAGTTGCCTAGCGCAGCCCCGCCACTACCGTCAGTCTGCTCACCGTACAAATGGGTATGCAGTACTGCAAGCAATTCTGACAGCGTGATGGTGGGTTCCCTGACCGGGGGGGGTACCAGTGGCGGAGGCGTTGGTGATGGTTTCACGCCACCCGTCATACTTGTAGTCGGCCGGATTTGCCGCTGGTCGTGCTGCTGGTGCTGGTGCTGGTGCAGCGGCGGCTCAGTGGCAGTTGTGCTCCGAAGCGGTGTCCATGCTGCAGGTAGTGGGAAAGCGAAGGAGCTGTTAAGCCCCTCCGGGGCCTCATCTCCCGCTTCCGGCTGCATCACAACGATGCTCGGCGGCGGGCTACAACTACGGGACAGCGCGGGCGAGCACTGTGTCGGAGTCGAGTGCCGGGATGCATGTTCAGAGCCCCGGGGCTGTTTGCCTTGCCGCGGGATTAAGGAGGTGTTCTGCTGAAGCTCCCACAGCTCGGCATCGCCGGACTTGCCATGCATCCTGGTTGACTTCGGGGGGGCCGGGGCAGAATCCCCGGGACCCATGGGACCGGAGGCCTTCAATCGCCCGTCCTTGGCAACCCTACGGCTCACGGCCGCCGCCTTTGCCGTCACCGCCGCCGGCTTCACATCAGCTGTCGATTGCGTCATCCGTAAATCGGAATCTGCGGCCGAAGCGGCTGCCAGCTGGGAAAAGTCACTTAATGAAATGCGCGTATGCACCACCTGAGTGCGCGAGCTGTCCTCAATTTCCCCGCCGTTCCCATCAACAATTGCCGGAGGCTGCCGTCCCCCGGCCATGTGGACATGGCGCTGCTGCCCCTCATTTTGCGGCTGATTGTGTTTGACCTGCTGCCGTTGTTGTTGTTGGACTTGCCCATATTGATCTCGACGTCGAGTGTTTGATTCCCGGGGCCACTCCATCTCCTGGACGTCGTCATCGACAGTTCTGAATGCACGAACTGGGGAGCTGCCGGAGAAGCTCACACTCGAGCCGGCGGCACAAGAATTTGCAGCTGCCGCGGATGATGATGAGGCCACAGCAGCTGCCATCCCGCTGCAGCCGCCGCGCTGGAATGTGTCAGTTGTGGAGGCCGTTGTGGCTCCGGAGCAAGCGGAGATGGCAAAGGAGTCGCACTCACTGGAGCCTGACACGGAGCGGCGGCAGGCATTGCTCGCCGGTGACTGCTGAATGGGTGGCCAGTGCAGCTGTGTACACACCCGGTCAGCCGCTCCTGCACGGCTGCAGCCGATGCTGCCGGTGCGGCCTGACGTGGAGGCGGCACCACCGCAATCAAAGCGGCTGCTGGTTGTAACAGAGGCTATGTGATGTTGTAAGGCCTGCGTGCAACGGCTCCCACCGGCCGGGTCAACGCGGGGACCGTGCGCCTGGCCATTGCTGTAGCGCTGGTCGGGATGACGCTGACCTGGAGCATTGTCATGCAATCCTAGCGTTGGCGGCGGTGGTGGTGAAGGGTTTCGGCGTTCCGCAACCGGGGCTGCGGGCACCAGACAGCTGGATGAGCCCTCCCCTTTGCTGTGCGATGTCAGATGAACACGTCGACTGACACCGCCGCGGCCGCATGGTTCGGAAGGGGAGCAGCGACCGGGGCTGCTGCGCCGATTACGAGACTCCCAGGAGGGTCTTCTTCTGCGCCTGTGACACGACGGCCTGACAGACCTTCGCCGCTCCATTGCATCCGCGTCTGCAATCCCCTCACCCTTCGCTTTGGCCCACCTGCGGGTCCGGAGGCTCTGGCGGAGGCCTTTGTGATTGTCAATTTGGTTTTCTATTGGATGCACTTCCTCCACTGCCGAAACATCATCGTCACTGCCGCTAACAATTCGGTCGCCAATGGAAGAAGGTGCCGAATGGCCGTATTCCGGCCCTCCGTACAGGCCATACCGGACGACGCGGTTGCCCCGCCCCCCCTCATCCCGCGGGTTGCGGACGGAGCCAGCTGTGGCGGCGGTGTCTGAAGTGGGACCGCGGCGGGTCATCGACGGTGACGTCCCTCGGCGACGCGCTGCTCTATGCCTGCGACTTCCGCGCCAGTCCGCAGCGGGTTTGCTGTGCGAATGTGACGACGCAGAGGAGCGCTCAGCAGAGGAGCCCGAATCGGATGAGTTGACGGAGCCCCCTCGGCGCCATCGCCCGCCACACGTTCCAGCACTCCGTACTGCCGCAGCCGCTTGCTCTCTAGCACCACAATCCCGAACCCTCGCACATGGACCGTAAGAGGCGGCCTTAGGCACCTTGGACGTCCCCAGACACCCTTTCCGGCCTCGCCCATCGCACCCGTCCGTCCATTCCTCCCGTCCTCCCTGGCGCAATCCATCTTGGCTTCTGTCATCCTCCCCATAGCCGGCCCCCATGTCCCCACTATCAATCCATTCCACACCAACCCCACAACCACAGGCCCACTGGTTGCGTTGGCGGGCCCTGTCATTGCGCAATCGCTGCTGCTGTGGTGCTGATGGTGTCGGGGAGCGCTCGTGGCAACGTTCGCCAGTATTGTCGACGTCGCCGCTGCTGTTGCCAGTCCCACCGCTATGTTGCCGACGCCGGGGGATATCAGGCGATACAGCTGGGGCCGGGATCCTGGCTGCTGCAGACCCCGTCACATCACGCGACCGCTCAGCTGGTGCTGCCACCTCCCACGGCGCCTCTGCCATGCTCATAGGCTGTGGCGGCGGCTGCCGGTGCCGTTGTAGGTACGGATACGGGTACTGCGGCAGCCGCGGTAGCGGTGATAGCGGTGACTGGGACTGCAGCTGCCGTCGGTGCTGCCCGTGCAACACATTCTGCTGGCCCTGCGTCTGGTGCCGGGTCTGCTCTCCCCTGCTGGGTGGGCTCCACCGCAGCGACGGCTGCGTGGCGCGAGCTTGCAGCCATTGCACCTGCGCAGCTCCAACGCGGTCGAGCGCCCCTGCTGCCGCACCGTCGCCACCTCCCAGCCATCGCTGACTGCAGCTGTTCACCCTAAATCCATCCCCGTGCAGCTCGCGACCGGGCAACGGCGCTATCTCCGGATCCGGGTTTCGGAGCTCCCGCAATAACGACTGGTAGTTGGCCTGGGTCCACTGAAGCAGCTGCAGTGTGCGTCGGTGTCCCTGGAGGGTCTCACAGAGGCCGCCGGCTTCAGGGGCGGGACCGCGAAGGGTGCCGCTGTCTATGGTGCGGAGGTCCCTGCAGCGGGTCACCAGGACGAGGTGTGGAAACACATGATGGGCGGAGGTTCGACGTCAAGGAGGGGGGCAGGGGTCTCTCTCTAGAAAGGTACGCAATTCACTGAGCTGCCAACGATAAATCCCACCACGTAACAACTCCATGTCTTCAGCGTTTGGCCCGGAAGAAAATTGGAAACAAGGATGCCGCCTACCAAAGTCTGGCGCGAGCCCTGCTGCATCTCTTTCCGCCCTGCCCAATACGGCCTCGAGGAAGAGCGAACTCGCCAGGCGGCCTGCGCCGCAGCGCCTAAGAGGTGCTGCAACTTCACGTCTGCGGAGGGAGTTTCGCACGGAGCACGCACTGATCCCATTGATCGCCTCACCTCATGTGGCTGCGCACCACCGATGGCCGCAGGCAGGGCGTGTTGTCCACCTCACTTCGGCCCCGCCACACCTCGCTATGACTCGCGTCTGCGGGGCCCTGAGGCCGCCAGGGGTGTGCTGAATCCACCCGTCGGGTCCCCCCTCCAGCGGGAAGCGCATTTTCCAACAGCCATGATGGCGCGGCGGCGGCAGCGGCAGTGGTGGCAGCGCGAGTACCGCAGCCGCTGCTGCTGGGAGTACCGCTAGCGCCGACGCCCCTTAAGGCAATGGCAGCGGCTGCAGTGGAAGCGGCCGCGGCGGGCGCAGACGGACTGCTGTCCACGGCACTGCATGCCCCATCAACAAGCCGCTCTGCCGCTGCTGCGGCGACCTTAGAATCCTTGGAGAGGCTCCGAAGTATGGCTTCAATGCTGGACAACAAAGCAGTAGCTCCCGGAGTTCGTAACGAGGAGGGCGCAGACGTCGGCTCCTGGGCCGCCGCTTGCGGCGGCAGCGTCGCCGCTGACACGCCAATTGCAGTGGACGCCGGAGTCGGCCGTTGCCGCCGCCGCTGTTGATCTGACTCCATCGATTCCATTGACGACGCGGAGGGCAGCAATGCCGACTCGGGTGAATGGCCATTCCGAGGTTGTACGGGCGCCGGCGATGGTGGCGCTGCCGCCGATAGCTTCCGTGCAGCCTGGGTCCTAGCTGTCATCAAGGGCGAAGCAGAGAACCTGTCCCAAGCGCCACTCGTCTTCTTCGTCTTCGTCTTCGTGGTCATCTTCATTGCTATCCTTCCGGCTCCGGGGGGCAGTTCTCCATCGGTATTGCCACCGCTCTCGGCCTCGTACACCGTCGGCAAGGCGCTTCTGTGCTGGGCACGCGCCAACGAAAGGCCGGTATGCACCGGCAGGCAGCCGCCCGGTTCCTGGCCGTTGCTGCTGCTGCCGCCACCGGCCACCATTCTGTCGCCCCGCGCAAGCACCGTGTCCGCGTGACAAGGCACAGGTGTTTGACGGCCGCTCCGCTTTCTTCCCGCCGCTGGAGGTGTGGCTGATCTGGAGGTAGACATACTGGAGCTGGAGTCGCCGCCATCGCCAGGATCAACACCGTACATGCCTAGGCATGTACAAGTTTAATAAGGATGAGCGTTAAGGTTTTTGGGTTGCAGGTTGCTGGGGCTGGCATTCAGGTGGCGGTTTTAGTGGAACGTGGTGGTGGTGGTGGTGATGGTGTTAGTGTCTTTGTGTGGGATGTTTATGGCGCTTCTTTATGTACACGTGGCCGCACCTGCACCTTCGATGCAGCTTCTTTCCTTCCCTCTTCACGGATGAATGATATTTCACATACATAAACAAGCACAGCAAGTCCGAGTTAGTGCATCACACACATGTTCCTGATTTCGCCTTCTCCCCGCCGTCCTTGGAAGTCATCACTGGGCCGGCGCCCGACTGCCGCTACCGTCCCGCTGCCGCTGCCCCATGACCTTACCTTGGGACCGCTACTCACGTCACCCTTCCGCAGTCGTAAAATGTTTCAAAAACAACTATTATATTATTTTGTCGCACATAGGAAAATAAACTGGGTATCTTATGGATAGGATGGGGGATATCCTGTGATTTAAAAAAAACAGTTCGTAATCTCCTTACCATTCCGGCGACGCCTTTGATGCCTGAAGAGTCCTGTGCAGGATCCCTGTTCTCCGCTGCTCTCGCTGACACCAAGATAACGCTGCTCACTGAGGCAGCCGCCGCTGGCGCTCCGCTCATGCTGGCCTCTCACACGCGACTCCGCTATAATGTCGAATCTCTCTTCCTTTCTGGATTTGTGTGACCGTCCGCCGCCGCCACGCTCTCGGTCCCCGTCTCTCACACCCGGTCTCCTGGCCGGCTCTGGACCATCCTCCAATCCTCCGTACTCCTCTTCCCCGATTTCCCCCGACATCTCGCGGATCTCCCACCCTGATTCGTCGTTACCCCCCCGGATGTCTCTTTGGAGATAAGGGTCAGGCGCGGGCCCCGGGACCCAGCTGGCCATGTGGCCATGGCCCGGCCGCTGCGCCAGCAGTGAGCCACCGGCATCAGGGGTAAAAAGCGGTTCAATCGGGTCGAGCGCTGGTCCAGGGGCCATGCCGGCCAGTGGCAATGTTACGGTGGCCGCCGCACCCGTGTCAGTGAGCCAAGGGGAGCTGTTGGATTTATCCCGCAGGATTCCCCAGGTCGCTGCCTGGGTGGGCTTGGCAGATATCCGGGCAGTCACGAGCGGGCTGCGGTCTAAACCCAGGCCCTGCATCACGAGGGGTTGGGAGGCAGTCCGTCTCCGGGTTGGAATGGAGCGGAGCCCGCACGCATCGGCAAGAGTGCGGGCCCGTGTCGGCGGTGCTGGCGGTGGCGTGCGATGTCTGTTTCGTTTCGTTTTGCCTCCGCCGACCGCCCCATCCCTCACCTCACCCGGGTGCTAATGTATTTTGGAGCGAGCCCTTCGTCTAGGGCATGATTCAACAGCTAACACTGCCTCCTAGTGTCACTGTAAACTACCCGAGTGTCGATGTCTCAGACTTTTGGCCCCGATAGCACGCACCTCAGAAAGGTACTGTAACCCGGGGCTTGGCGGCAAGTTGGAGGGCCCTGGCATGCTTGAAATACGGCCGCCCCGTACCAGGCCCGCGCGCACTAACGACGGACCCGGGAGGCTGCCGCTGCGGAAAAATCTCCCCGGCGGGATGCTGGACTTGTGGCTCGGCATCGCCACACCAGGCACACCGGATGGTGTAGGAAAGGCGGAGGCGGCGGAGGCGTTGCCGCCACCACACGTCCCTTGCACTTCGCTAATGGCGCTGGCGTTAGAGTGCCATGGGGCCACACTAGGGGCATGGCCGCCACGCAGCTGTACGCCTTCAGGGGCTTCCGTCGGCATGCCGGGGAGGGGAACGAGTTCCCTTGGCCCCTTGGCCTGGGTGCTCTCTCCCCTGATCGCCATAAGACTGGCCGCGGGCCGATACGTGCTGCCCGCACCACCGCCGGCACCGAGGCCTCCGCTGCCGTCGCCACCAGTGGCGGCGGTGTTGGCGGCAACGGCAGCCGGGACGGACAAGCCCACGGATGTAAAGCGGCTGGCGCCCGTCTGGATGGAGCCCGCATCTGACCCGGCGGCATTGGCCGGCATGACCCGTGGGTTGTAGCTACGTCCGATACTGCCCGTCCCCCTACCGGCCCTGCCACCGTCTGACGGTGGTCCAGCGACAAAGCCGTGGATATCCTGTTGCTGTTGCGGGTGCTCGTAGAGTTGCTGCTGCTGCTGCTGTTGCAGCGACATCAACTGCTGCTGCCGGGTGAGTATTAATTGTTGCGAGTGCGTGAGCTGCGCTGCATCCGATTGTGTGCCCAGATGCTGTGGCAGCTGCACTCCCGCGTCGCCGTAGACGCCACCCCAGTCGTCAAAACAAATGGGCCTACATTGCCCATTGGGGGGAATCGGGGCTTTCAACAATACTGGGGGGTATAAGCCAAAGTCTATTCGCATTCCCAGTGCGAATTACTATAGGGCATAGGCTATGCCGCCGTGCGTTGCGCCCGAATTTGTTCCCCATTCGGAGTTGCTCCAGGGGCCAACGAACGCGATGGACCATTTAAGATGGGTTAGGCCAAATAGCATCGTCAAGTTGTGCTCGCGGACACGCGCTAACGTAGCGCATCATCACGCTGTGCTTCATCATCGGCCACGTGGGGCTCGCAGCGCGGCCAGCGCATCTTGCTTCGGGACTTGCAGCAGTCCCATCCAGGTGCTCTTACGAAGCTCCGGGGATGCTGCTGCGCAGCTCTTCACCTTGATTGCACGTCTTAAAGATGGGGCCATGCATAGACCACGCATATGGCACACTGTATCCACGCATGCTCACCCATTCAGTTGCCCGTAAGTCCACAGACGTCATACTTACGAAAGACCGCAGCCGTGCGCCAGCGCAACAAACCACTCCAGGGACTCCTCCTTTGTATCTCCCCGGAACACGTATTCTTTGCCCAGCACGTCCAAATGTACCGTGTTCCGGGTCTCATCGTAGCTGCCCGGGGCGCGGAGTCGGGGAAAGGGGGAGGAACAAGTCAGGACGTTGAAGCGTGCCGACGACGGCAGAAGTACCGGCGGCGGCACATGTGATGTGGACATGCGGCGGAGCTGCGCGCCTGCCCGTTGCCCTTCCCCAGGACATCAGATAGCCATGGCCCAGAAGGGCTCACCTCCCCCGAGGCCCACGCAGACTGGGCTAGGCAGGTTTAACATCCTACAGGACCATCACGTGGTATTGATTAATGAGTGTCGAATGGCATGGCGTTGAAGAGCGAGAGGTGGATATGGCTCGGGGGGGATTGTTTTGCTTTCACGACGGCGGGAAGGTTCTCTTCCGTTTCACTGCATCCAGGTGTACATCGTGGCGGCGCACAGCCAGCCAGGAGATACAGCCTGACCTACCGTGGGTTCGCATCCAGCAAGGATAGTACGGACCGCGGGTATACAGAGGTCTTGGTGGACAAGATAAACAGCTTGCGAGGGACTAGAATCTGCAGGGCGGTGAAGGGAAGATGAAGAGGGCGCGTCATTTTCAGGTGCAATGTGCAGGAAAGGAGAGCTTGAGGGGCACATCTCGGGAGCTCCTCTCATTACCAGCACCGCCCGCGTCTGCCATTTAGGCAGGGGGAACGATACGGACCCGTTACATTTGAGCCCGAGTATGGGGATGTGTGTTGCGTTCTTGTGGAAGGTACGTGATGGAGCCCTGTCCTGTACAGCTCTGGCTCGCGGTAAGTAAGATACCATCTGCGCCCCTGCCTTGGCAAAGTCAAATTGTATGGCCTACTTCGCTGCCGGCACCTCCCGGACTCCACATCCAGAAAACTGTGCACGATCAACAGCACATTGCGGCGACAACCCTTGGCGTGTTGCAGAGGACCTCACCAGGTATCTGTCCTTGAATTTGGACAAGCTCTTTTTGGCAACAGGACCTTTCAGCAACAGGGTGCGATTGAACCTGTCGATCAGCAATTCAATCGTCGTCATCAGCATCAGCATCATCAGGCCAACTGATCGCGTGATGGTCTGTGCATTAACGTTTACGGTCTACAGGGATATGGGACACAGGTACACATATTCGAAAAGATTCAAGATCCCCCTCATTCGATACATCCCTAAGATGTAACAGAAAGACCATGTTACCGAACAGAACGTGCCTCTTTTTCGAGCACGCGCCTACGGTCGCAACAAGCATGACTGATCAACCCTTTCGACATAGTGGTCAGAGGTACCAATCTTTCCCCATGACTTTCCCGACCCACGGGGTGGTTGGGTGAGGGGTGGGGTCGCTGTGTTTCAGATCCTTCGTCACCTACTTGCTGAGGTCGAATGTATTATCCACCAAAGCTGCATAGGCAGTCCTAGTGAGCAGGGACAGGGAAACGACGCATCAGCACCAGTGCATGCGAATGCATGAGAGAGGTAATGTCAGGAGCT
This sequence comes from Volvox reticuliferus, assembly GCA_019650235.1. NCBI lineage: Eukaryota > Viridiplantae > Chlorophyta > Chlorophyceae > Chlamydomonadales > Volvocaceae > Volvox > Volvox reticuliferus. Next base: position 3,764,926 of record BNCP01000002.1, read on the forward strand.
TATATGTACAATCCCGTGATGGAAATTGGAGCACAGAACTGTAATATGGGCTGTTGGCCTTGTAGGCCTTGTACGTGTGGTTTGGTTGGTGTCATTGCCAAGGGTCGATATACATAAGGCCGAATTAAATCGATCGGTAAATCCCCACCGGAATATCAGGTTCTCTTCCGCATTTTGGAAGTCCAGAAGGTAACGGTGTTCATCGTGACAGGAGATAAGCACGGTCCGGGGCTCACTCTCGTCGAAGATGATTTGGTTAATTACATCAAGCTTTATAGATAATTTAAGACTCTCTTTTAGGAATATCTTCAGTGCGCCGAAGTTAAAGTCAAAATGCAATACACGCTCTTCGGCGCGTGTGCTGCGCCGTTCGCCCACCACCTGCAGGTAAACACTTCGGAACAGCAAGCATATACCAGATATACTATTTAAATATTTAATATAGCGTTCCAAGCATCAAAGTGTCATTTATGTTTTTTGATTAGCCACCGGCGCACTTCAGAAAACAGCGACGAGATTGCAGCCTTTGATAGCATCTGCATTTTTTGTAGAATTTAAAAAGATACGCCTACGCATTTTTGCGTTTGGCGAAAGAGAGCACAAGCATTGTGCCCCTACGTCTTCCGGCAAGGAGGATATGTTGGGATACGAGCCCCCTTGCACTTCTCAAGCCAGCTCCTTACCCAAAATTAAAATAGTAGTGGGGAGTGAGTCCTTTCTTAATGTCAGGGTTCGCCGTCTCGATAGGATGTTGATAGGATGCCATATATCCCACCGGGTACACAAACCCACGGCTAAGACAGCTGATCAAAAAGCTAATTTATGATTACCTATTTTTACTGCAATCATGGCCCTGTCTGGAGGTTGCCTGCTATTATTTGGTGTTACATAGCACCTGTAGTTACATTGTGAGTTTTGACTTCCATAACTTAATTGGTGATGTCAGAATTGTTTTGCTTGCGCTTGTAGAACGACGATGCTTGTGTGTGGAGAACCCGGCAGACACATGTCGTACTGTACTGTACGTCCGGAGTTGGCAACTGGATAGATGGGGACCCAGCATGCTGTAACAAGAAGTAATTACCCCAAATCCTCATCCTTTCTCTGATATATCCTCTCTCTTGGATCTTGACGAAGCACGAAATGTACAGTTTGAATATACAGAAGGGACAAATACAGAAGGGATTGCGGTACGTCGAGCCGTAGGTAGGCTGCCACTTAGGGCGGTTCATCGCTGAGGAGGGCGTAAATGTAACTACCGGCACTATATGCCACGCGAGTGCGAAGCAAGCTATGACCCATCCGCCTGCAACCCCCCCTTTGCGGCCCGAGCAAGGACCATGTTCATCACGGCTCATCCGTGTATCCCCATATTCCCAAACGAAATCAGCTCCCCACCACTACTGTCCCAGTTAATAAGAACAAATTGATTCAGATCGACTGTGAACATCAAGCACGCATGGCGTGAACACCGAGATCCTTGTGACTGCATAACCTATGTTAACAAAGCCCCGTGGATACATTACTTGCTGCTGGAAGCTTTTGAGGCTTCGTACCATTCGTCGAGGGAAGAGCTTGAATGTGTGTTAGGGGGTCATTTGTGCAAATAGTCCTGTAGAAGCAATGAACGTCCTTGAGCTTCAGCGTAACCCATATGTGGATGAACAGTTAGCTGAGTGGAGGTGGCTAATACTGAGTAGAGGCACTATTTTCCACGGAATTCAAATTCAGGTTGAGCAGCCAGTCCAGGCGCGCCTGCCAATGCGCGTTGAAGAATTTGATACAAAATTGTGATGCTGGGTCCGTTAATATTCAAGTTCGTTACGACCCGAGAGCGCTGTAAAATAGCAAAAACTTGATTTCCTGACTTGTGCTGCCGCTCGCTGCGCTGCTTAGGAAACATTATACAGCTGACAACATCTCAACATCTCTAACAGAGTTACGTTCACATGCAAGGATAGTTGATGAATAATATGACTTAGAATGTCATCATGCACTTTTTGGTGATGCACATGCCTGCAGCAGGTCAACAGACGGTCAATTTTCGCCGTACGTAAGATGCGCACACTGGAAGAGTCATTTCCCACACCAATGTTCATTAATTGTAAGTTAATCTAATAGTCACGTATCCATCGGAGCAAGTTCGTGTACGGACCGGGGGCATGATACATATTTGAGTGTTTTGTAGAGAAATTTGTCCGGAATATTTGTTGTTACTGGGCCGACAGCTAGATGGCAATTCCGTGGTCATGTACTGCCCAGATTGGAAGGAAGGTATTTTGGGAGTAGCTGCAGCTTCCAACTTTCGTGGCGCAAAGCCGGAAGAAGAGGCTGTCACCAAGCAGTCTGAACCCATGCAATCGGATGTTATGGACAGCGTTGTAAGGGTGGGTGGAGGCGTCGCTTGAACTTTTTGCAATTTAAACATGCTCTTAAAGTACCTACAGCTGGCGTCGTCCCGTCAAACAGATGCGAGATCAAATGCCTCAGGACGTTAGCGCAAATGCAAATCCACCAGGAGCTGGCCTTGAAATGGGGCAGCAGACTGGGTGCGTTGCGCGGGAAATGTTTTCATGGTTGTTCCACGGCATAGGTATTCCGCAATTGTCTTGCGTGCAATCTACTTACTAGATGCACATTTGCGCTATGCAGAGGCAAGCACAAAGACCTCGTAGCTGGCCTTCGGATGCTTAACCAGGGAACGGGCGGACCGGCCACGCTTGGGAGCAAGGCGCAGGGTCCTGTTGCATCCGCGACATCGGGGGGGGTAACGAAAACGGGGACTGTGCCGCAGAACTTCTCAGCGCCACCAGCGAGCGCACAGCGCGCTCCACCCTCGATCCTTGTCCCCCCTCGCAATTCGGGTCAGTCCTCGTCCCAGCCAGCGTCGGCGAGCACCACCCCCCGGGGTGGCGTTGTGAGCACCAGCAGCACGCCATCCGGTGGGGCCGCACCCACCTCTGGGGTCCCACCCTGGAACCCGGTGCCAAGCGGCCCAGCTGCAACAACAGCCGTCACACTAGCGAAACCCAGCAGTGCGTCTGCTGGCGCGTCGTCTGCTGTACGCGATGGGCATGCGTCAATCGTTTCAAAGGTTCCGAGCAGCGGCCAAACGATGCACAGCGGCCAACGGTCCTCTACTGCGGGTGTGGGTGCCGCCGGGCAGGGCCAGGCGTCGACTCCAGTTGCCGGGGCCACACGGGCCGGCGGTGCAACGGCACGTCAGTCGGGCACCGGGGCAGCGCAGCCATCGCAGCAGCTCGCACAGCAGCAGCCTAGGCAGGCTGCAGCGTTGCAGCAAGGACAGACATCAGGCTCCGTGAGTCAGCCATGGATTGCATCGCAAGCCCAGACACCTCAGGCTCCCTCATCGCAGCAGCAACCTCCTGCCGCTTACATGACAGCTGCTGCTAATCCAGTGTACGGTGCACAGGTGCGTCCCTGGTACGCACTTGTACACTCCAGTCTTGTCTTTCGCGACGAATCATGCTTTCTATAATTGTGAAACCCAAATAGCACGCCCTTTCATCCTCTTGTTTTGCTAAACGCTCGCCAGGACGTGAGCATGTCTCCCTTGGCTTTGGCGAAGAGGGAGGCATATACACCCATCATGACGGAAACCATGGCTGCCGCTAGTCGCCTCAAACAACAGCAGCAGCAGTCGCAAAGCCACCATCGCGGCTCTGGTGTGGGAGGCGTCGGAGCAAGGGGATCGGTTAGCACCGGCAGCATCTCCTACGGGCACCCCACACCAGCTGTTGCACAACCAGGCGACTTGTTTAGTCCTAACGCGGTTGCGGTAGCTGTGGCTCGGCGACCAACGGAGCTTATATATCTGTGCGAGATGCCTGCGTGGACATACCAGCGGCCGAGTCTTTCGGGATTGGATTTGATAACAGTGAGTTTATTGTGGCGCCCTGCTGCGTGTTGGGCGTTTGTGCGGTAGCTAATTCCTGGGCAGGTTTGGAGCGACTGCTCTTCCAATGCTCACCAACATTCATAACTGTGGTGTTACATTTCCGTGCCAGCTCTGTGTTCGTTACCTGTGATTGTCTTGTCGTACGAGCTAGAGGGGTTCATTTAAAGCTCGTCCCTGTGGTGAAGGCGCGAGTTAAAGGTGGGCATCATTGGGCATATACGTCGTTGCATTTGAGCACTGGCGAGCTGATACATGATGGTTGTGCTATGGATCTCTTATCGCTGGGAATTTCCGGTGTACTGAGGTCCATGGGCTTTCGCCACTTCATGTTCTAGCTTAACTGCTACGCGCCTCGGATGTTGATTGTAATCCGTAGGCTGCAGCATCAAGCGGTGCAGCAATGCCCGGTGGAGTGCCCTTGCCCGATCCAGCCGATGTCACGCCGCAAGAGTTGATGCTTTCGGAGCGAGCTTGTGAGTGGCTGGGGTTAATGTATGCGCCTGGTGGGTAGATATAGCTCGCGGCTAGAACTTGTCCAGGTTGCCTAGAGCTCGACCGGACTATGTGGATCGATTTTGCCGATACTGTCAAATGCATTCAAATGTTAGCCTGAGTGTTGTTAACTATATTGACAATTAGTTTGCCCGCAGTGGTTTCGGATTTGCTCCAGGCTTTCCTGGGGCTTACCAGCCAGCTCATACGGCCGAGGCTCGTACCGCCTGTTGGCGCAGCTGCGACGGCGGCAACAGGTCCCTGTCTCACTTTCGTGGTACGGGAGGACCTCGTGCACGAGACATTGAAGGAACGGGTGGCACCGCTGCTGCCTATATGGTGGGCTTGAGTGCTTAGGTATTTAATGAAGTCGTGGTGTTCAGTTTTGTAGTCAAGCTGTCCCTTCTAGAGTTCAAATAGCGACAGTGGTGGGGTATACTCGTTAAACCCTTTCCTCAAATGCTTCAATCTAACTATTTCTATTTTTGGTCATTACCCGCAGCGACTACGTGGCTGCGCTACAGCGTTTCGTGGAGACGCGGTCGGCACACTGCTACGGGTGAGCAATTCCTTATCCGCGTAGAAGGGAAGCGCCAGATGCTGTGGCGAAGGTTCTTTGCCGTTTTAGAGCACCATTCCTAATGCCAATGCCTGGCACACGCAGGACGGTTACCCATGCCCTTGCTGCGGCACTGCGTGGCTACCTCGAGGACTGGCAGGTAGGCTAAGCGCATATGGTGTGAATGCAGGAGGAATTCGTTAACTTGTGCATGCAAGTTATGAATGCGGAAGGAGGTTATCCACAAGGGTCAGGCTGCGTGGGCCAGCAGCCGCGTTTCCATCGCCGCATCAGATTGTCCGTGGTGCAATCCTTCTTAGTACTATATTCTACTGTCCGCGGCTTGCTGTAGGTGATGGCTGCAATGATGGAAAATCAGATGCTTCGAGGCGCACTGGACCTGACGCGGCTGACGTTCTATTGCCAACAGCCCGCTGCAGCGTTGGCTGTATTGGCGGACGTGGCTGCCCAGGCCGCAAACGTTGAGCGGACATCTGCAGGTTGGTTTGGGATGACGGAAGCCCCTCGCAAAGGCTCCTGAATGCATTGAAGTGGGTTTTGCTCTAGGCAGCGCTTTGGGGCTCGTCGAAAGCGGTTCAAATATAGCGTGACACACACATAGGATAATGAGGCGGTGACGCGAAATCTTTCCTCGGCCCCATCCCTCAGCACGCTTGCGTAATGCTATGTCACCGAAAACGGCTTCCTGAGAAACGTTCGGTTTCGTAGCCACCGTTGTAGTCCATTGTGGGGCGTTGGTACTGGCATTCAGCGCTTAGTCCTGTGTCCATTGCACGACATCATGTAGTGAATTTCGCCCGTCGGCTGTCCGTGTAGGCCTCCTCAACCTTCTCCACGGACGGTACAGCGCGTGTGCTGGTAATGGGCCTGGTCGCTCGCTTTTACACCACCTCCTAATTGCCGCGGCGGCACCCTACTGCGCCTGCTTGGAGCGCTGGCTCCGGCACGGCGTGTTGGACGACCCCTATCATGAGTTCATGGTGCAGGAAGACCCGGTGAGGACTGAGCAGTTGTGCCGGGACGAAGGCATCCAGCAAGACGAGGAAAGGCGAGGGCATCCAGCATGCATTCGCTCACCGTTGGCAAGGCAGTCTCTACATCTGGTCCATGAATGCGTAACGAAACTCATAGACACTAGAGTGTGTATGCTGCACAATGGTCGTAAAATAAAGCGGGACTCAAAATGATGTTCTGCTTGTCAGCGCAGGTGTCCGCCAGCCAAACTTCATGTTGCGTGTCAAAGCATGTCATGAGGACCAAATCCGGTTTATTTCCAGCCTTCACTTGTTGGCCGTGCAGGCGCTGCGCCGCGACTCGCCAGCATCGGGATCCAGCCATTCGGGGGCAGCAAGTCGCGCATCCTCGTACTGGCGGGGTCGCTACACGTTACGATACTTGCCGCAGTCGGAGGTCCGCACAGCCACAGAGGTTGGCATGTCGACGCCAGGGCCCAATGGCGCAGCGGCCAACGCATCGGGCGCCGCCTCCGTGCCGCCATCACTGGACGTGCCCATCTTCATGTTCCCTTATCGGGAGCTTATCCTGCGAACTGGTGCGGGGTATGGATCCTGGATCATTTGCGTTTGTTTTCCGCCTTTGGCCGCCCATGATACAGCACATCAATTACCGCTGGCACAAGGCGGCGTTGTTGAAGTATAGCGTTTGCGGGCATGCATCTTATGCATGATTGATTGAATCAGGTAACACAGAAGTAGATGTTTCGACGAAGCATCTCTTTGACTGCTTTGTATCGACCCCGAATCATCCTGTCTCCGTGTCTCTAGGCAAATACCAGAACGTCCTTCGTGAATGCGGACAGCCTGTGGCGCAACCCGTCGTGCCGCAATCGACGAATACGGCAGCATTGGGCGCGCCGGCAGCACCTTTGCCGCCATTGTCATACGATCCGACGCAGCCAGGCGGCCTTCAGCAGCACATCCGCGCAGCGCACGCGGCTGCGAGCACGGCGCTGCTGGGATTCCTCCTGCGCGGCGGTGGCACTGGTGACCGTGCAGGCGGGGCTGGCTTGATAGCAGTGCTTCGGTCCATCAAACACTTTTTCCTGTTGGATCAGGTGGGTCCGCGTATGGATGGCGTGTGGGTGCCACTACGTTGTTGTGCTTGGTGAAGGATTACAGATTGTCATGATCTTTGAATCCCGCTTTGGTCTGTTGGATCAGGGAGACGTACTGGTTAGCATCATGGAGGTGGCGGATGAGGAGCTGTGCAAACCTGCGAAAGCTATCAACCGCACGCGGCTGCAGTCCCTTCTGGAAATGGGTAAGCGTGGCGTAGGGGGCATCTGACTAAAGCCATTCCTTAGCAATTCCACACGTGTAATTTAAAAAGGGGGTCCTGATTGAGCGTTTCGTCAGTTCTCGAAAGCCAACTGTGCGTGAATGCTTGAACTCCTAGTGGCCAAGCGCAGGTCTTATGCTACGAGCTGTATACGTTGTTTGAGCTATGGCTAAGTATTTTTACAGGGGGGTTACTCGTAATCTTTGCATAATAGACATGCATGTGACACCTTAGAAACTTCAATCATGAAGTGGTCGTGCCACATCCTGACCGAGGTAGTCACCCGGGTGAGTCAGTGCCTGACCTAATTCCTGACCGATTTCGTCGCCTCTTGTTGCAGCCGTCAAAATGTCCTCTGCAGCGTCTGATCCGCATGCCGACAGTCTGGGCTTTGAGATGGACCCTCGACCCCTGGAGTCCTTAGCGAAGGCGGCAGCGGCAGTTGCAACCGCCGGCTTGGCCTCAGGGACAGACACGAGCAGGACCACGTCCGCCTCTGGTGTAAGCAAATTACCTCTGGGCAAGGGACCCAGTTTCACCCGATCACTCTTAAAAGTCACAAAATTACGCTGTCAAGTGATGCCGCGACAGTCACAATTCCCTGGGTAGACAGTGTAAGTACATGTCACAGGCTTTGCAACATGTTGGTTGGCCCCATAAATGACGTGTACATCCTCAGGCGGTTGGTTCACCGGTCACCACACCTGGGCCTGGGAATTGGGCTCAAGGCACCGGCGGACGCTCGTTGCCACCCCAGCGCACACCTGGAGGCAGCCGTCTATTGGGCCCACGTGATCAGGACCTGCCAGGCTGGGAGCTCTTTTTGCCGACCCTCAAGCTTGACTGGCCCGCCACGTTAGTTGTGGGTGGCGAGGAGCTTCTTCAGTATCAACTGCTGTTCAAGTATCTCTGGGGTCTGAAACGCGCGGAACGGCAGCTGGAGGCCACGTGGCTCCTGCTACAGGGCACAAAGCGCCTGGAGAGGATGGGTGGGTTTCCTTGATAGAAGTCGGCGGAATAATATACGTGCCATTCCAAGCGAAATATTATATGTGATACGTTAATCCTCCTGCTGTCCTCACAACGGTTGGTGGTGCATGGGTGCGTGGAATTGTTGCATGTGCGCTTACATTTAAGCTTGGGACAATTTATGGCGAGAGCAGCTTATAAGTTCAAAACCGTATCCGAACCGGTGCAGGCGACACGCTGCCACCGCAAGCGGCCAGCCGTCGACGGAAGCAGATGGCAGTTGCCCACGCATTGTGCCACCAGCTGCACTTCACGATTCAGGAGCTGTTGCGGTAGGTGCGCGTTGCGTAGACATATTGGTGATGTTTTGCCCGTTTATGCCCGACAGGCAGTAGCTTTCCTTACCAGCAATGTACATGGATTCAGGTAAACACTAGTTTTGCGATGCGTCCTTCCATTCTCGCTAAGCTTAACCACAGGGATCAACACAACTGTTTCGGGTCCCTGTCGGCAACTTGCACAGCTATGGCACTCTGGACGTGTTGGAGCCACTGTGGAACTGCTTAGAGGAGGGCGTGCAGCAACGCGCGGCCGACGTTGACCAGGTCATCGAGATGCACCGTGATTTCCTGCGCCGCGCCGCGGCGGGGCTGCTACTTGATCAGCCGCGCGCTCTGCGTTGTATGATTACGTTGCAACAGAGCGCCGCGGGCTTCGCGCGCCACATTTCGGCGCTGTGGGACCGACTCCAAGCTGGTGTGGAGACTTCGTCTAAATCCACGCAGGTGTGACGAAGGTTTGGGTTGGTCATTTATGAACGCGAGCACTTGGCTTTCCCTCCCCTTCGCCCGTCATGGGATGCGCAACCAAATCATGCATTCGAGCCCAATCTCCGTTCTGTAATTTCTGTAATTTTCAATTTCGTTCCATGAACGCCAGGTGACTGCTGCCGACATTATAACGGAGCAGCAGCGCGCCGCCCAGCTGGCCGCCGCGTTGGATGATTTGCAGCGTCTCATGGGCGAAGCCTCCGCACAGATTCAAGCGCTTGTGATGGCCGTGCGGGACCACTACGAAGGTCTCATGACGGGCAATGCAGCCATGGCTGGCACCCTAAGCGCTGGCGGCAGTTTGCAGGGCGGTGGACTACAATCGGAGTCCACGGAGTCAGGCGGCTGGGACCTAGAGGCCCTGCAAAACCTCGCTGATAGGCTGGACTTTGGCCGGCCGGCGGCCGGCACCCTGGGCGCTGTGCTAGCAGAGATGGTCGGACGCCAATGAGGTGGTGCTACGCGGCAAATGCCACAGCGCGGAGGGGTGCGGAATATGCCAGCCACAGCTTGCGGTGCAGGATGTTTTATATATACCCAGTTCGAAAACGTCTGGTACAGGGTAGTTCGTGCTGGTCTTTTGCAGAGGATACGACCTGGGTTGCAAACAAGGGTTTTTGAGTCGTTTCCTGTGCAGGTCCTCATGTCGTTGGTGAAATCCCTCACGCACGATACCGCCATGGCATTTACACCGTCACGTGCAAGTAATCCGTTCATAAAAAGAGGATGGTGCGCGAGAGAACGGGACAATGCGATGGTACAGCCATTTGGAAAGAGTTGTTGTGGATAATTACGCGTGTCGCGGCTGTCTGTATTTGACCGCGAGGGCTACGCGTGCACAGGGGTCGCACGAAATATCGCAAAGCATTGGCTCAGCTGTCCACGGTCACAATAACCCGAACGAATGAGTAACTTGCACAATTGTGACGGCTTAAATTGCGGGTGCTACATATTCCATCTTCCAGACGCTGACGTCTCTCCCCACCGGCAGCTAACTCCGCCTTACTCCAGCGATTGCCATGCACTGTCAACGAGCGTTTTATTTCGTTGCCTCAGCTCCTCTATCAAGGTCTCGCGGGTCGATCCTCGCACTCCAGGTGAATCCCCATGAAGCCTTTTCAGAGGTATACTTGTGGCTCGTTCGGTAAGGTCCGGAGCCTGCACTTGGGACCGCGACCCATTGGGATCTGCACATCGCCTCGAAGATAAGCTTGGGCGTACTAAGCCCTTTATCTCTGTCAAAAGACTATTTGTTAGCTGCACCCAGCAACTTTACCTGCTGCTGTTGCCGGAGGCGTTCCACGGCCCTCGCCTCCGCAGCTGCAGCTGGTTGGTACACTTCTTGGCAGTCCTTGCCAGGTACGCCTGTAACGCCGGTTGAATAGAAGGATCCAGGAACCTCACATCCGTTCCATGGAAGGAATGCCAACTTGGCAGCATATGCAGATATAGCAATTAGTTCTGAAATGGCTGCATACTTTACGCGTCTATTCTGGCGTGTTCGGAAAGGCTTGTGTGGGAGACGACATGGATGTGTGAGCATCGGTATAATATCTGATTTAGAAGTCAGTGTAAATCCAGATATATTAATTTGCCTCTTGGCATTCATTATGGGGGTTCTGGTCACCAAGAACGAAGTCAGAATGACGTTGCAGTGATGTCATGACTAATACCTTTAACGGAATGTAATGTCCGCTCCCTAATTGGTTTAGGTAAAGCCTACCTCGCGGATACGAGAGCTATTGCAATAAGCTGTTAATCGGCATATATATTATTTATTTTGCAAATCCGCGCCTGCGGATTTAATCCCGCCAAGTCGTAGGGGCCCTGCATGCATCTATCTCGGGTTCAGGCGGCCATTTTACACAAGTCTTTGTGCGACGACTGAATCGCCGGCCGCGGCAGCAACACGGCGGTTTGCATCCTTAGGTCCCTAGATTCATGGCCCCTAGCTATTGCCGGGCGGGAATTCCATCACGGGCATGATATGAGAGGGCACGCGGAAGCGTCCTCGTATAAGAATTCCATTCACAACTCGTCGGCCCCGGCGCCTTGTGCAATGGCTGGAGCTGCACGGCACATCGGCGCGGCTGCGTCCCCGTTCGTTGTGCATCCGAGGATGTGCCGTGATGTGCATTCATTACTCGATCCCAACGGTGAAATTACGCCATTGAGCTTGCGCATCGCGTAGCTTAATTTGTGCACTTTATGTTGTGTTTGTGTGCCTCATACCATGTATTACATTCGGCCTCCTCTGGAGGGCACCCCCTGGGCCGTGTCAGCATGTGCTTGCCATGTCCGGATGTCTACCTTGGCCGTAGGTTGCAATGTAACATAGTCAAACCCTAAAGCCATGGCATACTTTATGATCTCAGAATTTTCTCCATGCATCAATCATCTTATACTGCTGATCATCTACTCTGTAAAATGTAATGGAATATCCCATCTTAGCCATCCAAGGTCTATCGGGGCCGAACTGGGGACCTCAATCATGATAGTCATTCCTCGACACCATGTTTTTAAAGGGTTCGGTCCACTGTGCAGTTAGCACATAACAGCAAGTTAGCAACAGGACAATCTTTTCGAATTTTTCGTGAAAAATTTATTTGGGTGGATCAAGGTCCTTTGGCAGCTCAGTCCACCGACATGTTTGCACCCCGCCAGTCCCAGCAAGCCGTACTAGCAAGGCTATAAGACATAAATGACTTACATGTGGGGCTGGGCGCTGTGCTTTAGCTGTGCGCACTCTTTCCTGCAGCACACCTTGTTATTCACAACCTTAAAAGAGCTGGTTGCGTGCAAAGCACCTCCCAGCGGCCGCGGCACATCAGTGCCCAGCTTCCGGGAGGCAGCTGTGTGTGTGTGAGTGTGCGTGTATCACCCTGAGCAACCAGACGACCCCGGAACATCGGCGATGGACCACTGCCCTCCTTTGCGTGCTGCTGCCACGAAAGTAAAATCTGTCCGCATCCGAACTCAATTTCAATCGCCCATCAACCCTTGACCCGTCTGGGCCCAATCAACCAATCCAACACAACAATGCCTCGCCCGCCGCCCCCACACCAGGGGGACCAAAAGCACCAGTATACGAGGGGAAGGGTTCACGCCAACTCTTGAGACCTGCAACAAGATCCACGACTTCTGCATCCAAAGCCAAATCCAGCCAAAGCCAACAAGCCTACTACACACATACAACCAGGATGCAGGGCCAAGTAAAGGAAACTCCGCGCCCCAAACTCCGCGCATCAGTCATATGCAGAGGTTCTGATCCGAGTAAAAGAGAGACAAAGATATACCGCACTTGTTCCGACTCGGGAGCTCCTGCCTGGAGCCCGTGTGCCGGCGCTCGAAGCCGGTACGCAGGTAAGCACATACAGCAGGCAACCAACACGCAGCGCAGCTACTACGACGCAGAAGGCTCTTCATTCCGTCATGAGGGGGGAATGACCAACAACGCTGCATGCATGCCTGGCATTCCTAGCTTTCCTCCATGAACGGCCGCGCGTATGAACCGCATGAAACGCTTTTCCCCGCACGAATAAGCATGTAAAAGCCACCATTTGCCACTTGCGAGAGATCTGTCCGGAGAGTCCAGACACAACGGCCCTGGTGGCCAGCCTAGCCAAGCGCCACGCAAAGGAACACATCCGGACAGAAGCCCCCAGAAAGGGGAACAAATCGGTGGTGTGACGAACGAAGTCTTTGCAGACACACGAGGGGGGCACTCATCGCCGCGACAGAGCGTCGTGTATCTTGGCCGCCACGTGACGTATCGCCATTGAATCGTGTACCCCGTACTCGTGTACACGTTCCACCCCTCCTTTGTTGTGTGTGTGTATCATATTGTACTTTGCATTCGCAAAAAGCCCCTCTCGACTAACCCTACTACACCGCCATTTGCAAGGCCGGGTCGTACGATTGGCCAGCCGCACTCAACGAGCGACCCAATAATCCAGGACAGTCGTCTTCACCTGCAAAGCCCCTCTCTCCATCAGCTTCTTAACGAACAGTCTTGTCGTACGTAAAGACGTACATACGAAGAGGATAGGACGTACGCAAACCCTTAGTAGTAGTAGTAGTACCAGTGAATGAGTAAGTGGCGTTGCGCGCGTAGGCGTCGATGTGGGCGCACTTGACAGATCCATTCGTGTCGCCATCAGATCTTCCCTCTCTTCACACGGCGACCTGAAACTACCAGATGTGTAGTACAGATGTAGTACGCAACCATAAAACCGCACACACAGACGACGACGACGACCGATTTGCAAGCACACACACACACACACATACACACACACAGCTGTGAAACCAAATGAACACCACAAGCAACATGCGCATGCGTGTAACAGCGGATACTACAAACGGAACAAAAAAACGATACAGTGTCGACCCCTTGTGGCCAAGCTACATGGGCGGCCCCCCCCCCGCTTCGAAACACACACACACGGCCGTACCCAGTCCTCCGCTTCGCCTAGATAGCGAGAGCCCTTTGCGGACACAAAGCCGGGGCACACAGGTAAGCACGTGTACGAGTCCCTGTCGTTGCGCCTCCCATGCAGTACGGTAACGACGTCGTACCGCCCCAGAGCCCTCACCAACCCATACGCACTGCTGGCTTCTTCCAGGGCCCCATGGCACATTCCACTACTTAAGACGCTCATAATCTCCGGTCAGCAGCCTGCTGTCCCCACAGCCACGATTGACATATAAGTAGAGCCAACAGCCGTACTACTAAACACCTACTCACACACTTAGGAATGGGTCGGCCACAACACCCCAAAAACATAGGGGGACCGACGCCGTCACATCATCATCATCAAGAATCCGCCCCCGTACTGCTCGTCGTACGGTACGGAAGATGCAAAAAAGCCTCCAGCACGCACTCCTCTTTCGCTCGGCGTGCGCTGGAGCCAGAGCTGGAGGAAGAAGATGAAGAAGAAGAAGGAGTGGTATGGATCCGGCACATGTCGCTTCGCATTGATGATCGCCTGGTCGCTGAAAGGCTCCCCACCAACGTACCGCACCACCAGCCGTCCAACATCCCTCAGCGCCGCGCGTTGAGACTCCAGGGAACCCGCCTCCGCAGTGATGTGGCTGCTCCTGCACGACGGATCTCGACCCACACCTGAGTTGCAGCCGCCGCGCGTTACATCCACCGTGTGCCTCCCCTGGACGTATCCCATGTGCCCGCACTCGCGAATGGAAAGTCGTACGCCCTGACATATCTATCGGTAAACTGACAGCCGTACATTTCTCGCTCTGTGGAATCTCCGTACTTGCCGTACTCGACGTCGCCATGCTCACGAAGGCCCGGCAGTGATAGCACACACCCCGTGACAATTGAGAAAGACCCCTCACAAGCCAAACATGTTGGTGTACCCGGCCAGACTCCCCAGACCTCCGGCACCAGCTCCGTACGGTGCGCTGGTGCTAGCGGTGCCGGCGCCACCGGCGCCGTACATTCCACCGTACGGAGGCGCAGGCGCGCCTGCCGCCGCGCCGTAAGGTGCGCCGCTGTGTCCTGCCAGGCCCATCGCCGCCAGGCCGCCCAACGCGCCGAGTCCGCCGCCTATCCCCCCCAGGGCGGCCACCCCGCCCATGCTGGCGCCACCGAACCCCATCCCCATGCTCACTCCTTGCGCCGCCGCCAGGCGGAGGGCCAGCTCCTGCATCTGCTTCTGCGCCGCCGCCTGCTTGGCAGTCTTACCCCGCTTGGACAGCAGCGTGTAAAGATACGCGGGCACGTTCTGCACGCCATTAAGCTCCTGGGCACACAGCTTGCTAAGCCGAGTGCGTACGGCATCGGGAGTACGAATCTCCCGGATGGTGTCGAGGACCTTGGGGTCGAAGTGTGTCCATCTGCGCGCGCGCAAATTCACACGGCATGTCGTACATGTGACGGTCAAACTACTTATCAGAGCACCCTCTTTGATGTCACTGAACTCGGGAGTGCAGGTCCCAGTCAGGTGGCCACCAGGGGGGGACCACCAGGGCCGCACGGGATGAGCTTTTTCACGCGCCGACAAACACCCCATCATATACAACCACCGTATGCAGCACAGTCTTTCTGGTTCCCACCACCTCCACCAGCCACCAGCCCCTCACCTTAGGCCCTTATCGCCCTGCACCAGCTCCTCCAGTACGGCAATCAAGTCGGGCGTCAGCTTGCGCATCGCGTAGCCCTGGGGGTCTGCGGTTCCGACAACACGGCGATACGGCAATACGGCGATACGGCAATACGGTGATACGGCGTGGAGAGTGGGCAACTGTCAAATCAACTGTTTCGAGCTTTAATATGCCCTTTCCCCGTACTACGATCCATCACTGCCCGCGCGATACCGAGGGCTGAGGAGAGGGCACCAAGAGAAGTCAAAACACACACGCAGGTAGCCACACAATCCTGGACATCACCTCACAGCACACATCGACAGCCAGGCGCCACCCTGCGAGCGGTGCATCGACACCCTCATCTCCCCTGAGGGCCAATGTGCCGAGCCCGTGACGAGGGGACTCGCTACCTCTCCTGCCGCTGCCGCCCCCACCTCACCCTGCGCCCAAACCATCTGCTCGTAGTGGTCAATGAGCCTCGTTGTGATGAAAGCCTTCATGCGCCGGACCCCCTGACGTCGCGGGCGGCGGGGCCGGTGTGTGTGTGTGTGTATGTGTGTGTAGGGGGGGAACACAAGGGAACAAGGCAGCGCGGTACGGCACAGCAATACGTCAGCCCAACTTGCTGGCTATATGGATGCCGGCTCTCGCCCGAGCGTTACGTGGCGTTCGCAGATGTGTTTCGTTCGCCATCAGCACATCCCCAGTGCTCTCAATCGTCGGGCCGTGATATGACTCACATGTCCCCGCGTGCCATCTCCACGTCCGTACGACTCTCAGCCCGGTCCCTCTCACGCCCTAATCCGTACACCCTACCTCAAAACTGATCTCACCTAAGGCAGAGTGCTCTCTTCCCCCCTGCCCCTCCCCCTCTCCGCCCCCTCCCCCTCTCCGCCAATCTCCCGCTCCCTCCCCCCTCTCCCGAACCTCCAGGTTGGCGGCGGTCTCGATCGCGTGAAGAGCCGACACGGCGCACATCTCTCCGAACAGCATCTGCAGCTGCAGTAGCCAGTGCCGTACACCCGCATCGAAGTGCTCTGCCTGCGGATTCCGAAGGCCGAAGACAAAGGAAGGAAACCCCCGTGCAGTGCAGCGCAGTGCATCGGGGCGTCGGCATCCGACAGACCACGAATTCAAACCACCCACAAGAGGGCGCAGAAACAGGCGATGGGATTTCCTTTCCTTGCGGCCCCGTACAATCACGTATGCCCCCATGCAATCACGTATGCCCCCGGACGAATAAAATGGAAACCAAACCAGTGTACGAATGGCGTAACCCATGCATGGGACGATCCCTACACTGAAGGTGGTTGGCCGCTGACACTTCTTTTCACACCCGTTGTACCCGATGACGAAGCACCCCTGAGCGTTGGCAACACCCAACTGTCAACGGTCAAACGATCACGCAAGAGGTCACAACTGAGTTATCTAAGGATGCGCGTGCAGTACCCCGCTGTACGGCGCGTGCCACATTCCATAGTCAAACTCGAACCTCACCCGGATGTGCGGGCCGCACGAATCCAGAACGCTTTGGATCTTATCCCGTACGGCAGGGCTCAGCTCCTCAAACGTCTTGCAGCTGTAGCCCGCGGCGTTTGGATCCGTGCCTTGCAGCGCAACCCCCCCGCCGCCAGACGCGCCGCCGCCGCCGCCCATCAACACGTGAAACGTCTCCAAGCCGCTTTGCGCCCCGGCGTGCGGCTGGGGGCTGCCGAAGGGGCCCGCGGACATGGGCGACCCGCGGCTCTGAATGGGGCTGGCCCATATGCCCGGCCCGTGCGCCGCCGGTGAAGAAAGCGACGGCGGCGAACGCATGCCGCTGGTAAGCGGGCTGCCCAGCTGGGGGTGATGGTGCAGACCTGCCATCATCGCGGCGTAGCCACCGGCCCCGCCACCAGCGTGAACTTCGTCAAAGGCTGGCGTGGTCACCGCCGTGACGGTGGCCGCGCAGGCGGCGGCCGTGCACATGCCCTCAGCCGGCACCGCGCCGCCAGTGCTGGTCCCGCTGCCGCCGCCCGCCATGCTGAGGATGGATGAGAGCAGCTGCGGGTGGTGCTGCAGACAGTCCATCAGGTTAGGATGCTGCTGGAGGAGGCTGGTCAGCAGGGGCGGAGATGCGGAGCTCGGACCGGCGCCGGAGGCGTCCGGGGCGGCGGCAGCAGCCGCGGGTGTGGGCGCTATTCCGCTGGGGCCACTACCCAGAGGAGTACATTCGCCGCTGCCAGCCGACCCCCTGCCTGCCGCTTCTGCCCGAGTCGGGCTGCTGATGCCACCAGTGCCGAAGGTGGGCCCGGGTATGGCTCCTGGAGCAGAGCGCGCCGGTGTAAGCGGAGCCAAGGTAGACTCCGCTGGCAACAGCGACGACGAGACGGGGCCGTGGAACGGTGGAGGCGGCGACGGCGGGCCCCCCGGGCTGGTTGCGGGTCCCCTGGCCGATCCAGCGGCGGCGTCTCTTAGTTGCATCGGCGGCGCTGTCAGCGGAGGCAGCAGCGGAGGCGCCAGGGCGAGGTGAACCCCCCCCGCGGCGGCGGTGAAGCTGTCCGGGGAGCTCTTGGCCGGCGTCGATGGCAGGCTGGCGCTGCCCCGGTACATCGGTGGCAGGGCCGACAACCCAGCCGCTGCGATGGCGCCGCCGCCAATGGCGGATGAGGAAGCGATTATGGCGGTGGCGCAGGTGCGGATGTCGTTCCACGCGCTGTGTGAATCCATCTTGAACAGCACCTCCACTGCGTTCTGCGGCGGGATGTGAACGGAGCGGCGGCGACGAGGAAGAGCATGGGACAGGCCGCTACCCACCATCACAGAGAAAGGCACTTACCACTAGTAGCGAGTTTTGGGACCTGTCGTTCCTCGCCAGCGATTGAACCCAATCGTCTGGTCCACATGCCCACATTCAGTACCGAGACGGCAGCTGCAACCCTAACGATTTCTATAAATGACTATATTCTTGTAGCGCCTTGTGGAGACGTCTTGCTGGAGGTCATTCTAGCAGTTCTAG
The DNA here is from genome assembly GCA_019650235.1 of Volvox reticuliferus. Classification (NCBI taxonomy): domain Eukaryota; kingdom Viridiplantae; phylum Chlorophyta; class Chlorophyceae; order Chlamydomonadales; family Volvocaceae; genus Volvox; species Volvox reticuliferus. The sequence goes on from BNCP01000002.1 coordinate 3,783,120, forward strand.
CATATGACGTCATCAAGGACCGTTCGAGGGTCAACGCAACACAACAACAACTCAACAACAACAGACGGCATACGCTCACGCGGCAATGCATGCATGGCAGTTCCGATTCCGCTCATCGCGCACCTGCAGCGGCAGGGTCTCCAGAAGGACCTCCTTCAGCATGTCCTGGAGGAGCGCGGCGGCAAACAGGGGCGGCAGGGCGGGGTATTGATGGAAGGGGGGAAAGTTAAGGACGCCTCGAGGCCCCTAGGCTCAAGGATGTAAGACCTGACCGTGAGAGATAAGCGCGGATGTACGCGGTTCGCTTCAACTCGCCGCCATCAGAGAACGTGTAGCGAACAACGAACGTTCGGAAGGTATGAGCGACCTACTAGGCAGAGCTAGCTTCGATACAAGTACGCCGACGTGAGGCGACGCAAACGCGAGGAGAGGTGTGCATAAAACAAATGCTTGCATGAAATGCTGGACGAAACAGCAAATGAACAAACAGGGCCTCGTCTATCACCACGTCTGACGACCAGAGGCACGCAAAGAGCGTGTGATGTGAAACCAACGGCGCACACGCAAATGATAATTATCGAGAATGATCACACTTGGCCGAAACCTTGTAGATATGGCGAAACCGAACTTAGCTAGGGAAAATAAAATATTGGCAAGAACGCTGTTTTCTTTAGCGCGCACGCGATGCCAAATGCCGCAAGCGATAAATAAATTCGGCCCCGCAAACTCGACTGCAGCTCACCCTCACGGTGGCCCGGCATACGTCCGCGACCTTAAGGCCCAGATCTGTTGCAACGTTAGCCGCGTTGTTGCTGCCCGCGCCGTCACTCGAACACGACGAACTCGAAGCCCGCTTCGCAACGACTAAACCGTCTTCAGATAGTTCCTGCAATGGAGTCTCATGTTGATGCTGCATGAGCGACGACAGCTCCCGCGGCTGCGCCGCAGCACCCTGGTCCTCCTTGCCCATGTTGCGGCTGACTCGGCCAATGTCCGCGTTCTCGCCGCAGCTCGCCGAGCTCGCTCCCCCGGAGCTGTTGTTATTCCGCCTACGAGCGATCTCAGAAGGTGATCCTGCTTCGCCTGCTGGAGCCTGAGCATCGGCCTCGGCCGCTTGGGGCGATTGCTCCACTTCAGCTTCACGGTTAGTGCCCGTAACTGAGTCTACAGTATGCGTCTTTCCTAAGTCCATCTTGCTGGGTGATTCGCGTGACGATGGGTCCAGGAACCCCAGAAGGGAAGACAAAGACGACTCGAGCGCGGCGCAGTCGTAGTCCTCTCCCTCCACGTCGTAAAGGTTAATTTTATGGTTAACCACCATTTCCATGTATACTGTATGCTAACAGCCGTTTAATATATTATCCCACTGCCTTGGTGATAAGCCTGAAGGACACCGCAAAAACAGGATTCCGGTATCAAGGAGCCTTGGACATGTCGTCCATGCAGGTCAAGGTTTATAAACTAAATTATTTAGGTTGAGGTTTACAACTTCAATAAATGACAGCACTTGACGCGGCGAATGACCGTCCGCACCCAGGGTGAGAATGCTACTGGAACGAAAACGAAATACTTTTCCGTGGGGCTTTTCGCGTGAAAGAAAAAAATTATTATGCTGATTTATCTTTCCTGCCAACAATGCGTACGCACGAGCGTTTATACAATAATGTTCGGTGGGTCACGACGGTCTGGTCAGTTACCGGATTGACACTGACGCGTTGTTAACACTTCCAGAAACGCGCATCCACTTGAGTAAAATTAAAAAAATATATTTTTATATTAGCATATGTAGCTTCGATTTCACACAGCAGTATGTGCTCCACTCACCTTGATTCTGCCGAGGAGGCAACCACCCTACCTGTCCTGTCCCGATAGCTCATGGGACTAGACGGATGGGACTGTCTGAAAAATACAGTGATATTGTATATATATATATATATACATATATATGTATCACTATAATATATACTTGTAATGAGATTATTGTTGGCAAGAAGCGCGCTGGTCAGTACCGGTATCGTGAAAGCATTTGGCTGCCTGTGTGCCTGCGTCATTAGGAGAAACGCGAGCGCAACGCAAAAGGAATATTTGATATGCTCTTGCGTGCATATTGGTTTGTCTTGAGAATTGTCCTAGCAGGTCTTCGACGTTGTTAATTCTCCCTCCCTTCAGGATTCGTCCTCGATGTAGATGACGATGTAGATGATGATGAGGAGGAGGAGGAGAGGGTAGCCCAGGAGTCAAGGTCAAGGCCAGGCGGCGGAGCCCGGCCGTTTATTACCGGCATTCCGTAGTAGTTTACAAATAAACGGTTATCACAATCCTCTGCCCCTTGCTATGCACGCCAACGGCACGTGGAAGCCCCTAGCCAGCGCTTGGCCGTATCTGGGCCCGTATGTCCCCTCCTTTGCTGCCTGTTTCTGACCAGGGCCGGGTGGTCTATCTCTCTTTCCCACGGGACAAACGGGACAGAGGCATCGATAGCTGACAGGCAGCGCCGTTCGTTACTGCCAAGAAACACAACGCTCGTGTTCTGGAAAATCTACATCGCCGCGGACTCGGCGGTATCGACCACTTCTCGATTACATGGATAATACAATTCAAGCGGCGACTGAAGTCTGTCGGGACGAGCGCCTTGATGCCAAGGCAGCCTTGTAAAGGCCACGTCCCGCTGACCTCCACCTCCACCATCTCCGGAAGTCGGGTGGTGACCAGATGAATACTGCGTTGCGTCGCTGCGCCGCGCCATAGCCTGGGGTCGTGTCGCTGCGTTCTTAAGAATCTACCAGGACGACCGATTACCTTCCGACTGCTCCTCCTTCCCGCAACTGATCTAACACACGCCAAACGCACATCGCTACCCAATTACGTAAACCCGTCTTTCTGACGCGGGGTGCGTTCGTGCAGTGCATGCATTTGCGTCGCCAACCACCATTTGCGTGGCCATACTGCCCATGTACCGCATCCACCGATTCTGACTTTACCAACCCAGCAGTCAAATCTGTTGACGCTATCCCCCGCTGCTGCCGTCGGCAACCGAGTCCAGTTTGCTGATGTCTTCGTACTCCAGCCACACCTCCTTGCCTCGGTACGGACCCGTCGTCAGTTTGACCTACCAGGACTCAGCACAGGACGGAGCGCGACGAGGCAGAGGGCAGGGCCTGACGTCAGGGCGCTTTGAGCGGTAGTAATGTGACGTCAGGGAATGCTGTGCGCGAATGCATATGCCGATGAGGACAACAACCCATCGTGTCCTAGATGAAGGGCCGAAGTTATCATCGATAAAAAGGCAAGGTCCCTCTCACCCATCTACCTAGGCTCCTACCTCAGCGGCTCAGGATGCGCCAAAGCCTGCGGTGACCTCAAAACCCCAATCCCGTCCCAATCGTCACACCCGCCCACGCATTCGGAGTTCATGACCCACCTGTGCCTGGTACTTAACCGTGTCGATGGACAACAATGTCCCCCTGCGAGCAGCCACATAATTTACCCATGTCCCATGTTCGTAATCATCCCAGATGCAGACATGTTAAAGGCAAGGGTTCACGTGATCATTAGCTTGCGAAGCACAAAATCGAACATCTAACTTAGCGCTGGGGGCTTATGGCGCGAGAACGCAATCAGCAATCAAGATGACCGAGCGGCACAACTTGGTCTCGTTCTAGCGGACATCGAACAGCTTCCGCCAAAGAGTTTTGAGAACCGGCCACCACCCAGCTGCACGTCATTGGCCGGTCCCTCGCTCTTATTTGCCTCTCACACTTTCGCGGTCCAATTTGCACACTCTTTCCTTTCCTCTACATATCCACAAAGCGTCAAAGAATCCGGCTCGATGCCGGTACTTGTCGACAGCTCGTTAGTTAGGCTTGGACCTGTTCCGTCACAGACCCTACCCTCGTAAACCACATGTCCGCCACACCTGCGCCCGCGGTGCGTCCCGTTGAGAACCAGCACTTGGCCCCCCGGGGACGGAATGACGGTCTCCAGCTGCGCCTGATCCACGCGCACCACCGTGCCGTCGCTCAGCATAGATACCTCCCCCACGTATCTGTCAATAACCTTCTCAACGACCCCCTGGCGGAAGGAAATGGCGGAATGGCGTTATGAAGCAGTTTGTTGCAGACTCATATAGAGTGATAACGCTCTTGGGAGCAGGTACGAGCAGCCTCACACATGCGGGCTCTTGACCAGGCAACGACCCCCCATCCATCATACGAGGGCATCAAGACGGCAACGCACCTTCTCTTTATAATACCCATGTTCTTTCAGCTCTTTAGCCAGCACCTTGACCACAATACCAGGAGCCAGCCTGAGGGGGGAGCGGAAAGAGGGTGGTGCCACATTGTAAGGAACTCGTAAGAAAGGAAAGCCATCCGGAGATATTGGCCTTGAGATTTCATTACGACGCGTAGTGCGAGGCAAGCGGCTTGTAGGGAAGGAGGACTCCTTCAGAGAATCAGACCCTGAATTCGCACCCTGCGGCTCACTTGCGATCCGCCCACACAGAGCCCACACAGAGCCCTATCCGCCACACAACTGATGGATCTTCCAACACCCGAGGCTTGTGGCTGCCTCGTACACCCGCGTGTCGGGGGCCAAGCGCCAGACCAACTGAGCCAGGCTCCCACCAACCCCAAGGAACATGTCCTCAAGTCCTTGCCATGACTTCCGTATCAGTCACCCAAGATCTAGCCCACCAGTAGTCCAGCTTCCGACCCCCGTCTGAGCAAGACGCAGCTGCATTGGACCTGGCGCGCAGCTCCGCCTGTATTCGGTCGTATTCGGGGTAGGGTAGCGTAGTGCAAATTAGGAAGCCAAGGTGGATTGGATGGGCACATGCTGAGGCGGAACATGAATGGGGACACACTCATGCCGCTTTTCTCTCATTGCATCATACACAGGAGCAGCCTGAACTGAACCCACAAGAAGAAGTGCCCCCCGTACGTTGGGCGCTGCGGGCTTCACCAAACAGTAGCCAGACTCCAGACGCACGGTTTCACCTGCATCAACTCATCCAGCTTGCTGCGCTTCTGGCCGCCACCGAGCCCCCGCGAGCTGCCTTCACCGCCGCCCCGCCCTGATCCCCCGGGGACCTCAGCGGCATCATCTGCAGCGGTAGCACCCACATCGGCCAGACAGACGTGGAAAGGATACCTGGATGGCTAAACGGCGTGAACCCCGTCAGCAAGGTTCTCACCGCCCAACGATGGTGTCGCCCCATACATGCTGCGGGTTTCATCTAAGCATCCAAGAAAGCCTTCAGTCTTTGCTCTCAAAAAATCTCAAGGCAATCTTTCTTCTGTGTCAGACAAGCCTACGCTTCCTTGGGCAGAAACCCCATTGCCCCATATGTTGCCCCAGCCCGGAACCGCATGTTGTTTACGCTGCTGAAATGCCCCAACCACAACCCCGAACCCCATCAATCCCGCAACGGATAGCTTGTCGTCTGTGTTCGAACTTTCTTAGCCCTCGTCAATTTGTTCACTTATCAGGTCACTCACAGATGCAGAAGCACAAAAAACCCTAAGACACCCACCATCATCATCGCCAAAGGCGCTGGCTGTGACGCCCGCTGCCGATGCCGCAGCGCCGCGGGCTACCCGCGCTAGCCCCGGCACTGCTGCAGAGGACCCCACCGCGGGCGGCCCCGCGCCGGCAGATACGAGTCCGCCAATGGCGCCGGCTGTCAAGCTGATCTTGATCGGGCCCTGCGTCGCATAGAAAAGGACTCGAGCCGAGAACGGCAGGGACCCAGCTCGCCCAGGCCGACCCTCACTACGACTGCCCTCCGGATGCCGTCCACGTCCACCATTACCATCACAGGATTGCTACCACTAACGCCGCCGCTATCGCACCTCTATCTCGTCACGCTGTAGCGTATGAGCCTCCTCGTCGTCCTCGTCCTCGCTCAGCGGCTCGCCCTTTTCCAACCGAGCTCTCTTGGCACGCTCAATCTATGGGGTTGAGGTATTTTCGGAAGCTTTTCATATCATTGAACCGTTGCGCGGTCTCCACACACACCCCATCCTGAGAACCTCAGCCGAGGTCAATACACACCCGAGGTCAAGACTTTCATAGCTGAATTCCTCATCCCGGCATACGCCGGCCCTCCTTCCACAATCGCCAGGTCCACAACGCTGAAGCCGCCTTTCCCTCATCCCAGTCACCACACGGTTTTGTCAAGCCAGACATCCGAGGCCGTCCCCGGAGAAAGAACGGCCTCGCCCGGCCGGCGCCAAGGGCACTAGGCTACCTGCAGGTGCGATAGCCTAAAGTCTATATTCCCTCCCTCCCCCACCTGTTCCTGCAGTGCCGCCATGTGGCGCTCCTCCTCCTCCCGCTCAACTTCCGAGCGCTTGTTGCGGCGCTCCTCCTCCAGCTGCTGCTTGGGATCCTGAAGAATTGGTGGTTTGAGGATCAGCCGGATGTACGGATCCATGTGTCCATGTTGAGGGGAGGTGGAGCCCGTGTAGCCGCCAGATGGGACTCAACATGGTCAGGTATGCACATGGGTAAACCCACTTTACTTCCATGCCTGACAATGCCAGCGCCGTGCAATCGATTTGAGTGAATTCAGAAACCCCAGCCCCCTGTCCCCCAGCCCCCTGTCCCCCAGCCCCCTGTCCCCCAGCCCCCTGTCCCCCAGCCCCCTGTCCCCCAGCCCCCTGTCCCCCAGCCCCCTGTCCCCCAGCCCCCTGTCCGCGCCTATGCAGGCTTTTCGCGTCCCATCCTCTAGGGTGTATCCTACCTTGTGTATCAACGTGATGTACCAACCCTTTTCCGTCTCTTCTACTTTGCATTGACCTGCACAATAAGGAAATGCGCATTTGGGCGAGGCACGGGTCAAGAACCAGGCCAAGGACAACACCTTGGCCTACAGCTAAATGTGGACTCACAAGCGGCCCCTAGGCTGGGCCGTTTGAACCTGTCGTAGCTGCGGGCGATGGGGCGTAGTTCGCCGACTTCTTGCGGGACATGGGATGACTCAGCACATCAAACGACGTTCCGTAAGTCGCCCCCGTAGTCGCCACTAGTCGAACTCCAGCGCCGCCTCTCTTTCAAGTGCCCAAACGCACATCCCCGGGATCCGCTCAGTCCTAAGCCAACACTGTCTTACCGCTTCGCCCCAGGTACTTAACGAATTCGGTGAGGGTGAGCCAGCGTGTGGCGTTCATGTGTATGTGGTGACGATCCGTGATATACTCGTTGTACACATTTTTGGCAAGCACACGGGAGAAGGGATGGCTGCAATGCGGAATGGGGCGGGTCGGGGGATGGCGCTGTGGGTAGAGGTCGGGGCAGGAGAGAGCAGGTGTGCTGGCCTCGTGAAGGGTTGACCTCATGAAACTCGCAATACAACTTATTTCCTGGCCACGTCGTGACGTTGAAGGCTTTGGGGGACGATGGTGGGGAAGATCGGAAAGTGAATTTCCCCGGGGAGCCCTTTTGAAACCACTTGCCCCAACCCGAGCTCTCTCCACGCGTTGCCAGGTCACTGGACTTACGCGCGCCGCAGGTGCTCCATAAACGCCGTTTCAAACTCTTCGGAGTACCCCTCCACGACACGATGCGGATTCATCCCAAACAGCTCCATCTGCCGCTTGTGACCCTCGCTGGTCTGGTGGCACTTGAAACCATTCTCATCGCGACACTGCTTCTGGCAGAGCTGGCAGTACCACCGAAGCTTTTGCAACCCTTTCGCCTTAATTCGATTCGCAATCTGAAACGCAGTCAAAACCAATAATGTCTTGATCAACAGGGGAAGGGACTAAAGCCGAACAGATAACCTAAAAACAGTTCCAACAGCTGGCTGCGGCTAGATACCTACCGCTTTAGGAGTGAGGAAATCATTCTTCCCCATCAGTTTATATCTTTCAGATACAAGTTCTGAATAGCCAAGTTGCTATCTGCAGACCGCAATACGGAGTATAACGTGAAAAAACTGTTTACATTGGCAAATGATTGTGATGATATTGACCACAATTCCTGAACAGATGGAATATTGCGCTGCTTTAGGTCGGGGCGACGATTGGGATTCCTGTAGGCTCCAGGGAACCGCCTGGTCGTTCGCAGGGACTTCGACTGGACAAAATACCCACTTATTCCATTTACTTAATGGCAATCGATACATTATGTTGATTACAAAATGATATCTGCCTAATTAACAAGTTTTTGCGGGATTACAGGAAGAGATTAGACGTCTGACGGCACTTCCGAATCTTGTGCTATTAATTATTTAAAAGCTGGGAATCATGGCAGAGGTGGAGAAAACACTAGCTCTTTTAAAACCCGACTCTGTTCGGGCAGGCAAGGCCCAGGAGATTATGCAACTCATTGAGCTTAATGGGTTCACCATTATTGCGAAGCAAAAGATGCAGGTAAGCTTATCGGATGTAATATTGTGTTCCTGAGATTTGATATGCGAAGATGGTAACTTGTAAGGGAACATGCTCCATCCATGGGAAGTCCAGCAGCATCCCATTCGTATCACACGTATGGCGTCAATAAACAATGAACACGTTGTCCTGTGGTGATGATAAATACTCTAAGCTGTACGAACTTGACGCCCCCGCGGCATGCGCCCTGTACAGCTGACGCGTGCACGGGCTGAGGAGTTTTATTCGGAGCATTACGGGAAGGAGTTCTTTCCAAAACTGGTCAATTTCATGACGAGCGGACCCATATGGGCGCTGGTCCTCGCCAAGCCCGGTGCTATCTTGGCTTGGCGCGCCTTGATGGGACCAACCAACGTGTTTAAAGCCCGCGCGGAGCAGCCTAAATGGTAAGAACGGGACCTAGATACGGCTCCCGAATAACTCCCGGGAGATAGGAAACCGTGAGCTGTGGAGCTTCATGTTTTTTAAGCGTGCGGGAATAGTGAACCAATGCCCCTTGCTTGCATGATGCCAGCATAGGCTGCATGCAAGGCCAAGCCAGTTTACTCAATATATCATGTAACCTACGAACGGCCTGCTGCCAACGATACGGGGGAAGCAGTCTTCCATCACAGGGGGCCTTTGCACTTCATTGTCAGCAAATTTAAGAATCGCTCGCGCTAAGCCGTTGCGGCTTGTGAACTCTCCGTTACGCCCCCGCTTATTCAGCCACTGTTGCCCTTCCCCTCCACAGCCTACGCGCCCTTTATGGCTCGGATGGCACTCAGAACGCCACCCATGGCAGTGATTCGCCAGCCAGTGCTGCGCGCGAGATCAAGTTCTATTTTCCGCACCTGGTGCCCGACCCAGTGTCCAATCCTGCGGTTGCGGCAGACTACATCGCTACACAAATCCAGCCCGCGCTATCTAAGGCGCTGGCTGCGCTGTCGCGCGAGAAACCCTCGGCGGACAAGTTTGAGGCCATTACATTCATCGCCAGCTACCTACTGCAGAATAACCCCAACAAGCCCAAGGTGCTGCTGCCGGATGAGTGGGACCCAGCGCTTATGGGCGACGACGAGGACGACGAGGCAGAGTTCGTTAATGCACGGCCTGTAGCTATGTCGGGCTCTGTGGACATTGCCGCTGCTGCACCAGTACCGACGGCGGCACCAGTGACGGCGCCGGGCCGGACGCCGACGCCCCAACAGGCAGCCCGCACGCCAACACCGCCACAGGCGGCGCCTTCAACGGGTCCCCGGCCACCATCGGCGCGGCCCACATCGGCACGGCCTAGCTCCGGCGGGCGGCCACCGTCTGCGACGACAGTGCCAGTACCGCCTCCGGTGGAGCCTGAGCCTGACGCTGCAGCTCTGGACGATGCGGCAACGAAGGTTCAGGCGGCTTACCGTGGCTACCATGCCCGACGAGAGGTGGCAGTAATGCGATCGGAGGCGGAGGTGGAACGATTGGTGCAGGAGGGCGAGGAGGCTCAGCGTAGCGAGGAGGTGCCGGGTGTGGGGGAGGGCGAGCCCGAAGCCAGCGGCAACGGCGATGGCGGCGCCCTGGGGATTGAGCTGGCCCCAGGGGTGACGGAGGAAAGGTCGACAGAGGCGGCGGCGATAGTACAGCCGCACGCGCAGGGACACTTGGCGCAGGAGGAGGTTATGGACGCGCGGGCGGAACGCGCGTCGGAGATGGGGATGTACGGCGATTCGGCAGCGGCTGCGCCCACCGAGGGCGAGCAGTACGCCGACGGCGAGGGGTATGGACAGGGAGAGGGACAGGGAGAGGGGTATGCAGATGGCGAAGGGTATGCAGAAGGTGAAGGGTACGCGGAAGGTGAAGGGTACGCGGAAGGTGAAGGGTACGCGGAAGGCGAGGAGGCCGCTGAGTAAGCCCGGCTAGGGCGACCGGTGAAATACATTTGAGAGGCGTTGGGGGGAGATATCTGCGGCGTTCGTCTGGCGATGGCGGTTAAGCTAACACGGCGACGGCAGACTCTGCGTAGATGAAATCGTGGTCAACCAACTTGTAATTGACTGGTCTCGACGCTCTGATTAGGACGCGCTTTGATTGCCGGAACTTGTGTGACTGGACTGTTAAGTGTGCCGCTGCAGAAGTCGCAGCCTAAACGTTGATTTGTCACGCGTAGCCGTTCACGCACGGACGCCCAGTGGCTCTTGTGCGATAATCGCCGGTCAGTGGTCGGTGGTGTTCATTCCCGCTGCCCCCTCCCGGCCAAATGGAAGGGAAAAAGTGGCAGCCAGCTGCGTCATTGGGGGCTAGCAGCTGCCGAGCTAACCCGCGGGCAAAGAATGCAGCGTGTGGATGCTTAACGCAGCCGCGCCCTTTGTGCAAGGTCAAGAGCGGCCTGCCGCTCCAACAAGAGACGCACTTGTTTTTCTGTCCATCTGAATCTCCGTGTGTTCTTTGGCGGAGAGCGAGTTGGATATCTGCTGCTAATGGAAAAGGGACCATCATGTTAGAATTGTAGCAGGGTGTGCGGCAGCTTGGGGTGCACGTGCATACATGCCGCATGCGAGCAGAGGGGCCTTCCTCCCTGGTGATGCTGGCCTGAATCGAGGTGTGCTGCGAGATCGGGCCAACAGCGGCATATCGTGGGAACTTGTCCCACCGTATGCCAGTATCGCGTCCTTGGAACAAGAAGCATATTGCAACATTTTTACAAGCCTGCTGGTGAACATGGCACTGAGTATACGTCCTGGTACTGGTACTGAGTGTACGCGTCCTGGTGCCCCGCGCCCCTCCTATTTTTGCGCCTTGTGGTGTTGATATGCGCTCTATTTTAAACGGCCGAAGATGATAAGACGACCTTCGTGTCTTTGCTTCCTATACTAATACGCCAACGGCACGAGCGCATGATTGTGACAGGTCGGATGTGGTGGATCTATGGCCACACACACAGAAGGCCCGGCAGGAAAATCGATGAGGATTTTCTGACACCCACCGTACGGATTGATCTTCGATTAGAGCTGCATCAGCCCCATTTCCACAATTATTCAGGTACACTTCGATGGCGGTAACACACATGCACCAAACGAACGAACGACGCATCCAAAGCGCGCATGCACCGCCTTGGGTGTGTGTGTTATAATCTCATAAAGATTAATATTCGCCAGGACGAGCAATCTGGCCGAAACAAGGCTGTGATCCTTGCCAGTTCTTTATTCTCTACCAATAGTAGCAATGCTGCCCCGCACCCCACTACCCCTTCGTAGCTGCTGTTCAAGCTGCAGTGCAGGAACAAGAGCACGAGAAGAAACTGCATCTGGGACACGGGGACCGCACACACGTGGCATATTGCCACAACTTGATCGAAGGGCACCAGCAGTCAGCCAGCATGCCATATTACTTACCCCACCTACCAGGACTACACAAGAAAACCTTGCTCAGGCGGCATCGGCATCGCCTCTGATCCCTGTCCCTGCCATGCAGTTGCCTCATCAGAAGTTCACTTTCATCTGCCGAAACCGCTAACGACCGTACCCCAAGACAAGCTCCTCAAAACTATCATAGCCAAACCACCGTCAATAACCCCCTCCCCCGTTGGCAAAGAAACGGCAGTTGGCTTACCCTTACGTACCCCGTAAGAATCCCCGATGCGCGAGTGCGACGCATGCCTCGCGGCCAGGCAACGATTACCGGCTGTCTGCGTCTTTCCTTCCTTTCGCTCGCAACAGGCAGCATATTTAGAGAGGCAGCCTGGCACGACATCAGCTGACTTTACACCAGCCGTGCCAGCCCCGAAGCATACGGCTTCCCCTCTCCCTCATGTGAAGCTACCAGCTTCATCGACAAATGCCCAGGCCACTACAACACCGACCGCCATTCCTAATAATCGCTGCCTACATGTCAAGACCAAGTAATGCTTGACGGCAACTCGGCAAACCCCTAACCTGGGGACGCTGCTACCGAAAACCGCAGCCTCGGTGCCATTAAAGCAGCACGCACAAGTCAACAAGCACAAGCGACGGTGACGGCCTTTCCGATGCACCATTGTGCGAGGAAGCCATGCCACCGAAGCCATGCGCATGCCGATGGCCCGCCTCTAAACCTTTTCCACGAACCGCACATTGTGGCGCTGCCGGCGCGTATTGCTGGCCCAGGGACACGACCCCAGGATACAAGGAGGCAGTAAGGTCTGGTGGGTCTTAAACTGGAGGGTACAATATACTACCTAACAAATAAGATCACACTTCCCGTACTAACTAGCACACACCGTATTCCAGCACGGACGAGCTCCGAAAAATGACACCGGCTATCAGAGGAGCGTCGGATATCGTGAGACATAACGCCTAATCGAGATGGAATGGATGTGACGAACCACAACAATTAAGACAGTTACATCACCGTCGGGATTATGATGTGGAGTGCACCATCAGCGCAACGGAAACAATGGCCTGGCCTTTGTGTCCCCATGACTCCAGTCCTGAACGACCAGAGCTCGCTCTTAAGAATGCCTAACGCCTCGTCACAGGCGCACATCGAGCCAGGTGTGAGGAAAAGCCATCGCCGTCTCGTTGGCAGCTTGGGGCCAAGTAGCGGGGACGGCAGTGACGACCGCCGCCGTCGCGGTGAGGGTAGCGACGGCGGAGTTGCGAAATTGGACGCACGCCACGCGCAGTTATGATGGCGGCGGCAGCGGTGGCGGCGCGGCAAGCGCGGGGCTGTTGATTCCGGGCAAGATAAACTCGTCATCGTCAACGACTAACTCCGTGACGGGGCTTACTGAAACCCCCCCCGAGGAGGCCTCTGCCTCCGGGTCGGCGGGGCGCTTGATAGAGGTGTGGAAGGGACAGCTGCGCTTCGTCCAGCCCTTGTATACAACCTGTCATGGCAGGCGAAGGGCCAGCGTTGTGTACAAGGCCCGGGTCTTGACGCCCTCCTCTCATCTCCCCTTTGTGTTTACAATCGCCGTTCCTTCCTCAACCCCTCGCCGTGAGGTTCACGGACACATGAAGTTCACCTGCCTTGCCCATAGGCCTCCCCCCCTTCTCCCGTTTCATCTGTCTGTTTTGAATCCTTTCATTCTTTCATAATTCTGTCTCTTTCTGTGCCAACAGCCATTCACACATGCAAGCCGGTACCACGTCCATTACTCCTGCTTCCCTTCTCAAAGACGCTGTTCTTACTTAAGACTCTCACCTTCGGTGGCCACTCGTGCGGTTCCATGGGTCGGAAATGGTGCTTGGTAGTGCCCATGTAGGCCATGGCCCGATGCTTCACATCCTCGGGAATCTGCGGAAGCTCGTCCAATGTCTGCATGTGCGGATATCAACAGGGGGTGAAACAAGGAAAGGCGCGGGAATCAACCGCAGCTCCAGCAGCTGCGATATACAAAACCTTCCCTTCTAAGCCTCTCCCGCGCGAACTGCGGGGATCGTGGACAACCTCAGGCGGCAGCTCAGGCTTGGCTTCCCAGGGCTTCGGCCCAAAAGACTACATCCTGGTTCCTTTGGTAAACACAGTCACCGCCCGTTTTCGAATTCGTGAGCGGAGTCCATCCTGCAGCGGGATCCGCTCACCTATTTCCCGCCCCCCCCGATCTGGCCATTTTACAGTCCGCGGTCAGCAGGCGAACCCATGCCCTCCGCGGCTCCCTTCCTGCCAGCCCCTCCCTACACCGCACCTCAGTAAAAATGTCCGCAAACAACTGCCAATGTGTCAAATTGAGGCCCTCAAACAACAGGTGCAGGTGGATCAGGCGCAGATCTGCGGATAAGCCAGGCAGCTCGTCCTGCAGGCGTATGTGGGTTTGGGTTTTTTAGGGTTAAGGGTTCCATGGCAGCTGAAAATTATGCATGGACGGAGGTCGATATCAATTTCAATAATCGTAAAAAATCTTTAAATCAGCTTCGAGGTGTTTGGGAATAAGACAGGCACCTCGGCCAGCCCTGCTGCTACTAGGTAATGCACGTTCCAGAAGTCCCCTTAGCGGCGCTAACCCGCCTTACCCGAAACCCCCGACATCCCCAGAGGGCTGGGGCTGTGCCCGCGCCCCCCTTCAGGCAGTGATGATTACCAACCCCTTTCGTAGCACCCTGCTCAGCATCCAACGTCTCCCGCATGCATTGCGGCATCCATACTCACCCCAAGCCGTAGCATGCGACATGTGCATTAAGAACGATCAAATCCTTCTCAATGCCGAGTTCCCTCCCTGTCGCTATTGTGGCCCACGTGGCCTCATTTGGCAGGATCTTAATATGTTGGGCGTGTCGTTCTTCGCTTTGTACTAACCCTTCTCCATCCCTCCCCCTTTTTCACAACCTTTTGAAAACTTCTCCACGAACCCACCTCCAACAGTTCATTTCCCCCGAACACCAACAGCATCAGCGCTTCCTGCTGGTTCTTGAGCTGCAGGATCAATATTGGAGGGAGAAGGATTGATACGCGTCCAAGGGACCTCGTTAAGCTGCAGATGATAAAGAGGCCAGGACTTAAAACCTAGCTAGCCCAGTGTCTTTAACGGTCATTCGTTGCAGTCATTCTTTCACCTTTCAACCCTGGTCATGCCCTGGTTCGCAGGTTGCTGGCATCGCATTTGCACTCGCATCCGTACCGATCCCAAATCCTTTTTGCACCGGAAGCCCTCTCACTTTGTGCATATCAACGCCGTCGAAAAAGGGTCGCAGCTCCCTGCAAGAGAGCACCTGCACCATGACGAGTTGCGGGACTCAGCGAGGCAATGTGTGCGCTCCAAAACTCTTCAGAGTTGTGACTTGGAAGTGTGGGCGAGAGGGTGGTTGGAAGGCTGCAAGGCCTTTCTGCTATTGATGATATGATTGATGGGACCGGACGCACCAATGGAGCGAGTGCTGGACGCAACCACAGAGCAGTCACTGCAGGCACCTAAAGGCTCCCTAGCATTTCCCGCCCGCAGAATAAGTGCCCACACGCGGACTACCAATTGACATATGCTCGAACCGTAACGCAAACCAACTTAGTACGAGCTCCGACTTGAAGCTCCCCTTCGGCACCTCCGCTTCGCACAATTGCCTTGTCAGCAGAGCGCTGCCCATCCCCTACTACTTTTTAAGACCTCATTTCGGTCCACCCCTACCTTGCCGTAGAACTTGTCGACCAAGAACTTCATGGAGAACTCCTCGCTGCCACGAACCCGCTTATTGGCGGGCACGACTTCAGTGCCGTCTGCTACCTCCGGAGGGGGATTCAACCCCTGCACCTGTCATTGTACGGGAAGCATAAATGAGTAAAATGGCAAAGCCAGAGTGATGAGAGTATCTTTGTTGTGACGGCATCGCATGGGCCGGGTCGGGGTCTCAGAGCGCAGAGGATGGGGTTCGTGAAGTTGGTGTGCTATAGCAGCTTGCGGTATAAGAAGTGCCCAATCATGTCAGCCAAAGTGTCCCAATGACAGCGCTAATGCAGAATGTGACACTTATAACGCCAAGCGGCAGGCGCGGGAGGTGGTCCGCCAAGCCCTACCTGAAACGACACTTTACGGGGCATCCGCCGACCCGAGGGGGTTCGCTCCACGAGCCCTGCCGATGCCTCGCTATCACCGTATGAAGCCGTGCTACTACCGTGCTTGAGTGCGGACCTTGGCCGCGGGGAGGTGTTTCCTTTCCAGGCCTGCAGCCGGACGTCATGCCATGTCGTACGTTCACAGGCATGGAACGAGAGTTTGGACGGGCCAGCCGGCAATGATTAGCGGTGGAGGATGCGGATGAGCTTTAGAACTCGTTAAGCCGGTTAAACAACAACATTTGTTTGTTGACGGATTGAAGTCGGGTGGAAGATAACAATCAGACGGTCGAAGCCATTGCTTGCGCCCAAATGATCCGAGCCATTCCTACACCATGCTTGCGGACTGAGGGCAGCTGCCTTCGATTGTATATATAATTTTTGGCACCCTAACGGGCGCTCTCATGCATGGATTCGCCAGCCAATCAGCTAATTACCAACATGCTGTTTGCGACACGGGGAGAGAGCGGCACGACCGAAACGTACCCCATACCCCAAGCAGCCAGCGCGCCTCGGAAAGCAAGCTGCAGGGCTCTAAAAGCCAAATTAGAAATTGTCCGCCAAACCTTCAATAGAATTCGAAGCAAGATGTCCAGGAAATGACGCATACGTTCTTTTTCTATCGTCTATCCGCGACCGACACGGACTGCGTCGATGTCCCTCCCCCATGCAACTACATAAATAATTTGTTTCCCAAATCAACAGAGTCCATACGAACTGACCTCAGGGTCTTTAACACGAAGGCTACCCAGTTGTCCTTCAGTTATAGAATCGCCCTTTCCCAAAATGCCTGTCGTTTCTTCCATCTTCACGTCTTCAGTTGGTGATGGAGCTGTGGGTTAGCATCAGCAACGACCGTTGCCACATCGACCACAAGCCGAGTGACGTCACGGAAGTAAGTTAACATCGGAGATGTTCTAAGGTGGAATACATCCTTTTAAATCATACGGCTTTTGAAATCAGCCTGAAACTCACCCGCCGGTATAGTCGTTGCAGACGCTGCCACACTCGTATCAGGCTTTGCAGGCGCCTTGTCCGGCCGGGCTCTATGTGCACTTGCGAATCCTCCCATAGCCGATAGATGTTGGAACGTTTGAAAACAAGGTCAGACTCCTTTCCGCAAGTGGATAGTGGAAACTAGTGGAGGCAGCAACCCTGTAGCTTATTGCAAAATGCTATGATCGGCATATGGAAAGAGGAGCTTGGCTAAACCAATTAGGTTTTCTCAAACATTAGAGTTCCGTCCCTTCGTCGTCCGCTTCCGAAACAGGTCCGAACGGGCGTACATGACCTAAATAATCCGTTCTAAAATGTAAGCTACAAGTGGCCAACTTGCAGTGACGTACCCGAGACCAATATGGTTGACAAGTACTGCAACGGTACCGCTGCGAACGGTACTGCTTACCATGAAAAACCACAGCTAGGACTGCGCATTAGAAATGATACATCTAAACAATACGTTTCCTTTAAACAGGATGTAGCTGACGGCTTGACCGGCTGACATCAGCTACCATGGTAATTGTTTCACCCAAACAACGATTAAAATTAAAGAACAGAAATTTAAAATCAAGATGCGCACGATAATACCGATATGCGACAGCCTTGTCACCCAGAAGAAGTTACAAAGCCCTGACTAGCTCTGACCCGCGGGACATGGTGAGGCCTGGTGGGGACAGGGTGAGACCATAAATAGCTACGGATTACATCGACTAACATCTTCGAATGATTCTTTCAAGAACCTGCCATCCAATCTATAACACCTATCGAAACTTATATGTAAGGATACCTGCAGGACAACCTTCATCATCAGAAAATCCAGGCCTTCCAGATCCCGAAACACGAACTTTCAAGGGTGTTGGGCCGAGATGGAACGGCACACATCTCATTCGTATTTATATCGGACTCAGAACGACGTGCCAACATCCCTGGCTTTAGGCCTCAGCATATGAATCTGAGTCAATAAAAAGAAAGTTCAAAGAATTTCCCCAGGGCAATGAGGACGACCATTAAGAAACAGAAAAAACAAATGCATCCGGCAAGATGAGGGAACGAGTGCATGATGAGGGAACAAACAGGGCTGCTGGCTGAACTGTCCGCAACGGGGGGCGGAGCTGAGTCAGTGCAAGCATTCGTGGTCCGTAGTGCTCCGGCAAGGAAGAGGACGTCCGTAAGGGGTGCGATGCATGCAGATACACTCTACCCGACCGTTTAAGCAAAAAAAATCCAACCAGCGAGCTCTCGCACCGCAACCCCTCTTCTGATTAAAGCTAGATGTGGGTTTCCATGCGCCAGTAAGACTATGTCTGTTTAGGAGCTAAATCAGCTATCGTAAATAAATCCTACTAATCGTAGTGAACCCGTGACGCGATATTGTGGCCACTGACTACGGTGGCTGTGTTATTTACTGCTACCCGTTAGAAACTATCGCGCTGGGACTGCACCACGCAAGCACTCTCGGATCACGTTAGTGAATCAGGACACGAGGAACAAACACCCCTCCTATGTCTTATAATGACCTCACCCCTCTGACACCATTCTAGCCAGCACGGCCAGCCCACACGCTAGCTCTTTCGGCCTGGCTCCGGCGGTGCTGCTCCTGACGGCGCTCCTCTCAAGCAAGATGGTGCCGACAGCACCGGTCTTCCCGGCGGCAACGTAATTGCAAGTTCTGCGGGCGCTGCTCCAGCTTCTGAACCTACACCCGCCGCCACTGCCTCCTCCGAACCCCTGACTGTTACGGCTGGCGCATATGCGCGTGGCATTACCCTGTTGAGCGCAAGCCTGGCTGCGGGGGCTGCCTGACAAGTAACGAAAAGTTCGTCTTCAATGGACTGACACGGCGACGGGCCAGGGCAGGAACTCCCAGGGCCGTGACGAGTACCGCCGCTCAAACCGGCTATGCACCTAGCCTTGGGCTCGTTGTCGATGACGTTGCCAGGAATGCGTGGGGGGCGAGGGCTCGCGGGCATTGCGCGTTGCACCGGTTCGGCGTGCAGGTCAACTCGACTACACGGTGGTCCGCTACATACATTCGGTGAACGAGACGATGATCGACGCTGAGATTTGCGAACACATGGATGTTGCTCCTGCTGTTGTTGTTGCTGCTGCTGCTCCTGCTGTTGTTGTTGTTGCTGCTGCTCCTGCTGTTGTTGTTGTTGCTGCTGCTCCTGCTGTTGTTGTTGTTGCTGCTGCTCCTGCTGTTGTTGCTGCTGCTGCTGCACCTGCTGTTGTTGTTGCTGTTGTTGCTGCTGCTGCTGTTGCTGCCTCGGCGGCGGGGACAACGGCATACGATGTGGTGCCGGCTGTTGCCCCGAGGCGCCGCGTTTCAGGAGCACGGGGCACCCTTTCGCGTGGGACATTACCGAGCACACCGCGCCGGCCGAAAGACGGTGCAGCGGGTGGCCCAAGCTAGAGCTGCGGACGCAGGACACCTGTCGACTGCCACCGCCGCCGCCACCACCGCCAGATGGTGAGGAAGGAGCCGCGCTTTCAGCCATTGTCTCTGATACATTAAACGCGGATTGTCTCGCGCGGTGAGTTCCTTCAGACCAAGTTCGCCACAGCATCACTCCTCCGGCCACCTGTCCGACACAAGCTCGTGTTGGCGACCCAGCATTTGGTGACCAGGTAGCGGCGGCAGCGCTGCCGTCCCCGGCATTCTCCTCTGGGACCATGTCCCCGCCACGGCCGCCAGCAGTCGCGGCAGCGACAGCTTCAACATCATTGTAACCTGAGTTCAATAATGATGTGAACTTGGGAGAGGAGGCCACCGGCTCTCCCGATGTGTACCGCAGTGCCCAAGCAACGCCTTGCGGGCGGAAGCCGAAGCCCATACCAACGCCACCACATTGTCGCGATAATGACTCAGCGTCGACGCCATCACGTCCCATAGAGGCGCTGCCGCGTAAACCTGAGTTCATCCTTGCTGCTGTGCTATTGCTGCGCTGTAGCCCGCTGTCACTGTTGCAGTATCCGTAGTCCGGCTGCAGCACCAACACGAGCTCCGCGCTGACCGTTTGAATGGGTGGCGGTGTCATAGCCGTGGCGAACCGGTCATCAACAGCAGTGGCATCTACCAACGCGAGACGTGCAACGGCGTTGCTGCCAGGGGAGTCAGCCATAATCGTAGCTTGGGTGTGGTAGATGTGCACCTGGAGCGGGATAGGGTCGTCAGGACCTCATCGAACCTCATCGGACATCATACACAACGCCGCTACCGACCGCGATCAGCGCCACAGTGCCTTTAAAACCTTACCGCCAACTGCAAACCCAAACCGGACTCTTCAACGGGAGCTAACTGGACATGCTTGGGAGCCGATGGCGGTATGCAAAGTGGCTACATGCAGAGAAAACCGAATGCTGCGTGTGAACACGATCTTAGGACGGATAATGGTTTAGCCGTGCTGCCATCGCCAGCCCCAGACCGCCAAGCCAAGCCAAGTTAACACAACCCTCCCAGAACCCACCCCCACATGGGTGCATTGTACATCACCCTCTACGGGGTATTACTTACTGGGCGTTTCCCACTGTGGGAGATGCCCCAGTATATTCCCCAGTTCAGACCCGGGCGACAAATAATGAAGCGTTAGCTTCGCCCCCCCTTTGTTTGCCCACTAGCTGTGGCCATCCCCGGCAGCTTCTCCGTCCTACTTGGCAACAGTCTCATTGTGTGCTGTAAATGACTGATTCCTTGAGCTCCTTGTGTACGCCCGAACGTGCAAACACCCACACGCATCGGGGCCTCCCAGAGACCTCCCAGAGGCAAACATTATTCAGTATGATTTGCTCTGCTCACTTCATGCATCCCGCATTTCCGGTTTCCCGATAATGCGGGAAACCGCACCCCACCCGGAAGACCTATAACACACGCCCCGCCCAGAGAGCGCACCCGCACATGGATGATGACGAATAGTATACCATGGAGCATGCAGAAACCCATGAAGGGGTAGAGGAAGATCATCTCAAGTCTGCAGCGGCAATCCAGCGGCCAGCGGTCTTACATAAGCAGCGTTATAGCGTTTACATGCGCCCTACCTCCCACAGCAGCAATGTAAGCCTGTCGTTGAATTATTACGCATAATGACGGGCGAGCCACTACGGCGCGAATCCCTGTCCTTCGTTTCACATACCTGTAAACTTGTTGGAAGCAAATGTGCGGTTTGTAGCTGCCTTGCCCCCAAAATGTTGCAATGCTGCGCAGTTGCCCGGCGGATCAAGGCCGCACGGCGTGCGACGCATGGGCATGACCCCCAAAGCTGCGCTCAACACCCCATCCACGCCACCTGTCAGCGGGCGCCCCACCCATTCCTTTTTATACACGTACCCTATCGCTAATTTGCACATCAGCAGCAAACTCCACAGGAGCACGAACATGGCGCTCAGTTGCCGGATGTTAGCGCAGACACAGCCTGGCGTGCCTGCCGAGAAGCCAAGTGGGTGGGGGTGTCGCGACAGGGAACGTGTCCGTGGAACAGACGCGAGATGGAGCCCTCACTCGCGGACGGGCAAGGGCTATAGGGCGTGCCTGCAGGGCCGCTGGTGCCTGGGCTGGGTTAAATAGAACAAGGACTTCTAACATGCGGAGATCCTCATGATTTATACCGTGGAAAGCAAGCCCGCAAATCATCCCTATGAAGACGAACCCAGAGGGATATTGTCCACACAACACATTGGTCCTCGCACTCCTCCACTCCTTCACCACTACCAGAAGCTTCACTACGTTGGTACCAATCATCGGGTCAAAAATTTCCCCGGCCACCGTCCAAACATCTCGGCGTCTGTGTTGACCCCAATTTAGAGGCTCGATCATCCCTCTTCATGTGTCCTCACACGCTCATGGCCCCCTTGACGTCCCATAACAATTACATATCCCATTTTCCCGCGCAAACCTCCTACTGTCCCCGCATCCCGAAATCAGCCACTTGAGCCTCACCATAACATCTGGCCTCGTCCGAGAACGGCTCGTTGTAACAGAGGCAGTGCGGCCTGGGCATCTGCAACAGTGCTATTAGGCTGATGGATAACTGGAGCGTGGACGCGAACATCAAGGAGTAGGTCTGATGGCCAAATGGAAACACAATGGAAACAGCATAAGCCCGGGGCGAGGTTATTGCAACAGGTATGAAGCGCGACGCAGGGCGTGTGGGTGAATGTTCACTTAGTACTTTTAACATCACTGGCAAATACGGATGCGGGGCCGGTAGTGGGAAGGT
This sequence comes from Volvox reticuliferus, assembly GCA_019650235.1. NCBI lineage: Eukaryota > Viridiplantae > Chlorophyta > Chlorophyceae > Chlamydomonadales > Volvocaceae > Volvox > Volvox reticuliferus. The sequence goes on from BNCP01000002.1 coordinate 3,805,213, forward strand.
CGATGCAAAAGATAAAAAGGGCCCGTGTGAGAAACAGGTAGATATCTGTGCAACCTCTGTACGTCCCCACCATTCTTTAGAAAGTTCATCTCAATCGCCTTTAGCGTCGGGAGCATTCACAACGGAAACGGAATGGAACGGGGTGGGGGAAAAGCTCGCCCGGCTCAGCCCCGCCTGGCCCAGCCCAGCCCACCCGTCCAAACCCACACTGTGCCGGGCCGGAACAATCCGGGGGGCCCTTCTGACACCGCCCTTTTATGGCTCCTGCCATCTATACCACTTCAGAGAACGTGGGTTGGTGCTCACCATGTACTGGAGGACTGTGCTGAAGCCTGCAGAGAGAGGTTGGGGTGCACGCAAAAGTTAATGAGGAAATGGACAGCGTGGAGGCAACTGACGATGCAGCTGTGGGTGCATGGGAAAGAGGTAGACGAACAAAAAGAATACCTTTTTCTGAGTCGCCGGAATCCAAGGGATGGTGGTGTGGTGACATGGTAGTTGAAGTTTAACGCTTGCGGATATGGACGCCGGGTCGATTCTGGGCTAGCTGCGAGTCAATCCTACCAATACGATGATGGATTGCAGGTACATTGCATCTTTGCAGCACGTTTACTTGTTTCAAGCTGTTGTACATTTCGCTGGTACACTGTCTGCTTCGTATTCGTGCCTCATATCCTTTCCGCGCGTACCTGCTCGATGATTTCCTTCATCACCCGAATCACCGGCCTGCGGCTGGGCCGAGCTGGTTGTTGCGAGGGTTGTGGCCACAAGGAGCAGCGCCTGGACAAAACTCGTCCTCCGTGGTCTTGGCCGAGCTTGAAAATTTCCATTCCAAAGTACTCGAATAATTATTGCCGAAAGCGGATCCATCTGAATTACTTACCGAGGTGGATTATTCAATCAACTAAAAATATTTTTTGGAGAGAATTCTTCAAAGTGCACCCGCTTTTCCTAATGCTAAAGATTTCTTGATGGAGATGCTCCAAAGCATGGCGAACAAGTTGCGTTGATAAGACGCTTTTCCAAGTAGACGGCATATTAAATTCTTGCGCGCGAGATAAGGACAGGTTCTTCGGCATGTAGGACATGTTTCACTGAGTCCAACTGGCTTGAAAAGCTCACGTGAGGTAAGTTCTGTTCTCGTCCTGTGTCCTGTGTCCTGTGTGACTGCTTTGTGTCACGTACGGCCGTCGCATGGCCAATCGGCTTCCTGGCAACTGACCAACGTCTGCCAGAAGTACCGAAGATCTGTCTATAGGGTTTTAGGGTTTATTTAAATGCCTCAATCAGTGTTTCGGCGCGATAGACGCGTTGCGCCCGTGCTTTTGAAGTTTACCTGACCAGGACTTACCGTATTTATAATGTTATGTCATCGAATGAATTGTATTTATAGTTTTAATAGTTTTGTGTTACACCTTACAAATTGCACAAGCTTGCGCCTCATGCTGTGCAGTGGCCGACACATGTTACTCTTTTCTTCTTTTCCCTTTTTGGATTAATCATAGAAGGTAAGCGGTGCAAACTTTTTAAGAAGGCAGGCTCTGTACGTCTTTCAAGGAAGAGGGGGAAATGGGTCATATAGGCAGGGTGACCACCTAACAGAGCTGCATTCCCGTTATCCTTGATGTCGCTATTAATAATCAATCTCATAAACATGCTTTATTGTCTAGGAGCTCGGGCTCCGATAGATTAGCAGTCGGCGAACGAAGATGCGCTGTTACCGAACAATTATCGGTGCTTTCGTCTAAACCATGATAGTATATGATTTACGTTGTTCTTACAAGATTTGACATTGCAGGAATAGCCTTATCAATTTTCACGGTTTCAGACCGTACACTATTACATCTTCTTGTCCTTAGAGCCGTGTCATGATGGTTCGCGCTTGTTTATTGATGACGACACATAACTACTTTAGGTTATTGCTGCTTCTATGTCTATCTGTACCCTGGTTGCAAGTGACGCTTTTAGGACTAGCTTGAGGTTGCCAGTTGTAAAATCTTAGGGACCAGGCGAACAGAGTTGTTATTTTGGTAAGTATACGAGTGCTAATGGGGACTACCTGCGGGAGGATCAGGCAGATTTCGGTGCGCGACCTTGGGCGGTGTGCGGCGCACCAGCAACGCACCTTTGCTCGTTCCGCAGATTAGTTACCGCTTTGGGTTTGTAGCCCTGCATTTTTATTCTATATGTCTTGTCATGCGCTTCTACATGGATCGAATGTCCGCGGCCTCCTTGCCTTCTATATGCCACCTTGGCTGACAGGGCACCTCCCTTGCGAAACCCATCACCTAACAAAGGTCTAACATGATAATTTTGTGCCATGGGTTCAGTTATGATGGCGACTGCGACGCACATTTCCGCGGCAGCTCTGGGCGAGACATTTAAGGCGGAAGTTTTCAGCAAGGAGGTGGAAAGCTGGCTCGGACGTGCAACTCCTGCTGATCGAGCAAGATTTGAAAGAGTATTTGAGTCAATCAGGTATTCGCGGCACTGCTTACGGCCGTCCGGGGCAGCTTATGGGCTGGTGGCAACGGAAGCTCGGTTTCTACACCTGTGCGTGTAAAAGATAATAATATCGCCTGTATCTTATTTTCTAACTGTTTGTCACATTGGACACACCCTTTTGGCCACCCTAAAACTACGGCTGCAAACCCGAACCTCGCAGAAACATCTCAGAGGCAAAGAAGGCACCTGATGCGCACGCGGGGTTTGTGCAAACCACGCTAAACAAGATCAAATCGGGCAGCGCTCGCGCCTCCTCCGGACCAAACGCTTCAACTCCGGCGCTGGCTCGCGGCTCCCCAGCGGTCGTTTGCAATGGCTGGTCTTACACCGCCACGCGCTCCGCGTTTGATCGGCCGGATACGCGTAATACCATACTCTCAATCCAGGAGCAGGTGGCCGCTCTGCAAGAACAGCAGCTGCAGCAGCAGCAGCAAGATATTGACGCAGAGGCCGACCGACCGCAGAGCGCCCCCGGTACCGGGGCCATCGGTCTAGGCAGCACAAGCCGTGATCGGGAGCTTGCGTCCTTCCAGCAAGCCGCGGACCGCCGCCGTGCCCAGTCCTTTGGTGCGGCCGCCGGGGTAATGCAAGGCGCTGGCGGCAGCAGCGCTGACGTGCCAGTCGCAGCTGTTGCTACGACCACCAAAGCATCTGATGCCGCTACGGCCACAGGCTCGGGCTCTGGGTTCGTGTCGCTCAATCCCCACGTGACCCGCTACCAGGAGACCTTCAACCTGCGCAGTGCATATCCCGAGGTGTACGACCAAGCCTTACGCGACACCAAGGTGGAGCAACCACCGAATAGTACCTTTATAAGCGAGTGGGGTAACTCATTGAAGTCGGTGAGTGGAAGTGGTTAGGGAAGGTCAGGAAAGGGGCGAGGAGAGGATCTGTGTGGCGGGACCCATAACGTCCCCTCCGCACTAGCGTTCCATACGCGCTTGTCCGCATTTGTTCGTTTCGCCCCCAATACGCATACTCCCCTGCCCCTACTCCTGTTGAGCGCTCTTCACTGCCTTCTCTTTCTCCGCCCCTGCTATTCTGAAGGGTGCCGATGAAGCCCAGAAGTTGTACATGCGAACGACATATAATACACTAAACGACGAGGTTGTAAAGTTCAAGACAGACGCGGAAGCGGTACGCGAGCGCGAGTTCTTTAAGTGGATGCAGAAACAGAAGTCCTTCTATGGCGACCTGCTGTCGAAGGACAAGATCAAGGACCTGGACCAGGTACTTGCGAACGCCACCGATGAGCAGAAGCACGAGATTCTTCAGGCGCTGCGTACAACGCACGCTGTGGCGGACGATTGCTTCGACCGCACCCGCAGCCATAGCCAAGCAGTGCATTGCCCCATGCGCCGCATGGAGGACGAGGCCGTGGAGGCAATGCGCCTCTCGTACAACAAGGTGCGAAACATGGGCCAGCCGCTTGCGACGGCAACTGTGGCGAAGCGGGCAGCCACTGCCGCAGCTCGGCGGCCAGCCACTGCGGAACTCAAACCCACTACGATAAACCTAACGATGGGTGGGCCCGGCGACGATGGCGGTGGCTCCACAGCCTCCGTAGCCGGCAGCCGGGCTGGTAGTCGCGCTGGCAGCACCAAGGCGCTCAAGCCATCACGGCGACCAGCAACAGCTGGCGCCGCACTCGGTACCGGCATTGTCGTTTCCTCAGTGGGCGGCGGCAGCGGTGCCCGGCCGGTGTCGGTGCCCCCCCCGCAGCGCGCTGAATGCGACAAGATGGACACATTCCGGTCCAAAGTACCGCTAACGTGGCCCACCGGGTCGGCGGGTCCCGAAATTTCGTCATATGAGGAGACGTATGGCAAGCTTGGCGCCGGACACGTGCGCCCGAGCTCGGCACTGTTCCGTGTCCGACCCATGAAGTACAACGATACATCGTGTCCCTACGGTGCTGTCAACCCGCACACTGCAGCCGCACCGCCGCGTACTGCTTACCCCGTGCCGGAGAGCTTCGCTGCTGGCGGTGCCATCGCCTTTCCGCTACCACGCGGCAACACGACATACCGTAATGAATTTGCGCCGCGTGATCCGGCAGACCTGGCACTGCAACTCCGCGCCGCCGCGGCGCTGGCTGAGAATGGCCGCAAGCTCCTGGATCGCGGAAGCATTCCGATGGGCTCGCGTACCGGCATTAATATACTGCCGTCGTCCATGTGGGTTTCGGAGGCACGCGAATCCTATGTGCCACATGATGTGGATCCGCGCGGTCTTGCACAGGCAGCGCAGGCGATTCGGGCAATGCACATGGCACCAACGGGTGCCAGTGGCAAAATGACGTTAGGGGGGCCGCCGCTACCGGCCGCCGCGGGGGCGGGGGTCGCGCGGAAGCCATAAAATGAACAGGGGACAGTATGCGGCCGTTGATGTGGCGAAGCGGTCAGGTGGGGTACAGGAGCGATGGCACCTGGATGCATGAGGCCATTGCATGGTGCGCAGTGGGTGAAGCGAAGGGGTGGGGTTGAGGCAGGTACATAAATTTCCATCCTGCGCGGCTCAGTATATCTTTAAGAACGTGCACAGCATGCATGTGCAAAAAATGGGGGGAAATTGCAGGCGTGATGGCAGAAGGCAGCGATGGAAGAACCTATCGGCAATAACTGAATCTCTACAAATGAGGTTACGGGACGGGCCAAATTGTAGCCGGCAAGTGGAGGCAAGTGCATTCCCGCTTTATCCGTCCTTAACGCCATAGTCGGACGGCACCCTGGCAAGTGGAAGCGGTGCGCGCAACACGCATGCGATCTGCAACGTGTTGATATGAGGTGGTCGCCGATGGTGGTGGCACCGTGTGAGGATACCGCGATCGGATTGGTCGTCTTCGGCGGAGTAGACGGAATTGGCGAAGTGGGCGGACGGCTGTCCACGAAACCGTGGAGCCAGCTGCAGACGTGAGGATGTGGTTGGCGGCAGGAAGGGGGGCCGAAGACAGGGAAGGGAGAAATGTCGGGCCATGGTGACAGGCTTGCGCGGCGAGTCATGTCTACCTGGCGACCCGGGAATAGGGGCTTACAAGGACGCCTACGCAAAATGAATAAGATCTGGGAAGGAATGGGGCAAATGCAACCGGCCCCGTGCGCCGCAAAGACAGGCAGCGCGTTGGGCGCTGCAAGAGGTTATGGAGCATTTAGGCCGCATAGTGAGTGACGTATACGGAGGATGCCTGACCGCGGAACGCTGCTTGGGCGCCCGCGGAGTTCTGGCCCCGGAGAGCTGCCTTCGCGGCGCTGTGCGTAAGGACGAGGAGCGGTTGCAACGGGATTTCACGACACATTGCGGCGCTCCTCCCTGCGCCCTTGACTGTTGTCATCAATATTGTGTACAGGGTCTGAAAGGAAGGAACACGAAGATGGTGGGAGGGGGTAAATTGTTGGCCGAGGGCCAGGTTCGGTGCACTTATCCCCGTTTTAGCGGCGCGAGTTTTAGCGGAGCGGAGAGGGTGATGCGGCCGACGCAGACACAGACGACCGACTGAACTAGGCGACCGGCAGTGGAGGAGCGATGGAAGAGCAAGTAGGCGGCGTGGGAAAGGTCAACGCATGCAAGGGGAGGAGGTCCATGTAATACACGCCGAGGGGGTAGCATGTCAGTAGGCTCGAGCTCCCGACCCATTTGCAACCCACCCCAGCCAACAGACGATGGCTCGCTGTGAGCGCAGCTGCATAGCGGCTGCTGAAAAGCCCGGCTGTAAGTGCATACTCTTGCTTGTCCTTCAGCCTGTCTTCGGTCGAACGGAGGTGAACGTGGGGGATTGTCGGAAGCTGCACCTGTTGGGATCCTTGACAGAACAGCCATGTGGCATCGGGGGACTGTGTCGGACGGACTTGGGGCAAACCTTGCATTGCTTTCCGGGGTCTTACACCCTGCGAGAACATCATGCATATGGAGTATCGGGCACGCTGCGGAAATGTAGGTTCTGACCATCAGTCCTTATTAGGCGCTTCCTTAACCCTCAGCTTCCCATGGAGAGCGTGACCGCTTCAGATGCTGTTGGGAATTTTCGTATAGTTCGTCAGTTTGCAATGATTTAGCAACCACCCGTTCTTCTTGTTGGCCGGGCACGGTGAGGTGGTGCTGCTACACGGCTGTGCGCGCGAGGGAAATCCTAAACCGGTTTGTATTCTACAATGCCGGTCTGAAGGGATTGTTCTCGGTTCCATGTGATGCGCGGTGTAATATGTTGTGGTGTAATGGGCTTCAACCGAAGCAGCCTGCATTGAAGGCACGGCAAGATTAGGCTAGAAGTGGGGGGGGGCAAGCAGGGAAAGGGGCCGCACTGGTGAAGGAATGAGGCTTTAGCCAAGCAACCCAGTATTGGACCGCGCTCAGTTAATGAAGGCGGTGCAGCGGGAAAATAGGACGATATGATAAGAGCCCATGTATTAGCAGCACTGTATAGTGTCCTCGGCTTAGTTGTAGCTGCAACCGCAGGGCAAGCCATTTGGCCATTTCTCGACATTGAGTACAGCTGTACGGCTTGCATCCGCGTGTGGATGAATTCTAGACGTGGCTTGTTAGTTGTGCTGTTGCATGATAATGGTGGGGAGGCTTTTAGCCACCGTACCCCTACCATACAGATCATCGTGGTCCAGCGGGGATGTATATGTAGGCACGGCTCGGTGGGGGTATTCGCATTGCTTTAGGCGCGGGATAGGACATATGCCATATATACTCAGCAGCCCGTTCTGACCTTCAGATGAAGGATGGGGGATCAGATCCTACGGTATCTGGTTCTAAAGCGTGGAGACCTGGAATTGTGCCAGTCTTCCCTCATGCTGTATCAGTCGTACTGCGTAGATTTATCCGTGCGAGCGATATTGCATTCATTACTAGTTAGGATATTTCTCCTCTCCCCCCACAAATCAGCTGGGGGTGTAAGCTGTTTCGTAAGTTGCTTGTTTCTTCCCCAAACATTCACTCGTCCCTCCCAAGTGAGCAACTGGACTCTCACAGACCACCACATGTACTGTCTACCAGTCTGTCTGAATCTACCTGCCTGGCTGTCCGCCTGTCCGCCCATTACCGCAGGCACATGGCACTAATTACATACACCGCTCCGCCGAAAAACTCCATCCATCATACTACTGGATCTATCTGTCCGTAGTTCCTGTCAACCCGCGCCAATCTTGGTGCCCGGGCGAAGAATGAAAATAAAACCCCGGCAGCACAAAAGAATGAAAACAGTGCTGAAGATGCGTTGCCGCCTCGGACGGGTATCAGTAAAAGGAAAATCGCAAAATATGCATTATTCGTTGGCTTATCTGTGCAGCAAGCTTTGCTTTGCTGTGGATTGTTTCTCACATCTCAGCAAAACGCTTGCTCATAGTCCCACCTTCCTGGCCAAATCCTTACCCGCTCCCCCATTAGCGCCTCTCAGCCCATCACCGGGATAATCCCCTTGCAGAAAGACAAGGCCGCATTCCCGCGTTAGCCGCCCCTGCCTACGCTCATTGGGCCCTTGCGGCCCTGGCGGACGGACTTACAGGGCAGGTGTAATGAATGAAAGGTGAACGACATAGTTAGCGTGTGTACGTAGCCCCGAACCAGGGCTTACTCGTCACATACGTCTGCGATCATCCTGCAGATAGTAATCGCCTTATTGAGTGGGCTATTTAAGGGCTCTACTTGCATCACGAGGAAGCAGGGCTTCCTCGTCCCAACTTCCCCCCGAGAGTCCGTGCAATGCAAGTAGAGCCCTTAAATAGCCCACTCAATAAGGCGATTACTATCTGCAGGATGATCGCAGTGTCATGGCATCTCACGTGACGTGCACATCATGTGACATGCACCACTTGCGGGCAAGCATTTCGAGCAAACAACACTACAAACGAATCACAATCCTGACTTTATAACGGTGATGAGACGGCTGAGAAGCAGTATGCTTAAGGTTAAGAGAGCTGTTGGCATGCTTGGAAAGTGAACGATGATTCAGAGTTGTTGAAGAGTCCGGAGGGTTTTGAGCTTTTAAGCATGGTCTGTTTGAGTTTAAGGGCCCAATGGCAATAAAGCGATGGACGATAATAGTCTCAGAATCAATGTGCGAATGGCAGGAGGGATACAACAAGGCAGGCTAGGTGCAGGGCTTGAGCAAGCGCAAAGATGTGAGCTGCTGCACCCGGGGTGACACCCGAGGCAAGGAGCCGTAGGCACAGCACATCTGGCAGACCATGCACGAGGTCGAGCGGGGCCTCCAGCACGCGTGCCAGTTCCGTGGGGCAGAGTGTGGACGGTCCAGCAGGGCTGTCAAGCTGCATGGTGACGAGGTTGCCAGGGGGCAGAGCTAGCGGAGCGAGGCCAGGGGTGTCACATTGAAGGTAGGGCTCAGGACGTCCGCGGGTACGGGCAGGTGCCGGCCTGGGAGGGCTGCAGCGAGTGGCAGCGGTCGGACCGTGGCAGAGTGCGCATCCAGTAGCTTGGCGAGGCACCTTGCGTCCACCAGGCTGGAGTAGAGGGTGGCAAGTGCGTGTTGACGGCGTCCATGGGCGGCAAGATCCGTGAGGAGGCCATTGCCAAAGGAGTCGTCCGCACGCCAGTCACCGCTCACCTCCACTAGGTAGCCAGGCAGAAGCCGTGGGTGCAGACGTTGCAGGGCTCCGAGCAGCTGGCGGAGTTGAGCAGCCTTGGTATCCCTCAGGTCGGGGACAGCACCGATGACCAGCCCCTGGTGAGGTTTGTGCGCTCCGAGGCCTCACAGCAGCGCGTCCGTCCAGGATGGTGCGGTGAGAAACCGGCCGGTGGGCTGCAGAGTGGCCTTGGCGAGCAGCTGCTGCGGGAACAGGAGGCGAAGTTAGCGTACCCAATTGGTGACGGCGGCGGCGGCGGCTGGGGTAAGTGTGTCAGCCACATAATAGTCCAGCTCGTAGGCAGGCTTCAAGGTCCGATGCGCGGGCACCCAGCTCGATGACCACGAGCGAGACCTTCGCTGAGAGCCTTGTCCAGGAAATGTCGCGAGACAAGGCTGCTGTCCAGTGCGAGGGTGGTGTGTCCAGCTGCGCCAGCGGCTGGACCCAGCTGCTGCGGTCGTGGTGGCTCACATGGGATGGCGCTGAGGGCCACCCGATGGTCGCGCGCCAGCTTGTTAGCATGCAGCAGCAGATGCCGCTGCAGAGTTTGGGCGCTGGAGGGGTCATCGAGGGGGCACTTATCCACCGCATCAGTGACGAGCCCGTTATGTCCGGCTAGCAGCTCCTCAGACGTGGGTAGTGTGGTGTGGGCGCAGCGCTGGGCCAGGCGGAAGTGCTGTAGGCGGGCTGCTAACGCCACCAAGGCCACCTGCCCGACGTCACGAAAACGGAAGGCCTCTCCGGTCACCAGGGCGATGGGATACGGCACAAGGCGAGGTCTGGGGGGCTTGGGATCTGAGTCCTCGTCCATGCGGGCACCACTGCCGTCATGCGTGCTGGGTAGGGACATCCGGCTGAGTGCGTCGGGATTCTGGTGTAGTGCACCAGGCCGATGGCAGACGTCGAAGTCGAACTAGCACATGATGAGGGCCCAGCGTGCATAGGTGCCGGTGCTGCCGATGGTGTTGCCTTCCATGAGCCAGAGAAGAGGCGCATGATCGGTGACTAGCACGAAAGGCACGCCGTGAAGATAAGGCCATAGTGTTTGCATGGCCCAACAGGCAGCGAGCATCTCACCCTTGTAGGAGATGTAATTGCGCTCGTACGAGTTTAGGGAGTGAGACACTGCAGCCACCATGTATTCCTGCCCGTCATCATCCAGCTGGCCCAGGACACCACTGCTGCCGTAGGTGGAGAAATCCGTGTGCAGGATGAGCAGTCGGTTAGGCCGAATGCGGCGGACAATGAGGCCATCCTGGCGGAAGCAGTCCTTGAGCGTGTCTAGCGCAGCTTGGTGTCGGGCTTGCCAGGTGTCGTCGTTCCACAGTACGCCCTTGCGCGTGAGCTCATTGAGGGGTGCCGCCAGCTCACTGAACTTGGGACGTAGCGGCGGTAGTAGTTGGCGAGACCCAGCAATGCCTGCAGCTCCGTGAGGTTCTTGGGTGGCTGCAGAGCCAGAATGGCTGAGATCTTGGCTTCCATGGGCCGGAGTCCTTGCGACGAGACCATGTGGCCCAGGAATTCCACCTCCTCCGCGGCAATGATGGTTTTCTCCGGATGGAGCTTGAGCCCACACTGCTGGAGGCAGGTGAAGGCGGCGCAAATCGCGCAGGTGCTGCTCAGCAGTGGGGGAGAACACCAGGATGTCATCCACAAAAGCTATGGCGCAATGGTCCAGCCCACAGCGTCGCAACTCATGGTCGATGACCATCTGGAACTGACCCGTTGCATTGCGCAGGCCATAGAGGTTGCGTGTGTACTTTCACAGCTTGCCGTTCCACCAGAAGGACGTCTTCTCTTGATCTGCCTCCGCGAGCGGAATCTGATTGAAAGCCGCTCGGCAGTCCATCTTGCTGATGAGCCACATAGCGTCGCCAATGCGCTGGAACAGCTGCTCGGGAGTAGGCGGGGCGTACCGGTTGGGCTTGGTCGCAGTGTTGAGCGGACCTGGTGCGATGCTTGCACAAGGGTACCATCTCCGACAATGACCTGGCGACGCACTTCTTCGACGGGCTGCGTGTTCATCGAAAACGAGACTGTCCACATGCAGAAACCGGTGGGCAAGACGGGCACCTGGTCGCTAAAGTTCGTCACGGAGCAGGCGCAGCAGTACTACATCACCAAGCGCATCTCCCGAAGGGGCGTCGTGAATGACACACCTGTGGAATCTAAGAAGACCAAGGCGACAACCCTCAGCACCATCACGCGCGAGTGGCAAGAGTTCAAGGAGTGGCAAGCGTCGCGTGATGCACAACAGGTGAGCAACACGACCACCCGAGACACGAGGCAAACGGCAGCAGGTACGCAGAACTAACCCCAAACAACCGGAACGTCTCAGCAAACGGAGCGGCGGTCACACGGGGCACAAGGTGGGCGACGGGAGGACAACCAGCGACGTCCCGCGGACGGCCGCCCCTGTGCATATGCTAAGTGTCTGGGTAGCCGCGCAGCACATTCAGAAGCTGAGTGCTGGACCAAGCAGCTGGATGAAGGACGTGTCAACGCACAAGCCCCACCCCCTGCCTATTTCGTCGAGAAGCACAAGCAAGCGACGGCCACAGAGGGTAAGACGATGATCACGGTGGTTGAGGATGATGAGGACGAAGCCACAACCCTCGCCATCACCAAAGCCGACCTAACGCGGCAGGAGCTGCGGGAGATGGAGTCAACGGCTGGGTCGCTGCAGGAACCTGGTCTTTACAAGACCGAACCCCACCACCAACACTTGCAGTTGGCCGTGCTGGGCCATAGGCTGCACATCACACCATGTGTTGTGACAGTAGATAGCGTCTCCCTCCTCCTCCTCCTCCTCCTCCTCCTCGGAAGTCAAACCCAGCTGCCAGCTGGAGGTTCTAGTCAAGCTAGAGCTGCGGCGGCAGAGGTGAGTGGGCGTATGAATGCCCATTTGTGTTTTGTTTGGTGATTAGTGCAGGAAAGGTACGACACCATACGCCCTGTTGTGTGACAATCAGATGGCAGTTGCATAACGTGCTAAGAACGTAATAAGGTGGGTTCTATGGAAGGGACGCAGGTTACGAGGGCTACATACCGAGCAGCAGTTACAGTGGACCATGTGGACCATCTATGCTACGACCCCGGAAGAAGTGAGAGCTCACGCACTGACCGCGGTCTTTGGGGGCCGGAGCTCCGGTACCAGATTCACCTGGCGAAGAGGTTGAGAAAGAGCACGCGGCAGAGTCACTACTGCGACCTATGCCTCCATTGGTCCATGTGAAATCTGCCAATTACACGTATTCTGCCCCTAAGGATACCTTGCCCTGGGTGAAGGTGAACGGGTTTGTTGCAACGGTCTTGTTCGCTGCAGCCCAGCCTGGAATTCCACTACTTGTATCCTAACCCCTTGCCTGGACGGAACCAATTGGCCATAGCAACCTAGGGTGTGGATAGGATCAACTCCCCTATGCGCATACCCATTGATTTCTGATGGCGAAGGGATTGAACTAGCAAAGAAACAGGGTGGATATGGGGGATATAGCTGGAAGGACGGCTGGAGAAACATGGGGATGAGAGCCGAAGGGTTTGCAGGCGGTCAGTTTTCCCATCCCCAGGGAAGAAATGTGAGGGGTTAGGGGTTGGGGGCAGAAAAAATACATATGGCTTTACTCCGAACGGTCTGTTAGGCTCAGAACGTCGCGCATGGTTTTGGTGGATGGCGGGAACACTACTAATATGTGCGTGTACGATTTCAAGAAGGACCATTCCAACATCCCTACACCCATATATATATTTTATTTATACGTGGGGAAGGGAATTAGAGGTTATGTTAGGGGAAGGCGTTATGTTAGGATAATGGCCCATAGAACATCTGTTTCCTGATGTTGGTTGCGTCAACCTGCTGGTGCCACACAGTGCCACCCCCGGAGCTCGAGGAACGCGTCAGTAGGTTTCCCATCCGATAGTTGGAGGTAGATCATATGCACACCAGCTAGTCCGCATTCGGGCCTCCATTCGGGGCTAGTCCATTGCTGTGCACGGCTGCATGGACTTCGTTATGAGAGACAAGTGCAAGATCGGGTGTCACCAGAAGCTTCAAGATACAGCAGTTTACATCGCGTGACACCTGAGTGTCATGTCCATATATCCGTACCTAGCCCCAGCCCAAATTAAGCGTCCAGGGCAGGTCCTCACGGGCACGATCCTGGAACTTCGATAACGAACTACCACCGCTCGGCATCTCACACCCTCACGACGCCCTCTCACCATCTCTCGACCCCACATCCGTCCGCCTCTGGAACAGCCTCAATCGCTGACCCGCACCAGCATCTTGTTTTTCTTCCCCGCAGCCAGCAGCAACAGCCGACTCTCGATGAGGTCAGAGGGCTTGACGATGTACAGCTCTTCGGAGACCTTAGCATTGTTTAGGTACACGCCGCCGCCCTTTATTAACCTGGCCCAGCGGAACAAGCCGGCGTTCAGCAGGGATGCGGGCAACATGACCGAATTTATTGGATCAGGATCAGGGGGCTGGATTCATGTACCTGAGTTTGCACGCACAAGGGTGTTTGAGCAGTACGCAGCCCAAGATGGGAAATTGGGGAAATCGGAACTTGAGGTGATCGTGTTGAGGCACAAAAGAACCAACGGGACGTGTGCAGCAGGAAAGGATTTTGACGGACTGGGACACCAATGTTTGACGTTCATTTGCACGTTGGAAGCTGTGTCCGGTGGCGGCCCGGTTTGGGAGGTCATGTGTGAATAACTATTGAGCCTAGCATAGCATAGCCTAAAGCGGCGCATAATCTCGAGGCTTTCCTTCCCATGGCCAGGCGTTTTGCCAGCTGCATTACAGCGGGGGCAACAATTGGTCCCAGCTGCTTCTCCAGCATCCTTGAACGTCCAACCCCAGCTCTGACGCCGCCCGTAACGCAGCTACCCCTAACCCCGGACAGTACACACAGCACACGCATGCATATGCTTCCACCGTCACCCTCACTTTCTCGCTGCGCTCTTGCTGGGCTGCAGCTTGACGGCCACCAGGATATCCGCAAGCGTGATGCCCTCCACTGACGCACGGGGCAGTGTGGCGCTGGGCGCATCACCTGCCACCGTCTCCAGCGTGGCGGCATCCAGCTGCGTGGCCGCCCCGGGCTTCAGAGCCTGTGAAAGGGAGGGTTGAGTTTTAAAACATCCCGGGTGGAAGGTAATTGGGTTCAGGTGGTCCCAACACGGACAGCGTGATTCCTGTGGCAGGTATGTGTAAAAGAGGTATGTGTAAAAGAGGTATGTGTAAAAGAGGTATGTGTAAAAGAGCTTCCATAGCTGCCAGATGCAACCGTGCCACTTCCCCGTGCGCTGTCTACTCCGCACCCCACCGTGGGATGTGCTCTCCATCTTGCTCCTGACACAGTCACAGGCGGCCAGGCGTCGCCATATACGCTTTAGAAGAATGGCCCCATGGCTTCCAAGTGCTGGTTCGTATCTCCAGAACGTGTTCCCAAGCTCCTGGCTCCTGATGCAGGTACCCGCATGCCACTACCCCTCCCACCTCCGTTGCCTTAATCGCCTGCGCCAGACCCTCCTCGCCGTGCACGAAGCGGGTCACTTCCTCCGCCAGACGCCGCTGCGCCGTGTTGGGCACGTATCCTGGCGCAACCATGGCAGCCTGTAGTGCTTCAATTTCCTCCAGCGGCAGGAAAGTCAGCATCTTGAGCAGCTTGACCACGTCTGCATCGGTCACCTGCACGGGCGCCCGAAAGTGGATTGCAGTTGGCCGGGCGAGATGGAACAGCAACCTCAGGTAACCTCCTCATCCTCCTCATCTTCATCATCGTCAAGCACCTTCACACCTGAAATAGGTACTGGTAGAACTTGTACGGCGACAGCTTCTCCGCGGACAGCCAGATAGCGCCGCCAACCGACTTGCCAAATTTGCGGCCTTCACTGTCCACCTGTACGATACATAGCAACTCAATCGAACGGCCTCGGGTTATGGCGGCATGGATAAGATTGCATGCGGCTCGCTGCATTGCGACGGGGCCAGCATCGGCAACTATAGTACGCGCGACCCAGTTCTACGCCAACCGTCCACCGGGGCTGCTGCCCGACAAGCCGCTGCCAACGGTGTGTCGCTGCGGCCCAAGGCGACCCAACGGTACCTTTAGGCATTGATGTTGGGATGTGAGCGGGCACCCCCGGGCATTGCTGAGCCCCGCCCACTGCCCCTCCCTGACCGTGTCCCTTGTTCCCTCGTTCCCGTACGGGGCCCCCGCTGAAGAGCGCTGCCCCAACTCCGCCGTCATTTCACACAGCACGGTTCCCTTTCCCCTCCCCCCCTCCCAGCACACCATCACTCGGGGAGAATGCAGACCCGCCAGGTCTACCCACCAGCAATGGGAACGTTAGTCCGTAGCAGGCGGGTGGCTCCCGGTCCTCTCCGCCGAGCAGCCGGCGGATGAGGTCCGTGCCCGCAGTGATGTTGCCCCACTGGTCGCTGCCGCCGATCTGCGGGACGCATAAGGCCCCAGCAGTATCCCCCAGGCCCAAGCCCAGGGCAGGAAGATGAGCTTAAAAAGGCGTAGCATGTGCACGATGCATGTGCAGGGCTGATCAGTGTGGCGAAACGCGGTGCGGTGCGGTGCGGGGCACAAAGACAAGAGCTCCTCCCGCCGCCCCTGCCCCTCGCCAACACCTGCACTCGCACTCCCTGCTCCCTGCAGAGATGCACGAAGTCGTAACCTTGAAGCAGCTGATACGTGAACTCTGTGAAGCTGATGCCCTGCTCGCTCTCCATTCGGGTCCGGACCTGGGAGGGGAGGCAGGGGAGGCCTCAGCGGAGAAGAGGAACCTCAACTTGAGATCCGCCATCACCCCCACCCCCACCCCTCGGGGAATGCATATACGGAATGGAGTGTCAGTATTGAAAAAGCCTTCACCAGCTTCTTAAGGCCAGCTGCCTGACCTGGTATAGAGCCAGCTGCTGCGCCACCATTGCATGATGCGTCTCACACCACTGGCCGTAAAGCACACTTCCTTTCGCCGTTCCAGAGGTAAGTCATTGAATTGCAGTCTGCTCCCCAATCCCTGTCCCCCCTCTCCCTTTCCCAACCCTTAACTCATAAACCCCTGAGCCCTCTCCTCGCCGGCATAGACCACTCTACCTCCACCCGCCCACACCGTCTCCATTCCCCTCCGCGCACACTCGCACCGAGTCCTTGGCCAGCATGGTGCTGACCCGGGCGAATTTCCCGATCTCCCGGAGGAAGGTCAGGAAGCTCATTGGGCCGAACCAGTCCAGGTTATTAAGCACTCGGACCGGGGGCGCGTCGGGCTGGGAGTTGCGGGTCAAGATGTCCACAAGCAACGACCGGATGGCTGTAGGACGTAGCATGCATGTGTAGGACAGCGGTGGAGGTGAAGGCGAGGGGTGAGTGTATGTTTGTGTGTATTTGTGTGTATGGCCCGCAGGGGTTTAAGAAACTGAATAGAGGCAGGAAGGAAAAGGAAACGAAAAGCCGACCTCGGTGGGGGGAATGGAGAGGGCCGGCGCTGGGCGGGCTGTGGTGGGGAGGCTGCAAAGCAAGATGACACCAACGCTCTTCAGCCGCTCGCCCTCCTGAGTGACAAGAAGCATCCCCCTCATCTAAGGTACGGCACATAAGCACATATCGGTTTTGGGACTGTACTGACGGACCTGGAACCGCACGATCCACTCCGCGCAGCGGCCTGTAGCCCCCTTCTGCAGCCCTCTTCTTTCATCGTCCGGCACACGCCACCCGTACCTACCCCCAACCCCCCTGTGTCACTTACAGCAGGCCCCCTCCTGACCCCAGGCTCCTCTCGCCAGGCCAACTCTTTCCACCTCGAAGTCGCCTCCCGAAGGACATGCATAATCACTCACTCACTCACAAGCAAGAGGGCAGACTTACAGGATACGTTATGCTCGATCTGCTCCTCGGACAACACAGGCCGCTCCGTGCTGCGTCCCGAGGGATCTCCCACACGGCCCGTGGCGCCCCCGAGCAGCGCCACCGGCTCGTGACCGCACCTGCCATGCACGAGAAACCACAAGACGCGGCGCTGTCTAAAGGCAGAGTGAGTGCTGAGCGATAGGCCAAAGGTCTTGGGTCCCTCCCCGGTGATGGGCCGCAAGGGAAGTAACCATTTCCACTCCCCTTGTCTGACCAAACCACTCCGCGCGTTACTCGGGACAACGAGCAAAGCCATTGCCTCCCAACCGGCACCGCCTCCCTCGCTAGTCGGCCTGTTCGGCAGCATAGTCTGGACATGGACGCACCTCCACGTCCAGACTATACTGCCGAACAAGGCACCCGCCATATCCCCCACATATCGACCCACTTATAGCCACCCATACTGCCACAAAACACATCACCAGCGAAGCAATGGACTGCAGCCGCAAAGCGCACCCGTTCCACACGAAACGGCTGACGACGTGAATGAATACATACCCGGTTAAGACCTGTAGCACGTAAGTTTCATCGGAGGCCCTCCACAAACACACACCTTTGAAACCAGGACAGCACCACAATGCCGAGCAGGTTCCCAAGATGCAGAGAGTCCGCGGTGGGGTCGAATCCGCAGTAAACGGACAGAGGTCCCAACCCTGCCGCCACTTCCAGCTCCTCTCCGTTGGTCACCTCCTGCACCAGACCCCGGGAGCGCAGCAACGAAACCACATTGGATCTCCCGCCCAGTCCGCTGGGCGGGCTGCTGCTGCTGCTGCTGCTGTTGGGGGGGCCGGCGTCTGCGTTACGAAGATGGGGCCAAGAGGGTGGTCTGTGTTTGAAATCGAGGACGTGTCGGGTTTGTGGCAGGGCCGGGGGGGGGGCAGGGTTTGCCGCTGAGGTTTACAGTCGGGGCTTTCTTCTGGAAATGAGAAGTGCGAGCGTGGGAAATATGAAGCTTTATCTAACGGCCTGTCCAGTATAATATCGTGTAGTTATGGCGCTGGTTGTAAACTTGTAAGTCGTTGCCTACGTCCTACAGCCCAAAGAGCAGCCGCAAGATGTAGACAGGTACGTGTCTATCTAAAATCATGATCCGCCGTGGACGGAGTTGCGGCTTTCAGGCCAATCGATGATAAGGCTGTAAGCTAGAAAGGTAGGAGTCCTCCTCGTCCCTGGGGACGGAGTGAAGCCTGAAAACCCGGGCCCTCCGCCTGGTCTCCTCTCACCTGCAGAGGAGGCAGACGCCGATGCCGCCTCAGCGACTTGAGAGGCAGATGCGCAAGGAGCTCTCGGTGTGAGCTTGCTGCCCTGGAATGGAGCTGGGTGCCGCCGTCGGTCCGCACCAGCCCTGCATTGCCCAAAACAGGTTACCAGAGGCACATCGCTCCTAGGCTTCGAGAAGTCATTAAAGAACATATGAAAATATAATATGAGTACATGTAATTGGGACGTGGTGCCACAAAATGTATGGGACAATAGCAAGAAACGTTCACCTTGCAGGGCGCGATGCTATACGTTGTTGAAGTATCATGTTAAATTATAATACTGTATGTTAAACTATATTCAATATGACAATTTGTTGGCTTTTAGGATGCATGAAATGCGAAATGCCATGAAAGCTCCACCGGTAAACAGATGGCCGAGCAGACCGTTCTCCACATGTTGGACACCAAACAACGACTCGCAAGCGATGTTCGAATCATATTTTACATATATTAACCATGGATTGATGCATGATTGTGATTGGGCTTGTTTGTTTTGGAGTATCAGGGTATATCAGTACTTTGAGCAAAGACTTCGAGTTGATTGTACATGTTTTCATCGCGTTTCTATATACCTTAGCGATTTTCTTCGCTCCCATGTTCCCAGGCGGGCAAGCTTTGGCCGCCGTATGTCGGCATACGTCGGTGTCGGCACGGTTTCTCGCCGAAGCCAATTTGCCGCAGCTACGAGTTCATTTGTTACTGGCTTCAAATTCGGAAAATTTGCGTAACTCTGCGCGTATTGAGGTCCCAGTTTTAAATGCGACCATCAGACTTCGGACGACGCTCCGCGCGTTTCCAACGGCACCATCGTTCGCATTGGGAAACAAATCAACTCTCTTGGCAGAGCTTCAAAACTCTCTATGCAGGTTCAGGGGTCTTTGTTACCGCTCACACGAAATCGGTTTCCGGCAGATTTGCACAGGGACCAGCGCCCGCGAAGAACCCATATTTTTAAAAGAACCGCTTCCGGCGACAACGTTTCAAGCTGCTAGAGGGAAAAGCTATGGCCATATATCCCAGCCCTACCCAGATCACGCCTTCCACCATCTCGTCGGCGGCCGAGCGGTATCGTACCTTCCTCAGGTCCACCACCACCACCGTAGCCCCGCCGCCACCGCGCGGCCAACCTCCCGCAATCATAAAGCCCCTGAAATGTCCATTTCGTTGCATCTATTGCGAAGTGTCAGCAATTCGGTAGCTTGACGGCAATGGTGGCACCGTTGGCGTCGCAGCACGCGATCCCTCCCGCATCCGCAACTTTGCCATCATCGCCCACATCGACCATGGCAAGACTACGCTGATGGACCGGCTGCTTGCGGCGTGTGGCCACGCCAGTTCGGAGGATCGCGCCATGGACAGCCATTCCCTGGAGCGTGAGCGGGGAATTACGATTCTGGCAAAGGTACGCTTTATACATTACAGCACTGTTAAGGTTGTGTCGTACAATACAGTGTGACATGGTGCTCGGAGCTCCTGTCGAGGGATGGTCTCACCGCGCGGCTCCCTCACAGCGGCCACTGGCGGGCGGGGGTATGGTAAGGGGGCAACGGGTTCCTTTGTAGTATCATCTGCGGCCGCCGTGTGGCCATTATGTGTTTCGTGTCGCTCACTGGTCAGGTGACAAGCTTCACGTGGGGAGGGTTCCATATCAACGCAGTGGACACCCCTGGACACGCGGACTTCGGCGGCGAGGTCGAACGGTACGGCACGCCGTAATACGGCAAAGGTTACTGATGTCTTCGACGCTTTCTAGGACTAGCTATGGTGCCTTCCGGGCCCGGGGGGTGGTTCCGGGGGTCCGAAATAATCGGGGACGATGAGTGCGTTGGAAGAAGGATGCAGTCGGTCCGACAGGAACACCCGTAGCCCTCTCAGGCGTTTCCTGATTTGGCTGTTCGGTTTCGTGCGACGGAGCCAAACAGCCACCCAGCCACAAGCACCACGTGCCACTTGCCCGTATCTCCAGCCTCTCGGCAAGGGTGTTGTAAAACTGCTTCCACAAATGTACAAATGCACAAATGTACGACAGTAACCCCTTTCCCGCCCACATCCCGGCTCCTTCTCGGCGTCTGGTGCAGTGTGCTCGGTCTGGTGGACGGCTGTGTACTCCTGGTGGATGCGGCGGAGGGACCCCTAGCGCAGACTAAGTATGTGGTGGCCAAGGCACTGGAGAGGGGGCTGCGACCCATCGTGCTGCTCAACAAGGCAGGTTAAAGGCGGGGCGGAGGGACTAAGAGGGGAGCTGGCGCCTGACCTGGACACGGACCCGCAATGGCCCTCGGAATTGTAGGAGGAGGAGGAGGAGGGGGAAGGGAGAGGGCTAGACTGGGCCTGTAAGAGGTGGTCGTATTGCCCCCGGCAATGAAAGCACGTCGTGAACTGCAGAACCCCACACGCCCGGAAGCCGGCATTGTCTTGCGACCGACAGCGACCGCATTGTGTCAATGCTGTTGAGGGAGTGGGGCGCTGCTGGAAGCTTCATGAGGCAGCCTCCTGGTGGCCGCACAGTTTGCTCCTGTCATTCGGCATTCGGCTTTTGCCTCTCCGCCAAAATTATCAGTGCGTGCCATCTCTACCCTTATTTCCCTCCTCCCCTCACCTCCCCTTTTCTCCTTTCAAAAACAATTCCTTCCTTTCTTGTCCTGATCTCGTTAGACCTGTCGTAACCTTCTTTACTTCTCTTTCCTTCTTCTTTTCGCTCCTCCTCTTCTTAACTTCAGCTGCACGGTTTCCTGGGGTGCATGTAGTCGTCCTGCTTTATGCTCTTGCAGCCATGCGCACCCTTCTCCTTTCCTCATACCGACGCTCTTTCCTTTTTAACTGCATGTGCACGTCTTTGGTGCTTTCACCGGTACCGCCGCCGCCGCCACCTTAGGTGAGTTCGCGTGGGACCGTGCGTGGTTCTGCTGGTTTGCGCACACACGGTCGTCGAGCTGGCCCGGGTCGGGTTGATGGGCTGGTCTTAGGTCAGTGGGTGCAGGGCTGTTTGGTAACGAAACAGGGGGGTCGGGAGACAAAACACGCGCATGACAGCGACCAGCGGTCATCAGCTCAGTTTCTTCCTCAGCAGTTTCTTAGAATCCAGTGCCACCGTCTCGTACTCCTTCGCCGCCAGCAGCAAGAGGCCGACAGGATATTACACCATGACGGCTTCTATTGCGCTTTCTTCTGCGTTTGTTCGCGGCCCCAGTGGCGGCGGCGGCCTACAGTGAGTTTACGGTTCTTTTCTCCCAGCGTCGGCTACCTCAAGACGAGGCCGACCGTCAGCCGCAGCCAGTCACGGTTAGTCCTTGGCTTTCGTCAGCAATCACCACCGGGTTTCCTATGTTCGCCTTCCCGCCCCCCTCCCCTTCCCGCCCCCCTCCCCTTCCCGCCCCCCTCCCCTTCCCGCCCTGCTCCCTCCGCTACCCGGCAGGTTGACCGTCCCGCCGCCACCCCCGAACGCTGCGCCGCGGTGGCGAATTCACTCCTGGACTTGTTCGTGTCCCTTGGGGCCTCGGACGAGCAGCTAGACTTCCCGTTGTTGTATGCATCCGCGAAACAGGTGAGAGCTGCAGCGACGGCGGAGGGAGGGGCGGAGGGAGGGGCGCTGGCGCTGAATGCGGGCTTGGGAATGCTGTAAAGAAGCAAGTCCTGCCTTTTGTCGTCTGTCGTAAATGCGAGATGTATTTGGAGCACTGAGAGGGCAGTCAGATCGTCTAATTCAGTCAAAACAGCAGGGTGAGATCGACTGGACTAATAAAGTTCAACGGCACCTTGTGCTGGCCTCGTGTCCACCTCATCCCGATCCCAGGGCTGGGCCAGCAGGACACTCCCCATCGGACCTGAGGGGGAAGTTAGGGTGCCTGATGTGCGTGAGGATGCAGCTGCCAGGGGGTTACGCCAGGAAGGAATGGCGCCCCTGCTGGACACCATCGTGGCGCACGTGCCAGCCCCGGGGACCGCAGCCGACCTCGAGGGCCCCTTCGCCATGCGGGTGGCCATGATTGAGAGGGACCCCTACATCGGCCGCATCTCCACGGGTATGTGGGAGCTGGGGAAATACATTAAAGGTATATATGTGTGTGTGTATGTGTGTATGTGTGTGTATGTGCACCAGGGGGAAGGAGCGTGACAGATTCGCTGAGGTAGGGAGGGATTGGCAAAGGTGTTGCGCTTGGGTGGTTGCGAGGTGACAATGAGTGAGCTTCGACTGTCCCTGCCAGATC
Organism: Volvox reticuliferus; assembly: GCA_019650235.1. NCBI lineage: Eukaryota > Viridiplantae > Chlorophyta > Chlorophyceae > Chlamydomonadales > Volvocaceae > Volvox > Volvox reticuliferus. The sequence continues at coordinate 3,827,700 of BNCP01000002.1, forward strand.
TCGACCTAACTTCAACAACAGGCTCACTTGCCCCCAACGTACCACCTCTGTGCACCCAAGCCTTGCATGCCAGCTGTGATGCTATAATGACGCGTAAACGCCTGAGCTAAGACCGACTCTGGCTCCGGCATGGCTAACCCATACCGTGACTGGGTGACATGCGCTGCTTCTCATCTCCGCACGGCACTCCTACGCTGCCAGCTGCCTCGTCTGCTGCAACGTGTGCTGTATCCACTGTTGCCGTGTCTTGTCTCAGGCCGTATCGAGTCAGGCAGGGTCCGTATCGGCGACAAGGTACGGAGCTTTCACCTGCACCCCACCGTGTCATCTTCACAAGCGCCATGCGCTACAACCGCAGAGTTGATAGGCCGCACTCAACCCCCGGGGGTCAGAAGGCGTCAAGTGTTTTTGCTTCTCCATGCAACTGTCCTCCCTACCTCCGCGGGTCGCCCTGCATGTGCCGCTGCGCTTCCCCTTCCGTTTGGTTGCCATCTTGATCCCCGGCGTGGGTTTACCACCTTGGCGTACTCCCCATCCTTCTGCCCAGGTGTGGGTCCTGAGCCACGAGGCGGGTGGGCCGGTGGGGGGTGAGGCCCGCATCACCCGCATCTCGAAGCGGGCGGGGATGAGCAAGGTGAGCTGGACGGGAGAAGCGCACCTGGGAAAAGGGCGACATGATGATTGCGTGGGCCCTGGGCAGCATGGGGACGCTGAGTAGTGGACACCCAGGTGGAGATGTACACGATTGGATTGGCGGTTTGAAAACGCCTCTCCTTAAATCTCTGCTCCCCCATCCGCGGGCTGCCCAACCTTTCAAAAAGGTTGTTGGAAGGAAAGCCCTATGCATCTGTCCGTTTGTCTGTCTGTCTGTCTGCCTTGTGTATGTTAGGGTGTGGGTTCTCGAGCCGGTTGGCGGTGCGGAGAGGTAGGTCTTAGGGGTTTGGTTCCGGAGCAATGAAGATCATGTTTTGCAGGTCGGGTTGATCGCGAGTGGGGAGGGTCCGCAGCTTTCTTCCGCTAATGCTAGGCCCTGGGTGCGGCTTAAATGATCCGTCCTCAGATACAACTAGATGAGGCGGTGGCCGGCGACATCGTGTCGGTGGCTGGACCAGGTGAGTGCAGGGGGAGAAGGCGAAACCCTCGGGTCCATGAGAGGACGCATGAAAGGTGGCGACGTTGAGTGGTTTATCACCCGTGTTGGCCACCTTCCTTCTTTGGGCTGGGACGCGTAGGCGCGGGGGAGGTTGCATACACAGGTGTGCTTCAGGGGTACACTGCGTCCAACACCATCATCACCACAATCATCGATATAGTCCGATGTCGTGACACAGCGAATTTGCGTCCGTCTATCGCACGACCACCGGGCTCCAGTGGTCTGAGGCGGGCCAGCGAGGGTGAATCTGGGGGTGAATCCACCTGAAAGGCTCCTACTCCCAAGTGAGGTGCTGCCCTATGCACTGACCCTCCTGAGTTTGCTCTCCCGGGCTGGCCTGCTCCCACATTCACCGTCTCGGTCCCCAGCTCCCGCCACTGCACCCACTCAACATTTCAAATGTCTATTGGCACAATCGCATAGACAGATCCGCAGACACACGCACAAACAGAAAAAACACAAGCACTCACTCAAAGGAAGGAATGGGTTCCCTCTATGCCGGTAATGCTCCTCGGCAAACATGCACAGGTGCCGCCAGCATCGCCGACACCGTATCCAGCCCCGAGGTGTCCTCCCCTCTGGACCCCGGGCGCATGGACCCGCCCACTCTGGCCATGGTGAGGGAGCTCCGTTGACAGCGGGTCCGTGCGCTGGTTTACCAGCCTGCTGTTTTCCTTCAAGCAGCCCCTTGGGGTGATATATATGTCCCGTCAAGGCCGTTTTCCCGTGCAGCGACTTGTGCCTTGCGCTCGAAATCGCTTTATGTCAACCAGGGGTGCACCGCTTCCGCATTCCCCTCCATTCGGGCATCCGTTCCAATGCGCCACCTTTGGTTCCAAAAGGCGATAAATGTATACCACCTTTGCACTTGGTCCACTTTTCCCATCCCGCCGCCCAGCGGGCGAGTCCACCAATGATCCAAACCGCATGGTATCCGCTTTGATGTCGTGATTTATCACGTCACCGGTCGCGAAAGGGTTCTCCCGAACCTTACAACGCAGGTGTTCGGCCCCAACGACTCCCCGCTGGCGTGTCGTGCGGGTAAGGCCCTGACAGGTCGGGCTATCGGCGAGCGACTCATGGCCGAAGCGGAGACCAGTGTCAGCTTGCGAGTGTCGCCTCTCTCGGGTGACTGGGGACTGGGGATCGGGGGGTGCACCCGAGGACGGGTCATGACGGAAGGGGTGGAGGGACCGCGTTTGTTGAAGTTGCCGGTGAAGGACTGAGTCTCGAGACCCACTCGGGCTTGGGCCTCATGCCCCGTGTCCACCAGGAGTCCCACCGAAGCTTGGTACGCACCCAGCCACAAGCTGACATATGAACAACCCAGCCATCAATGGTAGTTAAGCGGTGCTCAACGCGGGAATGTGTGATTTTATGCAGTGCGTGCGTGCGTGCGTGCGTGCGTGGACCAATTTCCTACAAGTGTGTACATCATAGTGGTGCAGTCTCACCGTCTCCTCCTCCGCAGCCCGCTTGACCACCTGTGTCGGCGGAGACTCTCACATTGTCTGGCTGTAAGGTTGCGCTGCTGCTATGCAAGGATCGTCTTACACCCGGGGAGGGGGGCAGGCGGGGCATTTGATTTGATTCCTTAGCTCCCGTACGCCGTAAGGCCACTCACTAATACCCACTACTACTCCCTCCCGCCTCCGCCTCCCTTGGCTCGTGCTCTTCCAGGCGGAACGGAGCGCTACGAGGTGCATGCGCGCGGGGAGCTGCAGCTGGGTGTGCTGATTGAGAGCATGCGGAGGGAGGGGGCGGAGCTGGCGGTATCGCCGCCGCAGGTGCTGCTCAGGTGCGTGTGGGGATGGGGGTCGATGAGATGTGATGTGTTTAGCTTGACATGCATGCAACAAGACGTGGCGCTTCGGATGTATGTTACCGGTGTTTGCCACCAGGTGAGGCCCGGGCGATGACTTCCAGACCGGTCTCCTCCACGTCAGAAAAGACATTGTTGCGTCTCATCTTCTTGTTCATGCCGCACATTGCGCTACCCAGCCGTGGAATAACCATACGGACACAACACGTCGAGCCAGACCCGCAAGGCTCAGCGAGCCAACCGCTGGGAAGGGGCTATCCTTGTGATCTGAACGCATCTCGTTGCCTCTTACCCCCTACCACCCTAGGTGTCTAGGGGTATCACCCTCACCATGCACCCCGCTATCTCATGCGGCTGTGTCACAGCAAAATCCGGACTCCCGCTCCTGGAGGTGTCGAAAAGCTGACGCCTTTATAATTCTACTCGCAGGCACGAGGGCGGGCAGGTCCTAGAGCCTCTGGAGGAAGTGATGGTGGAGGTGGCGGAGGAGGTGGCGGGCTCTGTCTTCGAGGCGCTGTCCCAGCGGAGGGCGGAGCTGATCGACATGACGCCACTGCCAGAGGCGGGTGGGTGGCGCATCCTTCCGGAGAGGGTTCCGTCATCCGCCCGCACCATCCAACCCGCAACGGACTGGCCACATGCTCAACATCCGCTGCATGCGACCTGGCAGGGGCCGCTGCTCCTTGCACGGCGCTCTTTGACCGTATTTCCGTCGTATTCGTCCGTCCGTATGCTTCCCACACTAACTGCCGCGCCGTTTCGAACGTTATTAGGGATATGTTCCTCCTGTTGATATGTTCCCCCCCGGGCCCCCCCCCTCTCCACCAGGCAAGCAGCGACTGACCTTCATGGCACCCTCTCGTGGTCTCATCGGCTTCAAGTACGTCGAGACAAGTGCGCCGGCTGCTCAATAGTGCCTCCAGCACCAACCCATCCGCACAGTCCTCCGTTTCCCTTCCCCCCATCTCCCCCCCCCCACGGATCCCTCTTCCCAGCTCGTCCATTCCGTATCCATTTCCCACCCCCCCCCGCTGCACCCTATCCCCCCTCCTCTTCCTGTCTTCGCCTTCCTCCCATGCGCGCAGGAGTGTGTTCGTACACATGACCCGGGGGGAAGGCATCATGTCGCGGGTGTTTCAGAGCTACGCGCCGTACAAGGGCCCTCTTGGAGGAGTACGAAAGGGTGGGTGATGGGAAGGGGTTCGGGAAGAGGACCGGACTGGGGGTATCGTACTTTCCATGACGCACTGGCTTTGGGGCGAACATCACAGCGCGCATGGGAATGTGCGCGTGTCTGGAGTGGAGTGTGGAGTTGTGAGGTGTGAGGTGTGAGGTGTGACTTGCGCGCGCCCATTGCCATCACAATGAATGTCCCACTTCATGACGAACAAAGAAGCGCTGGAGAAGTATCCAACCTGTCGGATGCAGTGACGGGTCGCTACCCAGCCGATTTCCGTTCTGTTCAATCCCCCGAACCCAACCCTGATTTGGACGTGAACACATTCGCCTGCCACACTTCGCGGTCCGTTCGCTGAACCCGTGCCCATCCCCCCTGGGCATCCTACGATTGGGGCTTTTCCTGCCTCCCCCCAAGGGGCCCTGGTATCTCTGGGCGATGGCCGTGCCACTGCTTACGCACTGGGAGAGCTGCAGAGCCGTGGGACGTTCTTCATAGGGCCTGGGACGGAAGTGTACGGCGGAATGGTGGTGGGCGAGCACAACCGCGATGATGATCTGGACGTGAGTTCCCTGGACTGCTGTACTTTGCCGCGTACGGCTGGAGCTGTCCATGCCGTACTTAGCTCCAGCCATATTTCCATCCATTGCGCAATAGACGGGTTTTGCGGCAGTGTCCCCCCTCCCAACCCCGCGCCCAACCTTTGGGCGGCACAACATAGCCGGGCTCGGCAGCACCGAAGTGTCGTGCACTGCATCTCGTCTATGTATTCTGCGTTCTCATCACCATGGTGCGCATCACCCGGAGCGAAGCTATGAGGGTGATGCTAGGCAGCTTGCCGGCAGTGCCAGCTGCGCCCCTAGTGAGCCCCATCACCCCGCCGCCCCGTTTGTGTCCTCTTTTGGTTCCTCAGGTGAATCCCGTAAAGGAAAAGAAGACGTCCAATGTGCGGAGTGTGACGGCGGAGGAGAAGGTGCAGCTGGCGGCGCCCAGAATCATGACCTTGGAGGACGCCATTGGGTGGGTTTCGGGTTTAGGTATCGCGTCGCGGGAGATCGGGTGGCGCTCAGGTGAAGCGCAGGGCGTAAGGAGCTTGGCGGACGCCTGGGAATAGTTAGGATGCGTTGTGGTCCGGGGCCTGCCGCCAGACGTCGGATGCTGCCAGCTGGCTGCTTGTTCCCGTCGTGCGTTGCCCCCCGTGGTGTGTGTGTGTGTGTGTGTGTGTGTGTGTGTTTACGACCCGGCGTGACCCATCCCGCCCCAACCCTCCCTCCTCGCTCCCTCCGGCTGCATTTCCTTCCAGGTACGTGGCAGCCGACGAGCTGATTGAGGTGACGCCCACAGCCATCCGCATTCGCAAAGAGATTCTCGAAGCGGGAGCACGCAGGGTGCGAGCCAAACGGCAGCAGCAGCAGCAGCAGCAGCAGCAGCAGCAGTAACCTCCAGTCGTCAATGGTGAGATTGGTGGCACATCATCAGTTAGGATCAGTTAGAGAAGGTTCATATCAGCAGCAGCAGTGGCAGACCGCGCCACCAGGCTGGTGATGGATCCGGCTTATTTAGGTCCGTTTGTTTCATCCTATCAGAGTACGGCGGCACTTGGAGCATTGGGCGGCATTTTAAAGCATCTAATGGGGGTGGATCTGATCAGACGTGTGTCCTCTCAGCGCCGCGCGGGTTTGCGCTTCAAACAAGATATTTGCACTTTGGGGGGATAATAGTGGCTGCGAGGGTTGTTGCGAGTACGGGAATCTTACCTCCCGCCTGATTCACATGGGGGGGGAGGTGGACACACGTGACCAGTCTTAAAGCATACCGGGGGATAGAAAAGGGTTCGTCTCTTAAAATCTCAAAATTGCGTGGGATGTTGATGATTGAGTTGAGCTTTGCTTCGGCATGGACGGTACGCTTGACAGCTCATTCCACGGGCAGTGACAGACCTTGTCTGACGGCGGGCACCGGAGCGCCGGCACCGGAGTCCTCCCAGTGTCACAGTGCCCTGGGTAGCTGGGCAAAAGAAGAGGGTGCTGTAGAGGCTGCTTGGAGTGTTTGGGGTCCCTTGCGGTGACGCCCTTCTCTCTATCTCCCGCATTGAGATGGCGGTTCATGGGTTTCAACATGGCGATGTCGGCGCTCCGATGTGCAATGGACTTGAGAGGCAGAGCCATCCATCACCTAGCAGTACGCGCGGAAGCAGCCTGTCAGGTGAATTTGCGACATGGTCGGAGTATCGGGTGGGGGCTGCTGGGTTGCAGGGGATGGACGGGTCAGGGTTCGGCAGAACGCACTGTGGAAAGGGACTGTGGAGCGAACGAATAATCAATCCCAGTGGCCAAGGCGTCTGCGTCTGCTGTTACAACAATGACAACTTGCGCGAACGTTAATTTGCATTCGAGCTGCATTGAATTAAGCACGCACACGAATACTGGCGCGAAGTAAAGATGTTTGGGCTCTTGAATCCATGCGCGCGCTGATTCCTACTTAGGAAAGCCCTGCAGTAGTGGATGGCACATGGACTGTTTGGCTCAGGTGGTAGACAAACGGTGTTCAATGTAGCAACCGTATTTAGCTACTGCTGCTGCTGCTGCTGCTACTGCTGCATGCATGGAGTTATAAGAATATGCGTGTGTGTGTGTGTGTGTGTGTGTGTGTGTGTGTGAGAGAGAGAGAGAGAGAGAGAGGAAGGTGCCCGTCCTCCGTGGCCCGGACTGGGCGGCATGTCCCCCTTTCTCCAGCTGCTTTGCGGACTGATAGCTAAAGCCTGGTTCATGGGTCCGCTGATCAACAGTCCGCCGATGAACGTCAATGCGTATGCATGTGTCGCCACGGGGTGGGCTTGCTAGCAAACCAATGCCAAGGGTTTGGGACAGGAAGGTCTGTACACATATGCAAGAGCAGTCAAGATCAAGACATCGGGTTAAATTCAAGTCGCCCAGAGATCGGGAAGGGGCGGAGGCCGGGAAGCGAACGAACACAGGATTAGTTGTGGCAACGTGAGGCAGCAGAAGCAACAACGCAACAACAGAGGATTGACTGTGCTGTTGACCCGCTAAATTCTGCTGTACGCTGGTGGTGAACGCGGAATTCATCAATATGTGTTGAAGTCGATTGGGGTGAACGGATGAGGGTGCCCCTCAAGCAGGGCTCAGTGCAGGTAGAGCACCACCACCACCCGGTAGCACCGCCTCGTAGCCTAAGCTGCAGATGGCTTGCCCCGTCCCTCTCCCTAACAACTAATGTCGCCATTCAAAAGTTTACAAAGTGGATGCATTGGCTCATGTGAACACGGGTTGAGCCATGTGCGCGCGATACACTGTACCCGCATGCTGCCGACAGCACCCGCCTCCGCTTACGCCCCAGCAGGCCCCCGGCCCAGCACAGCGGGACCGCCATGTCTAACAGCAGCTGATATCGCCTAGACCCCAGACAAGCCGGTACGTCTGGAGCGGGCGGCATCAGGCCGCTGATGTACGGCGTGTCGATGCAGTCAATCTTTAAGGATCCATGGAAATCAGCGAGCGCGGGAAGAAGGGCCTGAGCTGAGTGGGGCGGCGGTGACTCACAAGGTGGAGTACGCCGGACATTAGCGATCATGAATCTAGGGAGCGGAGCATCGGAGGTGTGGTAGGGGGGACTGAACGCGAGGAACCAGGTGAGTGCGGCCGTGCCTAGTCCTCGTGCCTCCATCGGGTTTCAAAAGCCGGCACTTTATACTGAAGTGCGTGTTCCCCCCCGCCCCCCGACTAGCTAGGGCTTGTCAAGCTCTTCAAGTTTACACCACCGACTTTGCTGGAAATGGATCGCGCAAGTAGTGGACGCAGGATACTAGGGACAATGCTACGCTGTAGGATGGGAGGCCATGGAGGACATGTACAAACAAGCTGTCAGGGCGTGAGGTCAACCGCCGCATTGGCGACACGAGAGCAGCACTGCAGTCCAGAGCCGTGTGCCGACACTATGCTCCAAGCCATACCTTCGTCTTGACTTGTGTTGCCTCTTATACTGCTGGCCCAGGACTGTTGGGCGCACGCACGTGAGAGGGCCCTTTCCAACACCAACACACGGGCTCACAGTACCACCACATCCATGCTAACCCAGCTACATACAGGTGACCCATGAGCAGCCTAGCAGACTGTGACGTGGTGACGTAATTTCACACAGAACATGGAGGCATCGTAACCTGCTTCAGATTTAAAATTTGCGTTGTGCCGTACGGGATGCGCAGTGCGGAGAACAGATTGATCGGCCCAGTGAGCAGACTAGTTTGGAGGGTCAGCTTAGGTCAGGGTTTAGTCGTGACGCTGGATATTGGCGCTGCAAAAAGACGCTGTCAAGCAAGCAATCGGTTCAGCCCCTGAAACGTTACAAATGCTTGTTTGTGAGAGGGCGTCCCGGCGGGAATCCCGCCTAAAAGCCGTGATGGTGTTTTCCCCGCCAGCTCCGATAACACCTCGACCCGTGTGAGCGCCCTCTGACTGGCAGCACTGCATTGATGCTGTGCACCGCGTTTCTGGCAATCACGCCTTCGATTAAGCCATTGCTTTATCCGTCGAGTTGCTGGGACCTCACCAAGTCGAATTTCTTTGCCTAGCCTGCGCGACAATTTATACGAGCGGTGCAGTGCGTGCATATGTCCCTAGGGTGACAAAATCGCCCCCTCACCGCTGCTTACGCTTTCTGCAGATATCGAAGGCACTGGGGGATGACCTGACCACCCAGGCTGCTCCCTGGGCACAAGTAAAGAAGCCCCGTTACTTCATGGGCTATCACAGCGTTGCCACACTGTTGACCGTATCTCAGTATAGCCCCAGGTGCAAGACCGGCTGCTAGAATGCCCTTTACGACCAGACGCCACCGTTCTACCTCTTTACTAATCAGACGACGCAACTGCGGACGCGCCACAACAGGTTTCCTCTGCTCATCCCTACGACGCCTAGTCCCTAGCTGCCAAAGCCCATTTCACACCCTGCGATGGACAAACGACTCACACACACACACAACATCCTCCAAATTACCCAGGTCGGCAGCACGCAGCTCGAATTTTACCCACAATCCCCTCGCCTCCCCCCTCGATGCTCCTGCCTTCAGCTCCAATACCAGCCACGACCAAGCAGCGAAAGTTGATGGGGCGGCCTCTGCCCAGACACGCAACCAGCAGGGTGCCATGCCCCGCGCTTGCCACAGCTCAGCGACGCTACTCACACACCAACGCCGGTCAGCCATACCGAGCGATATGCGGCCTTTTACACTGCTAAGCAACGGTGAAGGTGCCTTAGGTTAAGGCCGGTTTGCACCCACTGAGGTTGCACTAACGTGCTTCTGCTAGTCCATTTGCAGGTGGTTTGTGGAGGCACGCTTTCTCTGTTGCGGCAGTGTTCCTGCCTGCCACATGCTTCACTGTCTCAGACGGGCAGTGCCGCGGGTGGGATGCGGCCATCGCGGCATCTGCTGCTGCTGCCGCGCTCTCCCTCCTCCTCCTCCTCCTCCTCTGCTGCTGTTTTAGCTTCGCACGTTCTACACGATGGGCAGCGCCGCAGTGCCGAGACGCTCTGCCAGGGCCACATGTGCCCGCAGCAGGTCGGAGAGGAACGTGACCATCATCGCGTCCTGCAGAAAGCGGACACCAAAAGTTGACACGGCCGTCCATCGGATGGGATTGATTGCAAGGAAAGGGGGAAGCCAAGAAACGACACGGCGACACAAAAGAAGGGCGCAGAGTGTGGACGATGGCGCCGAAAGCGAAACTCAGCGTGCCGACGACGCAGGTTTCCACATCTCAACCGGGACGCCGGGTCTGACGTCAGTCTTAACCAACTCGCCATCCTCCCCCAGCATCCTTCGCCACCTTGCCTAAACAAGCACTCGGGGACCTAAATAACCCGAGCTCCCAGTGCACCCACCTGCACGCTCCCATTGAAGAGGCGCTCGAAGTCTGATCGTGCCAAGTGCGGCACTAGCGCCAGCGTATCAGCAAGGTACCTTCCGATAGCAGGGTCTCCCGCCACCTTGCCTGCCTGCAGGTCAAAAGGGGCAAGGAATGGACTGACGAACGCGGTGAAAAATACGGCAACTCGCATGACGTCCTTTCCGAACAGAAAACCCGTGTACCAAATCATTTCGTCCGCACTCCTCCGCACCCACACCTACTTGCACCAAGGAGGCCCCGCACAGCGTCTCCTTGAACTTAATGAGACGCGTCGCTCTTCCCCATGGGGGCGGGGCGGGGGAGAAGCCGCCATCACCATCTTAGGATATCCGATCCCGCAATGTAATATACGGCAATCTCACAAACTGCGTTTCACCCCTCCCAAATAACCACTTAAACCCCATACCTCTTATGGTTCAACAAACTGCATTTGGGACAGGAGCTAGCAACATCAGTCCCGCACCCCAACCGTAGCCCCATATCTAGGCGGGAAACGCGGAATCAATTTTTAATCGACGACCCCCTTCCCAGCTGTCACGACCTAGTCCGCGACAAATCAACCTGTTAGGGCCACGCTGCCACGATCACATGGTCAACTCGCCCAGCCTCTTCCTTCCCCCCACGCCAATGCCCCTGCGTCCCGGCCCAAGGCACAATCACCGAACAGGATGCCCACCCCTCTCCTTCAGGATGTCACCGGTTTCTTGCACGCAGCAACTTGTTACGGCTCGTGCCCTAGCTCCAGGCGCAAAGACGGCCTTTTCCCTCAAACGCTTATTTCACTTCGACAAAGCAACAGAACTGGCATGCATGCTGGTTGCATTCAAACCTATGCAACTCAAAAGCATACCCGGTATACAACTACCGTACTACGTCCCAGAATCACGCACCAGGACGCTATCCACATACTCCGACGCCCTCGCGACCAGGTCCACCAGTCTCCCCATGGATGCCGCTAACGTCTCCGCCTCATCGCTGAAAGATTTGTTAGCGGTCTCCTTCTTGCTCTCGGGGCCAGGGTCGTTAAACCCGGTAAGCATCAGGTCAGCTGGGTGGGGATCCGGGATATGAGGCGGCACTTAGTTTAGGTGGCTTGCTACATGAGTGGCGTGCTTGACCCCCGGGGCTAGGTGACTGGCCTGGCATTGGTCGGGCCAATTTAGGGGCCCCAGCGCGTGGGGAGATGCGGACATTCGCCTCAACACTGGCGCGATGCGATAAACTCTTACCGCCGCGGAATTTGAGGTAGAACGCTGGCGGCTGGTCCGGCGGAAGATACGCTAAGCCCCTGGCGCCAGCGCATCTATGTTGTCAACCTCTTGGGATCTACCTCCAACTCACCTCCAACACGCTCAATGTCCCCAAAGATCGTGTCGCAGGGGATCTCCACAAACTCCGTGGCCAGCACCTTATCGCCCAAAGCCAACGTCCGTGAGGTGTACGCCTGGACGCTGAACTTATTGTCTTTAAGCGTTGTGTCAACCACCATGTGCACCTGCATGACCGGTCCCAGGAATCGCTTTGGCATACTGTCTTGCCGACATTTGACCAGCGGAGCTGTCTAGTCAGGCGCTCCCGGACGCCGCCAACTCACTGGGTGCGTGGACTCCTTGCTATAGAAGTCCTGGATTAATGCATCACTGTTATAGAGATCCGAGCCAGTGGCAAACCTACACGAGTCTGCTTGTCAGAGGCAGGGCCGTCCTCTTTGGCGCGAAATGCGTCTCTGCTGCTTACCAACCAACAATAGATTCGTGCGGGGCTACTTTTTGGTGAAGTTCGAACATTGTCTTATGATGAATGACATCCACCATAACCTGTTCGGAACTCTCGTTGTGTGGCACCACATAGCAGTTCTTCACCTCGATCACGTTGTCCGCTACTACGCCCAGTAGCGTACCGATCACCCTGTCCTGGTGTTCCTTACGCCGGATGTACGCATCACATACTGACAACAAGACGACGGGGTGGACTTTCACAGAAATATTACTGCCGCTGGGCAGGAGCACAGTCGCTGCCATCACGGTTATTTTCAATTAGCAAGCTTCAACGTGCCATGTAATAGCGGAATTCAAAAAGGAATTAAGCCTGCCCCTACTTCACCACGGCGGCGCGCCGTACATTGTCCGGGCATAATTGCTACCTACTCCCTAGCTAAGCTGGTGAGATGTATTAGACCTCTCCTAGGTTGCCGTTTCTTCTTATGGGCATGGAAACCTTTGCATGTCTCTTACTGATCATATCTGAATATATGTTCATATCGCAGTTTTTTCTCACAAACGAATCATAATTCATTAAATGTATCAATTTTATAAAAGTAAAAAATGCGCATGTTTAACATCATGGAACTGTAGGTCAAGGGAAACGGGTTGTGAAGCGAGGGAGGCCAATAATCGTTTCGGTCGTTTTCCTGTTGTAATCTAGCTGTAAAGTTCTTTGTAAGCTTTTAAATTCTCTGACAAATTTAATACGAGTAAATTGTATACTTTTTACGTCGGGGTGCATAACCCGGCCAGGCCAATCCCAGGCTGATGAACCTGACTTGGCTATGTTACAGTCTTTCCAGTGGCGCGGGACAAACATGGCCTGGCAGGATGTGGCACCATCCTCGGCTCCGCTGCACCCTCGGCCCGCCACCCTGCAACCCTCATTAATCCTCTGCTTTTGGTCTTTGCAACTGGATCTTCGTTGGGCCTTTTTTTGGTGTCCTCGGGAAGCCTCGTTGTGCAGTTGGCATGGAATGCATACCCTGCGTTTGTCCAGCTTTTCACAAATCTTACCCTTCCATAACCACTACCTCTAAGAAGCAACAAGTTGATGAGTTGGTCAACCTTCGTCGTTGAGGATGATCGTCTCCGAGAACGTGCTATGAAGTGTGCCGTCCCGCCATGACTTGGACCAGATACGTCACCGTGCATAATTGCAAGATGTGGAGGGGGAGGAGGCGAATTTTCTCCGACAGGCTGGGTTGTTACCAGCCTGGTCACCACCAATACTTGGGGCAAGTCGCTTGGGAGGTGCTGGGGCATAAGATACGAAAACACAACCCAAATGATCCCCTTGTGCCCAGTGAGGAATTTTCCGTGGCATGGGCGGAAGCGAATGATGAGGGGTGGAGCCGACCACGGCCAGATGACGCAGGCCAGGGATGGCCAACTCAATGCTTTAGACGGGCTCTAGTAGCATGTACGTTCGAAGAACAATCGGAGAAAGAGATTTTTGCCCTATTGCAGCGGTGACAAGTCTGTTGGGCACTGCCGAAACCCCAAATCACACAGCCTCAGCAGCAGTTCATGGGCTAGACCGACGGGAAAGGACAACAATAACACACCTCTGGGACCTGAGCCGTGGCGTGACTCACTGGACTGATTTTCCCGCTTTAGCTATTACGCTGAGCAACATACGGCCAAGACGTTCTTCCCCGGTGTTACGGCCGTCAGCGTTACTCCACGGGAATCTCACACAGAAACGACGGGAAGCACGAGGAAGCTGTTCAGGACAAAGTGCGACTTTGACCGAAAGCCTGGACATGTGATGAAGAACTGGTACTTTTTGCTCTTCTGCAGTAGTAGTTCAGGACGGTCCATCACAAGGCAGGTATGGGCCATCGGATTTACGCAGTGGCGTTAACAACGTCTGTCATAAGCAGCAGGTAGGTGAACTAGAACGTTGATCGCATATCCTGCGCACACCAGCACAGCCAAATGGCTGAGTTTGTGGCTCTATATTGCATGTGGTGCGCACTTCGTCACTGCGGGTGATTGCACGGGCGTTGGGTAAACCAGTTAGGCTACAGACAAAGTCCTAACATACCAGCAATGATATGGGATTAAGTCTCGCATTTTGTTCCATAGTTAATTACTAAATATGCTCCATAAGCTTTATTCCGAACAGCGGAAAATGGAAAGGAGAAGTACTTCCTTTAGCGTGGGTCGGCCAACACGCACCCCCAAAAATGACATTTTGACATAGATACTTTTGTAATGAAGCGTCCACAATCTGCAATTTCACGCAACACATATCATTAACGAAGGATTGTACTTGACTTCACGATGATTATTGGACTACGTACGGCGCGCCTGCGCTTCATTAGCCTCTCCTGGTCCAATGCCTCATTTTGTCTTTCACACTCAAACAAATATATATGCCACCGTGCACGCATAGCGTTAACTTAGGCTCATTATTTCCCTCACGAACGGAAGGCCCCCCTGCTTGGGTGTTCTGCTACCCTACGCCCTGGCGGCACAACCAGAGGCTTAGCTGACCGCCTTTGAGCTCTCCAGGCTGGAACGCTGGAGGACTGAGCTGTTGGCCCAGAGATGAAGGGCATACGAAAGGTTGGTGCGAAAGGGAAGGGGGCATCACCCCTGCGCAACTGCGGCGCCGCGACGGGTTGCGACATGTGTCCTTCTGCTCGAACTTGTGTCAGATCGTTATTAGAGCGGACAACTGTGGGGGCGATGAGGGTTGTTGGTCACCCGACACACCCCGGTGGCAAGATGCTCTCTTCTCCCATCGTTGTTGGCAGCCGCGTCCAGGCAACAAGTCCGCGCTTTAGAACACACCTGTAACCATTCGCATTGGAAATGCGTGTTGATTGGAACGGGTTTGGTAGCTGGGCCCGTGGGGTCCTCCTCGCGGCACACGCCATTTCCCCGGTCCTGCCTGCTAGCTAGCGTGACCGGCGGCGGGCGTCCGTTGCATAAACTACCCGCGTATGTCTCTTATGCGCCACGACTGCATCTTGTTGGGACAAGATCCGAGCTGTGCGTTGCAACCCCTTGTCGCGCGGTACTATGTAGCGGTACTTGCCTGCGTGCAACCGCATCACCCACAACCGCGCAGATCTAGCGGACAAAAAATTGTATGTTGATTATATGTTCTTGTTGCACTTCTCTTCGTGTACGCGGGGTTACCAGCGCTTGGTCTGGTACAACCCTTGTTTTCACAAGTTGAGTGGCCAGACCGCATTCTGGGAGGGTTCTGAACTGAATTGGTGTCGGAAAAATGTTTATTACATCTCTGTATCCAAAACAGGAATTCTATTGTTCTTTCATTTGCATGTTTCTCGTGCAGTGTTCGTCTACCTGCCTTACGGGTCCACACACTTTGGCCAAGCCTGTTTAATGCTTATTTCTAACGCCATGTTCTTGTAGAAACATTGTCTCGTAAATAAGCATGATTTGGGCGTGGCTAGGATGAAAATAATGTTTCACAGGAGTCTGACCATCGTACAGTGCCCATCTCTGCCGTACAGCCCTTCTGGTCCGGCTTTAATAACATTCCAGGGCACTAGGCTGTCCCCTCCGCCGTCAGTTGGGAATCTTGCCGGCCACTTGCACCGGTCGTGGTGGACTGTGTGCCCCATTGCTGCAAACGCATGTGATGTCACAAGTACGTCGTTTCGTTAAAAAACGCCAAGGCGTCATGTTTGTCCATCCCTCTCCAGGTATACACAGCGGAGCAGCTGTACGAACAGCTTCAGCACCGACTTGCGCTGTCTGATGCCTGGATTGCTGAGAAGCACCCAGGGCTGCTGCGAGCAGCAGACGCAATGGTAGAGGCGCTGCAGAAAAAGGAGTCATACGGGGGCGGTGTTGCGCAGGTAGGGACGGCGCGCGGACGTTTGATCAGCACGACGTGGCGCAGCGGGATGCAGGGCAGCTCGTGCACGTGCCACAGGGGTTGTTTTCCAGCGCCGGTGCCCACGATCACCGTCATCTCCCCTCTTAGCCGTGCCGTCGGACAGCTCGGGTCGTGCCGTGAAAGGAGAGATAGTCCAGGATTGGCCATTGGCGGATGGTGGACCTTCCAAAGTCGGCTGCTGTGGGGGCAGGGAACACTGAGCCAGGGCCCCTCTGAGCCCTCATTGCCCGTAACGAGCTTGCTGCCTTGAGGACGGGACCTTGATGTTCTCCGGTGCTGCCTGAAAGCGTGTGCCGGGCCGGACGTGGCTCCACCCGCCCAGAGTGCCGTCTCCCCTGGTCTTCGTGTTTAGAGATCCCCTTGCCCCTCCGGTGCCGATGTTCGATCGTACCTCGCAGCGCGCCGGGCACCTGGCTTCCCACCTGAAAGCCACTGACCCGATGCTTGCGCGCTGGATGGAGAAACAGCAAGCCTTGGAGGCGGCAAAGGCAGCGCGGGAGGCGGCCGCAACGCCGGCGTTGGACAGCCCGTGCCCCGGCAGCACCATAGCAGCTGCGGGCGCAGCAGCCACCGCGACCACAACCGCTATCATGACGCCACCGCCCTTACCCGCGAGTCAGGGAGGGGTTGGCAAGTCGGCAGCCAGCGGGGAGGCGACTGCCGCCGCCGCAGCAACGGGAAGCGTGGATATGGATGTTGTTGGTGCGGTGGGGGGGAACGGTCTTGGGGCGTCGGCCAGAAGCAACGGCAGCCCCAGCCCCCGCAAAGGTTCATCGTCGTCCAAGGGTGGCGCCGCAACGGCCCTCGAGTACCTCTGCACCACCTTCGGTAAGGCGCTCGCTCGCAACGGCCGTGCGACCAGAGATTTGTGGGGGGATCGCGAATGGCCGTAATGAAGGTGGGGAATGAACTCGTGGGGAGAAAGCTTGGAGGGGGAGGATATGTTAAAGCCCTTTTGGACGCTGATTGGAACACTTTTACATAATGATGATGATAATCCTGGTGGTGGTGGTCATGGTCATGGTCATGGTCATGGGTTTCCCACTGCAGCTCCTCCCTCCCGGCGCTCTTTTGACCGCAGCCCACCTCCGCGAGCAGCGCACCCTCGTGATGGGCGACAAGAAGGACCGGCTGCTGAAGGAGGTAGCGGGGCTCAGGCAGATGCGCGCGGGAGCCATCAACGTACTCAGGGGGGGCAAGGCCTCTGAGACCACGATGGCTGACATGCTGGCGGCGCTCAAAGCAGCAGATGCCGACCCCCGTGCGGAAACCGCAACCGCGAGGTCTTCGTCGCCATCGGTGGAGGCCGGCGCATCTGTCGGTGTGGGGCCCATGGAGGCTGATGCGGCCGCACAGGCACCTGCAAACAGCAGTGCTTTTACAGACACGGGCTCAGGCAGTCAGGCGGCGGACCCGGGCAGCATGGGCCACTTGGACAACCTGACGTGCGTCGTCTGGGAGGATTGGCGGGTGCGTGGCTCGTGGGGACTTGGGGCGAGAAGGGGAGGGAGGGGGAGGGGTTGTCCAGTAGATGTAGATGCCTTCTACTGAAAGCCGCAGGTGGGGAACAGGTTTTAGGTTTACACACATGTGTGTTTTCCTGTTGCCGGTTGTGAACCCCCGCTGCTGCCGCCCGCATCACAGATCCCAGAGCGTCTGGATAAGCTGCTGCAGGCGGGCGACACCGTGTGTGTATATGTGGAGGTGCACTGCAGGTGCGTTGGTGGGGGGCTTGGGCGGTGGAAGGGGCAGGCTGGAACGGCAGGAACAGGGGCGAGGAAGCCACCCTGTGGTCGTGGGGCGGTTCGTCCGAGGCACACACGTTGGACGTGCTGCCAGAAGGGATCGCTCGTCTGAGGAGCTAGAAGCTCCGCAGCTGGGGAGGGTCACTGGCGCTTAAGAAAAGGCACGCACAGATTCTTCTCCCTGCATGGCTACGGCTTATGTTCGGTTAGGTTGCAAAAACCACTAACAACCAACCACCACAGCCAGCTGAACATGCTTTCTCTCGTCTTCAACTCGCATCCCGCCTTTCTCTCTTCCCCCCTCTCCCTCCTGTGTCCCAGGGACGGTCCCGAGGACACGCGCCTCGCCATGCGATTCAGTACCTTCGTGGCCCTGGCTCTGTGCAGCCAGAGGCTTATAGGTATGTGAGGGGACGGCTTGCGAGCCACCTACGCGACGCGTGTGTGTGGGGGGGTGGGGGGGTATTCCGCTGTCGTGTATTCCGTCGTGTCGAAAACCCTTCCCCCGTCACCCCCCCTCTCTGCGTGCTGTGTGTCCGAGGAAATGGCATCCGTCGTAACAACATCAGTAATACCCGCGGCCCAGCCGTTTATGACAGAGATAACGTCACCATACTCTCGCCATACTCTACTCTGTAGGCCCGGGGCACGTCCTCCTCTCTTTCGGCCCACTGCCCTTACCCCCACGCCAATGCGCAGAAGAGCTCTGCGTTTCAAACATGATCAGCCTTTACCTCAATCTCTCATATATTCACTTCTTCGCCCTCCGTTTGTCCCCCCTTCGCGGCCCAAAACCCTCCCGACTGCAGCCGAGCTGTATCAGGACATGTTCATCATGCCACAACGGGCTGCATCCGCCCGGCCACAACGTAAGCGACAGCGCACTGCCTCCGAGGAGACGGTGCAAACCCTGGACGAGTCCCCGGACTCCCTGGACTTTGTAGATTTTGTGGAGGCGCTGCACCGCCGGATGCCGCTGCGCTGCGGGTGGATGTACGCGAACGCCATTTTGCCGAATGCCGGGGAGTGGGACAGAGTGTTCGGACACAATGTGAGTGTGTCGGGTTGCTGACGCGCACAAGCACGCGCGATCCGCGGAGTCTTTCCTTATCGAAATCCACTTAGGCGGTATCTGTACCAGATGCTTTGGGATCGAGCCGGTGCTTACACCTGCCGTGTGGTCACAGGGGGTGAGCGGGGCACAAGGGTGAGGACAGGAATGGGATAGCCATGTGCCGATTGAAAATCGTCGAAGACGCGCACCGACCACGTGGCCGCGGGTGGTGATACTCGTGCGCTGTGGTGGCGGTTCGGCGGTGCCGCTGCATTGCACGCCCCTTTCTACGTCCCGCATCTCCCCGTGCGTGTGTATTGCTCTCTCCCCTCTCCCCGTCACGCCCAGCGCCCCCCTTCCGAAGCGCCAGCTGCCTTTCCCTTTCCCTTCGTCGTTTGCCCCTGCCTGGTTTCCAAGCCCTTCCGGTACCGTATCCCTTAGTGGGATAGTGCGCCATATCTTAGAATCGCATATGTATAAATCCCTCTCGCCCACGTGCCGCGTCGCCTCCATTTTAGGCGGGTCGCCTCAGCGGCTTGTACGACGGGGGCCCCGAGCTGGATGCCCTGGGCCGCGCCTGCCTCGCCTTCCACCACACAAGACACGAGTCACCCGTCCTAGATGTGCACGTGCTGGCATCGCAGCTGCGGCAGCAGCAGCAGCAATGGCAGCCAGCGGGGGCTTCCCAGCAGCAGCAACGGCTCCCGGCTGGGTGGCCCCGCAGCGCGGTGGAGCTCGCGACAGCGTCCGTCGTGGCAAAGTTTGCGCCCACTGACGCGGCGGTGGCTGTGACGGCATGCGGGTCGACCTGCTGTTCAAGCTCCTCATCAGCAGCACCGGCACCGCCATCGCTAATGCTAAGGCCACCGCAGGACAGCAGCGGTCGCGGCCAGGGCCTTGACTTAGGTCACTTGAGCTTTACATGCGTGACAGCGGCGCCGCTATCGGACGACTTCTTGGGGGAGGTTATACGTCAGACGACAGCAGGCCAGGCGGCGGCGGAGGTGGCGGCGGCGGCGGCAGCCGCGGCCGCGTTGCGTGCGAGCCGCTGCATCGCCAGTGGCCGTGTGGGTTGCACGGGCACGTGTGTGGAGGACGCAGCTGCCGCGGCAGCTGCGGCGGAGGTGGCGGCCGCCGCGGCCGCTGACTATATGTCCTGGGGCGGTCTGGAGGGTGAGAGCCTGGAGGATGAGGAGCGGGAGCTGTTCGACGCGGTAAATGAGGAGCTGCGGGCGGTCGAGGAGGCGGCGGTGAAGGCTGAGCAGGAGGTTGAGGTGGAAATGGAGATGATGGAGGTGCAGACGCGAATCAAGAAGGAGGAGGAGCAGCAGCTGCAGGCGGTGGCGCCGGGCGTGACCCCTTGTGCCACCACCGCCGCCACGACTGTCACCGGCAGTGGCTTGCACCTGAAGGGCGCCTTCTCGCATCGGATGCAATTGATGCCGGGCGTGTTCTTCTCCTATTACATCGGCAGCCAGGCCTTCACGAACACAGCGGTAGGGCATGGGGTAGGCCAGAAGGTGAACCGGGAGCGAGAGAGGGTTGGGCGGGGGAGGAATGCCACTGCCGGTAGTGGTCTGAATTCGCAAGAGAGATCAACTGCCGAATCCACTGAACTGCTGGGCTTCACCACGGGCTGCGGAGAGGTTGAGAGGCGGACACGAGGACGGGGAGGGGCGCGGTTGCGCCTCTCATCCGACATCACCAGCCGTGTCGCCAGGTCGCCGCCTGAACCGAATCTTGACGGTCTGAACTTCTTTCCGAACGGGGTTGCGGGGTCATGTGCTGCGCTTCCATCCATCCTTCCATCTAGCGCTAGCACCTCTTCCCCACATCCGCACAGTCGTTTGGGTGTCCGGGTGTCCATTTCGGCCATCTCACCCGCCCACGCAAGTTTAGGGTATGTCCCCGCCCGTTAGGGTATGCGGTGGCCGTTCTCTCGTTCTTCTGGTCGTCTGGTTTCTAATCTCCCAACCATAGCGCACTTCCCCGCCCCCCTCCACTCCCTTCTTTCCCCCTCCCTTTCCCCCCTCTCAGTGGCACGTAGAGGACTTCTTGCTGCAGTCCATCAACATGATGATGGTGGGGCGGCCTAAAGCCTGGTGGTGGGTGCCGCGGGATAAGGAGGCGGTGTTCAAGGAGTATCTGGAGGATCAATGGGATGCAGAAGAGTGAGTTGAGGAGGGGGGCGCGGAGGGAAGGTGGAAGAGGTGGACAAGGGAGGGGGGAAAAGGAGCGAGAACGCGCTTGCCTGGCATCCCTGGCAAAGTGACTGGTCCGCTGGGGCGACCGTTAGGGTGATGTTGGGGGTGGATGGGTGTACTTGTAACTACAAGTCCATGGGTCCACGCGGAGGAGGTTCACGCAGCCCGCTGTGCTTCGCCGACTTATGCCGGAATCTGGTTATTAGTATATAGGGTTGCCGTTCGCGCGTGGGCTCCTCACCTGCTCCGCCCGGGTATTGGGAAGGTGAAAGGTAGACGCAGGAGGGTGTGTGACTCAGGGAAAGGGCTGCCCCGCCGCCTGAGCAAGCTGGTCGGCTCGGGCGGGCCCGTGAGGGAGTTGGGGTTGGGGAGAGGGCAAAGTACCTGGGCTGCTATCCAACTAGTGGCGTTGGGGGGTGGAGGGACAGCGCTGATGATAGCGTGATCATGTGCATTGGCTACCACTACCAGCACCTGTGCAACGGACGGCCCTCCCCCCCGACGCAGTGTGTACACGAAGTCGGTACCGCTGGCGTCAATTCCGTTGGAGAAGCTTATCAAGATGGGCGTACGGCGCAGCGTTCAGCTGCCGGGGGCCATATTCATCACAAGTCCAGGTGAGGCGAAGCATTCATGAGGGGGAAGGGAACACGACAGCGGGGAGGGGATACCGGCGCCATCTCAATTGCAGCGGCGCCTCGGATTCGGGGAGAGGGAGCTCCCATGAGGATGTCCTTTCCGTTGCTCATGCTCCGTCAGGTACACTACGATGAACGGGCGCACGTCGTTCGTTGCCCGTAAGTCCCCTTAAGGGTATGCGCCCTTAACGGCAAAGGATGTAACGGCGCCTCTGTCGCCTTCTTTTGGGGGAATGGCGGTGGTGGTGGTGCCCGTCCGCACTCCCAAATCGCTTGTCCTCCTCCGCAGGCCAACCGCACTCCGCTCGTCGTTTGGTGACGCACGTACATACATACGTACATACATACACACACACGCGCATACATACATAGACCCTTCCCCCACGCAGGCTACGCCTTCCATACCACGATGTCTTCGGGCTGGTCTATGGCTGACTCGGCTAACTTCATGGCCAACATTGTGGGGAAGGTGGGGGATCTGGCGGGTTGGGGTGGAACAGGGCGAGAGGGGGAGGGGAGGAGAATCAATGCAGCGGATGGGGGGAGGAGAGGGGAGATAGTCGCAACGTAGATGACTCCTCCGGCGTCTGTGTAGGAGGCGTATGGCGGTAATGATGGTGGGGCAAACTGGTAGAGAATCTTCCGCGGTGAGTGCCAAAACAGCACATCGCAATCCTTTGCATGCGTGCATCCTCTAGGAGCTCCTCAGCTGTCGGGGCCAATCTGCCTTTATCTGCCGGTTCCAAGTGTGTGTCCTTTGCGAACCTGTCCCTGTCCCTGTCCCTCCCGCCAGGATATGCACGTGCTGGAGGACGAGCGGCCCCTAGAGCAATACCCGCCTACCGAGGGCCGTACAAACACTGGCGAGTGGGTACGGTTCACGATGCGCCGCATCGAGGAACTGCGCGCGCGGAACGACCCCACCTACCAGCCGCGGCCGCTGCGCAGAATCCGGGAGCAGGTCCAGGCGCGCAGGGCGGCGGCGGCAGCTGCTGCTGTTGCAGCAGGGCCGACGGCAATGAAGGCGGAGCATGATGATGTCGGGGGGGACAAGATGCTGACGGCGCCGGAAAGGCACGACCCTACGCACGAGCAGGGACACAGTCACGGGTCGCACAGGGCATTGAAGGTCAAGGTAGAGCATCATGACGTCGGGGGAATCATGGGGCCGCAGTCACCGACTCGGCATCAGCAGCCTCAACAACAGCAGCAGTCTAAGCCCCGGCAACGCAATGACAAGGCGCTGCTGCAGGCGTACATGCAGGCTAAGGCAGCGCATAAGGCCGAGGTGCAAGCAGCAGCGCAGGCAGCTGCGCTGCGTCGGCAAGCACGGGCGACTGCCAGGAATCAGCAGTCCCCGCCGCCGGCGTCTGGAGGACAGCCGGACGGGTTGGTAGTCACGCAATCGCCACAGCAGATACAAGCGCCGCCGCCGGCGCCGCCAGCGTCACGGAAGACAAGCGCAAAGGCGGCGGCTGCACCATCCAGCGGAAAGGAGAAGTCAGCGCCGGCGGTGACGGCAGCAGCGCCACAGCAATACCAGAGCAACCGCAAACAGCAACCACCTAAGCGTTCGGCGCCTATCGCTGCCGGGATGACCGAGCAGCAAAAGGAGGAAACGGAGCAGCAGCAGCAGCAGCGGTTTCAACAACAGCTGGCAATGCCATGCCAGCCCGTTTACTTCATGGTTCCGGAGCAGGCCCTTGGGATTGAGGTACAGCCCCAGAACTTCTCGGAGCAAGAGCTACTGGCGGGTTTGCTGCCCGGTGTGCTGCGGGGTTTGTTGCCAGAGGCAACCGTTTTGTTGAAACAACAGAAGCAGCTGCAATATCAGCAGCAGGAGCGGTTGCGACAGCCCAGTGGCGCAGTGCAGCCCGCACCAGAGCGAATGGAGTACTCGCACCGCCATCACCACCAGCAGGACGAGGAGAGGGGGGAGGAGGAGAAGGCGGTGGGGCGTTCGACGGACCCAATGGAGGGCATCGTAGAGGACGGCGCCGCCGGGGGTGTTGTGGCGATGGAGATGCCCTGGAGGGTGGCGGTGGCATGAGGGCCCAGTTCGGCGGCGTCAGCCCAGCTTAACCTGAAGGAATCTTTAGGGAGGCTTCGGCATAGAGAAGAGGATGTGATGTGATGTGAGGAGGAGCCACTAAATGAGATCCCGCGTCCTCCTCCTCTGGGGTAACACCGCGGGCGACTCGAGTAAGCCGGAAGTGGGATATCACAGAACCCGTTGCGATGCTCTGCGTTTTGGGGTTGCTGCTTTCTGTTCCGCTTGCGTCCAGGATGTGTGTGGGGAAGGGCGCTCTCATTTTCTTTCAATCAAGGGACGGGTTGTTTTGGATCCTGCACCTAAGTCCCTTCGCTTATGCACTCTAGGCATCCAGGATAATGCTTTGCTCGTACCTCATAATTAAAACATAGCCGTGAGGAATAGATGTCTGCGTGTGTATGTCGGGGGCCCCCACCGGGCACCGGGACCCGGTTGTGTGTGTTTGTGGTCACCGCGTGCAGTTGTTTGTTTGTGTTGATTCTTATCTTGTGCGATGACTCAGGCAGCTGATGCGCTGCAACTACGATGTGTCGCTTTGGTGCTGGTGCTTAGACGTGTGATGGGGAGAATGCTTCCCGCTATTTTGCCCCTCTTTACAGACAGACAGGCAGACAATCAGACATCTGCACGCGCACATGGGAGACGAAGTGAATTTTTGTTTGCCCTTGATTGCGTTGCGGCAGACCAAGGGACACGGGGCCCGACTATGAGCTTAATTGTGTCAGCCGCTGAGATGTGCCGCGGGGGGTTTGCGGCCCTGGACTAGGTAGCCAGGTCGCGAGGCATGAAGGGGGCCGGGGGCCGGGGTATGGCTTCTTCACTTTGGGCGAGGCGGAGTGCGTGTTGCGCGGTAGCACAGCAGCATTTGGAAGTTCGCGCTCCTTTCCCCCTCCCTTGCAGAGGGACTGCAGGATTCTTATGTGCAGGGATGTGGAGATGACAGCGGACCAAGCCCACATTGCGTGGTTTGGCTCCGAACCTGAGCTGACTCTCAAGTCTCCTCAGGGAAGGCTTTTTGAGTTTCCTTACAGCTGGCTGACGTGCCATGGCGTGCCGATGATTTGCACAACGCGTGATTTTGTCAATGAACCGTTTCTCGAGGCCACAGCGGTATGCATCGGCGCTGGGTGTGCAGGCTAGGCGGACAAGAACGCGGAGGAAGGTGAGTCGCAGATGATTGGTATACGTAGTCTCTAATGCCTTATGTGTAAGGCACCCGCTGGCATGTTGAGTCCTGGGCTAGACATGCGAGCACCGATGTTGTATGGATGTCTCCGTAGAGCAACACGTAGGGTGTGCATGCTTACGGTGGTGTGCATGCTTACCGCTGGAGGGATACCTGAACAGGGTTCTTCCCGCTAAGAGGCCGGCCCAGAAAAGGTACCGGTCATGTGTGGTGACCCAAAGGGCACATGGAAAATGTTCGTTGATGGGCATGACAAGGCAGGCTTGAAACATCGCATCGACATGTGGATGTATAGGACGATAAGGCGAGATTCCAATGCGGCATAACGCATGGCAGTTGTCGGGTTAAGAGTACATCGATGGAACAAGTAATGTGGGACAGTTTTACAATCCTGCTAATATTTAATGTACAATAAAATTGCGATAATTATGCAAGTAGCTTGAGGCAACTTCGACCAGACCGGTGTTTCAAGACTGTCGCACAATGACCAAAACGATGTATCATCAGGGATGCGCCGGTGCCCCCGCAAAGGGTTTACCTGGTAAAAGTGGCGTATTAAACAGGCAGGTTCTTGCAAAGTACGGGATAAAGAAATTAAGGGTGGTTTCAAGGGCGGAGAGCGGTCATAAATTTTGGGGCTGTATCGTATATGATGGCTGCATGTTGGTCGCTGGCAATGGAAGCCGTTGGTGGAATTTTTCTTTATGGCACGCATCCTGCTGTAAGGAATATCTTCTCATATGCCCTCTGCTTGTAGCCCTGTGTCTTTAGAAGGTAAGGCGCAGATATCAACTCGCGCCTGCAAGCCGCAACTGTGATTTCTATCACGCAGTTGGCGGGTGGAAAATGCGCTGCTCGCTCTTCTCCACATTTGCGGTCAACCAAGACACAACAGCAAGATGAATATTGCAACGAACTCGCGACGTTTTCATATGACCACATGATCAGGTTTCCAGAAGTGTGTCAACGGTTTCTGGTCGATCGCAGATCCTCGATTTTAAAAAGCGCTATTAACAAAGTCTGACTGCGAACAACTACAATAATAGTCATGGCCAGCACGTCGCCCTAATGTTCGATTCAGCATGGGTAATTCATTTGTATCTATCAATGAGCCGTTGCGGAAAAAAAACTGCCTTCGTATGCCCAGTAGCCGTGAGTTCCGTATATCGTCCCGTGTAGTTGCCGAACGCTGCTGGGCATGCAACAACACTGTTTTATTGCGTAATAACAAACATCCACAATTGTGCATGTGCCACTCCAAGACAAAGCAGCACTCGTCAATGTCGCGCGCGTCACGTTCCCACGGCGCACGCCAGCAGATCGTACCATCAACTTACGGCTCCCCCCACCTGCTCAGCACTCTCCACTCCCTGCCTCGCACCAGTGGACTTCACAATATCAGCAGCGCATCACATTACTTCCATACTCGTCATCCCCCACTTTGGCAACTGATAGCCAGCATTCATCCTACCATTCCATAATCATATTGGAAGTTCTTTTATTGAGCACCCCGCCTATACACACACATACACACAAAAGCATGGCCCCTCATAGCATCCTGTCTTCACAACGTTAAACCCAATGACCTCACGGCCATGCCTAAGACTCCGAGGTCGAAGTCAATCCTCTACCTTGATTACCTCTTATCTTAATTACCTCTATACCTAATATTAATCGCCTGTCTGCCATCTACCACAAGCAAGAACATGATATCCATAAGATGGCACAGTGTGCGTGCAATTTTAACAACCATGATTGCAACTGCCAATGCTAGCACGCAACCACTGTAGTATCCTGGGGTATCTACGGGTAGTATCCGAGGTGGCTCCTGGTCATCTTTCGATCGAGCCTTTGCTTAAGGCGGATATAACAGAGATACAACAACCACATAGACAGCATGCCTTAATGTTCCCGTGCCTAAAGATAGCTAAAGCACATGTGCTATGCCTCACTTGTCGCACACATGCACAGCACGGATCCAGTTGGTGCATGCTTCAGGTGATATTGACTCAAACGCCTCATGTATGGTAATCTTGGGAGGGACCTGGCACACAAAGCTGTGGTTTATTTGTCTTCAGTCGCTGCTTAACAGCCCCGAACAAGTTGTTTCGAAACAGTAACTAACATAGACAGCAAAACATTGGTATTATTAATTACCTCTATCTTGAACCTTAGGAAACCTAGAAGCCCAACCAAAACTGCTGTACCTTGCTCATGCCTCCGTGTCCGAAACATGCAAGATGTTGAAAGAATAATGAAAGCCCTGCATGCTATGATGATCCCTTTCCATCTCCTGCATTCTCATTGAGGAAGATAGGCGTTGCATCCATACGTTACAAATACACAGAAGCTACAATTCGTGATCTGAAACAAGATCAATGACAGCCGGGGTTTCCATAACTCGCTTCCTGCTGGCATGGTCAGGAGTGCAGTGCTCCTGCTGCTTGATTTGAACTCCGTGCTGGCTCTTGAGCGGTGCTGAGCTGCGTTGAGGCCTTCCAGTCTTGATGTCCTGCATCATCAGATGGGATTCATTCAGCCGAAAACAAGCTTATACACATACACCACTGCTAGTTGTCCAATAGGGGGGGCCCGAGGTCCACTTTGTGCAAACAGCATGCACACCTTGTCAAAAACGTCAAGTACATACATACCCCAAAGATGGAAAAAATTAGCTCCCTAATTAAATTCAGAATAATAAGCCCTAAGTTTTTTCATAAATTATCTTACCATCATTATAAGCATGCTTTTTCTATCCATTAGCATTCATTGCAATAAAGCCCAAACCCAACATTCACCAGGACACATACCATGCTTGGCGGTGGTGGTGGCGGTGGGGGGTCCTCGGAATCCTCCTCATCACAAACAGGGTCAAGGAAGGAGGTAGGGAGCCACACCTTGGAGACCACCACCTTCCGCTGGCAGTTTTCGTCAGACACCAGATGCTCGTACTTGACAAGCACGTGGTCACCACTGTGCTTGTACAAGGACTGCACGGCCATGCCTGGTAAAAATGTGTTCATGGATGATGCACTCTGTCCACTTGCCTGCTGGATGTACCTGTGCTTGATGACGTGTGTGACATGAAGTTCACTTGGCTTGCCGCCAAAAGCCTGGTTACTGTAGGCACTGTGCTTGCTGGGTTGGCTAATAACGTATCCTGTGCAGGAGCTGCCAACACTACTCTTGAGACCACTGTTACCAGGCTGCAGCATGCTGCCATATGCACCTCCCCCTGTGGATAGCTCCCTGCCACCCTTGTTCATTGCCGTTCCTGGCTCTGGCCCTGCAAAATCCAAGTTTTTGTACTTCTTGTCCTTGCGCTGCCACATATCCACGACCTTCTCAAGCTCTGCCTTGGCAGCAAGGCGCCGCTTTTGCATGCCACGCACTGACGCCGGCATCTCTGATGTGTTGCAATGGCCAGTGACCTATCAAGGTGTTCAAGAGCAAGTGGGACATTTGCCAGTATTCAGCACCACTTGAATAGTGGATGTATGCATGCAGGAAATCGCATAGTGGCATACATGGTGCATTACTGATGAGTTCGCTGCCTACACATGCATAACACCCTAAAGGCCCGTTGAATGTAAGCAAGCTTTCTGACCACAGAAGACCAACTGACCACCGCACAGAAGACCAAGTGCAGCATACCGCGACTGCAGTCCACTGCCGGAGGACCACTTCATGCTCCTCATCACCGAGATGTGGGTTGTTGGCTAATATCTCCTGTGGTCGGAATGTAGGGAGCGAGGGGGCACCTAGAAGTTGGAGATGCCTTGCCCTGGCGTGGTGGCTGTCACGCACCCCAAGCCCTAGTGGGGCCGTAGGGGCCACGGTCTACAGGACAACCAGTATTTGTACTTCATTATCGTTGAGAATGTATATATGGCTTCAATAATACATTAGCAGCCAGCACACGCACCTGCTCATATCCATTGCTGCCATTCACGATGAGGTGGGCGGCTAGGCCGAGGTTTGGAAAGTTTTGTTGCAGGCCAGAGGCTACTTCTGCAAAGCAATGGGCGCGTTTCTTGCAGGTAACTTGACAGCACATGACCGTTTGTTAGGCCGGCGCCCACATAAGTGGGCGCACTAAAAGATGCAGGCTCCTGCTGCTGTCTTGTTATCCTATTACAAGCACGCATATGCGATCCTTTCGCCGTGCTTGCCATCGTCATCCCACAAGCCAAACATGTAAATGTCGACCGCGGACGTTCCATACTTCCAGCAAATCGCGAATTGTGCAACGCCAGGCACGAACTAACCACCGCGCATCAGATTTTTGACGTTTTCTATACGAAGTTAGTTATTCCTTGCGAGATGCGAGGAAAGTACGACTTACAAATTCCATTTGGGAACAAAGTACGGATTCGCTATCGGCAATTTGCGACTGCGGACTTTCATGCTGCAATCGGCAATTAGTTATGAGAACAGCTATAATTTCGTAAAGCTCCGTTAAATTCAGTAGTATTCTTGACGCGTGATTTCAGAGTTATCATTTCGTCCTAAGATTGTCGCGGACTCTTAACCGAAATAACTGTTTCCGTCGATCGGATCTTTTTCCAGAGAACGTTACTTCTCGTTCTTCTATCTGAGATTACTTAGGATGTTTCCGTCTTAGCCTATAAAATCGTCCGATTATAAAATGTTATGTTGCAACACCATGTAGCAAAGCCCGATTGCGCCCCGCCTCGCTTCAGCTCCCATTCATTATGAGCCATATGCCCGAACGTGGCTACCACGCCACCAAGCACACACCCAGATCCCCCATCCTGGTGCGCTCCAACTCCCGCCTCTGCGACTTTCGCCCACCTCCAGCACAGCTGCATCGTCATGCCCGATGTCGAGGTCCAGGGAGAGCCTGTCAGCCAAATCTAAAACAGTACAAGGCCGCTGCAACGGGCTTACGTGGCGATGGCCCGATGCAGCAAGACCTTGGCAGTCCGCTGACTCGCTCCCTGATCCGCAACGGAACGCCCGGGGGCTGAGCTTGCAGTGGCAAATCTGAGATTTGGAAGCCAGAGATAGACACGGCTGCCCAGGCAAAGGGTTGCAGCTGGGAGAGCGTCCACAGCTTCCACACGGTGTGGTCGTTTCCTCAATTGCCCCGGTCCTGCGGCGTCAGTTCGTCGCATGAGGGGGCCCCCTCGTATGCGACGGACTGGAATTTTTATCGAGAGGAACCAGGCGCTGGTGAAGGTCTGGCGGCGCACTTTAGTGGCGGAGGCTGCAGCTGCGCTCTGGTGAGGCTGTGGCAGCTCTTTGTGGCAGTACTCCTGCTGCGTGTCGTCCGCTGAAACCCTGAGTTGACGCCGAATGGGAACATTTTAGGGGACGTCATCGCCGCCATCTTGTTCATGGCGTCGGGCCGACTGGGCAGAGGCCCCTTGCACTGCCGCTGGCCAGCCCGAGCCCAGCCCCGCCTGCTTCTCAACCTCCACCCATGGGCAACGACCAGGTCCTCTCGCGGCTTCCTCTGGAGCTGAGCCCGAGCGTCGACCGTTGCGGCCTTGGCGCCCAGCAGGCGGCGGATTACCGGAGTATAGTCCCGCGGATGAGTGTGATGATGAAGGTGCTTCCAGGGGTCCCATCGCCGCCGCAGCTGTCTGAAGGGCTCAGGTTCCGTGCCAGGTGCCACCCCGGACAGAGGCTTCTCCAGTGCCAAAAAGACAGCGTGGCAGTTGGCGGCTTTTAGTTTTATATGCACGTAACGCTAGCGGCATATCCCTATGCCTGTTAATGCCTGTTAACTGCGGGCGCAAATTTGTCACCTGCAGCGACACAATCAGCAGGGTGACTACTGCCGTCGGAGCACATGCGTGGGATATGGTTACCGTACACTATGTGTCATGTCGTACCTGATTCACATGCGATGAGAGGTTGTAAATGTTCCGAACGGCCACGGCTAAGAAGATTCCCCCGCAGCCGCCATCACGCCTCACCACCTTATCTCGCCGTGTCCTCGATGATGTACCTGTTTCTTCACCTGATTGCGGGTTTCAGAGCACATGAACGAATGCGACGTACGGGCTGTAGCTTTTGACCCGCTGGATCGCAATCTGTTTGCATCATGCTCGTACGATGGTACGCCAGGTATGGACGGGTCCCACATCGCTTTAGTTCCCCTGTGCCGAGTAGTCTGGGTTTAAACCGCATCCTGCACTAGGTACTGTTGCCGGCGGTGATGGCGGTGGCATCCACCCTCCCCAGTGCCATGGGACCTTTCCGACGTGCACTCACTGGCCCGAGCCATCACACTGCGAAGCCATCAGGGCTCTCTGTGCAGCGTGGCGTTCGTCTCTCCACGTGCTACTGCTGCTGCTGCTGCTGCTGCTACTGACGATAAAAAAGAACCTAAGCCGCCTTGCCGGAAGAGGCAGCTTCCAGCGGTCAGGGGGGCCTTGTCCGGGGTGCTGGCAATGGTGAAGACAACGTGCACACGGTGATCGCTACGGTAGGTACAGATGCTACCATACGGATTTGGTCGTACAGTGCGGGCCTGTCTCGGTGGGAGATATCGTACATCTGCCCGTGGGCGCTGACTGGCTGATGGGACGGGTGCTGTACCAGCATAGGGCAGTGGATCGGATGTACCTGTATGTACCTGGACATGAAGGGCTTCCTGATGCCGGTGCCCCGTACACTGCAGACTTGCACTGTGGTGTGTTGCATGAGGTCATATGTCGGGGTTGATGACGGGAAGTTTATGGATTGGATGTTGTTAAGCTGATGCCGATTCTTAAATGATTCTTCCCCCTCTCCGTCTCCCTCTTTAGAGAGAGAGAAAATGAGAACGAGAGTGAGAGGGCACCTCTGGGTGGGGCAACAGTGCCATCCCGTTGCACGTCGAATGAGCGGCCAGAAGGGCATGGAATTGGACGGGTTTGTGTGATGAACGTGTACAAGTGCATATGCCGTATTTGGTGACACACGGATTCAGTCAATCATGTAATGTTTCGGGCTAACCCAGCGAGGCCTCTACCTGCTGCATGACATCTTGACGTGTTATGGAGTTCCGTACAATTCAGCTGTTTGTCAGAGATTCGTGTGTTTTTTTAAATGTGAACTTTACCCCTCCAGTCCCAACTCTCTCAATCCAGAAGCATAGCCTGTACGTAGTGGTATGTTACACGAGGAGTTGCATACATCATGCTTGCCCTGTCCAGGGTAACCCCAGCACGCGGAGAATGGCGGTGAGCACCCCTCATGACAAACGGGTCGAAAAAACATTCAGATGGTGGAGCAGAGAATACTTAGGGTTTCGAACCCTAAACCCTATTTGAGTAAATACATAAGAGAGAAACACAGATTTGTTGTTGTGACCGGCGCATAAACAGGGTCCGCCTGGAAAGAGCACCCAATCCGTTCAGCATAGTCAGTTGTGCAGCAGAAGGCAATTTCTTGATTGCTGATTGCTCTCAGGTACTGACGTGCTGCATCTTGAGCCGCCAACTTTGTAACATGGCCCGCGTACACATTGCTGGGCAGCATGCTGGCCTTCCGGGCTGCATTATGTACTGAGCACTAGGATAAGCTTTCTGGGCATGAGCAAAGTAAAGCTAGAACTACATACTAACATAGGTGCTTACAACTCAAAAGTCACTGTACCCACTAACGGTAGTACGGCAATGCCTCGTTCACCTTCTGCAACACACAAAATGCACGCATGTCATTCAGGCATGCAGCCGTCAATGTGCAGCAGCAGATTTATGCATATAAAATTGAGGGCTATTTATTGTGCTGTTGTGGAACCCGCTTGCGATGAATTTCGGCAGTTATTAATGCAGCCTGTTTCACCTGCCGAAAATTAATTAAGCTCCAGTGGGCCTCTGCTGTACAACCCATGGAATGATACAGGCGGCCGATCCCTCATTTCTTCTTGCCACCGGCCTTCCCTCTTTGGGCCTCTTCGGCTTCCTCCCCTTCACGCTTGCGATGCCGCCGGTTCAGTGCCTTGCTTTGTTCACTGTTCAGGGGCAGCAGCAGGAGCAGCAGCAGCGGAGGGAGCACACACCAGAGCAGGAAATGCGTCGGCATTGGCAGCGCGAGTGGTAGAGAAGGCAGACGACTCCGCGTTTCCATGTATTCCGCCAAGGATCCATTCGACAACGGAAACCTAGTGTCCACAATTTATATGATCGCTACTATACAATATTTCGTTTGGCAGGCGGAATGACAGATCTGCTCCCGGGTAAACCGTCGCCGGATGACCGCCATAACACAATTAGGCTGCACGGACTTGCGCGCCAGGCTGCACAAACCCTGCAACGTGTATCCTGCGCGTTTGCACTCGCCAAACTAACGTTAGGGAAATCTTGTAAACCCTAGCTCCCCTAACGCAAGGCCGTATTTGCAAGCCCTTCCCTCCCTTCCCCAATCACGGATTGTGGACACAGTAAGCTACTCACTATTCGTGTTCCTCGTTGTGAAAGCCTGGGAGCTCGGAAGGGGGCATGAAGTACCAGTTGGCCAGAGCTCGGCCCTGCAGCGGCCTTGCGAGTGCCCGCCGGCCGGTCTGCTCACCCTGCCGGATGGGCCGGCCAAATAGCTGACGGCGAATCTGTTGGAGAACCTGTTCAGGTATATCGTTCGGGTCCGGGTATCGCTGAGCGAGACCTATGACGAGAGAATCTTCCTCGGTCGATGAGGCGACCGACGCTTGTGTGTCCACTTTGGCCGGCGCCGTCGAGGAGGTCGCAGCAAAACGGACTGAGGCCACCGTCTCCCGTGCCTGACAAGCAACCAAGGATACTTTAATCACCGATTGCTGAACTAAATACAGATCAAAACGCTTGCAAACTTCTACCTTGCAGATGGGCTGCGATGATGAGAAAGTTGTGGCAATCATCGACAAGAAACCCCTGACGGGATTTTGGCATCCGTTGCCTACTTCAGGCCGCCCACTTGTACCGGCGCCAAAATCTGAAGTCACCCAAGGCACAGCAAAGGCGCTACTCCAGCCTTGGCACACGGCATTCCCATTCTTGAAATGAGAAAATATAACGCCTGACCGCATGTTAAAACATGCACTACGATGGCTGTCACTTATGACTCACTGCCCGGCGAAACAGTGTTTTTAGCTAATGTGCCTTTGTGCATGTAAAATCAGGAAGAAAAATTCGACTATATCATAGGGAGATTTACGCCATTATATCTATAAATGTTTAATCCCGCGGAGATATTCCGATGAGGTACAGTACGATACGGCAAACCAAAAAGTTTCAGACGTGCAAAAGAAGCTGGGCTATTCGGAATTCCTCACTACCACTACGCTAGCAATCTGAATCTAAGGACTTTACGGCGTCGGCTTGTGTAAATTAACTTGCTTTCACGAAGTTCAGTTCCAGCACCCGATTTGGACGCCCTTCGTCGCAATCTGACATCGAATTTCATTTCATTTGCCCTGGGTTTAGCAGATAGGTAATCGAGTTTCTTAACGAAATACCTGCTGCCTGCTGTTATAAGGTTCCTTACCGTGCCAAAGTTTATAGCTATACTTCCCACCTGAAAAAAGGTGTGTTCGTGGGGCTAGGGACCTCAGTAGCTGCATCTCAAAACGGGTCACAAAAGGAACTTACCACGTTGATGATCGCTCCGACATACCTTAGGTCCCGGGGCTTCTCCTCCGCCCCAAGGAGTGGTGGCGGAAACGGCGAGCTTGACGCCATTCGCACAGCGTGAAGCCCCGTCAACAGCATACTATAACTTGAAAATAAAATTCAGACACAGGACAATCACATCGGCAACATATATTGTGCAAATTGCGCAAATTGTGTCGACGCGTATAGTTGGCTGACTTCAGCATATGGGCGGAGATGAGGTACAGATTCTGACGGCATAATACGAGAGATACAAATATGCTGTCCTAGCAAGGTTAAATGGATACATTTCATAGCTGCCAGAATCCTCTCTGGGTTGCGCACCTATCTATGCACATATAAGTACAATACTTAGTATGTAAAGTGAATTAAATGCCATTGCTGTTATGGTATGCGCGTATGGACCAGTCCATATGCCAGCACCAGGGTTAGGGTTTTTATAAACGCCATTACGACGCGTAACACGTTAGGGTATTATAATAATAACATTACAGACAATAATGTATTTTTAAAAATGTTCCATTGTCCGCGGGTAGCGTACGTGGCCGTAGTGATATTGGTGACGCAAATTATCCTCATAGGTCCCCACATAACCCCATTCCTGCAAAATAAAAGGGCAAATAAAATTTCAGCTCCCGTGACTCAAACAAAAATCGGCGATGTTGAAGCCAGGGGCAGCGATGGCGGTAGCATTCCCACAGCAGTAACAAAGGCCGCCATATCCTCTACCGCAGGCGCAAGCTCGTCCTCCCTCGCTCTTTTTCCCTCGACAGCGCCTCAAACTGCTCGCCGCCCGCCCCTGACGGCCGTCTGCATATCAGACACGCATGGACTGTATCAGGAGCCGGGTCTAATCAAGGTGCCGGAAGGTGAGTAAACATTCCTCTTAACCGATCTAAAGCGCCCTCGTCCCTTTCGGTCACGAAGCGTTCCCCGGACTGATCCTACCGTTTCAAAGCTGTGGAAGGTGCGGACCGCAACTGAAAGCCGGTGGCCACGGCCACAACGGCCTTGCTTCCCGGATGACCCATTCCGCGTCCACAGCCCCTTCACTTTTCCCCGTCCCACCGAGTGCCCAGTGCGTAGCTCCACTCACTTGCCACATCCACTCATCCATCTATCTGCCCCACCCATCCCTCGGGGATTCGATGCTGCTGTGCGGCCAGGCGACCTGCTGTTGTTCCCTGGTGATGTGGAGGTGGGGACCGCTGCAGAGGGCCGTGCCTTCTCCCAATGGCTGGAGGGGCTGCCAGTGCGGGGCCCCCGGGTGCTCACGTGGGGAAACATGGACACAGCCACACCGGGTGAGGTTGCCGGGCGCAGCATAGATGACTGGTGGTGGGAAGCCCCGGGGGCGACAGCGGGGCAGGGCAAGGAGTCGTGACTGATGCTGCGTCGCCTATCCACCCAACGATCAACCCACCGCAACCAACCACTCAAGAACGAGGAGGGCCAGGGGAATCTGGTCATGTAGAAGAACATGCCCCAACATCCCGCGTTTCGTCCCTACGGCTTTGGTGCCCGGGACCGGCTCTCTGCCATCCTTTAGTGCCGCCACGCACATACATGCTGTGGGGACCGCGGGGGCCTACATACTACGGGTACTGCGCCCTGCGGGAGCTCTTCTTCCACCACACACACATCCGCAGGTTATCATCAAACCAGACCTAATGAATACGCTTCTCTTAATCATGCTATAATGTGCTGCTTGCTTACTGACTCTTCCTCTCCCTCCTTCAATCCCTTCTTCATTCCTCTGCCCCTCAGGCCTGAAGGACCCAGTGCCCGGCGCCACCATACTCGTCAACACAATCCAGGAAGTAAGCGGGTGAGCAGCTGGGGCTGCGTCTTTGTGAAAGAGGCGCTGGGTTATGTTGCACGAAAAATGGGACATCAGCCGAACTGAGGCTGAGGCTGCAGTCTCGGCTCCACGAGCTCCTACACAACGGGGGTTCCCTGTCTAGGACGGAATGCTCCCTATAGCCTCCGGGCACCTGCTTTAGCGGCTCCGTGCCGCAACCCCTGTTCACATCTCAATCCCCCGATCCCGCCCGGGTGCGGGGTCCAGGTACCGGATCTTCGCGTCGCCCTTCACCCCGCGCTTCGCCGGGGCCTATCAGGTGGGCGTCCAGCTAAGGGGGAGGGGCAGGGGGATTCCAGGAACTCACAGGGTGGCCGCTGTCCATCAAATTCCTCGATGTCCGTGTCTGCATTCCCCGCACAGTGCCGTCACCCTGCCTCCGGCTCCGTCCCTGAAAACCCCCTTCGCTGTGTCTCACTGTGTCTCACTGTGTCGGAATATGCAGCTGGATCTGGATCCGGATTCCTCGTTTGAATACTGGTCACGACTACTGCCTCCCAATGCCGATGTGGACATCATCCTCACGCACGGCCCTCCTTTCGGTGTTGCCGACAAGACCGGCGGCCAGAACAGGGGCGACATAGGTTTACTGAAGGCCGTACAGGTAAGGGGCCGTACAGGGTCGCATAAATGGGAGGGGCGTTCCTATCATATCGCAGAGTTGCACCTGTTGGGGGAGTAACGAGTTTGTTGCATTGGGTATTGGAGCTGCCGTTCATGAGGGGCACCATTTCATTACGCGAAGTAAGAATTAGGGACGGGAAAGCATTTGCCAAGCGTTCAAACTTGCCATGAGCATCAGCGGATTTGGGAATCACATCTTGTTTTATCGTACATTATGTGTCGTATGTTCTGCCTATGGCCTCCATCTCCGCCTAGCGCCGCCCCGCCCCGCCCTGCCGCGGCTCTCCGACAGGCTCTGCAGAAGGCACCGCTTCTTTGGGTATGCGGTCACATCCACGAGCAGTACGGCGAGCACCGTTTGGCGCATCCTCGCGCCCCCGGGGGCAGTATTCTCCTCGTCAACAGCGCCGTCTTCTACGTGCAGCGACCCGGCCACCAGCAGTCTGCACAACCCCGGGCGGTAGCCCTGCCAGAAGCCCACCTGTTGCCGCGGCAACTTTCCGAGTGACCACAGCACGGGGCGGGGAGACGGTGGTGGTGATTGCGCGGGGCTTGTTTGCACTTCTGTCCCCCGATTACATGGCCGCATATCAATATAGTTGTATATCGTTGTCCTTCGAAAAGCGGAGGAGCTGTTCGTCTGCACAAGATATGTGCGGTCGGTGGACGATACGCATGTGCATGGACACGCAGGTGAGGATGTCTGACCGCAAGGTAAGGGTGCGCTCGCGTGCACGCATGAGGCAGCGGCGCACCCGTGACATGTTGACCTGTCTCGTGTTCGTTCATTCGGAGTATGTCTGTGTTCGTCAAGATGAGGCTATCGCCGCAGCGATGAAGTCAGTCGGGAATGGGCTCACGGGGACAAGCACGCGGGCGGGATGTACCCTTAAAAAGCCCGTAATGCACCTCGTAATGCCGCGAACGGGCGCGTTTTCACACCAGCCTGCTGCCCTGCCAAGCGTCCCCATACTTCGATGACATGCTCAGACACAGCAGCAACAGCAGCAGCAGCAACAACCCCGGAAGAAGCAACCTTCACACACGCCGCCCCTCCAGCCCGTGTCACATTCCCGCCGCGTATCGCAGTGAAGGCCAAAAGGCCGATCTCCGGGCGATCTCGGAATACGTGTGTCTTTCATCAGCCACTGCCATGCAGCCGGGCGTAACCCCCTCAACCCTCCGCGACGTCACCCCTCCAAGCGGAACGTTATGAACTTCAGGTAGCTCAGCTCGTGTGCCGCCGCAGGGAAGGGGTGGTCTGCTGGCTGTCCCGCCACGCGCAGCACATAACCTTGCCGTCGCGCCCGACCCAGCGCATCCTCGCAGACCTGATCCAGAACACACAAAGAAGTCAGATGTGCAAGATATGGGGATGAACATGCATGTCGACATGGCGGTCGTTGGTCGCTAGCCGCAGGTATTGAAAGTTGGGTATTGGTGGCGACTGGCGGTTGCAAGCCTTCTACTAAAGGCCTTATAAAGGGCAGCAAATCCTCCCAAACCTCTTTTCCCCTTCATTGTGCGCGTGTTGAATGGTGGGGGGACGGATGGTGAAGATCCCAGCCCCAGCCCCGAATACCCGCATACACCGACCCTCTCTTACCCCCCCCCCCCCCAAAATGGTGGATTGCGAAATGCCTCCGCAAACCTATAGATCCAAAGAGGCACACAGACCGCGCGAGCAACCGCCGTCCCACAAATACACACACGACACACGGTGAGAAGGAGGCGGGCCGAGGGGCATGTGGGCCCCGGAAGCCATTCCAAAGTCACGCAGGATCACAGGCTGAGATTTTTCTGGCGGATCGCGGTGTTGAGTCTCGGGAGGGTGGCGGACCTCCCCGCCTCACCTCCATAAACGTGGGTGCATCGATGTGGCTACTACATGACGCCAGGGACAGGAATCCATGAGGTGCTGTTACGGCAGCAGCAGCAGCGAACAACCGCGTGTAGGACGCACGTGCCTTCTCCGCCGCCTGCTTGTTCGGCGCAAAGGAGGGTGGGTCGATTACGACCACCTCCCACCTGTGGTGTGGCAAATGGTGATGGGCGAGTAGGGGCAGGGCAACGCAATTACTGTGTGTGCGTGTATGTGTCACGTGCCCTCCCTCCTTTCCCCCTGGGCCGGTACTCTCCCCACCGCCATCATCGCGAGTAACGTGCCAGGCACCCGGGCCTCTCTTGCCATCCGCCTCACCTCCCACCCCCTAAGTCACTCCAGAGCCCACCCCCCACGACCTCCCCCACCAGCAACCCTCACACCCCGGGGCCATGCAGGCGCTGTTGGAGGCAGCTAATGTCCATCAGATGGCCACATCGACTCACTTTTCTCGCGCCTTAGCTGCAGAGTCCAAGAATTCAAATGCGTCCTCGGCCACCGCCTCGTGGTGCTCCGGAACCAGTCCGTTAAGGGCCCAGTTGGCGGTTGCGTACGACAACGCGGCGCGGCCAACGTCTACGGTGGTCACTTGGCGAGCGCCGCCCATCCCCGCGTACACGGAGAAGCCCCCTGGGGTCGTGCCGGCATCGGTTGGTTGCTTGGTCGGTTGGAAATTGTGTCTTGCGTAAGCGGTTGGGGGGTTGTCACGAGGCTAGGGTATCGTCCGGTAGTGTGCGAATGCGTGCGGGGCAGACACAGGGGCAAAACCTCTTTCGGTCCAGTTTTAGCTCCCACCGAAAGGAGCCAGGTCGGCCGCCACCCCTCACCGGCCCGGACCTCTGACCCCTTGCTTCTTATGACATCCCGCCGCTTCCCCCCCTCCCCCCCCCCCCACACACACCCTTCCACCCTGCCCCTTGCTCGTTCTTATCACCCTTGGCCCCACCTGTATACCCAAACACATTGAGCATCCTCTTGTCCCGGGACAGCCTTCCCACGAAGGAGCGGTTGTCTCTCTGGTCGAGGAAGAAGCCTTGGGTGTCAAAGGACGGGGGGTGGGTGTCAAAGGAGTCCAGGGAGGCAAACAGTGGAAGGCGTGGGGGCTGGGGAGTGCCGGTGCTGTGTTTACCAATGAGACCGGGATAAGGCCCCGGATTAGTCAGCTGGGTTAGGGGAATGCCGCCACCTCACCCGTGTCCATATCCGCCAGAGCAGACAGACACACAGACAGACAAACCGGCAGTCATGGCTTCATCCAGCGCGCACCTGTCTTCTGGCCCTGCACGATATCAGCCTGGAACTGAACCCCGTTCTCCTGGAAACGCACAGGCTGGTCGGGGGCGGGGGCCTGGCCGGCAAGCAGCCGCCCCCGGCCCTCCTCGCCCGACCGGTACTTGAGAAACACAGTCCGCAGGTGGGGCAGGCGGCGCATGAGCCAAGAAGCAAGCTCTTCAGCATTGTAAAAAGATTCCGCGCCTGGGGGTTGGGGGTTGGGGGTTGACAGGAGGTGGGCAAATGGACGAGAGACCCGGTGCTGCTGCTGTTGAGGAAAGAAACACAAATTAGTAACCACCCAGTGATATGCAACAAGGGGGGGAGGAGGGCTGGAGGGCCGGGGGAGAGACGGAAAACCCCCTTCGTGCGGAAGTGGAGCTTAAGGAGAGACGCCAGTATGCAGGGTAATGAGTATGGGCGGTGGGGACCTGGGCGTGGAGGTGGTCAGGGGCGGTGTGGGGGGGGAAACGGGGTGAGGCGTATGGGCGGGGAGCTGAGGGGCTGGAGATCTTGCAGCTAATTGGAAGGGGAGCAGGATATTCTGTTGAACGGATAACCATGTACGGATAAGTGCCCCTTGCCGTACTCCGTGCAAAAGCCTATGTGACAGGAGAGATGAGACAATGGCATCCGCACGGCCGTACTGGACGTACCAGCGCCGTCCAGTTTCATCACCGCAGCGGTGTCGTACACGTCCACAACGAGACCCGGAAGACCGTCGCCCTCGCCGTTGATCAACCGGAAACCATTCGTGGTGTCGTACGGCTGGAAGAGCACATCACGTAGCTCGGCCGCGCGTTCCAGTCGCGCAGTGACGAGCTGCTCGTCCAGCTTCTCGCGCTGCAGTGCAAACGTTCGGAATGCGAGCTTCGAGCCCGGGTCGTAATACCCCTTGGCCAAAATCTCACCATCCACTGTTTTAAGCAGCGCCAAAGAGCCGGGGGGCGCTTTGGGAAGCTCTCTCAGCACCTGCGAGCCGTACAGTACGGCAGCGGTTGAGTGTAGAACGTTACTTAGGGTTGGCAGTTTGTGATCAGCCCACCATCCGTTTGAGAGTCTTAAAACCCGACAAGTATTGACCGGCAAGGGTTGGGGGGCTGGGTGGGACGCGGCTTCGGAGCTTCCTCGTCCATATTCCCATTAGTCCCAGGGCTAAGGGCTAAGGGCTAAGGGCTAAGGGCTAAGAAGGGGCAGCCACGGGACACTTGACGGAACTGAAGGGCAGGGCAAAAGCAGGGCAAAAGGAGCTCTGGCCACATCCCACCCATCGCGCTTCCATCTCCCGCCTCGTGTCGCATCCCCCCCTCCCAGCAATAACGGTCTCCCCCTCACGGGCCGTGCAACCCTCATGGACCCGCCCGCACCTCGGGGAAGATCCAGGGGTGTCCCCGCTTAATGCTCCTCACTCTGTCTTTGGACAGGACCAGGTGAACCGGCTTCTCGTTAACCACCTTGATGAGCCCCATTCGGTTGACCGTTCGGCTGGAAGTTAGGAAGTTGGGCAGGTAAATGCGGCTAGTGCAACTGCCTGACAGGAAGTCGTTCCCAGTGCTTGTCAGCTTGTTGACCCAAAGGCTCCAGAATCCCCTCCTTAAAGAAAGGGGGACAGGCGGACAGGTGGCGGATGTGAGGGAGCTGGCGCTTGATACCCGGCACTTAAGACTGATCCATGGCAGACAGCTTCCTATCCGATCACGTGATCCTCTCCTTCACGGTGGCCCTCCTCGGGGCGTGCCTTCGTCTTTCCTTTGGTCCGCGTGTTTATGATTTATGCCGTGCTGTGCAGTTCCCACCACCACCGGACTACCCGGCAGCAATGTCCCTCGTGTGTTCGGCAGCCGGGGATGACGTCACCCGCGTCGTATCTACCTCCACTGCGCAAAGAGAAAAGGAGAGTGTGTGAAGATGTGTGTATGTGTGTGTGGGGGGGGTTGACAGTTAGAGGTTGAGCCGGTAAAGGGGAGAGTGGGTGCAACGGCCCATGAGCACGGGGTGGCAATAGAATGAGAATGGTGATGGGATGTTGGTCGATGGTGATGGCGACGGAGATGGTGTAGTCGTCTCTGGAGCGTCAAATCCGGACATAAGTCTGACTAAAAAAGGGGCAGTTTGTTTAGAATGGAAAGAACTGTCGCGAACTTGTGGCGATTTGTAGCGGCCGCCCTTTTGACCCTACCGTGCAGTTAGTTAATTCCGGCAGCATCCGACAGCCGCCGTTCCCTTCCCTCTTCCCTTTCCCAGCCCCGCTGCCTTACAGCGCTGAAGACCAAGATTAACCGATGCCTTTCCACTGTGGGCGGAGTTAAACTTTCTCACGTCAATGGCATCTGTGCTCGCTGCAGAGGGGGGAATAGGGTCGAGTGGCTACCGTGGGGAACAGCCTCTGGGGTCGAAAGCACGCATAGGATATCAGGCTAAGCTGTTTATTGTAACCCAAATTAAATTGAGCTTTGAGTTATCGTCTCACTCTGGGAAATGGTAAGAACATCGCCCAGTGAGGGTGGTGTCGCAGAAGCGGCTGCGCCAGGACGATTCCGAACGACCGATGTTTTAATGGGCGACAGAAGAAGACAACGGAACATATACTTATATAATCCAAAGTTTTCATGTGTTTTTTGCTGGTTGGCAAATCCAGTCGTGCCGCATTTTGCAGCAGCTGAATCCTAAATGCAAGGCCCCCATTGCGACACTATCACGGTTAGCTGCTTCGCGAAGTCCACCTGTTCACGTAAATATTTAAAATTGTGTATTGATTATAAATTACCCATTCAATACTGTAGATGTTTCCTCATGTGGTCCCTCGGCTCCTCTCAGCAGAATAAACCCAACATAAACCTGGCCAGCCGTTTATTCGGAATATCCTGCCATTCTTTCGGCAGCAGGTGACCCTGCTGCACGAACTAGGGTGGGCCATCGGGCCCTCACGCACAAACTAGCGTGGGCCATCGAGCCTTCGGCCCTCACTCGCTCGCGCGGCACGGCCATCTGCCCCTTATCCTTCAGCATGATATTTCTCGAATGGCAAGGTACATACCTAATCCTAAAGTCGCACAGGTTTCTGTAATGTGGAGGCGAGAACTCCTGGGTTGCCCGCTGTCTATCCCGTACTTGAAGCAAGTGTGGGGTGTCGCTCCACGACTGTTCAGTGGCTCTAAACGGAATGCGTCGCGCCCGCCGGCCACTGGTTCAACTTGAATAGTCAGCTGTTAGTGTGACACTCTGAAGTGCCGGATTGTCGCAGGCAGGAGTCGCTTGGTTTGTGGAGTTTTAGGATGACCGACGTGACACAGCAGGGTTAGGCAGGGTGGAACATCTACTGCCCCGGCTCGTCACGTTTTACTATTGTGACGTACTTTAGACAAGAGGGTGGTCATTCAGTGTGGCAGGTGGTCAGTGCACAGCCCTGGTATGGTGGTGCCTATCTTCCCCACGCAGGTTCGTGTGGTTTCTTTGGCCACTGTGATTTCCAATGGATCCAATGGGCTTTTGCAGGGCCTCAGTGGTTGGGATTTATTGTGCATGAAAGCCAAACACCATTATTATGGTTGACCGAAAGAGTTATGCATGCATGTATGTTTGGTGTAATGGTGGGGTTAGGGTTTTAGGGTCTTTACACTCACATGCTACTTTGATGCAGCACAAAAAAATCTGTACGCCTTACAAACTGTCTCATAACAGTAAGTACGTAGTAATCATCTAGTGCTATCATCACTTTGCAAGTCATATACATCACCTCATCAGTCCTCTCTTGCCCACTGGCAGTGCAGCCCACACATCACAATGCCCTGAACTGCTCCGCAGCCATGAGTGCAGCTAGCTCTGCACAGGCGGTGGAGCCCTTGATCTTTCCTTTCCTGCCTCTCACTGTCATCTTAGGATTTCCTCTAGCAACTTGCAACAGTTCCTTGAGTGGAGGATGGGGCCCAACCAGAGTGTTGTACAAGAACAAACTGCAGCTTGATATCATCAGCCCTAGCAAGTGTATGTCCCTACTGTTGCAGCACCACCACACTTTCCTGAAACCTGCCCTCATATGGAATTCGGATATGGACTGCCAGACATGCGCAATGACTGCATGTGAGCGTAGCTAACGGAACGAAGGAGCATACCATACCATCATCTATGGACTCTGCAGCTGCTCGGCTTAATCAGCGACAACATCAGCCCTTGAACCTTATTAGTCCATCGGTTCACGCTGTGCTGCTTCGCCAGGCAGACAGCCAAGCAGAGGGAGCTTTGAGTTCGCGGCCCTCCTTCCACAGCATGCCGTACTAGAGCGTGGCCGCTTCCTGAATTTTTGACTCCCACCTGATTGGGATCTCCTATCAAAGAGGCCAGGGGCCCAGCACGGCGTCGTCGCGATGCATTGGTTTCTATCCGCACAAGGGCGCGCGAGGGTGCATGCTGCATGCTACATTCCTCCACGCCAGCAGAGCCCAGTCATGGCTGAATCTACTTTCTGCTGAATCGAATGCACCACACTACTTCTATCCACCGTTACATACGCCGCAGGTAACGTTACGA
Source organism: Volvox reticuliferus (assembly GCA_019650235.1). NCBI lineage: Eukaryota > Viridiplantae > Chlorophyta > Chlorophyceae > Chlamydomonadales > Volvocaceae > Volvox > Volvox reticuliferus. Next base: position 3,872,072 of record BNCP01000002.1, read on the forward strand.
TGACGACACCTGCTGCGGGGAGAAATAACTCGTTTCATGAAAGCCGCTGTGTCGATGTCCCCATCTCACTTAGTTTAGCCCAACCTCCAAATGTTCCAAATGGGTTATCCAACCAAGACCACGTGCTGCTTCCAGCTACAGCCCTCCAAAGTCCTCCTCCTCCTTTCTCTCTTCTCCTCTCCTCTCCTCTTCTTCCACGGCCTCCGGTGAAAGCTCAGATTCACCGCCTCCGTTTGCGCACATTAAACTTCTGCACTGGTGCCGGTCCCTCCAATTTCTTGCGCTTCTTTGCCTCTTTCTTCGCGGCCTCCATCGCCGCCTTCTCCATCTCGGTCAGCTCCTCGTTCAAAAGGTTGACCCCCTTCTTGGGTGCACGCACAAACACACTGCCGCCCCCTCCAGCGGCCTTGAGCGGGTCCCCCGAGGGTCCCTTTGCGAGCCCGGCGTTCAGGCGCCGCTGCTTTGCGGCACTGAGGTTGCCCTTGTGTCCGCGGTGGCCGGTTTCGGAGCGCCCCGTGATGAGGGCAGGGTCTTTCAGGTAGGCTGGCATGTGCTTCAAATGTGAGGCAGCAGGCGCAGATGCCAGCGGCTTGTCGTGGCGCAGCATGGCCTTCTCGGCGGCGTGATCTTCGAAGTACTCCTTCAGTCGTTCGCTGCAAGCCGCTCGAAACAAGGTAGGGCGGGAGAAGGGTTGCGGAAACTGACAGGTTAGACGTCAGCGTTACGAGTGCCACAGTTCGATAACAGAAGCCCTTCTGAGTATTGGCCTAAAGGTAGAACTGAAAAGCGCCGGCGCGTGATAAGGGCGCCCCCACATTAATGTCTGCTCGGGGCGTCGTCATGCACATGTCATCCCGACCTCTCATCCCCACCCTGGCATGCTCAACCCATATGCGTGCTGCCACCACCACCACCAGTCCACTGCTCCATCTCGTGTAAGACACTTCGCCATGCCTCCCTCAGGCACCTCGGCCCCCACCCCAACCCACAGCTACCGGACTTGCGCAGCACCAGAGGCGTGAGTGCAACAGCATACCAACACAGCAGCAGGAGCAGCAGGAGCTGTGTCATAACAGCAGCAGGAGCAGTAGGAGCCGCAGGGTAGACCAGCCCTTTGTAGGAGTCTTATCTATCTACTGCCACGTCGTGGGACCCAGTGGCGCCTGATGTTTAGGCAGCGCGTGTCTAAACGTCACTTTCAAGCCCAGCCCAAGCCAGACGAGCCCATCCCCACCTGTTCAGCAACTCATTCTTTAGCTCCTTAGCCCGCGCCTCCCGCACCACTGACTTGGTGATTCCCCGGGCCACGTCCTCCCCGCGGTATCGCAGCGCCTCCACCTGCGCCTTGCTGAGCCGACCAAACCGACGGAAGGCCTCAGCAGCAGCACCGCGCCGCCGCTGCCCCCTTTGCCCGTCCCCACCCTTCGCCCCATTGTTTCCATCCTCTTCATCATCGTCATCCTCATCGTCGTCATCGTCAGGTCGAAAACCAGGCTCGCGCAATTCCTCCTTCGCCGTTGCACTATCTTGCTGCTGCTGCTCCAGCGCCTCAGCCAGCTGCTGCCGGAAAGCCTCGTCTCCGGGGGCGAAGAAGGAGATGGCCGTACCGCTCTCCCCGCCGCGACCTGCGTGGCGCTCATGATTTGATTGGTATCGCAACACGAAGGTAACCGCACAGATAGGGTGAGGACAGAAAAGTAAAAGAAATAGCACATTCGCACAGCTTGGAGCGCACCTCCTCAGACGGTTAGGGTCGTCGTCACTGTATGCGGCGATAGCGAGCTGCCCTGTGAGCAAGGATGGCTTATTGCGCGTACGTGCTCATGCGGTCTCTCGAGGGCAATTCAATCCCAACACTCAGAAGGGGCGCGACACCGCAGCACACATTTGCCACGATGCGGAACCTCCACCTGCGCTCATTCCGCCCTCAATCAGGCCGGCTCAATTCCCGCATCTCGACTTGGCGAGTTCCCTCCACCCGAGTTCCACCCGCCTTGCTGCATCCCCCCTTTGCTCGTTTCACCGCCTATATACATGTACATATACAATAAAGCTGCTATCGTTAGTTCGCCCCTTGTTAGTCCGCCAACACTGGGCTGTTCAGGCCTCCCGGCCCACCTGTACGTCCCACTCGGTGCACGTAGCCCTGGAGGCTGGAGGGCGGGTCGTAGTTAATCACAGTACGAACCCCCTTGAAATCAATGCCTCGCGTGACACCGAACTCAGCGTCCTTGCGCGTGTTATTACGTCCTTTCCCTGCCTTCCCTAGCAACTTTGGCTTCTTCTTTGTCTGCTGCGTCTGCTCATCATTGAGCCCTCCTCCGCCTTTGCCGCCGTTGTGCGCGGAGGGCGCGTACACGTCGTCGGTCGCAATCAGGTAATCGAAAAGGCCCTTGTTGAAAGAGGCCAGAATATGGGATCGAGAGTTCAGCGGCAGCTCCGAGTTGAGCAGCGCGGGCCGCACACCGAAGGCTTCCAGGAACAGCCGCAACCGCACGCCCTCATCCACGGTGTTGACGAACAGGAGCGCCTTCTTGCGCACCAGGCCCAGTCGCAGAAGCGCCAGCACGTGGAGCAACTTATCGGGTCGGGGGCACTGGGGCGAGGTTCAGGAAAGCCGAACAAGAAGGGGCCAAAGGGATCAGCTGACGACCAAATCAGCGACCAAAAAGGGACTGGGTTTGTTGGGAGGGTTGTCGTTGGCGGAAGCGAACACGACGTTTGGAGGGTGGCCGTGAGAACATACACATGCAGACACGCGCCACCCACAAACGCAACGCTTTACTTGAACACTATGCCGGTGGTGACAAATCCTGTTGACATCCATAGCCTTTATATACCTTCGCGACAGCCACTGGCCTCAAATGAAGTAGCGCTAGGAATGTCAAGAACGGCGGTCAAGCTGCCGAGAAACGCTGCACTTCCACGCCGAGGGAAGACGCCTACCTGACTTGCGCACGTCGAGGATAGCCGCATTTGGCTCCAAGTAACCCATACAGCCCCTAAAAGCCTAAAAGCCTAAAAGGCTAAAAGGCTAAAAGGCTAAAAGCCGCTGCCCCGGCCCCGCCTCGACCTGCCTGGATGTAGAAGTGCTTGATGTCGACCGAGACACCCGACCCCGAAGCCAAGCTGGTGCCGTCGCGCCCCTCCCCCGCCGCCGCTGCCCCCCCTGCCGCTGCCCCACCCGCTCCTGCTGTGAGGTTGAGCGTGATGGGGTTGTGCAGCACCAGCTTCTGCAGCCGCTCCACGTCCTCACTAACGGTTGCGGACATGAGGATGCACTGACATGAGCGGGGCACCTGCAGCAGCGGCGCGAAGCGAGGGGAGCCGGCAGATTACAAAAAGGTGTGCATGCGGGCGGGCGGGGTGTGTGCTGCTGCCCGATCACCCGCCATACCGCCTCGTAAGATGTATCAGGCCGAGCAGTACCCTCGTGGCCCCGTCGCCATGTGGGCAGCAGACCGCGCTGCCTAGACCCGGCCCCCCCCACCCCCTCTCAGCTGCGCCATACTTGTAAGCTTTTCCTGTGCTACGACGTGCGGTTGCTCAGCGCCTTGAACGAAACTGGAATGTGTCATGCTCTTCCCTAAGCAAGCCGTGGAGCCCATGGCGTCTACCAACCCTCTGATGTTTCTCCCCTACGTCCACCTCTTCGTTCGCTTTCCATAGTTCTCATACTTCCACCGCATTGCTGCACTCGTGCGGACAGCTGCCATAAAGCATTGAGTGCGGGTCCCAACAAGTGTGTGTGTGGATATCCAACGGGACAAGAACAACCGACATAAAACCCAACTTGAGTCATTCCCACGGATAAGGCCCAACCGATCTCCCCATATCCTCTCCGTACCTGAGGTGCAAGCAGCTGCAGGTCCTCCTCGTAGCCGTACGACAGCAGCAGGTCCGCCTCATCCAGCACCAACACCGCCAAACGGGAGGGCAGCAGCGAAGGGGGCAGCAGGCCCTCGCGCAGCGCCGCCGCAATCTTGCCTGTGTGTGTGTGTGTGTGTATGCAGGTACGTCACACAGGAAGATGCAGGACTTGAATGAGGACTTTTTTTAAATGATCATAAGGGTATTGGAGGGCAATAATTTGTTCATTAAATAGATAATGTTTCCTTCGGCAACGTAACCCTAAGTTGTTGGCATATTGTGGGCAGAACCGCCATACTGGCCACACTGGCAAGCAGTTAGTTCCAATCCGACGTATCAACATGAGGACAGGAGCCCTGCTTCCTCCCCAATGCGGTCGTCCCTTCCGTGCCCATTCCCGCCCTCCCCCCAGCCGGTCCCCGCCGGTACAAACACACACACACACACCGGGTGTGGCGACCACGATCTGCCCGGCGCTGGCCACCGCGCGCCGCAGCTGTGGGCCCCCTTCCGCCACCAGGGCTGTGGCCTGTGGGTCGGATAGGGCCGGTTGAGCGAAAGACACCTTTGGTGCGTCCGTCGCGACGTGGCGCACAGTCTGATAGCCCAGCCTGATAGCCCAGTCTATAGCTGTGCCGGCTGAGGGCGTCATGCGCGCCCCAAGTGCACCAGACCCATGCAACCTCGTGGCCGTGGGGGCCCCCTCTCCAGAGGTTAGAGCCCTCTGTAATAATCGAGTCCGCGATCACGACTGACTGGTTGGCTGGTGGACTTAAGGTGGGATGTCACCCTGATGGCACCCTGAACCCAAAATAACGAATCTTGCCCAAAACGGAACTGTAGGTCGAAACCCGAACCCAAAGAGCGGGAGAGCCTTTTTTGCGTGATGCCCTCGAGAGGGGTGCACGGTGGCAAGGCGCAGAAGTGGGAGATACGAATATATGGTTAAATAGACATGCAGCCCGTTCCCTGAATCACGGCTCTGCGAAACAAAAGGAAGATTTGGGAACAACGGCTCTCATACCGGAACCCTAATCCCCAGCGGCTCTCATACCGTTATATCGGCTCCACAGTGCTGCGCTGTGGCAGCAGCTTCCTGCGCAACCTGCAGTACACAGGACGATGAGCGGGCGGAGGGGAGTGGGGACGGCAGAAGTTCATCGTGCCAAAATGTGTGAAAAAACTGGGCATGGCTTACAATTACGCAGCAATATGCATGCACCACGTCCTGCCCAACTGGAAGGTTGCTAGACGTTGGACGGACGTTAGCCGTTGGCGGCGCTGGCGGCTAGTATTCCGGAAAACCGACCTGCTGGCATAGCTCACGCGTTGGAACAAGAATGATTGCTCTGAAGCTTCCAGATGTATTGTCTGTTGACAGGAGCTTATGCAGTAAAGGCAGTAAGTATGCCAGCGTTTTTCCGCTCCCTGTCCGCGCACGCGCCACCACATCCTTGCCCTCTAACGTTCGAGGAATTGCTTCGAGTTGCACTGGTGTAGGCTTTGTAAAGCCACGCTTTCCTAGGGCCCTAAGCAGCCTTGGGTCAAGCCCAAGGTCCTGGAAAGACATAATTAGATATCTTATTTTTAGCAAGTATATAATTCCAATCTGTGCAGGGGCATAACCTTTTCGTCGTCTCCTATATATGATAAGACATATGACTCAATTTGTGCGTGCACTGTTATTTTAGTTTTGCATATATGTGGTTAAATGTACAGTTTCATGCACTATCCTCTCAGTAATGGCTAGGAACCAGAAAATTGTCTTCCGAAACTTGCTGGTGTGGACCTTTCTGCACGAATACCCAACGCCCGGCACAATCACACGCATTGAAGCCTATTCTATTTGTGTTTGAAAGCTAAATTTATCATGTTACTGTTGTAGTGTGAAATCCTGGCGTTTATATAAGGACTGATGCCAGTTCCGGAAGCAACACGTTGGCGAGGGGGAACGCTGAGGGCTTCTGGGTACCATAGGCCTGTTGTAAGTGATCGATACCGTTGGGACGCTCTGTCCTGATTCTGCACCCATGCAAGTGGCCTGTCGCTGTGGTTGTTAGGCCATTGATTCGAGGGCCTCTAGTCGTACATTGGCCCTCGCATGCAAGCAGCACTTCTTCCATCATTCATTGATTTTTCAGCCAAAGTCTTGCTGTTAGTGTTATCATAGGAAGAAGGAGCCAGTTCCCCGCTTCGCTTCTGCTTGGCAGCCGCTTTGATTGTCGCGAAAACCCTTGAAGATGAATATGCAGACGCTGAAAAGCAGCAAGCTCCAAAGGGCAAGTAGTCGTCTCCGTGAAATAGCGGCTGTTACTACGGTGCTCCGAAGTGCGGCGCCTGTCCACGCCCCTTGGACCGCCGTCCCTCTCGTGCTGCTCCCACCGAGACCAGCCCCTTTCGCTCGTCGCATGGCTCATCATGCTGCGTCTACTGCTGAAGCCCCTCGTTCCAGGTAATATAACTAATTATATAAAATTTTCACCAAAAGCATACCACGTTAAATCATTTTCACCCTTCCAGCGACAAGAGTTCATCCATGGCGGTGTCCGAGATCGGCCTCGTCGGCCTTGCAGTCATGGGCCAGGTAACGCAAATGAGTTTCGTACGTTGCAAGCCATCTGGAATGACGGTGCCGATTTGTGTTTGTTGCAGAACATGGCCCTCAACATTGCTGAAAAAGGCTTTCCAATTTCAGTTTACAACCGGAGTCACGACAAAACTGAAGCTGCTGTGAAGCGTGCACAGAAGGAGGGTGGGTGCCTGCGCGCGCACTGTTGCTTTGGCTGTCGGAGACGCGAACATCCCCTCGGGTGCAGGGCTCGGCGAAAAGCTACGCGGATATGAAACGGTGAAGGATTTTGTAGCGAGCTTGCAGAAGCCGAGGTGAGCGCCCGGCATCGCTGCTTATGTTTTCGGGTCCGCACTGAGGGCGTCATTACCCGCAGGCGTGTCATAATCCTTGTCAAGGCTGGTGCACCTGTTGATCAGACCATCGATGCGCTGTGCGAATACATGGAGCCCGGTGATATCATCATCGACGGTGGCAATGAATGGTGAGTGTTGAGGCTTGGGGGAAGTCTAGGATTCTGCGAACATGACGAAGAGTGAGGAACCCCAACGTGCGGTTCCAATTTTTGACTCTTTTAAAATGAAACATGAATCATGAATCAACATGGTGGGAATTTACGTTTCCGTTTTCATCTTGTACTTGATACCAATTTGGGATTGGGTCCTCGTATAGGCAAGATGAAGTTAGACAGTCCAGCTGAAAGCTTTCCCCCTTGTAATGGTGCCCTCGATCATCTAAACTTTCATGCCATGCCATGCAAATTCGTCGGCGTGTGGCAAACCCACCGCGCCCTGTGCTCCGCTGCCCGCATGCCGTCTTCAGGTACGAGAACACGGAGAAACGTGTGGCGAAAGTGTCCCAGAAGGGGATCCTGTACATGGGCATGGGCGTGTCCGGTGGGGAGGAGGGCGCACGCAGAGGTGGGTGGGCAAAGGCCGCGGCTCTGTCTTAGTGCGGGAGGTGATGTGTATTGGTTGAGTCAGGACTGAGAGGACAGCACCAGCAAGGAACCTTCGTCCTGCATCGCCCTAGTACTTGGCTACTTGCTCGTGTCCACATGCTCCCGATAGCGCGGTGGGATGTGTTGCATCTGCAGTTGCCTCTCGGTCGGGAGTTTGCAGCGCGGTCCAGGGACGGGCGCTGTGCTGATTCGTGCTAATTGCTGCCTTTTGACCCGCCTTTTCACACGGCCCGGCTCTGGTCCTGGCCCGCTACGTACCTCCTCCCGCCATCATGTACCGGTCTTCTTCCTCGTCCACCCTCTTCCGTGCCCGCTCCCGCCCCTCAGGCCCGTCCATGATGCCAGGCGGGAGCCCCGAAGCTTACACGCACATCAAGTCCATTGTGGAGAAGGTGGCTGCCCAGGTGAGCCAGGCTGCACTGGTGGACATGCGGCGCCTCACCTGGTCCCCAGTAGCCCGGCTCAGGAGTCGGCGCCACGGAGCCGATCCATCCCATCTAGTTGCCTTCTCAACCCCAAATTTGGATTTGTTGGGTCCCCCTCCTGGACTCGTTGTGTGTGCAGGTCGACGATGGTCCCTGCGTTATGTACATTGGCGGTGGCGGCGCGGGCAACTTTGTCAAGATGGTTCACAATGGCATCGAGTACGGTGACATGCAGCTCATCAGCGAGGTGGGAGGATAGGCTGAAGGATAGGCTGTGCTGCCGGTCCAGTGGTGAATGTGTACCCCTTTCACCATCAAAATGGATTGCGCACCGCACCCAGATGCAATGTGCTATCCCGGGTCGAAGCTACCTGGTGGTGTGAGCGAGGCAGCGGCGGGAAGGGGAGGAGGCCATTTGTAGGGGTCATCGGTCAGTGGTGATGATGATGGGATGCCGGGATAGCAGCAAGAGCTGACATATACTGGCCATGACATGTACTATAATCATAACGTGTCCTGATATGGTTGGTATTGCAGGCGGTTCTTGCGAGTGTCCCCTGTGACTTGTTTGGTTGATTGCGGGTGTGACTCGGTGCCGGTGGCCCGCAGGCATACGACGTGCTCAGGACCCTGGGCGGCCTCAACAACGAGGAGCTTGCGGCCGTGTTCAAGGAGTGGAATCAGGTGATGACATGCTGCAGAGCCCAATCCTACGCCACGACTGGCGGATCTGGGGGGGGCCCGCCGCACCGGTTAGCGGCCGATTTCAAATTCGTCTCGTGTCTCATGTGGCCAAATACATCACCTCATGGAGTAGTTTTCTGAGCTCCTATTTAGATCTGTTGTCGGTAGCTGCCGGGTATCAACACTGCCGGGTGGGGTAATCCCCTGCAGACCGCGCTAAGGCAACATGCACACTTAGGTCTCTGTGGTCACCACAGAGGTGGACTGCGACCTGCTCAACTTCTTCCCTGACGGGAGAGTTCATGTCGTCTTCTACCACCAGCGATCTGTCCTCCGCTTCCCCGCGCCCCCATTTTCCCGCACGCAGAGCGAGCTGAAGTCCTTCCTTGTGGAGATCACCTCCATCATTGTGAACAAACCCGACGATCAGGGGAAAGGGTACCTGGTGGACAAGATCGTCGACCAGACAGGGTCCAAGGGCACGGGTAAGAGCACTGCAAGGAGGCGGGCAGCCGGATGCAGCGAGTGGGGAAAGATTGCAGCCACCGACACCGGGATTGCTGAAGCTGGGTGGAGGTACCTCCGAAAAAAAGCGTCGGAAAAGGCTTAGGGTTTCAGAACATGCGTAGCGAAACAGTACGGGTTTTAGGGTTTTTTAGGGGTGTAGGGTCTAGGATTTTTGGCTTATGGTTTTTAGCTGAAGGGCGCGCTGCTCCCCAACCCCCGGTCCAAACCCAGTTCCCTAATCTACCTGCCTTCGCCCACCCGCCTTGCGCTTACATCGTATTGCACTGCCTCGACCCACAGGCAAGTGGACAGTCCAGCAGGCGGCCGAGCTGGCGGTTGCGGCCCCCACCATGGCCTCTGCACTAGATGCCCGGTACCTGAGCGCCTTGAAAGGGGAGCGGGTTGCTGCATCCAAGGTGCGCGTGCACCGGGTGGGGATACGATTGGCAAAGGCACAGGAGAGCCCAGGGCGCTCAAACGGGAGGAGGGCACTGACTCTTACAAGGACAGGTGATGCATGGGGGCAGGTCGGGTCCGGAATACGATGGCGCCCACGGGCCCTGAGTCCACCACCATGAGGCGCCCTCGAAGAGCGCTCTGCTCCCTCCGGAGCTGGCCCGGGTCGGGTTGATGGGCTGGTCTTAGGTCAGGGCGCGCAGGGTTGTTTGGTAACGAAACAGGGGGGTCGGGAGACAAAACACGCGCATGACAGCGACCAGCTGTCATCAGCTCAGTTTCTTCCTCTCGCAGCTTCTTAGAATCCAGTGCCACCGTCTAGTACTCCTTCGCCGCCAGCAGCAAGAGGCCGACAGGATATTACACCATGACGGCTTCTATTGCGCTTTCTTCTGCGTTTATTCGCGGCCCTAGTGGCGGCGGCGGCCTACAGTGCCGGCGTTTAGTGGATGATCTTGATTGGCAAGGGGCCGGGCCCCCGGGAGTATCGGCAAGCGATTCAAGGTGCCCCCGGATATTTAGTTGGGGCCGATTAACTTCACCCGAATCAGAGGTTCGTCGACATCTGTCCTAATCTGTCGACCGCAACCCAACTGGCGCCGTTCAGGTCTTCGGCTCCTGCGTTCAGCCCGGCCCCGTCGCCGGTGTGGATAAGGCCCAGTTGATCGCAGATGTCCGTGCTGCGCTCTACGCAAGCAAGATCTGCTCGTATGCTCAAGGCATGAATATCATTAAGGCTAAGTCGCTGGAGAAGAAGTGGAATGTCGACCTGGGTGGTCTGGCGCGCATCTGGAAGGTAAGGGGCGGTCGGCAGTCTTAGCAGCTGGCAGCTGCGGTCCCGCACTGATCCCATCTCCCAGGACCAGCCTGTCACGGGGAACGGCTGCCTGTCAAGGCATAGGTCAGTCAGCGGCAGCAGCAGCGGCAAACGACACCAGCAGCCTAGGTGGCCGCCGGTTTCATGCCCTGCGTTCCTCGCAGCTCATGAGCCCCATGCAGGCGGATCCGTTCCTCGCAGCTCATGAGCCCCATGCAGGCGGATCCGTTCCTCGCAGCTCATGAGCCCCATGCAGGCGGATCCGTTCCTCGCAGCTCATGAGCCCCATGCAGGCGGATCCGTTCCTCGCAGCCCCCCATCATATTGCTGCTGTAGCAGCCAGCATCCACAACTCAACAACGAAGAGCCGCCTCCCGCATACTGCCCGCACCAGATCCGCCTGGGCATGTACCTGCGCTGGCTCGAGTCGCACCGGCTGTGCCGTCACAACAACATGTTTGCTTGCTCCCGCTTGTTCCCCCGGCTGCCCTGTGCTGCTGCGTACCACAGGGCGGTTGTATCATTCGCGCGCAGTTCCTGGACCGCATTCGTCAGGCCTACGAGCGCAACGCCGACTTGCCCTCGCTGCTGGTGGACCCCGAGTTTGCCAAGGAGCTGACGGCGGCGGAGGAAGCGTGGAGGCGGGTGTCAGCACTGGCCATAACACACGGGGTACCGATCCCGTCAATGACGTCGTCTCTGTCGTACTTCGACACATACCGAAGGTACGGAAGCTTGCCACTGCCAGATGATGAAGTCGAGTCACACGGGTTGGGGAGCGGGGAAGTAAATGGGTATGGCAGCCTTACCCGGTATTCGGGGGTTCCCTCCTGGGCGCTCTTTGGGCTCTGCTTCGCATTCTCACAGCAGCTGTTGGCTACGGCTATTGGCTGCCAACCTGCCGAGGGCCTGGGGGTATGACTTTCAATCTACGGTGCTTCGGCGTCTCACCGTATCACTCCGTGACAATACATTGACGGACCCTCAGGATGGGGTTTTCCGCCTCCCGTCTGCTAGGGCCCCTTGTGGTGTGTGTGTGTGTGTGTGTGTGTGTGTGTGTGTGTGTGTGTGTGTGTGTCAGCATTCAGTAACATTTTACACTCACATCGCCACCTGGTCCGTGTCCCTGTCCTGCTGGGTCGCAGGGAGAAGCTGCCGGCCAATTTGGTTCAGGCGCAGCGCGATTTCTTCGGATCACACACCTACCAGCGCTTCGACAAGGAGGGCTGGTTCCACACTGTGTGGGACGACACGTTCGGGTCTGCCGACTCCATCACCACCAGCGGATACGTAGTGTAAAAGCACGCGCTGCACCGCGCGGCTGGAGCACCCACCAGCCGCCACCGCCAAAGCGGCGGCATATCGCAGCATGTTCGTTGTGTCAGGCTGCCTTCTTGTGGTACGAGTCGCAGGATACAGTGACCGCATGTTTTGATCGGCACGGATAGTTGAATACAACTTGCGCGCAACCGGAGCTTGGGTGGGGGCGTTACTAAGGGGATCTTAGTAACAGCACTCCTTCCCGGTATAATGATTCTGCTGGTGGGCAGGCTCGGCGCGGTGGGGTACCACCGTTGATCGTCGACCGCGATCACGTCGGCCTTCCACGTCGCATCGGAAGACCTACCGTATTATAGCGACGCTGCGTCTGGAGTTATGGGGCGGTCGTGTGTTGCTGATGTGTGTGGTGGACCGCAGATGCGCCATCCGCTGCTTGATGAAAAGCCATAACTCCCAAGAGAGAGATATTCGTTGTCATGACCAGTGCGCAGTGCGCAGTGAGCCACGGGCGCGAAGCAACCAGCGACATTATTTTCACAAGTCTTACATTGCCGCAGCGGATGCCATGGCCGGGGAGGAAGAGACAGGGAGGGGGGGCTGCAGGAGGCCCCCCTATGGAGACACATGCGCCACTTGGCGCTAGTATGCGTCTCCGCATGTGTGCTATGCTGCGCGAAGTCTTTCCCCTTGTCGGGGGATCCGCTAAACAGTGGGGCTGGTTCATTCTTTATACGGTACATTTGCTGTTGGTGATGTGGCATGTCAACATGGCGTAGGTTTGCGCGTTGTTTGTGTGTGTGTGTGTTACAGCAGTGACCCAATAATCGTCAAGGATGACACGTGTGTGGCATGTCTCACGTCATGCGGAGCGTCTGTCGAACGGGTTGCAACATTGTCGGGCAGACCATTCGTGCCGAAGCTGTTAGAACCTGGTAAAATCCACAAGCGCTTCTCCGTAATGTCCTGCAACTCAGTAAGGTGCATTGCTTGTAATCTGCGCCACATTCTTGCCATCGCTCCGTATCAGCATCCGAGCACCGTATCGTCACAACACCCAGAAAACGGTTTGTCAATTTCAACGAGTTGTGGAAAGGAAGAGGAAACTAGAGCACACTAGTACAAGTATTCCACCTGCACACTGAGTGCGTCACATCACCAGCTGCCAACACGGAAGCACATACGTAGTCCTTCTCTTTCTTCTTCTGCTGAAAGGTCGTGGAGGAGTGCGAACACAACAACTTCGTCCACAGAAAATCCAAACGTGTGTACAATGCACTCACGTGTGCATCCAAGATGGCGGAACCGTTACCAATTCACCAACAGCGGTTACACGGGGGGGTGGATGTGTGCGCACAACGGAACAGCGAGACGGACCAACAAGATGTACAATGATCATTTTCCTTACTTCCCAACCACGCGCATCAGTGGACACCCCCCCTCCCCATCATTTGGTCGTCATCGAGCACCAGCCAGAACTCGTGATTCGTGCGCGCTTCACAAAAGGGGCCACCTGGCGCGAGAGCTTGTATCCTCTTCATTGCACCGCTACTGGTGCCAAAAGATGAGCGTACTCATCGCCGACGCTGCGGTTTGCGGAAAGCCCAGTCCACCTGCGTTCAAATAGGAGACGGGTAGGGCGCAGATCGATACCCGACTTGATGAGGTATAAACACAGCAGCTCATACTTCTGAGCAGCTGAGGATACATTAGGACAGTGTAACCGAGTGAGGGTTGCCCCAGGGACAAATGGCAGCACCCCTAAGCCGTCCGAACCGCCCCCACAAGGGGATATACAAATGCACATGTCTGTGCGCCTAACGATCAACGCTCAAAGGCACCGAAAACACGTTGGGGAATGTACGGCATGACGCGCCGCTACGGCGGGAAGGGGCGGATGAATGACCCATAAGAATGCGTAATCGCAGAGCAGCTATGCTTTAGGAAACGAGATTGTCTGCATGGAAAGCAAGCTATCACATATAGACTGAAGGGGCGTTGAAGGCCGGGCATAAATATCGCCGACAACCTTTTTGGAACTTGCCTGGATGGTCTGCTCAAGCAACTTGTTCCCGTTCATTTCGTTAATTGCCGCTTGTGCCTCCTTTTGCCCTTTGTACTCCACGAGCGCATAGCCCTTTACGAAACCAGTCTGGCGGTCCAGGTTCATGTAAATGTTTTTGACATCCCCGAATTCCGCAAAAGCCTCGTGGATGTCTTCTTCCTGAGCCTCCTCGTTCACATTCGTAATAAAAATAACCCAACCTTCCACGGACGCGGTAGGCCCTGGCTTTGCGTTGGGATCCAGCTCCTTGAAACGTGCTCCCCCATAACGGTCTGCCCATTCGGTTGTATCGCGATGTCCACGTCCCTTCCTTCTCTTATCTACGCCTTGTGCACGGTCATCATGGTCCATGTCGTCAGCCATTGTACCAGGTCAAATAAACAAAAGAAATTAATCGGCACGTAAAATACACAACAAGAACAACTCTGTGTCCGAGTGCCATGCGTAGTGAAGACATGCTTGGAACTAGTTTGCAAATTAACGGCCTTCCGTACAGCTTGGCCCAACCCCTAACGACTTTGAGCCAAGACTCGCAAGAAGGAAGCAAGCTTAAACATGGGTTATTATTAGTTACTATGGCGTAAAATTTAGAAAACTGTACGCCATGAAGTTTTTTGCCTGATTTATGGCGCTCGTCACAACGTGTTTACACCGTGCCAACACATATTAGGCCTGCAAGCTGCGATCCCTAGAGGGGGAAGATTTACCAGCTTGAGTTATCAGGTTGTTTACCATCTATCCTGGGCCTGCTCGCATAAGACATTCCCTGCCGCGTTTGGTGTATGCAACCGCCGCACGTGAGTTCCGGGCGACCTCCGGAACAAGGAATACGGGATGGATCCCACTGCGGCCAGCGCCTTGAGTAAGAGCGCGTTCCTATTCATCCTTCTGATTGCGGTATTGCTTGGGTGCGGGATTCGGCGAACAGGTTTCAAGTGGGCAACGGAGGTAAGGACTGAGGACCCAGGGCATAATGGGCTGGGCTACAGCTATTTGCATTAAGGAGGATATTTGTGGGAAGAACACATCACCGGAAAGATTCTGATCAAATGCCGTCATCGTACAGGCTGCGGAAGTGCGTGACCCGCGGGCCTTAGAGTCGCGTGCCGCTACCGAGTCTACGCACACAGAGAGTCAGCACGGCCCACAGAATCAATCAGACACGAAGCGACTGAATGATGCCTGGATTTGCGAGAGTCGCACTCGGACGACATTTACGTCACGAGCACCGCTTGCATTCAGATCGTTTACATCATTTGACGAACGAAGCATTTGGAACACGTGTTGCAGCCTCTCCACCAACGTTTCTCAAACATGTTCATTAAAACAAATGCGCAATTGGCGGCCCTGCGATCGGCGTTTTCTCAGTTTTGGTACCTGTTCTTCCATCGCGGGGCTCATATTGAATCTGGACCTGCATTTGTCCTAATTCTTTAGGCAAGCCGCCGGGTCCTGCCGGGCCTCCGGGACCCAGCCCCATCTCCCAGCTCCACCCTCATCCTTCTTGTAAAGCGTCTGTCGGTCTAGGCTCTCAACGGGTTCGTGCGGCTTAACATGTCGCCATTACCGATATGACCATAACCACCTCATGACACATGACTCCTCACTTCCTCTTATTTCTAAGGTCGGCAAGCGTATTCGGATATCAGCAGTAATCATCAACATTTCGGACTGTCAGTGCCTTTATGTATGGCAAGTACGTCTTCTCTCATTCATACAAGTGTCCGGGCCCCACGGTTTGTTGGATGCCATGTGGCTCTGCAGGGGAGTGTCGCGCTGCTTCTGGGCATGAGCACCGGGGGGGCCATGTTTCTGTACGCCTGGGTGAGTTGAGCGCGGTGGTGGTGGTGGTGGTGTGTGTGTGTGAGGGGGTTGGGAAAGAGGGGAAATGAGAGGGGGGGACGAAAATAAGGCAAACCCCACAAGACGACGCGGAGGGACCAAGTCGAGAAAAAAGCTGCGATATACGACAAAGTGATCGGAACGTGGGCCTCATTAATTTGGTAAATATCAGAAGGCGAGGCAAAGCAGATCTTATTTTCCAGATTGGACGAGCAAAAAAAGAGAAGGTGGCCGTCTGGGGATTTTGCTTAGGCCGTTCCTGTATCACCCCCTTTGTCAGGAGCTTGGCTGGGTCTCTCCTGTGCGGTGGTTGGGTCGGGGGTAGATGATGGCGCACGTGACAATCAGTCATGCCTTCCCCAACACATTCCTCTGATGCTCGGTTCCCTAAGTGTGCGCAACATCCACAGCACATCTTTGCATGCATGCCGATGGAACTCCCATCATGTTTATCACGACTTGTTAGCCACTGAACGTCACTCCGCTTTCGGCCCACTTTGAAACAGTTGACGCTCACTAGCTGTCTCCGATCAGCGTCCCCTGGCCGCGGCGGCGGTGAGCGGCCCTACCTTGCATTCCTTCCTTCCTTCCTTCCCCGCTGCGAAGTTTCCGATCCTTCCAGCTCCACTGCCTCTCCCTCTCACCACCACCACCCCCCATTCCCATTCCCTCCGCCCATGGCCTCCTTTCAGCTGCTGGACCCCCAACACCGCGTTCCGCGCCGGCTGGTGGCCTTCGATGAGGACGTGTTCTTCCAGGTGCTGCTTCCCCCCATCATCTTTTCGGCAGGTGGGCTCCGAAACTGCCAGGGGCATGTGACGAATACTTGGGCCTGGTCTCTGGTAGCTGGGGGGGTTGACGAGGACATCCTAAGCACCAGCACCAGCAGGGGAGGGGAGGGGAGGGGAGGGGGCACATTGTTTGGCAACATCAGGGTCAGGGGCCGAGCAGAAGCCAACGACGGCAAACACGGCCACGCATGGGCATCAGTGGGCGATGTGGTTTTGCTTCATGTGTCCGGTGGTGACGACCATTTTGGCCCGGTGGCATGCCGGAAAGATGAAGGGGAGGCGGGGGGTGGAGAAGGCCAGGCGAGAGCGGTCCAGCCCGCTGTCATTGGTGCCGCCATTTGCGCCGTGTCTGGACGTAAGGCCCTTCGCCGCACACAGCACAGGGCCTGCTGGTGCGTCATTTGCTGCTTCAACTTTTCCTGCCACCATGTGCGTGCGCGTGCGCCCATAGAAGGGAGGGGAAGGGCGTTAGAAAACCCATATACGCACACACACAGTCTCTCTCTCTCTCTCTCACAGTCCCACCCGATCTGCCCGTGTCAAGTCCGAGCCCAGGTCCGAGGGGGAATGGGGGGCAATGCGTGTTGAGTTCATGTCGGTCTGTTCGTGCAGGCTTCTCAATTAAGAAGAAGCTGTTCTTCCGCAACTTCATGACGGTGATGCTGCTCGGTGTGGGTGGCACCATCTTCACCGCTGTGGTCCTGGCCGCAGGCTCATTTAAGTTGATGGTCGCGGGTGAGGCCGAGGAGGGGGGCGGGATCCCTGAAGGAAAGGGGGGAACGGGGAAGAGAGGAGTGGAGGAGAGCAGTGTAGCACCTGCATACCGGTAGCAGTAGCAATATAGCAACCTGCAAATGCAGCGGCCTAAAGAGGTGTTAGCTCACACATTTCGTTTGCTCCGTCCCCAAATCGGAATTGGAAGCACCCGGATCAACGCTATGACATCTTCGAAACCATTGCTCGTCATTCATCTGCCAATTGCCGTGGTGCCCTCTACCCTTGCACTCCCGCATAGCACCAGTACCGCGTCCTCCGTACAATAAAACCCAACCGCGCGATCTCTGCCCCCTCCTGTATCCGTCCTCTCCTGCCCCCTTTCCCCGTCAACCCCCACCCAGCTGGTCTTCCCCGCCACGGTTTGCTGCGCACCAGCCTTGCATTAGGCTCCGTGCTCAGCTGCACCGACAGTGTGGCGGCGCTGCAACTGCTGCACAAGGACAAGGAGCGGGTCCCACTGCTCTACTCGCTGCTATTCGGCGAGGGGGTGGTGAATGACGCCACCGCCATCGTCCTGCTGGGAGCCATCACGGCAAGATGCGGTTTGGAGAAGAAAGGGACGGCGGGTAAAGCGGCTTCTTTAGGTGTCCAAAGACAGTATGATTCCGATAAGCAGGTTTGTTACAGATCCAGAAGAAGATCCCGACGCCGCCGGCGACGGAGAGGTACAAGCCAGGGCAGCGCTCCGCTTTAGGTTTGATACGGCGAGCGGGGCGTGTCCTGAGGGGCGATCCTGCTTTCTCAGCCCAGGCAGCTTTCTCACGTCACCCGCACGGCCTGTATGTTGGCGCTTTCCTTGCTGTCCCCTTTGACGAGACCGCATCATTTGCCCTGCGGTTGCCGATCCAGAATCTGCCGAACGGTTCGGATGAGGAGGACAACCTGAACCCCGGCGCATTGGGGCGTCTGGCACTGCGCTTCAGCCGCCTGTTTGCTCTCAGCACGGCGCTGGGGCTCGGAGTGGGTTTGATGAGCGCGATCATTGTCCGGTGGGTCCATGGTCACTGCATGGTCGGAATGTAAGTCGGTCCGTCGGTCCATCCCACACTGTGCACACATGAGCTTAACCCATCATTCTATGGTACGGGAGGGTCCCTCCGCCAGAACATGGCCGACGGGGTATACATGCGTGTGAGCATGGCTCCGGGGCGCGAGGTGAACCAGGTGAGTGCCTCTGAGCTGTTGTTGAATCAATCTCCCCAGCCCTAATGCTGCCCCCTATGCAGCCTGCCGGACAGAGTACGGGAAGGCTGCGGATTCAGATCCAGTTCCGAACCCAGATCCGGACGCTGACGGGGGAATGCTGTTGCGCAGCCATGCCAGTCCTCGGGGACATCATTGATTTTATTGATCATTGTCTGGCGGTACCCACATCACTGCCTTCCTCCCCCCCTCTGTCCCTACACCCGGCAGGTGGTTTTTGCGGCGCCCCGGCGGCACTGGGGTCGGGCCTCGCGCCGCGCATACCACCGCACCGTGTCGTGCCCAACCGCATAACTCCCCCTTCCGGCCCAATCCCGACATGGAGGTACTTGCGGTGGCGTTGTTGGGGCTGCTGGCATACTTCTTGGCGGAGGCTTTGGAGCTGTCTGCGGTGCTGTCTGTGTTCTTTTGCGGCATCGCTATGAGCCACTACACCTGGCATAACCTGGTGCCGGCGGCCAAGGTGCGGTGCAGAGGAGGAACGGGGTTCGAGGGTGTCGGGAGTGGAAGGGGAAAGGATGATAAGCCGTACTGGGGGTTACGTCCTGGGGTCCCGCGGAGGATAACGCTTATGTCCCACCGTCCGTCGGTGCCTCCGTCGGAAGGCGGGGTTTCATGACCGGCAGTGCGTACAGGGTCCCCCATACACACGATGCACGGCCTAAGTGCATCAGCTGGCCCCGATAGCGAGGCAGAGCGCCTGCTCCCCTCCTTCCCTCTGCCTCACCGGTCGTCGCCGTTTCTACCTGCGCCCACAACACCGCCCACTCTGCCCATCCTTTGAAACGCAACCCCCAATTTGGATCATCCGGATTCTGGATCCAGATGATTACTCGGCACGGCTTCCACGTCATCTCCGCCGGGTGTGAGGTGGTACTGCTGGTGGCCGCGGGGTTGGATGTGTGGGCCACGTCGGCGTGGTGGTGAGCACGTATGGGTCTGTTTGCGTGCGGGATGGTGCCAAGAGGAAAACCCACCTGACGAGAGGGAAGAAACCAAATATCGCACCGGAACCTACTGACAGCAACGTACAGCCAGCAACGTCCTCCATGACGACGTCATCACTTCACTTAAGCTTCCACTTGTCCGTTACGGTGGAGTCCGTAAAACACGCATACGGGATCGCGTTGGACTGGATCCAGATTCGGATTCGGATACATCGACTGGTGTCGGCTGGCTATCCAGCACTTACACGAAAGGGAACCGGTCCGCCCGATCCTGTCCGATCTGACATTTTAACTTCCCTTCTCCCCCTCGTTTACCCTGGATCCCTCCCCCCTTCTCCCCCGCCCACTCCCCTCTCCTCCTCCTCCGGCCCCAACCCCGAGGCGTCCTGATCCCGGGCCCCACCCTGAGCGCTCCCTCCGTTCCTCCTTGGAGTTGGCGGGAGGTCTGATGGTCCTTCTGGCCGTCACCCGAGCGGCAGTGATCTTCCCGCTGTGTTGGGTCGCTAATCGGGTGTGGCGGAGAAGGGACCCAGTGTCCCAAGAAGGGGCCGCGGTGCTCTGGTGGGGCGGCATACCCCGGGGGGCCATCACCTTGGCGTTGGGCTACCACTGCTTCTACCAGGAGGCGGGTACGTGCTGTGTTGGGACCTGGGAGACAGGGTCTGATGGCCAGATGCCTCCGATTTCCGGCCACTGTGAGTGCACCGGGAACGCCCAGGGGATGTCCAACGCACACTGCCCCTGCCTACTGCCCGCCCCTGCCGCTGCGGTGTGCCGTATGTCATACCGTGGCCCTCCCATCTGCCGCGAAGTGGTCCTCTTAATAAACTGATAGGTCCACTCCCAATCGGTGAGTGCAAGGGGTCCCAATCATGACCCGGTCACGGCAGCTCCTCATTCAGGAAATGAAGGCCGAGCCGCCGTCCCCACTTCTGGCCGTCCCCTGCTTGCCCCGTTCCAGCATATCGACCTGAGCAGCAGGTGGTTATCTCGGCGGTCATCTTTGTGGTGGTGGCCACGACGGTGGGGCTCGGAGCAGTGACGCAGGTGAGGAGGCGTGGAAATGTAGGTAGTTGCTACAGTTGGTATACTGGCGGCGGGATGTGGTGCGGTCCTGGGCAACAGTGGCGCGCGCTGTCAGGATGAAACCATGCACCCAACCGGCAACCGACAATCCACCTCGGGCTCCGTGTTCTCTCATACCTCCACGCATTACCCCCCTCACCACAGGCGCATCTGTGCATTCAACCAGGGTGATTTCCCCAGTGGCCCTGTGCCCCACTCCTAATGTCTGGTTACGACTGTTGCCTTCAAGCTGCTAGCATATTGCACTTGCGGCTCCGCGGCTCCGCTGCCCCGACTCCCGGTTCTCTTGTGGCGACCGGTGTCCGCTCCGCCGGCTACAACGCGGACCTCCAGTCTTTAGTCCAATACCCTGGCGTGCTTCCGCCCCGCCCTCAGCCCGTCATGCAGGTTCTCATGCCGCTATCAAGCACCCCCTTCCGAGAACCTCCTCTTTTAAGGCACCCCCCACCAGAGAGGCGGGGCCCGTCGGGTGGTACTGGCGGGGAAGGAGATGTCATGGACGTTGCTGATATGCCTCCCACCAAGTTGCCACCAGGTTCCGCCCGTGAGGCCGCCGGTGCGGCCGTGACGGTGGCGGCGGAGTGTTGCGTCCCGGGGGAACCCATTCGGGGACTCGGGAAAGGGGGCCGGTTGAGTGATCAGGGTAGCGGAGGCGCTGGAGCCTATGCGGGCGGATCACAGGGTCATGACGGCCAGCGCCCGCTGCTGCGGGGTGGTGGTAACGGAGCGGATTCAGTGAAGTGCAGCCGAGAGGGGGCCGCCTCCATGCTCGTCGAACGCCGCTGCACTCGGGAGGCCGCCGCCACAGCAGTAGATACGAATGCGTTGTTGTGGCTGGGTGAAGTACCGGGAATGCCGTATAGCAACACCGGCGACGGCGACGGTGTCGCGGGGCACCGTTTTTCTTTTGGCGAAGCTGCCATTGGAACAGACACTGGCATTGATGGCTGGGGTTTGGATAGGGATTCTGGAAGCGGGCTGCTACCGGGGAGGACTTCGGGGCATGCGGGCGAAGGGGCGTTCGGAGAGGAGGAGGAGGACGGCGAAGGGGCCGCAAGTACCTGGGTGCATAGGCAGTGGAGGCGACTGGACGCCAAGTGGCTGCAGCCGCTTTTCGGGGGCAGCCGGGCCGACCCGCCAGGAGGAGGTGGTTTTGTGTGAATGCTGGCGTCGTCGTTGTCGATTTGGAAATTTGGGATTGAAGCAGGGCTTGGAGGAAGATAATGCTTTGCTTTCGTAGACGTTGCGGTGGTTGGATGGCGTCATGCCGTGGGTATATTCAAGCCAGCCAGCCAGCCAGCTGCCAACTTTGCTGACTTTAGGTATAACAAATTGGAAAACTGGGATCCATGAATTTATATATCGCCGAAGACGGAGTTTCTCGTCGGCCATACCGTTTCATATTAAACTGCTGGTATCGGAGCATTTGTAATTCGATCAATAAAGAAGTCAGTAAATACTTGGTGAGCATTTTCAATTTCCTGGAAATGGAACAACGTTTCGTAGCTAAATGCTTACTGTGCAATACTTCCATTGTTCTTAAGGCTCAAGTCTTAGGGCTTCGGAGGCACGGAACTTCACACTACCGTTGTTTTCTACCATCACGACGATTCGCTGTCCGGTTTTTCATCAATATTTAGTTAAGTCCAACACCCTTCAGTTCGATAAAGCCATACGCAGAAAGCAGAATTTGAAATCATAAGCAAGGTCTAGATTAGCCATGTGCGGTAATGACCCAGGTGCAAGGGCGATCAATCGGCTCGGTTCGGGTTGGCCACCTCACCCCGGCCCGCACCCATCCCACCGCCGCGTGGGGCGCCTTGCCTCCCTCGCAGCCGCTTCCGCACCTATTGCCACCGCAGTCGTGGCCAGCGCGGCAACAGCAAGTCTTGCCTCCGCCAGCACGTCCGCTTCTCCTCCTTGGCCCTCTTCTCCGCTGGCCTCCGCCTCAGCGGTCCCGCCAAATGCGCTCATGGAGCTCCTTGGACCCCACTTGTCACAGCTAACGGCACACTGGCTCACAGCGGCATGGTGAGCCACCGTCAGCAAGTCGGCACACTTCTTTACCGAGTTGTTGTGGGGATGATGGGTTATTCCTTTTTCCGTACTTCTTCTTCTTCTTCTTCTTCTTGCGTCAGCAGAACCATTACGATGGCTTGCGGGTTACGACGGCTGTGGCTCATGCATGTGTCCTAAGGTGCCGTGCCTCTTGAGCCCGCACCACCCGGCCAGGGCTCCAGTCCAAGCAAGACTGCGAGCAGCTCATATGCTCACTTACCCTCACTACCTCCGCCCCAATCGTAACCCATCCATGCCCTTCATTGGTCCATTACCATTTTTCAAGCTTAACTATCAGCACTGATTGGTTGCGGCGGTTGGACATGAGCGAATGACCTGGTGACAAGAGCTTTCCTGTGCTCGAGTTTTCATTGTTGAGCTTCGCAATAACTTGCTTCCCTCCCTTTTTCCATTCCCCGGCTGCAGCTCCCACGCCCAGCGGCTGTTGGAGGGGCACCTGGCGGAACTGCACCAGGGGGGCTGTCCAGCTACTAGTGCCCTCCTGCGGGCCCACATGTACGGTGCGGCGGTGCAGGTGGCGACACTGGGTTTTGCAACCCATCTGCTAATGCTGGTAGGGAGCGGCGGGGACCGGGTGGGGGATGATGATTTACCTTCCCTGGCTGGGGTAGTAGGAGTAAAGCGCGAATCACCTCAAGCGAAGGGGCTGCTCGGAGCGGGGAGGCGGTTATGGGTGATGGTGATACGGGTAGTGGAGGAACGCCGCAGAAGGGGGTCTGGGGGAGGTGGAGGCCACACAGTCGCGTGGGGACAGGTACAGGGACCTGCTGTAGGTCGCGCCATGCAACTGGCTGCAGTGGGGTTATGAGACGTCCATCCGGCAGTGCTTGGAGCCGCGTGCGTGATGATCGTGTCTGTATGGGGGTCCTGCTGGGCCCTGTGTGCTTGTTGGATGTGTGTGGAGATAGAGCCAAGTCATACATCCTCCACGTACACGCTGCTCAACCGCCTCCCTGACGGAACCCTCAGGACCGGGCTGCCATCCTCCAAGGTCAGGTGTGGCGACTTCTGAGCTGGACCCTGGTGCATGCGGGGCCGATACACCTGGCGGTGGGTGGGTTGGATCTTGGGTCTTGGGATGGGGTGGGGGAAAGACTTATAGACAAGACCCGGTGCTGCTGTAGGCATGGCTGTCGCGTGTGGGACTGCGGGACTGTGGGGCGAGAGGCTGAGGGGCCTAGGAGCCTGGGCTGGTGAGAGACACGACCGGGCCCTCCTGGGGACCCACCACTGATTCATTGTCCTGCAAGCATCCGCCTGCCTGCCCGTGCCGCAGCGCACGCTTCTGCCCCCTTCTGCCCCGGGGGATATGGTTATTGATTATGCAGTATCCATTTTTTTTTGTATGAGGGCCCCCCTGCAGACCAATTACATGGCTCTGGCTAAGCTAGGTCCTCAGCTGGAGCGGGTGGCGGGGCAGAAGCGCTTCACGGCCATCTATGTTGGCTCCGCCGCCGCTGCTACGATCTTCTCCTTAGCGCTCAACGGTGGGAAACCCAGTCTGGGTTCCTCGGGGGCGCTGTTCGGTCTGGCGGCAGCACTCTGGCGATACCAGGCGGTCCACTCGGCGCTTCTGCCGGCAGAGGCCGCGGAGTCGCTACAGGTGGCGGGGAAGCGGGCAATGCAGGTGGCGGGGGCTTATCACCTGCTGCTGTGGTCCCGATTGGACATCTGGTGGGTGGGGGCCTCGGGCGAGAACCTGGGGGCTAGTGGGGCAACTCAATGTTGGTGCATTAAAATATCATATGAGGGCGAGGGTCTTCGAGCGCTCGTGGCCCAGGTGATAAGGATGTGTGCGTGCGTGTGCGTTTTGGGGGGAGGAGGCGGCTCGGGAGAAGGGGATGGGAGAGCAGCTTGCCCCAGTGGTGCACATATTTATGTGGGTGGGCCTGCTGAGGGCGGGCTTGCTGAGGGGGGCTTGCGGCCTTCTTCCTTTCCTCACCTCCTCACTGTCTCAGCTCGTGCCAACTTGATGACCATACCTAATTAGCAGCTGACCCACATCGCCAAGCATTGCAATGCCGCTTGCGGCAACACACTGCTGAGCGTTAACTCTGTCATACATGTAGCCAATGCTGCCGAACGCACGAGGGAAATCATACGAGTATACATTATGGACCGATGCGAGTGCACGGAGTGTTTTTCTTGGCGCTAGGTTGCATGTGATATTCCATGCTGTCGCTTTCAATGTTTGCCATTGGGATTATGGACAGGGGCGCTCTGCTTGTCAAGCTGTTTTGGGTTTCTGCGTTATCAACATCAGATCACATCAGGTCATAATTTGTCACATTGTCTCACATCTCAGATCATTCCAAATCTGGTGTCCATTATGGATTCGTACATGTGCTGGGCCCCCTTGTCGCTTCAACGTCCCCCCCAACAGTGCACATGTCGGAGGGGTGCTGGGTGGAGGAGCGCTGGCAGCACTCTTGGGACCCGCGTTCAAATTGGAGAAGGTTCCAGGAACAGGACTGGCGGGCTGGCCGAGGGCTCTGTTGAAACTGCCGTTTGGTATTGGTGCTGGGGGCGACAGTGGCTCGGCAGCGGGTGGCATGCTATTCCGGGACTGCCCATGGTGGCGAGTGTTTGCAGACCCTGAACCGCGCGGCAGCATTCCATTCCCACAGCTGGGTCCCGCTCATAACGTGACTGCTGCGGCGGCGGCGGCAGCGGTGGAGTGTCGGCGAGTAACGCGCCACTGACCACGATGCCGGGGGGGGATATGTGCGGAGGGGGCCCAGCCAGGAGCCAGATAGGAGCACGTGCATGACCAATAAATAGCTAGGACGGAACAGTCACGACATATTTGGCGAAAGGGGACATGGGAGGCGCTAAGGCTTGACGTGGGTGCATAATCGGAGCTGAGATGTGCCGCGCAGGCGGGTCTAGGTAGCCTAGTAGGTTACCGGAATGCGAGGACCCCAGGGTGAGTACGAAGGCATGGGCGTAAATGCGGTAGAGAAACCGACAAGCAACCGCTGTTGGGAGCGATACTGTCGTCAAGTAAGTGGCCAGACGTCAAGCAGCCGGGACCAACTAATACCAGATAACTTGATCTGCTGGGTTGGGAAATGAGGGAGTCGTTGGTCGATGGATGAAGGGATAAAGATCTTATCAGCGGGTGTGACCTTGGGGCGGGGTGGGGGATTGTGAAGGGGAGCTGAGAGCTGTTGTGCGAGTGAGGGCGACTGAACAGGAGAGCAAGCTGGTGACTGACGGCTGTCCTGGCCGCGTTGTCTAGCTATATTTTGAAATCCAGCCTGGACTTGATGGGTAACAACAGCGCAGCTGTCCGTTGTATGTTTGCGGATTTGTTCGCTGCATATCCAGCTGGCTCATCCTGATCAGGCAACGAAGGAGCTATCGGATGTCTTGGAGCCAATTACCTCAAGCCAACTCCGAATCACCTCCAAACATGCATGCGAACACAATCGTAGGATTTTCTTCAGGAAGGCAAGGATTCCACATGCATGTCGCATACTTTGATGCATATCCGTACGGTTTAGGGTTTTATGCATTATAATGAAAGCTAGCTAGTAATGCCCTAGGCAAGCCGATCGAATCAGAACTCAGTGAACGAGCCAGCAGGGGGCCCTTTAGGATGCAGGAAGCTCAGGGTACACCAATTCTGCTCGAGCAAGTTCGGTCCGCGCAACTCCCCTAACACCAGCCCGTCGGAATTGAAACAGTTCTAAATTACACATGTGAAGCCACAGGAACCAAAGCGTGACATGACATCGCGGGCTGCTGGTTTTGGCTGGGCGAGTGAATAGCCTGGGTGGGTGGGTGGATTGGTGTGTCACTGGCTGGGTGCGTGTTGACTAGATGTGTGGTGATATGCATGTGTGATTGGGTGGTGGGTATGTGTGGTTGGCAAATAAAGTGATACGACAGAATGACGGCATGACGATGAAGTACTGATGATATATGAGGGTCAGCCCAGCTAACGGTGGTGTCCAAAGACACCGGTTATGAGGCCAGATATATACGTCCAGGTATCACGACACCGCCGGTCTTCAAGGAGCCCCCAAGGTTCTCAGATCGCATGTCCGGTGGTCCATCATTAACCATAGGTGAGGTGGTGGAGTTTGACCTCCATCCGATCGCTCATTGCACAGGGCCAAGATGCCCAGGCCAAAGCCGCTCCAGCAGCAGCTCTGGGTCCCCCATTAGTCCATCACATATCACACAGGGACAAGATGCATGTCCTGGCCAAAGCCGCTCCTGCAGCTAGCCTCCACTCCTGCATGCAACAGCAGTTTTACTTCCGCTTTACCTGCATGCACAGCGTAGAAATAAAGATTTCATTTCTTATTTATACTTTGTATGAATGATCATTATGCAAAGGAAAAATTACGACATAATCAGCAATCAAGGGATGCCCCACACCTACCTGCTGACGATCAACAAAAATCCCTCATTTTTATATGCATGCATTTCCGCCCCCTCCCTCACCCCCTCATTCCTCACAAGGCCCAGACGTGCGTGTCTGGGCCTTTTTTCTCAAGAGTACGACTCGCAAATACTCGAACACCTTGAAGACTGTTGTCCGGTATTCTCCCCAGGGTGGGTGCTGGTGTGGGTTCACCTGCCACCTGAGCCTGTCGTACACATACGTAAGACCCCGCTTCTTACATTTCTCCGGAGCCAGCTGGAGTACGAGGCTGTCGCCCAGCGCCTTATCTGTAACAGTCTAGAAGAGTTATCTTGACAATTGGCGACAATGATCTAGTCACATACGGATACTGTGTACAGGATTATACAGCCATAGCCATAACTATGTACTGCTCTGTACTGAATGTATTTTTATTTTACTTCAAGTGTTACACTATGTGCAACTTAGCCTGCAAAGACGCGCACCAGGGGCCCTGACTGGGCTGAGCAACAGCGCAGGAGAGGGGATAATTGTATATGTCCCGCTGCCACAACCATAATAACCACTGCTCCCACCGGCCGCCTGCCTCCTCCTCCACAGCCACCCCCGCCACCTTCTCCTCCGCCACCACCACCACCAGTGCTGCTGCCATCCATCCCGCTGCCTCCTCTGCCATCACCATACTATTTAATCTAAAGGCGCTTACCGTACAGCAGTGGTGGCTGTGGAGGAGGTTTGGGGAGATGTGACTAGCAGTTTTATTCCATTCCTTTCTCATCTCAGCGTCATTTGCCCACCTAGAACATTTTTCTATTTCTTTATTGCACATTCTGTACGTCCTGGGTTTAGAGTTGCTTGCTCATCTGCTATCAACAAGGAGATGGAGCAAGACCACAACCTATAGTTAGGTAACTTGCCTGATAACCTGAAATAACCAGAAACTTGTATTTTGACAGCTCCTTACTTCCGAAGTAGATAAAGGCCACGAAACTAAATATATAAGGAAAAAATAGCAAAAACTTGCAAAAGAAGACACAGAAAGTACTCCTTTAATAGGCAGGGCTACTGATAGGTCACCCCTGCATACGGTTACCCACCCACCCCGCCGCCACTTAATAGGAAACACAGAGTAATGCACACCTGCTCACTAATGCATAATCCTAGCGAATTCTCACGCTGGAGGTCCACGGTGCACATATGAAGGATAGCCTGAATCTGAATAATCATGCATCATCCCGGTGCACTACGGAGTTACATGTCGGCTCTGTGTGCCTTCACGTAATTCGAAAAAGCGACGCCTGAGAGGAGGCCCATAGAAGTCACCCTGTTCCGCTGCCGCATCCTGATCCTGAAGGATATTGGTGACAGCTGGAATGACGGCTGTAACCA
Source organism: Volvox reticuliferus (assembly GCA_019650235.1). Lineage (NCBI taxonomy): Eukaryota > Viridiplantae > Chlorophyta > Chlorophyceae > Chlamydomonadales > Volvocaceae > Volvox > Volvox reticuliferus. Next base: position 3,900,193 of record BNCP01000002.1, read on the forward strand.
ACAAAAACGAAGCTAGAACTATGAACATTATAAGATGTCTTTGCCTCATAGAATAGAAAGGAAATGAGGCTGCGACGTTGCTCATCTTCAGCAGGGTCCATAATCCATCATCGAACAGGAAAGAACAGGTGTAGGTCTGACAGTCTCTAGTACATTAAAAATAAGAGGGATTCTCGCGAAAACGTTGTATGCATAATAAACCGTTATAGTCGTGGTTTCACCGTGGTTCTGCCGTGCACTTAGAAACAGGCAAGCTTGCAAGCGGCCAAGCAAATGACTAATGATGTATGGCGCCGAAACCATCTGGAACCATGAATCAGCTAAGGGGCTTACGAAGAGGCCTATAATAATTGAGCAAATGCTTCAATACCCAGTTGGTCCCAAGCCCAAAACCTGGAACGGGGAGAGCACATTAGAGAATCCATCCAAGCTGGAGCTGGCAATCGGGGCATTTTGTTGGGAAACCTGCGCGTTGCTGGAGAGCGCCGCCGTAGGATGGAGGTCAAGCTGTCGTGCAGAAGGTCGGATGACGGCTTTGGAGCTTCCAGACCAAAGGGCGATGCAAATGCATACTTGCACATGTCAAGGCCCGGTACCATATCATAAAGCGTCGCTCGTGCAATGCCGTGCCCGTAGGGAAAATCGGAAATCCACGCCACCCAGTGCATGGGACCCTCGATGTATCAATCTCAACGCATAACACATCCGATTCCTAACACACATAACACATCCCAGGATTACGCGCAGTTACCTGAAACAGCAACCTATTGACCCTTCAGCGGCGACCCTCGTCTGCGTAGTTGGCACCCTCCGCGTCTGGCACGCGTCGGGACGGTTGATGAGCTTGCGGCAGGTTGCGGAATAATAGGATTGTAGTCCTGTAGATTACCAGGATGAAGTGTTCCCATCTAGAATCTTGTCGTGTCCATTTGCTTCCAACTTTGCCACGTTCTAGCTGGAAAACTGGTGGGGGGGGATATTATCACAACGGTGGATCTGCCTAAAGCCCTTACCGAGCCCGTCGTCAGCAACACCTAACATACCTCAACAGCAACTTCCCTTTCGGCAAAAGCGAGGAAAGGGAACTTGACCTGACATTAAAATTTATTTTGTAATTTTAAAGCTTAGGGGCTCAGGCGAGGAAGGGTGCAGCTCGCGCTCCATCTACCCTGCCCAGCAGCTGTCCCTTCTCTTAACGGCAAGACAATGATGTAATTCAAATTGTGCTCTTAACACAATATAGGACTATGCGAACAGTTCCGAAAGATACGGTGTGAACTCCCAGAGACCCAGAATGGGTCTTTGACGGCAAACATGGAGAAATAAGTACGGAAGATCAAGAAGACAGCATCAACAGCCTAAGCCAATTGACTATCGACGGAAGCGGTTCACCACAAAGTACCGACACCGAGGAGTCATTGACTGCACGATAAACAACCTGACATAAATGCTTTGTGATCTTAGAAAATACCAAACAATGGCAACGAGGAGTAAATCAAGGAGGCAAGGAGGGCAAGTCTTGTACAACCTGAAATCGTACGCGACAAAAAGAGTTGCGCCATATTTCTTTGTGGCAATTTCATGTGTTCCATCTTTAACTTGTTTTAAGAATGCTAGATATCTCAAGCTTGATGTCCGCCATATTTCTCAGAAATACTTTAGGAAGCGCCTAATTGCTGCTGACGTTTTTGCAGCGTTCTGATCCTGTGAAAAAGATGCTAAGCAGTAATTGTTTGTGAGGGTGAGCTAGCATCATGGCTGCCGCAGGCTGGCAGCCGACCCAAGATGGTGTGCTTCAGCTAGTTAATTTACTGACCCTATACCAGCAGCCAGGTACCAACCAAAGCAAGGTCAGCCAATATAAGCTACCAGCAGGGTCGCCCACCAGGGATCATTCTGTGTGTATGCATCCGGGGTCTGGATCGAAACTCCACACGGCACCAAACATGTATGATTGCAGATATTCCAGCAGCTTGAAGCATACCGAGCATATCCAGACTTTAATAACTACCTGGCCTTCATTTTCGCCGCGGGGGAACAACTGCCGGTGGAGGTATGGTAATGCTGGCTTTTCCGGAACAGTTGCCCTGGCAAATTGACTCTCCCTCGTCATGCTTAAACACGCAGGTGCGTCAAAGCGCAGGGTTGCTTTTAAAAAACAACCTCAGCAAGCAGTATAAGGACCTCCCGGCGGGGTTTAAGTCGTATATCAAAGTAGGTGGCGAGTTCCCGGATCTCATGACAGGTTTGGGGGTGGCTGCGAATTTGTGTTTACGCAGGCTGAGAGACGCGGCTATCTTGTCGGGGAGCGTAAATTATCGGAAGATGGAACTCCGGCTACTTGGAACGCTTCAGCGGGATGGTGGGGAAGGTGGCCTGAACTCTTTGCAATGGGGCGGGTGTAGGAACGTAAAACGCATGGATGACGGAAGTTCTGGGCCGTTTGTTGGTGATAGTGTTGTTGGGGTGCGTATTAGGGCGAAGCGCCCCAAAACCCGACTTCAGCACATGATCAGAGAGCTTGGCAACGTCCACATCTTCCATTTAACTTTTTTAATAACCAGTCCAGTCTACCGACGAGCTTTAGGATGATTTGGCATTGTATGGAAGAAAGAGAGGATGAGGGCTGGAATTTGTATGTGCTACGATCGTGTTTCCCCGTCGTCATTCTGTGTATGCGGGAAACTGCACGCGTTAACTGCAGGGTGCCCTACTGCCGTTGCTTGGACATGCAAGCCGCCAGCTGCGCCACACATCGGGCACAATCACTTCCGTAATCGTGGGGCTTGGTGGCTTAGCCGAATGGCCGGATCTCGCAGCGGCATTACCCCGTTGCCTGCAGGCTGAGGATCCGAACGTGCTGGACGGAGCTCAAGATACCCTGTACAAGGTATGGCTCTGACAAATTCAATTGCCTTTTAGTCCGTCATAAAGGACCTTCTTGGCAGGGCACAAGCTGCATATGCGCATTTCAGCATGATGTAAGGGCTGTATTGGGATGCGTAGCAGTAGCGCAATGCCATAATCGTATGCACCTGCTGGCACTGTAGGTGAAGTGAAGCGTTTACTTAAAGAAGTAATTTCCTTAGGATCTGGGTTAGGTAAGAGGTATCTGAATCGTCCAGCAAACACGGGCTCCATAGGCAGTGGCACCGCGGCTCGTGCAACAACAGGTTAATAGGGACTTGTATCAGCCAATGGCTGCAGATCCTGTACCGGGCCGTAAGGAGACAGGCAGGGGCAATGCTTCCCGTCTTGCTCACAGATTCTGGAGGATCATCCGAGCCAGATGGAGGTGGATCTGGCAGGCTCGGGAGGAGCGTCGGCCAGCAGCCTTGTGGTACCTCCGCTGCTGCAATTGCTACGGTCGACAGTGGACGACGTACGTTGCATGGCCGTGGCATGCCTGAACTTAATGGCGCCGCACATGCTCAAGGGATTACAGGAGAACGTGGAGGGGTAAGACCCTGAATGTGCCATATTCAAAGGTTGGATGGATTTGTCCATTTTAATATGGACACGGATTTCGACAAGCCGGAAAACCGAATGCTCTGCCCACAACTGATTGTCGGTGTTCATGCGAGTAGGAAGTGCAAAATTTCGTAAGCTGTGCAAATTTATCCCGATTGGGTATCCAAACTATTATAAACAACTGTGTAATGAGCGTGCTTAAACCGTGATGCAAATGTGCCATTACTTGATTTCGATGCTAAGTGTTCATACAAATCAAACTGCACGGCCGGCGTATGTTCTAACTCGCTTGCAGCAGCTGACTTTGGCCCCTCAAAAGGCTGTTATCATGAGCTGTACATGCGCGGCATGTTGTGATCTGGCTGTCTCGAGTGCAGGTATCTGCACGGCCTGTTTGCTCTAGCAAACGACACCTCCAGCCGTGTGCGCAAGGAAGTAGTTTCGGGGCTGGTGGCTAGCACAACCACGCTGCCGGAGAGGCTCGTGCCCTTCATGCGCCAGCTAGTAGAGTACATGCTGGCGTCTAACGAGCACTCAGATCCAGCTGTGGCATTGGCAGCGGCGGAGTTTTGGACGGCTTACCTGGATTTGCAGCTTGACCCCGGGCTGCTCCGGCCGTACCTGGCGCGGCTTATACCCATCTTGCTGAAAAACATGGTACGGGATGGGGCACTTATCGATATCGAAGGTCACGATTCTTACCAAAAAGTGTGCATGCGAATGGATAGCACTTCGTAAAGAGGTCGGCGGTGTTGCACCTGGTTGCTTGGTGGAAACGCGGGTCACCCTCGTCGCAATATTGATCTTGGTATGTTAGTAATGTCCAACCGGTCGAACCACTTGGGAAGGGATTATATATGTTCTGCTACTGTTGTCGGGCCAGGTGTTCCATAAGCGTCGTCAGTTTAATGGGTTAATGTGGATTGTTGTGCATTGCAGGTATTCGACGAGTATGATGATGAGGTGGCAGATGCCGAGGCTGCGGAAGGCGCGGCCACACAGAAGGAGGACCGCGACCAGGACGTTAAGCCGTTTATGCCGCGTAACAGGTAGGATACGGGGCGGCCAACCATAATTGAAATCGCCATACTTGTGCCGTGCGTACTTCGACCGACGAAGAGGGCCAGAAGCCCTCCATTCAACCCAGAGCCGGCTTCATCGTATCATCCTGTATTCTTTTTAAATTGAAGGAACCCAACCTTATCAGCTAGGCCAGGTCCAGAAAGGATCTGGCCAGATTGTCACCTAGAGCACTGTAGTGAGAAGTCTGCTGGCGCCGAGCGGAATTCGTGCCCTTATGTCGACAGCAACTTCTGCAACTTGCCATGCAGGGAGCATGGGGCAACAAGTGGCGAGTGTGAAGCCGGAAATGGTGGCCAGGATGGTGAAGCCGGCGCGGATGATGACGAGGAGACACTCAACGCATGGAACTTGCGAAAGTGCAGTGCAGAGGCCCTCGACATGTTGTCCAACAATTTTGGGGATGACCTGCTTCCGGTGCTGCTTCCTATCGTTCAACACCGGCTGCAGGTGGGCCGTATGCATAAACCTTATATGTCCTACCATTAGGTCTTGGGCATGACGGTGACGTACACAGCATCTTACATTGGTTTTACACCTTACAGGTAGGACGTTGGAGCGCGCCATGGCTATTCCAGGGGATAGAGCCATTGCGTGATCAATGCCACGTGGATGGGCCATAAGGCTGATACTTGCGTGGGGAGGACCGGACTCGTCAGTAATTTTACTTCAACTTAAGAGGAAGTAGTTTAGCGGTTATCTGTTACAAGTTCTGGAGACCGCTTGCGCGGTGCTAGGGGCTCGAGGCACAGGCTGCTTCCTGCAATTCATGTAGAACACAATATGTAGGCCAAACTGTCGTTCAACCCACAGGACTCCAACTGGCGATCTCGGGAGTCCGCCATCCTGGCGCTGGGGGCAGTTGCGCACGGCTGCCACGCGGGGCTTCAGCCCTTCCTGGAAGGCATGGTGCACATGCTGCTGCCTGCCCTTCAAGATGCACGACCGATGGTGCGGGTCATCACGTGCTGGACGTTAGGGCGGTACAGCCACTGGTTATTCCAGGGTGAGTGCTTATGTGCGGATGTCGCTGCGATTCTGTTTGGTTGCAACGTCCTGCTTCAGAACTACAATTGTCTAGAAGGTCACGGCATGGCGTGCATGTGGGGGGTTAATGAATGGTAATATGGAAATCGCACAACTTCTCGCAGCTGCGATTCACGTAGGCATGGTATTTCTGTGTGGCTAGCATGGTTGTCGTGGTGTATGGTCTGTGGAACAAATTAAGCACGATAGGGTCAGAAAATAGATCTGTGAAGATTTTACAACCACGCTATGCTACGTCAACCAAAGAAACAGCACCGGAAACGTGCTGACTTTCATGGTTGACTCTTCCAGGAGTCGTTGACCGCGGGGCGGGGGGGCGGCCCCTGCTTGACGAAGTCATGGCTGGCGTATTGCGAAGTATGGGCGACAGCAACAAGTTCGTGCAGCAGGCGGCAGTGAGCTCCTTGGCCGTCATTGTAGAAACCGCAGGCGAAGGGCACAATAGTCCAGACACGCTATTGGAGCCGTATGTTAAGGTGCGCATGGCAACCTCCCAGCCATGGTGCAGATTGACAAGGCAGCGGGCACGATCATTGTGCACCGCATGATTCATGCACGCCACATCCTAGGAAGGGGGCGTGAAGGGGATTTGCGTTAAGGGCTCAATGCTGCGCACTGTACGACACGTTACAGGACTGTGTCACGGGCTCGGTTGCGACCCTGAACAAGCCTGGGAACTAAGCAGGTAACATTGACAGATGTTGTGGTGGTCATCAATACCCTACGAATTTTAGGCTACAGCCTTGGGTTGCTTCTGAACCGTCCAGTCGATCGTGCATGGAGGAAAAGAATTTTATTAGGGACCGAAGCAGACCTGCTATTTGGGCTATTTTCGACTTGACAAGCCCAACGTAAGGTGTCGTACACTCACTTGCTACAGGCAATGCTGGAGGCCCTCGCTGTGGCTCTCACCTGTTATACGCGAAGGGGAATAGCAGTAACGTTCGACGCGCTCTCATGCGCGGTGCGAGTTCTGGGGTCGCGTATGGCCGACCCTGCATTAGCAGGGATCGTGCTGCCGCCCCTTGTCCGGAAGTATACATCCGCCCCTCCGACGGACAAGGTATGGGCCTGCAAGATTAAGTTCAATGCGAGGCTGCTGCAAATGTCTTTTATCAAATCCATGCGCGGCATTTTCGTGTGGAGCTGCGGAGTAGGTCACGATGATAGGATTGGATGAACAATCATTGCTCGGGGTGCGCAGCCATCAGCGCTTCGAACTGGGTGGCTCATGGTACTGTTCCTCGTGTAAGGTATATAGATGTGAATGTGCAACTAAGGAGCGACTGGACACACTTGGCTGTTAAACAGGACCTGCTGGCGACAATGGAGTGCCTCGCGAACGTCACGCCCCACACGGGACGCGCGGTGGAATTGTATGCGAAGCCTGTATACGACAAGGCAATCGCGCTAGCCGCGGCATATATGCACGCTGGACAGCAGCAACAACAGCAACACACGGATGATGCATCGGTGTTGACAGCCGTGATGGGTGGCGGAGCGTCCGCAGATGGAGGCACCGTCGAATATGACCCCAACTATATCGTTTTAGCGCTGGACGTCATAAGCGGCTTGGCGCAAGCGCTACAATCCAGCATCGAGTCGCTTGTTGCGGCGAGTCCCCTCGTGCAGATGCTGATGATATGCTGCTCGTAAGTAATGGCAAAGCTTGCACGACCCTGGGCAACATATAATTGATCTGAGCTTATGACAAATATCAGACCCGACTACAGGGTTGTGGAGCGCTTTTTTGCACGTGCGCATGCGCTTACCGTACTCTCATGCCTGTTGCGAGCGTAAATTTTGAATCCCATTTGTCCGACGCAGGGACCCATCCCCCGACGTCCGCCAGAGTGCCTTCGCACTCATAGGCGATCTGGCCGCTGCGTGCGTGGCCCACTTACTCCCCGTGTTGGATCCGCTGATAAGTTGTGCGCTGACGATGCTGGAGCTGTCGCGCATCACGGACATCAATTTGGCGGCAGCTAACAATGCGTGTTGGTCGCTGGGCGAGGTGGTCATTAAGGTCGACGCGGAGCGCATTGCCCTGCATGCAGGTGGGCTCTTAATAAATGCCTTTTGCCTGGACGAATCGCAAGCTCGGTCCATTTTCAAAGTCAACTAGGTTCAACCAGCTACGACATCTCTGCCAGCTGCAGAGCATAACTGACCCGCCGTCCTCTGGTGGATGCACATTGGCTTGCCTCACATGCAGAGGCTATCGCTCACCGGACGACCTCCATCCTGTCGTACAAGGGTCCTGGGCGTTTGCCGCATTCCATCATGGAAAACTGCTCCATCACGCTTGGCCGCACTGCCTGGAGATGCGCTGACCAGCTGGCACCGCATTTGGGACACTTTGCGTTGCAATGGTGTGGTCAGCTTCGTAACATCCGAGACGGCACTGAAAAGGAACACGCCTTCCTTGGCTTGTGCAGGTGAGTGGGTCGCAAAGGACGTAGATAGTGAGGAAGGGTATGGAGCCTGTTCAACATCTTTGATTCTTGTTAAAGTCGGTTTCTTATGAAATGATGAGACTGCTTCTTGTGCAGGCTCGTCCGGATGAACCCAGAGGCTGCTCTTCCAGCATTTCCAATGCTTTGTTCGGCATTCGCATCATGGCAGAGGATTGGTTGTGAGGGACTTCGTAATGAAATGGCTCAGATTCTGCAGCTTTATAAAGCTAACTTAGTCGTTTCAGGACGCTGGGAGCAGGTTTATGCAAGTGTTCCTGACCCAGTCATTGGGAAGTTGGCACAGATGTTTGGCCAGATTCTGTAACAAAGCGGTCGGACGTGGACCATGCATCTACGCAGCATCTCTACTTTGCCCTGAGGACAGACCTTGCGAATGAATACGAGCTTTATAAACCAAGCTCTCTTCAACAGTACCACAATTTGGTGCGCAAAGTTCTATGTCTACAGCCCTTACACCGTGGACATAAACACCGTCCCGTATGATCACATCTAGGGGGCAATGACATTAGCCTCGCCCACAAAAATACGGAACTTTCCTCAGGACTCCAAAAGATCAAAATACTGTGCCAACTGTAACGTTCTCCGCGCGCCAGGAAGAGGCAACCCCTCGCTTAAATGGGTAGGCAGCTGCTTACTGCTTGCACAAGGTAATGTGCCGCAGCACCGTGTCCTCCGCACCTGCCTCCGGGTTTGATAGGAGAAGCTGCACTGCACGACCAGTCTGACGACTTGCAACGTACGAATAAAGAACGTAGATTCCCTCCCACTCCCTGCAGGTGCAGGCGTGGAATACTTGGGTTGTGTTTTTAAGGGTACCGAGCAGTACACGTTGGACCGACAGAGAAATTGCACGTATCTACAGGGGCGAATTGAAACTCACTTCTTAATGGGGTACGCCAACTTGCTTCGTCCCCGCACGAGGGCACTAATCTCGTAGCACTCCTGCTTGTTCAAGTACGCCTCGAACTTCGCCAGCTCACGGTCCCTATGACACACGAATTCCACATCGAATAAGTCAAGACGTCGGCGATGACATTAAGAAGCTGTCCTGAGCGTACCTTTCCTCGTCGCTGAGGGACGGCTTCAAAATCATCATTGTCTCGTACCTGCATATGTAGTAATTATTCAAGATCCATAGAACATGAAAACACCAACCTGCATAGCGTCGAGTTCTACCCACCTATGAAAGCCGAGAGGCAGCTTTTTAGGCTCCTCAACAGCCGGGTCCACTGCTGCGGCAGCCATAACCTACAGCAAATGCATCACATATCACATGCTTGGGGAGGATTACAATTTCCTATGTCGCACAGCACAGCCGCACCTTGGGCATCGCGCGGCCAGCCACGGCGCGCTGCTGCCGGGCAGCCAAACGAACAGCAGGCTGGAAGCAAAGGCGTTGTGCAATTGGTCTATCGGCGACCAGGCTAGCATGATTGCCCGACCGCGCCGAGCCGGTGCAAGAGCGCTGTATTGTGGCCATGGTTGACAAGCAAGGTGGCCTACGAATAGTACCTCAATTACGTCTGTGGGGCACCGTAACGTCACTTGTGTACAGTTTCTGACAATGCAGGGTATTTGTTGCTGAAGCCGACAACTTCCTGGCCCCCACATTGGGCCGTACGGCGCCTTCCCTATTGGCAAGCGGTCTGCAAGCTTTGTCGTCAAGTCATGTTGACGAGGTCCATTAAGTCCTTATAATTGTTACTTTAAGCACATAAGACAAACTTCAGTCTCTGCGAACTCTGCGGGTGTACTCGAGTTGCCTTGGGGCCCGCAGGGCCAACTATCGCCACCGAACTTAGAGAGCAAGTTACAAAGGAGATAAGAGATGGACTCTGACAGGTAAGTAATGTCTTGCGGACCGTTACTTGGCTTCGCATGCGGACGGAGCTTGAAAGTCAGCGCCATGGACTGTGCAGTGATGATGAAAGGGCCGCGGGTTATGTGCCGGTATTAGCGGCAACGATGTCCATGGCCGCACGTGGCGTTGGCTCTCCGCAGCGGCCGGACTCCGCTTCTATTCTTCGGGATGGAGGTGGGTCATAGCCTTAGTTAATGTGTACATGATTTTTGCTATCTTATATTATTCTCAAGCTATTTGTCTGTCATTTTTTGTTTTAATGTAGTGTCGCTGTACACGAACGAGCTTTTTACGGATGGGGATGTGCTCGCGGAAGGACCCACAGTCACGACCCCGAACGGAACAGTCGCTGCAGCACGAAGAGGTCCATCCCTCGCTGCAAAGCGGCAAGAACGGCTGCAAGCTGGGGGGACTTACACGCCAAACTCGCTTCACAAAAATCCTTCCTTGAGGGTTCCGCCTCCTGTAACTTCTAAAAGCTTGACAGACTCGCCGTCCTTTAAGCCATCACCTTTGTCACAAACCGGAGGCTCAGGGACTGATGCCGTGTCAACACCGGGCAGCAGTCAGGGTGGCATCGGATTGATCCACGGGCTCCGACCGTCCTACGACCCGAATGATGAGGTGGCCAGCACAACTCGACCAGAGGATCGGCAGGTTGCAGCCGCGCCTCGGCCTGGGCCGCAGCTGGACCTCAATGACATGCCGTCCTTCCTCATGCAGCCCGGCCCGAAGAATGGGCCTGTCCAGTGCGTCATTGTTCGGGATCGGGGGTCAGTGAAGATGTATCCAAGGTACTCCTTGTTCCTAGAGGAGGGCAAGCGATTTCTGCTATCAGCACGGAAGCGCAAGAAGCAGACGACAAGTAATTACGTTCTTTCGTTAGCGTTTGACAACCTCAATCGCGAGAGCGGCTCTTTCTTTGGAAAAGTCCGCGCGAACTTCGTGGGAACGGAATTTACTATTTACGACCGGGGCCCTAAACCGGGCAAGAAGGACGCTTCGGGGGGTGACGCGACCCGGCAGGAGCTTGGAGCCGTGACGTACCAGTACAACGTGCTCGGCACACGGGGACCTCGTAAGATGATGGCGGCCATACCCGCGGTCGACGGGAGCGGTCGGAGGTTGTACCATGCGAACAGCGACACGGACTGCATCCTTGAGCGGTAGGTACAAAGCCTGTACAATTACCGACTGGGATTGTTGATTGTCTCTTATCACAAGCGGAGTTCGAAGGGCGCTGAATTTTTCCGAGTAAGGCGTATCTGATGCTATCAAGACGTCCAAAGTTACTGTACGCATATGCTGCAGAATTCGACATCGGAAGGGACTGGATGAGCTTGTCATGATGGGTAACAAGCCACCTCGGTGGAATGACGAGGTGAGCAGAGGTGTATGCATGAGAAACATAGCGCAGCTGTACGATAGGTACGGTGCTGCCTGCTAGCTTATCATTCCTCCTTATGCAGCAAAGGGCTGCCCGTTTTGTCCTGGTGCAGCTCAATGCGTACTGCTTGAATTTCAACGGGCGGGTGACGGAAGCGTCCGTTAAGAACTTCCAACTTGTTTCGGACGACAATCATAACCACATCATTCTTCAGTTCGGCAAGGTAGGCGGGGCCATGAAAGTTGGAACCTGGAGTAATTGTGGCAGGTCGTCTATCTCGGCGCCGGCCATACGCATGGAAGCCCAATTCAGGGAACTAAGGAAGGCTTTTGCAAGGGTACACAACTCCTTGAACGATTTTCGCGACGATGCATGCCAGTGTCGTACAGGTGTCAGAGGATGGATGTCTAGCGTCAGAGGTTTCTGAGGTGTTGTTTATGTCAAGATATCCGCCAGGGACGAAGAGGCCTCGAGTCTGAGGAAATTTGGAACATGGCTTGCAACCAGGCTGCACGGGACAGCCTAAAACTTATAAGCTGGCTGCCATGCTGCTTTCCTAAACATGCGAGGAGTTTAGAATGGGGAAAGATTTAGGTTTGGGCTGGGATTCTACGGTGATTTGTTTCTTCGACGCGTCTTCCTGCCTGAGCGGGTCAGTCACGCGAAGCCATCCGTCCCTGGGGCCTTGTGCAGGTGGGCAAAGACACGTTCACCATGGACTACCAGTGGCCCATCTCCGCCTTCCAGGCATTCGCCATCTGCATGTCCTCATTCGACAACAAGCTGGCGTGCGAATAAGAACTATAGGGCAACTTAGCGCCAAGGCGCCCGTATTCAGGGTGGGCGTTGATTCAGGAAAGGGTACTGTAGTGTATGTTTCAGCATTGTAAAAGCACTCTTGCAACGCTGTAGGGCTCTATTCAGATGTGCGATGGCGTTAATTGATTTTCCGCTGGCATTGCGGTAGTTCGTCGTGATCCTGGAAAGTGAGCTACGCCCCAAGTTCGAGTAGGTGCATTGGTCGTGAGGTATGCGCGGAGTGGGTCCTGACTGCTTACGCACATAGGTATAACTGATATAACGTCAATGTTGTAGATTTGACATCGTACTCCAGCTGGGCCGCTGGGTTTAGCAAGACAATTATTTTCTTCAGATCAGTACAATTTGCTGTTGAAAGTCGGTGCAGTGATAACTGACAAGTAAACTGCCCCATCCACTGCATGTATATGTATTGGACAATATCTCCTGTGTAAAGATTTATTGGAAGCAATTCATATTTGTTTTTGGAACTACAGCGTGCAGAGCGCAAATCATGTCAACAGGCGCTCGCAGGTAACGTTATGGCAGTCAGCTTGACGTGTACCATTTTTGTATTAAAGCTTGCAAATGATGGCTTTAGGACATGGACAGATGAAGAGGTGGGCATCAGCGGGCACGAGCGATTTGCTCTCGAGCTGGAATTCGTTCAGTGCCTTGCTAATCCACTGTACATTAACTGTAAGTAACTTTGCATGTTCCAATATGTAGTCCGTCCCTATATGCGCGGATGTTTACTCTTAACCCGCAGGGCTTGCGACGAAACAGTACTTTGACAACCCCTCTTTCATCAATTACCTGAAGTACCTACAATACTGGAAGCAACCTGCGTACGCTAGTCATATTACGTGAGCTACTTCGATAGCAGAGGGCACCACAGTTTTACATCCTAACTTTTCGAGTGTCGGTGGATGCTGCGTCTAAGTGCACGTGGCGGTCTAGTGTAATGTTACAAATATTTAGTTAAGGTGTGGGGTGGAGGGAAATGTAAACGATGGATGAATGGCCAAACGCATGTTTAGTGCTGCCATGTTCATGCAGGTACCCGCACTGTCTTTTCTTTCTGGACCGCCTTCAGGATCCGGAGTTTAGGGTGGCCATTAAGGATTTCTCTTACGCTGAACACATACGGCAAGCTCAGGAGACCTTCTTCCGAAACTTTCACAGTAATAGGGTTGCAGACGCAGTTGGTGCTGTGCAAGGTACCGCGGCGGGCACGGGCAGCCCAAAACCATAGCCATGATCGGATGCGCATATAATATGGAACTGTCGCCGCGGGATTCCTGATTTTCCTTATGATGTTGATCGATGCACGTGATAGTGGGGCTTCGCGTGTGCAGCTGGATACTTCATACACATCCATCAGAGCAACGGGAGCTGTAACCAACGCTACGTGGAACTGACAAATGTATCCTTTTGCCGGTCCTTAAGGCGTCAGCCGCGTAACATTTGCAATCGCACCTCGTCCTGCCCTAATTGTACTGCACGACTCAGTACTGCACTCGCCTACGTATGTGTTATCCTGTCCGGTCACCATCTGCATCATCTTAATCAAGATGGTCATGCCGCCGCCTGGCTCTTCATCACGTTTGCTCGGATACATTCATCCAACCGCTCTAGCTGCTCTTGTAATGTATCATATTCATGCGACACGTTGAAGATGCGGTATGCCTTGACGGCCCCATCCTCACCACCGCATACAACAACCGGGTAGCTAGGCGCAAATAACAAACAGGACAATTTCATGGTCGTCTTCTGGTGCATGACTGGCTTGACGGTGGACAGAGAAAAATCCCAGATCTGCGGGCGAGCATTTTCACGGGGCTTAGAAATGTCAGGCTTGAGTTCAACAGGTAAGGGACACGGGGAGTTACATGCTGCCCAACGACCTTCCTAGGCTTGATACAAATGTAGAATGGTACACACGCTCACAGAAGAACACCCCGCTCATGTCCTCAGCAAAATTACGTTCAATAACGAAGTGGTATGAGCGATCATTTCGCGCCATCGTAGCACCCACCTCGAGGCGGCCGTTTGCTGTTACAGAACCAAAGACGGTGGAATTGGTGGGACACCATTGCACGTCGTTGACCTCCGTAGTGGACGCCTGAAACGTCAGGAGCGGCGTGTCTCGGCCCTCCTGCCACATGCGTATCGTCCAGTCCCCGGACGCGGAAATGAACATGTCGCGCTTGAAAGGCGAGAACTGGACCTGGTACACAGGGCCCATGTGCCCTCGGTAAGACTCCAGGTACTGTTCGCTATACGATGTACTGCACTTGTGTAGCCAGCCATCTTCCGTGGCTGCCACGTAAATCCGCTCGTCTCTGGAAGAAAAGTCGAAGGCCATGCCTGACGTGAGGCGGCTGATGAAGGCATCCTGCTGCTCAGGCACCGCAGCGGCCGCCTTGGCTCCGTTTTCCTTGGCGGCGGCTGCCGAGGTGGAGGGCGGCCCGCCAGCACCACGACGCGCCATACGCTTAAGCTTCATAAGGTCGGAGAACTCGAGGCCTTTGGCAATTGACCACTGCGTTACTCTGCCGTCTGTGGAGATGGACACCAGTGGCTCGTCACGCTCGGGGCCGTGGTCTAGCCACTTGACCTAGGCAGGGGAAAGAGGCAGGCGCGGGTGGCGCATGGGACCCATTGAGACGGAAAGGGGAAGGGTATTCAGTTTGAAGGTGCGAGTTCCAGTTGGGAGCCACATACTTTCGTTGCCAGCTTACGTGACCATTACATGAAAGCAAGGCCGTGCCAAAGCACACTGTTTCGCCGCGATACCACCACCGCCACCACATTACAATTTTTTCATGCGATCGTTGACCCCATGATTTCCGTACCTGTAAGAGGCCTAAGAAGGATCATGTGCTTAAGCCGTATATATATAAGGCGCTCGCCTTTCGTCGCCCCTTCAAAACCCTGCTGCCGCACCTTCCACACGGGATCCGAGTGTTTGCCGCTGTGCACGTCGCTCTCCATGGACGGTGTGCCTTGTCGTGACTTAACGTCATAGATCGCGACTGTGCCATCGTACAGCCCAATCGCCAGCAAGTTGGGGCTATACGTGGAGAAGTCCAGCGCCGTGACGGCGGCCTTCACCTCGAATGACCATAGCGGGTGCTGCAGGTTCTTGAGCGACCAGAAAGCTACCAGGCCTTTTGGCTCCGAAGATCCCTCCGCGCCTGACTGCATATTCCCCGACGGGAAAGAGTATGAGCCATACCCCACCGCCAGCAGGTCGGGGTTAATCTTATTCCAGCCCATGCACGCCACATTTTTGCCCGCTGTCATTGGGCATACCCAGTCCCACAGATGCTCCATGCGGGGCGCATCATCTCCGAGGTCGGCCAGCTCCTGCGGCGGGGAAGCAACTGTGAGAAGTGCGAAAATACAGGGCGCTGCTATGCAGGCCCTGGGAATCACAAATATTGCTTAGGAACCAAGTGCGATGTCACCCAAGGACAATGCCGTGGAAGAACTTTCGTCGCGCACAGCTGCTTGGACAATATGTCGGAGGAAGGACGAATTATCCAAGCCAGGAAAAACCACCTCAATCCTGCAGAGGTGGTCGCACTGGGCTTTATCCGTACAAACCTCTCTCATCTCAAACTACAGACATGCTTACAGAATATTGGACATGCTGTCCGTTTTCGTGTGCAATTGTGGGCAGTGATCATCACGCAGACATCTAAGGCCCTCGGACCATATCCCAATGTGCAAGGGCCCTAAACCTCCAGAAGTCACAACTCCCACCTGCAGAAGCTCCTCCGGCCAATTGCTCTCCGCAACACTGGCTGCGTACCCGCCCCCGCCCCCGCCCCCGTGGGAGTGACGCGCAGGTCGGCCATCGGGCCCGCCGTGTCCATCGCGGATTGACATCCCCCGACTGTACGGGATACTTCTCTCTGAAGGCTGCCTGCTGAGCTGCCCCGGCGGGTTGCTCATCCTCGGCTGGATGTGCGGTCCCGAGCGTGTGGCCGCACTCTCAGAATGGTGGCTACGACCACCGTCCGAGGGCGCGGCGCTGAGGGGTCGTGTGTCCCGGCCTGGGGCGCCGCCGGTGTGGCTGAGCACGTCGGAGTCTGCATCGTCTCCCCCGCCGCCCCCGCCGCCCCCAGCTGAGACGGCACCTCTCATGGCGTTGGCGACGCTGGATCGGATGCCAGGCAGCGGTTGGATGTCTCTGCGCGCTCATTCCGGCGTACAAATTACGGTGCGCCCAGCCGGCCGACAAGGGCGACGCCAGTTCAGCAAGGACTAAGGCATCGTTGAAATCATGAGATCAAAGTCATGAAGAAGCCCTGTTTTGCCGAAGTCCGCGTTGCATGCCAAGATCAAGTTATATCCACGCATAAGCAGGTATGGATGCCTTAGATCTATAGCCTTAATAAAGTAGTGCTGCAACGCTTCCTTACTAGAGCTTGACAATTTAATTGATCAACCAGTTTTTACGGTGCATGCGGCATTAAATAGGAAAGCGCAGGGCAAACCCGCCGCATTAACCTTCCTCGGCGGCAACCCATCTGCAGACGGCAGACTGCGCCCCGGCCGTGCCATGGCTTTCAAGCACTCCCGCGCTGCATAAACGCCTCCCGTGGTCTTGCTGCCCACCTGTATAGCAGAAGTTGTTGCAGGTAGTTGTTTTGGTTTATGGCATTGTCCATGAGAATTAGCGCCTCCGGTAGGCCAGCCAGGACCTGCAGCGGGTCTGCGGGCTCGGGGGCCGGCGCGGTTTGTTCCACGGGTACCCCATTGGGCAGGTTGGAGCTTAGGCCCGACATATGGCCGGATGCTTGGTTGCCTGGACCTGCGCAGGCAATTTAGCAGTGAAAAGACAGGTTAGGGCGCATCCAACACCGTGCGCAACCCGGGGACGGAAGTCCTAGTTGCAGAAAGTTGCCAAGGCTGCCATCTGCGAACACGTCCTCCATTGCATTAGTCTGCTTTAATTAACCATTTTTGACTGGCTGCATGCTTTCTTCATTCCCCACCTCGTAATTTCCACACGGCGACTTCGCACTATTCCTTTTGTTGCCTACCTTGATAGGCATTCGATTTCCCCCAAGTTCTCGCCGATTCAAAATTTCGCCTTTTCGCTCCATCACGGATTTTCGATAATGATGGCTTGCAAACCTCCATCAAAGCTATCAAGCGGCTGTTGGCTTTGCAAGTTATTGTTTTGCCATTCCCCAGCCTAACCCGAATGCTCTCACCCGACATAAAGCTGGTTCCCCCTGTAAACATCGAAGTGCGGCCCAGTCCACCAGCCGTAGTCCCGCGGGCGCTGAGATCCCCACCGCTCTGCTTAGGCCCACCCGTGTATTTGGCGACGCCACCTGCCATCTGGCTGATGGGTGGCAGGGACGAGGAAACGGTTACGCCGCGTGGGTCGTCTTCGGCGTCTGCGGCGGCCTGTGCGATATCGGGCATAGAGGGGCGGAAATATCAGGACCGGTAAATTAATGCAGCAGCACTGGAGCTGCCCGGCAGGCATTCCTTCAGAATGAAGGTAATCGGAAGCCCCATGATAGAGGAGCGACATCTGCCGCATGTCTTGGCAGTGGCACCGAG
The DNA here is from genome assembly GCA_019650235.1 of Volvox reticuliferus. Classification (NCBI taxonomy): domain Eukaryota; kingdom Viridiplantae; phylum Chlorophyta; class Chlorophyceae; order Chlamydomonadales; family Volvocaceae; genus Volvox; species Volvox reticuliferus. Next base: position 3,917,903 of record BNCP01000002.1, read on the forward strand.
ATCGTACCTACCTCATCTAGCGCCCTGAACGTGTCTGAAATGTCCCACGCAGTGGCCTGCACCGCCGCGCTTCGAGTCACCAGCACAGCAGACTGCACGTCGCGGCTCTTGGTCAACGCCACCAGTGTCTGGGCTTCAGCATCCACGTACTTGTCAGTAGCCTACGTCATGCAGGTACGAGGTACGGAGTGCCGCTATATCTCGGGAATTGGCCGAGGATAGATGGTTTGGTAACACGACAGGTTGGCACCTTGAAGGGACAGCTGGTGTTCCATCAAGGAATGCGAATTCCGCTTAGCACCGAGCGGAGCCAGCCGGCCAGCCAACCATGCACCACAGGTACCCCTATACACGGCCACGCACACCCGATCAGGCATAGTAGGAAGGTTTAGCAGCTGGAAAATAGCATCCAAGCCCGTCCCCTCCAGACATAAGCCCTGGTATGCCGGCTAGTCCCTGGGATGTCATCCGATTGGTCCGTAAGGACCAAGCTGACCACCTCTTTCATTGTGCAGACAACCCTCCCGAGCACCTGCTTGGTGTGGAGTAAGTTGGCGTAGCGCCGATTTGCTTCCTCCACCGCCTTTGCTTCTTCCGTATCCATTGCCACAGTCACGCCTTCACGTCGGGGCCACGGGACGGCGGCAGTAGGTCCTTTTCACGTACGGCTGTAGCCATAATGACCCGTCATTGAGATGAAATTACGGATTACAGCAAAGGAACAATCCAACCCTGCCGTACACACAGTGCACTTCTGTGGTGTGCAGAAATCCCCTCCCAGACACTCAATAGTCAAATGGGCACAGGAAACCGTTGCGCAGGATCAGTTCTTCGCCCTCCAGTCCACCTACGCATCTCATTTCCCTGCATCTTCCGACGTTCATTCCCCACCCTTCCGCATCCCTGCTGCCGTGGGGCCGCCCCAAAGCGGCCAGCACCGCAAACTGCCTGCAGCAGCTTCCTGCACCCGTTGAGGGTGGACGATGAAACACGTGCACACATGGCAGGTCATCTCTCCAGGTCGCCGCGCTTACCCGCTGCCTGCCAGATGAAAATTGTTTCCGTTTCGTGCAGGGTCAGGTACACACTGCGCTCAAGATCGCGTTCGCTGAGTAACACAGGCGCCGGCGGCTGCTCATCCTCCCGCACTGTTCCGCGAGCGGATTCACTGCCACCGCCTTCATCACCGTAACTTGCTGCCATCGCCGCATCCTCAGCGGCTTTTCGTTCTCGGTCCTTCTTCTCAGCTGCGAGCAACCCAGTGGGTCGTCATTGGGGCCAGTTGGGGATTGAAATGACGAATCGAACGATGAGAGGTTAGGAACATGACATTGGAGAGGCTAGTGGGTTGCGCGGCTAAGGGCTAAATTGAACCCAGGCGCTGTGCGCCTAAACAGGCAGCAACTCTCGCCCTCCCCGGAAGAATGCCTTGAGCAACTTGACGTTGTCAGGAACGTTACTGAGCTCAGTTACACACGTCCATGGTTCCCGTTTCGGCATGAGCCCCAAAAGACATCTGCAGGACATGCCCACACCGTGTTCCATCTTATTAAGTCTGCGGCGACATCTTTGACTAGCGCCGTTCAGCTGCTTCAAGTCATGGCTTCAGTTCACCGTTGACACACACTAGAGATCGTGTCACCGCGTGCAGTCAGCGTTTTGTAATCGATCGATCACCGTCCACGACGAATGTGCACAGCTCAGCGGCTTCTTTCGCAGGAGTTGTTCCTTTATTACCCCCCTCTTGGCGTCCTCACTCTCATAGTCGTAGTCAGCTTCACTCTTGGGTGTATGGGACCCGCTGTCCGCATTGCTGTACCATCCTGCCTTTGTAAAGGCAGCTGTGGACATGCGGTCCATGAAAAACTCGGACGACTCGCTGTTGGGTGTGGTGGTGTCATTTTGAACGCCTTTGAGAACGGTGGGGTTCAGCGATAGCAAGGGCTTGGGCGTGCGGTCCACTCCGTCCACGACCACCTGCTGTTGGCGTAACAGGTCGTTATCAAGTGTGGACAGGCATGATACGGGCAGTGACGAGTGTGGGCGGACCCTGCGTGGAGGCATGGTCCCTGAGTGTGGGTATGTAAGCGCGTGGATGCGACACGGCTTATGGACAATGGCCTAGTCATAATCTATATCCTGCCTTACCGGCAGGCAAGCATTGCGTGACGGTCTACTTTATGAGTTCGCAATAGGCACGTACGGCAACCGTGGTGGTCCTAGCTTAAAGGACGTTCTTGTATCTAAGCACTGCTCCTGCACCTGAAATCGTTCTGCTTCCGCACCACCCTGACTCCGACTCGATTGCCGTGTAGATTTACGAAAGCTTCCCCGTGTTGCACCTGTTACAGCGTAACATGGCTGTAACATGCTTCCTGCCTAAAGAGCAACGACTATCACAACATCGTCACCACCTTCTTACCGCTCATACTGAGCCGCGGCTGTCCAGTGGTGCTGGCTCGAGGAGCTCCGGGCGACCATTGAGAGCTTTGCCTAGGCCGGTAGCCCGCACCCTGCTGCCCAGAGGCAGTTGGCCTGGGAGGAAGCCCAGCCTTTGTTGGCGTCCTTTGATCCGACATATTTATGTAAAGTTATAAGGAGCAATCAATTTACAGTCGCTTGTCCTGTTACCTATCTTTACCACTATTTAAGAATTTTTTCATCCCTGCGGACAAAGATTTTCTATCGACAGCGTCTTCAAGTCAATTCCGCGCGCCAAGATAAGTATAGGCAAACGTCAGTGTCCACTGTACGGGTACGGCAGTAGTCAGTAGACTTACACCAAAATTACCGGCACACCGCATCCGATCCTTTGATGCTGCATAAGTAAAGCGACAAAAAACAAACAGGTAAACTTCAATGGTAATTCTTTTCTTCTTGGTTTTAAGTGCGAAGATGGTGCAGGTAAAGGTTATCATTGCGCATCATGATGGCCAGTTTTAAAATGCCAAAGAATGATCCGTAGACAAATTGTATAATAGGACCAGCGGTTCACGTCCCTACTGTGGGACATGTTGTCGCAAGGCGTAATAGATGCCGCTGATAACTTCTGTAAGCAGGTCATACACTTGGGACTAGTTCGGTTACATGAGAACTGCGACGTATCATCTCGACATCCCGTGGCCGCTGTTCATCAACAAACTTAACCCCTCCCGTAACTCGTATCTATCCTGCGCTTTAGTAGGAAGACGGGAACTATGGTGGGAACTGCGCCAGTAGCAAAACATATATGTCTTTGTCATACCGTACGCTACACACATAAAAGGACAGCCTGACACTGCAAAATGATCAACACGACGGCCCGTCAAGGCGTCTCGAACTATTGAAGTGCCCCACGTACGTTCAAAAGACCAGTTGTTGTTCAACTGAAGGAAACCCCTTATTCCCCAATGACATGGCTGTCATCTGCGATGCCACATTGCCGCCACCCTACACCACGCACTCCATCCTGGCCTGCATCTATCCGCCTCTCGTGCCCCGTGCCAGCAGTTAAATGTTATCCAGTGCCTCATGGATTAGCCCCAGTACCTCAGTATTTGTAAGCCTGCACCTGTCCATCGTCAAAACCAAATGCACGCCCGTGAGCTCACAAGAATATTTCAAGTAGATGATGAAATTTAGGTAATACGGAGTTCGAGGGAGTATAACATGGTGACCCTCCTTGCAGGACTAAGTAGGCGCCAGGACATTTCAGCCGGCGCGACAATCTGGGCCTATGCTATGTCCGAGTGACATCAGGTAGTTCACAGAGTTTGGAGGCGCCGAAAATTAGCGCCTCGTCTCATCCAAAGAACGGGGATGGGACAAAATCCAATGTCCAAACGACCGTACTGATTTTTACGTAATTTCCACCGTAGAAAGCAAGGGTTGCGTCGGCGAGCAGCATGGTGTAATGTTACTTAAGCTCTTAGGGCCTCCCCAATCCGCCGTCGTGTTTCTTCGGTGTGAGTGATCCTCGTCACCAGCACCTTCCCAAGCAAGTTGCTTGGCCCTGTTGAGTTGCTGCCTGCTTGTAAGGCGAAGGCTTGCTCGTCAATCAGCTCTGCTTCAACAACCCAATCAGCAAGGAATGGTTTGCCCTTCATAAATTCCCCATCTGCACGCTTGACGGCCACTGCTTGAAACCGCAGCTGGCCACCACCTGACGACGCCTGTAAATATAGTTCAAGGGAGCAGAAGCATGATGTGTGTGACAAGTACGATCAAAGGTGTCCAATGTTTCAATTTGTTGCTTGCAAGTCTGTTTGCATGCGTTAGATAAGCAAGTTCCACAGGGTATACGACGGGACTGTAGGAAGTGACTTTGTAAATGCGAACATGTATGTACACACAAAACACACACAAAAAAAATATGTACGACATCCTACGCCGGTAACTCGCCTTCAACGCGCCTTCGCTGCTCAATGCAAACCATTTCCCCTCTTCAACGAGATGCTGTCCAGTAGGCGTGCTGATGACAGCATATTCAGCAGATGACAGCTCTTCAGTGTATCGCCTTACCGCTGTAGGAACGGCGGCACTGGGTCGTGAAACTGCTGTCCGCCCTGAATAAAAATCCGTTTGAAGCAATCGCTCTCAAATCACTGTATGGCTAGCATGGGCAGCCCACAACCAGAGGCTCGTAGCGTATTCATGCAAACGCTAGCAGGAGCTAAGCAACCCATCCATCAACGGGCAAACACGTAGAAGTCGATTTATGCACAATTGCGTCACCTGCATCGCTTCGGGCAGGCAAGCGCCGTAATGAAAGCGGTCCGAAGACGCTGCGGTTAAAGGTCGTCGCCATTACTTCACGGAGGCTGGAAATCCTTTGAATTATTCTTTGATTAACCAAGTAGGTATATGAGCGTTTTTATGAACGGAGAAGAAATCATGTGGACAGAAGGATAGGACAATTCAATTTACTGACTACGGCACAGCCCTTGTAAGGGGCCCAGCACTTAAGCAAAGCTACCAAAATTCTATTACATTGCTAAAGGCATAACCTGCACCTTAGTTTTTCACTACTGCCGTACGCAGGCCTCGCGGGCCTCCACACCCAGATCTTCAGCGGCAGTTGCAAAGGAAAAATAATGCACGAAAGATCTATTGCAAACTGACTTTCTAAAATAACGGAAAACGCCTTACATGGGGGATGACGCATGCCGCTCTCAAAAGGCGAACCGCACAGTCTGTTAGCAACAAAAGCGAGAAGTACAACAGAGCATCCAACAAACCCTCTTATAAACGCACCACACACACAAAGCTCATTCCATACCCCGTAGGACGACTCCAGTTAAGCCAGGGTCACAAGTGCACAGTCATGAACCATAGTAAATTATGCCACCAACCCCTCATCCACAGGTTATAGCTCAAACTCGGCATAGATGATTCATGGTCACAGATTGATACCCAGGTACGATGAGCGTTTACCTACCCAGGTTACCACGGCGCGCCAGTGCCGTACGGTGCGCGCTCCTTCAGATGACCATATTGCTCATGCGCATGCCCTTACCGCTGCGTTATGAGACTTTCATTTGTTCATGTTTCCAGAAAAACGCTGAGGCGTGGCCTACACCCCGACGAAGACGGGGCTTCGATGCCTCAATGTACGCCTTACGGAACTTGCTCGCGACGTGGCCCCTGAATCTGCGATGCGCTACTCGTTCGCGCTCCGGATCTGCCAACAATTCGTCCCTGTTAAAAGATGGAAATCAAAATACATTTATCAAGCTGCGGGCATTTTTCTACCTGGACGAAAGTCATGATCAACATTGTACGTACACCAGTTCATTGGTGATCAGTGAAATCAACCACAATGTGCACGCTTTCTGAAGGCGGCGGTGGATTTCGATGGCGTAATACAAAGTTTAAGGGGGCACACAAGAGATTAATCGATGTAAGACGAATGCATTTATCGAGGGAAGTCTACGTTTTGCTGTTACTTACCGTCTGGGTTGCTTCGGGTGAAGTTGCAAAGCCAGCCGGTCTGGCATGTCAGTAGCCTGTGTTCCAGCGCTCGCTCGGCCACAGCACTGCCAATACGGGCGCCCTGTGAGCTCACACAATGCTGACGAGCCCGACCATGACAACTTTTGCCGCAAGGGACAACCCGCAGTGTCACGACGCGCCAGTGATGCCTGCAGTGATTCCTCCTCTTCCTTTCGCTCCATGAACCTGAGGGCGTACTGCTGTTCCTTAACGGTCTTGGGCAGCGCATGGCCGAACTCCGTCACGAAGCGATGTAAGCGCTCGGTCTTCTTTCGTAGATCCAAAAACTGCTCAATGCAGTCTTTGACCTGAGACCAGAAAATACGGCGCGTGCGCATCAGCGGGGAAGGCTACGACCACGGTGTTGATGGGGGCAACAGAACAAAACCTGTTTCCACAGCTTCCCAAAGCTACATCTCAGCAAATTGGAAAGGCGCAAATCAAGGAGTTCACCTATATAAATAGTATCATATAAGGCAATAATGCCTTATATATAATATGGCAATATCGCCTTAGATCATGTACCGGTACCGTGCCCAACGGCTTTCAACAACATGAAAAAGGCTTTTTGCATCTTTTGCTTTTTTTGCATTGCTTTGCATTCATACATTTTGAATATCTGTGGTGAGTCTATAAGAATTTGGCATGCACTGTGCCTGGAAGTACAGAAATGGCCGTACAAGCCGTGCGATCGTAGTGTTGTCCGTTCTGACGTTGTGTATGGTGACTGCGGCGCCAATTTCAAAGTAGGATAGCTCCGTAACCAAACGCAGTCATGACATCACAATAAAACCGCTAGCAATTGCACAACACAAAAGCATGCGGGGTAAAGAAATCAATGCTTGGTGATAATGGCTAGCCTAGGCACCATGTAATAGTTGATTGCCGAAAAGGCCTCTCGAGATGTTGACAGGGTACTTCTTCTTGCACCTTATATTGTGATAGTGTGTGCCTTACGTCTACGACTATTACACACCATGTACGTACAAGAGACAGAATCTCAACACCTACCCACCACCACGCCATGTGTCCAACCCTTCTGTGTGAGCCATATTTCCGCACCTCGAGGTCAATGTACATGCCAGTCCTATCAGCGATGGCCTCCATAAATGCTCGATCGTAAAGCACATCCTTGCCCTTGGCCAAGATAAGCTCGCTCTCTTCTTTAGTGACAAGACTGGGGTACATAACATGTTTCACATGCAAGGTAAGGAAACAAATGTGTATGGAAACATATGGTGTATGGAAACATATGGTGTATGGAAACATATTCGAGATTCCGCATAACATCTGAGGATACACATACGTAAAAGCCGGAAGCTGAGTGCGTTGCCAAAGGTGTTGGTAACATCAAACCGCTACTTAAGCTGTTGGCGGTTGAGTCCCATTGACAAAATGCTGATGCATCAATATGTCGCACTAACAATGCGCATGTCCTTGTTATAGGATTAACCTAAGGTTTTGGGATAAAATATCCACGTTGCGTACCTGCCTATGCGTTCATGCTGCATGAGCCGCAGGAAGGAGACCCGTGCTTCGTCCACCCACGCCCGATGCTCAGCACGACCAAAGCGCAGCGGCGGGAGCCGTGGGATCGGTGGTGTTGATCCGCTGCGCATCTTCTTACAGTATTCCACATAACCTGCAAAATTGTAGGGGTGTGCCTCATCTACAACTTGGCACTGTACAAGAACTTCCGCACGACCGACTCCCTTTCTGCATAATGCAGGGAGCAAAACTCTATAACTTGCAAGGAGTAAGCAGCGCCCTGACGTGGTGGCTCAGCACGCACCCGCCATGGACATATTTCGAAGCTCCTCAAGCACCTTCAGGTCCTCAGCATCTGCTGAGTCCTTAATGGTGTTCGACACCAAAGGTCCAGCTGGATCAACCATAGCCTTATTGAATCCTACAGCCATGCAAGCGCAGTGTTGTGCATAGAGCAGCGTGTACAGAGCAGCGTGATGATGACACAAAGCAAGTTGTTCAGGACGGCCCGCACGAAAAAACACACCAAGTCACCTGGAAACAAGCTACGCAGCCATCTTGGCATAACGAGCCCTTTGGAATTGCCGTCCGACGATTCTGCCGTGTTAAACCCAGTGGTTGACGCCCCTGTCGCTGCCATAGGCGTCGTACTGTATGGCTGGGCAGCACTCTGTAGGGCCGCCAGAGAGGGGCGACAACAGCCTAACACGTTAAGCCTGCTGTCCAATATGGCAGGCTCATGTATAGTATATCTGAGAGCGAAATATCCACGTATGATGGTCGATAGTGACGATGCTTCGGCCGGTACCAGCCAGCCGCGTGATTGGAACAGCCATTTCGCCATTTGACTTATTTTGTCAGCATTCAATCTATGTGAACATGTCACAGCTGACGACAGTGCGATTTATATACGTGCCATGGCTTAACGCGTCATATTTGGAAATCCTTCGCAATTAGCACTATGTTGCATGCGTAATGGTTACACCAAGGTATGGATTCCAAACTTCTCCACGATAGAACCTATCATATCTTCGCCGATCTTGACATGGATTCAGGCGTCGTACACACAAATGTGCAGCTATTCCCAAAGGTTAGGGTGGCTTGTCAATCTCCTGTGCCGAATGCTGCATTGTACCTACTTACAACTAATAACGATCCATGTCTGACTATAAAAAGCAGGCCGACAGGCTGCGGATTCTGCGTCAGATGCCTCAGCAACAACAAAGCCCCAGCTTGCAGCTTTCGTATAGGGAACCGGTGCAAGCACAATATCATAGACCGCCCGCAAACGTGAATGCGCTTGTGCAGGTACTTGTATTGCCAGGTCTCTTGCTGTCGTCTGCAAGGAGCAGCTGACGGACGTATCCCTCCAACTTGCAGCGGCATTACTTTCCTGCTGAAGGTGCAGTTCCTCACGGCGTTGGGGAGCCAGGAACTGCTGATGTTTCCAACGCTGCTGGCACCGCTGACCGGCTGTCCAAGTATCAAAGCATTTGCCGTCGACGGGCGGCAGAGACGAGCAGGGCAATTAAGGCCGAACGAGATGCTAAGATGAAACAGGTACGTGAAGGACCGCAGCCCCTCGGGCATCGTGGTGTTTCGCCTCCTATCTATAACACGTTGTTGACACAAATGCACAGGCCTTGTCAGCACGCGAAAGGGCACAAGTAGCGAAGGCGTTCGGCGTACGAGTTGCGCTCAGCAACCTGAAGGCTTCACCTAACAGTCCTGTTCCGCGAAAGGTCCGGGCAGGGTTGGGTCTGCCGCCGATGACGGACTAACCGAAGTCATTGGAACGCATTGAATTCAACCTGCAATCGGCATGTCCTGCAGGAGATTTCGCATCAAGATATGGGGGAAAACGATGCGTTGCTCATGGTGATGCGACGTGCTAGCGTTTTGTTGGTATGTTGGTATAAGCAACGAAAACGTGTCTTTAATCGCTTCCTCTATAACGCAGAGCAGTGGCGCCACCTGCCAATATGGCCTGGAGGGGCCACAGAACCCACCCTGCTGTCCAGAACCGGCCAGCTCAAACAACGATGAGGTTGGAGGTAGCAAACCAGCAGCCGCAGCAATGACGGCACACAGTGAGTTAACACCCAACTAGATTATCTACGGTGACTCTGTCCACAACTCGTCTAGATATTTGATTAGCCGGCGTTGGCCATTTTGATAATGCAATTTGCACATCATGTAACTTCCCTTCACGTACGAATTGTGACATCGCCCTTCTACGCATGGTCTCCTAGTCTCGTGCGGAGAGGAGCCGGTACAACCAACGGCTTTGGACCCAAACCCTATGAAGCATAGCCTTGATGCCCCGCAAGCAGCGAGGCTGGCGTCGGCAAGTATAACAGCCCGCCAACGGTTGGCATCGCACAGCAAGTACGTGGCCATGGAAGCCGGCCCCGTTCAGGTGGCAGGGGTGCCGCCGCGCTTGGCGAATGTGGCAACAGAACATGCACGCGCCATAAACGGAGCGCGAAGCGAGACCAAGGCATTCAAAGCCAGGTGTGCTATTCACAACGCCATCGGGGTCCTTAAGTTGATTACAGCCAACTGGCGCGAAGCAGCTATGGCTGGACTGCACGTAAGCCGTGTTTAGGATGTGCGTGGCTGCCAATCGATAAGGTCGCCGGCACCTTTCCAAGTCCTGTAGTGAGGGCAGAGTTCGCGGCAATACAATGTGCCTTATCAGAATGTAGGTACAAGTATGCGGAACCCGAATAGATGGAATGCCATCCCTTGAGGGCAGGGTACTTCACCCCGGACGGGGCCCGGAAATTTTTAGAATTTTGGGAAAACGCCCGTAAAAGTGTTGGGTCTGCTCCGGGGATCCCCGGGAATTTCATGACGTGTGAAGTGCTGCTTTCCGGGGGCAGACAAATAGTGCCCCGTGAAGAAAAAGGCTCTTTTCCGGGTGTACCCGGAGAAATTTTTCTTAAAGTAAGGCCATGTTCCGGGGATTACTGATGCATGCTTGACAGCTTGACGCTTAGGAAAAGCAAAAAACACATTACACTTTTATTAGCTAAGGATAAATTATAAGCTAATTTGTAAGCAGTTAGACAAGAGAACATTACCCACAGGACTTCTAGCATTGACATTTTGGGCAAAGCTAGCCAAGCAAATTCCTACGTTTCTCAAGCCAACGAGTGTAAGCTTAAAGCAAGCAAAGTACTAAGTATATCTCGGATGGAGAGGAAGAGAATGAAGCAGATTAAGAGAGCTAGGGAAGCTGGTATCTGTGTTAGTTCATAAGCTCCTGATGCCGGGTATTGCCGTGGGTATATGGGTAGCAAAAACCGACAGCTGCCAGAAAAACAATTTAATGTATTTCTTTATTAAGGTATGAAAATTGTCTTTGCTGGAAAAATATTTACCATGTAATAAACACGAGTGTTTTGTGTCCCGAGAAAGTTTTGTGCAGGTTCCGGGGCCCCCCGGAACGTTTTAGGGCGTAACTAGGTAGAGTTCCGGGGGCCCTCCCGGAAAAGAATTTTTAGGGCTCCGGGGAACCCCGGAACAAACAGCTACCCCCTTGAAGAACCCTGCTTGAGGGACAAATCACAAACGAGTACCTGATTCAGTGCCTTCTTGCCCGATTTTCAACTGAAACCAAAAGGATCAAAACCCTTCGCGCAGGGGTTCTAGGGCATACACCGTGCAGGGTTATAAGGTTTGCACGAGCGCATGACCTTTACCGGAGGGTGTCCTTTACCGTGATATTTCATGTCTGGTTACTACCGAGTCGCTTTACATACTGATTAAGTGATGGATTGTCCGTTCCGGATGACTGCATCTTTCTCTTAACGCAGGGTGCTGCAGCCTGCGAATTCAAATCTTGGCCCCAAGGCGTACAAGGGCAAATTTTTGCCATTTTCCATTTCCGTTACTGATGTGGCGGGGCTGAGCCGCGTTGCACAGAAGGTACATTAACTGCACAGCTCCATGGCGAGAAAACATTTTCTCACTAGACCACTATTTCCCACGTACGCAGGTGTCTGAGATGAAGGAGAAGTTGAACCTCCCACGGCTTTGCGCGTGCCCAAACAACGCAAGCATTTTCGATCCAACGTACGTAAACAAGTGCGCTCGGAACTGCCCTCTGTACCTTCAACCAGAACATTACGAGTGTCTATTGACGACATGGCTGCGTGAGAAGGATATCATTTAGTTTGGTGCATGGTGTTATACTGCAATAGAACTGCCCTGGCGCAGGACTGTCGAGTTTATTCAAGAAATCTTGTGTTACAGCGCAAGGCCGTGACTCAGGCCACCTGCTACTGCAGCAGTAAATCTGTGGACGAACATCTCTGCTTACGAAACCAAACTGTATCGCTTAAGCCCTTACCCTCCACATTATCCAGGCATCACTCTCATAGATCACACGGAAATGCAGAAACAGATCGCCACCAGCCTCACTGGTAGAGAAAACCTCGTAAGATCACTGACATCAAAATTGCAACATTGGAAACTTAGGCCTATAACACACGACGTTCGCCAGGCGTCATAGTTTACAGGCCAGTCGTCTTCTCTCACAGACGGTAATAAAGTTTGGCATGTTGCATGTCTCAGGGGCCCTCGTCCAGCCCCTTGCCTAGGTCTTCAAAGCACCAGGCCCACAGGATTATGAAAGGAAAACTCCAACTAGAAGAAATGGTGTTGCAGCCAACAGTGGAATACAGCTGCTAACGATGTCACTCTTTGCGCAAACATACACACGCTCAGCAATCTTCGAGGGTCCGTCAAACAGCGCGCTGTGCTCGTTTGCCTAGCAAGGAAAAACGGCAACGCAGCATAACGCTCTCTTGGCACGTCAAGGGGCGATGGGGACCGACACATGCGCGCACAGACACACACTCCGCAGTTGACGACGCTACTCACGACGTGCGCGGAACAACTTGCATGCGCACTACGGCGATGGTACAAAAAACCCCATTTACACAACATTTGGCCACGCCCACCGCACATAAAAGTCATGCATGCACCTATGAGGCACAGGATGGTTCCCATGTGCCGGGCTGCATAGACAGGGCGGCTGCACGTGCGCTTAGCATAAATCCCGGTAACAGGCCATTCACCGTGCACCCGAATATGCCGCTGCTGCGGCCTGCAAAGCATACCCCGCATAATGACCGGAAGCGGGGCCATTATACGATGACCACAATGACCACGATGGTGCTGCCCCTGGTACTGCTTGAAACGATCCGGAGCCAGGCCAACCGTTGCTGCAGCCACCTCCGGCCGCGAACGCCGCAGCTGCTTGGGCATGGAACATCTGCGCCGCACCAACGATACCTCCGCTGCTGCAATCAACTGCACCATGTGTTGCGACAGGTGCATGCACCTTAGGACACGCCGCAGCTGCTGCTGCTGCGAGGGATAACCAATCAGCTGCACTGCTGCTCCCGGCTGCGTTCATGGAGGACGAATGCGAGGGAACCTGCAGTAGCAAGCTTGATGGCAGCATGCTGCTGCCTCCCTGAAGCCATCCAACACCCCCGAGCCCAGCGGCCTGCTGCAACAAGGCAGTCCTCTGTAGGGGATCCAGGGCTGCCACCGCCGCCGCTGCGGTGCTCGACACTGCGGCCGAGGGGTTTCCGTTCTGGTTACCAAGGCCATGGAGAAGCGGGTGGTGCACGTGCAATGGCGCGGAGCTGTGCGGCAAGAGTCCATTCAGCTGCTGCAGACTTTCGTGCTGTTGCTGCGCAATTTGATGCTGTTGCAGCGCGAGTTGCAAGTTGTGCCGGGACAAGCTGCTCTGACCGCCGTCCAGCAAACCTCCGGTGCCCCCACTTTCTTGCGCACACAGCAAAGGATGCAAGTTCCCTCCCAGGCTGCTTGGGCCCCCTCCTGGACCCATGACCGCAGCCAAAGAAGCCATGCTAGGTGGCAGGTTGAGACCCGCCAGCTGTGCGCCCGAGAACGCGGAACTGCCTCCCCCCCCTCCCAGAATGAAGCCAGCGCTTCCCATGGTGTCAATATCTGCCTTTATCCGGATACGGCGCCCTTGAACCACGACATCGGTACCTTCAGCGAGAGCATCGGCATCTGGCTCCTCCGATGCAGCGCCATTCTGCTGTGCCTGTGGAGGTGAGGGTTGCTGTGACAGCTGAGAATTTGGCTGCTGTGGGGACGATGCCTGCTGCTGCTGTTGATGCTGGGGTGAACCCGGCGCTGAAGATGGATGCCCACCATCGCCGCAACCAGGCCGGCCCTGTGCGCTTGCCTGCGAAAGTGCCAAAGCAGGATGCCCATCACCATACCCATTGAGCAGGACCCGAGAGTCCACTCCGTTCATGCTCTGCTGGCCATTAGTCATGTGCGCAAGGCTTGCGGGAATAGCTGAACCCGAGCCGAGGTGAGCCTGCAGATGCTCACGAAGAACCGCACTGCCGTTTATGTCGGAAGTCAACCCCGTGCTGCCAGTCCACTGTGCCCCATGAAGCTGCGATACGCCAGCCAGCTTGATTCCCGCCAAACTCCCATGGGCCCCCAGGAGCTGCTGATGAGCATAAGCTGCTGTCGCAGCTGATCCGCTTGAAAGGATCGCCGCTGGGTCGGCGGCCGCAAGAAGGGCCGGGTATGCGGCGGACGTGTTCACGGACAGGCCAAACATGCCCGTTTGCGCAGCAGCAGCTGCAGCTGTGAGCTGGTCAGCAAGAGAAGGACTGTTACGCTGCTCCCTGCCGGTAGCTTTGCTCTTGCTCTTTCGGCGACCGGACCCTGGCGCAATATTCCTGAGAGTACCACCTGCCGTCCAGTACCGCTGGCAGGTCTGCACGTATAGACGTCATTCCCGACCGCAAGGCAAGATTATACGAGATCATCTGTATATCATCTTTATTCAGATAAATCACGAGAGTGAATCTCTGACCATCTTCGTGCACACTTCGACCCGTTTCCTCGTAACGCCCACACTTTTTTTACCTTGCAATAAAATCGCGGCTGCTTTATGTTGTAATTGTTATAGTAGCAGAACTTCGTGTCCAAACTATTGCATCGTGGGCATGTTTCCTTCTTGTCAGGCCTGCATAAGACATGGCAACAACCTCCGCTGTTGGAACGACGCCCTTATTGTACATTGAAATCTTCATGCATACATCAACAAAACCTGTAATCATTGAAGATTGGCGCACCTTGGAAGCTTCGGCCGCGGACCTCCATCCTTGCCCCCATTGTCGTCGTCAGGGCTGGATTCGCGCTCTTGGAATTGACGAGCGCGCTTTGCAACTGTGGAAACCTGAGTGTTACCATTTTGTGGCCTGTTTGGGCTTGTCACATCGCGGTCATTGGTCTGTCGCCTCGGGTCCGTGGCTTTGTTCTCGCGTTCCTCGTTCAGGTCTGCAGCAACACCAGCTGCCCAGTCCTCCAGTTGACCAGATGAGCTCACTGCTTCTCGCGAGCAACCCTCCATGGATCTGCGAAGGCAAAAAGTCAAGGTTTCAATAACTACCTTGCTCTCTTAGCACCTTTTGTCCGTTGTCCCCTTTATAAGCACGTAAGACACCTAAATGAGCGGCTTATTCGCACTTACTCCTGTCTGATCGGTTTTTGATCTAACGCGCCACTGTTAGGAGCTAACCTTGCGTCAAGGCACAGCGCCGCCTCAATTGTGGTGCAATAGATGTAGGACTATCCCGAGCTCAACTGATCTCTTCATCTGCATAGCTAGGGCTTAATTGTTGACGCTCACACTAATGCGGCCATCTCGACTTGCTGAACTCTAGTGCTTTGGAAGGGCTATGGAGTACGACGCCCAGGATAGTCTTACCCTGCACCGTGCGCGACCATATCCAATGTTCATTTGTCAAAGTTGCAGCTAACAATTCCAAGGCACTAAATATTGCGATCTTCCCAACGACACCATGGACCACTTACCTTATTACGTACTTCTATTCCATTGTTGTGCGCAAGACTGTCTTCTAGAGTTATTAGTGAAGTCTGTTTGTTGGTTGTATTGGTTATTACAGCTAGAGTCCTCTTATCTTTTGGAGCATGGAGTCGGAACTGCTTCTAGATAGCCTGTGTCTGCTGTTGGCGGGCTGCAGCATCCTTGAGCACTTCTTGGTTTTAGGTTGTGATTGTACAGTCAAATCTTAATACAGGTGCTCATTCGGGAATATGATGGTACAGTCATATGAGGGCACCAATTTTGATGCAGTAATTTCGATGCAGCTATCCTTGCCTCACATCGAACCCTGGGGCAGATGGAGTGCGCTACATCCCCATAGGCGAGTAAGGTAAATTCCTTCAGCGTTTGGCAACCGTTCCCCGGCGCGCGGTGCTACGAGGCAGGTGGGAACTAACATAATTGCGCACTTTCTTATAATAATAGCCAGCATATAATTAATGCAATTGATGACAGGAGTCCCCGGCTGCTGCATGTCTGCGGATTAGGGTTTTGGTTAAACTGCCGCCCGTCCCCGTCACCAGAATCCGTGCCTGTCCCCCTCCATATCCCAATCCCCGTCACCATCCTACTTCCCCAAAAAAGTCTGTTTCCCGGACAGGCCACAATCCCCGCCCTTGTATCCTCCCCTGTCTTGAGTCCTTGTCCCCTTTTTTCCCGTGTTTTCGTTTGGAATGTCGAACCCATTTCAATACCAGGCTGCAGTCCCAATACTCACACCAATCTCCTCCCCTGTTTGAAGTCCAAGGGCCCCGGCCAACCAGGAGCAGGCCAATGCAGGAGCCGCAGCCGTGCCTCTGGAGGGGCCAACGGCAGTGATGCCTCCGGTGGAGGGGACTGCAGCTGCATGGGACCAAGAGGTGGCCACGGCGTTACCTGAGGAAGTGATTGCAGCCCTATGGGTGGAGCTTCGGCATGCAAGGCAGCTGACAACAGCTCCGGAGCTTCACCAGACAGCCAGCCAGGTCGGCAACTCACCTGCACTCGTGGCGAGGAACCCTTCGTTTTGTCAGACACCTGTGTTGGCATCTTTGTAAGCGAGCCTAATTGTGAGCACATGATGGCTCCAGGTTTCTGTCATGCTGCAGCTGGTAACACTATTCACGCTGTGCATTGCATGTGCTTATAGGATCAGGGGGCCGCACAACAACGTAGTGAGCTACAAGTTGCCACTGGTGCAACTGTGAAGCCGGATCAGGCAGTTGATGCCACCCTGATCGATCGGGCCCGGGGCAGGTGCCAGCATGGACACGTACGACGAGGCAGGTTATGATGTGCTTCGCATGGATCGGTGTTTTACGAGGGAGTTGAATTCACCAGGATACCAATTCCTAATTATGCTGTTGTCAACTGTTTCATTATGACCCTGAACCTATCTATGCACATGTTTCCAGCAGGAAGACAGCAGTGAAGACAGCATGGATCCGGGTGAAAAAGTCTGGGTGGCAGCACCACTACCGAATCCAATGGGGTGTGCCGGGAAGCCCAAACGGTGCCGACAACGTGGCAATAATGATAAATTGGAAGCTGGCGGGAGGCGGAAGAAGCAACACAGGGAAAGTGGTGGCCGAGCGCGCGGTAGGGGAGCATCAACTGGACGGTGGGGCATGCGTCGGGCATTAAGTAACTGCCGCCGTACAAGCAGAGATGGCTCGGGCAATGCTTCTAAGAGCAGCCCCTCAAACCTCAAATATGCGCCGTTTGGTGCCCTAAAAACCCTAAAAACCCTAATTGGCGCATTGCCGTACTTCGCCTATGGCAACCCCAAGCTTGAATCCGAAGCCTGGTCCTAGGATAGATCGAATTTCTTTAACCAGCAAATGTTTGCGTTTATACCATGACTTGTACCTCATTATCATCGCAACCATTATTTGAAACCATCCATCTGTTGCTGTGCACGAAACCGTTCATGGCTACCAAGTTGTTGTAGGCTGTTATTTGTTCATTGTCATGCACATTCGCGTCGACTGACATGGTGGCGGTTTCTTAGGCAGTTACAATCTGTTGCGTCATGCTTGTAGTTGCGCAGTCACGTCTTAAATTGCTAATCACTCATTGTGTTCCGACAGCAACTTTGTTCTCTGGTTTTCTGCCAAGTTCTCTGATATACAACGTTGTATAGGATATGGAGGTTAAGAAGGCAGCAACTGGCCATCGCCACGTTTTTGTACATGTGTGCAGAATCAACATCTATCAACAGGAGAGTGCAAGGGCTCAGGCGTACGGAATAGCCAATTCTCTCATCAGGTCAGGCTTGAAATTCAAAAGATGCCGGGCCGTGAAAGATCCATGGCGGCGTCACATCAGTCACGTGCTTTGGTGGCATCCATGGCAGCGTTACATCAGTCACGTGCTTTTAATATCTAAACGCAGGCAAGGGGGCGATGTTTATTGCATTTGGCGATTTTTAGCTTTGCGCCATAATGACGCCGCGAACTGCAAAGGATTAGCACCCGGATAGCTCCTCCGCTCAACATGCAAGGCAACTGCAAGAGTTTGTTCACCCATGAGCGATGCAATCGAGACAAGAGGCTAAATTAAACATACAGCAAACTACTCTGCATCACAAAGGTCGACCCTTATGAAGCAAACAACTTTACCGAAGAAAATTTCCCCATCTGCCAGCCCCAAAATCGGGGAAACGCACCGCTACTGCGAGACTGTGCAGCTGTGGTGAATTCCTGCTTCCTGCCTGTCAAGGCTTGCCCCAATGATCGCAGTGGCATGCAGCTGTACTATCTTAAGCCGCTATAATAGCTTCAGTCCCAAGCATCATTTATCGCTCCGTGCACTTTGGCCAGCTTGCCAGCACCTTGTCCCGACCATGAGTTGGCAACTTTCGCCTTGAACGCCGGCTGCGTCCAGACATTCTGGGGATTCAAACGGCCGCCGCTGCTTCCGCTTGCCCCGGACGTAGGCAATCCAATCTTTATCGTGGTGCCTTTGCCTTTTTTTCCTTTGCCAACGTTAGCACCCGGTGAGGCTGCTGCATCCGCCGGACCGCCCTCATCTTTAACAACTTCGCGGTGATTATCTGGTCCCTCGCAAGCCGCCGTCGAGCCCCGCCTTGCAGCTTTTGTAAACAATGGCGGGAAATCGTCCGCATCTGGCCGCATCTGCAGCGGCATCTGTGGCTCAGCAACCGGACTGCTTTCACTTCGATTCACCGCTGCCGCCAACGATGCAGGCCCCCGGATAGCATGTGCTGGCGCTACCAGTCCCACCGCCACGGGAACTGTGGCCGCCGCCAACTGTTCCTCGCGTGGCCGTGCGCTGCCACACGCCTCACAGCGGCCATCATCAGGCGCGTTGCAAAGGCTACAGTGATGACAGCTCCATGCCGAGTGCTGCGCGACTCGATTGGCCTTCGCTACGGCCGCCTCAGGGGGCATCCAGCCAGCGCCCACCAGCGAAGGATCTTGCGCCGCCGGAGAGCAGATGAAGGAATGGTGCACATCCAGTAGTAGTCGCCGCTTCGTAGGGTCAGGACAAAGTGAAACAAGCTCCGAAACCAAGGACAACAGGCCCAAAGCCACCTGGAAAACCCACGTACGCAACACAGAATGCATTCAGGTGGCGGGGCTAAGGTTCTTTGCTACATGGTTAAAAGGAAATGTGCCGTTACACATGGACTGGACACCACGCGCATTATATTTAGGCATCCAGGGCCGGCACGGTCGTGAACACTCCAGGATGAGCACGGTCTACACAAAAGCACAAAGCTAACACCCTTGGTAAACTAGTTATGGACTCCTTGCAGGCAGGTGTTGTTAATGAGATACTTCAGCTTACCATGTAGTCATGATATTCTTCAGCCATCAGTGCTCCACGCATGAACAGCATGCTCTGCTCCCGGAACGTGTCGAAAGCAGCACCGGTGAGCTGGTGCTTAATGCGCTCAATTAGAGCTTTGTTTGCAGCCTTGAGGCTGTTCGACACACCGCCACCGCCACCTTTGGCGGGGGCGCTCGTCTCATCAGGAACAGGATTTGGGCCGCTTGTCTGGGCCTTTACCGAAGAAGCCTTGGGACGACCCTGGACCGCACGCCCTTTCCCTGCAGCCTTGCTGCTGGTGCCCGGTAAAGAAGGGAAGTCTTCGGCTTTAAGCTGCATTGCCACATCCGGTATAGATCCAGAAGCCGGCGTAGTCATTGACATGGTCGCTGTAGCCGACCCAGGTCGAATAAAGAGGTTGTTGAGGACTGCCGCCTGCGTGAGGGATGGACCTGCGACCTGCGCTGTTGACCCCATGGCTGCATCTGAGTACGCTGAAGACGTTGATGACACAGAAGGCTGCGCCTGTCGTGCTGTTGTGCCACCCCCAAGCGCGGGAAACGCGTCCTGCCCGAGCCCAGGTGGGTGGCGAACAGCCGGCGTGGGGCAAGCAACATCCGCTGCACGCATAACTGACGAGCTGCTGCTCTGCATTTGCGCCTGTGGGAGCACTGGTTGCGAAGACTGTGCGGACGGCGTCAATGATGCTGATTGCAACGACCTGAGGGCAGGGAAATCCGCGGTCCCCGGGAGGACCTGGCCAAAACTGGCTGTAGCATCACTATGCACAGCACCGCCAGGTCCATCGCCAACTCCAGGCCCGGGCAACGCACGGTTTAGCACGCGCGGTGGCTGAGCTGCAGCGCTGAGGCGCTCCGCCAGCGTGCGCTGCTGATCCTTTATACGGCGCCGCTGGTTCTTAGACAGTGTTGGCAGGGCCGGAAAGTCCTGCTCGGACAGGCTTCCAGCACCGGCCTGCGTGCCTGTGAATGCTGCCCATCGGCCAATTTGTCCCATAGCACTTTGCTGCGAGCTTGAAGGCGCTGGGAAGTCCTCCGCCGTAAATGTCACGCTACTCACCTATGTACAAGAAATGAGCATGATTCATGCAAGGTAGATGCGCTTGGGGATTTCGGATGCAGGTCAGTAACGGAACACAACGCAAGAGGACAGGAAGCCGTTAAGCCAGCTGCCTTCAATTCTCACCATCGGATTGCCAACATGCCAGGATTCCATAATCCAATCCCTTACATGCCAGGGTAAGACGTCCTGTAAATGGCAACCGATCTCCAACAAAGACGAAATTACAGGCCTCACCTCTGACATTCCGTCCTGTCCCGACGTGCTTGCTACTTGACCGATCTGGGGCTCAGACCTGCTGTGGTGCATCCCGCTCACAGCAGCACGGCCACTGCGAGCCGCTCGGCTGCTTACATTGTGCCCACCTCCAATGATGATAGCTTTCGAGGCCGTCGATAAGGATGAAGGTAGGGAAACCAGCGTGGCACAGTCAAACAACTCCCAACAATTAGTTATAATGCTCATGATAGCATACCACTCTTATCACCAGGGCTTCATAACCACATTGACCAGCATGGTTAGGCAACTAAAGTTCTTGCCAGGATGGTCAACAGTTATAACTAACTACAAGAGACGGCCAAGTCCGTCTCCACGATCCCATAATCTTACCGGCCCGCTCAAGCCGCGCGCTTGGCCCCAGCTCTGTATCCTCGTCGTCGCGCGAGCGGTACTGCAGCTGAAGTGGAATTGTAAGCGCTTGGCGCCGCTGAGCCGCCGACATTTTCACCTCATCGCCGTGCTCGGATGCAAAATGCGCCTTAAGCTCGTATTCGGTGCTAAATACCACAAACTTCCTCTCCAAGCAGGCCGGATGGGGACATGGGTGATGCTCTTTCGAGAAATGGTCTACAGCAAGACGGTTTGCACAGCAGTGGGCCCGCCAACGCGTGAGGTAACGGCATGGGGTTTTTCCAGGCTGATTGTTGTCGGTTCCACATTCAAGCACCCCAAGCATGACTTATGGAGTAAACTCTTCTTACCTTCAAGCTCCTGGTCGCCAAGACACCAGCGCAGTAATCATAGACACATGGGTTAGGAAGGAAGAGCATTAAAAGTTTTCCCAAGTGTGAAAATGATTTCAGATAATTGCGCAATCGCTGCCACCTCAATGCCTCACTTGCGTCGTACACACAGTTGCGACACCTGGTGCTGATATACACACCAGATGTAATGCTTCGTACTGTGACCCAGAGTCATCTCATCCCAGACTCACCTTGTAATGACGGTAATAAATGTATTTGTCCGGAGCAGCTCTCCGACACAAAAAGCAATGTTCGTGGCTCCCTTCCATGTGGCGGTAGAGCTCACTGGAGTCATAGAAACGCGTGCGACAAAACTTGCACAATGGATGCCCCTTAAATCCACTCTCGGCGAGCGGCCCAGACTCGTCTCCAGACTCCTGGTGTCGGCGCAGCATGTCCTTGCTGTACAGGAGCTGCTCGCTAGCGAATACCTAATACCATTGAGGAGAATGTATGCGGAGGACCGTAGAAAAGATGGGGGAACCGTGCGTAATCATCATCCCAGGGACAGAAACCTTGTCTGAGTATTGCTCAATCAGGCGATCAACGGAGTCATGTAAGCTTCACACCCTTGGACTGTACTGTTGTAAGGTAACAACCGACTCCCCTATTTGCAAACCCTCACGGTGATGGCTGTTGCATCCTCATCAATGCCCGTGAACCCCATTGGTCGAACCCACACCCACACCTTTCTGCCCTTAAGGCACACGTCGCAAAAGGATTGGCTGAACGTGGCCTCAACATGCTTCTTGAGCGCAGTAAAATTGGTGAACTTAGGGGTACTCTTTGCGCCCCCGGACTCCAAGATTGGGTGAGTGAAGCCACACAACGCTCTGAGGAGCAGAGAGATAGCTTTAACCAGTTTTGATCCTGTAATCAAAGTCACAGATGAAACACGTACCGTATCTCCTGGAAATGCTTTTCGTCTTCAAAGTAACCACTGATTTCCGGCAGCGCAAAGAGCTCGCGCCGGTCCGCGCGGGCCTGCGGCGCGCAACACGATGGCCACACCAGCTAGTCACGGCTCAAAGAACCATGGTTTCTAACACTTAAATTTCAACGAATCCTACCTGCAAATTGTCAAACTCCTCCGGCGCTAGGCGTGACGTGTAATCTCCCATAAACCGAGTGAAATAGACCTGCGCGTTCTCCTGCCGACAGAACACGCACCCACGGTCCTTCAGCACGAAGCGCATTCTTGCGACGCATCTTGAGCATACTTCCTTGTGTCCGCAGGAACCAAAAGCTGTAAACTCCAATGGATCGGCGCACACTAAACACAAGTCATCGTTCATGGACATTTTGAGACTTCAGAGACTTACAACACGCAATGGTATAGCCTAATATATTTATCCCATGCTTTAGTTAATGCAAAACCACGCGGGAGGCATCGAGGCAACCGCCATGTCGTATACAGAATCGCAAACGCCTCCCAGCAAGCCGTCACGCAGCCTATATATGGCCTTCAATACTTGGCAGAAGCGTCTTGCAAAAAGAGCTGGCATAATTTCAAGTGAAAATTGCTCGTTGGGGGGGCCAGGCATATTACATGTATTTGGCTCAATGGAAAGCTGTTAAGGTAAGAAGTTAACATGCACATGGATGTGGTAATGCCGTTGGATATGCAACAAACTCGCGCGCAGCCGTCAGCAGTTGCAACGAACTAGCAGCCAGCAGTCAGTGGTGGGGCACAGGGTGGCAATGCGCTGCACCCCGAGTGAGGAACGGCGGCGTGGTCAACCCGACGGCGAACCCAGATACAGTCAGGCAGATTCCCAAGGTTGTGGCAAGGCATGGACCACCCCTGGAGTACGGACTGGCCCTACCCGGCCCCATCTTGTCTATCCGCTCTGGTTTGGCCCGCTTTTGCTCCACTGTAAGACTTCACAGAGATACTTATGTGTGAGCAAGCAATGGGGAAGCCTTGCCCATAAAAATTTCCAATATGGCCACCGGGTCAGTCTGGTCAGTGCACCCAACCCCCATTGCTAGATAGCGAGACACGTACTGTAGGGGACACACACACACACACACACACACACACACGATATGCACCTTGTCATCCACACGCCGAAGTTTATGGATTGCCAAACCCTGTAACCCTGGACCGACCGGACACCCTCATCCTACTTTTGCTCCGTCTGGAGCAAACGTTCTGCCGTATATACCCAATCCTTTGATGAATAAAACAAGGGAAAACCTTGATGCCTCGTAAAGCATTCTGCGTTTGCTATGCAGACAGGGGATCAAAAGTACACATCAAATCCAACAGCGATTTCCAGACATCCAGCCAGTCCCAGTGTGGCTTCCCCCAGCTGCAGTCCGTCAATCGGGTCTCCCCGTGTTGCCACTGGTCTCACTGGCATAGATGAATCTGATTGATTTATGAAAACACCACATCTGTAAATGGCTCAGCGGCGACCTCTGCCCGCTCCTATTCGGTGCTCATACAACCCTAACACCAGCGCTGCGTCACGTCAAGTGCGCCTCCGAACGCATTTGCTCACGTAGCAGGGCACAACCGCCAGACACCGCGGTGCACTGACAATACATGCCATCATTTATCTGCGTGGACCTGATTTCTATGTCCTGAGGATGTAACGGGCACTCAAAGTTGGATTGATAGGAATCCATTGTGCATATCGGCCCTAGCTTTGGCTTCAAGAGCAGATACACGAGGCAGACGCATACCATACAGAATCACACCATATAAATTGTTTCCTCCTTCATTTCCCGACCAATAAAAAACGCTTGCATATGTAGGATTCTGAACCCTGTAAGTCCCGCAAACATTCATCGGCAATGGATCTACCGGTCGGTCCTGTTCCTCAGCCTCCTGGCACACGTCAGAGCTTAAATCCTGCCAGAGAGGCTGCTATGACCATTGCCTCATTCTACATGATCCTGCTCTTCCTCATCCACCAGGACACCCGAGTGCTCATCTGCGGCATGCGTGCTGGCATTTTCCCCCGTCCCAGAACCAGTAGTGGCTACATCAGTGGTTTCACCGTCGTTGGCGGCGCCCATGGTGGCCAAAGCATCGGCTGCTCTAATAGCAGCACCTCTGCCAGTGCCGGTGGACGTGCTTTCCGTAACCACGCCGACCGAAACTTGACTTGTTGAAGCCCCCCTAGCGTGAGCACCGTCTGAACTTTGATGCTGTTGAAACTGCTCTTGCATTCGACCAAACCGGTTACGCCCGGTACGAACTCTCCTCCCCCTGTTTTGCTGCCCCTGTTCACGCTCCACATCACCGTGGCCACGCCGCGCCTCAACGTCGCTAACGCGCCCATCTACCTGGTGATCTATCTGCCAGCCCCAAGCATCCCCAGCTTCCGTCTTGGTAGAGCCACCCGCGGAGGAGATCACAATTTTGGTCCCCTCCTCGCTGGTTCCCCCAGCGGACCCTGTGCCGTTGTCAACCACAGAGCCTTTACCGGCCGCTGCCTGAACCCGTGAGGAATCAGTAGCCGTGGAAACAAAGGCGTCAAGCTCGTCCAACGCTCCCGTGCTGTTGCTTGCCGTCCCTTCGACGAAACGAGCGGTCTCTGTCGCCATTACCGGCTTCGTCGTAATGGTGCTGTCATTAGCTGATGCAATGGTGCCAACCTGCGCACCGGCTTTCACATCATCTTCGGTCACCACCCCTGCCGCCCCTTTGCCGGCATCAGTCTTCTTGGAGCTAGCATCCGTTGGTAAATCCACAGTCCTTCCGTTAAGGGAAGTCGCTTTGGTGACAGCCCAGCCGGTCCAAACATTAGTGTTGTTATAGTGGATTGCGTCTGCGACGTTTGTCGACCTGCATACCCAGGGAGAAAGAGTATTCCCTTGGGGTTTAACGCCATGGGAGCCTGCCCGTGACTGGCCGAACTGTGTCGGGCAAACACATGCATTAACACAATCGTTAAGGTCAAATGTTGTTGCCACGCGGATACCAGCAGACACCTGCTTGGACATCGAAACCCACCACATATGAGGTTAAACGCTATGCACACCAGATGAGCTGTCCCAGCTGCGTTTGTTCATGTCGCTTAAGTGCGGGCGCATGTTCTCACCAAAACCGCTACTCACCCAGCTGCCCGCGTTGTATCCGCGGTTGAATTCGCTTCATTAGCTGCAACGGCAGTTGTACTGTTCTCAGCTGCCTGGATGGTACTGGCGCTGCTGGTCTTCTCCCCATCGTCCAACGTGAGTGCCACGTGCTCCCTCACTAGTTGGCTGTCCTCGTCGACATTGGATATAGTTGCTTCAACGGCAGCCTGATTCATACCAGTATTTTTAACACCGGCGACAGCGGCAAGCTTGGGAACCCCTTCAGCGCCTTCCACGCCTGTCGTAGCATTCCATCCATTGATCGGCCTTTCCAAAAGCTGAGCTGACGTCGCCGTGCCTTTTCCAACCCCTCTTATTCCAACTGAAATATTCGAAAGATTTCCCCCCGGCATAGCTTGCAAACTTTCCATTGTTTTGGCGCTTGTAGCCTGAGGTACCGGGTCTACGCTGCCCATTCCTGCCGCAGCGTCACCCACGGTTGCCAGCTCTCCCGACACTTTGGCTTCTGTCGAAACTTTCCCGTTCCCTCCATCCGTGCCGGTGGGGGAGCCATATCCTGCTCCGGCCCCTCTGCCACCTAACGATACGGCCGCTTCCATCGCTTCAGCCTTTACCGGGCTTGACGCTGCTGCACTCATGTTAAGATTGTCCACGCGCTCCTGTAGGGCTTTATGCGCCTCAAGCGCCTCTGAAACCGCAACCGTCTGCTGCTGCAGTGCCGAGAGCGTAGAATTCTGATGAAGTTCCAGCTGGTCCGCCAACGTCTTGAGGGCGCTGTTATGGGACTCGAGCTTTGATGCCAGCTGGGGATCCCATGTGCGTACGAGCAAGATGAGGAATGAGTATCATGATATGCGATGGGATGCTCCATGTGCTATGGGCTTTGGTCTTTCCTCAGCTGTGAGGAACGGTTCGTCAATCCATACGGCATCTGGTAAGGAAGGCGTGCAAATTGTTACCAGATTTAGGCCACTTACAATGAGGACGGCCCGCGCCGACCTGTTGCGTAGACTGCCTACCCCTACATTTGTTTGCGTTGCCGCATCAATACACACTTACCACTTCTCAGCGCAACTGCTTGAATGTCGCGTAACCTTAGCCAACCTCCGTCCAAGCACACAACTCAATCTGATAAGCTGCTCGATGGCAAGTCTGCCCCGCAGCTCACCTTCGTAACATTAGACTGGAGGTTTGCCACGCGAGAGCTTAGATCCGTAAGCGCTTCTTTGCTGCTCGTTTGAAATCGCAAAACCTCATCAAGTTGTGAAGCTAGGGCCGTCAGATTCTGCCGCTGTTGCTGAGCTTCCTGCATAAGTGGCAGGGCAAGGTCACCTGGGTAGCATTTCTCACCTACTGCGTGCGACAGCATCCTCAATGAAATACGCCATAGTTAGCTCAATACTCTCTGATCCTTCGCTGGCAATCATCTACTCCAATGGGGCATGAGAGGAGTTGATGCAAGAGCTAGGTTGGTAGATTCGAGGTTGCAACGGGAAGCTAAGATTCCCGCCCTGAAATGTGGGTTGAGGTAATGGAAGGCATCATGCGACCTTTTCATGAGCTGTGGAGACACCAAAATCGCTGCTGGGAACTGAAGATATTACTTTCAAAGCAATACAATCTGTACCTGAATAAACCGGGCCGTAGTATTAGCACGCTGAATTTCTGCCAGAGTCGCCTGCACGTCTGCAAGCCCCGAGATAGCCTTGGATGCCTGGGAAACGGAGAGAGAGGCTTTGCATGGGCAGACGCAGCATTTGGGTATATGCCATGGAGGCCTGAACACCACCTTGCACAAACCTCATGCGCTCGCCGTCAACCTACACCGTGTCTACATCAAGGCCCTTCCATGGAGAAAGGATATGTCAATGTATGAATCGTGCGCTAAGGTGTCCTGTCTCTCCTAAAACCTTGGGTAACCCTTCCCGTTACAAACCAACGACCTACCTCCTCTTGCAGCCGTTTCAAGGAAAGTTCCGTGTTATCGATTTCATCAAGCTTGGGATTCATCTTGCGCAGCTGATCTGTATGCTGTTTCATGCTAGCCTCAACATCCTTTAGCTGTATGGCGAGGGACACCTCGAGGGCGCTAACACGCGCTAGGCGACCTGCCAGACCAGGACATGGCTTCACCGCTTCACATGTTACACCTACATCTGCAAACCTGCCTTACTTTGAAAATAAAAGTGCTCCAGAGCAAGGACAACAGCAAGCACAAGAATTGCGATCAAAGTCCCGTTAACGTCTTGAAACCATGGCCGACGAAGAGGCTTTGATCCCATCCCTGGCATGCTGCCTCCATGATGATATGACGGCAGCATGGCCCTTGGCCACGCACTTTGAAAGCCGCAACAGTCAGAATGAACACTTCTACCTACGGCTCCCGTCAAGGGATATACTCAAAGGATATTTCATCAACTGTGCGGCACCTCGCGAGGGAGATCGCCACCTGTATATTGACTTCTATTAAATGCAGGGCTGCCGTATATAATTCGTACCGGAAGTTCTCGCCTCAAACCCAAAGCAGCTGGTCTCGCCATTAACGTTTTCCGTTTTTTGAATATAAAATCAATAATATTACTAGCTAAATCCCTTCATGTAGAAAACGACAAGTTTTAATTTAGCCAAATGCTCGCCGGCTTTCCAGGGCCATCGGCATATGGCGCCGCTATACCCAGCGTAGCGGGTACTTCAGGGCCACCGCCGCCACCGCCTGCTGTGTCTGGAACTGGGGGATATGGTCCAGCTGGTTATAGACCACCTGGACCACCGCCACCCAAACCTTCTGGTCCATACGGATCTCAGCAACAGAATGGCTATAGAAAGCCAGATCTAGCTCCGGGCCTTCGTTCTGCGTCCCCGGCAGGGAAGCCTGCAGCCGGGCCGTCGCACTCGCAGCATCGGCAGCAGCAGCAGCAGCCTCATAACGCAAGCCACGCGAGCAGTAGCGTAATTCCGATGGCGTTCGAGAATCGATTGCGAAGGGACACTCCGTTTTTAGCGCATATTCGGTTTAAGAACGACCTGCCGGAGATTCCGTCGGACCCCAAGATGCTCGTATCCCAAATACAGCCCGAGCTGCTGTCGCGCTTTGCACTTACTGCTCTCGAACGTCAGGCACGTCGGGACCTGCTCACGCCACCCAACATCGTTATCTCGCCATTGGACGTACAGCGGTACCAGGTACCCGACCAACCTGGCCCCATGGATCCCGCCGATGCCGCGCTCCTGAAGGACGACTCTCGGCCACTCACAGTTGGCGGCAGCTCGCTCGCCTCCATCGGCGACGGCCGTCACAAGTCCTTTGCCGCCCGTGCCAAGGGCGTGGACGTGGATAAATGCTCCTGGCTTATGCGCACCACCTACATCTCCAGCTCTGATAATCGCGGCGTGCAGCGGCAGGGCCTGCCGGAGAAGCAAGTTCTACAGGCGCGCGCTAAAGAACGCCGCGGCGCCAACGACACTGATGACCGCGAGCTTAACGATGTCGCTGCGCAGGCGCGAGCTATTGAGGCCTCCTTCGAGGCCGCTCGCGGGCTGCCCGTGCACAGCCGCAACCCTGCCCTCAAAGCGGTGGAGGTGCTCCCCGTGCTGCCCGACATGGGGTCCTGGCCAGAGAAGCTACTGCTCACAACGTTCCACGATTCAGACCCGGCAGAGGAGCTGGCTGCTGTGGTGGGCGCTGAGGCCATCGGTGCACTTCCAGCCGCCAAAAGGTCGAAGCTGCTGGTGGGGCATTACCTGCTCAAGGGCTTTACGCATCATATTAGCAAGGCGGGCCAGGACCGGGAGCTTAAGATTATGGCGCTGCTGGTCCGCGAGGACATTGACCAGATGGTGGCGCGGACGGCGCAGCAGGCAGAGCTTCAAACGGTTATTGAAGGCGATGAGCAAGCGGCAGCGTTGAAGGGGGAGGGCATGCAGCCAGAAGACCTGGAAGGGTCGTACCAATGGATCAAAGACTACAATTACGAATACAAGCGGGACAGCGTTCACTACGCCATCCGTTTGGATAAGGGCAGTGCACGCTTCTATCGTATGCAGGTGAGCCAGGTCCGGCGATTTTTAGAAGAGGAATAATGCTGGGGCCGGAGGGCTCGGGCTGCGTTGGGGATATGGGGGAACACCGACTTAATAGCCGTCCAATTGGAGAAAATGTCTTTCACGATAGGTTGGGGGCGGGTATAACGTCTTCCTTCTGCTATCTCATACTGCAAGACCCATGATACGATAAGGCTGGACCAATGGTGCGCGACAATCGACTTCTGACTGTTGTCGTTCACCCTGCTTACCGACTCTCTAAGTCAGTTTTTCGTGGCGTTATGTAAATTCTGTGCCATGTGGGTGAGGCTTGTATGGCGCGTGGAAGGTTTTATTATTGTTTAGAAGTGCAATTGGGAAAACTTCGTTTCCTGAAAGAACCTCCTGCCTCCTGCAGAAAACCGTTTTGAAACACATCACCGCGTGTACTTACAAATAGTATCAAAGTAGTATTCGTCTAGTATTCGTCTGAGTTGAGAAGATTGCCTGGTGTTGGGTGTTACATTGTGGACGACTTACCCTGCAAGGACGAGCACCCGCCCGAACCACACCACGGGGAGGGAATGTGGTTTTGTCCGTCTGTCCCGCCACATGCTACCTCATGCTCCCAGCCCCCAAGCCAGCAGGAATACACACCAGCCCCTACCCCGGCTACACAGAGGAAGAGAGCCACGAACAAACAACAGAAAATCTCAGAAAGAGGGGGCAGAAAGACCCACGAGCTCAGCCACCCAAACGCCAGAACATTCCCTCCTCTGCCGCAGCACCCATCCTGACAAGAGCCTGGCACTCCCACCCGGGTTTCCTCGAAGGAGAGGAGTCACCAAAAGAAGACCTTCCTCGCAGCCTAGCAGAGCAGCTGGACAGACAATTATTCGAGCCAGCAGGGCAATACGATTTTTTCAGTTATCATCACAGCAACCACCTAGCTGTCCTAACCATGTGGAACATTCTTCCATTCCTTCAGGGCAAGCTGGAGCTGCGTAGCTGGCGTGATGAGGAGAAATTGGCGCGGGACCGCAGCCGCAAGCGTGTCATGGGTCGCGCGGGCAGCGAGGAACCAACCGAGGAGGACGTGGACGGGTCGGACCAGGTGCAGCGCCCCTCCAAGATCCGTGTGACGACGCGAGATCTCACGGAACGGGAGCAGCAAGAGCGGGAGTCGAAGCGGAGAGAACTAATGCCGGCAGAGTGATGGCCATTGGTGGCGGGGACATGGCCGTCACGATATCATCAGTCGAGGATGTCAGCTGATATCGTCTGATGTTTGATGTAACTTATGGGCGGTTAATGCACATGTGTGTTCGATGGTCGTGCGGCGTGGTGTGATGTGATGATATGTTCTGTCGTCAGTGCAACGTTAGCTAGAGGTTGTCGGTGATGTAGAGTTTAGAGTTTGTTTGTATGTACCTCAAATTTTACGCATATGGATACGGGGACGGTCATCATTTTATTCATGTCCAGGGCTCGCTTTTGGCACCACGCTGCAACAGTTGTGCTCCTTGATGCGTTAAGATTGCTTCTGCGCAACCTTGATACCCAGTTTTCGTCTGTTGTAGGACCAAGAGGGTATGTCGCAGATTTCTTCAGTCCCATGCCCATGCCCGTATGACTTAGCGGCTAGATTAGCTAGGGCGATCGATTGCATAGTATGATGAACTAGCTTAAGTCTGGCTGTAAGCATCCTGACTCCCGCGAGCCCCACGCACCATGCGATAAATAGAGAAAAGTCCGTCACCGTGATACGAACTACATACACGGAACGCTACCAAAAGGCGGGCATCTCGATGAGATCACACCTACCCATTTGTCAGATTCAGCTGCCAGGAGCTGCCTTGGGTTTCGTTTAGAAGCAAGACAATCGGCCGTACGTCATCTAGTGGAAACTGTGCCTGTCGTACGGCAACAAAAATCAACTGCTGTGCTGATGGAAGGAATGACATCTCTAGTGAATCTTTGGAGCGCTTGGTAACTGCACAATTTGGTTGGAGCCTAAACTCTGGCCCCACAGTCCCTTTGCCCTCTGCGCTAGCATCGCCCTATGCTCTGCACCGCACTTAAAAGGTGCCAGCTAAGAGTTCCACGAATAAAACGATGGCACAGCTGCGTCCTGAGACCCTCCTGACTGAAGGCCCGCCCGTTATTGTGTAATACTTCAAGAGTGACTGATTGACTCAACAGCCAGAGCAACTCATGCAAGCGCGCTGGATGCGGTCTCGTAGCCGAAATTTCATCACTAGTCACGAAGTATGACAGGAGCATAATTATGTCGTGACAAGTAGTTCCTAAGTGTGTTGAAGTCACGCTCCGACAAACGCTGTGTCGGAAGCCAATGAAGGACACCTCGATTCGTAACAGGGCTGGCTACTGGTAGTGTGCCGATTGTCAGCGGGTCGTCGTCCCAATCTACACAGACCTGCTGTGCGCCTGCCCCGCCGGTCTATTCTGGTGCCCAGCCCTCCCATGGCCCACACCGAAGTACTACCAGGTGAAAACAATTGCTGCCGTCCCATCTGCACTGATCCCGTAGCCAGCTTCTCACATCATTCTCTCTAGCAGCCGTGTCAACCCGGCCTGCTCTTCGTTGCAAATGGGCTTGGGGGAACCAAGGGACCACTGTCCCAACTGTGCACTCACAGCCTGGGTTACACGGGCACTCAGCCCGGATAAAGACCCCTCTCTCCAGGATCGTCATTCAATAGGATCGTCATAAAGTTCAAATCAAGGCACCAGAGATGCGTTTATACTGGACACACGGAGATGCGTTCCCCAACCCTTTGTCCGTCTTTCGCTTCTGCATCATCAACAGTCGCTTCCGCATCATCGGAACTTGATAGCGCCTGTTCACCTTAACTTTCCTAATTGCTTGAAGGGCGGCCTGCCGCTCCAGGCGTCCTCGTACATGTTGCCATCACCGTGGGAACGTGGGAGTATTCCGGATGTCGGGCTAAAAAATGCATATATTTAAGTTGTGGCATCATACAGCGTTATATCATGAAGCTACGCCTGATTTCAAACTGGGTCACCATTTTTTACATACGGTTCAAAACATCCTGCAGAATGCGGTAACAGTAACATGCACGGGCAGGAAGGGAAGCATACACTCGACGGAATGGATACATTGCACACATTGATTCAATTTCTAGTTTGTCCTTTAACAAGCCATTAACGGCGTTTATTTAACGGCGTTTATATGCGTCGTGCATATAGATTTGGAATTGCAACAACTGCCGAAAAGCCCCGTACAAATGCCATGTACAACGAATACCGCAGTTTTCATTCTCTTTCCCACCTGATTACAACCAAGTGTAGCATTGCATGTGTTTCCGGTGCTCTTGTTCGCCGCTTGGCCCTTGAGAATCTTTGGTGGTAGTGAGGGGCAGCGACGCTTGGAATCCGGCCGAAATTTAGAAGTGAGTTACTGCTTGTACCTTCTGATATTAAGCGGATCATCTAACTTTTCGAGACAGTTGTTTGCACTGCCCAATCCCGCCACCATCGCGCCGACAATAATGCTTCTCTTGTTTACCGCACAGCGATGTGTTATTGTTGTCTACCCGTGGTAACCATCGGAATGATGTTGTTGGAAGTATGCGGGTTTCTGCGTAGTATGTCACGAAGGACGCAGGTTGCAGCTGACATGCGTTTCGTGTACGCGCACTCTTTTCCAGGTCGGACGGGAATTTCGCGCCAAGTGGAAGAGTTGGAACGTTAAAGCAATTGGAAACTGATCGGCCACAGTATGCCACCCCAACCGCTATTGCAAAGAACTTCTGTAGGCTTCAATACCGTTCCGACAGCCTGCCCAGCCATGCTACCGTGTCGTCTGCAGCAGGCCAGGTCGACGCGGTCCAGCCTCCGTGTTCACGCTGCCCACTCGCCAAACGTGGACGGTGCCACACCGTTACAGCCCCAGAAAGCCGGCCTAGACGGCGTCGCACCCAAGGGTTCTGGTCCCGCTCGCCCAACCGAGCTAAGCATTGCTTTCGAGTCAGACAAGAAGCCCGGGACGTTGCAGACGCCGACTAAGGTCCTAATGGAGAATCCCGTTAAGACGACGGGGCTGCACCGGGCGCCGCTGTCTGGGGGCGTCAAGACAGCCACCACACGGTGCGGGATGGACGGGGATGCGGCAGGGATCTCAGAGGTGGCGCAGAAGGGGCCGTGATGTGTGGGTTACGATCTACGTACAGCTGTAACGTACTGTTCCGGTCATGACCGTTGAGTGACGGCACGTGAAGAGGAGGACGTTGTTGAACCTGGAGGTAAAACAGTCCATAGAGTACTCAGCGTCTTGCGGAAAGGGCGAGAGGCGTATCACGTTGCTGTTGCCAGCTACCGCTCACACGGGACCCAAGTTGGGTGCCGGGTAGGAGGGGACGCGTTGGGGCGGGTGGGTGGGTGGGTCTGACAAGGGAAGAGTTATATGATTACACCAGAAAGGTAAAACTGCATTTTGGTATGTATGGGACATGTAATGCTGGGGAAAGCATGACTGAAATCGTGTAGAATATCGTCACGGACAGGGACCCCTTCCCAAGCAACCTGCTGCTAACTTGCCCAGGTGTGTTCACCTTCAAGGTAAACCCAGGAATTAGTATTTTTTGGTTATTTTTTGAACACAGCGGTGCCAAAGGATGTGGTCCCCCAACCGCACGAGACCTACCTCCCTGAAGACCACGCTTATGCTTCCCGCACACGCACAAAGTTTTCCATCCCCTAACCCACCAAGCCCAGCGTAGTCCTCAACGTTTGCCCATCACGCTTCCCTCAGGTACGAGCTGCCCTCGCCGCCTGTTGCCGTTCGGAATCTTGTGGAGCACGCTCGCTTCGGCCACTTGTGCACCATGATGAGCGGCATGCACCATCGCAGGTGGGAGGAATTAGGCGGGAAAGGAGAGTCAGGCCCGGGGGTGAACGGCTGGCCGAATCAGCGATTCTGAACTATATACGTGGAGGTTTTGGGAGGTTAGCGTACGGCCAGCGTCGCGAAACGGCATTACAATGGCTGCGTGCGGACCGGGAGGCGCAGGTTAAGGACGCGCGGTTGCCCCGAGCTGGCGCACAGCTTTTGATCCAGTTTCTCTGTGTTGCCCGTGCCGGCTAGGCATTGCGACATCCGAGGCATTTGCCAGGCAGTACGGATTTGGTTTTGCCTATCGACTGCATTCGTTGTTCTCCTTCCCGTCCCCCATCGCCTTACCCTACCACCTCCCTTTTGCTTCCCCTCCGCGCTTTGCAAATGAACTCGTCTCAGAGCCGGCTACCCCTTCGGCACGCTAGTTGACTTCGCCTCCGACGGGGCAGGCTACCCGGTGTTCTGCTTGTCCCCATTGGCCATCCATTCGCGAAACCTTATTGAGGAGCCCAGGTGGGCTCGAGGCCCGGGACGGGCGCATGGCCCCCAGCCCGGAAGCTCATGACCATAATTTTGTAGCTGAGGGATGCGCTTACCCTATTGGTTCGCCACACTTTCTTCTGGCTACTTGCCGTTGCAGTCGCTTGCCGTTTGGGATCGCGCAACGGAGGCACCACGCACATCTGATCGGCACATCAGTCTGTATGGTTTCCGTCAGGCCCCCCGACCACCGGGGTGCCCCTGGCTATACACGCTAGGCAGTTGCGCGGTGGCAGCTTATACTTTCGTTGCAGGACCGTGTCGGCCGCGGCAAACTTTGCACCCTCATCCACACATGCATCCCTGCCTAGAAACACACGTTCACACAGGCATGGGCATTTCGTGATTCGCAGCACCCTGCGTCACAGGCCACATGGTCTTGGCCTTGGCGTCTACTTCTCGATTCTTCCTGAAGCACCTGCAGTGAGATGTCTTCAACCACACCACTCACGCCATTCGCCTACTAGCGATTACTGTGGGCGCCCTCCGGTCCTGTCTGTCGCCATTCCATTCTTTCTCCTTCGTTCCCTGTTTCCCTCCGTTCCACAAGGTGCTCACTGGTGGTCCAGATGCCGGGCTGGACGGGACTGGCAAACGCTCGGGTGACCATCTTTGGGGACGTGTACCAGCTGCCCGCGGATCTGCAGGTAGCAGGGCTGAGGCGTGCGGGTGGATGAAACGGGTCGATGAAAAGGTCTAAACTTAGACATGGCGCCTAGGGGTTGCGGAAGCGGTCCCTTACTCCTTAGAGGTCATGGGCATGGGAAAAAGAGCGACCAAATGTAATTCGACGTAATTATGTGGCCGACGGTTTCTTAGACAACGAAAGAACAATCGTCTGGTGTGAATGCGCGGGATAGTTACATGCGTGATGCGACCGTGGCCGAAGAATGCAGAGATGACAGCACGGACCGCTTGGTCGCGTTGGAATTTGTGGTTATTAGCGTTTGCAGCTATGCGTGTTTTGTGATCATCATAACCCGAGGTCCCTGGGGGTCTGTTTTTCTTCATATGGAAGGGTTAGTGGACATTCAAGTCATCGGTGAATCCGCCGCAAACACGCTCGCACGTTGTTTCCTTCTTTCAACGGAAACCGTCTCGCATGCCGCCCCTTGTCCCCATCGGCCCTGCCATCCTCCGGCACCCATCCCCTCCCGAACCGTTAGCGCATCGTGCTGTCCAATACCGCTATTCTACCCCTCTCATAACGCCAACTGCAATGTCATCATCAGGAGTCAGCTCGTGAGATCTTTATCGCCAAGCACAGCAACGAACGCAAGGAGCGCTGGGTGAGCGGCAACTTTGTGTATTTTCGGATGAATCGCATAGTGGACATCTATTTCGTGGGCGGCTTCGGCACCGTTCAGTGGATCGCCCCGGACGAGTACCTGGGAGCCACACCCGATGAAATCGTTCTGAGCAACCCCGCCCACATACTGCACGTAAGCACGGCTTCACGAGGGGGCTTTGCGAGGGAACCAAATGAGCGCGAGGGGCGCGATGGTAACTTGAATAGAGGATGACATCCAAGGGAACGGAGAGAGCAGAGGAGACTCACCACGGGTGCGTGTTTAGTGTACGAAATGCGGTGCAGGCCTGCGGTGAACGAATGACCCGTGAGAGGGGAAGTGAAGGCGGACAGGGCTGGATACCGCTCCAGGCTGATGCATTGGTTACCTGTTGATTTCCCCGAATGGGAAGAGCTCCGTACTGGGTCTTTCGGCGCGTGGTGTTCCCCGGCCCCCGTTTGAGTCCTCGCCCCTGCCCTGCGCCCGCTTCACATCTTGTAAGGTGCTCAAGTTTCTACGATGGCCCTAAGATGTTTCATCAAGAACCACGCTCAAGAACCACGCTCTTCCATGCATACCTATTTTGTACACCACGCTAATATCTAATGAAATGTAAATCGTCTTTTGTATGAACCGGTGTGTGCTTTGCAGGTTCTAAACGAGCAGTTCGCCCCAGTGCTGCGAGCCAAGCTGGGCTGCGGCTCCCGGCCCCTGGACGAGCTCATGTTCATCTCCATAGACGCGTCTGGAGTAGATATCCGTGTGCGCACCGGACCGGAGTTTAGCGTTGAGAGGATTGGCTTCGCGGAAAAGGTGTGTGGCCGTTGTGAACCTATGCTGCGACCGTTCCTTGCCTGGCTGTGCCTCTTGTCTTCTGCCCGGTACCCGGTGCTGTGAAACCGAATAAGATTTCGTCCCCGCATGCATACGCTGATCTACGACATGAAGGCGGAATCTGTGTACTGGTTGCAAGCTTGCATCCATCGCAATTAGTAGTAGTTTCGCACACACAAGAAAGCAGCTGTACAAAAAGGGAAATGGTGGCCCGTACAGAGCGAACAATGACAAGAGAATTGTCGGCCCACCAGCAAATGTACCAAACCTGATTGTCAATGGTAGATTGCTTGTGAATGAACACGGCCACAAGGTGAGCATAAAGAGGGAGGCGGATGCAGAGCCGTAGGATGCATCCAGCCCTCTCTAGTCTCTGCTTCTCCCCTAAGCCCTTCCGGTCTCCGCTTCTGACCCCGATTTGCAGGTGACCAACCTGAATCAGGTTATGGCGGCGATGCGGCAGGTGGTGACGGATGTGAGCAAGTCCTCTCCCTGTGGGGCCAACTAAGCGCCAAGGACACACTTTACACTCGTGCGGGCGCGATCCGGTGCCCCACACATATCGGAGGCCAGAGTTGAACCTGGAGGCGCCGATTCTGTCGGTTCAGGATAGCGATAGGGGTTCCCAGCAGAGGAGGAGCCGGTCGTGGGAAGTAACGAATGAGAAGTGCTGCAATTGCATCCAGTAATTAGGGAGCGCAAGGCAAGTGGCATCGGCATTCGGGGTGGTAGTAATGTTGATTGCTTGCTTTGGTGTTGTGGTCTTGGGCCCAGCATTCACGAGGAGGAGGAGGGCATGGACAGCGACCAGGTGGGCACAACGCAGGTGTACACTATATAATGCAAGCCGCATCCTGCCACTGCTGGTGCACGTGCGGTGAGCTTAGTGACAGTGGGGGAGGTGTTGGGACTCGTCGCCCGCTGCAGAGCTTGTGGAAGCATCTGTGGTGCCGTTCTATGGGTACGTGCTGCTCTTTATAAGCATGGAACCCGTCTTCCGCAAAATATTATGATACCGATACAAGGACGCTGCTTCGCTGTCAATAATCCCCGCCGTCCATCGTTTTTTGTGTCCGCGGATTGAAGCTTGCAAAGAAACAATCAAGGAGCCGCGCTGCAACAGGTTATGGCACTTGGCCTCTTGGGACCAACTTATCGCTTGCTGTTTAACATTTGGTGGTGGTGATTGTTACAAGCTCACGCGAATACAAATTGAATAAGGGTTCTGGCGAAGTTCAGGAATACGTTTGGGATGACCTTACACTATCCGTTGTTTCTATGTACGGCCGGAAGCTACGGTCAGGGGATCCGATTTTCACCCGACGGTGGCCTCACTGTCACACGCGAGGTCACTTGTATTGCCATTCAAAATTGTTTGCTTCAGTGTTACACCTGGATACAAGAAAGCTGTGATGCCCTTCAGACCTTATTAAGTTCCGTTGCTTGTTCCTAATCTCCATAGCCCATTCTCTGTGCCCATACATTTCTAAATAATTTGTGGAACGAGGATTCCTTTGAATCCTCAAAGAACTGGCTTCGGCCTTTCAACAGCTTTATAATAGACGAAGCCTCCGGGTCATTCTTTGAGCCCGGTTTTTTCAGGATTTGCAAAAGTGCTTCGTCTCCCGCTTCTGCTAGCGTGCCCTTGACCGTGACCCGGCTTTTCCGGCATCGGCTGCAAGAACGTGATATCGACGTAACATCGGCCACGATCTCCCTCATTGAGCGATTTCGATTCGCGTCTCTGGATTGTGCAAATGACAGGGTATATATGATCAGGAATACCAGTCGCAAGATTAACGATAAAAACTACATTATAAGCAGCAGCTGCGGAGGCAGCAAACCTGGAAGGCGGCCCGGGCGGGGGTGAAATTGTGGTTAGTCATCTGCGCGAATCGGAGGGTATCAACGGGGGGTATCAATCGGAGGGTATCGAACATCAGATGCCATGAAGGACATGGCTGTAAATATCATTTTACTTGCATTTAAATATGTTAATGGGGCGGCATATCGGTATCTAAATACATACCTTTTCTTCGTATGTAGATGTGGCCAAAGGGGGCCGGTCTTCATATCTAGAAGTGGCTTACGGGAGGGCCTGGATATTTAGATGCGATCTACAAGATATCTTGCTGCAGCTAAAAAGGGGTGTCTAGATTTCTTGACACTCACCTCTCAGGGTCCACCCTGATATCTAGATGCGGGTGGGGGGTGTCTAGATGTGGCTGAGAGGTATCTAAATGCCGCTGCAAGCTAGATGCCAGCCAGGTACCTCCCCCTAGATGCGAGATGCGGCGAGTTTGTGATACCCTCCGCGCGAATTTAAGGAGAATCTAGTCACTAGCAAATCGAGACAGGTGAATATGCGTTACTGCTGCTCCTGGTGTTTCGTTCTAAGGCATAGAGCATGGACCCTGATGCAGTTGTGTTTTGCCGCCAGGCTTCTTAATCCTGACATGCCGCCAATTTAACATCTGTCGTTGCTTCTTAGGCGGTTCGGGAATCCTTGACGTTTTAGGAGAGCGATTGTGTGCGAGGCGCCAGCAAATGAATGAACAAGGATTTTATTCCTGCTTCCCTGAGTGAGTCCGAGAAGGAGTTTCCGTTAGTGGAAGTGGTAGATGATGAGAGGGCTTTCGTGTGGCTCCTCTGATGGCGGTCGAGTGCGATAGAGTGACTTGCGTGCGAATGTTATAGAGGCTTGCTAGCTACTAACTTCTCGCTCCTAATTTGGATGTGTTAAACAGCCAGTGCGCCGGAGCAGCTCCATCAGTTGAGAGCCCAACCGTAAATCAAGCTGGTTCCCAAAGGTGGGTCGTCCGTGTGACCATTACTGTGTTTACAGCGCCTCATGGCAGTGCGCTTCAGGCCGGGGGTTTAGGGATTACTGTGTTCCCAGTGCACAGCCCATATTGTGGCGTTCAGAAAGGTGATGGAGGGGAAAATACGGACCGCATGGAAGGGGGAAAGGGACGTAACGAGCTACCAGCACACGGATGCGGTTTAATGCTTTCTCATATTTACAATTTTTATGCACACGCCTTTGTACATCCAGTCATCTCCCGAATATAAGCTCCTCATTGCCACCATGCCAAATGCTCACGGGAGCCTTACTCTCGTCAGGACCTTAATCCACAGCCATGTCGTCCCGTACTGAGCCCTTATGGGTTCCCAATCCCAACCCCAGCTGTAGCGCCGCCATCACCTCCGCCTTGCACCGTGCCACGCGAGCGTCAACACTACAGTCGGCAGGTCCCGGCCTGCTGCGGGAGTCCAGCTCCACCCAGCTTTGTAACCAGGTAGCAACCTAAGGGGAGGGGCGAGGGTTTTCCGAGGAACCGCAGTAGCAATAACAAACGTAAGCTCACCAACATGATACCGTGGCAGCAAGTACACGGTAGTATTGGCTGGGAAACGGAGGATAGAAGGCAAGCATTACACCTATTTGCTTCCCGTGTCGCCTGCCAAGGAAGGCACACCAGCAAATAGAGCATCTGATCCTCCCGCAACATCCCGTGGGCCCTTTAACCAAAGGCGCGTTGTACAACTCCTTAACACGGCGCCTGCGCGCGATGTGTTAAGTCAGGGTCTCCCGGACCCTGATACACGCGTCATGCATTTTCATAAGGTCCAACAACCATTCAACATACTCCCAGCCTTGCCACGCCCCACGACGGGAAGGCCACCAACTCATGGCCCTCACCTGATCCAGCGGTGCGCTGTCCACCCCGTTGGCTCCGAAACCCAGGGTGTCACCCCGCGCACACACCCTCGCTGCCCTGCACACCGCCGTGCCCTGCAGTGTCTGTTGCAAGAGCTCCTCCTCTACCGGGTTATACGTCCCGACCGGCGTCGCAGCTATCTGGTCCCATGGATCCACGTCGTACACAGCCTTCCAAGCAGCTTGCCATTTGCTGGCGTGCTGCTTCCGGGTCCTTGCATCCATCAGCACCAGCACCTCCACGGCCAACACCGCCGCCTCTTTCGCAAAGTCCAGTAGGGAAATTGACTCTGGGGCGGTTGTGGTATGTGTTTGGACACTGGCCTTTCCCAGTGCCACCTCCAATATCACCGCGGCTTCACATGGGCCGTCCTGCACGCTCATTCCCAATCGTGCCTACGTTACAGATACACAGGCGCGGGGGTTTGGGGGCGGGTGAACGAGCTGAAGGACCGGGGATAAAGCTGTGCTGCGCAGTGCTTGGGTGGGAGACATTGCAGAGCATCACCTACCGAAACCAGCAAGTCCCTTAGCCCTTAGCTACCCCGGACGAACGGGATATGTAAAACTGACGCACAGATCTACGTGAGATCGGGATCCTCCAGCAGATCTCCAAAAAGAGCAAGTGAAGACCAACAATGAAGACCCCGGAAGAGAGGCCGTACACTCGCGAGTGAATACCCAGGGTGCGGAATGGTAAAGCTAGTATGAAACGCTTGAGAGGGGATGGAGGGCTGAGAGCCATGGTCCACGTTATGTGACGGAGATTGCACATGTGAACGGATAGAAACTTGAATTGGAAAAGGGCAATACCAGGGCGACATTCCTCTGCCCCACGACTGGCAAGGCATGCCCACCTGCAGTTCTAGTAACCTGAGCTGCCGTGCAGCATGCACCTCCTGCTCCACCATCCCGCTTGCCCGTGCGGCCAGCCGTGCCAGGCTTAGCAGTCGTCGCGGCAAACCCAGGCTGACCACTTCCTGACCCACACCCTGACTATGGCGGTTGGGTTGTATCTTGGATAGCTCGCCACCAGCGCTCCGGGTCGCTGCCGTGACGCCCTTCATCAGCACACCCGCCGCGTCACCCAGCGTCCCTTCCTTCAGCAGCTGGACCGCCAATAGGTCAGAAGTAGCTGGTTGCCGAGAGCGGAGGAAGGCCGTGACCTCTGTCGCGAAGGTTGGCCGGGGAGGGGCGTATAGTGTGGTGTGTATCGCGAAAATTGAGAGACACGTGAAACACCGGATTCAGTGAGCGGGGAGGGGGGTGTGTAAATTTCGCCATGTAAGAGTACGGATAAGGGTCGGGGTGCAAACGGCAGGACCATCGATAACCAGGGCTCCAGCACCACCTGCCAATGACAAGGGCTAAGTCAATATGAATCACGAGTTAGCACCAAAAGAAAATGTCAGCCGCACCGCCCACCCAGGACCCCGCCATGCTGTCCGCCTTTTTGACGGGTCCGATGTGGATTTCCCGACTAGCAAGTGGCTGCAAGACATCTTTAGCTGGAACCCGCATCTTCCCTCTCCTTTTCCCATATATTCGGTTCGACATGTATCTTTACCCACATCGTTTCCCCCCATCGCCGACTACTTCCTTTCCGCAACACCTCCATACCCGCATGGAATTGGGTCGGCAGTCCGAGCAGATCCGCGGGGCGCCCATCTGCCAACAGGCGCTGGAACACGTACTGAGACATTACGTGGCCCGTGGGGTCAGCGGAGTCCTTGGGCGACAGGGTGGCCATGTAGGTGTATAGCTGGTTGCGCGTGGTGGGGTCGACAGCCGCGCGTTCTTCGCAGATATCGAATAGCTGTGGGTAACAATGATTGTCTCGAAACAGAGACTCCAAGTTACTGTGATTTTTGTAGTGTGTGTTGGGGAGGGGATGGGAGAATGGGAAGCGGTTAGTCCTTGGTTTTGTGAGAGGATTAAAATGCGGCTTGCAGACCCAGGTAGTAGGTATTGGATTATGTCTGCAGTGAACGAACCGCCCCTCAATCCGCGTGGGCTCCACAAATTTGTCCGGCTCGGGGATTTGCAAGCAAGGGGTCACTCTGGAGTGCAGAGAGAGTTAATGCTGGTATGATCAATTGGTGGGAAGAGCCCTAGGAATTATGGAGGCATAGGAAGGGGCCTTGCATGCCAGCAATGCTGTCGTGCAATGACTGCGGCTTGCTGGTTTGTATGTACCCTTGTTGGTACAAGGGTTCATACGGGCGAAGAACCCGGGCAGGACGGATCGCTCACACCTGAACTGTAGCATCCGCTATCCCCCTCCCGCAATCCTGTTGCTATTCCCCAACTGCCGCCGCTGTGAAGCCAGCCCTCCCACCTTGCGATGACTCATCGCCCAGGTCCCTTCCGCACCTTCAGCACCCTCCCTGACCCCTGACCCACGTTATTAGAGCTTCAGGAGACAGCGGCCCGTGTGGTGCCCCGACGCCCCACCCCGCCGTGCGCATCTCTGCCCTGGCATCCTTCAGCAGCACGTCGCCGTAATGAGATCGAACCTTGCGGTACTCAGCCACCAGCAGGGAACTGCCGTCCGGGTCGCGCTGGCCCAGCGCACGAATGGCTTCTTTGTAACACATCAACAGGAAGTCCAGGACACCAAGCAGCGTGTGGCTCAGCTCCAATGACGGCGGCACAGGAGGCAAGGGGCGCACCGAAAAGATTGCCTGGGCGGACGGGGTTGGGATTGGCATGGCGGCCGAGACATCTGGGGAGAAGATTAGGTATGCGGAGGAAAGAGGTGTAAATTAATGGCGCCTAGGGCCCCGACAACCATCTCAACCCTCTCTGGCTCGATGTTTTATGTCCAGCCGAACACTATTAAGAATTGAGGAAAGAAATTCTGGGAGGGAGATGCAGAAGAGCGGTCCATGCGTGCGTAGGGAAGATTTAGGGTAGAGTGAATCCCGGGAAACCGAAGAAATGCCTGCGCGGTGCATGGGCACGCGGTGAAGGCACTGCCAGACCAACTGCCACGCAGAGTCCCAGTAGGAGTGGGCTACGTGGTGGCTATATGACAACGGAATTGCAAGCTGACAACGGAGGTGAGGCGACTAAGAGTGGGCGGCGACATGGCGAGATGTGCAAATGTAGGCCTGGCCCAGGTCCTAGGGAACGTGCGATTCCGTCCCGTTTTTGGTGGCCCCCTGCCACTTCCCAGCTCCCCTCCCTAACAGCACCCGAGGCCAACCAACACCCCGCCGCTCACCGCTGCCAGCTGCTTCACCGCCTCGCGGGAACCGTTCCCTGACAGCCAGTCGGGTCTGCCAAGCTGGACTGCGACCTCCAAGCTGCAAAGGCGGAAGTTCGAGAGCAGGCTGACACGGCCATGCATTACGGCGTTGATTATTATCCCCAGAACGCTGCCCAGCTCGCGAACTGTGGTGCGGAGGGTGGCCAAGGCTGGACACACGGGGTGGAGAAGAGGGGAAAGGGAAGAGCAATTTGGATGCAAGTACAAGTGC
This sequence comes from Volvox reticuliferus, assembly GCA_019650235.1. Lineage (NCBI taxonomy): Eukaryota > Viridiplantae > Chlorophyta > Chlorophyceae > Chlamydomonadales > Volvocaceae > Volvox > Volvox reticuliferus. Next base: position 3,961,973 of record BNCP01000002.1, read on the forward strand.
AAGTTGAGAACCCCGCAGCGAGTGAGGCTGTTAAATAAAAGGCATAGTGCACCTTGAGTGCATCGAAATCGGATCCAGACAATACCTCTGCTCGGGAACGAGAGGAAGGGGCTGGACAAGGACAGCGCACGTGTCTCTGTGATAGGGTGATAACGGATGGGTACCATACTGCATTGATGGAATGCGATACAATTAATGACTGTAACAGTTTACCTAAGTAAATGCAAAACAGATGCAATACGTGTGTGGTGGTGCGTGTGTATGGGTGGGAGAGAGGACGGCGAGGGGGGGGAGAAGATGCAGAGTCTTGCATCTCTTTATGTTCCCATACAGCTCGCGGCAGTTGCGGGACCAAATGCAGAAAGGTCATGATGAAGTAGTTCTCGTGGCCTAAGCGCCTCTGAGTCCTCCAAGACCATAGCAGGTATGTTCATAGGCCCAGGTTCAGTGCACACGGCAACACAACACAGGACCCGATCGTTAGCAGGAGACGGTACCGGTTAAAAAAGGGCGATTGCGAATCGTCTGCCCGGATGCTGAGTCGCGGACTCACCCCACCGCACGGTGGCTGTGTGGGTTGTTGTTGACTTCCATCCCGAAAGCATCCCTAGGTGCGATATTACGAAATCCGCAAACCAAATTCCCTCCTTAGTTCATCCTTTGCTTGCACAACCATGTAGCTCTCCCTCCCCCAGGTGTTGGATTTCTACTCCGGTTCCCCCCACATCCGCCTCACCTCTGCACCCTGCCCGGCCCCCTCCTCACCGTTGTCCCCCGGGTTGCTGGATCCCCGAACTGCCTGCTCGTGGATCCCCTTCGCCATTCGGCCCACCGTCTCCAACAAGCGGTCCACAGAGGCCGAGGGGCGCGCGTAGAAGATCTCCGAGGGGGTTAAAACCTGAGGGGGAAAGGATGATCCGCCGGCGTTAGCTGGGTCAGGCGCAAATCATATAGGCCCGTGTCAGCCAATGTCGCAAACTGTCACCTTCCTGGCCCCCACGCCGCGCAGCCCGTACATAGTCCACGGGGTTCGTGCGCCGGGCCCCGTTCATTTCATGCTGCGCCCTAGAGGCTGTGGCTGAACCACAGACCCATGACGCCTACATGCAATGCGCCGCTCCCATCAGAATACGCGTTCTGATGCGGATCGGCGCAGCCTCACCTCATACTCCCGCGAACTGCTCTCTCTCCCCGCCTCCGCCACCAGCTGAGACAACAGCGCTTCCGCTTTCAGCGCCACCAGGTCGCGATCCAGGCTCAACGGCACACAGACTTGAGGATTGTCCTGCCGCTGGGTCCCCACGGGCATCCCCCTCTGGCGCGCCTGAAGCTTCTGCAAATCTGACACCACCGCCAGCTTGTCGGCATTCTCGATCAAGACCCTACATAAAGGAAGCCATAGTAATCAATTACATACATATGTACAACACATCATGCAGTAGAACTCCGGTAAGTCGGAGCCACGAGCTAATAAGCGGTAGCCCCCACCCGAAGGCCATCTCGTTCACGCACCTGCGAACTCCCGGACTCAACAGTTGCAGCGTTCCGGATTCGAACAGACACCTCAGCAGCAGCGAGTGTCGGAACTCCTTGTCCGCCAGCTGCTCAGCCACCGTCAGCGGCACACCGCCACCAGTCATCATGGCCGCCGTCGTGTTGCCAGCAGCCCATTGCTTGGGTAACAGGTCCAACAGCTGGGTGCTGTAGTCCGCAAGTGCGAAAGTATTCAGCGCGCCTAGCGCCCCCAATCGCCGGCTCAAACTTCCGACCAGGGGTTGCAGACTTCCCCCAGACGTGGCGATGTCGGCGGCCTTCGACAGCACGGCATCTAGCAAATTGGCAATCGCGGCCGCCGCAACGAGGCCGCCAGCCGCAGCATCGGGGTTGCCGCAGGGACCCCCTCGCTGCTGAGACGGTGCAGCGACGGTGTCGATCTCCATCACGCCGTATGTCGCAGAAAGTACGACCCAGCGGGCGGCGCCGTCGGCTGCCACAACGATGTCTACAGCGGCAGTGTCGAGGTCGTCAGCGAGTGGCCTTGCAGTGCCGGAGGCGGAACCCCATGTCCATAGGGCCCGACACACCCAGGCGCCGCCGCCCGTTTCGCCAGCCGCATCATGATCGTGGACGAGCATAGCGTCCGGGTGGGCGTAAGGCAGGTGGGACTTCTCCCACCTCGCCAGTAGGCAAGCTTGCGATTGGGTCGCGTACAGGAGCCGGCGGCGACAGGCGCCTTGACCGCTCACAGACTGCAGGATGGGCCGACCGAATAGCAAAATGTGCATTAATGCGGTTTAGTCTACAGGTGCGTGGCGTTGTGGGAGCTGGGTTGGGGGAAGCAGGAGTGTGTGGATGGCGGGAGAGGCAAATCCCAGGAACCGTACCCTGGAAAAATCCCTGTTGCTGTCGTAGCAGCAAAGTCGACCACATCTAACCAGCACTGCCAACGTCAATAGGGGCTCCATCAGAAGTCCGGAACGACGCACATAGTGGATAACTAAAAGGTTGTACCTGATTGCCCCGGGGAAGACGCCCCGGGGAGCTGCGCCCCTAGCTGGGTGGAGGGCTATTTGATGCTACAATCGCCGAGACCCCTCAAGCGCTGGACTTCTCACTAATTAACGAAGCATCGGCTGAAACACTAGCAAACACTGGCAGTTGCAGTGTGGCTTTTGTGGGCTACTTGCCGCCGTCTAGTGCCTCGAGGGCTGAACCATCACATTGAGCCCTATGGCGTGCAGGCGTGTGCGAGGACGGCCCGGAGTATCCCACCAGAGATCAAACCTGACCGACTCCCCCAATGGATTCCACTTACCTACTTACGACGATGGCAGCCGTACATGCAAGACCGCCACCGCGAAGAAGCGTGAAAGCAGTCGGACAAAGGATGGATGGAAGGCAGGAAAAAAGAGGGTGGGTGGGGAAAACCAGGGCTTACCAGTGGTGCGGAAAACCAGTGGTGCGGGAAAACCACATGCGTGCGTTTGTATGCCGTATGACTTAAGGGATCGAGAAGGTTGCGCGGCCCGACGTGAGAATGAGACCAAATGAGAGCACATGTCTAGTGGCAGAATTGGATGCCACCATCCACCCCTTCAACTGTTGAAAGGACGAAGCGGACGAAAGTTGCGAGAACGAAGACTTTTGCACAGGAAGTGAAGCAAATACAGCATACAGCAGAACGAGTGAGAAATCAGCATGAGGACTTGGGAAATCAGGTGAAAGTATGTTGGAAAGCTTGGGAAGTGCAGAAATGCAGGCGCACAAAGTGCTCTACCCCTGGCATGGTACTGACATGCGGATATGCCGCATGCGTAACTCAAAGTTCATCATGTTAAGTTATCGGTTGCAAAAAGGTTTGCAAAGTGATATCGTTGGGAGGTCTAAGCCCCAACCTCACTGACCGTTCCGCATCAACCCCTCACCTCCTGATACCCCATCACCAGCTCGTTCAGGTCACTGCATAACTCGGGCATCCCATCAGGGTGCACGTCGAATCTGTGCAGCAGAACAGGGTCCGTGTCGATTTGGAGACACGAATAACAGGAGATGTGTCTAAAGAGCGGAGCGGTTTTGGAAGCGAAGCGAAGTTCGAAGTGAGCAGGACGGAAATACCACAGCCTTGAGGCCATGAACAGTTCCGTTGAAATCTTGGACGGTAGGGCGACAGATCCGTTGAGCCAACCCAAATCCCCATTCAACGGTCAATCTGCTCACGGGCCTCGGCCCTATCAACAAGCGCCCAGGTATAATGCAATGTGGCCTGCTGGCCACTGAGGGTTTCGCCAATTTCCACTATATGGCCTCAACTTGGTGCCCCTGAGGCGGTAGGCTGCATCACATCTGCGAGCCATCAGCTACCAAGCTGTCTACACCATCAGTCCTCGGAAAGCCCGCTGCCAACGGAGGTTCTGGAGCGCCCTAAAAGCCCTGACCCCCGGCAACTCGACGTTAAACAATATGCCGTTTTGCATCCCTCATGACCCCACCACCCAAGTCGCATCACGTACGAACATCCTCGACCTCACTCACATTTGCACAACATGCTGTTTCAACTTCTCGACCCGTCCATCAGAGCCTACTGTGATCGCAGAAGCCCCGGGGAATGCCGGCTCCGCCATCCAGATGGCTACGGACTGACCGGCACCTTGGCCCCCAACGCCAACTGCCAGGTCCAAATTAATAAGCGAGGTAGCCGGCGCCCTGAATGGCCCACGGCCGTTATCGTGCTGCCGAAAAAGGCAGTTCGAAAACGACCACTGGAGGCTCTCCGATGGCCGCACTCCCGCATTAATCTGCATGCGGGTATCGGGCGACAGCTCCAGACGGGTTATCGTACAGCCCCCCGACGTACCGGAGGCAACACAAAGTATGTGCGGAAAGGGGAATGTCCCGAACCAAGGAATCGGAGAAGGAACGGGTGGAAGGATGGCAGGTCCGCGAGCTTGCGAGCACTTGCGGTGGGTCTCTACTTGTGCGCTGCGCCCTGTAGATATTTAACAATGTGCAAAGCAAGTCCCTGTGCCTCTTTTAGATATCCCACCTAGCATGTTCCGGTCTGCGCAACCCTTCCGCCACTTTACGCTCGACTTGTTACCTCGTTTCTCTTCACAGTGCCCTCCGTCACGTGTCGTGGGATTGCAACCGTGCCGCAGGCCTTTCACAAAGCTCCCCGCGCTTCCTCATCCCATACTGTCCACGTAACACGCTTTGAATAGTACAACAACGCCCTTCCCTCTCTTTTGCTCGATGCTTCTCTTCATCCTCCTCCCAGCACGCGTCAAACTCTCACCGCCCAGCAGTCCAGGCAGTCCTCTGTCAGCACCAGAAGCCGATAATGCATGCCACTGGCCCAGGCTGCGGGAGCCAGGTGCAGCGCCACCGCCGGTTTCACCGAAGGGACCTTGCGTACGTAGCGGGAATTGGGGTCCGATAAAGCCCGACTGAAGCCCAGCACAGTGTCCCAGGTCGCTGCAAAGCCGCTGCGGGTCTCTGTCTGCCGCCCCTGCGCCGCCACCAGCTGCGTTGGTACGATGCCATTCGAGGAAATCTTCACCAGGTGCAGAGATCCGTCTGACGCCGACAGTGCAACAAGGAGGCCGGTCCGAGGACCCCAGTTCAGGCGCGCTGCGACAAAGCTCACCACCAGTGGCTGATTAACGTCAGTCACAGTGGGTTCGGACGGCGGAGAGGAGGAAGAGGGGAGGAGCAGGTGCTCCGCGGGCGCCGAAAGGTGATGTGCGTCCAGCCATGTGGTGAGACGGCCGTTGGCATCGCATATGGCAACCATGAGGGAGCAATCTGAAGCGGTGAGGCCAGTTGGTGAAACAGCGACACCCGCGGGAGTGGTGGATGGAAGGCCTTCCGCATGGACAGAGATGAAGCACGGCTGCGCGGGTTGGCGGGGAAGCGTCAAGGTGCGAAGCCGTGCATCCTTGCCCTCACGGTAGCGCCAGAAGTAAACCTCCTTGCCGGCCAGCAACCACGCGAAACCCGAATCAGCGCAAATCCCGCACTGCTGTTGGTCATTGGGCTGCTGCAGGAGCTCCAGCACCACGCGTGGCAGCATGTATGCGCCGAGGGTGTCGCCGTAGACTGGCATCGCGGCGTAAGCCGTTCCCAAAGGTTAAGGCAAGTAGCCAGGGTTACGCTGGTATTACCACGCGATGTTATGGACGGCAAACTCCTCTTCTTGTGCGGCTCGCGCCGCCCCAGCCTTTGGCGCCGGCCTGCCTGCTTCAGAATGGTCGCAGACGATATCCCGATTTGTCACTATCCTCGTAATACGGGCGTGATGGAACGATAGAAAATAGCTAGATCAAACCTGGGAAAACCGAAGTACAAGTTAACGATCGACAGGGCCTAAGTTTCGAAAAGCTTTGCGAAACGTGGGAAAACCATCTTATTGTCGCCAACACGTAAAGATGCATCACAACGAAGACGAATTCACGAAATACTTATTATTCATATTTTGGCGCTTTTTTCCTCCGTACTTAGCTGCATGGCCAGATGACATGAGCTGCGTGATGCCCTCCATTACGCGACAAAACCAGAATGATTCTGCAATAACAAATTGCTTGTTTTACGCTTGTGTATGTTGCATCTTGCTTGCGTCTCTGAGTGCCGCCATACCACATACCGGCATAATGCCATAACGTCGTCAGGGCTGAGCTCTGCGCCAATCTCTGCCTTTTTGATTGCCGTTTTGCAAAAGAGTTCCATGCTAAACCTCATACCTGCATAAAATATGCGGGCATGAGGTTTCCAGGGGGGTGACATAAAACACCACGGATGTTCTGATCGGCGCAAGCGTTGTGATGGGCATTGTACTGGGCCGAGGTTGCCGCGCCCGTGAGGCTGTCTGGTTGCCGAACTCAGAGGAGAACTCCCTGTCGTACATTATGGGAGCGGGACGGCGGGGCTTATCGCTTGAGTGGTCCACACAGGCGAGCTTACCTTCCCCGCCACATTACATCAAACGGCTACGGTTAGAGCTGTAGTGTGCAGCGCTTTCCTCTGGATTGCCCGATGCGAATATCATGAAGTGCTAACCTCTGGGAACAGCTCTGCGCCGATACCGTGGTAAAATGTCTAAAAAACCTAAGTACAGTCCAGGAGGGCCCGGGGGCAAGCCTGCCCCTCCCTGCGCATGTCACCAGCAATTGCATGCTCTTACGACCCCGTGACCCGTATAACCTGAAGTATTACTAAACGAATCTTCCGATTTCCTAGTCTGCATATAACAATTGCAACTGCGGCATGTGTCACCATCCCTATGTCAGGAGGGTGTCGGCTGCGAGCGAAGCGCCGTCCCACTGGACATAGATTCGGCGTGGCGCCCACGGCTGGTGTTATTGCGACCGTTGCCTGCCTTGCGTTCATTGGTCGCATGCGACAGCGCCGCACCGGATGCCATTTCGGTTTATGTGCACGCATATTTCAATGTGTTCGTGTTTGTGTTTGTGTGTGTGTGTGTGTGTGTGTGTATGTGCGTAGCAAGCGAGTGGGGTAGCGGCAGTGGTCGCCCGGGGTGGTCGCCCGGGGTGGCGGTCTCCACTTCATTGATGCATCTTTTGCAACATGCGTGAGCCCCAGCAGGCGTGGACCCTGTTAACATGATGCATACGAAACCGGCCATACACCTATAAGGGGCTGAGGAAGGGGCAAACACCGCAACGGTGCTGATCATCAGTCACATGCCCCTGCCCTCGCAAAATCTCGCAGGTATTGCCCAGCAGCGTCGTGGCCGTATTTTCCTTCACGATAGGCACTATCCCGATACTTTTCCGGTGCATCATCCATAGTTGATTGCCGCAAAGGCCTCTCGAGATGTTGACAGGGTGTTTCTTGCACCTTATATTGTGATAGTGTGTTGCCGTACGTCAACGACTACTACACTTCATCTCATTATGCAACGCCTGGCGTTTGCGGTGGGATCCCTTCATGTGTTCGTCCGAACTTCTATTCATGCATCTGTCAATGCGTCTGAGTGTCATGCATGTGAACGTGCATGTGCCCATCTGTGCACCCATCTGTCCATGCGTGCATGCAATTTTGTTCAACCGAACGTGTACAGGAGGATTCGAACCTCCCATCAGGTATGTGTATCCTGATGGCAACCGACTGCTGTACACCCGCCCCAGGATAATGAAATCCTGGAAAAATATAGCCATATCCCCGCCTCGGGCTTGTCTTAATGGCGGTTCCCTCCAACGGCAGAATGGGGATATGGGAACACCTAGCCAAACCGATCCAAAGACCACGCCTGCTGAACTAAGCCTGCTCACAATCACCACTCATCCAGCCCCAAATATACTTACCTGCCTTATGCATGGCCCCGCCCATCGCACACTAAACACCATCAGAGCGCCTAGGATATAAAATTAAAATACCTGCCCGCATGACGACCACATAAACACATACACACACGCGCGCGCACGCACACACACACGTACACACACACACACACACACAAGCCATCCCCCGACTGCTCCTGACTTCCCCGATCGACGGAGCACGATCACTGGAGCCAGCTCTCAGCCTCCTTGCAGAGGTACTCGTACGCCTCCTGCAAGAAACGCAGCGCCTCCTGCACCTGCTGGCACTCCAATGTGGAGCAATCCTGCTGGCTCTTGAACCCCCGAATGAGGATGCGCCGCATCTTGTCACTCAGGTGCTCGAGCTCGTTCAGGTTGACGTCCACATCGGTGCCCAGCTTGAAGATCAACCGGGCCCCGAGCGCCGGGTCTTGCAACGCCTTTGCGTGGAGGGCATCCTGGATCACGCGCCTCACGTCCTGGACGCCTGCGTCGGTGCCTGCCGATGGCTGCTTCCAATCCTCCTTGCCAGCCCGCTCCATGCCACCTGCCACGGTCGGCGGCTTTTCCTCTTCCTCCTCCTTGCCCACCTCCACCTTGACCTCCTCCTTTTCCATCTGCCCTGCTGGGATCACCTCACTCTCGTCGCCTGCCACGGTCAGCGACGTTTCCTCGTCCTCCTCCTCCTCGTCCTCCTCCTCGTCCTCCTCCTTTACCGCCGCAAGACCGGGAACCGCCTCCGTCTTGCCATCTGCCGCCACCATCGACGGGTTATCCTCCTCATCCGTCTTCTTGCCCTCATCAAACACCGCACGATGACTCACCTCTGCGTCGTCTGCCACATCCAACGACGTAGAGTCCTCCTCCTCGTCCACCTCCACGTCCTCCGTCCCCGTCTCATCCCACCGGACTTCTCCTGCACCATCAATGGCCACCACGGTATCCAGGTCCGCCTGCTGGTTGTCAACTTTGCCTTGGCTCGCGCCCAGCTTCAGTGCCTCCATTACTAGTGACTCGTAGCCAGCAAAGCTGCTACTTGCCCCAAGGATGGAGTGAAAACTAAAAATGCTGCAGGCAGCAGGCAGGTAGGGCAGGCGGATAAACAACAGAAATAATAATATCGAAAGCGAGAAAGCGAGACTATATTTTGGCGCATGGCCTTACCAACCAATAAATCGTTCGAAATTAACGATATCAGAGGAAATATTTTGCAGTGTAAACGCCGTTACATGCTCGCCGCGAAGGAACTCGTTTCCCGTCTCATCAACCTACCCATGCTAACACCCATACACGCATCGCCAACCCGGTCCCCTCAAATTTATGATTACGGAACCAAATTCTACATTTGGATTACGTAGATGTGAATAATAGCCCGAAAACAACGACGAAAGAAAGGTGTGACGCAAACGAAATGAACACGGCGATTTGCAGCTATCTTCAGTCTTTAGGACATGCCACCAACCCATATAAACCTATCAGATATAGGAGTACAAATCATACATGTCATACAGCGTACCTGGTGTAAACGCGGAACGTAGCCAAGGCCAGGTTGACGCGCAGCCAGGCAACCCAGAACCGAGTGGTGAGCCAAGCCGAAGCCATCACAAAGATCAAAATGTCGATAATGGCTGCAAGGCTGATGGGTGTCACTGAAGCTGAGGAGTGGAAATGAGCTCCGTTCGACGGATAGTCGCAGAAGGCTTCCATTGTGATGGTGAATTGTAGAAAACAAAGATTGAAGTTTTATGCAGAGGAAAAGCACTCTAAAATGCTCAAAGTGCAGATTCGCGATGTCGCAGTATATACGCAAATCGGGAAAGCGGGCATGTACGGCGGGACTGACGGTTGACACCTTCCCGCAAGGCTTCAGCATGCCTTGCCCAGCTGTTTTACCTTATTTCTCTCTTTACGTCAGATATATTGCTCTAGCCGCCGATTCGGGGCATACCTCACATATATGTGTCGTCGAGGATGTACTAGGCTTCCCGGAAATGCTGGATGGTGCGTTCCCGGGAACAGCGCATCTCCTTGTATTGTCGTTATGAAACTACTTGGTTGCACGAATGGAACGCAGCTGCAACGGCTTACATCTCTCTTCGGTCTAACGCCCACAACGACCTCGCTCGCGTACACATGGGCGGTGCGCTCCCGGCTGACCTAGCGTCAGCCCCGTCTTCCCCCTGCTGTGTGTTTCTCCAGTCCTCCCTTCCTTCCCTCCCATCCAACAGGTTGCGCCAAGATGTTATTACACCCGGCCGCCGTGCACGGGGGCATTCTTGCGGCAGCTTTCTTGGAGCAGTTGAGCGGCGACCGGCGGCTGCAATACGCCTTCCTCACGGCGGCAATACGGCACAAGCAGGTGCTCACGCTGGTACGTATGCCTACTGAGGAAATGTCCCATGTTATCACAGCTGTAGGAAACGAACTACGAATAGTTTGTTCAATATGTGCTAGTGTGGTGTCGTTGTGTGATGTCTGCAGGGCGGGGCTGTGTGGATGCCCGGATGATGGCGACTGCAAGATTGCAGATGCATTGAGGTCGCCGTACAGGTCATACTCTTCTGCCACCCTACACCCCGCGCCCGTTGCTGCTGTCGCGGCCCTGGGTGGCTGGATGCCGGTGCCGTGCCAGCGTTCAACGTGGGCAGCGCCACCGGAACCGTGTTTTTCGACCACCTTGCCTGGTTGCTGGGACTGTCCCCGCGACTAGCGCTGCTGATGCAGGTGTGCGGCGTGCTCCCGCGGGGCCCCTTAGTTGGGAGAAGAGGAACGGGAGACAGGGGGAAACGGTACCTGGGCGCACGGGGGGTATTAGGAGGCCGGAGGTTTGAAACCGGGATGGGTGATGTTAGCGGGGTGGGTCTGCTGCGTTCTCATGTACATGTTCAAAACTGGAGAGGGACGTGCTCAGCAGCCAACTGTTGCACAGAGGTTTACGTCCTGGCTGGGAATCCAATACATGTCGCACGTTCGTCTGCGAAAACGCGGGCCGTCTCTCCTCTGCTAAACAGTGGTTATGTCTGGCCGACACAAGTAACAAGTGGTACAGGAAGTCCCCACCCCTCCGCTGCCCGAATATCAGACATGGACCCAACCATGCCTCTTGACTTTCGGCATGCCAATGCACTTGAGTCACTCGGCACCGCTTCCTCGACCGCCCCTGGCTCCGAAGCCATCCAGGTGCCGTAGTAGGATGGATCTTTCTGCCTTCCAAAAGCATTGCTTCACCTCAATGTTAAGCGGCCTACCATATATGCCTTTGCAACATGTATCATGGTGATCCGGTGTGCTTCATTCATTTGCGACCCATGTACCCTATTGCCATTCGTGCTCAATTTCATATACATTTGTACACGATGTCAAGGCCTACAGAACTGTGCCTCAATGAAGCCACGTTGCTGCCCTGGCTTTGAGTGTACTACATGCATGCACGCACCGTACTTGTGCTCCAACTACCGCCAGAATGGGGTGCTGCATGCGGCCCCACCCTGTCCTAGCCCCATTGGGGGATGCCCAATTTTGCAGGCCCATCCAAACGTTGGCAATTGTCGGGGACCGTGCAGGGTCCAGGGGCGAGGCTGTTGCTTGTGCCCCTGTGGTTGGCTCTGTTGAATAGGTGCTTGATTGGGCGTTGACAGCTCCACCCTCCTGCAGTGATGGGCTGCTTAATTATATGTGTGATTTCTGTTGCTGCTGGAGCTGGGCATGCATATGGGCGTGGGTTTCCACACAAGGATCGTGGCCCCGAAATATCCCAACAGCTCTGGACAGGTGGGCACGTGAGATGACTTCAGGCACGAATGGTGACAGCTGGCTGTTGAGCACCAACTGGGCTGTGGGGAACAGTCGTGTAGGGGATTAGATCAGCTGTTGGTGTGTATACCAGCTGGCAGACTTACACATGCTGTATGACTGAAAACGCCTGCTGTGACCTTTATGTGAATAATGGGGGGGCGCAGGCCCTCAGGGCGTCAGGCCACGTACAGACGGCGCCAAAACGTCACAAGAAATTTCAAGTTTACAGCAAAACACGCTGCTCCTCCGCGTGGGTTGCTTCTCCGCATATGGTTGCTCCTCCGCGTGGCGCGGTCTTCGTATGTAACTTTTGCAGTTCCCCTTGCCAATTCCTACGTACATCTTTTGACCATACATACTTACGCATTGCAGTTTTGGCCGGACGTCAAAATTCACTTCAGGGAAAGGTTTGCCACCGCACAGATTGGGTTTCACCTTCGGCGACAACCCTTGCAGGAAGGGTCCGTGCATCCGTCCGTCCTTGTGTTTTCTCCATCAATTGCTCCATCGGTCCGTGCATGTGTCCATCTGTGCCCATGCCCTGTGTCCATCTATCCGTGTGTACGTGCAACCCGCTTGTGCTATTACTCGTTCAGACCCAAACTTACGTGTACAGGAGGATTCGAACCTTCCGTCAGGTATGTGTATCCTGATGGCAGCCAACTGCTGTACACCCGCCCCAGGGTAATGAAATCCTGGAAAAAATAGCCATATCCCCGCCTCAAGCTTGTCTTAAATGACGGTCCCTTCCAACGGCAAAAGGGAATATGACAAAACCTAGCCTGAATAACACAGGTCACTGTCGCCCCGTTCCCCCGATACACAGACAAACCTTAGACAATCCATCATTCCACACACACGCAAACACACGTGGACACACGCATACACATACACACACGCGTGCGCTCATAACCCCGCTGCCTCGCACAACTCCCACTCCGCAAGTGGGTCAAGATGCAAACACACCTAGCACTGGGTCTCAGCCCCCTTGCGGCGGCATTCATAGGCCTCCTGCAGTAACAGGAGGCACTGGTGCAGCTGCTCCTCTGTAAGTGCCTCTGGAACTTGAGCTGCTTGAGCATGTTTCGCTTCATGTCTAATGTACGCCATCCAGCTCATGTACACTGATTTTGACACCGTGTCCATAGAACACCCGGGACTTTCGTAATAAGAGTGCTTACAAGGGTGCATGGAATGGCGAGCCCCAAGTTGAGATTTTGTGGCCCCTCTGCGCTTGTCAACAGAGGTTCATACCCATCTGCCTGAGCAACCACCGCTGCCTTGCCTGCCACTGTCAACAATGCTGCTGGCCTATCCGCCTCGTACCCTTCGCACTCGTCTGCCAAATGCCTGCTGTCCAAGTCCACCATTTTTGACCTACTGAGAGCCCCTTACCTTCAGCAACATCCCGGAAACACCAGCCAGATCGGACAAACCCACTAAACCCACATTAACCTTAAAAAGCACCAAATTCACGCGTTGGACAACTGCCCGCTAAGCCATGTCGGTCCGTGGTAGTACAAGTACGTAATGTGCTGCAAAACAGACATTCGGAAAGTGTTGCAGAGAGGATCTGTTCACAGCGAAAAGATCCTGGCTTGATTACTTTACTCAACGTCATATCGGGTTTATGCAGCAAACGCTACACCAAAAGAAATGTACACACGATCCGTGTCGGCCGCCAATCACTCCTTAACCTTCCTCTTTTTCTTCTCTTTCTTTACACCGTCCTCCACCACCGGCTCTTCCGCAGCAGCCACCTTCTTTTTCGCTTTCTTTCCGCCATCCTCCGCAGCGGGGATAAGTTCAGCAGGTTCCTCGTCATCCCGCTTCCGCTTGTCCTTCTGCAGTACCATGAAATACACCAAACTGGAGCATCAGTAAATGCGTTTGCATTAACAGATCCCTCAAGATGAACCAGATACCATCCACCAACCGTTTTCACGGAAAGAATTCACAGGACAGGCAGCCCGCTCACCTTGTCCTTCTTCTTCTTCTTGTCCGCCCCGTCCCCTTTTTCTTCCGTCACTAGCTGCGTTTTCAAGACCTCCATTGCTTCGCCCATCACGTTGGAATTCTTGCGGGGCGCCACGCCCTCTTCGTAAAATCGTAGCCGCTCCTCCACCTGTATGGCATGGCATGCTAAATGCGTACGCGCTACAAGTAAAACTAGTCCCAGTCCTTCCCTTTTTTGCCAACTTAACGCCCTTCCCTTCCTACACCTTTGCGCCACCTTGGCAACTATCCCCGTCCAACTAGGGGTAATCCCTCCACACTGGCACATTACTGTTCGTACCTGCTCGCGCATCTTTTCGCCAAATACGTTTGTGGACGCGTCCATGAAGCAGTCAATGCGCGAGGCAATTGAGCATTTGTTTGCCAAGTAGCGCGAGATTCGGCCCTTGTTCCGCTGCTTAGCCCGGCCGATAAATGACGAGTGAAAGATGAGGCCATACTTTGGGGTATTGCCTCGGGTCTTCAACGCCCTGCGACCGCATCACCATAGGGCATCTATTTAGGACCATGCAGAAACCAGCAAAGATGATTCACCGGCACTCTTTCCCAGCTATAGCCAAGAGAAACCCTAACAGGCAATTTGCCATCTGGGATGTGTACAGATGCAGTGCGTCTTGGACCCTGCTCCAGCACAGCGTCCCCATTTGACTTTCACCTTTATCCAGCCTAGTGCCCCCTGTTGATCCATCCTTGGCCTAACATTCACCGGCGGCTGAATCATCACAATATACATAAACCTCATAACCAGGGTCTACCTGAAAAGAGCTTTCTCTGCTCCGAGAATCTGTACCGTTGAGGCTGGGTACTTGGCCAAATTCGTGAGGCTCCCCGCGTGGCTGATGAGGCGCGCGCCCACCACCTCGCCAATCAGCGCTGACAAGTTCGGCGCCACAGCGTGCATCTTATCGAGCAGGTACGTGTGCAGCTTTTGGCGGTACTCTGCCAGCTTAATGACGCGCTGAGCGAATACCTCAATGTTCAACAGGTCGATAGGTGAAATATCCTGGCCCATAGATGACCGAGCCGCATCCAGAATCTGAAGGATAACAGCGAGGAACCATTTCATGTTGGCCAGAATAAAACGGAGCTGGCAGAAAAATAACATCATGGACGTGTCGCCCTGACTCCATCCCAGCTATACACTGCAGACTCTCAGGTGCGCCTCGAGACCTAAGAAAGGAAAGAGATGGGGCGCTGGCAACGGCCAGGCTTACTATGGGGACGAAGGTACACTAATATATTATTGTAAATGGACTGGCCCACGCCTATGATCCGGCTGATCCAGTAATACACCAGTACCCAAGCTCTGACCTCCTTTGCCTTAGCCTCCTCTCCAACGATCTCTGCCATGGCGGGCAGCTGCTCCTCGGTCAGCGAGGACTTGTCCTTTATAACGAGCGCAAGGCGCGCGTACTGGTAGTTGTCGTTAACAATCTTAACGAGCTCCGGGAAGTGCCACGAGTACCACTCTCGCACGCGCATAACAAACGTGTTAATGTCCTTGTCAAGAGTGTCAAGGAGCGCGATGGCCTGAATGATCATATTATCCACCTTGTTGACGTTGAACTTTACCTTAGCACGCGAGTACGAATGTGCCAAACCCAGCTGTGCGCGCTTCAGGTCGGCATCTGACACTGAGATGAAGCGGGATATGTTAGCGCGAATGCCACGAATGACCTCGCCCACGACATCATTGCTGATGCAGGGGACGTTCGTCGTCTCCTGGATGCTGCTGCCAAGTTTCGGCTCGAAAACCCCAAGCTTAAATTTTGCCTTCTTCGAAGCCTTAACCTGTGTATTTAAAAACAATTACTGTGCACCCTAATTGACATTGCAGAGCCCCAGCGAAAACACGCCGCCGCCGGCGTGCTGACAACATGCCCCACCTTTGGCAAGTTAAGTTCCAGAAAGTTCTTCAGTTCATCTGTTAGCTGCGCCTCAGATATCGCGTTTATCTGCTCCAACGAATCCGCTGCGGATGGAAAAGGCTTGAAGGCGACAAGCTTCACGATGCGCCCAAATCGCGCTAAATCACTGAGAAAACCCGGAACATGCACAGAATTAAATTGAAACAAATATACGGATATATGCATAGGCCATTCATGCTAAGTGCATACCTGACCGCCTCCTGCACTTTGTCGACAGCCTGCCCAATCTCGTCGAACTCAGTGACCTCAAAGAGGCCGTATCCCACCGCTGACTCATATAGCACAAATGTCGCCTTCATAACGAGGAACAGCCGCCGTCAGCCTACCATTTCAGCTCCCGTTGGCAGATCCCCCGGCGGCTGCACTTACCATCGCGTGAGATGGACTTGAAACTTTTCAAACCTTGATAAGCCCGTCTGCCACTGCTTGTACTATGATATTTGTATGTAATGACGAGGACTTAACAATCGAAGGAAACCGCCAGTGACATTCCAGCTTAACAGCACTTTGAAACGAATATGGACCTCGCACAAGACATAATGCTGATTTTTCCAGCAACTTTACAAGCAGCAAGCAGTATTCGTTGGCTGCCGTACGAGTTCCGTACTGGCTAGGTAACACTATTCTGTGCCAACTTCCATCATGATAATGTTATTAAACTCTTAGAGTATTGGTTTTTTAGCTATTTAGACAGAGAATAACAGGCGCGCACGTGTCAGGAGCAGGCAACGCCTAGAGTCCATATTGTTTGTACTTGTCGGTTATTAAAAACAGTACAGGATGCCTCTTGGTTGTTTCGGTCCATCATCGGGTGAGAAGCAATTACAGGTGGAGCTTGATCGCACGACGGCACAGCTATCCTCAAAAGAACGTGAATTAGCGGACCTCAAGAGGCGGAATGACGAAGCATTTGCACGGCAAGCCCAAGCACAGAGAGCTGCTGCTGAGGATTTCGACCGCAACGCCAATCTTTTACGACGGCAAGTCGAAGAGCTAAAGACTGCCCTGCAAGTGGAAGAGCTCAAAGCTGCACAGGCTTCTGATAAGCTCATAGCTGCCTTGATCGATGTGGTAGACACCAAACGGCAGCTTGAAGAGGAGCGTGCTGCTTCGCGGTCGGCGGAGCAGGCGCGGGAAACCGCCGCCACAGCACAGGCCCAAGTGGTGGACTATGAAAAGCAGATTAGGGACATCCAGGCCCATCTAGAGGCTCTGAGCCAGGAGCTAGCTGTGGCGCGAAAGGAGGCCGCCGCAGCCTCCGGTGATGCCACGTTTGCCCGCGAGGACGCAGCCAGCGCGCGCGAGCAGCTTGTTAAAGCCCTTGCGGATCAGTCCAAAGCAATTGCGGAGGCGGAGGAACGCGCTGCGGCGGTCGCACAGGAGGCCGCCGCCTCCACTGTCGCTGCAGCCGCGGAGCTCGCGGAGAAAGCCTCCATTTCCAACCGGCAACAGGTCGAAGTCCTCAAAGCCCAGCTTGCAGCCCAGCAGGCCAGGCTTGAAACCGCTTCCCAGGCTGAAGCGGAAGTTTCAGCGTTGCGTGAGCAACTGCAGGACTTGCAGCAACAGCTTGCGGCAGTGCACACCGAGTTGTCCTCCGCCAAGGAGCTGCGGCATGACCTTTCTGAGCGCTTGAAGGAATGCCAAGCGGAGCTTGAGGACGCCAACCTGATCCGCCAGAGCCTAGAGGCTGAACGGCAGGTGCTGGCGGAGCAATTGGAGCAGCTCACGACTGACCGAGTTCGGCTGGAGGCGCAGGTGCAGGACCTCGAAGCGAATCTTCTTGATGCTGTGACGACTTCTGCCATGACGGCGTCGGCTGTGCCCGCTGCTGAGGCTACCGCGGCGATTACTGCTGCGCAAGACGATGGGGTGGCGGGGGCTGTGTCACCGTCTGCTGGCGGCTCTAGCGAGGAAGGGGAAAACGACCTAGCGCGCTTGGGTACAAAAGCACTGGTGGCTCAGCTGCTGGAGACGCAGGAGGACGTTCATGACTTGCGCAAGGAACTGGAGCGCACCATCGTAGGGCACGTGGCGGAGGAGGAGGCGTTGCAGACGGAGATCAAAGGTCTCAAAGGCCAGGTGGAAGCTACCAAGGCCGCTCTGACAGCGGCGGAGATTAGAGTTCGCGAGCTGGAGGTCGCGCAGGTACGGATTGGCAGGGGCCCGAGCTGCTTTGGGTGATTGGCCCGTCTGTTCAACAATCGTACCTTGTGTGGTGCAGCGTGGAACATAGCAGCTGGTGGGGTACTGTTGGTGGTTATGACCTTTAGCGTTCTCTGATGTCTAACGCCCTAAGGGCATCTTGTCATGCGCAGCACTGTTCTGTGCCACCTTTGTCATGCTGAATATGGGCACAGCAATCTTATGGAACAGCCTGTGCGGTCCTCTGCTTGCAGGACTTGAAAGATCAGCTCGGCGTCCAGCTAGGAAATACAGAGCACGCGCTGGAAGAGGCTCGCAGCAGCGTGGAGGCGCTGAGGCAGGAAATCATGAGCCTCGAGTTGGTGAGAGGGGCCGTGGAGGACTGTGCGGCTTAGGACAGGATGGCGTACAGCGACAGGGCCAGCCTCAACGGCGTATTGCGCTTTAAATCGGGTATCCTGTCAGAGCCCCCCAGTGCAACTGGGTCGCTGGCCTTGGATCACGAGCGAGCTTTTAAGCGCGGGCGGATTCGTGAGGCTCGGGATTCGAAATGGAATTGCGATAACGGCCTCTTCATAGCTGTACCTGGTGAATGTGACGGAATGCGGCCGCGTCGCCGCGGACCCAAGATTGCATGCAAACAAAGCAGCAGAGGGCCTGGCTGCATTCGCATGCTAAGGTGCAAGCTGCGATGCCAGCCGTTCGTCTGTACTTGTGACCTTGCGATGTTTTAGCACTTGCGAACAATAATCGGGGAGCCAACGTGATGGAAGGAACATGACGGAGTTTTATAAGTACTTGAAGACCGGTCGAATGTTTTCGCCTGCTTTCGTTTGCTTATTTGACGCTATACAATATGGCACCAGTTGCATGTTCGACATGCAGATCGTAGTAGATCACGCCTCGCGTGTCAGGACATCCTCTTTAACACTCCTCGTCCTCACTCTGCGGCAGGACCGCGCCGCTCTTCGCAGCCGGGAGGACGAGACCCAAGCAGAAATAGCCAAACTGCAGCGGCAGCTCAAGGAGGCGCAGATGCGGGCGGTGGAGCTGGTGAGCGCCAATGCGGACTTACAAGTGGAGCAGGCCAAGGTAGGGCCGGGGGGATTTGCGACCGGAAGGAGACCTTTCCAAATTTCAGTCGAAAAGCTATACGGCGTGGATGCGGGTCTTTGCATTTGCAAAAGTTGCTTCTTAATGACGACGAAATACAGACAGATCATCGGGGCTAATACGCCAGCTCATCTGGCATCCCATTGCGCCTACGAAGCATCCATTGCGATTGTTAACATACCCAGACACGTGCAATTTGTAAAGGATTTATAATGCACCCCTTTGATCGGCGGTTGTAGCTCATGTGGTCGCGCACGCAATGTGCGCTCCCCCTCTCCTCCGCCTGCCCGTCCAGCTTCGCTCCGAGGTGTTGTCCCAAGGCTTGTTGTCCGACTCGAACACCCAGATGGCCGCAAAGCTTCTATCTGACTACCAAGCTCTGAAGCACGAGCATGCCAAGCTGCTTGCTGAGGTGCGGCGCAAGGATGAAACGATGGCATTGCTACAGGAGCAGTTGTCCAGCCTCACTGAGATTGGCCTGGACTCGATGGTGCGCCAGATTGACCACGTGCAGACGCGCAAGCCGGCCAAGAAGTCAATGGCAGCGGCGGCACCAGTGGAAGCTATGCTGGCGGCGGCAGGGTTGGCGGGCAAGTTCACGGCAGTAGTGCCGCACTCTTCGAGTGGCGGCGGCTCCGCCGGCACGCCGCCGGCGGAGATGAGTACTGCGGTTAGCACCAACGGTACTGCAACGCCGACAGCGGCAATAGCTGGCCCTGACATTGGGCTTGTGGACATCTGAATGGGACTACTCTGTATGAATATGCTAGCTGTTGGCATCGAGGTTTGGCCTGCTATTTCGCCTCCAGAAATTTGCTGGTGAGAGCAGCTTTGCTGTACTGCCCTCAACCGACTTAGGCTTGCAGCTTTTAGCAACCAAGAGATGCGGGTCCGGACCGTAGCCATAATGTGTGTACAGCGTTTTAAGGCATGGGTAGTCTGGCATTCTGGCGGCCGGTTCCGCCCGATCTGGCCCCGGTGATGCAATAGACGGCCATGGACTAGAGTGCTTGGCTAGGCTCCCCTTAGTCATCGAAGGTTGCTGCCGACGTTTGCACGCGGGAATAACAGGGAATCCTGGGTCATTGTCATGGTCCTGTTGCAGACGTGGTAGTTCGAAGTTCGACAATGTGCACAAACTTACATCCATAGCTGCTGCCTGGCATTCGGACTGGACATGCTGCTTGGGGGTTACCGCTGTTGGGGACACATACCGAGGATTAGAAAACGTTGGCGAAATGGTATCGGTAGAACATCTGTGCAGGTGAGGGGCTGCTGGCGCCATCGGAAGAGCTTTCGGAGATATACGGTCCGCGTCGTCTTCATAACAATAGTCGAATATGGGTTGCGGTGCTCTCCATGACAGCAGCGGTGGGGGATCTGGCGCAAGGCCCGGAAGGTATTTCCACTCAGCATTAAAGTGGGAATTCAATATGCGGCCCGGACGGCATGTGTTGCAGAATTGGCTTAGGGCCCCGACACAGAGGCTGGCGTAGGGGCACCCGGGTACTCTATACAGCACGGACTCATTTCGCGTCCTCGCATACATGTGCAGTCGGCAGCTTTCAGGATTCAGTACAGCTCGTTGGGCTCCCGTTTTGGCACCAGGGGTGTGCTCTGTTTACCCTCTATATATTTCCAGCTAAGTTTTATTTATGCCGCGTATTTTGTGATGTACTGTGGCATTACGCCGTCTTCTTTGTTGTTCTGGTGGTTGCACTAGGGAGCCTATGCATTGCAGCACTGCGCCAAATTAGCTGCCTGGAGCGCTCTACAGAGGCACTATTTTGCAGTCATGAGCAGAGAAGTTAACCTCTAGTCAAGCACCGGAAAGTAGATGTCGTGGGGAAAGATGGGGGCATGGCCCGATAGTTTAATGGCGCCCTGGTCTAGCATAGCAGTTAGATCGAGTCAAGTTTAACCCATCCAGGGCACAGAGGTCGTGATTCTTTTGCGTATGCTCCAGGACTCCGGTTACAGGCACGCGTGTGGTACGAAGACGAGCACATGGGCTTTACTGTAATTTTTGCGGCAGAATGGGCAAAAGTGTATGTAAATAATCAATATGTTGTGTGCGTCACAATGCTCGAAGCAGCCTTCCCTTTGAGAACGCGGCCAACATCATCCTGCATTCGTGACATAAAATTCGTGAAGTAAAACGACAAAAAAGCGTCCAGGAGGTGTTTTGACTTAGCAAATAGCGACCAGCTGCACGTCGGGTCTCAGCCGCGTGAACTCACACAGCCCCGCTTCCGTGCAGTTTCCAATCGACCACAGATTGTCCTTGTTCTGTGCCACCGCGAGCTTCCGCAGCGCAGGGCATCGTGCTGCCAGTGTTCGCAACCCGTCATCACTTAGCCTGGTGTAAGCCACATCAAGCTCCTGAAGCTCGGGCTCAGAGCCCTCGCAGAGGGCTGCGGCAGTGCCAGACAAATGGACAGACTTAGAATGTTTAAAATAGGCATGTACACGAAGTTGACCCAGGGTTTACCCATTGCCGACTCTTCGTATCTGCCCTAATCTTCAGTTCATGCCGAGCTAATAGCACACCATGCACGCTAAATGCCCAAATCTGTCGCCAGTACAATACGCACGTTGCATGCCTAGCGTGCCCATCACCAGTCGCTGCAACACAACCCCCGTGCCATATTGGGGAAGGGGGAGAGTACACCCGCCTTGACCAGTATTTCCGAAAGCTCCATCTGAACCTGCCTCCTAGATCGCGCATTCACATCTGCCTGACCTATCCACCGACAGCCTCAACTCACCAGTACACAGGCTGTCATCCACCTGTTCACAGCCGCGCAGCAACAAGCGGTGCAGACGGTGCAGGTTGGGCATCTGCCGACAGGTTGCGGTACAATGGCGCCAGGGCCACGTCAGGGTTCGAGCTTAGCTAGGGAATATTCAGGACAAAGAATGAGACCGGCGCCCAGCTTGGAATAGAGGGAGATACCCTCGGCGTTACTGTGCCATGTAATGATCGCTGTGCAGCCCTAGCACTACGGCCTTAATTCTCGGGTCCAAGTAATGGTGAGCTTCCGTGGTCCGCATTCAGCTAATGCATGGGTTAGGACCTGCCCGTGCATGGGTAGCTGACTCAAGTGCTCCGACTCGATTAAAAAGTGCAACTGGAAGGAGTACACTACCGGTCCGAAACCGGCCTTATATTGGTATGACTACGTGTGAATGCTAGGCCAAAAGAACGTCTACACAATGCAGCCGTCTCGCGTTGGTGTAAATTGTTCACCGGGCATGTGTTCGGTGCTGCGTGGATTCCGTTAGTGCTCCCTAACGATGCATGTGAGCCTTCCGTGCAATGAAGGTGCAACCCACACTGACCCACCATCCGAGGTTGCAGGCAGATGCACCAGGACAGGTCCAGGTCCCGTAGGGAAGTCATTGTCGTAAGAGGTGCAAGGTTAACGATGCCGCCAAGGCTGTGAAGCGACAGCACCTGGGCCCCCAGTGGTGTCCATCGCGACCAGCACCGGGGCACATGGTCGCTGGTTGAGGTGGTTGAGGTGGCGACCCGGTATACAGCTACGTGGGCTAGCCAAAGCCAGCAGGGACTCCCTCCGGTAATATACAATGCGCACATGCCCGGCTCTTTTTGCTGAGGGGTAGCTGGGGATGCTGGCAGGAAACAAGACGTTTCTGTGGCTCTTAGCTACTCTGAATTCCGTGCACAAACGGGGCCTCTGACAGACGGCATGTCAATGTGTGGAAATTAAGCTGAAAAGGTGACACACACATGTCCCCCCCGAAACGTTTTTCAATCCGCTGCTATCAGGCTTAAGGTTGATGGCCTTTTCGGTATATGATCGCGCTGCGTTTGGTGAGGTGCGGGTGATCCGGTTATTTTCCCAATCACGTGATGCTGCCCGCAACACTCACCCGTAGGTTAAAAAGCTTGCCGCTGCCCAGTGCCTTCAAAGAGTTGGGACAAGATGGAAGGTGAGAAGCGAACGAACAGAAGCGGGAGGCTGGCATTCCTGGGTTTGGGGCGGTACATACAGCTGCACCTTCTCAACAAAGTATTGCACCATGCAAACCCCAAGCTGCGTGAATTGTTTCCAAAACCCCAATTCCAGTCTAGCGCGGCACAGTATAAAGTTGCAAAGCCACTGACTTACTGCCAATCCGAACATCGTAACTTGCTCGCACGATCGCAGGGACAGTGAAGTGAGGTTGCCCATTCCAACCATCGCGGTGAGCACATCATCGTCCACATCACGATATCTGTTGCTAAGATCCAGGTCTGTCAGGCCGTGCATTCTGGGTAAAAGTGCGATCAGCGCGGCCTTGCCGTTTCGCACGGGCGGGCGCATGCGCGTGCTTAACGCCAGGCTAGCAAGCGCTGCACGCCGAAACCCCGTGCATACGCAAGCTGCAAGACAAACAGAGCGAATATGATTCTCTTTTAGTAGATAGCTGAACACGTTTTGATAAATCGCGTCGGGCAAATCAGATAGGGTCACGGAAACGTTCGCGACAGCGCTGCCCTCGTCGTCTCGCAACCCAAACATTCCTTATTTCACATGTAACAGCATGCCATTTAAATACGAACACATATAGCCAGCTGTCCAGGCCTTCATTCAGCAAAACAGAAATGTCGCTTTGTTGGGCCTTATACGCGCAGTTGCGGAATTATTATTCATTGGCTTTCCACACCTTTTCCGAAAAGGTCCAGATTAAGATGTTTCCGGTGGTATGAAGCAAGCCGTGAATAGATATCACAGGATTAATTACTGAAAGGCCTTGTAGAAGTAGACTTTGTACAACTCCCAGTTGGTTATATAAGGTTAGCTCAATTCTACACGATGCACCAGTCCAAAACTGCCCTTCTGACCAGAGTTGCTGTAGAAACTAACATAATAAACGATATAACGGGCCTGCACATTATGGCAGCGAAAATCAAATATCGAGAACCCGTATCGTTTCCGTATTTTAACGTCGCCTCACTACGTCAAACCGCTTCCTTTAGAAATTTGGGGCTACTTCATGGCGGCCGACTGGATATGCAGAACCAGTTGCCGTGTACCGTGGAAGTGCAGTGGCCTGGTCCCTTGTGCAGAATTTACCTAACCTTCATGAAATGGAAGTCGTTCAATTTCAATAAGCTTTTTTATTATTTGTCTGGGATATATGTAAAGTTTTTGCCTTCATATCAACTGAAAACACCCTAATCCCGGAGCGGTAAATTTGGGACTAGGGGGGTGTTTACACTAGGATTAAAGTAGGCGGAAATTAATCAGGCTTAATCCTTGTTAATCCGCCGTGCATGTGTCCATCTGTGCACCCATCTGTCCGTGCGTGCATGCAATTTCGTTCAACCGCAAACGAACGTGTACAGGAGGATTCGAACCTCCCATCAGGTGTGTGTATCCTGATGCCAACCGACTGCTGTACACCCGCCCCAGGATAATGAAATCCTGGAAAAAATAGCCATATCCCCGCCTCGGGCTTGTCTTAATGGCAGTTCCCTCCAACGGCAAAATGGGGATATGGCAACACCTAGGCAAACCGATCCAAAGACCACGCCTGCTGAACTCAGCCTGCTCACAATCACCACTCATCCAGCCCCAAATATACTTACCTGCCTTATGCATGGCCCGCCCATCGCACACTAAACACCACCAGAGCGCCTAGGATATAAAATTAAAATACCTGCCCGCATGACGACCACATAAACACACACGCACATAAACACACACGCACGCACACACACACACACACACACACACACACAAGCCATCCCCCGACTGCTCCTGACTTCCCGGACGGAGCGCGATCACTGGAGCCAGCTCTCAGCCTCCTTGCAGAGGTACTCGTAAGCATCCTGCAAGAAACGCAGCGCCTCCTGCACCTGCTGGCACTCCAATGTGGAGCAATCCTGCTGGCTCTTGAACCCCCGAATGAGGATGCGCCGCATCTTGTCACTCAGGTGCTCGAGCTCGTTCAGGTTGACGTCCACATCGGTGCCCAGCTTGAAGAACAACCGGGCCCCGAGCGCCGGGTCTTGCAATGCCTTCGCGTGGAGGGCATCCTGGATCACGCGCCTCACGTCCTGGACGCCTGCGTTGATGCCTGCCGATGGCTGCTCCCGATCCTCCTTGCCAGCAGCCCGCTCCATGCCACCTGCCACGGTCGGCGGCTTTTCCTCCTCCTCCTCCTCGCCCACCTCCACCTTGACCTCCTCCTCCTCTTCCGTCTTCCCCGGGACCACCTCACTCTCGCCGCCTGCCACGGTCAGCGACGTTTCCTCCTCCTCCTCCTCCTCCTCCTCCTCCTACGCCTCCTCGTCCTCCTCCTTTACCGCCGCAAGTCCGGGATCCGCCTCCGTCTTGCCATCTGCCGCCACCATCGACGGGTTATCCTCCTCATCCGCCTTCTTGCCCTCAAACACCGCACGATGACTCACCTCTGCGTCGTCTGCCACATCCAACGACGTAGAGTCCTCCTCCTCGTCCACCTCCACGTCCTCCGTCCCCGTCTCATCCCACCGGACTTCTTCTGCACCATCAATGGCCACCACGGTATCCAGGTCCGCCTGCTGGTTGTCAACTTTGCCTTGGCTCGCGCCCAGCTTCAGTGCCTCCATTACTTGTGGCTCGTAGCCAGCAAAGCTGCGACTTGCCCCAAGGATGGAGTGAAAACTGAAAACGCTGCAGGCAGCAGGCAGGTAGGGCAGGCGGATAAACAACAGAAATAATAATATCGAAATCGAGCGAGACTATATTTTGGCGCATGGCCTTACCAACCAATAAATCGTTCAAAATTAACGATATCAGAGGAAATATTACGCAGTGTAAACACCGTTACTTGCTCGCCGCGAAGGAACTCGTCCCATGCTAACACCCATACACGCATTGCCAACCCGGTCCCCTCAAGTTTATGATTACGGAACCAAATCCTACATTTGGATTACGTATATGTGAATAATAGCCCGAAAACAACGACGAAAGCAAGGTGTGACGCAATTTGGCGATTCGAAATCTTCAGTCTTTAGGACATGCCACCAACCCATATAAACCTATCAGATATAGGATTACAAATCATACATTTCATACGGCGTACCTGGTGTAAACGCGGAACGTAGCCAGGCAACCCAGAACCGAGTGGTGAGCCAAGCCGAAGCCATCACGAAGATCAAAATGTCGATGATGGCTGCAAGGCTGATGGATGGCACTGAAGCTGAGGAGTGGAAATGCGCTCCGTTCGACGGATAGTCGCAGAAGGCTTCCATTGTGATGGTGAATTGTAGAAAAGAAAGATTGAAGTTTTATGCAGAGAAAAAGCACTTTAAAATGCTCAAAGTGCAGACTCGCGATGTCGCAGTATGTACGCAAATCGGGAAAGCGGGCATGTACGGCGGGACTGACGGTTGACACCTACCCACAAGGCTTCAACATGCCGTGCCCAGTTGCTTACCTTATTTCTCTCTTTACGTCAGTCAGATATATCGCTCTAGCCGCCGATTCGGGGCATACCTCACATATGTGTGTCGAGGATGTACTAAGCTTCCCTGGAAATGCTTCCCTGGAAAAAGCGCGTCTCCTTGTCGTTCTGAAATTAGCTGGTTGCACGAATGGAAGGCAGCTGCAACGGCTCATATCTCTCTTTGGTAAAACGCCCACAACGACCTCGCGTCCCATCCAACTGGTCGCGCCAAGATGTTACACCCGGCCGTGCACGGGGGCATTCTTGCCATTCGCGACAAATAAAGCCGGAGCACATGGCGGCTATTGCCAAGCATAACAACGGCGCCATCATGCATGGTGGGTTGCCGCCGGCATCAAACAGCCCGGACGGGACGGGGCCAGGGGTAATTGTAGCGGGACTCGTGAAATACACGAGTCAAATCCTGGCGCGTGCAAGGATTAGCAAAAAGAGGGAAGCTGGGTGCGAATGGAGGTGGAGGTATTATTGGAGTGTACCAGGGGAAGTGTGAAGTGGGAGGCTTGCGGGGTAACAGGTAGGTGGAGGGAGGAAGGGCGGACATGACGGAAGGGGATGGACGACACGAGGGTGGCGGGGACGAAGGGGAACAGCGCGCTGGTGTATACGAGCACGGTGAGGATGCGGGATGAGGCAGCAGATGGCTGAGGCTGATGATAATACGTAGAAGAAAAGATGAGGACTTTGCGGTCCGGCAAAGGATTAAGCCCAGGCGGATCTTTTGTGGGCGGATGAACGACATGACGAGGAGTCATAATGCATGTCGCGGTCTCCCTTGCCGCCTTGATACCGACATGTATTTGTGAGGGAGGGTATCCACGCAATTCCTGACCGCCAACGAGACTTTTACACGAAGCATCTGGTTGTACTCCCTTCTCGTTTTCCTTCCCCTCGATCCGATCATCTCTCCCCCTCCTATCTAACCACACCTGGGTGGTGGCTCTCGTTTGCTGTGGCTCAATGAACATGACAGGGTCCGTTGCGTCCCCGTCCCCCCCTCCCGGCCCCTTCACCATCATGCACGTCACATGCCCCTTGCACAGTCGCCTGCCCTCGTGCGGCCACCTGTCGCAGGAGTTGCTGGCCACACTACCACCGCGGCTGTCTCTTTGTCCTCGCCTGCTTTGGATTCCGCCTTACCTCCCTCCTGCCTCTCGCCTGTGTTTTCAGGATGCTGATGCGGCCTACCAATGCTGCTGTGACTAAGCAGAGCCCACGTGCTCCCGCTCAGATATGCGGGAGGCTTACCGCCTGGCGGTTCGCGTCGATCCCATTTCTGCATTCAGCGGCATTTATTGTGGCGTTCAACGGGGCTGTGGATGGGGACCTGGCGATGAAGATTAGTACACAGCAATGATTGGCGATTAGGACAGTGCTGCTGGTAGGCCCAGCCCAGTTCGTAAGTTGTTATGCCATGCCGTAACTGGAGGCGGGAGGGATCATACATCTGTGCGCTGTTTCTGCATGTTTGATGTCAGAGCTTACAGGGTCGAGCTAACTTGAAGTGGGAACTGTGAAAAGATGCCTTGCCAGATTAGGATACGTTCTTCCCATTCTATGCTGCAGTGCTGTTTCAGCGTCGCCGACAGAGATGCACATTACTGGTCATAAGAGGCATAAATTGGAAGACTAGATGAGTCGGTATCGACATGGTGCAGAAAGTAAATGAGCGTCAAGGCGTCATGTCCCTATGGAACTGTCATATGGAAAGAACATTCCTGTCACCTAGATATTGCGTGAACCACGTAGAATAGTGGCGAGCTGTCGAGAATTTTTGCAAATGATGCTTCCAGAGGACAGAGATCGGTGGGTTAAAGCTAAGCCTCTATGTAACATCCCAGGAACTTACGTGAACAATGTACAAATGTGCAGCACATTTTCAGCAAAGGCAGGATATAAAGTGCGGCAGGGTGCATATTGCATTAAGAGGACGACCAAGCATTTGTCCTTAAATACCCTCCGGGCTCTGCTAAACGGATAATGCAATCTGCTCCACGCCTTCACTGGCAGAACACGCACACTTAACCGGCGTTGGAGTGTCCAGTACACAGACAATTCTCTGACACGGTTTCGGAACTGCCCGTTCTCCTATCACTTTCAGTACGAACCAAATATTCATACAACTACATGATAGCACCTATTGTCGTTAATGCCATCTTTGCCCTCTTGCATCGATTATCTTCCAGCCCATTCGTCAAGCAGCTGCTTTCCAAGGGGTTCAACCTCCCCTTGCTACGACAGTCACCACGGGCTGCACCCCGCGGTGCAAAAGCGCCGCCGAAACCTTCTTAGTGCGTGATGACCCACTGATTGCAGTGACTTTCGAGGACATTGGCCCAAACCTCAGATGCTAGCGAAGCCGCGGCACCAGCAGACTGTTCCTTGGCTGCCGGCGGAGGCGACCAGCTTGAATACTTAGACAACAGAACTCATTCATAATCGGACGAGGGCCGTTCCCCTGCCAAGCCTGAATCCTCGGCGTTTGTCCCCGAGTAAATATCCAACGACCTAAACGTTCCTCATTCATGAACGCGTGAAGCGCCTAATCGCGGTTCAGGTCTATGAAATGGAGGATCCCTGGGCGATGCGCTGTTGTGGGTGAAGCACCTCATAGATGGCGGGGGAAAAGTGGCGGCAGCAGTCCGGCGACAGCAGCTGTTTGCAAGGCTCGTACGACAGTCGCCTTATAAATTCCTTCCGACAGCAGCTCCTGCGACGCAGGCAGGCGCACAGGTGATAAGGATCATGTGTATGTCCAGTAGGCGATTGAAACATCGAAAGGCGGGTTCAGTCACTAATAAATCATTTCAGACATTTGGTCTCAGACACGCCCTTAAGGACGCTCCATGTCGACGTTCATCAAGTGATCAGACCGCCCGTCGACAAAAGGGTGTCATCAAAGAGAGTTCAACAGCCAGCATGCCCCAAGCAACCTTCGGGTTCCACAACAAATCCTCGTTGACACAATGAGCTGTGGACAGTTTGCACACATGTTCGCCCCCTTTCCCCGACCAACCTACAGATCTGTCACCAAGACCTTGCTCGTGAGCACTGTGTCCACACACGCCAGCGCCATGTGGAGGACAGTGTCCGCACTTGTCCCTACACAACCCGGCTTCGCCAGTCTGAGACAGCATCTCCACGGCCTCCTCGACAGTCAAACTTGTCGCACACTCACAAGGTGCTCACTACACAAGGTACCGCTTCACGAGCCTACACGAAATTGGAGTACGAGGACAGCAAAAAGGTTAGTGTAAGTGATCGCACATGTCAGGACATCGCCCACGTTAACAAACATGCGTTTATGAATTTAACAAATGCGCTTTCTGGACTAGTCAGCATGCTTTGCATGACGCCTTGCAACCATGAGAAGTGTAAGTGCACTTAACCAGTGCATGGAGGTATTGCGCTTGTCAGCTTAATTGCTGCGCATCAGAGCCCATCCTTCTCATGCTCCGCCCGATGTTCTCAGCCCCGAAAGATGATAATCGAGGTTCAGCATGAAAGGGTACCGACCAAAGTCCCCTCAGACTGTTGGGACGCAAACTTATCATCATCGAACATCGATAGGGGGTGCGTTCAATGTTATGGAAGAACCGTGCCAGGGCATATGGAACTTTACGGTGTTTAAAAATTACGCATGCATGGAATCGTGTCACAACATCCGGCGGAACCACATCACATCCTCCTGAGACGATATTCGAGGATGGAAGACGACAGACCAAACATTTATTAGGCAATCGTGACAAATTTGCGGGCAGTTAGTCACGCACCCATGAAAGCAAACCGTATTTGGATGAAGGCATGCGAAATGACGGCTCTCTCAGCCCCGAAAGATGATAATCGAGGTTCAGCATGAAAGGGTACCGACCAAAGTCCCCTCAGACTGTTGGGACGCAAACTTATCATCATCGAGAGCTGTGCATGACTCCATGTGCAGCCCGGTTGGCTGAACCCAAGGAGGAATTCGCGTCACATCACGACAGCTCCTGCACCAAAATGTAGTTTAGTGATCCAACCCAGGCAGCTTACCTATGCACGAGTGCCTCCTCCATTATCGGAGCCAGTGACTTGGCCATATGCTGCATGATGGCACGATGCTTAGCTGGCGGCACAGTTGCCATGAGCTGCTTTACCGTAAAACTCAGCATTGCACAGCGTATTGCGATCTATCTTGCTTGCCACGTCGTACAGCTATTTTGCCTCCAGAAATTTGCTGGTGAGAGCAGCTTTGCTGTACTCCCCCAACCGACTTAGGCTTGCAGCTTTTAGCAACCAAGAGATGCGGGTCCGGACCGTAGCCATAATGTGTGTACAGCGTTTTAAGGCATGGGTAGTCTGGCATTCTGGCGGCCGGTTCCGCCCGATCTGGCCCCGGTGATGCAATAGACGGCCATGTGCTTGGCTAGGCTCCTCTTAGTCATCGAAGGTTGCTGCCGACGTTCGCACGCGGGAATAAAAGGGAATCCTGGGTCATTGTCATGGTCCTGTTGCAGACGTGGTAGTTCGAAGTTCGACAATGTGCGGAAACTTACATCCATAGCTGCTGCCTGGCATTCGGACTGGACATGCTGCTTGGGGGTTACCACTGTTGGGGACACATACCGAGGATTAGGAAACGTTGGCGGAATGGTATCGGTAAAACATCTGTGCAGGTGGGGGACTGCTGGCGCCATTGGAAGAGCTTTCGGAGATATACGGTCCGCGTCGTCTTCATAACAATAGTCGAATATGGGTTGCAGTGCTCTCCATGACAGAAGTGGTCGAGGATCTGGCGCAAGGCCCGGAAGGTATTTCCACTCAGCATTTAAGTGGGAATTCAATATGCGGCCCGGACGGCATGTGTTGCAGAATTGGCTTAGGGCCCCGACACAGAGGCTGGCGTAGGAGATACCTTGGGGCACCCGGGTACTCTATACAGCACGGACCCATTTCGCATCCCCGCCAACATGTGCAGATGGCAGCGTTCAGGATTCAGTACAGCTCGTTGTGCTCCCGTTTTGGCATCAGGGGTGTGCTCTGTTTACCCTCTATATATTTCCAGCTAAGTTTTATTTATGCCGCGGATTTTGTGATGTACTGTGGCATTACGCCGTCTTCTTTGTTGTTCTGGTGGTTGCATCAGGGAGCCTATGCATTGCAACACTGCTCCAAATTAGCTGCCTGGAGCGCTCTACAGAGGCACTATTTTGCAGTCATGGAGAAGTTAACGTCTAGTCAAGCACCGGAAAGTAGATGTCGTGGGGAAAGATGGGGGCATGGCCCGATAGTTTAATGGCGCCCTGGTCTAGCATAGCAGTTAGATCGAGTCAAGTTTAACCCAACCAGGGCACAGAGGTCGTGATTCTTTTGCGTATGCTCCAGGACTCCGGTTACAGGCACGCGTGTGGTACGAAGACGAGCACATGGGCTTTACTGTAATTTTTGCGGCAGAATGGGCAAGTGTATGTAAATAATCAATATGTTGTGTGCGTCACAATGCTCGAAGCAGCCTTCCCTTTGAGAACGCGGCCAACATTATCCTGCATTCGTGACATAAAATCCGTGAAATAAAACGACAAAAAAGCGTCCGGGAGGTGTTTTGACTTAGCAAATAGCGACCAGCTGCACGTCGGGTCTCAGCCGCGTGAACTCGCACAGCCCCGCTTCCGTCCAGTTTCCAATCGACCACAGATTGTCCTTGTTCTGTGCCACCGCGAGCTTCCGCAGCGCAGGGCATCGTGCTGCCAGTGTTCGCAACCCGTCATCACTTAGCCTGGTGTAAGCCACATCAAGCTCCTGAAGCTCGGGCTCAGAGCCCTCGCAGAGGGCTGCGGCAGTGCCAGACAAATGGACAGACTTGGAATGTTTATAATCGGCATGTACACGAAGTTGACCCAGGGTTTACCCAATGCCGACTCTTCGTATCTGCCCTAATCTTCATTTCATACCGAGCTAATAGCACACCATGCACGCTAAATGCCCAAATCTGTCGCCAGTACAACCCGCAGGTTGCATGCCTAGCGTGCCCATCACCAGTCGCTGCAACACAACCCCCGTGCCATATTGGGGAAGAGGGAGAGTGCACCTGCCTTGACCAGTATTTCCTAAAGCTCCATCTGAATCTGCCTCCTAGATCGCGCATTCACATCTGCCTGACCTATCCACCGACAGCCTCAACTCACCAGTACACAGGCTGTCATCCACCTGTTCACAGCCGCGCAGCAACAAACGGTGCAGACGGTGCAGGTTGGGCATCTGCCGACAGGTTGCGTTACAATGACGCCAGGGCCACGTCAGGGTTCGAGCTTAGCTAGGGAATATTCAGGACAAAGAATGAGACCGGCGCCCAGCTTGGAATAGAGGGAGATACCCTGGGCGTTACTGTGCCATGTAATGATCGCCGTGCAGCCCTAGCACTACGGCCTTAATTCTCAGGTCGAAGTAATCGTGATCTTCCGTGGTCCGCATTCAGCTGATGCATGGGTTAGGAGCTGTCCGTGCATGGGTAGCTGACTCAAGAGCTCCGACTTGATTAAAAAGTGCAACTGGAAGGAGTACACTACCGGTCCGAAACCGGCCTTATATTGGTATGACTACGTGTGAATGCTAGGCCAAAAGAAAGTCTACACAATGCAGCCGTCCCGCGTTGGTGTAAATTGTTCACCGGGCATGTGTTCGGTGCTGCATGGATTCCGTTAGTGCTCCCTAATGATGCATGTGAGCCTTCCGTGCAATGAATGCAACCCACACTGACCCACCATCCGAGGTTGCAGGCAGATGCACCAGGACAGGTCCAGGTCCCGTAGGGAAGTCATTGTCGTAAGAGGCGCCAGGTTAACGATGCCGCGAAGGCTGTGGAGCGACAGCACCTGGGCCCCCAGTGGCGTCCATCGCGACCAGCACCGGGGCGCATGGTCGCTGGTTGAGGTGGCGACCCGGTATACAGCTACGTGGGCTAGCCAAAGCAAGCAGGGACTCCCTCCGGTAATAAACAATGCGCACATGCCCGGCTCTTTTTGCTGAGGGGTAGCTGGGGATGCTGGCAGGAAACAAGACGTTTCTGTGGCTCTTAGCTACTCTGAATTCCGTGCATAAGCGGGGCCTCTGACTGACGGCATGTCAATGTGTGGAAATTAAGCTGAAAAGGTGACACACACATGTCCCCCCCGAAACGTTTTTCAATCCGCTGCTATCAGGCTTAGGTTGATGGCCTTTTCGGTATATGATCGCGCTGCGTTTGGTGAGGTATGGGTGATCCGGTTATTATCCCAATCACGTGATGCTGCCCGCAACACTCACCCGTAGGTTAAAAAGCTTGCCGCTGCCCAGTGCCTTCAAAGAGTTGGGACAAGATGGAAGGTGAGAAGCGAACGAACAGAAGTGGGAGGCTGTCATTCCTGGGTTTGGGGCGGTACATACAGCTGCACCTTCCCAGCAAAGTATTGCACCATGCAAACCCCAAGCTGAGTGAATTGTTTCCAAAACCCCAAATCCCGTCTAGCGCAGCACAGTACAGAGTTGCAAAGCCACTGACTTACTGCCAATCCGAACATCGTAACTTGCTCGCACGATCGCAGGGACAGTGAAGTGAGGTTGCCCAATCCAACCATCGCGGTGAGCACATCATCGTCCACATCACGATATCTGTTGCTCAGATCCAGGTCTGTCAGGCCGTGCATTCTGGGTAAGAGTGCGATCAGCGCGGCCTTGCCGTTCCGCACGGGCGGGCGCATGCGCGTGCTTAACGCCAGGCTAGCAAGCGCTGCACGCCGAAACCCCGTGCATACGCAAGCTGCAAGACACACAGAGCGAATATCATTCAGTTTTAGTAAATGGCTGAGCACGTTTTGATAAATCGCGTCGGGCAAATCAGGTAGGGTCACGGAAACGTTCGCGACAGCGCTGCCCTCGTCGTCTCGCAACCCAAACATTCCTTATTTCGCATGTAACAGCATGCCATTTAAAAATGAATACGTATAGCCAGCTGTGCAGGCCTTCATTCAGCAAAACAGAAATGTCGCTTTGTTGGGCCTTATACGCGCAGTTGCTGAATTATTATTCATTGGCGATCCACACCTTTTCCGAAAAGGTCCAGATTATATAAGATGTTTCCGGTTGTATGAAGCAAGCTGTATGTAGATATCACAGGATTAATTACTGAAAGGCCTTTAGACAATTTAGACACTCCCAGTTGGTTATATAAGGTTAGCTCAATTCTACACGATGCACCAGTCCAAAACTGCCCTTCTGACCGGATTTACTGTAGAAACCAACAAAATAAACGATATAATGGCCCTGCACATTATGGCAGCGAAAATCAAATATCGAGAATCCGTATCGTTTCCGTATTTTAACGTCACCTCAATACGTCAAACCGCGCCCTTTAGAAATGTGGAGATACTTCATGGCGGCCGACTGGATATGCAGAACCAGTTGCCGTGTGCCGTGGAAGTGCAGAATTTCCCTAACCTTCATGAAATGGAAGTCGTTCAATTCTATACGATTTTTTATAATTTATCTGGGATATACGTAAAACTTTTGGAGGGCCAAATTTGGGACTAAGGGGGTGTTTACACTAGGATTAACGTAGGCGGAAATTAATCCGGCTTAATCCTTGTTAATCCGGCGTGCATGTGTCCATCTGTGCACCCATCTGTCCGTGCGTGCATGCAATTTCGTCCAACCCCAAACTAACGTGTACAGGAGGATTCGAACCTCCCATCAGGTATGTGTATCCTGATGGCAGCCGACTGCTGTAAACCCGCCCCAGGATAATGAAATCCTGCAAAAAAATAGCCATATCCCTGCCTCGGGCTTGTCTTAATGGCGGTTCCCTCCGACGGCAGAATGGGGATATGGGAACACCTAGCCAAACCGATCCAAAGACCACGCCTGCTGAACTAAGCCTGCTCACAATCACCACTCATCCAGCCCCAAATATACTTACCTGCCTTATGCATGGCCCCGCCCATCACACACTAAACACCATCAGAGCGCCTAGGATATAAAATTAAAACACCTGCCCGCATGACGACCACATAAACACATACACACACACGCGCGCACGCACACACACACACACATACACAAACACACACACACACACACACACAAGCCATCCCCCGACGGAGCGCGATCACTGGAGCCAGCTCTCAGCCTCCTTGCAGAGGTACTCGTAAGCATCCTGCAAGAAACGCAGCGCCTCCTGCACCTGCTGGCACTCCAATGTGGAGCAATCCTGCTGGCTCTTGAACCCCCGAATGAGGATGCGCCGCATCTTGTCACTCAGGTGCTCGAGCTCGTTCAGGTTGACCTCCACATCGGTGCCCAGCTTGAAGAACAACCGGGCCCCGAGCGCTGGGTCTTGCAACGCCTTCGCGTGGAGGGCATCCTGGATCACGCGCCTCACGTCCTGGACGCCTGCGTTGGTGCCTGCTGATGGCTGCTCCCGATCCTCCTTGCCAGCCCGCTCCATGCCACCTGCCACGGTCGGCGGCTTTTCCTCCTCATCCTCATCCTCGCCCACCTCCACCTTGACCTCCTCCTTTTCCATCTGCCCTGCTGGGATCACCTCACTCTCGTCGCCTGCCACGGTCAGCGACGTTTCTTCCTCGTCCTCCTCCTCCTCCACCTCCTCCTCGTCCTCCTTCTTTACCGCCGCAAGTCCGGGATCCGCCTCCGTCTTGCCATCTGCCGCCGCCATCGACGGGTTATCCTCCTCATCCGTCTTCTTGCCCTCATCAAACACCGCACGATGACTCACCTCTGCGTCGTCTGCCACATCCAACGACGTAGAGTAGTCCTCCTCCTCGTCCACCTCCACGTCCTCCGTCCCCGTCTCATCCCACCGGACTTCTCCTGCACCATCAATGGCCACCACGGTATCCAGGTCCGCCTGCTGGTTGTCAACTTTGCCTTGGCTCGCGCCCAGCTTCAGTGCCTCCATTACTTGTGGCTCGTAGCCAGCAAAGCTGCTACTTGCCCCAAGGATGGAGTGAAAACTGAAAACGCTGCAGGCAGCAGGCAGGTAGGGCAGGCAGCAGGCGGATAAACAACAGAAATAATAATATCGAAAGCGAGAAAGCGAGACTATACTTTGGCGCATGGCCTTACCAACCAATAAATCGTTCAAAATTAAAGATATCAGAGGAAATATTATATATGCAGTGTAAACGCCGTTACATGCTCGCCGCGAAGGAACTCGTTTCCCGTCTCAACCTACCCATGCTAACACCCATACACGCATCGCCAACCCGGTCCCCTCAAATTTATGATTACGGAACCAAATTCTACATTTGGATTACGTATATGTGAATAATAGCCCGAAAACAACGACGAAAGCTAGGTGTGACGCAAACGAAATGAACACGGCGATTTGCAGCTATCTTCAGTCCTTAGGACATGCCACCAACCCATATAAACCTATCAGATATAGGATTACAAATCATACATGTCATACAGCGTACCTGGTGTAAACGCGGAACGTAGCCAAGGCCAGGTTGACGCGCAGCCAGGCAACCCAGAACCGAGTGGTGAGCCAAGCCGAAGCCATCACGAAGATCAAAATGTCGATAATGGCTGCAAGGCTGATGGATGTCACTGAAGCTGAGGAGTGGAAATGAGCTCCGTTCGACGGATAGTCGCAGAAGGCTTCCATTGTGATGGTGAATTGTAGAAAACAAAGATTGAAGTTTTATGCAGAGGAAAAGCACTCTAAAATGCTCAAAGTGCAGACTCTCGATGTCGCAGTATATACGCAAATCGGGAAAGCGGGCATGTACGGCGGGACTGACGGTTGACACCTTCCCGCAAGGCTTCAGCATGCCTTGCCCAGTTGTTTTACCTTATTTCTCTCTTTACGTCAGTCAGATATATCGCTCTAGCCGCTGATTTGGGGCATACCTCACATATGTGTGTCGTCGAGGATGTACTAGGCTTCCCGGGAATGCTGGACGGTGCGTTCCCGGGAAAAGTGCATCTCCTTGTATTGTCGTTATGAAACTACTTGGTTGCACGAATGGAACGCAGCTGCAACGGCTCACATCTCTCTTCGGTATAACGCCCACAACGACCTCGCTCGCTTACACTTGGGCGGTGCGCTCCCGGCTGACCTGGCGTCAGCCCCGTCTTCTCCCTGCTGTGTGTTCCTCCAGTCCTCCCTTCCTTCCCTCCCATCCAAAAGGTCGCGCCAAGACGTTACACCCGGCCGTGCACGGGGGCATTCTTGCCATTCGCAAAGCCGGTGCACATGGCGGCTATTGCCAAGCATAACAACGGCGCCATCATGCATGGTGGGTTGCCACCGGCATCAAACAGCCCGGACGGGACGGGGGCAGGGGTAATTGTAGCGGCACTCGTGAAATACACTAGTCGAATCCTGGCGCGTGCACGGATTAGCAAAGAGAGGGAAGCTGGGTGCGTATACAGGTGGAGGCATTATTGGAGTGTAGCAGGGGAAGTGGGAAGTGGGAGGCTTGCGGGGTATCAGGTAGGTGGAGGGAGGAAGGGCGGACATGGTGGAAGGGGATGGACGACACCAGGCTGATGGGGACGAAGGGGAACAGCGCGCTGGTTTATACGAGCAAGGTGAGGAGGCGGGATGAGGCAGCAGATGGCTGAGGCTGGTGATAATACGGAGAAGAAAAGAAGAGGACTTTGTGGTCCGGCAAAGGATTAAGCCCAGGCTGATCTTTTGTGGGCGGATGAACGACATGACGAGGAGTGTTAATGCATGTCGCGGTCTCCCTTGCCGCCTTAAGACCGGCATGTATGTGTGAGGGAGGGCATCCACGCAATTCCTGACCGCCAACGTGACTTTTGCTCGCACGAAGCATCTGGTTTTACTCCCTTCTCGTTTTCCTTCCCCTCGATCCGATCATCTCTCCCCCTCCCATCTAACCACACCTGGGTTGTGGCTCTCGTTTGCTGTGGCTCAACGAACATGACAGGGTCCGTTGCGTCCCCGGGCCCCCCTCCCGGCCCCTTCGTCATGCACTTCACATGCCCCTTGCACAGTTGCCTGCCCTCGTGCGGCCACCTGTCGCAGTAGTTGTTGGCCACACTACCGCCGAAGATGTCTCTTTGTCCTCGCCTGGTTTGGATTTCTGCCTTACCTCCACCCTGCCTCTCCCCTGGAGTTTTAGGATGCTGATGCGGCCTACCAATGCTGCTGTGACTAAGCGGAGCCCACGTTCTCTCCCGCTCGGATATGCGGGAGGCCTACCGGCGGTTCGCGCCGATCCCATTTCTGCATTCAGCGGCATTTAATGTGGCGTTCAACGGGGCTGTGGATGGGGACCTGGCGATGAAGATTGGTACACAGAACTAGGACAGTGCTGCTGGTAGGCCCAGCCCAGTTCGTAAGTTGTTATGCCATGCCGTAACTGAGGCGGGAGGGATTATACATCTGTGCGCTGTTTATGCATGTTTGATGTCAGAGCTCGCAGGATTGAAGTAACTTGAAGTGGGAACTGTGAAAAGATGCCTTCCCAGGATAAGGATACGTTCCTCCCATTCTATGCTGCAGTGCTGTTTCAGCGTCGCCGACAGAGATGCACATTACTGGTCATAGAGGCATCGGTGTCGACATGGTATTATAATATACAGGAA
This sequence comes from Volvox reticuliferus, assembly GCA_019650235.1. Taxonomy (NCBI): domain Eukaryota; kingdom Viridiplantae; phylum Chlorophyta; class Chlorophyceae; order Chlamydomonadales; family Volvocaceae; genus Volvox; species Volvox reticuliferus. The sequence goes on from BNCP01000002.1 coordinate 4,000,836, forward strand.
TGCAAGTAAAGTAAATGAGCGTCAAGGCGTCATGTCCCTATGGCACTGTCATATGGAAAGAACATTCCTGTCACCTAGATATTGCGTGACCCACATAGCATAGTGGCGAGCTGTCGAGAATTTTGGCAAATGATGCTTCCAGAGGACAGAGATCGGTGGGTTAAAGCTAAGCCCCTATGTATCATCCCAGGAACTTACGTGAACAATGTACAGCATGTGCAGCACATTTTCAGCAAAGGCAGAACACGCACACTTAACCGGCGTTGGAGTGTCCAGTACACAGACAATTCTCTGACAAGGTTTCGGAACTGCCCTTTCTCCTGTCACTTTCAGTACGAACCAAACATTCATTCAACTACATTTTAGCACCTATTGTCGTTAATGCCATCTTTGCCCTCTTGCTTCGACTATCTTCCAGCCTATTCGTCAAGCAGCTGCTTTCCAAGGGGCTCAACCTCCCGTTGCTACTCATTCACCACGGGCTGCACCCCGCGGTGCAAAAGCGCCGCCGGATCCTTCTTAGTGCGTGATGACCCACTGATTGCAGTGACTATCAAGGACATTGGCCTAAACCTCAGATGCTAGCGAAGCCGCGGCACCAGCAGACTGTTCCTATGCTGCCAGCACAGGCTACCTAATCCGTCGTTACACCGTCTTGAATAATAAGACAACAGGACTCGGACGAGGGCCGTTCCCCTGCCAAGCCTGAATCCTTGGCGTTCGCCCTCGAGTAAGTATCCAACGACCTAGATTCCTCATTCTGGAACGCATGAAGCGCCTAATTGCGGTTCAGGTCTATGAAATGGAGGATTCTCGGGCGATGCGTTGCTGTGGGTGAGGCACCTCATAGATGGCGGGGGAAAAGTGGTGGCGGCAGACTGGCAACAGCAGCTGTCTGCAAGACTAATACGACAGTCGCCTTGTAAAATCCTTCCGACAGCAGCTCCTGCGACACAGGCAGGCGCACAGGTGATAAGGATCATGTGCATGTCCAGTAGGCAATTGAAACATCGAAAGGCGGGTTCTGTCACTAATTAATCATTTCAGACATTTGGTCTCAGACACGCCCTTAAGGACGCTCCATGTCGACGTTCATCAAGTGATCAGACCGCCCGTCGACAAAAGGGTGTCATCAGGGACCGGGCCACTGTCTCAACCAATTTCACACCCACGCCCCCACGCCAAAGGATCGCCAATGCGGAGGCCAAAAGGATAGCCAAGTATCACACCGTCAAAGCGGCAAGGTTTCTCTCAGACACGCCCTTGAGGACGCTCCATGTCGACGTTCATCAAGTGATCAGACCGCCCGTCGACAAAAGGGTGTCATCAAAGAGAGTTCAACAGCCAGCATGCCCCAAGCAACCTTCGAGTTCCACAACGAATCCTCGTTGACACAATGGGCTGGGACGCAATGGACAGTTTGCACACATCTTCCCCCTTTTCCCGACCAACCTAAAGATCCGTCACCAAGACCTTGCTCGTGAGCACTGTGTCCACACACGCCAGCGCCATGTGGAGGGCAGTGTTCCCACTTGTCCCTACACAACCCGGCTTCGCCAGTCTGAGACAGCATCTCCACGGCCTCCTCGACAGTCAAACTTGACGCACACTGAAGATACCGCTTCACGAGCCTAGACGATATTGGAGTACGAGGACAGAAAAAGGGCGATCGCACACGTCAAGACATCGTCCACGTTAACCAACATGCGTTTATGAAGTTAACAAATGCGCTTTCTGGACTAGTCAGCATGCTTTGCATGACGCCTTGCAACCTAGAACAGTTTAAGTGTACTTAACCAGTGCATGGAGGCATTGCGCTTGCCAGCTTAATTGCTGCACATCAGAGCCCACCCTTCTCATGCTCCGCCCGATGTTCTCAGCCCCGAAAGATGATAATCGAGGTTCAGCAGAAAAGGGTACCGACCAAAGTCCCCTCAGACTGTTGGGACGCAAACTTATCATCATCGAACATCAATAGGGTGCGTCCCGTGTTATGGAAGAACCGTGCCAGGGCATATGGAACTTTACGGTGTTTAAAAATTCTGCATGCATGGAATCGTGTCACAACATCCAGCGGAACCACATCACATCCTCCTGAGAGACGATATTCGAGGATGGAAGACGACAGACCAAACATCTATCAGGCAATCGTGACAAATTTGCGGGCAATGAGTCACGCACCCGTGAAAACAAACCGTATTTGGATGAAGGCATGCGAAATGACAGCTCTCTCAGCCCCGAAAGATGATAATCGAGGTTCAGCATGAAAGGGTACCGACCAAAGTCCCCTCAGACTGTTGGGACGCAAACTTATCATCATCGAGAGCTGTGCACGACTCCATGTGCAGCCCGGTTGGCTGAACCCAAGGAGGAATTCGCGTCACATCACGACAGCTCCTGCACCAAAATGTAGTGATCCAGCCCAGGCAGCTTACCTATGCACGAGTGCCTCCTCCATTATCGGAGCCAGTGACTTGGCCATATGCTGCATGATGGCACGATGTTTAGCTGGCGGCAGTTGCCATGAGCTGCTTTACTGTAAAACTCAGCATTGCGCAGCGTATTGCGATCTATCTTGCTTGCCACGCCGTACAGGTCCAAAATGACGTTGGCACCATATGGCTGGCGCAGCAATTGAGCGGCTTCACAACAATCGACAGAGGCCTGCAAAGCTCCAGGAAACAAGGGGACAGAAACATACTTAGGATCAGGCACAGGAAGACCGCTCGGGTCCTGCAAAACTCACAATTATGCAGCAACGAGATTGGCACCTGGGTGCCCAATTCGAAGGTAACATCTGGCTCCACCATCCCCCTAGGCCGTTGCTGTTAATAAAAATGACAACTTGTCGAGCATCAAGAGGACCGCACGGACCACTTGAAATCCGTCAGTGTGACATAGCTCAGGCACTCCAGGCCCATGCTGTCCGCAGGCTCATGAGCCACGACGCCACAAAAATTGCGCCGCGGTTTTCACGACCCGCGTGCTATGAACAATCCAGACCCTAGCCACCTCAACAGTGCATACGGAAGACCCTGCCACGTCAGTATGCTTGCGATGGATATACCATTGGCGGCTCCACATCAGGTTTTGCATCACGCACTAGCGACGTAGTCATTCGGCATCTCACCGGCAACATCGTCTTTCTTCGCTGTGTTGATCAGCTTTCCCACCAGGAAGTGGCCGTATTTGCTCTTTGACAGATCCACCACGTTAGCGCGCACCTCGTCCATTACGGTACGCCGTTCTATATCGCCAGCGTACTTCACAAAAAACTGGATCACTTGGCTTGCCGTGTGATTACTTGAGAGCTCCAACAGCTTGTCCTCCACCTGCAGAGTTGCCATGGCGTATCACCTTCGGGCAAATAGGCGAACGACGTCAGCTTAGTAGTACACGTAATCCGTACAGTACCCCCTAAAGCCTACAGAGAAGCTGGATCACTTAACTAAAGCAATTGCATAATTATTATCACCTTTGCACGGCAAAACATAAGCACCTTTTTTCCATATGTTGGCGCTCGGCATCCGGAGTTTCGCTTGAAGTTTTCCAATAGGTACACGGAGTCCTAAAGGAAAATGAAGGACAAATTCCTGGTAAGAGCTAAGCAGAGCATAGTAAGCCACAAATCGCTGTGAGGGGCTGGCAGTAGGCATTGATGTAAATAACCCTGGCCGTAACAACCCGACGCTGGAGTAGTAGTGACCCCCTTTGCGAGCTTACGATACTAATCGTGACACATGCTGCATACATTACGTCAACCCACGGGCAAACCCATCAATCATGCCAGATGCACTGTATAGACATCCGGCATTGCGCGCTCGGGACGTGAGCGTTCCGGCGGCGGGTGGCGGTGCCTCCGGCACACATCCCCTTTGACTTCTTACTTGAATGACATTCCAGCTCTTCTTGTGAAATAGTTTCTTTTCACGGATAGCGGCTCGTTTATATATCCTGCACAGTCACGAAATAATCGAGCTTGAACCCTGGATTGTTACCCAATCGATCGTGCGACGGACTGACGTGCTCAACTTCTTCTGTCATCTTTCATCCAAGCTCTGCTTTTCATCACAGGCACGCTTAGCAGGCGGCGCCGCCTATGAAGGGCCTTCACCTTACCGTTAGTTGCTCGGCTTTAGAGGAAGCTCAGCCGCTTCGCCTGATCTCACAGCCGGCGCGGAAGTATAGTCTTTCACCATTGTGGCTTCATTGGAAATCCTTTGTCGCAGCCGGCGCGGACCGAAGCAAGCTTCAATCACCCACAGTTGACATCGCGCTGGCTTGGATCTTTGCATAAAAGTTTATAATATCAGCGAATTGAATTGCGGCGGCTAAATATCTGTCCGTTGGGGAAGTAACAGAGGTGTACGACAATGCACGGCTTTTTGTCAAAGTAGTCAAGCATACCCGGGAATGATCGAGTAATCCGACACGTGCAATGTTGGTGCAAAATTGTTACACGTCCGGAGCCGTGGCGTATGAACGACGATCACGGCCATTCATATCCTCAGCGCGTCCTCCAACTCCATTCCAACCCGTCGACCAAGGCAATTGGCGCACATCAAATCATCTGTTGGAGGCATCGGCCGCAGTTGTCGCATTAACTGTGATTTTGATACCTCCTTCGGCACACGCGTTTGCCGATACGACGGATGCAAGCAAAATGCCTTCCGTTGCGTTTGTGCATCGCCAGGCGAGTGAGGGGAAGTTGTGCATATATTGTTGGAAATCCAGCTTCCCCCTAACGTCCTGATGACATGTGCCAGGCGCGCGGAGCAACGACGCCCCTCGCACCACGAAACCCGCTTGCCGACTTGAGTGCTGGTCTCTTCGGCACTGGAAACGATGTTGCAGAAGAACGGGACCCAATCACACCCTTCACACTTTATGGAACAAGCTTTGTGAGTAGGATATGCGGACCATCCGGGGGGCTGCTGACTGCTCAGAAGCCTGATATCGTCTGATCGCCTGATCGCTGATATGTGGTGTTGGTGATGCATCCCAAAATAATAATATGAGCTACGTACCTGTAACTGTTCTGCCAAAATGATGTTGCACTGCGTAACCTTCCATCTGCAGAAGAAGTACCTCATTGAGCAGCTGCAGGGAGAGAAGATCATATCGCGCAGTAAAGGCTTCACGGTGAATGCTTGCGTGGGAGCGGTGGAGGTGACCCAGGAGACACCGCAGTTCCAAGGGCTGCCAACAGGCGACAAGGTAGGCCGGGTCAGGGAGGGGCTTGATTATGCCTCTAAGTTGTTTAGAAGTGCAATGGCAGCGCTGGAGATATGCATCTCCTTGCTGGGCTCTTTGCCACCTACACCTAGCCAAACCCACAGCCTTTGCCGCGTAAGACAAGACTGCGCCGGTGTTGTATCATGATGAAGCTGCCCAGTGCAAATGCACACGAACGACTTACTACCGGTCGTGTGCCACCTAAGCATACGCAAGGATAGCACGCAGAATGTTGTGATGACGTGTAGCATCCCAGGGCATGTAAGTAATGTCTATTCCAAGACACCTGACGGCCTCCCTTGTGAGTTGATACGTTGTACAAGGTCTTGCGTAATCTAGCTTATTTTAACCTTGCAGGCTTAAGGTACAACGTATTTTAATGATTGCTTTAGCAAAGCCCTCCTGAAGGCATTGGATTGGTCAAAAACGCCTTTGATTCGCCCCTATGGATGTGTGCAAATTGCCAAATCCTGCGCTCCTTCGCACACCTCTCAAATCTTACAGGCGCTATACGCCAAGAACCGGGTATGCAGGTGAGAACTGCAGGGCCAAGGGCCGCTGCACTACCTCCGAGGGTGCGGGCAATCAGGTCACACCTTACACCCCTACCAAAATGCCAAAAGTCTAAATGGGTCCGTTATCGTCCCTACTTCGTTGCCGTTGCCGTCGTCAGCACGGATCTGGACCTGCAGCTATTAATGTTTCGCTACTGATGATGTGTCAACATGTACTGCCAACCGCGCGAAGGAATGGGAGACTTGAGAGCGGTTCTTGGTCGTATGGCTGTTTGACTGGCTGGAGGCCTGCCATTAGGGCAGGAGTACGTGCACCCCTGAAGCCATGTGCGTGTACAGCTTATCGGCCGCTCAATTTCACTAACATATCCTGCCAAACACAACTTCTCCTGCTGAAAGATTCCGGGCCCTTTTACCTACAACTCGCCAACTCACACCCACTTGCCTAATCACACTGATTTGCAATACCGCGCACATAATAGGAAGTCGGAGGGGCAGGATCTGAAGGAGACGTGCCGGTCTGCATGCGAGAGCGCCTGCACTGCCTCTCTGGAGATTTACGGGCAGCAAGTGACCCAGGAAAGCGGCTTCACCCTGCTGGCCAGCGACAAGGCTCGCATGGCGAGAAGCTGCACACGGAACTGCTCCTATGAGTGCGGAAAGCCGGGCAAGGCGTTTGATTTCGTCATTCCATACAGGCGGTAGTTCAGAAATCATTTCGTGCACTTGTCTTGGCTGTATAGGCTCGACATGGTATAACTGCGGTTGGGTTGGCGCAGCAAGACATGCGAGTGTATCGTGCGCCATCGGGATCCGGGATATAGATGAGGGAAGGCTGGCGGGCAATGGAGAACAGGAACAAACGAGTCGTGGAAGCTGGCTTGCCGGACATGGATCAGCAAGCAAGAAGAAAACCATGGAGAGACAATGTAAACTGGGGCAATCCGAGCACCGCTCTCCACCGCCATGGCCGTGGCAGCCGTTGCCCCTTTCGAAACTGCCTGCCCGGGCGCCTGCTCGCTCCATGGACCTGGGCGTGGTGGTGGAGCAGCACCGGACTGAGTTGAAGGAGATGGAGCATCTGTCCGGGGGGGCCAGTGTCAGGTGGAGGCTGGGGGGGAGGGGGGAGTAGAGGGCACATGCGGGCAGGAAGTGTGTTTGCTGGTCGGGAATCCCTTGGAAGGCGTAAATGGGGGGACGTGGAAACATGTTTTGGACGAAGGTGCATGGATGGTATATAGTGCTTGATAGTACCCTAGTAGTATGATAGTATCTGTTCGTGAGTACTGCTTGGAAACTGCCAGGAACAATAAGTCTGTTAGCTGAGACCTGAAAGCACTAAGTCGGGACGCAGGTGGTCAGGGGCCTCCGGCGAGGTTCTTGGCCTGCGTGCCTGAGCTGGCAGCAGGCCATGTTAGGAAGCTGGGCGCAATAGCAGCAGTGGAAGCACACGGTTTCGCACGTGGGGTTGCGCCTGTTCCGCCTTGAACGGCGCAGCAAAACGCCTTGTCTGCAGCCAGGATCTCTCGCCTGGCCACCTGCGAGGCAGCAGATTTACCATTCTTAGTTCAGAGCCCTTTTGTTTTGCTCATAGTAGTTATTTTGAACATGTCCTTTGAACACCATACACAGGTGTTGCCACCTGTAATGCCCGGGATTGCCATGTGACGGGAGGTTTGTGCAGGTTCCGTAGGTCTGTTGGCACAGCGAATCCAGGACGCGACCGGTCGTCGATGGGGTTCGTGCTGATGCAGCAGGCAATGACGGGGAAACCCCACATCGTGACGATAAATTTCGTGCTTGCTATGGGCCCCAGGGTGTTCTGTTAGAGGTGCAGATGATTTCTGCCGTGCACAGAAATGTAGCGCGTGTAGGGTGCCATGGAATCCTGTAGGGTGCCATGGTGCGATGGAATCCTGTTTGACTGAGTGCAGCAATTTTCCTTGTGACGCTGCTGTTCGTATGCACGGTTCTCACAAATCCTCACTTGTAAGAGACGCCGGAGGTCCTCCAATCACAGATCTGCGATTTAGGACAGCTCCTCCGAGGCATGCCTTCCTGGCCAAGCCCACCGTCCTAGCCCTTCCTAGCTCTCCAGATAGAGCTTTCGTCGGGGCGTGAACAATCAATAGTCAAACTTTATGGGGCATTATGTATATTTTTGCCTTTAGGTACATGCCATTGAATTTCTAAACGGCGCTGGTTAAACCCGTGCGTGTTCGTCTGCGTTCGCTGCCCGGAAGTCGCTAAGGTACGAGTAAAATGCCCATTTAAAATTTAAGTCAAAATGGGGGCAAATTTAGGGATTGCGTTGACGCATCAACGCTTGGCGATGTGGAAACTTGTGACCGGACCGGAACCCTGGCGCGTAGCCATGATGCCGTACATAATTTGCTAGGCAATCAGACTGGAAAAACACAATGAAGATCATCATGTCATTGCGCCTTAAGTACTGACTGAATTTTGCTTAAAAGGGCAAATCCTTAACACCGGGTCTGCTCACCGGAAATGTCTTTCCGCACGCCTGCTTAGCAAACCGGCTATGTAGCAGGTTTAAGTCCATATAAAAACGCAAATGCAACCTGTACCGTTGCGGGATGAGCTTAGGGCGGTTTCTCGTGCCGTGCTCGAGGTTAGGCGTTTGGAGCCATTTTCGGCCTAAATCTTAGCAATGGCATTAATGATTAATGTGTTTTTCATCGCAGGAATATGTCGGAGCCCGCGTGAAGCAGTTCAGCAAGGTCTTCGCCGGCGTCCTTTTGCCCGGAGTTACAGAACAGGCATACGATTTTGCTTACTCGCGTTCACTACAGTTGTTGGGAAGTGCAACACAAGAGACTCAAATAACAGACTCTTATGCCCTGCGCTTCACTCATCGGTGCCGGCAAGTAATGTTGGGCATGCAGTGCTCGGATGGCACGAGTCGCTTGACATGTAATTGCATCGTGCCGTAGGTTTCTTGGGTGCATGAGGAAGGAATGCCCCCTTTGCAAAAATAATCCAAACAAAAAATGCCGTGAGGACGACAACTTCGACGAGTGCTATGCCGACGGTCAGGTGCTCAAATCCAAGTGCGAGGCGGACGTGTACCTGGAACTGGTGAATCTTCGCACCGGTGCTCCGGAGGCCCTCCCAGGGGTGGACATCGCGGTACGAATGTGTGCAGGCGTGGGATTGGGGGGGCGGAAGAGCGGAAACCTGTGGCATGACAAGATGCACTAACGGATTGCGACTCTAATTTCCGCAGGTATCCGTGGTGGATGGCGAGTCTTACAATGAGAATGCCTCTGGGAACTACAGCCACCTCAAGGAATTGCTAAAAAATGATGATGTAAGGCACATAGGAATGTGACTGAGTGCGGTCTGTGGGCCACACAGGCCCAGAGCTGGGGTTTAGTTGTGCGCCGTGGCGATGATGATGTCGAACCATAAAGAACATTTTCTTGCATGCATCTGGCGTGTGACCCCTGCGGTAGACCATAAGCGGCGCATCCAGTAGCCTTTCATGGCACATGCCCACTGCCGTATTTAAATCCATTAGCAAAAGCGCAGCCAATGCCCTTATAACGGATATCGAATTGCTTTAGGGACGGCGGCAAAAGGGTTGTTGCTGCTCCGTACAACGGTTGATGGTTCGTGCCTGCATAAGACAGAGCCACTCGAATGCGGGGCCAACTTGTACCAGTTGGTACCACGTATAATCATACGGTCATGGTGTGTGTCGCACTGCCTTAGGCCACGGCTGTCTTATCGCCAGCCAAACCTACCATAGCAGCCGGCCTAGGGTCTTCTCCTGAAGGGTGGTGCATCGCCGCGGCGTCACCGTTATATAGGCAGAAAATAGTAATCGGATGCCATGGCAGCAAAGCCTCCGTAGCGGTGCCTTATTTGTTGTAAGCATGCATTTTTCGTCGAGCACTCGTACTCTGGCCTCTTCTGAGGATGCAACATTCAAGCGAGTCTCTCAGTTTTCTGACCTCTTGGACTCGACCTCTGTTCGTGGGACTGGGACTTTCTGGCTACGCAGGACAGCATCCTTCTTGGTGCCTACCAGGCCGGTGTCAAGGCGGAGTCTGATGGCCGCGTGTATCTGCGAATGAACGAGGGCCAGGTGAAGCTACCGGACCTGTGCGTTACGGACAAGAATGATACCTTCCACCTTAACAACGAGACGTTTGGCACCTTCCGACTGCTTGCACGTGCTGTGCGGCGGGAGGGTTTTGGCGTGTTGACGCCCGTCGAGAACATTCGGCCAGCGGTGTCCGGCCGCTTCATCGTGAGTGGCAGGGCGGTTCAGCGATAAAGGGCAGGCGCAAAGTCATGTGCTGTGCATTGGTGCTGGCGGTTGCACCTAGCCGGTGCCTATGCTTCTTGGGTGCCTGCACACTTGTTGCCTGCACACTTGGTTAATAACGAAGTGACGTGTCAATCATCTTATATTGGATGAGGGCTGCATCAGATCGTTAAAATCGGTTCTATGATGAGCGAGCACTGGGTTTGGTATGACGGGCGACACGCGCGCAATGGCTATGTTTACCTCTATTGGTAACATGACAGGTCAAGACGCAGCGCGCGCTGAACGACTACCGCAAGTCCGAATACCCACACTTCAAGGACGAGCTCACTAAGCTTAAGTTCATTGGCAGCATCACCGCACAGCGTTTGCGGGAGATCCACCAGCATCTGGACTGCCCGTACAGTTCCATCGAAACAGGTAAGAACGGGGTTGGATTGTTAGAGCGGGAACGAGAGCGAGAGCGCAGCAAAACCACCACGAGCGACATTAACCTGAAGCGCTGGCACATTTTAATACGAATGCCAAGCTGAAAGGATTTTGCCTATAGCACAAAGCCTGAGAAATACTTCTCGCGCCTAACTGTCCTTCACGATTGCAGTGGAACAATTGAAACAACTGATGCTGTACGCGGACCAGAACCGGCAAGTGGAGAACAAGGTGAGGATTGGCCCCCAAGTGAACTGCAGTCCCTTGAGCCATAGAGCCAGGGCCTACTTCTACGCGCATGGGACGGAAAAGGTTGCTCAAGCGTAGCTCACGCGTAACTGTAGTGTCCAGTTCGTCCTCACTTCTAGCCCGCCCTCCTTTGCCCCAGCCAAATCCCTGCTACTGTTTCGCCTGTTCATTATTCCGGCCCCAGATGCTTGAGTTACTTAACATGAAGGGCAAACATAAGCATAAGTGGGACTATTTGCGGGAGGTGCTTGCGGAGCGGGTGGTGTACGACGATATGCTACAGCGCCTGTGGTACGCGGATGATACCATGACCCAGGGAGTCATCTTCGCCTGCAAGCAGGGGCAGGTCAACATGGATCGGCCCATTGGTGAGTCTCTGTGGGGGTTTGGGTACGAACATTTAACACTGACGCCAGGCGGTCGAGCCAGGGTTGCGGTCTGGATTATAACGTCCTTCCTCGAGTACATTTGCCCGGAATCAATCATAAGGCGCATCCGTTCACATGCACTGAAATCGACGCGCGAGGTGCATTAGGAGGGAGTGGCAGCTCGCTGCATGAAGGTTGGCACCTCGTGATGTTAGGCAGTGCTGTTTGAAGCATCCTGGAGCATCCTACTTTTCTTGCCCTTCACTGCTGCATGTCATTTGTTGAGGATCGCGGGGTTTTCTCTTGGGTCAACTCCCTCGCCTGTTTCACCGCCTAATTCCCTGGCTGCCTGGCGGCTCGCCAACCGCCCTACAGGTCTGGTTCAACGGGCTCCAAATGGGCGATTGGTAGTATCCAGCAGCCCAACCGGGCCGGATGCAGAGACCTTGAAGCAGTGGCGCAGCCTGGCTGAAAACGCATGGCACACGCCTGGGCACCGTGGCTGGATGATGGTGCAGGAGCAGTTGGTGGGTTGCGGGACGGATGTGTGGCGGAGGGCACTGTGTGCAGACAATCAGTACGGCGCCATTGTGAACGCTGACGTTCTGGGGTTGGGTCTGCTGCCTCATAAGACTTGCTCTATGCAAAACGGCGTTGACGAGGGGAACGCAAATACAGTCTAACCCTTCGTATGTTGTCATTTTGTCTTCAGCTTTGGCAAAGGTGTTAAGTCTTGGAGGCTTTCGCTTGCTTGGTCGAGGTGCTAACCGCGCCATCCACTTGTCGCTGCTGTTTGTCGGGCGTACTGGATTCAAATGCGTTGTCCTGTAGGAGATGGCGAACGCGGGCGCGGGCGGCACCTCAATCTTGATCGGGGCAGGCCCTAGCATGGCGATGACCCCAACCACCAGCATCTCTATGGCTGACGGGATTGACACTCAGGTAAGGGCGGCACCTCACTGCGGAAGTTAAGTGTCCGCAACCTCACGTGGTGAAGTCGCACCAACGAGATAGGCACCCTCGCGCCGTACATTAACAAAGGGAATTCACGACCTTTGAGGATCCATGCAGCTGCCTGCATCAGGCTGGTTTCAGAAAGTTGTCGTGTACCGTACACCAAGCAAAAATGTTATGTAACGAAGCTGCATTCGCGCCCCTTTGCAGATGCTGGGGCGACGGGGCAGCGTGGGCATGACCCCCATGATGCATCCTGACTCGGCCCGCAGCCGCCGGTCGTCAGCTGTAAGCTACCACCCTGGCCCCAATTCGCCGGAGCGCACAGGCCAGGCCATGTTTCAGCAAACCAGCAGTGGCTACGCAGACAGCGGCATGCAGCAGCAGCAGGTCCCGACCGTGGGGAACCTACAGTCGCAGCAGCAGGCACCGTTCCAATTCACAGGTGCGTAGGGTTGGCTGCGCTAAGCATGTATAGTGCAGGACTGTCGGCTTCGCAATGGGTTCCAGACGTGTATCGGACCTCGTGTGATCCGAACATGGATGAGTGGCGTGTCGTTTGCTGTTGGGGATGATCTTTTTAATCGAACCCAGGCGACCATGTAGAGAGCTTTCAAGTTTGCCATTATCTCACGACGGTGCATCTGAACAGTGTTCGTGCGCGCTACCCATCGGACCATGGTTTAGGCTTGTGCTAGCGTCATTATCTGCGCACCGCACCAAGGCAATGCGATTATTTACAATCTGGTGAATGTGTGCGAGCAGCTGATTTGCTGCCAGCTTTATTTTGGCGAGAGTCGGTCAACCTGCATCTCTGCATCCTGCTGATGGACGTAACCCCGCATGCCGTCCTCCCCTCCATCGTAGCAACTTCCTCGCCGATGTTTTCGCACAACAGCGCGGATAGCCCCGGAGGCGGTGGCAGTTGCCTGATGGGGACTGTTGCCAGTGCCCCCTCGGGGACGGTAGCAGCCCTGGGCGGGCCACCGGAGCTCACGTTGCCGCCGCCGCCCACGCGGTCTACCCGCTACCGGCGGCTGTCAGCGGACGCCGGGGCTTCGGTACTGAAGTTTGCGATGCTGCAAGCGGCGGGGGTACAGCCGCCGCCTGTCGAGCTGCCTTCTGATCTGGTAGGTCGGCAGCTCTTCATGACGAGGTCATTCGGTCGGGCGTGCGAAGGAGTGAACAGGCTGGGATGGCGATGGAAGGAATTTCTCTTAAATCTCAACAGGGTGATGGCGTCAGGGCTGGGTTGGCAGGAGTCCCTGAGACGTGAGTGGGCTTCAGGTCGCCGGTGCAGACTGGCCCCTACTCGTGGGAGATCAGCATCGCACTGTGAGATCTTCATACACAGAAAAGAATCCATTCGTTGTGAATCTATGGGCGTCAAAATCACCTTGGTGACCTGCTTGCATCAAGGCCCCTTTACACCACCTCGTACGCCTGCAAGTGGATTGCATCATGCACTTGCTGTATTCATCAATGCGCGCGCGCTCTTGCGTGTCATGAACCCGCAGACGGGCAAGCGATCGCGTAACTCAGCGCCTGGGCACCAGATGCTGGAGGAGTTGCACCTGCAGCAGCAACAGCAGCAGCAGCAGATGGGGATAAACACTGATGTGCAGATTACCTCTAGCAACCGCCATGCCTTATACCATTTTGAGAGTAAGTTGCTCATGGTCCAAATATGAGCGTGTTCAATGTATTGCATCCTGGCATATCATTGCAAACGGGCTTCTAGGAAGTTCATTGTAGAAAGGTGCCCCGGTCAAGCATGTCTGGGCAAGTGGTGCCCAGTCGCGTTGCGTGAGCCCGTTGAGTGTTCCTGAAAAGCCATGGCGCTTCTGCATCTGCGCAATGCAATGCGTGCAGGCCGCGGCCGCCACACTCCTCGCAGCCGGCTGAGCCAGGAGATCAGTGACACAGTGGCTGCTGCTGCACTGAGCGGGGTGCTGGACGCTTCCGACATTGAAGGCTACCTGGCCCAGAACTTCTCGTTCGTGACCAGCGGCGGCGAAGCTATCTTCTCTGGTAGCGGCGCCGCTGCCATGGCCTTCGGTGGCGCCGACCAGCGGGGGATGTCTGGCCTGCCGCCCGGGAACGGCGGCGGCTTGAGTCTGGGCGCTACGAGCCCGACCGGTATATCCGCGCCCCTAATGCAGATAAGCATGCAGCAGTCGGAGCAGCTTACGGGCCAGATGCAGCACACTCTCATTCTGAACGACCCCTCCTCCCGCATGCACATGGCGGGCTCGAACAACTCCACCCTCTTGGGTCTTGACGCGCAACAGGCGGTCCACCACCATAGCCATAACCACCAACCCCAGCATCAACAACACTCGGGGTATGGTATGGGACTTGGTATGGGAAGCTTGGGCGGCGGCGTGGGTGGGTCGGGCGCCCCGCCTGGTAGCCGTACGCTGCAGCATATGGACTCGGGCAACATGTTGCTGAACCAGGCTAACCGGGAGCTCAAGCGCTGTGAGAGCGACTCGTTCAAGCGGTTCCTGGCCGTCGGCCTGCCGTTTTCGCCAATGGAAGCGACTCCCGAAGATATCTTCGAGGGCTTGCAACGTGATGGGGGTCAGCTCGGGGATACCTAACTGAGCGCGGCTTTTTCATCCGATTAAAGATTTAAGTTGTAATTGGTAGGAAACGTCTGCTTTCTCCATTAGTAGCATTTTCCATTGAGTATTGCAAGTATATGGCCAAACTCTGTGCCGATTGAGGCTGTGCGCACGCATATATCTCCCCGGGGTTGAAATACCGCTCTGGAAGGCAGTTGGTATTTGGTAGGTTGCACCATAACGGCACTTTTGCTTTCTGAGTGCGCCAAGGCAGCTGCGACTATCAGTTAAGATGCACGATTCAGGCCTGCTTGATGTTGAGTAGATTCGCTCGTCTGGGGACTATGTATGACATCGCCCAGCGACCTAACAGCGCGCGCGTTTGGCTGTGACGATTATTCTGCATGACGATATTTCTGCCCTCGAAAGAGCTTGGCGCCTCCGGGGACACACAGCTGTCTGCGTAGCTTGCAAGGTCTATGGCTGGTCATGTACCGGGCTTTACGAGTGCGGAAGTTGTCTCACTCACCTTACTCCAGTACGCAATGAGGTGGCGATTCCATTTTGTGTCGGAACAGACGGACCTGCTCTATATTTATCATTCCCGGTAAGGGCGGTTCCTTACCCTGCATCGTTGTACTGCTACTTGCAAAGAGGGTTTGCTTGTGGTTTGTCATGGGCTTTTGGAATCCTTAGGCGGTGAGCGAGCTGCAGAATTGCTGTGTCATTAGCGCGTCGTTGGTAAGGCGCGCGCAGGGTGTAGATGGATAACAAACAGTAGTAATCCAACATGTGCATGTAAAACGCGTTCGTGAGTTTTACCATGAGTGTATCACATGCTCACCTGAAACCATAATGTAAGGACCCAGCCCTGACGTCATACTCCCGCACAGGTTTCGATCTTGTGTGTCTCACCTGATTCTGCAGCGCGGCAAAACCTGCTGCTTGCGGCACCCTAAACTGCCCAATATTGACACTCTGTATACCGCAGATGGAGGGGCCGGGCTCGGAGTATGTACAGAATTATTCGCGCGCGCGTGCGCTGTATCTGCTGCGCATAGATGCTTAGACGCAAAGACGCTTTCGGTAGCGGGGCTTGCAGCTGCAGCCGTAGCATGAATACGTGCATGTGTGCATCATGTATTTGTACACATTGCGCCATGCCTTTCCTGTCTAATAACTCCCCTCGAGGTTCTGTGCTATCCTGCTGCAATCCCTCTTGAGGAGAGAGGGTGTAACGATGCGATTTCCGATGCAACGTCAAATCGCACACACTGCATGAACTCACGCACGTCACAGGTTCCGGCTACAAGGTTCCCCGTCCTTTGTAAGTTGATCATAGATCCTCGAAGGAAGGTAAACGGCGTCCTCCCTGGCCCTGCAATTATTGCGCCCGCTTCGAAAAGCATATGTTGGAATGTGCGCGACTAATTAGTACATACTCTAAAGGGCGTCCTGGTGGTCCAGTGATCACATTGTTCTATGCTCATCCCTGACAATCCGTGTCGGAAACATCACCGTGTCCGTCCAACCTTACGTAGTATCAATTCCCAAAAAAGTGTCTCACAGTGCAGGGCAGTAACATGCGAAGCGCAATTGCCAATGGCAACCGGATCAGTAGGTAAGCGCCTTAACATCCCGGCCCACCAACCCGTGTGTTGTCCTGTGCTCCTGCAAGGGACAAGCTTGCGTGTTCAGCGTGGAATATGATCCCAAAGGGATTTACCATACAAATTTCCATTCTCCCGGGACCAAAGGCTCCAGCCTGAGATACAATGTCTGCAGATTTATCTTGAAGACACCAGGCGTACGGATGCACATCCGCCACGCCGCTGACACCCATTTCGGCGACGACCAAGGAAGCAATAAGAAACTGCTGCGCGACGGCGCAACGGATGTTCAAGGGGCAAACTCACCGAGCACTCCATCCAACTGTTTTCACGGTCGAAGCCAGGCGCAAACATTATGCCGTACAAAAAATTGCTGTCAAGTATGCCGCTTGAGAGCATAACCCAAAACCAGCAGGCATGAGATGCAGAAGGTTGGGACGTGGCAAGAAACAACATTCGACCTAATCATAGGAAGATACAGAAAGCAAAGTAAGGGGAGCCATATGGATAATGTTGCAGGACTACGGTCACAACACATTGGTAATTGGGCATTGCTCGTAATTATCGGCGAAAACACATTACCACCAAACCAAATCCCCGGCGAAAGCCTAGCAAGAGTTCATTACTACCCCCAGGTGTAGGCAATGACCGTGGACAGCAGTAGCCTGCGACAGCCCGCTGGCGAATAGTAAGGAATAGTACGACATGAGGGCATGAATTAGGCGGTAAGTCAATTATGGACAACTTGTACGCTACTGTTTGGGGTAGTATGCATCTCGCCGCTTGCAGGGTTGGCGGTAATATTTAGTTTCCGTGCACGGTCCTACCGCTTGGGCAGACGCTAACTCTAACACAAGAAGCTCGACCGCGTAAGATTCGAACCGTGCTTTAATTGCGATGGCAGACCTCACACACCCAGTTGTATGGTTCTACATACCATGCGCTATCACCTGGATTTGCTTCTTGATTAGTGTCGGCTCCCCTGACCGGTTCATAGACTATGACTGGCTGTGGCTCCTATTTCGTAATATGTCACCCTATTTCTGGTCAGCCTTGGGTGTGGCGCTGGCCGTAGGGATGTCCATTCTTGGCGCTGCGTGGTAAGCGAGGACGGAATTCCTTGAGATTTCATGGAATGGTATTGTATTATAGTGGCTTCCTGTTTTGCTTAACAGCCAGTCTATTTCGCAACGGGCACCAAAGTAGCGTGTTCTGATTTACAGGGGCATCTTCATAACCGGGTCTTCGTTGGTCGGTGCCGCAATCAGGGTGCCGAGGATTACATCAAAGAATCTGATCAGGTACAGGCCGTGGGCTGGTGTCACTTTACAATACCTTGATGGCAATCTTTCCTTATCGCTCTGTTTCCCGTTTAAACAGCGTAATCTTCTGTGAAGCTGTGGCTATCTACGGGGTCATCGTTGCCATTATCCTTCAAACGAAAATTGAGCTGGTATCGCCGGGTAAAAACGGGGTGACTTACGACAAGTGGGCCATGGCGTCGGGGTACTCCATCTTTGGCTCGGGCGTCACGTGCGGCTTCGCCAACCTCGTTTGCGGGTGAGTACGTGGTTTGGGTTGGTTCCGGAAGAAAGGCAATATCGTTGATACCTGTAAGAGCTTGGGGAAGGGTGCAGTGGGTTTTCGTGCATCGGCCACGGCTTTTCTGACGCTTTCCCCTTTATCCGACCGCATTCTCGTAATTCAGGATGTGCGTGGGCATTGTGGGGAGCAGCTGTGCTCTTTCGGACGCCCAGAACAGCTCGTTATTTGTCAAAATTCTGGTGGTGGAGATTTTCGGCAGTGCGCTTGGATTGTTTGGTGTAATCATTGGCATCATCATGTCCGGAGGCGTTAAGTGGACGGCATGATATCCATCCTGAGCTTCGTGGTTTTAAGGTTCAGAGCGCGTCCCGTGTGCTTGAGGTTTGAGGAGTAACGGGTGGCATCGGCATCGTGTGGAGATGGTGCGTGGGTCTCTGCCCTTCGATAACCATGCAGTACTCGGATATTTGGCATGACGTCTCTAGAATCCGAAACTAATTTGAGCTATTTTTTCTCAGATATAATGGTTACCCTATTTGCACGGGGCTGTGTTGAAGAATATTTGGTTCCGGATTTTTTAACCAACGCAGCTATGAAGCCGAAAGTTGGCAACGAGATCGGAGCTTGGTCTTTGTAAAGGTGGCCGCTCTTCGATTCGAGGAATAAGCTATGAAGTACGTGCGCTCAATAGTTCAGACGTATTCGTATTTTGGTATTGTCCAAGCCATGCATCCTTCGGAGTGGCGATCATTGATACAGGCGTTACATAATGGCGCCTGGGGAGAAGGCTCCTTACCTTAACTGCACCCGTCAGGTTCATCCCACACCAGCTATCGGCTTTCGCAATGTGGCCCAGCACTCACGGGCTCCGTGCTGACTGTCCGCTAGTCCCATGTCCGGTCTGTCTGTCTTGCTGCTGCTGAACAGGGCCAGCAGCTCAGCGCTATCCAGCCGTATTGGTCGAATACATATGGTAGGACCATACGGGTACGCTGGTTGTCCGCGCTGGAGGGGAATTCCGTTCCTTCCAATCAGGCCACACCCTTGTACAGATGCATCGCCGCGCTTAATCAGTTTCGTATTGGGACTCGAATGGGCTTCCAGTTGCAAAGGACTGCCTCTGAGCCCATACAACATCGTTCCCCGTGATGCACGTACTGTGCCGTAGGTATGTATAGGCCCCCCTAGGTAGATAGTGGACCATGATCTATTACTAGTGATTATGAAAGGCTTCTGGGCTATTTTTAAGAGCTAAAGAATCCTTGAGCAGGGACTTATTATCGTCTCCATTTCCTGCGAATTTTCTATCTTATCACCTCGGCCCCCATTTTCCTCCGAAAAAAGTATCTTCGGGTTTTGCCAGCACACCAGGTTGGTCTATGCCCTTAGCCTTGAAATAGAGATACGGGTATGCTTTCAGACGCCTCTTGCAAGAAAGTAATCCCCCGAAACGTGTAATGACGTCCACAAGGCATGCAGGATACGACGGTAGTTCACGCGTGGTCTACCTTACAGAAACGATCAGCTGCGTCATTGCCCCATGCCCAACAGCCTGACATGACTCGGTGACCTATAATATTTTCTCAAACAACCTGGATCAACTCCTATCCATAAGCATGGCGTCATAGGGCTCGCTGTGCGAACTATTGCAGGCGCTGCAGCAAAGCAAAGAGTAATTGACAAGAAGTTGATGAATTCAGCGGATTAAGTTACCATAGCCTTACAAGTAGAGTTTACGAGGTATCGCCTCAATACACTTATAAATTATAGGCGCGGTTCTGTCGGGTCTTAAGCAAGTGTTGAGACTCAAAGCAACTGCACCTCCGAAACTTAAAACCGTCGCCGTATCCGTACGTCTCCGTAATGTTGCGGATAAGCTCTCTAACACACTTCCACCTCTGGTTTCTTATACGTGCTTTCAAGAAATCAACATTCGTGAGCTAAGAGACTGGTAATTCTTTTCGTTCGCTGTCCCGGCGCGCCCCCAAACTTTATACTCAGCAAAAGCATGGTATCACTTTAAATGTTACTGACACAGGATCTGAACGAGTATATTTCTCTGCTAATTTTTCGATGCCCGGCACTGGTAGTTCTTCTGCATAGCACAGCTGCAAAGGAACAAGAGGTTGATTGCTTTAGTGTTAGGCAAATCAATTGACATTCTTTTCTTGAGACGACGATGCAGCAACCGTGACCCAGTCCCACAGCCGAAATTGCGAAGGATGGACTTTATTTCGACAGTTCTGTCACCTTTAAGAGATGCAGCATCAGCATTTGCACTGGGCAGTTCGACGGCTCTTTCGGGTGGATGTGTGAGGTGAAGCCGACACATGTCATTGGCACTTTGGTTCGTTATGGTGTAGCCGGAAAACTCGCTGTACCATGTCACAGGGAGGATGGGAAAGGGAGTTATGGATTTTCGTTACTGCGCGGCAAGCGAATGAGCATGGAGGATTTCCATACCGCACAGGTAAGATGTCCGCGTATTACGAGTTAAGTTGTGTTATGCTGTCAGGAGGCAAGATTGGACAGGCATAATTTTAGGTAACGCGATTTTTGCTTTGCAGTATAAGAAGGATCCACGGACCGGGCAGCTGTATGGCTTGTTTGGAATTTTCGATGGTAAGCTCCTCACGGTCCCTAGCAAAAGGGCCGCCGGTCATATATTGTATGTGGACTGGGTACAAATGAAAGTCTCTATGGATAGAGGGGTTGGCGACGAATTGCTGAAGCATAAAAAAATGGCCTATCATCGCTGTTGGACTCAACTGACGATTAAATTGAAGACCATACGCGTTTACTAGGGCTAAATCGGTTGGAAAGCAGTTGAAAAATGTAAGTGTAGGGACAAATGGCAACTTGATAGTTGAGGGGTGGAGAGGGGGTTGTAATAGCGTGCAGAAGCGTGTAATCGGCGGTGAGAGAAACTGGGGGAAGTGCGTTAGCAGGAGGAGCGGCGGACACTAAGGTCCCCGAAAGCCAGGCCCCGAAAGCCACACAGGAACTAAAATACCAGCCAGTCCAGTGCATTACAGCATATAAGCGCGCCAATGGCAGAGGCTGGAAGGTAGTTATTAAGCATGGACGGGTTGTACATGAAGGCACGAGTGGCGGCGTTGGCTTGGATGGGCGGCGTGACATAACGACTTTGGGTTCACCTCAATAACCACAATCGTCAATTGTTTGATGTGTGCCTTTTTAACTATTTCGTGAAAAATAGTGTGCATCTGTGCCATCTGGTGGGCCGCGATTGCAGCTGTGAAGGCAGCAGGCATTACATGTGTTGGCGCACGCCTGCCTTCAACTTCACGAAACATAGTTATGATGTCCACATTAGGCAATACGTCTTACCTCCCTAAACATTGCAACGTTGGCCGAACACTGAGCTGACGGTGGAAGACGGAAACTGAATGGGATTCTGGTAATCTCCGCAACCACCTGCCGTTTACCTGTGAATAACCTTGCTGTTTTCCGCGGCATGCTTGAGCGGTTGCTTATCCTTTTTCACACACTGTTGTGTGTGTTAACTCACGAATTATACACGTAGGGCGTTATTAGGCATATTTTCAATGTTGTCAATTAGAGGGATTCCTCGGTGTCTTCACCGTGGGGTTTCATCTCATGCCGCCGGTGACTGCGAGTGATAATCTTTTCTTTCGCCATCGATGTCGATCTTGAAACCTTAGGGTCTCTTCGGGCCTCTGGCCTCTTTTGAGGTTTACATGTCCGAGTTGCTTCATTAAGGATAAGGTCCCAGGATGTGCGTCCGCAGCAGGAGCCGTTCATGCGGCTGCAACCAGTACTTGTGGTGGACGACTGGGAGGGTTGAAGGGTTTGTCGAAACAAAGTGATGTCGAAGTACAGTCGTGTAAAGCAGCCTCGTTGGATGTTACATGTGCTCACGGTATGCAAGGCCACATCCTGCCAGATGTGCGGACAGTGTAGACTTGGCTTGCGAACAGCTACGTGGAACCTATAACCACTAGAGGGATGCGCGCATGGTTGTATGCTGCGATACGAACCCGTGCCAGGCTGATGATCGCTTTCATCACCCGGTGAATGATGGGACACTGTCAGCTTGGGTCTTCTAACGCCCTGTCGGATGTGGGCATTAGCAGCTGGCGTGAGGGAACGTGTGAGAGATTGTAGGCACATATGAGATACAGGCGGTGGAAACAGGTGCTGATTTGGGCTTTGCCGATTCGTGGAAGGCCCTGCGGGGCCTTGAGCCTGGAAGGCCAGGACGTAAGAAACGCATGCTTGGTCAGTTGTCGTTTTTTTCGCTGCAACCTCCGGACACTGGAGCAATAGCCAAAATACTGATCCTCATATGGTCCCGATTGGTCCTCGGCGCAGGGCATGGTGGCCCCCATGCTGCTGACTACGTGCGGAGCAACCTCTTCGTAAATATGATGCACAGGTGTGATAATCAACTCGGTGAAGGTCGTACGAGCGAGCACTTGCCTTCATCAAGCCCGATTCTCATCATTTACGGCCTTGTCTCCTGCGCCCCTACCTACGTCGTTATGTTGTATAAACTGCAGCAACAAGTTCATCAGCGACCTCCCCGCGTGCGTAGGTGAGCACGAAACGCACTGCAATCTACACGGGAGGGCCTGCCTGCTTGCCTGCCTGCCTACCTCGGGATTGCCGGCGAAGTGCGTGTTGGCAAAGCATGAGCTCGGGAATGATAGGCGCCACTGCAGTGTGGACATTGCGAGCCTCTTTTATATACTTCAAATAATTAAGGTCTCCTGGGAGAAGGGCATGCTCAGCAGCTTTGTGCACAAAACCGAAGCTACCGGCTTGACGTATATCGTTCTCGGCCTCATGCTACCCATCTTTGTGCCTGGCGATACAGCTGAGGCGTATGAAACGACGGACAACCAGTATTTACGACAGGAGAGCTCAAGCGGGCGTGAGGACGGCTGCACAGCTGTGACGGCCGTCGTGGTGGGCCAGCGACTACTCGTGGCGAATGTGGGGGATTCTCGCGCAGTTTTGTGCCGCGGAGGGAAAGGTACGCTTTACAATTCCGGCGTCCAAGTGTAAAGAGGTCATGTTTAGCGATTATTAGGCATGCCAGGTAGCAGGTCGAGATGAGAAACACCATTACAGATGGGACAGGTGTAACCGTTCTACAAATAGGTGCGTTAAAATGGAGTAAGCATATGCCTGATTTGGCCAATATTATATTTGGGGGGCCGGCAGATGCAGTTGGGCGATGTCCACCCTCTACTCCTCATGGACTTCTGTCCACCCCACCATAATGCCAATCTTCTTCTTCTCGGCTGATTGCCCACCACAATCGCAGCAATCGCTTTGTCGGTTGATCACAAGCCCAACGTGAAAGAGGAGCGGTCACGGATTGAGAGCGCTGGCGGTGTCGTTGTTTGGGCTGGCACGTGGCGCGTGGGGGGGGTACTGGCTGTGTCACGGGCCTTTGGAGACCGGCCGCTCAAGCGCTACGTTATCCCGACGCCCTCCGTGACGGAGGAGAGCCTTACCAGCGAGGACGAGTTCCTCATACTTGCCAGTGACGGGCTGTGGGACGTCATGACCAACCAGGTGTACATTTACGCGGACTGTACCTTACTACCTTACGTCGTGCTTTGAGGTTGCACCGTTGTCGAGGTCCCATGCTATGGACAACCATGTGAATAATGGTCGAGTGTTGTATTTTATCCTAGGGATTAGGGGTGACCTCGCAGCAAATGCTCAATGCCCGCAGCCTAATGCTCAGGAGGCGGGACCTAGTAGCGCTAACTGTATGGTAGTACAACTGTTCTTCGTAGTATGTACGGGATGACCCGATAGTCGAAGGGCCTGATCGTTGATTGGTAATATGAATCGGTTGGATCCAACTGAAATGCATGCGTCCGGTCAAAGCTTCAGCTCTTATTGGGTGACATGTCTGCCACGCACAGGAGGCCGTGACCCTTATTCGGGACATCTCGGACGCCGAGCAAGCTGCTAAGCGAGTGACTGAGGTGAGGACAGGCTTAAATTTCATTATCATCTTTATTATTTCGTGTGAACCTGCGTTTTCACCCCTGTAATATTGCTAAATGTTGCCCACTCTGTTGCGTGGCCCCTCTCTCAGGAGGCGTTCCAGCTGGGGAGTAACGACAACATCAGCTGTGTGGTGGTACGGTTTAAGCCATAAGGGTTGCGGAGGGCGAGCTTACTGCAGGCGCAAGCTGTTGGGTATTGTTCAGTCCATTCGCTATTGGTGACAAGCTTATTAGCGCGCCCCCTGAGGCCCCCTTTGCTTGATAGTTACTTGGGCTTCATCCAGCAAGAAAAGATGCGCGAGCCAGAATAGAGCTGCCTAATGTTCTCACCGGCGCTGGACTGGTGCTCACTGTGTCAGGTGGTGATCCACCTTTCAAACGATTTGGAGCCTGGGATACGTTAAGTGCCGAGATGCTGTGGGGGCGATTGATTACGGCTATCTATTATGTTATCCTGGTTAGGGAAAAGGTGATATGATATATGATATAACCTTGGTGGGCATACCAGCAGAAGAGATGTAGCTGTTCTTCGACATGTTCACCAATTGGCAACTCATAAATACAAGTTGAACGATCCGGGAACACTAGGTCAGGCATTCGTAAAATGTAGGTGTTATATGCCGCCCCCGCGTGGGTCTGATCCGCCTGAGTCACATGCGGCACATAACCGTCCGTTGGAAAGATATGCATTCACATAAGACAGGCATCCTTGGCAGCCTAACCGGCCAGGCCCCAGATGTCAGGACACGAATGTAAAGCTCCTTGGTCAACGCGTCAGATCTCAGCAATGAACATATAGCATTATCATCTGCATATTACATGATGCGCCAACAACCCTCAACTACTCGTGGCACAAATTGTAACCCAACATGAACTCGGGTGCCTGCGTATCGTGAATGTATGTACGGCGGATTGGATGTTTGGCAGATTAGCACGTCGGAAGGTTGCTCCCTTCCCGTTTCATGCCTTCACCACGGAATTAGGGGGACTTCAGTTATGTGCATCAACAAAAACTTCAGGACTCGGAGCTCGCAATTAAGAATTATCTCTGCTACCGCCTTTTCTTTTCACGCGCTTTCATCCTCCGGTTGCTGTCCGAGTCGCTATCTGAGTCACTGCTGCTGCTGCTGCTGCCACTGCTCGTGCTCGAGTCGTCGCTGCTGCTATTGTTGCCTCTGCCATTACTTTTATCGCTGGATCGCGAAGTCGTGGAGCCAGAGCTTGTGCTGCTATCACTGCTTGTGCTCGAAGAGCTGCGGCTTGAATCGCCTGACGAGTCGGAGCTGGTGTCACTGCTGCTGTCCGACGAGGAGGACGAGGTGGTGTCGTCCGAGGAGGAGGAGGAGGAGGAAGAGGGTGAACCACGGCGACGCTTCTTGCGCCGTTCCTCACGCTTTCGACGAATACCTCCTAACCTACGAGCCCCCGCTTGCTGCTTGTCGTTGTCCTCCCGCGGGCGAAACTCCAGTGGCAACTCGTCCGGTGACAGGAAGCGCTGCTTGGCCTGAACATTTCAGATGCATACACCCAAGTTAGCTACTCAACATGCACAAGTGGCGAAATCTTTACCCAACCATTCAACCCTGTCCACTGCACCGGGGGAAAGTTTACGAGTGTGAATGGCAGGAAACCAAAAGGCGGGCGGGCCGCTGACGCGAGGTGAAATCCCAACATGAAATTAATTTCCCCGTATTCGCATGGGCCACCCCAGCATATACCCATTCTTTTCGATGAAGTAAAGAGGTGCCAACAAATCGTTTGTAACCCACCCTCAAATGCGACACGGACCCCCTCAAAGAACCCCCTCAGAGCCCCCGGGATGCTGCCGCGGCATGACGATAGGAGAGCAACTACGTCATAAGTCTTCAGGCAGCCAGTTTTAATTCTTGAAGCCTTTAAGCAGCCCCACCTTGGGCTGTCTTAGCTGTTGCGTCCGAGAGGGACGCGATGCATATGCCGGCTCGTTTTTACATTCGTAAGTCCAATGTCCAACTTGGAGGCACCGCTGGCACCTGCGAAGGCAGTGCTCTTACTGGTGGTCAAACAATGCTGCCTAAGCCACTGGTACTCAGAGTTCAGCTTAGATTAAATCAGCACCTTGGGCAGGTCCTTCAGCATAATCACAAGAGCCCCCACCTTGCGTTTTGACGATTTTGCGTGCCCCCGAGTCCGCCTTGCGCCTGCGATTAATAAGATATAATCACGAAAAATATTGTCCTAGAATACTGCCTTGTAAAAAGAACATACCGAAAAGCGTCCAGCAAGGTGAACTGAAGACGAGCCGAGCAAATTCGTCATGGCTGAGCACTGAGCAAAGTAATTTCCGTTAACATCGGTCAGTAGCACAACGGAACTAGCAAAAGCCTACAGAAGTTATGTCAAGGAAACTGGTACGTAATGGTGTCTACGCGGAATCGTACAAACGGCCAACGGCTGGCTCAGACAGCCCCCCACTATCTCTCTGAAGCCTCAGACAATTCTCCGGGCCCACCACCGAAGGCGATGATCTTGTCCTTGAGGCGTATCGCGGTGCGGATGCTGCTGATGCAGTCCTCCTTAGTCCACGCGGTGTAACTCTTTCAACACGTCATCAATAATGTTCATCTGCACTTGCAGCCTACACGCATGCATGTATGGCTGCGGGATGAAGCGCTCACCCGCCACGTGTCATTACTTGTATCTTATTGGGGGAGTGCACTCGATCTGGCTCTATCTGCAGGGTGGCTGCACACGCCGAGATCCTTCTAGTGGATTCCAGTTACCCGATAGGGCCAGGGAGGGGAGCTGCACGGCCGTTGCGCACGATCTGCAGCATGCCTCAAGCAGTTGCCTGGGTTCCATCAGTTCACGCATATCTCATGCACTATGTAAAGCAGGTGGGCAGCATCCTGAAGCTACCAGAGACGACAGCCTGCCGCGTTACCTCCCGCGCTGCGCATCCGCAAACAGGGACTTCCCCGCCCGGCCCAAACCTGCAAGCTGGTAGAGTTGAACGCACCACCTGAAGGACGCGGGTTGCAGACCCTCGGGTCTGCCCAAAAAGTTCCAAACCAACGAGCCGCCTCATCCGCGACAGGACGGGACAGTCCACCTAATCGCGGACCACGTCCAACTAGATGGCAAAGAAAAACGCGACGTGAGAGGGCGGATGAGGATAACTCGGATTCTTCAGTACCGGGTGACGCAGGCGGTATTGGCGCCAGGCCGCAGTCCCAAACCGCATGCAGCCGGTGCCATTCCTGCATTGCGCGGACAGCCGCTTGCACATCCTCCGAAACCAAGGAGCAGCGGTATTGCGGCGCAGAGCAGCGTACAATTCATGTATCACTGTCAGTTGGATGTCGAGGGAGTGCATACATCGTGTGGACAGACAGGTTATCGCTGTGCAGGGCGTTACGCCATCATCACATCCCGGGCTCCGCACACCCCATAGCAATAATGAGCAGCACTATCATTTTGGGGCGCTGTCATTGGTGGCGAATTAGCGTTTTGGGAGGGGAGCGCAGGGCGGCACTTGCCCCTAACTAGGATTCACCGTACTCGTTACATCAATGGCCAAATGAATCGGGTTAAGCCATCGGTCGCCGTCTGCTTGCAAGCCGAGAAAGAAAGAAGGTACACAAATTTAGGGTCGATGCATCATATTTGGGTTCATGTTCAAAAGGATGCGCTTCACGAACGAGAATATTTTCGACCATGCATGTGCGCGGTCATGTTGGTGGCGTCCGCAAAGGTCCGTGTGGGTTTGGGGCGTGCGTGTTTTGGGTTGTTTTCTGCATTTCTGCACATGGCACCCGGACATGTGTGGCAATGCGAAATCCAACAGATCCTTGCCAATCCTTCTTTACGCGTGGTGATCTCGGTAAGGCATGGTGCGCAGACATGGAGACATCATGTTGCAGCAAGGCTAGGGTGCAGATGTCAGCGTTCAGTCATGAGTGAGTTGTCAAGGTCCTCTGCTTCGCGACGATGTGTTTCATCATGTGATCGCCGGTCCGTGTCCCCCATGCCTGCGTCACGTCCTCAGCTATGGCATATCGGCAGTAACACAGCCCGCATATCCCCATACATCCATCATCCCATTGCCCTGTCACGTGTCCCCATTCCCATTCGCATTCATACTAAGGCGCATCTCGTCGCCCCGGCCATTAAGCATCGCATTAAGCAAGGCTCAAGGGACCTCAGGCACAGCGTATTCGCGACCCCTCCAACAACCGGGGCCATCCCAGCATCGCACGCAGCTTCCCGAGGGGCTGCCAGTTCGGCTGCAAGGGTCGCCCGTGGCGGCATCACTGGCTCCAGCGGCTGTAGTCTCGACACATCGTCGGTTGTCCCTGCAGTTCCTCTTCTTCCTCCTCGGCCTACCGTCTCTTTCGGTACCCCCTGGCCCCTCTGCAGCTCGGGTAGCCAGCAGCTGAGTTCCAACTTCCAAGCGTTCCAGCCATAACAACTTTACCGCAGGCTGACTCCACTGCTGCTCCTCAAACTGTGCTAAACCCACAGCAGCCCACTGGCCCACGAGGGCGGCGCTGATGCCTGACCTGGGCATGTCACATGCGACACCGCCCTCAGTGCTACCACCGCAGGGGACCAGCGGTCGCACAAGTTCGGTGCGGATGGGCATGATGAGGTCGTTCCACCTTCATTTTAATAAGGCGGATCGTCTGCGGTGGATCATCCCATGCAAGATGCATCTCAAGCACGCCGGGACAACGGCTTATAGCATGCCGGACACCTGCCAGCGACAGAGATTCAGGCACACCAGTGTTAGGCCAGGTGAGATGAGGCAATCATCGGACGGCGGAGGCGGAAGAGCGGGAGGACACTGCACCGCGTGGGCCGCGCGGCCGTTGCTATCCAATATCTTTTGGTGTTGCTGTGGCGGGGGCGTGGGGGTCGGCACAGCACGTTATCCGCTGCCTTCGCGACCGCACCTCAGCGATTGCGCACGCTGGGTTACTGGGAGGTTATCCAGGAACAACGGCCGCGGCACCGGCGCCGTCCATCCGCTCCCGCCGTGTGGGGGCCTGCTGCCTAGGGAAAGGACCTGGAGCCCTGTCCTGTGGGCAGCCGGATAGATGCTAAGGAGGAGCCGAAGCAGCGGCCTCAGCGCGCCTGGTTCCCTGGCCGCCGTTGATGGCAACCCGGGGCCCCCTGATACTGCCACCGCTGCAGTATCGTTCACACAATGCGCCATCTTGTTCTGTACATTCAACACAAGATTGGCTGTCAAGCTGGTGAGGGATGCCGCTGTTACCGCCACCGCCACCGCCATCACGACCACCATCGCCGCCGCCGCCGCTGCTGCTGCTGCTACTGCTACTGCTGCCGTTGCTGCTGTTAGCGCCGGTGCTGTTAGAACCCTGTGGACTGCCGCCCTCAGTGCCGCGACTTCAGTCCTACTGAGACCAGCCCAGCCTCACTCGCTGTAATGCAGGGCCATAAGCTGCGGCCATGTAGCCGTGAGGTGCACCACCAGCATGTCTCCCAGCAGAGGAATCTCAGCCGCTCATATATATATGTATATATATATATATATATATATATATATATATATATATATATTGGCGGCCCCTGCTTGGCTGTCGGCAACTGATGAAGGTCAATGTAGTCGCAGGGATATATATATATATATTATATCGGCTGCATCGGCAGCCGCGG
This sequence comes from Volvox reticuliferus, assembly GCA_019650235.1. Lineage (NCBI taxonomy): Eukaryota > Viridiplantae > Chlorophyta > Chlorophyceae > Chlamydomonadales > Volvocaceae > Volvox > Volvox reticuliferus. Next base: position 4,030,277 of record BNCP01000002.1, read on the forward strand.
TCTACATGGCGGCCGAGGGCTGCCTCGCGTGGTGGGTACTGCTGATGCGGGACTCCAGATCCAGTGCATCATCGGCGCGAGCGGATGATGAGCTCGTCGGTAGATTCGGCGGCTGACCCCCCCCTTATCACAGCATCGGGATGTGGTGGGCCCCCCTCGAACGTTTCATGTGCGACGGCAGCTGCCTTGTTCACCCCGGGTCCTGAAAACTGCAATATGCGTAGCACCTGTTGTGCGGCACCGCCCCACCACCCGCTGAAGCGGCATTGAGGATCGCAGGGACAGCATCAGCAGCCTCAACCGGGGCAAGATGAGGAGCCGCTCACTGCCGCAGCTATCGCTGCGATGACCCCTCGCACCGCCCCAGCAAACCCCCCCCCCGCAACCTCTACCCGCAACCGCGTCTACTCGGTCGTCAGAACGCCGCGCTTCCAGTAGCTGTCCCTCGCAACCTCAGGATTGCTCCACCCGTCCTCCACCTCCTCCACCTGCTCTGGTACCCAATAGGATGCGGATTTCGCCCCGACCATCCAACCGTTGATTCCCTCAGTCGTACACCCGCAAACGCTCCGAGATAACCCAAAGGCCTCGGAAACGGCACCCGCTGCAGTTGCGGTAACCCTGTTGATGCGCAGGCCTGGCGAAACTCCTCCAGCGAGTCGCGGCCGTCTCCCCGCGTTGTTGCGGGCGCTAAAAGCTCAGAAGCAGTTAGGGCGTGTTCCACACGGCTCGTCAGCAGACCGCCCACCTACTGCGAGACAAACCTCCGATGTCTGTGATGGCGCTGAGACCAAGTGCCGCCCACTTCCAGGTGGCTCAGACAGGCCAGCATGGGCGCTGCAGCTGCAGGCTCAGGGACGGCCAACCGCATGAAGGAAATGAAAGTGGAGAGAGTGCGGCAGAGGGCGGCCGGTGGTGGTGATGCCGCTGTAGGTTCTACCGCCTGGCGGTCCGCCATCAGGCTGTTACAGCTGCTGCGGCGATGGCTGATCCGGGCAGCACCGAGGGTTCCGGCCCCGGCCTGACCAACCAGGGCGGGTGGCTGTACAACGCGATGGATGGACCCCAAAGCCACAGCTGCTGTAAAACGGGCAGCCAGGCGGGACGCGCAAGAACCCGGGGTGCCACTTTGCCGGCAGGACCTGCAGAGGCAGAGCCAAGGACGTGAAAAACATGGCAGAAAAAAACAAAAAAGCCAGGCGGGGTGGAGGCTGCCTCGTCAGAGCGGCCCGGAACGCCGCAAATATCGTCCTAGTATTACGGCAAAGAGACCCCAGGCCGACCCCAGCCCCAGCGCCTGCGCCACATGGCAGGCGCAGAGCCAGCCGTCCGGCTTCTCGTAATCATCGGTAACCGGCAAGGACCTGCAATGTCGTGGGAAAGGCTGCGAGGAACATTTAATTACCAGGACAGTGACGAACGGAAGCTGCTTGGAAAGTCTGGAAATCGACAAGGCGCGCAAGGTTGAGCCAAACGGGTGAGCGGTTGGGTTGTCACCGCCGCCGCATCCCAAGGGGGGCTTCAGGAGTAGCGCAACAAGTTAAGTTTTGCATATCAAACTTATCTTCCCGGTGACGAGGAGCCTCAAATATCGATATATTGAATACTGGCACTCGTGTGAGCGAATAGTTCACTCGGTATCATTTTGCCATGATCAAATATTTAAGAATGAGGTTCATTTGCATCCGCCACCAGAATCCGCTCCATCGCCTGAATCCCCCACTCCGATGGCCTTGTCCCAAGAACCATCCAACTTGGACCTGAACCCCTTGCCACCATTTCAGCATTGCACACCAGCGCTTGCCAACAGCACTGAAAATTTTGCCGGCCCAGGTCCAACAACTCGGGAACACCTACGGCCAAATCCGGCCCTGTGGCTGCGTTGCGCCCGCCAGCACATGCACCCTCAGCTGCACACACCTGGGACCAGTTAGCGCCACCACACCTAACAGGTGCGTTCCGTCGATTCGTGTCCAAGCCAGTTACAACTCCTTCAACCGCCGCAGCCGCAGTAGCACCGCCGTCATTGCTACGGGTTGGGCCGCCATGCCGCGCACCTCCCTCCCCTAGGCTGTCAGGTCGGGTAATTAGGGCCTGCGCAATTGGCTTGGGGTTAGTTGCCGTACTCGACAACGGCGCGCGCACCAGGGTTGAACCCGAACAGGCGTAGAGCTCTCGCGTGTACCGTTTGCGGCGTAGCAAGGTAGCAGGCACGTAATGAGTCTGCGTCAATGCGGCGAGGGAGAGACCATCATGTCAACCCGGAATGTGCGTTCCTCAGTGCACTGCACTCCGTCGCGCTGGGCGGCACGGAACCGCATTCATCACACTCACCCCCTTGCTCGACATGGGTCGCTTATTTCATCGCCACCACCATCGTCGTGGGACCCAGGCTGCGTCAGGCGTAGTCCCCTCGTGCGATGACCCCCCACTTTTAACGCTGCTGCCGCTGCAATTCCCTGGTCTCCGAATGTCCGCGCGTCCGCGGCTCTGGGGGACCTATCAAGCCGGGGCCGCTGCTTTGCCCAAAGCAGCCTCAGGGTCAGGCACCACGCACTCTGAGATTGCGACAATTGCTGCAGGAGCGCGAGGCATACAGGTCTCCTGCAGCAGACCCTCGGAAGCCATAGCCAGGATGTCCAGGTGCAGATGAACCTGGCTACCGTGGAGAAATGCGGCGTGCGTGCGCTCCAGGATGGAGAATTCAGGGACATCGGGTACGTTCCCGGGCTGGGTGCGGCGCGCCGGTCTGGGCTGTGGCAGTGATGATCGTGATGCTGGGTCCAGCGGCTGCGGGAGCCAGGGGCAAGAGACTTGTATGTGCACCAGCATCTGACCGTAAGCACGCGGGAGGGCATGGCTCACCTGACACAGGCGCAACACTTTCTGTGATGCTAGAGGGGGCTACAAGCCTTCTCTCCATTTCCTTTCTGAAATGAGCTGGATTACATGCTCAAGGGAGCTGCTATTTCCCCTGGATACGCGCGGTTGACATCAAAGACAATACCATACAAAGTTTCCGTACGCACAGAGCATTATTAATCTTAAGATATCAATCCCTTGGGGAGCTGTACAAACTCGCCGCGTGAATTTCGACCGCGAATGCGCGACTTCGGGAAGTCGTTACGGGTGGGATTGCGAATATAGGCTTAATATCTTGGCTTGGTTGACTGCCTGTGGTGTGTACCCCGTTGAGCTCCATGCGATTCCTGTTGCTTAGATCTGTTCTCCAGGTCCTGATACGTCTTTACGAAGCTCGTCCCGTTCAACGCAGTGTCGGAAATGATGGAAACAGTAGCTGGGGGACGAAAGAAAACACCTCCACCTGGCTTCCCCCTAAGCGATGCGCAACTAAAGGATAATTGCAACAAGTTGAGCTGTGCCCGTGCGACGTGAGTACCGTAACAATTACCCTTACAAGCCGCCACCACGCTACCCTTCTCCTGATGAACATTTTGCCATGCTCCGTTACGACTGCCTTGCCGAATTTGCTAACCATAAACCGGACTCATAACAAGCACGTGGCCCAACAGACGATCACAGGTGTCTACTATGTTCTACTACTTAGGCGGCACGATGACGGGGTTTGGACTCGATTGGGTCGAACTCCAAAACTGAACACCCAACAAGTGCCTGCCTTGTGATTTTCCATCCTTTGCCTACACGAGCAAATACATCATCATGCTGATGCATTAACGGCCGCTAGCTTGACTGTTAACCAGTACGGCATGACATTGCTCATAAGCAGCAACGACATTCGGAGACCGATCTCCATATGCGGCATACCTACGCCCGAGAGCGCATAAGGCAGCCAAAAATCAAACATGCCCTATTTCGGCATATAGCCAAAACACAGACGTTGGAACTTTGCCGGGAGCGTCAAGATGCCAGCCTTCGCCCGTTCCGGCCTCGAGCAGCGACAGACTCGTTTCAAGCCCGCACATTCGAGACACGAGCATTCGCATTAGCATTCGGATGTACAGTCGACTGTCTATGTCTTGTGCATGCCGTCGAGGGCATTGCCATGTAAGCCCCCATAGAATCCCCCAAGTCCGTTTGCATATGACCAGTTTAATGCAAGCCAGCTCCCCCCTTACCACACCGCATACATCAGTCGGGCACATTTGCTCCCACAAAGCAAAGCACGTGTCTTAACTGAAATATCTTGGCGCTGCGGAACCTCTTAAGCCCCTCTCCCTTCCAGTCATAACAATCCCACAAACACTGAATGATCCATCCATCACAGCGTTGTATATAACAACTTGTCAACTCAGTTTCCATGCTCTTCTCTACCCTGTGCTGGCGCCAGAACGGCGACCCAGGACATTCCTTTCGCCAGCGTCCCAACCGCTGGCTACGTTGCCCCGTGCCTCTGCCGTCTGCACAACGTCGCCTTGCCCTTCAGATCGGGCCGCCTCCACCACAATGCCCTTCCGGCCCAAAGCCGCACTCTCGGCTGCAGCATGGTAGCCAGGCGTTGGGTCTGCGTCTTGCAGCTCCGCGGCAGCAGTCCGCTGCGAGTCCCCTGGTGCGGCAGTAGCGCCCGAACTTGACGCTTGGGCCTGCGGCTCTGAGGCTCCTTGATCCGGCGGCAGCTGTTCGCCACGCACAATGGCGTGCGTTTGGTGGATAAACTGCGGTGCGCGCAAGTTCGTGTGAGTGGGTGGGTCGGGTTCAAGACATCACATACCATTAAGTGGTATGCCAAGTTGCCATTTTGGAAGAAAGCCAAGGCAAGGATTCAAACCGCCCGCAGTCCAAATTGTTTAGGTACTTTCCCATTCGCCCACTTCTCACCAATACATTCTCGGCCACTTCGGGATGAACACGGTCCGTTAGAAGCTGGAAAAGATCGGGCTTCAGTTTGCACCATGTGGGCTGCCGTGGAAGTTGCACAGAACCTGGGGCCGCCAGCGGCAAGCCACCCCCGGTGGCGGACCCCGTGCCCGACTTTGCAACGCCAGTATCCTGGCCGGCGCCTTTGTCTCCTGTTGGGTTGGCGTTAGAAGCACCGGGCAGCTGGCCCAGGGCCGTTCCTCCCGCACGCAGCGCCCTGGTGATGTTGAACCATCGCTCGTCGCAGACATATCCGGTGTGGGCCACGTAAGCGTATCCGAGATCATGCAGGCGGTGTAAGAGCCGCACGCCGCCGCCAGGATAACCCGAACGTTCCACCAGGGTAGGCGAGTACTCCAGTAAAACCACGCCGGGGCGGTGGCGTTCAAGCCACGAATCGGCTCCGTCCAAAATCCAGCCTTCCCAGCCGTGGGCTGAGAGGCGCAGGGCGCCAACTTGATATGGTAGCACCGAATCGTCCCACGACAGCCCCGAGTTGTTATAGAACGCCTGAGAACCTACGGCAGCAGTAGTCCCTGCCTCCTGAACACCAGCATTATCCGCTTGCGATACAGCGGAAGATGCGGCGGGCTTGGACGCCTCTGCACCCCCCATGAGCATGTGTGCGAGAGTCTGGCGGACCGTCATGACTGCACAATCCGCTGGCGACAGGGCGTGCAATACGGGGTCCCCGTAGCCCCGCCTAGTGGCCGCCGCTGCGGCGTCGTTTGGCTCAGCCGGAGCGCCCTGCGTTCCTCCAACATCGGAACCAGCAGCTTCCATTCGCACGAAGTCGTCCGCATTGCGTTCCCGCATACAAAGCGTCGACGGCCGAGCACCTAAGCTGACATTGTAAAGGCGGATGCGGTCTTCAAAACCATTATACACAATAGAGGTACTGAATGCCTCAATGCTGCGCGCGCTAGTCTCGAACGCAACGACCTTGTGACCCCGGGCAGCTGCCGCGAGGCTGAAGAAGCCGGTCCCAGCTGACACGTCAACCAAGACAGTGCCCAGTCCTGGCGGCCCCAGGGCGCCTACCAGCGCCTCCACCACCAGCGGGCGCCTGCTGGCCCTCGACATGGCTGCTTGCCAGGTGCCCCAGCTGGTCAAGTGCGCTGAGACGTCGGAACCCGACTGCAGACACGAGGAACAGCAAGAGAGAAGGGGAAGAACGGGCGATGAACCGGCCAGGCACAGAGGTGAAACTGAGGTCACGCATAACCCAACTGAAGGGGTCGTCGAGGCACATGTCGATATCGTAAGCTGGCTAGGATCCGTTCCACAACATTCCTCGTGCCAGCTTACCTGCATATCACCCTGGCCGATGAGATGTGTAAGGATGGTGAAAGGCGGGTTGAATGCCGCAGACACCGGGAAGAGTCGCAGCACAGATGGGGTAATCGGCTCCTCTGCCACAGCTGCCTGATGCCGGCGCTGCAATGCAGACATAATTGCTCCCGCCAAAATTTGGAGCACGCTGCGGCGCTTGTGCCATCCGCCACGTTTCTTCCAGCTGCCCAAGAAGTGGTGCAGCACCACAATCTCTTTAGAATCAGGCGTGAGCCCATCAATGCCTGCGGGATGTACGCCAAAGGCTACCCGTGGCAGGATGCGAACTTTCCACGGGTCGCCCGCCTACGCAGTGAGCCAAAGAATAGGGTGCGATGGGTTGAGGATTCACAGCGTGAAAATAAGGGTTCCAAATGGCCCTGAACTGACACAATGTTACGAGGATGAATTAGCAGAAAAATGCTCGTGGAAAAAACGACTTGAGAAACTACCCAAGCAGACAAGGGCTCATCTGAATCCATCTCGCCTAGAAGACACGTGAATATGCGCAGCTCGGCAAGCCCGTGCCGCACCTTCGTGGGTGGATGGGCTGCTGCGTGGCGAAGAACCGCGTCGGTCCACATGCCCGGGCCGGTGCGCTCAAGAGTATCTCTGTTTGTGTTGTTGGAAAACGTGTGCCTAGCATAGCGGGCGATATGATCGCAGGCTGCACGGAGAACTGGGTGTCCGGGGGCAGCCGCAAAAAACCACTGCAATACCTGCGATGACACATGAAACGAGGCGTTCAAATAGGCCGCATCCAACTCGCATGTGGGTTATCGTATGCATGGCAGACAAGACTATGACCTATGGGTCTGGATTTGGAGTGCGCGCGGACGGGTTGGCTAGCATTCAGTCTGCTTGGGTGCGCGCATAATGTTATCCGTCCCTCCTTCTACATGGCGTTACAAGGGCACGCAGGGAGCGCAGAATATTAGAAGTGACAGTTGATGCTTATGCTAGGATTGCCGCCTCCAGCCAAGCCGATGACTGTGGATTGCCTGACCTAGTAAGGTGCCATTGATGTACATGGTGGTGGTAAAGGAAACCTTTCGAGTCGTGGGAGCATTTTCCCTAATCAACTGACGCCCTTCCAGCACGCTTTCCCAGCACACCTGACGGTTTCGGACGAAGTGCCGCTTGAATGCCTCGGCGTCGGTGGCAACCTCCGCCTCCCATCCCACTACCAAGGTGTCAGTAGGTCCCATGACAGTATCCAGCGGTTGGCGTAGCTCTACATCGATATCCGCATAGACGCCCCCAAGCCGTAGGACTACCATGTACCTAAGGATGCATGGGTTTCGGAGGCACAAGGGGCAGATGCCATACTCGCAAGCCGCTCCCGCTCCACTTGGGCCACGAGAAAGCTGGGTGTAGTCCGTACGACCATTTATTCGCCACCACGTAATCCCCTTTTGGACTAAGGACGTTTACGGCAGACATGCAATCCTGAGCTATTCCGTCAAGAGGAGCTGGACACAACAAAACATACCTGAAAAAGTCCGATCGCTCCACATCCTTCGGAAGCGTCAAGTACGCATCTAAATACTCAGGGAACTCTCGTCGCACGAAATCAATGCAGGCTTCGTCATCGTAGAACCGCATCTGCCATCCTGGTCCGTTCACTCGGGCCCAGCTTTGCCTGACCGCCCGCAATGCCGAAGGTAGTTGTCGAGTTCGATACGTTTGATGAACAATTCTGGGGGGAGGGAAGGAGGGAACATTGCCTAATGAAAAAGGTGACACGCAACTCTCCCAAAGTCGAGGAGCAAAGTCACATAAAAAGGTCTGTTTCCGCGCTCATAAAATAACATATCCTAAAGAAAACCGGATTGATGAGGACGGATCCGCCCAAACGCCGATTTATCGGACATACCTGGGAATCAACATCGGAGTCGGGTCCGCCGCCTTTGTAGCATTCTTTGGCCCAATTTGCGGCAGATTAAAAAGCCTAAACTCTGTAAATACCTCTCGCAAGTCGATGTACGGGCCGCTGCCAACTGGCAAAACGTCACAAACTGGTCCGCAAGAGAAGAGTTGCAACAAAATCAGCAGCACCAAGGGTAGTCCAAGCAGCCATAATGCTCGCGTCGAAGGCCGTGTGTTCGTGGGGCAGGTGATTCCCACGAAGAGTGCCAAAGGGACGCGATGAGGGATGGTCGTCCGGGGCTTGAGCATATGCTGTGTGCCCAGAGCATTGTAAGGCTGGGCAAATGGTAGCTCCGTCGGGTACTGGCCACCGGCCATTCAACCTTTGTGGGGGTGCCAGTCAACCCCGCGGAGTTGAGTTTTTCAACACCCTATCATCGAACCTAAAGACATTTGTTGCACATTGTTTGGAAGGTATAAGCCGAGTTAACGTTTTACGGCCGCGACTCCGTGCAGTTCTTATAGGCGCCTGCAAGGATTAATCACAAATAGTTGGATCATATCAAAAAAAGAGCATCTATATTTGTATAGATTTCTAGATCAATATAATTAAGCTTGTTTTGGTGAACAAAGCATATTGTACGATCCTCAACGTACAGCTTCACGTACAGCTTGCAGTGTTCATTGCTCATTTCTCAGTTAAGGACCCGCGTATTTTTACATAGATTGTATTTCTGAAACGAATTCTTCCTTCTGCTCGTCACAAATTGTGCTATTTCACTATAATATGACAGGTCGGTGCCCGGCCATAAAAAGGCAATGCATCAGACGAATATAACACCAAAACAGTGTTACACTTACGCAGTAAGTGGGCCAAGCAAAGCAATCTTATTAGCATGCACGGTGACCTTAAAATGGATTAGCGGAGCTCCCCAAGAAATGTTATTGGATTCCTGCTTAATTTATGATGCCTCAACTTCCAAATTTCTGCTGTCGGCGGTGCGTATGATGATGGATCCCAGTCAGGCCATGAGCGCGTTAGTTGGATAGTAATAGTTCTCCTGGCTATTAAAATACTAGATAACGGGCAAAACTCGGCATGTCAATCGATAAGGAAGTTCTCTGAAGTAACAGATACGGCATCAGGCCTCAGCCCGTTATCTGTACGGACACGGTAGGTGACGAGAAGACTTTTCATGCCTTGGTAAACAACTTAGTACGCTACAGGCTTATGACGACATGACCTTCCTTGCGGGATCTCCTTTGAAAGGTTATTCGAATCAAGGCAGCCGCAGGCTGTGCAAACATGGGAATGGAGGAGGGAACAAATTGCGAAAACAGCTCATCTGGCTCATTGCGGCGCAACCCGAACACGTGCAGAGCGCACACCGCTAAAGACTAAGCGCAAAAAACGCATTTTGCAAACCGCGGCACGGCCCTTCTTCCGCGACGACATAGTCACTAGGGTGTCCCTGAAGGCGCGCAACGCCTCAACCGTAGAACTATAGTATTGACCTTCGTTGGTTTTTAGGATGGAGCTGTAGTCGTGCGGAGCCGAACACATATAACCAAGGACAGGGACCTTGGGGCAGGGAAGGTCTCCTGCCTTCGGCCCGATGACGCGTGTTGACTTCCGCGATAGAAGAACGCCATTGATTAACGTTAAAATTTACTGATCACGGACGCCTTATGTCAGATGCCCCGTGAACATATGGCATTCAAATACCGTCTTAGCAACTCCGTTTCTCCTCTGCGACATCCTATCACGTCCTTCTTCAACATCATTACACGCTCTCAGCGTAAGAGTTTAATTCGATCGCATTCGCTGAGAGATAATGCAAACCCGAGCTCACGGCGGAGACACTTTAGCCAATGCCCCCAAACGCCATCACCAAGCGATATACGTGCCCAGAGCTAAGAACGACACTAGTGTCGTAAACCGCCCGTCGTAAACCCCTTCAGCCCTCAGCTGCCAGGGTTCGACCACGTCGTCGTGAGGGATGCGGTCACGCCGGCCCAGACTATGTTAGCTGCAGTCGGACGTACAGGCCGAAATGATTGCTCAGGTAATGTGTCTTGTCTCTCGAGCACGGCTGGTTACCCACAAGCTCAAAGTTGATAACGCGACAGCCATGATACAGCACCCTGTCGTAATGTGCCGTGTACTTATGCCCCTCGGTGTAGTACCGGTTGACATGGGTGTTCCAGCTCCAGCGCTCCGAAACCAGCGAGCCTCCCTCCACTCAGGCGTCCAAGAGGCTGTGGCAAGTCACAACTGCGTTTTCTTTCTCCGCAGATTGAAGTCCCCGGCCCGCACCAGCAGCTCCACACGCTGCTGCCACACAGATAGCCGCTATCTGTCTCGCGCGCACTGCTCCAAACTCATTGAAAGGCGAGAAAGCTGCGCTCCTCGGCTGTGCGGCAAAAGCACAGTGGCAACAGTACACAGGTCTCAACAGCCAGGGCGGGTCCGGCTACCTGTGCTAAAGCAGGCTAGCGGATGGGCAAACGACACGGCAACTTGACAAGACCTAATTATTAGGCATCAGTTCCTTAATCGGGAGAGACTGAATTTAATGTAATTCAATGGTTGAGGCCAATATAAAGGCAGTGGGGACCATTGCTAACTTGGAAACGGACCCCATTCTGTTAATAGGGCCATGAATGATAGGATCCGCGCTAGTTTTCCAGGACCCAGGCGGCGACCTGTCCGGTATTGATGGAGGGCCCCGAGGGATCAGGCACCCCAGAGCCATCATAGCGGTATAGGATGCGGGTGCTGGCTTGAGGTTGGCTTTATGTACATAATCCTATACATGTAATAGCGGAACTCAGCGGAAATCCCTTACAGGGCTTGGCGGTTAATGAAGTGGATAATGAGGCGGCAGACGAACAGGAATGATGACATGTTCCGCGGTTGTGTGTGTTTGTGTTGCCTTTCCATGGAGGCACACAAAACGTGTGATGAGAGGATGGCGGTATGTGGGAAAGGCCTTGCTAGCCTCAACCCTAGCACAAGCCCTCGCCCCGACAGGATGTGGTGCTATCCGTGCCGACCTTATACGCCGCCTATGGACATGCACGAAACAGCTACTGCTGCCACAACATCCGACGCACACCCCAGAGCGGTAATGTGCTCTCAACGGCCTGCAAGGCCGCATCCTTGCGGGTGCCGATGAAGCAGCTGCCCCGGTGGGACGGCGCCTCACCGTGGACGTCATAATCGATCATTAGCCTGGAGCCGGGGTTGGGAACCGAGACCGGTACAGGGGCGGCGGGCCTGGCGTGAAAGCTAAGAGTGTTTTGACGAGCCAGCTAAGGTACCCAGGGCGGGGGCGATCCCGAGCTTGAGGACCCGCTTGAGGATCTTTGTTGCGACTCGTAGGCTGGGGTGATTTCATTTGTATTGCTGGCGCTTAACCAACTCGTTTATAGCTGATCCAGACGGGTAATTCCGTTGTGTGATCATTTAAAGCAATGGCGGGGAGCAGCGGAGGGCTCACTTTGACGGGAAGGTGAAGCACGCTTGCAGGCAACGCAGATCCGGGCGGCGTTCGCGGATCAGGTTGCTCAAGCGGTTGTGCTACTCGTCCAGTGTCCACTCCGTCGGCGCACTTTTGCTGATCATACCATCGTTTATATTGTAGGTGAGGAGGGTAAAGGTGAAGGAGGAGGGGTCCATCATGTACGCGAGTGGGGCAAATCAACGGAGGAGGAGGGCAACGAATGTGTCAATCCAAACCACTGTCCCACAAATCTACTATATGCGAATCACTTACTCCCCCCCAGCTCCGGGTGCTGTACCAGCTCCCGTGAGATGGTGATAAGGCGAAAACTCCCCCCTAGGCAAGCTCGTGCAAACTGCTCATGTCCTGCAAAAATGCATGCTTCCACAGGGCATCACATAACGGTCTTCCATCTTCAAGATAGCCAACCTGCCCTGCTTGTGAAAACCGAGGAGCCGCCGTATTCTAGCATAATCAGCGTTTGCTAGGTATCTGTATGAAATGCAAGGCCAAATGTTTATCCCACTCATGATCGCCACCTTCCTGATGGAGGGCCAGACTGTAGCTCCTTTTACAACATAACAAAAACGTCCACGTCAAATTAGTAATTTTGAAAAAACATGGGTCAAGAGGTGCATACGCTGCCCGACCTGGAAAGGGGATAAGCGCCAAGCTTAAGTGAACTTATAAAGGCAGCAAAACATTAAAATATGCACGGCAATTTGCTTATGACTGGTGATGATGGGCCCGGGACACCAGCTGTCACCCTCACCTCGATGTGTTCTCCATGCTGGATTGGGTCACCCTAGCCGAAGCGGTGGACGCAACCAGCTATCCACGGATGAGTACCGACCCAGATGCGTAGTGATAGGTCCCGTGTGAATGTCGCCAAACAGAGGGGGCAGTTTGCCTGCTTTTTCGGGGGCCTTGCTAACACGGTGCATGCTGAAGGACCACTAACTTGCTAACATGGTGCATGCTGAAGGGAGGAAAGGGGGCTGGGCAACAGAGGCGACCCGACCTGAGAATCCGGGCAACAGCAGAACAGGTGTGCATTCGCTGAGCATCATGAGTGAAAGGGAGCGTGGCACCACTATCCGTATCTGACCAGTGAATAACAGCACAGCGCTCGTTAGTACGTGCACGTGTCTCATCATGTGGTTGTCAGGATCAGCAATTGAAGGGGGTTGTTGTGTCGAGCGGCAATCCCGAGGAAGTTGTGCAAACAGATCTTAAGAAGGGCTCCCTGGTGCGTCTCACACAAGGCTCTGCCATCCAAGCAGCTACCAATACCACATTTAAATTCTTCTTGTTCAAGAATAACAAAAAATAATAAAAACAACAAAACATACAAACCCTCCCCCAAACACGATTCATCCCTCCCATCCAAGGGGATGCAACTAGGGACAGACACGCACATCCCTGCAATATCTGGTTCGCTACGACCCTCTCCGGACAGCACCCCGAGCATCTCTCCGCGGGGCCCTACTGGGTCCTCCCATGCCGCGGGGCACACAGTAGGCGTAATTGAGGAGCTGTTAAACGGCCCCTCCTCTTCCTCCCCCCTCCTTTCTTCCTCTCTCTCCCCATCTCTCTCTTTCCCCCTCTCTCTTTCCCCCGCGCTCTCACGCATGCATATACCTGGGCATGTACGGCATAAACCATAAGCCCATACACGTATATCTTCACGTGTTTCCGTTAGCGGCGCAAGCACACGGCATTATGCCCTCCCCTCCCTTCCCCTCCTCACACCAGCACCGCCACTGCTACTATCGCTCGAACAGAAGGAAGAACTGAAGCCAACTGAAGCCAACGCCGCCACCAGCCACTCTACGTCCGAAGTGCTGCCCACAGAACCCCAGATCCCGTGTCGCTGGCGGCCCTTACAGCGTGAAGGTCGGCGCCTGCCGCCTGCCACCCCAGCTAGCTTCATACAGCAGCCGGGGCAGCAGGTCCTTGTACGGGTCCTGGTCCCTCTTGCGAATTAAATACTCCAGACAACGCTCCACCTCGGACTGCACCTGGCCGTACAGCTGAGACACGGCATCGCGGTCCTCAGCGAACCGTGGGTCAGTGCGTATGGGCGCACCGAAGAGGTAGTAGAACCGCGCGGGGGATTTGGGGGCCACCAACGGGAAGACGAAGGACTCGTCAACGTCCTCCGAAACCGTCACGCCACGTCGGGCCTGTGTTGTTTGCGTTATTTGACGGGAAGGGAAGGGGGAGCGGGAAAGACGAAAACTCATAAACTCAAACAGGGGAGCGCCGGTTGCGAGGAAGACAGGCAACGAAACGGCACAGAGGGCGGCCCTGGGAAAAATGCTAGTCCTCAACTACATACACATACACACACGCCCCTCATGCTGATTCCTCTTCTTACTCCACCCGCCACAGCTAGTCGTCCGTCGCCTAGATCACTTCAGGCCGCCCCACCTGATCCCCCGGTCCCAGCCCTTCCCTCCCCCTTTCGGACCCCCGTCTGTCCCCTTCCCCCGCGTCTGCACCCACCATCACCATCCCCTTCTGCTGCTGCCTGAGCCAGTCGCCCAGCCCGGGGACCGCCATCAGGTCTTTCCGGTCCAGCAGCAGCTCCACAGAGTCCTCAGCGCCCACAGCCGCGAAGGGTACCAGAGTGGCGCCCAACCGGCATGCCTGTTGCAGGGAAGTGGGGTACACGTGAACACGCCCTGACGCATTTATTGACGCAATGCTCTGACGCTGCCCGCGCATTCAGAAAGGAATCCACATGACATGATATGACGCAGCAAAAAAATTCCAAACAGCCAGCAGACCTGGTCAACATCATGAGGGGCACAAACACAAGGCGTCCGGAGCGCCATATTAAACCCCCCGTGAGGTACCTTCCCAACGGAAAGCTAACGGAAAAACGATTCCATACCATGCGTACGAACTCTGCCCGGCGTGGCCAGACCAGCTTGTACTGTTCGTTCCGCAGCTTGAGGGCCTGATGGGGCACCGGGGGGCCAGACAGAGCTCGGAAAGAATTCTTCCTACAAAGAAAGGAATTTTAGACAGCGCATGCGACTGACGGTATTTACAGGCTGCAGATTGTGAACGCCAACAGAGAGCTACCGGTTACCCGACAACTGCACCAACGGCAGCGGCGAGGGTGGATGGGAGGCAAAGGAGAGAAGGAGAAAGGGGGTTAAGGGAAAGGGAGGGGAGGGGAGGGGGAGGCTCTGGCGCGGCCGGAAGGGGACTGGAAGTGGAGCTATCGCCGCCGCTGACCAGTCACCGAGTTGTCGACAGCACCAGTGAAACCCATTCCAGGAAATGCTCTGACGGAAAATACGGCAAACCCCGTTATCTCTTCCATCCTCACCAAATCCAGAGCTACCTGACACCACCTTCTTGTCTCAGTCATAATGCATTGTCGGCCTTCATCATACAAACCATCTTCTTGCATTTCTCCCCCTTCTCCCCACAAGCCCCTGCCAGGGGTCTGCAACCCGGGGTTCCCACCCTGGAGTCCTCACATAGACCCTCGATCAGGCCCCCACCCTTCCTAACATCCACACGCACATGCCGCGCCCCTACCTCCCTAACTCCCCCCGGGTACAGCAGCACCGCCTCGCCCTGTCGGAGCAGCTGGTAGAGGTTGCGTCCGCTGACGGGCACTGCACCGAAGGTCTCCAAGTAATGGCCGAAGCGCGACCCTTCAGAGGCAGTGACCCGCGGGTCGGGACCGGAGGTGGAGCGACCAGGGGACGCGTCCTGAGGGGTTTAAAAGGAAGGAGGGGTTACGTACGAAACCCGGTGCTGGTACTGACGGAACAAGAACTAACCGTGAAGTTTGGCCTCGTCTAAATAGCGCTTGGTGAATCGGAAGGGTGAAAGGACCTGCTTGGCAGGGGGTGTGATGGTGGAGCTATAGAATTGGCGCATATAGGAATTCGTGTTCACACCAGCCAAGGAAGAGGTTTGCGATAGAAGGGGCAGGTGACATGCCCATGGATATCCCACAATTTTGCTGGACCAGATGGGGACCCAACCGGATAAACGTAGCTGAGAGGAGGGCAGAGAGCGGGGCGAGGAAGTCATCAGACGAGAAGTAAATACGATTTGGGAGCCATCGGGGGCGAGGAGGAGCGGGAGGTGGGTATTGAGCCGGTGCAGAATTCGGCAGCAAAACGATGGAGGCCATCCTGGGAGGTAGGGGGTGTAATCAGGACACGTACAGACAGACAGGTTACTTCCACAAACTGAAAGCAGGCATGGCACAGCTGTGAGAGGTGTGAGCGCAGTAGGTGGTGCGGGAGGTTGGTATTATATAACCGAGGAAAACCTCGGACTTGCGCGTGATGGAAGTCAGGATGGAAATGGTGCTCCTCCCCGGGGGTTGGGGACAGGGGGGAAGGTGTCATGTACGGGGAACTGGGATGCGTTGCATTTGTGGAGCAGGGCAATCACCTCGGCTGAATTCTCACAGATCCAGAGCGGGAAGTCAGGGAGGCTAGCTTTGCGAGGAGGGAAATGGCGCCAGGTGGTGTGGAGCGGCGCGCCTGACGAGTACGGCAGGTGGCCTCCGTGTGCATGTGCGCGTATGCATGTGGAGGTTGGTGCTTCTGCTACATTGCGGCTTGGTTAGGTAAGCCGCGTCTCAGGTGAGGCGCTTGAGGTAGCTGGGGTAGTTGGGGTGGTTGACCTGCAAGGCCCATCCTTCCCCTGCGCAGCTAGGTTGACCAGGTCCTACAAGGGCACCCCTCCCCTCGCGGATAACGACGTCTTAGCCGGATCTCCAGCCAGGACGCAAAACCCAACGTCCACAACACACTCCCTCCCCCATCAAACAGTCCCCCTTCACTTCAATCCCCCAGATCGCTCCTCACCGTCTTGGTCATCCCGAGCGCCACGGGATGCGCCAGGCCCCGCAACAGCTGGCCCCTGGCCTTGATGAACTCTTCCACCATCAGAGGCATGTCGGAGGCGAGTAGTTGGTGGTTGCCCACGAAGAGTACCGGACCGCTACCGGGACGGGGCAGTGCCTCCAGTCCAAGCTGCACCCTCCCACTGGCCTCGTCAGTGGACAGGAAGATGGGGGACACCAACCGGCGGAGAGCGGTGAGGCCGCGAGCGTCAGCGGCGCGGTGGAGCTCACCCGGGGTGGGGAGCTCAACGGGGGCCGGAGTGCCAAAGCCGGCGCCGCTGGGAGCCGGCTTGCGGCGAGAGGCGGAGGCACCGGCAGCAGCGGCCGGAGTGTTTGGACTGGTTAGGTTGCGGCGGGAGACGTAGAAGTCCTCCTCCTGGTGAGGGTGGGGAGGCGGATGTGTGTGTATGGGGGTCCCGAAAACGCAGCGTGAGAGGAACGTACAATAATTGAGCTGTGTTGCATAGCAAAACGGGTGACGGGAGCCCGCCGAAAAGTACACGAGACCTGCTGGTACTGCTGCAGCGAGGCTGTTGAAGAGAACAATTACCGACCGTGATGGTGGCTGAAGGCGGCTGGCCGCGTCCAAGGCAGGCAAGGTACACAAATTTAGCGTGGACTAGGTAGCCGCCTACCCCTTAGCCGTAAATTAAAAACAGAATCGAAGCAATACCGCCCGTAGTGATTTATACTGTTGGGCTTGCTGCTGGCGGCGAAGCAATACCGCGTAAATAAGTGGATTCAAGGATGTGTAAGGTAAGGTAAAAAACTGAGCTGACCGCTGGCGCTGCCATTGCATGTGTTCCTCCTGAAACCCCCCCCGCTGCTTCTCATGACAACGCGACCCCTGACCCGACCAACCCACCAACCCAACCCGGGCTAGCCAACGACTGTGTGCATATGCAGCCATGAAAAGGAAAGAGAGTGAGTGCAAATGGAAGCTGGAGGCTGTACAGGTCAGCGAAGCACCAGGCAGGAAGAATACGTGCTCCCATGGAAACCGTGCAGCTGTGGATAAGAAAGGCACGAAGGATGAGAAGTAGTGACGATCGGCTTATGAATAGGGACTGGATATATATGTAGGAAGGAATATCAAAGGAAGGAAAAGTATGTGGGGGGAAGGGGTTAAGCCATGCGAGGGATGGGAGGTGGTGTGCGGCGGCCTGACAGGCACCTCTCCAGCTCCAGCCCATGCCGCTGGGGGCAATGTCGCACACCAGGCGGGGGCCCCAAGGAGGTCGCCCCGCAGGCAGCCGCCTAAAAGAGGTCTCCGAAATGGCAAAGAAATGGCAAGTTCGCCGCCACCGCTACTGCTTCGGCAGTCGACCACCTTACCCAGATCACCCCGGCGCACACTACAAAAAATGCGTTTCGGAGCACGGACACCGCCAACTGTTCGGTCCCCGCGTCCATCAAGAATAAAACACAGACAGGAAGACAGACAGACACGCACACACACCCATAACCCTCCTCTCCCACCTGCAGCAGCCGCACGAGGTCCACCGTAGCCTCCTGTAGCAGTGCATGGCTGCCACCCCGCACCACCTTCGCCTGGCAGCGGGGCATCACCGTCTCCAGGCGAGGGGCTTCAGAAGCGGAGGGGATTACCAGATCCGACTCGCCCACCAGCAGCAACGTCCGCTGACGGACCTGGAGACGAATGGACATGACGGGGTTGGCGAATGGAAAGTTGGGGGCTAGGGGGCTATGGCTTTTGAGGTGATGGTCCGGCAGTCCAGCTCAGATGCGGGTACGGCAGCCAAATCCAATTCGCTGCTCGTTGAAGAGATAGGAAGTGGCACCGGCAGAAAATCCTATGTACATGTGCAACTTGGGGAGTACGGCAGACAGCGTGCATGTGCGAGTAATAAACTCGGGA
This sequence comes from Volvox reticuliferus, assembly GCA_019650235.1. Lineage (NCBI taxonomy): Eukaryota > Viridiplantae > Chlorophyta > Chlorophyceae > Chlamydomonadales > Volvocaceae > Volvox > Volvox reticuliferus. The sequence continues at coordinate 4,048,587 of BNCP01000002.1, forward strand.
GGGTGGGGGATAGGGCGGGGTAGAAAGCTATGCGGATCAGGACAGAGTTGTCCCTTCCGCCCCTCCTGTCTGCCCTACCTTCCCGAGCGACGCGTTTACCGCCTCCGCCCCCTCCCGTAGCAGCTGCAGCCGCCAGCTCAGTGTCTCCGGCGGCAGAACCACCTGCAGGCTGGAGAGCTCGGGAAGCAAGTACAGTAGGCCCTGAAGGGAAACGGGGGGGGGAGGCAACGGTAAGGAATAAGAACAAGGGTGACCAACACAGATGTGGGACCGCGCGTGAAACAGGAAAACGGGGGAAGGGAAGGAAAACGGGCACTGCGGAGAACGAAGCGATGCTCACGTAATGCCAGTGATTCTAACACCGCGGTGTTCATGTTCGGTTTTCCGTTGCTGTGAAGCTCCCGGGTCGACCGGAATGGAGCGGGTTACTGTCGCCCTACTTGAGCACGGCGCAGTGTCTTCACGACTGTCAGGCACCAGATTCTCCCTTCTGGCCAGGCCCCCCAGTCGGGCCTGTATGGGGTACAGAGCACGTTTTGATCATTTAGTTTCTTTCTCCTCGAGGCCCTTCTTGGAACGGGTTTACGGCTCCTCACCTCTTCCTCCCTCGTCTTTCCCCTGCCTCCCCATCCTCGTCTTCTCCCCCCGCCGCTCCCTTCTTCCCCCCCTTCAAACCCACGGATAAGAGATCCACAGCCTGTTGCGGCAGTGGGTCGGTGTTGGATGTGTTCCAGGCGGCCATGGACAAAGGGTTTGACAGGATGGGACTGAGGGCCAACGGAAGCAGGCGATACAGCTCCGGGGGCAAGGCGGGTAGCAGCGGACCCAGGGAGGGCCAGAGGCTGCGGTCGAAGGAGGTGGCGGGGTTGACCAGGATCAAGCGGTCAACACAACTGCGCGGGGTGAACAGGGAAAAGAGGCGAGGGTCCGAGGGCTGGACGGCAGCGGTAGGGGGAGCAGAGGGAGGTGGTGGAGGAGAGAGTGATGGGGCGCACGGCAGATGCTGGAAGAGCTGGCAGGGGAAATGAGCTGGCGGTGTGGTCCCACTAGGCGGTGGTGGTGGTGGTGGTGGTGCAGGTGTCAGGTCACAGGGGACAGCTCAGTGGTCCTCTTAAGCCGCGGGGAAGTCCTGGAAGGCCTCCACTCCTTACCTGACCCTTTGCGCGAGCTCCAGCGCAATTAGGCCCCCGAAGGACTCCCCCAGCAGGTACACGGGGCGGGAGGGGTCTAAGGGCGCCACCTCGTCCTCGAGCTGGAGGGGGAGGAAAAATGGGGAGGAGAGGAGGTAGGTAGGGTTAGGGCGCCATAGGAGGTTTTGTCCAGGGAAGGGTAAATGCGGGTAACCTGTGGAGGCGGACGTCACACATACAGGACGTACGATGATGATATATGAATAATATGAATAATAAAGTAATATGAGCTTCCCGAATCAATCCGTTGTGGCAGGGACTTACCCCGAGTGTGAGGAGTGGGAGAGAGGATAAGTTACGGAGGGTTGGGGTAAAGGTGGTGACAGGCTGGTGGCGACTAACAGAGAACGGCTTTATGAGCACTTACCGCACTACATCACGACATGTCCCCCACTCCTCTCCACCCTCTTTCCCCTCATCGCCCCTCCTCCTCATTTGCTCCTCAACAGTAGGGCCAGGTCTCGTCTATTTGCCTACCCGCCCCTTCCACCTTCCTTCCCCCTATTCAACTCCCCCCTCCCTCCTTCCTCTTCCCTCCCCCCCCCACCTGTTGGGCCAGTGACTCAACTAGCCCGTGAAAGGGCGTGCGGTCCTCAGGCGGCAGAAATACACCCCTCAGATCAAAACAGGCGGACAGGAGGGGAAACTGGCGGTATGCCGCCAGCCCCGTGCCGTCAATCCCGGGCAGGTACACAAGCAACGGAAGGGAGGACGCGGGCGGGGAGCCGGGGCTGCGGGGAAAGCGTGGCCGGTACAGCAATGGCCCAGCAGCGGCCGGGTTGGCAGAGGCGCCCGCGGCGGCCTGGCGGGCACGGCTGAGTTCGAAGAGTTCATTGAAAATGGGCCCTATGGTAGGCTCGCCCAACACCGTATCACTGAGGCGTTGGAGGTCCAAAGGGGGCGGAAAAAAAGGCCGTGGAGATCGTGAAGGATCTGTCATCCTGCGGCCGACCAGCGCCGCCAGCGGCAATTCCACCTCCGGGGCCTGACGCAGGGGTAGCGGTGAGGTTGCCGCCACCACGCCGTCGGGGGTTGCTGAAATCACCGCCGTCACTTGCTCTGCCATTCGGATGGCGGAGGAAGTTGCGGTGCCGCCGATAGTTGGCAGCGGCAGCGGAGCTACTGTCGCGGGATCATCATTCTGCCTTGCTGGCTTCGCTGCTGAGCGGGGCCGGGGGCAAAAACGGAGGGAGCGGCATCATCATCATTACCATCATCACTAATACTAGGTTACTAGTCAGGAACGCGTAACGCAACGAGGAGCGCTCATCAGGCCAGGATGTGCGTTCCAGGACTTGATCGCAATGTCACGGAATGCCCGAAACAGTGCAACGGAAACATTCCACCGTACCTATTGCTCCAATACCACCACTTTCTACTCCCCACCGCTAATAATCGCCAACCCTAAAGGCCCGCCGCACCACCGCTGAGAGAAGCTCCAAGGAACGCCGCCACGTCCCCTTTCTCCTCCTCCTCCTCCACCTCTCCCCGCACAACGCTATCGTCTTCACTGTCACAATTGCCAAGCACCACCGCCTCCACAACATCCGTATCGTGCATGTCTGATGCCACGTCCTTCACAGCTGCCTCCGAGGATTCCAGGGTTTGCACGTCCAGTGCGGGCGGGGTTGCGGCGACCGGCCAGCCGCGGCTGAGTGGACATTGCCCAACCGGCAATACTATTGGAAACCGGCCCGCCGGGGCCCGAAGCGCGAGAGCCAGAGGCCCTTTTAGAAGCTGGCGCTGCGGGCAGTGGGTTTGCAGGCCTCCTGGTTGTGCTGCGGTATGTTTGCCCGTTAACATTCTGGAAGCCAACAACAGCTAGCAGTCGATGGCCAGTTGATGCTGTGCGCCGTGAACCGACACGCTTAAGTATACCGTAATTAATTATGATGGAATAAATTTCAGCAAATTGTTAACATGTGCCTGGATGTTGGTGAATGGCTTCGGTCCTCGCGACGGGATGCAGTGCAACTTGAGCCGCGAAATTTGCGCGGAGGTGTTACTTGTTATGAGCAGAGATGAGTACCTGGTTCTGGTCAGTCCAGGACCAAATAGGACCAAATGTGCCTAGAAATTCTGTGGTGACCGTACCGTGCGTGTGCAACATGCAGCAAAACAGCATTTATGTCAATGCACGACCAACTAGGCCTTGCGCGGATCATCCATAGAATTCGTTCAAGATGCGCGTTGAGTGTGGGTAGGAAGTTAACCTTGCAGTGTTGTACTTTTCTTTCGCCGTTTTACTTCGATGCGGAGTAATGCTGTAATAAGGGTGAAAAGAAGGAGATTGAGGTTTGTTCACTTAACTTGATTACACCGGTTATTTGAAAACATACGGAGCGAGCACGCACAGGTGAGTAGTACCGCTCCCAACAGCGAGCGAGTTTGGAAGCTCATACCTTACCCCCATCCATAAGAAGGGTGACCCGCTGGACAAGGTTAATTTTCGCGGATCATCCATCGGGAGTGCCCTAGCCAAATCTTATGCCTTCATACATTTTGCTTGCCTGTGTATAGGGGTGCATTCAGCTTAGAGGGTCAGCGACATTGATCACCCCTGGTATATATTCCCAGATATAATTAATAAATCGTGAAAGATATTCCATCCAGTGTACTTGACGTCTGGATTGGATTAGTGTGATTGGTCCTTCAAGGTAACAACGCCATTGTTTGAGCGCTGTAATCACACCCAAGAGCTCTAGTTCCATAGTATAGTAGTATAATTTCTCTCAGCTTGCGTAAATTTAGCACTCCTGGTATACGCCACTGGTATTCCTTCTTGCGACAATACTCCTCCAGTACCATGGAGAGGCATTTCGAGGCAGTCAACGCAAAATGACTGCTGTACGGGCCGAGTGGCCCAGCTCTCGGCGCTGCTGGGGACCTCTCTGGTCCTTTGAGCCTCCAGGATCCTGGCTCGTACGGGCCTTACGAGCTCGTTCTCAGTTTGTAACATCACATCACATCTGCTGGGGACACATGGCTACTTTTCAGCCATTAGATAATTTTGTGGTTGCCCACCGCCTAAATTTATGTTGTTGTTTCCTCTATGAGGCTTGGATGGCTTACGTCGACATCTGATTTATTTCATCACACCGGCTCGGTTGGGATTGTGTAAACATTGTGATGGAATTCGCAAGTGCATCGTCATCATTTTCCCATGTGCCTCCACATGTGCTCATACCGTCTTTTATGCAAGCCTGTGCAAGCCCATACTTCTGTAATCGGCGATTCCGGGATTGCCGCAGGACCGTTCTTGTTATATATTGAAAACTGTGTATCTGTCGATCACGACCAATGTTCCCAAGCGGTTAAATGGTCGACACTTGAAGTGCCGTTCCTCGTACGGTAAGGTTGTAGAACGTCGCTCCCTGTCTCGTAAACAGCGAATCGACCTTTGATGGTTTAGATATTGGTCTGATTTAAGAGATTATAAATTATATGCAAGGAAGTTATGAAGTATAATAATGGGCAAAAATAGGCACTGGTAGTTACCCTCACGCCCCAGCTGCCGTGCATAAGCCCAGCGCTGAGGCTTTACCAATTAGCAGATTTCTTCCAAATACGATTTCCAATGCGGAGTGATTTGCGGATTTTATAGCACACTAATTTTGCGTACGAGCTCTGGGTGCTGGTGGTCGTCGCAACACCTTTATCACCTGTTGCCTGCCAGCAGTTCATTCTATTTCATGAATAGATTTTGAGGCGGTCAATAACATTTTAAGCCATGAATACAAATTGCTTGCCTGCGACGTCGAGCGCACGAGAATTGCGACGGACGGTCGGCCCCAGCGGATGTGCGCGTCGTGCCGCTCGAAATGTCTCTCACCAGAGTTTTTTCTTAAATTCTTTTCAGCAGAAGCAGCGGCCAGCTGTGACCAGCGACCTAGGTCCAGAGCCCTTGGCAAGCAGCGGAAAGCCGAGCAGCGTTAGCCAACCCCCAGAGGAGGATTTCTTGCACCGCGTAAGGAAGATGCAGCGCCGCATCGCTAAGCTTAAGCGGTTACAGGAGAGGCTGACTCAGATAAAGGAGGAGGAGGGTTTCCAGCAAGCATATGCGGAGGCTTTAGCAGCGGATCCGGATTCGGATTCCGATGCTGACGATGGTGGGAGTCTGTAATTAGAAGGGCCAGAAGGGTCAAAGCCAGATCCAGGGTCCTAGTGTGGACCCTTGTTGATCTTCTGATATCCCGACGGCAAGGGAGGGGGGAAGTACACAGTCATTTGAACCTTGACATTGCCGTACACGGGGTCTCAAGGGTGCCCGGCATTTTGATACACTCTGGTTATTATCCCTCTCTCTCTCTCACGCACACGCACGCACACGCACACACACAAAATGAAAACAGACACACTTACACACACACACACACAAAATGAAAAGAGACACACACTGAAATATAAAAACGCAATGCATTTGGCGCATTTTGTTAGTGGCACATTTTGGGACATATTCTCCACAAGGGCAAACGAGGGTAGACCGGCCCCTGCTGGACTTCCAAATCCCTTGCAGGTGACCTGTCCACTGCCAGCACCCCTTCCACCTTGGTAGGGTCCCCGCCTCGTCTGCCGGTTCCCAGCCCCTCCGCGAGCGCGGACGAGCTGCGGCAGTGGGTGGCGGCCGTGGTGGCTCAGTCGGCAGCCCGGGCGGGCAGCCTCAAGGCCACGGCGAGGACTGGCAGTAGCAGCGATAGCAATAACCGTAGTACCAGTACAAGTAACCAAACTGGCCTAAGTGGCATCAGAGGCCATGAGGGCCGGGAAGTGGGTACCAGTCCCCCTGCCGCATACCCACCGCCGCCCTCAACATCGCAACAGCCTTTACGTCCCGCCCTGACGCCGACCGAGGGCCACACATCCGCTACAGCCCCACCCGGCGGAGCCGGCAGTAGCAGCAACATCAATAACAGAGGCGGCAGTAGCCGTGGTGCTACGGCGTCCGTGTCGGGTTTTATCGACACCGCTAATCAGGCCTGCGTGGGAGGAAGAACGGAGGGTGAGGGCGGTGGCGGCGGTCTACGGCGCTACACGGTCCGCTACCCCACCGCCACGTCCCAACCCGTGTTTGTACAGATGCCTCCAGCTGGTGCGCAGTCCGGGTCTTCATTTTCTCCTGATACATGTGCGCCAGCCGGAGGCCCATTACTGGGGTCGTTGTCGGCATCGGCGGCATCGGCGGCGGCATCGGCGGCGGCGGCATCGGCGGCATCGGCATCGGCGGCATCGGCATCGGCGGCGGCGGCATCGGCGGCATCGGCATCGGCGGCATCGGTGGCGCCACCAGCCCCCACAGCGGGTTCGGTGCCGGCGGCAGCAGCCGCTCCATCAACTCAACCACAAAAGCAATCCATATCCCCCCCGGGGCCTCCGCCGTCCTCCCAGTCCGCCTCCGCTTCTGAAACAGCGTCCGCGGATCGCAGCAGCCCGTCCACAACCTCAGAATGGCGCCGTGCCGCAACACCCGCGGCCATCGTTCCCCCGCCCCAGGAGCCACGACCCGCGCCGCCGCCCCAGGCCCCCTTGCCGCAGCAACAGCTCACGTCGCCGCTGCCTGCTGCCTGCGCAGCGACTGATAACAAGGACGCACCTTTCCCGCAGCCTGTCCCAGCTGACGTACCTTCTCCCCCGCGGGACCCCAACGCGGAGCTCCGCGCCACAGTGTTCCCGGAGAGCCTCACCTGCACTAATCCATACACCTTGTACGATATGCCTTTGCCACCGCTTCCGTTGAGAGAGTCCTGGCGGACGGCGGCGGAGCGAAGGGCCGAGGCGGTGATTGCGGGCGCGGCAGCGACTCCCGCCGCTCCGCCGCTCGGCGGCGCTACCGCTGGCCAGGTCCGTGAGGCGGAGCGGCCTCGTGATTTGGTGTTTGTGACGGCGGAGGTTGCGCCCTGGTCCAAGACGGGGGGCCTGGGGGATGTTATGGGCGCCCTCCCACGAGCGCTGGCTGCCCGCGGTCACCGAGTGATGGTTGTGAGTCCCCGCTACCTCTCCCCCTCAACGTCGGACCGCTACAAGGGCCTGACGGATACTGGGGTGCGTGCCTCTCTGGACTTGGGCCCCCGCCGGCAGGGGGAAGGGGGGGTTCATCAGGTGGGGTATTTCCACACGCATAAGGACGACGTCGACTGGGTGTTCGTGGACCACATATCGTACCATCGGGAGGGCACACCGTACGGCAACGCGCACGAGACGTACGGAGACAATTTATTCAGGTGGGTAAATAAGGAAGTGGGGAGTCGGTCACCCCGTCGTGCATGTTGCATCGTACGGCTGATCTGAAATGGGCGGTTGGGGGAATGGCGCGGGAAAAAGCATGTCGTTGGTTGGAGGGGAGGGATGGGGGCCGAGAGGGATGTGATGATATGACTGGGGGTGTACGTCGCATGTGAAGGAAGAGGAGGTACATGCCATGCGCTCACCAGCAGAGATGACTGACAGATTTTGACTTGGGTGAGCTACACCCTTGCCCCCCGCCAGTCCGTGAGGGAGAGGGCTCCTGCTCTCCCCGTGTCCGTTGTGTTTGTCACCAACTCGCCCTCTCACCCCGCTTTTCCCTACCCGGGAAGGTTCTCGCTACTGTGTTTGGCAGCGTGTGAGGCCCCCCTGCTGCTCAACATAGGGGGACACCGCCGGGGCACACCTCCCGGGTTGCCGTACGGTCAGGACGTGACCTTCATAGCCAATGACTGGCACGCGGGTCTGGTACCCGTGTATGTGGCGGCCAAGTACCGCAAGCACGGCGTGTTCAAAACGGCCCGATGCGTGCTGGCGCTGCACAATCTGGCGCACCAGGTGGGCGGGATATTGAGGGCGGGGTTGCGGGGGTGGGGAAGTTATTCGGTTAGGTTAGTTAGGGTTGTTACGGCATGCGCTGCAGGGGTAGGGTGCGGAGGAGGTGCAAAGTCCCGATGTGCTTGTGGGGGGTTGCACTCGGAGTCGCCCAAAGCTAGCCCACGACAATCCGGACCACACTTCTGCTTGGATGGTTTCGGCATCCGTCAATCTTCCCCTGGCTGCTGTCGTTGCCGCTGCCGCTATTACCTTGTCCGCACGCATACCGCCGCATTCCATGTAAAAGCTCTAACAGCATTAACAGGCACGTGAACAGCTTTTGCGTTTGCAGGGTATTTCGGGGTATTGAGTGCCACCTATGAGAGCGTTCCTGCGCTGTTCCCATCCCTCCGGGTCCCTTGCTCATCACACTGGCCCCTCTCCCTGATCTCGCAGGGAGCCCACCCACCCCACTGCTTCGGGTCTCTGGGCCTGCCCGGGGAGTGGTACGGCGCCCTGGAGTGGATCCAAACCCCAGGGGCGGGCGCCACGCAGGGGGCCGGCGGCCCGGACCACATTCCCACCATTAACATCCTCAAGGTGGGAGTGGGATTCTCGATGCAGGGGCTTGGGGTGGGGGATGGCAGGAAAGAGGGTGTCAGCTGTCCGGAGGAGCACGTGCCATAAGGCTCGAATGTCGCGGTCCGCTGCAAATATGATTTTATAAGGTCACGGGCACGCGGCTCCTCCCCGCATCTTCCACTCTTAGACGGGAGGTGATCTGGACCAGCATGGATATGGTGCCGGAGGTGATCATGATGACGATGGTGTTGGTAAATTCTTAGGGTTCTAACATTCACTCTAAGATTCCTCCAACTCACCCCCATGTCTCCCCAGGCAGCCCTGGTCACCTCTGACCGGCTGGTGACGGTCTCTCCCGCCTACGCCTGGGAGATCACAGCGGGGCTGAAGATCAGCGGCACGGCCGACGGGGGAGCGGACGGGATGTCCAGGGAGGTTCAGCGGCGCGGTGTCAGCGGCAACGGCGGGGCGACAGGTCGTGGGAGATGCGATCGTGAAGATCACGGCATGGGTTTGGGGTCGTTGCTGCGGCAGAGGGCTGCGGATCTGTCCGGTATCGTGAACGGCATCGACACGAGCGAGTGGGACCCCCGAACCGACCCCTACCTGCCGAGAAACTACCATGAGGGTGAGGTGGAGGTGGTGGTGGGAAGGGAGAGGATTGGAGGAGGCGGAGAGAGCCTGTTCGAGGGCGGGTGGGGTGTGTGGTGGGGGTGACTGGGAGATGGGCTGGGGCCAGCAGAGGGTGAGACTGAGAAGGAGAGGATCCAGTGGCGCTAATCCAATGCCCCTACATCCGCATCTGCTCAGTGAGCCCTGGCTTGCTATTTTTCGCATACCTCAGCATACCGCCTCCATTGCCCCCTTCAACCTCCCGCCCTCCGGGCGTTCGCGTGGGGCCGTGCTTTGTTCGGTTGGTTTGCGCACACACGGACATCAAGCTGGCTCGGGGCGGGTTGGTGGGCTGGTCGGGTCGGGGCGCGTTTTCCTTTCCCAAGGGATTGGAAGGTGCACTAGCATGAGCAGCGTCAGCAGGCGGCTATGTTTTTTCTTCTCGCAGCCAATGGTTTGGTGCACAGTACCGTATCGCCGCCAGCAGCAAGAGGCCGACAGTATATTACACCATGACGGCTTCTATTCCGCTTTCGTATGCGTTTATTCGCGGCCCTAGTGGCGGCGGCGGCCTACAGTGAGTTTACGGTTCTTTTCTCCCAGCGTCGGCTGCCTCAAGACGAGGCCGACCGTCAGCCGCAGCCAGTCACGGTTAGTCCTTGGCTTTCGTCAGCAATCACCACCAGGTTTCGTATATTCTCCCGCCCTCCCCTTTTCCCGCCCGGAGAGGAGCTCATCGCACCACCAGCATACATGGAACCTCCGTGCTCTGCTGCTCGCCAGATGGCGACACACCATGGCTCCTAACCCCCTTTACCCCCTTGCTTACTGCCCCCCACGGCCTTCACCAATCCCCGACCCGCCCGTACACACACACACACACACACACACACACACACACACTGCCGGCAGGTAGCCTGGGCGGTAAGGGCCTGTGCAAGGCGGCCTTGCAGGGGGCTCTCAACCTGCCCGTGGACCCGGCCGCCCCCATGGTGGGGTTCATTGGCCGACTGGACTATCAGAAAGGGCCGGACCTCGTGCTGCAGGCGCTGCCCAAGCTGGTGGCGGCGGGGTGCCAGGTGTGTATAGGTGCATGTATATGTAATATGTGTGTGTGTATGTACATGTGTACGTGTATGTGTTTTTCGGTGTTACAGGTTGGTATTTCTCACAAGCGACCTACGACCCTGGGCGGAGCACTGCTGCTCTCTGCTAGCGGGATGACCTCATCTCCTCCTAATCGAACCCAATCGACTTCATGTATTCGATGGGTTCAGCGCTCAAGAGCAGCTTCCGGCAGGACCTAGCGGATCAACGGCACAATCAACTGTTGTCCGCCTCTCTGTTTGCCCGACCTAGTCCCGCGCTCAACACATAACAAAGCAACTCCTTCAATAAGCTCATGACAACCCCCTTGGTACATACACACACACACACATACACACACACGCGTGTATGCGGGTATGTAAATTTACATGTAGAGGTACATGCACATGATTGTGTGTGTGTGTGTGATTAACCCCCGTAAGGAGTTATGATATGGGGTAATTGGGGGAGCTCATTTCCATCTTGAATGCCCACAATCGCCACCACCGAGCTGCGCCTTTCCCACTCCCGCGTCGCCAAATGTGCATCCGGTCTCTGACACCCGCTGCATGCTTCCGTACTCTCTCTCCTTCCAGGTGATTCTGCTCGGCAGCGGCGCCCCCGACTATGAAGAGGCCTTCCGAGCTGCTGCAGTCGCCTTCCCAGCCAACGTTCGCGCCCACGTGGGCTTCTCCGTGCCGTTGTCACACCGCATATTGGCGGCTGCCGACATCCTGCTCATGCCATCACGTTTCGAGCCATGCGGCCTAAACCAGCTGTACGCCATGCGGTACGGCACCGTACCCGTTGCGCACGGCACTGGCGGCTTGCGAGACACAATTGATGACGTGAAGCCGTTTCTCGGGGAGGCGGAGAGAGAGGGGCTGGAGGATCTCGATGAGCTCTTCGCGACAGGTGGGGATTTATGTGCATGAGTGTGAGTGTGTGTCTGTGTGTGTGTGTGTGCGTGAGTGTGTGTGTGTGTGTGTGTGTTTTACACGGTGTAGAGTTGTAGGGATGGCCGGCCTTGCCATGCTTTTTCGCAGTATCCTTGGATGTTCTGTTCGCTGTTGTGCGTGATGTTATCAGGCAGGAGGCACCAGCTAGGGCACTGCTGGGCTGCCTGCTCCTAGCAATTCAGCCGGATGCGACTGTGGCGGGGCTAGTGCGAGTGTGATGGTCCCTCTCCTCCTATTTCCTCGCCCCTTTTGGGTGCTCGATCCGTTCGATTCGCATTTTTGCTCACCCTTTTACACCTTCCTCACCATCCCTGGTGCAGGTCTGGCCTGGGGCCGCCGTACCGCCTCCCGATCAGCTGATGACCCCTCCACCAACAACACCTACTACCAGGTGTGCCACCTGGGCACACCATCCTGGGGCCTTTAGCTATGGCATTTGGGACAGTGCTAATGGGGGGTTTGGGGCTGTGGGAGCGGGAGGTGGATCGGGACGGGACGCGACACTGGCGCGTACACTGCTGAACCACAGGGTATGTAGCGGTCTGGGGGGCTTGGTGGGGGATGGTGCTTCAAGAAAGCCACCACGGGCTATTGAACAGTCACGGAGTATGTCCAGAGGAGCTTGCACACACCTGCACAGCGACAGCGGGAAACGGACCCGAGAAACCGTTAACGGAGTGGGCGAGGACTGCTGATGATGATGATTGTAACTCAAAGAGTACATGCTGATAAGTGAATGTGGCAATAATGCGCCGCGCTTTCACATGCCCTGCGGCAAATTGAAAGGAAACGGAGATTGTTAAACTGTGAACTCATGGAGTCTTGAGGGACAATGTGCTGTACAGATAAGCCGCCTAGCGCTGCCAAACCTTGCTCGCTCCTGCTCCCTTGGACCTTGGACCGTACCAAACTCAATTCAGGATTACTCCGGCTCGTCTGCTCGGTACGGCCCCGCTGACGAGGACGACGACATGTACGGCGTTGACCAATACAACGACGATGATGATGAGGTACCTGCCTGGCGACGGGGCCTGCCGCGGCTTAACCGCAATCACGACCCGGGCACCGGCTGGACCTTTGCACCGGCCTGCTGCGAGGCGCTGCTGGATGCGGTGACGGCGGCGCTGGCGGTGTACGAACATTACCCGGACAAGTGGAGGCGGATTCAAATTGCCGGGATGCGGCGGGATTTTAGCTGGGGACGGGCGGCCCGGCGCTGGGAGGCGGTGATGGAGGACGTGCATGCGGGTGCACCGTACTGCAAGTAATAATCCGGAAGGATGTGTACAGGGCCGATGAAGGTTTGGATTGTGCAGTGATCAATCGCAAATAGCAACCTCACCCAAAGCCTAGTTGTTATGTGGCTGGGTCGTAATTGGATTGATGCAAGTTTAAAAGGATCTGCATGTCAACAGATCCAAGGAAGATGTGCCCTTAAGCATCCCAGCCCACAACAAACCCGCCATCGATATGCCCGTATGTGTTTTAGACGGATCTTATGTAGATGGTAGTCCATAAGACGTTAACGAAATGTTCAGCTGTTGTAAAGACCTAATGTGCTCTTTACTAATACGTAGGTGAACAGATCAGTTACTATCAGTAGCATGCTGAATACCAGAGCAAGTGGAATACTTTCAAGATGTTCTGTGTAGTGACCTCCTTGGTGAGCATGGCTGCCTCATCAGATCATGCAGCATCTGATTTTCGTTCCGAAAACAAGACAGACAGCTATTTTGTGGTCGGACAGAAGTTAAGAACCAAAAGTCCAAGGACCACCTGATGCCACGAAAAAAAAGACCTGGTACAGAGGAAGAACGCAAGGTCTAGATGATTGTCCTAAATACAGCTGTCTTGCATGAAACTATCGCCATCTGAGGCCGTACCATGTTTCCCTTAGGCACGCCACCTCCCTACGCCCGAATCCCCAATTGAGCAATAAGGCACAAGTGCAGAAAGAACACTATCAGTTTTCCGACCAAATACCATGCATGCAACGATGTCCGCCTGCCTAATCACTGCTTTACATCCTGCAGACCTGCGCAGCCCCCAAACAAATAACCACAGCTGCACAGAAGCGGCGCACAGACTGCCGACGATGTACGGTTTTGTCCTAAAGCAAGGGCCGCCTTCCCTGGCAGAGCTCAGCACAACATTGAAGTACTAAAAGCCCATATTTTCATCAATCTTGCCATGACCTCCCTCCATATCGAGACTATATTGCAAATATATACACTATAATCCTGCATGCATGGCGCTAAGCACGCCCATCCTATGACTACATATCGCAACGTATATGCGGCACACCTGTTGTAGCATAGGGTCCTCTAAACCGGATGATTTAATCAGCTATGACGGAAACGTTTGATTTGAACTCAGAAAGAAATGCGCGATGTAGCATTTTCAGGGAGAAATTCCGCGTGGATGGAGATAGTTATTTCCGTTGAATGCCGTTGCATCTTACGACGGAATAACAACTCCGAAGTCATGCGATAAGCATACGACAGGAATACAACGGGACCTTAGAACATCAAAGATAATGAATTGGTTGTGCTTCGAACGGGACTTCATCGTAACGTGTGATCGTAACCTCCTGACCCACTGACCCTGTTAGTAATGGCTCAGCTCAGCCGTCACTCCAGGGACGTGCCGAACAATTTAGAAACCGCTAACAGAAGCCGTTTCAGCTCAGGTACAGAAGACCGCCCTGGTGGGGAATAGTTAGGCAGATGGAGCCATACGAAATGTATGTCATATCTAAGACGGAACTCTGTCCTGGAAGCATGTGCTTGGTGGGTCGTACCTGTCCTGAGACGTTAATCGCCGCTAATCCATTGCTAAGGAATATTAAGTTTTTTCCTTTGGGGTTTGCGTCCACAACAACACTACTATTACTCGCCATGAACTATGTGGGCTATCATCCTCTTACCACCAAAGCTGCGCCCTCGCGCTCGTGCAACGGTCATTTTCCTTTCGATTCTGGGACTCCTACCAACCCTGAATGCGACACGTCCTTTCAGTGGACCCCGGAGGCTTAAGGCTCCAGCACCGTCGGTTCCACAACAGGTAGCACACCACTTCCCGGCTGATGGTGTGCCAACGCGCCATTGTCCACTAAATTATCTAATTCTCCATCCAGCAGGTTCCAAGTACGAGGATCTTGCGGATCAAGTGCTCCTGCCCGGGTGGTAGCGGGGCCGCTACTTACTGCTGGCATCCCAACTGTGGCAGGGCTGGTGGTGGCGGTGGAAAGCCTTGCGACCCTCTGCTCAAAACCTATGGAGCGAGCCCTGCCACCAGCTGCAGCCCCCCGACCTGCTTTGCCTGCCGCCGTCCTGGATATTCGCGGCTTTGGAGCCCCGGCGCTCGTGGCCTCAACCCGGCCCATCATGGTGGGAGCCAACTGGCTTGCGGTACCTGTTGCTGTTGCTGCCGTTGCTGAGTCGTCGCTGCCGCCGTTGAGCCCATTACCGTCTTCATTATCGTCCGTATGAGCGAGCTTTGTAGCCATCCGGGGCGGCCGGGATGACTGCGGCAAGAACTGCAGCAGCTGTGAGATTGCTAGGTGCATGCTCTCGTCCTTAGTGCCATCAGGATACGTCGGAGGAGCTGGAGGCGCTGCACGCTGCAACCGCATCCCTGCAGCCGTGCGCTCCGCCGGCGTCATGCGACGGAAAGGCACCCGGCTGCTGGGAGCATCAACGGTGGGCTCCGAAGACTGCAGCGCCAACGGCTTCATATCCGCTGGCTCCACAGTTTCTGCCGCGGATCTTCTGGGCGGTGACGACGCCGACGTGATACCAGCAGGCACAGGCGCAGGCCCCATCACTGGCACTTCCTGCATCTGGGCTACTGCTGGCTCTCTCGCCATTGAAACCGCAGTGGCAACCTCCGCCTCAACCGGCATTACCACTGCTTCCGTCGCCGTTCCATCCGTCGTTGCTGCAGCGGACGTCTGCACCTCATGCTCAATTGCATTCACGGCTGCCACGATCGCTTCTGCTGCTTCCGACAAAGCCACGAACTCGCTCCCGCCCTGATGCTGCAGCGGCTGCTCAACATCCGTAGGCCATTCACTAAATTCAATCTGGCGGTTACCGTGGGTGAGCCTTGCGTTAAGGTCTCGGTAGTCCGCCGGTGCCAAAGGGCCCTGCTGCGGGGTCCCTTGTGCTGCGGCCCCAGTAACAAACATTCCTGCCGCCGCCGTGAAGGCAACGTCACCAAAGTCGAGGCTATTCCTATCCATCGGCGCCACCACCTCCGAGCTAGCTGCCCTGCGGCCTGGCCACGCGGCTTTGTGTCCATCGTTAAGCTGCTGAACAGGCTGCTGCATAGACGCCGCTTCGGCACCAGCGCCGTAGCCGCGCGCAACTGACTTTGCGAGCTTATCCTTTAGGAATGTATTAACCATTTGTATCATTCGCTGGTCTACTTGACAGTCGTACTGCCGGACCTCCACTGCGTGCTGCAGTGCCAGGACCTCCTGTTCGCTGAGCTGGTGACCCAAACGCTCCAAGGCCTGCGCGGGTCAAGTGAAGGATGAAAATTAGCGGATACAGCTAACGAAATGAAATACAATACAGTGGCGAAACCACACAGGATGCCGCAGCACACCCAGCCCCTCCGTCCCATTCTCCTTCCAGATCACCTGGCACGAGCCTGTCATGCTTTTCCACTGCCGATGCTCTGCATCGCTAAAATGTAAGCAACACCTGAGGAACTTGCATCCAGTACTCACCGCCACTGCTTCCGTCATCAGCACAGTCTCTTCTTGCTGCTGCCTGCCAAACATCGCCAGCGCCACCAACGCTGTGGCTGCATCATGCCGCCACTGCTCCGTTGGCTGTACGCCCCAGTCGGCCAGCACGGCCAGCACTATGCCCAAGCCCGTAAGGTTGGACCATGATAGACTGGGCCAGATGAGCTGCGGCCCGCTGCGCCCGCCCGTTGCCTGCATCTCCTGCAGCAGCTGCTGCGTGCCACAGTGTAGTATCCCGGCGGCGTTCATGAGCGCATCCGCAAGCAGGGGCCCGGGGCGGTATCCGTGGATCCATAGTGCCTGTGGGGGATCAGAGTAGGGCATGGGGGAAGGGGGCTTCATCAAGGAGGAGGTTGCGACATGCAGGTGGAACTAGGGCACACTGAGGCATTGCCGACACCTCATACGCTTCAGTCAAACGTCTGTGAGCCACACCGTTCCTCGCCCTTACTCCCTCTACGCGGGCCCTTCCCACTTACCTTGCAAGAGGTTAACAGGTTCTCCTCCCACAGGAGCTCCTCCGCCGCGCTGGCAGCAGCCATCAACCTGTTCTCCGCTTCCGTCTCCGCCACAGTCCGTGCAGGCGCCGACGCCGACAGAGCCACACGTGCCTCCCGCAGCACCTCCGGCGCCCGCGCCAGTGGCTGCTCCAGCAGCACCTCCGCCGCCTGCAACACCTCCGTGCGTACAGTGTGGCCCATCTCGCCAACTGCTGAGAGCAGCTGGGCAATAATTCGTGGGTCAGTGGAAGCGAATTCGCGCATACGCGTCTCCAGCACCGCCGCCAGTCGTGCTGGCAGCGTCGGCGCCAGGGCAGTCACGAAGCCGCACTTGCCAATTGCGATGGCCGCAGCGGCCACCTCGTGCGGGGTTGCGGTAGCGGCCGATGCTTGCAGGCCCCTGCCGGGAAAACGTCCGGAGGAGCGAGCTTAAAATCAGAGAGATTAAGATATTACAAAAGATACCATACGCGGACTTTCGTCCCAGTTTTCACTTCCACCCGGGGAATCATTTCTATCAGGACACTACTTCCAGGTAAAGCATTTCCCAGCTGGTGAACCCCCTTACTTGTAGAATGCCGCTAACCACTCGCCCTCTGGGGTGTGGCCGCTGCCGCGAATAATCCAGAGCAGTGTTGCCACGTGATCCCAGCCGACGTGGTCCATGCAGCCCAGCGTCAACGCCTGCATAGCAGTTAGCCAGGCGGCCCGACGCTCCGAGGATGTGGCGTGGGGCGGGCGCAGGCCAAAGTTGCCGATGAGTGATGTCAACTGGATGACCAAGTTGCGTGAGTCGCCCTCGGCCACGTTGGCAAACATGAGTAATTCCTGTCCTTCCGTGCATTCCAGCAAGCCCTGAAGGATTACGGCACGGGAAGGTGTGTGTGTGTGTGTAGTTACATCGGAAGTCAGTGGTGACGTTTGAAGTGCGGCTAAAAAAAGGCGCGAATGGCAGGTCCCTAGCTGCACGGCACGTGCGGTACAGTGAAACCCAAAATCGTAATTTGCGAACACATGCGTGGTTACTCTGTTACTGAGACTTGTGGCCCTCCGTTCCCCCGATGGCCCTCTGCGCGGTGTCCCCATCCCAACATGCTGCCAACCCCGCCTGGCTTGGTCTCCTCCCTAACGTACAGCCCTACCACTCCACTGCACTCAAACGGATCCTGGTACAGATGCGCTTACTCAGCATAATGTTATCCTTATCAAATACTTATCCTGTTCATTCAAATTCAAAAATTAATTTCTTTGTTTTATATCTTTATCAGTTACTAATTTAACACAATAATTACCTTATTAAGGCTAACAAACATCCTGATATTTTACTAGGATTTTTATACTATATATCAATCCGACCTTTTGTTTTTTATCGTCATGTGCACGGACTCACCTGCAACAGGACTTTGCGCTTCTCCAGTGTCCGGCCGGCGTCGCTCGGCCGCTCAGTGCCTTGGGGACCGCTCATGACCGCCTCCGCGAGCAGGAACTGCATCAGCAGCAGGGCCGACTGGGTATCCACCTGGCTGAGCACCTCCTGCAGGGTCATCGGAGGCGGGGGCAAACTTGGTAAGCCGTTGCCTACGAACCCTTACATGTTTCAGCCCGCCTCGTGCCCCAGACATCAGGCAATCAGCACTATCGACAAGCGTTGCTGCGGCATTAATGACCACTTGTTGAGCCACGACCGTACAGGCCACTTATTTGGGTTTAGCTTTTCAATTCATGCGTTCGACAGCTATCTGATCTTGCGTGGTTCAACCGCCTTCCTCCATCTCGCTGAAAGTTGTGGCTATGCCCCTGTGCAACGCCGCAGGCCCCACCTCAACACGCTGCCGGAATAGGCGCATGAACTTGGGTTCCGGCGTGTACCCACGGGCCACACAATGAAAGCTGAAGAATGCCAGCATACGGTGGCCCTGCAGCGGCATCCGCCTGCCCAGGTAGCCCTCCAAGTCCTGCGGCGGACATGACATCGAACGAGGACCCAAACGTCAGGACCGCAGTGCGCGCGTGGGCGGACAAGATACCCAAGCAGACATATAGACGGACGGCGGGACGGATGGACAGACAAACAGAGATTCACAAAAACGTTCTTCAAGCACGGCAGTTCAACTGCGCCCCACCCCAGGCCACCCATCCCAGACAGACCTACCTGCCAAACAAAACAAGGGCATGATCGTTACGTATGAAGTGATTGCAGTTCTTCACGCGCACACAATCACTTTGATAACTCGCGCTAGACGAGCACACAGAACCAGGTATGGGCTACCGCAACGTTTAATGTACTTCACCTGTTGCTCGCAACGCAAACAGAGACAGAGACAGGGGTGTGAAACGCGCTCGCACCTGAAGGAAAGGCTCTGATGCGAAGTAGCTCAGACGCTGCATCACCACCAACAGTTCGCAAAGCTCCCCATCAGAGACATGCAGTAACACGGGTGCACCGCTACTGCCTTCACCGCCGACAGCGCTTGTCGATGAGTGCAGCTGCTGCTGGTATTGCAGTGATGGCCGCAACACTCGCTCCAGCAACTCCCAAAATGCTTCGGGAGGTCCCTGCCGCGCCTCAATAAGGCCTGTCAGTAACTGAACTATATCAGCCAACCGCAAAGACGCCAGCAACTCCGGGTCCAGCCCCATCACCTCTTCCTCTGATACCCCCACACCCTCATCATCATCATCATCATCATCATTCCCCAGCTTCTGGGATTGGCATACGCCCAGATTTGTCGCATCAGTCGGTGCGGTTGGCACCATCCACCCCCACTCCGGCCGCTGCTGCAGCGGTTGGGGTACCAGAGTGCCCTGCGCCGCCGCCAACTGGCCCTCCAGGTCATCCATCGCCGCGCGGCACGCCGCCATCGCGAGCGTCACATAGTTGGCTGGAAACCTTGCCGATAAATCGTGCAGCGCAATGATCAGCCCGCGCGCCGTCAATGGCGGCCGCCGCACGGAGCCATGAGAGGAAGTCCCGCAGGCCAAATCGTCCAGCACCGCCTCGCCCACCACGCCCAGCCACTCCGGTCCGGGACGTGCACCCATGTCATAAACTGCTGCGGCCGCATTCGCGATCTGCAGCATACCCCCAAGTGTGCCGTCAAGTGCGCTCTCCGCCACTGCATCGCACAATGGTTCCAACTGTTCCGGGGGAGGCTTAGCACCGTGCTTATTCAGCGACAGGACACCTTGAAGGAGCGTCTCGCCGCGCAACACGCCGGCCATTGCCGCCCTGGCCAGGCGCGTGCTTGCGCCGGCAGTCACCGCCGGCGGCAACTTCAGGTCTAACTTGGCTGCGAATGCCATGGCCATCACCAGGTCGCTATCAGAGAGGTCCGACAGATGCACATCGAGATAGCGACCCAGCTCTGTCGCAAGCTTTACCGGTGCGGACACAGACGCTGCGGCGCCGCCACCAGCCCCTGCTGCCGCCGCCCTGCCAGGTCCAGCCGCTGCAGAAGCTGTTGCATCGGCCTCCGCAACGGCGCGGACGCCGGCGGCGCCGCCGTCAGAGAGTGCCTTCAGCAGCGGCAGCGCCTCTGCGGGTGAAAGGGTCGCCATGCGTCCTGGCAATGCACGGGCCAGACCTTGGAGGAGCCTGTCGCGGCGACGGACGTGGGAGGCAGTTATAATCGACAAAGAAAAGACAGAAACCCATAGCGGAAAACATGCCTGCGCCGGGAACTAGGAACTAAAAGACGAAAAGATACCTCTTGTTAATGCTACTGCGGTCGGCACTGCAGTCGGGCAAACAAGAGGGTCGGCAGGGGCCTCTAGCCTCGCCTACAAATTCCTCACCATTATCTAGGATCCTGATCGCGACACTGACAAGCCCTTGCCCTGAGCGGCAGCTGTGTATTTCAAGGTATAAGGAGCGGGCGGGTGACACCCTCGGAATGGCGCCGGTTCGCAGCGAGAATCTCATTTCGAACCCAGCACGTAAATTCGGAGAGACTCGTCTCCGTCTCTCGGCCATATTACTAACTGTCCCTATCCTTACCCTTCACTTGGCGTGAAGCCCAGCGCCTGGAGCGCCCATACCGTGTCCACCACTTTGTCAGGCGCTAAAGTAGATTGCTGGGCCTTTTCAGCGGCTCCGCTGGAGGAATCAGCTGCCCAGCCCCCTACGCGCGCCACTAACGCATGCACCTGCTCAACCAGCGCCGACGGCCCCTCCGCAGCCGCTGTGACACCACCGGCACCGCCGTCAAGCTTCGCGAGTAGCCACAGCATGTCCGCGGCGCAGCTAACCGGCAGCGACCGGGCTGCCACTGCGCCCGCTGCGGCCAATGCCGCTAGCCATTGCGGTGCTATCGTTGGACGCTCTGAGTTAGGCGTGGCTACCAGAATCCTGCCCACCGCGATGGCGGATTGCAAGTGCTCCAGGAGGGGGCTGGCCACAGCGACGGCGCCGACAGCGGCTTGTTTTGTGACACGCTCCCTCGCGCGCTTCCGCTCTCTCTTCTCACGCGCTCCGCGCTTGCCGCTGCTGCTTGGCTCTGATTGTTGTTTTACCAGATCAGCAGCCTGGCGGTCGTCCGCAGCGGCAAACTTGGCCAGCAGCCGAATGCTGCACGATAGGTACTGTTCGAGCAGCAGCAACGGTGGGCGGCCCAGCTGCGGAATCTTACCGCAGGCTTCCACGTAGGACACAGCCGCGTCAGGCGATAGTGCCGCAGCGACCGCGGCACCGCCGCTGCCACCATCGCGCGACACTACCTCCGCCAGCGCCGCCGCCAGCGCGTCGGTAATGTTTGCGTCGCCCTTTTGGCGATGCAAGGTAAGCACCGATTCAACCAGTAAGGATAGGTCGCTGGTCTGCCAGGCTGGGGCTGTGGTTGCAGCCCCAATATCATCCGCGGCACTAGCCTTCAGGGCCGCATCGGTACCGCTAAGCTTGGCGACTATTGCCCTCTGCGCCTCTTCCCACCATTTGGGGCTAACCCTGCGTCCCTCGGCTGCCGCTGCCACCGCCAGTGTGCGGGCTAGCAACGTCGGCGGAGCAGTGGACATCTTTGCAAGTGATACGATGAACAACTGGTTGCATACCGCATCACGGACGCAGCCTCCGAGACAGACAATCCCGTACAGCGCCTCTGTCAGGTCACGGTACGTGAAATGGACAGCGCGTCCCTCCACTTGCCGCATCGCCACCGCTAACCATGCTGGCGTGATGTACTGCCGGAGCTGCAGCGCCGCCAAGCCGCTCAACAACTGCGATAGCTGCTGTGGCGTAAACGCGCTTGCGATAGGGCCCTGCATAAGGCCCATTGCAGGGGCTTGTGGCAGTTTCGACGACGTTGTCGCCACAGACGCTGCTGGAGAGCTTGAATGTGCTGTGAAAGAGGACAAAGAACCAGCGGCGGCATTGCGACCCGCAGGTCGCACCCGGCCAGCCGCAATAGACGCAGCCGCTGCAGCAGCACCCGCTGCCTGCGCCTGCGTTAACGGCAGCGGTGCTTCAAGAGAAGGCATCGCCGCCACAAGGAAGGCGGTCGTCCACGACGCCGACGGTCGGCGACCATGCGATACCAGGACCTGGAGCGTCAGAGCAAGCGCCGGCGGCGGCGCTGCCGCCAGCTTGCACTGAACATCGTCCACAAAAACATCCAGCCAATGGCCACCAGCGCTGCCTGGAGCCATGCCTGCAAGCTGTTCGCACCGTGTAAGAGCCGCAGCAATCCGAGACCATGTCATCGGATCGAGAAGCGGCGCCGCTGAAAGAGTATTCGCCACAATAGCAGCCAGCCAGTCCGGCTGGACCGATAGCTCCAGCGCCGCGGCGCTGCTCACCACCGTCGCCAGCAACTTTGGCGAGGCCTCCGGCAGCAAAGGCTGTAGCAGCCGCAACAGCTCCAGCGCATGGCCACGCGGCATTAGGCGGCAGTTGTCACAGCCGTCGCCACTCGGGGAGTCTACCTCATCAGCAACGACGGGGGCTGGCCCCGCAGAGCCCTCCCCGGGAACCAACGTTGGTCCCATAGTTGCAGTCACCGTCTGCTGCAGCCGTGCCACCAACTCCAGAAGCTGCGCTGTACGCTCCATTCCGAGAGCCGCGAGGACATGCTCCGGAATCAACACCGCCTCCGCCGTGCGGTACAATACCATAGCCGGAGTGACGGACGCAGCAGCAGCAGCAGCGGCATCACAGCCACCCTTTTCCTTGCCACCTGCCAACGCCAGCATCCTCGCCGCCAGTGGCTGTGTCAGTGGCAGCGACAGCGCATCGATGGCAGCGAACAGAAAAGCTGCGTCGCGCGGTCCCAATTCCGCTGCCTGGTCGTATAGGCGCGTCAGGACCACCGCCACAAGCCCCGGCCGCAGCTTCCCATTCACCGCTGCCGCCAAGCCCAGCAGGCCCACCAGCGATGCCGCCGGTAGCTCGCCAACGTGCTTGCCTACGACGGAAAGGAAATGCTCCAGCGACG
The DNA here is from genome assembly GCA_019650235.1 of Volvox reticuliferus. Lineage (NCBI taxonomy): Eukaryota > Viridiplantae > Chlorophyta > Chlorophyceae > Chlamydomonadales > Volvocaceae > Volvox > Volvox reticuliferus. The sequence goes on from BNCP01000002.1 coordinate 4,071,474, forward strand.
CTGGTTTAATGCCCGCTGGCAGCCCTAGCTCTAGTGCACGCCAAGCGGCGGCAGTCGCCATCACCGCTGCTGCTGGCGTGTCTGTCGCACGTGACAGCAATGCAGACCACACTTCCGCCGGGGCGCTGACATCCAACAAACTCAGTCCCGAAAGAAGTGCCGCGAGGTTAGGCAGGTCAAGAGAGGCCAGGGAAGCGGTTGCGATGCTGAGCAGCGCCGCCGCCAGCCGTGTCGCGTCGTGGGGCGGCGCAGCGGCAGCAGCGGTGGTGCCATTGTTTGCTCCAGATGATAGCTCCCCAATGTGCTGCGCAAACGCGCAGGCGGAAGCGCCGGAGGTCACGCCCGCGCTAATGGAACTTGATAGCAGGCGCTGTGAAGCCGCCACCACGAAATCGCGGCACGGCCTCCCAGAACCGTGTGCCGCACCGACGCGTGCAAGGGCATGCATCATTGCAGCGAGGGCTACGACCTGCACAGGCGATGCACGTGACAGGCATGCCACGGCCTGCGGCTCCCATACGTCAAACCAGGTATCCTGCGCGGCGACGGAAGGACACATTTTAATGGGTTAATGCGTTAACATCTCTCTTGTGTTGACAGGTTGGCGCACGCACAAGCAGCGCGCGATCTGTGCTGAGTGAACGCCACGTATCCAGAATGCGGAGGTCTTGAAGGATAAAGGAGCAGATGACAGGAGGACACACCAGGAAAAAGGCTTGTAAAACGGTTGATTGTGCTGACATCCTCACCTCGGGATGGTATCCCGAAGCAACAAAAGCACGCGCCACCAGAAGCTGGCCTGACGGTCCCATAGCCGCTAGCACACCGTCACGCCGGCACGCAGCCTCCAAAGGCCGCAGCAGCACCGGCGGCACTGTTAGACCTGCAGCGCTGCACGCCAGCACGCCCTGCGCCGCTGCCAACACTGTCTCCGCGTCCAGGCCACCCTCAACGGAAGCGCCATCTACAGCAACGGCGACCTCAGCACCTTTCAGGACTTGCTGTGCCGCTTCTACCGCCACGCGGCCCAATGGCGCAAGCTGCCCTGCTGCCACCAAAGCTTTCCAGTCCACCAGCCGCGCCTTCCCCTCTGTTACGACGCTGCATGCGCGCTCCAGCACCCCAGGTGCCACCGTTCCATCCACTTGAGCCACCAGCGCTACGGCCGCGGCGGCCACGTCCGGAGCTACCTCAGCCACATGCTGGGTGACCAGTTGCCGCAGTGCACTGGCAAATGCCCGCGATGGCGGCTGGTGCAACTCGCCACTGACGGCCGCTAGTGCCAAATAATGGGGCAATGAGGAGGAACGCAAAGATGCTAGTGCATTGGGCGAAGAAAAGCGGGCCATAAGACGGAGGAACAACTCCTGCGCGGAGGAAGGCATCAAACAGTATGTGAAGTGGGCATGAAGGGAACCCAGAAAACCGTGACTACATGCGGAGCCCTGGCGTAAAGACGAGCAGCCGATTGGCCATGTAGTTGAAAGGTTGCGATGCTTGCAAGCGCGCGTACGTGCGTGTATATGACGCAACCACGCCGCGCCAAGCACGAACAGCCCAAGGCAGCGCTCGTATACGCCCGCAGTCGCATTATATAAAGGGATGTATCCAGGTGGCCGGCGCCAGGTGTTTGAGACCTAAAATAGGGAATGGATGGCAGAGGACATCAGGGCGAAAAATGTGCATCGACACCCACCCGTAGTGCCATCAGCTCCGCCTCCGCGTCCTTGTCCCTAGTTGAATCTTCCAACAGCTCTTGCTGCTGCTCTTGCGCCAGACGGGCAATGCGCGGGAGCTGTTGCGCTGCAAACACAGCCTGCGGTGGACTCAGACGATCCTCCTCGATAATAGCTCGAAGCTCCTTCGCAGTAGAGCATGAGCGGATGCGCTTCTCCATTGCCGCCGCGGCAATGCCTGCTGCCGACGACGCCCGGGGCTCCACTGTTGCATTCCCCGCCTCATAATTTGGGGCCGAAGAAGCATTCACGGCACCGTCTCCTGGGCGCGCAGCAGCGCCTGAAATCGCGCCACCTGACCCTGCGTCGATCGGCTTTCCTCCCCGAATGGTGATTGCCGCCCGGCTGCCACTGACTGCGTCGCTAGACTTGTTGCCAGCCGCAGCACGTCTGGTAGCACCAGCCGGGGTGATATTGGCGGCTGCGCCAGTGCTGGCTTGGGCTCCGTCCATTAGATCTTCGGCACGCAAAGTTGGGGTCGCAACGCCGGTGGCGCCCGTCCCCGTGATGCGCTGCACACCACGACTATATGAACCCGCACGTGGGGGTCCCACGTAACGGCCACCACGGCCCGGCGGTCGGGCGCCTTGAGGTGGTGCCACGGTGCCCGCTGTCATGGCCACCGCGGCATACCCATTTGGTGCGATTGCCGTTGGGATTGTTGCCGTCCCTTCTGACTTTGTGATAATGCTCTGCGGTTGCGCAGTCACATGGCTCATCGAGGCGCTCAACGAAACGGTAACCGCTGTTGCTTCCCCGAAAGACCTCAGCTCCTCTGTTGCCTGCACTGGGCTACCCGTCCCGGGGATGGCCACCTCCGTCAAGCTCGCCAGTTCCGACGCGACACGGGACAACAACTGCAGGTGTGTGTTTTCACCTTCTGCCGGTGCATCCGCATCAGACGCGGGCAGGATGGCCGGTGCAGAGGATTCCGACCCCGTCTCCGACATGATAATCACGCTTGGTTGGGGCTGTGCCATCGCCTGATGTACTGGCTTGGATGTAGGTCCTGACGGCAGCAGCGGTACATGCCGTAACAATGGCTGAGGCGGTTGGGCTGTCTGAGCTATGCCTGTCGTTGCCACTGCGGCCGTATTTAGCGCAGGAATCGCAGCTTCTGCCGCAGCATCCTCGCCAGTTGCCACACCATCCACTTCAGATGCCACTGCCGACGCCGCCACAGCCAATTGCGGCTGTGTCACAGCAATCACCGACAGCTGTGGGACACCTGAAGACATTGGCGGCCCTTCCGGCACGAGCGGTGTCCCGGCGCCCGATGCTGCAGCGGCCTTGCTGCCCGGCCACGGCCCGGTCAATGCCTGTACTTGATGCTTGATGAGCCTTAGCTCCTCGAGAAGCGCCTGGTTCTGGGCGGCGAGAGCCTGGTTCTGGGCCACAGTAGAGGCGACGACCTGGTTCACTGCCGCCAGCTGTAAGCAAGGGAGCAGGCAATGAGGTGCGGATGGGTGCAGTCCAGTCGGGCAAACGGGCTTTGTATGTAAGTTTTGGAGAACCCATATAGTGTCATTGTGAACATCCGGATAGCATCACGGGGTGCCAATTATCAAGCCGTTGGTTAAAAACAAATCATTGCAGATGGGTTTCTGAAATTTCAGCAGTTAATTTGGCACAGAGACTAAGGATTTAGGTCCCGCTGCTCGTTCTTGCGCCATGCCCAACAGCACATAATATTACGTATAATGCACGCATAATACTCGTTTAGTGGATGCCTGCAGTCCCAGCTGCGAGTCATTGCATGATAAGTTGTTGGCACAAGCATGAATGCACAGAGCTTCCCCCACATTACATATCCCATGCAAGGGCTGCAATACTCTCTGTGCGGCATTTCTACCCGCGCGCGAGTGATCTACGAGTGATCTGCGAGTGATACATCCGCACCAACACGCGCCCGCTGAACCCCATCTGAAACCCCATCTGACCTGGCTCTGTACCAGAGCAAGATAATCCATGAGCACCCGCTTGCCAAAATCGCTTGGCGGTTCAACGGCCAACGCATTTGGGTCTATTTGCGATGAACAGCTGTATGCCAAGTGTGCTGGGGCAGGGGTAGCGCATGCGCCAGGCGGAGAACACACAGAACTGGGTTGAAGAACTGGCGCATGAAGGGGTGGAGTATACGCTGGCGCCTGTGTTACTGAATTCACCCCGGACATTGTAGGCTGGGCCTGAGGAGGTGTAGATGGGACGCTCTGTGCTGGGACGGCTCCGGAACTTGCACGCGGCGGCCGTGAGGTCCCATGCTGCACAGGTGTGGGGAAGCACAGTCCGAATTAGCGGCACGAGAAGATTAACTAACGCTGACGACGCCAAATCAATGGAAGACGCCAAGCAAATCAAGACCAGAAGTGGCGTCCGAGGACATGTGCAATCACGCTGCGGAACAGTGTGCTGCCATCGATACACACGACACCTCACCTGACCCACAAATTGACGACTAATGGATTGCCGCATCCTTGCATGTGCCGGACGCCCCAGTCAAAAGTGTGCGCCGCAAAGATGCACGCCGCCAGCCACCGTTGACGAATCCAAGTTTGGACTGAGCTCGCGCACGACTGAGCGTTGCAGATACTGAAACGCGTAATTACAAGGAAAAGTAAAATGATAGGGCCTCGTCTATTGGATGCCAAACTGTGGCCACAGGAAATGAACGGGTTCGGTATATCTTGAGAACTTTCCAAATGAATCATTCAAATTGTTTCGAACTGTACATTTTCGTGGCCGGAATGCGTACTAGGCCTGTTTCGGCAGGCTGTGGATTCGGCAGAATCTACGTCGTACAGTTCCTACGCGAGTAATAAGTCCTATATCGCCGTCCGTTTCTGTGGATGCCACGAGACCAGGCTGAAACCAATTAAAGCTGACTTGGTAATAGAGGCTTTAGAAAACTCTGCAACATTGCCACGAGAACAAATGCAGACGCAGGGACGCTGTGATAGCTGTCCTACGAAACCGTAAGTCGGACGAAATCATAGGACAATCGGTGAACACCGCTCATCACAATGCTCTATGCATGGTTTGTCCATAGGTTTTGAACCGATAACTTTACTGTAACTAACCGCTTATCACCTTTCCGATGCACACCTTCTTGCACATCTTTTGTACGGATGTCTGCTATGGAAGCAACAACTTCTTTGTATGTCTTGATGAAACCGCATGGACACATCATTAACGACAATGATGTCAAGCGCTGTTCAGCCATGCATTCAGGGGGATGTGTCGAGAATGAGGACACACGCATACATGTGTCTGATGAAAAGTAAAAGAAGTAATACGTTGACAAGACAGCTGCATTTCTTTTTAATAATATGCTGACCTGGTAGCCATCGTCATGCCACAAGCAAAACATGTGAAATTGACCGAGGATATTTAGAGCCAAAGTACATCCTTTAGAATTCGTGAAACATGCACCACCAAGCACGAACCGAGACACCGAACGCGCATTATATGAAATTTTTTGGCAAGAAACAGATTCCATCTGGAACAAAATACGAATTTGTCAGGCAATTTGGGACTGTGCGAAATGTTGTGATCCTTTATCATCCAAGTTAGGAACACCACTATAACCAGATATGTCGAGTTCAGATGTGTCGAGCTCGCACTAAGATGCAGAAGGAGTTTACCAGCAAAGTAAACACCTTTGCTGAATGTTAACTTCTAACTTATGCCTTGAACATTGGTATGGAACATTCACTTTGCCTTCCTCTGTTACCCTTACCCCTACCTCGTATTAGCACGCCAAAACGAGTGGATTTATATGGATACAATCATTACGGGTGCTGCGAAGTTGTTCCTATCGACTACATGGCTGTATAGATATGGCGTGGGTTTTGGGATAACTATTCATCCGGAGCCGTTGGACTGATAGGTGTTCCTTGGGAGTTAATTACAGGCGACGTTGGGAATCCTTGTCGTTGCAAACATATGCGCGAGAATAGTAGGATCTTCAGCCCTGTTAGCTAAGAGCTATTCAGGGGGCTGCCCATTGCACATTTGGCTTTTGTATCCGTCCCTCTTGGGGGATCGGCACCCGAGCAAGACCTACAAACTACATAAGGCGCCAACCCAAGCCAATAAATCTGCCAGTGATTCATGTGAAACAGTCTGGCCGTGGCACAATATCCCTTCTTACAACCTTTACAATGGCGCCATTATGGCCTCCGCATAGCATAGCGTCCACAGTCACACCATTTCCAGAAGCATGCACGAAGCCGCCACGTCCCCCTATCTCACAATACGCATCGGACACTTCCTTAGGTACTTGCACCACTCCAGGGAGGCATGGGAGGCGGACACTTCCTAAGGTACTGGCACCACTCCAGGAAGGCAGGGACCTGCTGCGCGCAGCTGTCTCACCTATTGGATAACGGTCTGCACGGAATCCTCCCCGCTCGCTCTATCTCTTGATCCTTCCACCGCCCCCACCACGGTCATTCATTCTCCATGCTGCTTCTGAACTTGCTGCAGCTGCCTCGGACTAAGTTGGCGCCCTTCAACCTCCGCTAGCGCGTCTATTGTCGATTGTTGTTGTTGTTGCTGCTGCTGCTGCTGCAGCAGCGACGATGACGCGGTAGCGTTTTTGGAACCTTGTCACTGGCTGCCACCGCCATCCGATCTACTGCTGAGCCCATGCGTAGGGAGTCCGAGCGGGAACTAGACAGGCAAAGCCACCTCACCTTGGCACGCTCATCGCAGAATCATAATGCATCCCCCAGCTGAAGGACCTTCCGGAAGCAGCAGTGCGCACTTCAGCAACGCCAACAGCCGCTGCACCACCTCCTCGCCATACGCCGTCTGCTGTTGTTGGTACACGCCTGCATCGTCGGTGCTTCTACCAACACTAGCAGCTACCATACTACCGGCCCTATCCATGTGCGCCCGTGGCAGTAGCCGCACCAGTAGCTGCACCTGCCGCAGGCGCATCAACGTCAGGGAGCTGAGGCCCCAGCTTGCGACCTGCCCAAATACCTGATGCCCAGGGAAGCCCTTACAAACCGCATCTCCTGCAGTCCCGCCCAGCGCATGCGGTGCAGTGACGATGCTAGGCCACAGAGCACCCGTGTCAGATGGCAATTGTAGCAGAGTTGCCGACGTAAGAGTCTGCTGCCCTAGCAGCAGCACAGCATTAATGGTAGCCACATTGCGATGAGGGCGGCGGTGGTCAATGCAGTTCCAACACCAGGGACGCTGATGCAACGATGGCAACAATCCATTTCGCGGCCCGCCCGCTTGCCCCTACCTGCTCAAGCACCCTGGCGGTGGTGAACCAGCAGCATCGCTCGTAGGATGCCGCCAACTGGCCGTAGTTGAGCTTTTGATGGATTCAACGCGGGAGGCAGTAGTTCGCTGCCACCGGCGGCCCCAGCGGCAGTATCGCAGCCCAGTGCCAACAGGGGCAAAGGCATCAGCACGCGGTGCCGCAGTGGCTAAATGGTCCCGGCAATCAGAGGGATGCAGGCGCAGGAGGAAGGCAGGAAAGGGTCGTCGGGTAGGAACCGGAGCAGCAGATGGCCTGAAGGCGGAATACTGAGCGATATAGATCCTAACCCAGATGGCTCCAGTTGCCTCCCCGCCAACAATTCGGCCTCGATCGGCAGTTGTACGAAAACCATAGAGCCATGTATACCAGTGACAATGCCGCTTCCAACAGCGTGGGCTGATAGCACCAGTTGGGGAGTGAGGCGACAGCGGAGGGTGGGAGCTGCGGTAGCTAAACTGCAAACGATAGGAGAATCCTAGACGGATTGAGCACGAAGACTGGATCAGATCGGGCCAGGTCGTGACGACACAAGCGAGGAATTGAGGAATTCAAATGGGAGGAAGACCATCAGAGCCATAAGCATAGAAACGTTACCATTAGGGGGCCTTCAGAGAGACGTAGGGAAGAAAGCCTCCTATACAGATTGTGATATTCCGCTTGCAGCGGCTGGATCAGATACAAGACGCAGTGCGCACATGTAAGTGGCCGTGTGCCATTCAAGCCAGGTTTCCTCTCGGCAGCACATGAGTGCCTGACGCCGCCCATGTCGCCAAATGTCATTGTCACATGACCGGTCCTCCGCAACTCAAATTGCCTCCTTCGAACCCCCCCCACACAGGTTTGCTCTCACCAGGCCCCCCTCGCCCTAACCCCCCCAACCTCTCCGGCTTGAACCCCGAAACGATGATCAGGGCACCTGCGATGCTGTCTGAAAGGCAGTCCACTGGACCTCCAGCGTTCTTCGCCGCACTGCCTCGTAGACAGCTAGCCGCGCCAGCGCATCCATCAGCTGCCGAAGCTGCTGTTGTAGAGCCTCGCTTTGCCTCACGCTCCGTCCCCCGTTAGGCCTCACGGTTGCCTTAACGCCACCACCCTCCTGCACACCCCCGCCCCGCGCCATCGCCGCCAGCAGCTCCGCAGCACATCCACTGACCGCAGAAGCGGCGCTGCCGCGGCTACGCGGCTAGGCTCCAGCGACAGGAGGTCCATCTGGCCGTGGTGTTGATGGTGGCAGAAGGCACGCCTGCAGCATCACCGCCGTACAGTCGCAGCAAAGCGCCAGCACATAATGGTGGGCGCCGAGGCACGGGCTGAGGTACCGCACACTAGAGGGTGCGGACAGACTCAGTGGCCAGATCTCGGGCAGGAAGATTTCGCGTCCGCATGGGCTTGAACCTGGGACAGGCAGGGTAACATAGCAGGGTCTTCGACAATGAAACCTTATGACGAACGAATACAAAACATATCAGTTTACCGTTCGAATTTTATCTGTACCTTACAGAAATGAGGCACGTATCTGTAAATACCTGCGGAACCAGCACTCCTCCCGTCACCCCAATCCTACCCCACTCTGCCCCATTCAGCGACCAACAATCCGCCACGTCCGCGGCCACCAGCTGCGCAGTCAGCACCTCTGGTCCCATCATTGGAGCTGTCAAGTTGCCTATATTCAGAGCGGGTGGGTGAGGGAGTGGTCCAGACCAGTGGCACCCCGCCCGTCACGACAGCGGATTCCATGGGGTCACCCAGCAGCCGCTCCCCGGTGCTGGGGAGCCGCAATCGGGCACCTGCCAACAGAACAGAAGGTGCAGGAAATGGGAAATTTTTGACAGTGTCTTACAACGCTTGGGGTCTCTTTAAGACACCCAGCCACACAGGAATGCTTTGTAGCCATATCCCAGTAGGCTTTACCAAACATGCATACCCGGGAAACCGGGGAAATCAATGATTTCGGAGAAGTCCGCGGATGAGGGTGAAAGGATGAGAATGCCCTGAAACACTGGGGAAGGTAGGGACTGCCAGGTTGTGCCCACGGGTGAAGCAAAACTCCCCTATCCCACACACATACATACCGTTTTGCCCAGGTGGCCTCACAGCAGCGCTTCATCATCGGAACCTGGACAACATACGGCTAACTCCACTACGCGCAGCCCATGTCCCCTAGATCCATAATGGTCAGGAGCTCCTCCGTAAAGGCAAATATTTCCAATCGTTCGGCATGCCTAAAATGCCCGCGGACCCTCGGTATACTCACTGAAGCTCTAAATCACCTCCAGCCCACAAGCACCTGCGGGCGCCCCTACTGTGTACTAACGTCCCGCTGGTGCTGCTGCCGCGGGCCCTGCCAATGAGGCCTGGCAGTTCTGTAGCATCATGTATGATAAGGGAAGCCGCCGCCGGTGCCGGGCTCAGGGCAACCACCCGGCCTCGGGGCCCGACCACCAGCGGCGCAGCCGCACACTTCACCGGCAAGACCTCGCCCATTGCGCCCCTGGAACCCGCGGCCGACGCCCTGTCCGACACCGTTGCGCTGCCGCCGCTGGGGGCTTCAGTATGCTGTTTTGGGTGTATCACTGGGAGCAACGCCGCGAGCAGTTCCTGAAGGTCAAGCGGTAGCTCCGGCCCATTGCAGCCACAATTGCGGCCTCCCGGTGCCCCGGCCAGCTCTCCCTCGCGGCAACCCTGTGGACCCCAAGTGCCCGCGTCCCCTTCCCTCACAGCTTGCTGTTGCTGCCCCTCAAGCGGGTGGGCCCACAGCTGACCGATGTCCGTTCTCACAAGAAAACATCCCGACGGTTGTCTGGCTGCAATAGTGACTGCGGGTGGCGCCGAAGTCGGGGCTGCAGGTGGGGGTGGCCTCGGTGGTGGCGCGCAAGAGGACAGGGTAAAAAATCCACGTTAGAGCTCCGGAACCACATCCATGTGGTCGCAACCGCACATGAATGCCAGCTGCTGCAGCGGGGGCAGCCGGGATCAGGCTGCGGCGGAGGCAACGTTAGCAGATGGAACGTCGGCACCGCCGGGAACTGAGCCATTCGCATCTGCAGCGGGCGGTGCCGCTGGCTGCTCCGCCAGTGTACGACTGACCGGTTCTGTCCAGCAATGCCAGCATTAGGTGCACGTGGTATGCCAAATCGACAGCAATGGCGGCATGGCCCCAGATAACCGGGGCTCGTAAATGCTCCAGGGGTTGGGACAAGCCGTGTTGGTGGCCGTCCCTGCGCGACTTGGTGCAGCAGACGCACCGCCTATGTCAGCAACACTGGCGCCAGCTCCTTCCCCTGGTTTTGGAGCCAGGGGCGGTCGAGGAAGCGGTGCCGAGCGACACAAGTGCATTGGCATGCCGAAAGTCAAGAGGCATGGTTGGGTCCATGGCTGATATTCGGGCGGCGGAGGGGTGGGGACTTCCTGTACCACTTGTCACTTGTGTCGGCCTAGCCACGGGTAGGTGTCAACCGTCAGAGGACAATCTGCTGCTGCTGCTGCTGTTGGCCCCGACCGCTACGGGTCCGCTCTGCCTCATCCACGGCGGACCGGCCCAGAGAGCCCTGCGGGACAGGAGGGCGCAGGACATGGAGGGTGTGTCGGCCAGACATAACCACTGTTTAGCAGGGGAGAGACGGCCCGCGTTTTCGCAGAGAGCAGAGCCGCACGAACGTGCGACATGTATTGGATTCCCAGCCAGGACATAAACCTCTGTGCAACAGTTGGCTGCTGAGCACGTCCCTCTCCAGTTTTGAACATGTAAATGAGAACGCAGCAGACCCACCCCGCTAACATCACCCATCCCGGTTTCAAACCTCCGGCCTCCTAATACCCCCCGTGCGCCCAGGTACCGTTTCCCCCTGTCTCCCGTTCCTCTTCTCCCAACTAAGGGGCCCCGCGGGAGCACGCCGCACACCTGCATCAGCAGCGCTAATCGCGGGGAGAGTCCCAGCAACCAGGCAAGGTGGTCGAAAAACACCGTGCCGGTGGCGCTGCCCACGTTGAACGCTGGCACGGCACCGGCATCCAGCCACCCAGGGCCGCGACAGCAGCAACGGGCGCGGGGTGTAGGGTGGCAGAAGATTATGACCTGTACGGCGACCTCAGAGCATCTGCAATCTTCCAGTCGCCATCATCCGGGCATCCACCCAGCAGCCCCTGCAGACATCACACAACGACACCGCACTAGCACATATTGAACAAACTATTCGTAGTTCGTTTCCTAAAGCTGTGATAACATCGGACATCTCCTCAGTAGGCATACGTACCAGCGAGCGCCTGCTTGTGCCGTATTGCCGCCGTGAGGAAGGCGTATTGCAGCCGCCGGTCGCCGCTCAACTGCTCCAAGAAAGCTGCCGCAAGAATGCCCCCGTGCACGGCGGCCGGGTGTAATAACATCTTGGCGCGACCTGTTGGATGGGGGGGAAGGAAGGGAGGACTGGAGAAACACACAGCAGGGGGAAGACGGGGCTGACGCTAGGTCAGCCGGGAGCGCACCGCCCATGTGTACGCGAGCGAGGTCGTTGTGGGCGTTAGACCGAAGAGAGATGTGAGCCGTTGCAGCTGCGTTCCATTCGTGCAACCAGGTAGTTTCATAACGACAATACAAGGAGATGCGCTTTTCCCGGGAACGCACCGTCCAGCATTTCCGGGAAGCCTAGTACATCCTCGACGACACACATATGTGAGGTATGCCCCGAATCGGCGGCTAGAGCGATATATCTGACTGACGTAAAGAGAGAAATAAGGTAAAACAACTGGGCAAGGCATGTTGAAGCCTTGCGGGTAGGTGTCAACCGTCAGTCCCGCCGTACATGCCCGCTTTCCCGATTTGCGTATATACTGCGACATCGCGAGTCTGCACTTTGAGCATTTTAGAGTGCTTTTTCTCTGCATAAAACTTCAATCTTTGTTTTCTACAATTCACCATCACAATGGAAGCCTTCTGCGACTATCCGTCGAACGGAGCTCATTTCCACTCCTCAGCTTCAGTGACATCCATCAGCCTTGCAGCCATTATCGACATTTTGGTCTTCGTGATGGCTTCGGCTTGGCTCACCACTCGGTTCTGGGTTGCCTGGCTGCGCGTCAACCTGGCCTTGGCTACGTTCCGCGTTTACACCAGGTACGCTGTATGACATGTATGATTTGTAATCCTATATCTGATAGGTTTATATGGGTTGGTGGCATGTCCTAAAGACTGAAGATAGCTGCAAATCGCCGTGTTCATTTCGTTTGCGTCACACCTTGCTTTCGTCGTTGTTTTCGGGCTATTATTCACATATACGTAATCCAAATGTAGAATTTGGTTCCGTAATCATAAATTTGAGGGGACCGGGTTGGCGATGCGTGTATGGGTGTTAGCATGGGTAGGTTGAGACGGGAAACGAGTTCCTTCGCGGCGAGCACGTAACGGCGTTTACACTGCATAATATTTCCTCTGATATCGTTAATTTTGAACGATTTATTGGTTGGTAAGGCCATGCGCCAAAGTATAGTCTCGCTTTCTCGCTTTCGATATTATTATTTCTGTTGTTTATCCGCCTGCTGCCTGCCCTACCTGCCTGCTGCCTGCAGCGTTTTCAGTTTTCACTCCATCCTTGGGGCAAGTAGCAGCTTTGCTGGCTACGAGGCACAAGTAATGGAGTCACTGAAGCTGGGCGCGAGCCAAGGCAAAGTTGACAACCAGCAGGCGGACCTGGATACCGTGGTGGCCATTGATGGTGCAGGAGAAGTCCGGTGGGATGAGACGGGGACGGAGGACGTGGAGGTGGACGAGGAGGAGGACTACTCTACGTCGTTGGATGTGGCAGACGACGCAGAGGTGAGTCATCGTGCGATGTTTGATCAGGGCAAGAAGACGGATGAGGAGGATAACCCGTCGATGGTGGCGGCAGATGGCAAGACGGAGGCGGATCCTGGTCTTGCGGCGGTGGAGGAGGAGGAGGAAGAGGAGGTGGAGGAGGAGGACGAGGAAATGTCGCTGACCGTGGCAGGCGACGAGAGTGAGGTGATCCCAGCAGGGCAGATCGAAAAGGAGGAGGTCAAGGTGGAGGTGGGCGAGGAGGAGGAGGCCAAGGAGGAGGTGGGCAAGGAGGAGGAGGAGGAGGAGGAGGAGGAAACGTCGCTGACCGTGGCAGGCGACAAGAGTGAGGTGGTCCCGGGGAAGACGGAAAAGGAGGAGGAGGTCGTGGAGGTGGGCGAGGAGGAGGAGGAGGAAAAGCCGCCGACCGTGGCAGGTGGCATGGAGCGGGCTGGCAAGGAGGATCGGGAGCAGCCATCGGCAGGCACCGACGCAGGCGTCCAGGACGTGAGGCGCGTGATCCAGGATGCCCTCCACGCGAAGGCATTGCAAGACCCGGCGCTCGGGGCCCGGTTGTTCTTCAAGCTGGGCACCGATGTGGACGTCAACCTGAACGAGCTCGAGCACCTGAGTGACAAGATGCGGCGCATCCTCATTCGGGGGTTCAAGAGCCAGCAGGATTGCTCCACATTGGAGTGCCAGCAGGTGCAGGAGGCGCTGCGTTTCTTGCAGGATGCTTACGAGTACCTCTGCAAGGAGGCTGAGAGCTGGCTCCAGTAATCGTGCTGCGACCGGGAAGTCAGGAGCAGTCGGGGGATGGCTTGTGTGTGTGTGTGTGCGCGCGCGCGTGTGTGTGTGCGTGCGTGCCGTGCGCGCGCGCGCGTGTATGTTTATGTGATCGTCATGTGGGCAGGTATTTGAACTTTATATCCTAGGCGCTCTGGTGGTGTTTAGTGTGCGATGGGCGGGGCCGTGCATAAGGCAGGTAAGTATATTTGGGGCTGGATGAGTGGTGATTGTGAGCAGGCTTAGTTCAGCAGGCGTGGTCTTTGGATCGGTTTGGCTAGGTGTTGCCATATCCCCTTTTTGCCGTTGGAGGGAACCGCCATTAAGACAAGCCCGAGGCGGGGGTATGGCTATTTTTTCCAGGATTTCATTATCCTGGGGCGGGTGTACAGCAGTCGGTTGCCATCAGGATACACATACCTGATGGGAGGTTCGAATCCTCCTGTACACGTTCGTTTGGGGTTGGACGAAATTGCATGCACGCACGGACAGATGGGTGCACAGATGGACACATGCACGTACACATGCATGACACTCAGACGCATTGGCAGATGCATGCATAGAAGATGAAGAAGTGCTGATTTCCATCAATCCTTCCCGTGGTCAACACATTTCGCTGCTTCGTCAGTGACTGTGCTGATGGAGGTGACTTCTTAATTCAGCAGCAGCTCAACTGATAAGAAGGATCTTTTATTCTGTGTGAATACCCCACCACACAACATCTCCAGTAGTGAGCAGCACAATGACAAGGCTGCCCACGCACGGGTCTCCTACAATAGAAGATAACGAGGGCAGTACCCAGCGCATGGAAGGCAAAGGGACGGCAATACCAAACCCATGGTGGCTACTACTGTCAGGAAAATATCCGGTGGGTCTGTGCAGGCCAGAAGGAAAAAGGAGAAGGACGGGAAAGAGGGTGGGGTGGACGAGGATTGTCTGCAGACCCTAGAACCGAAGCCGACTCTGTGCTCCTTTCAATGCCAGCGGCCAGATATATAACTTACCCCTCTAGGGGTATGCTACGCCGTAAAATTGGTGGTCCTTTGCTTGTCCTATTCGGTGGAGATACCAAAGCACGACGGCACGTTTTACCGCCCAGTTTCCCTTTGTCGGTCGCAATTACATCCAGATCAACCTGTAACCGTGCACGTTCCCAATCATCATCAAAACTCTCTCGAGCGCGTCCAGTAAACACGCTCAAGGTTATGATGCGCCGTAATTCCCATTACAGCGTTTCATGTAACAACAAAACATTGTATCTTTGCCACAACTTCCGACATCTTATCATCATCTGTTTGACCTCTCATAGGACGCCAGCCTCAGTCCCTCGTAAAAGATGAATATCATGATAGGCGGTGCCCGGACGGTATCAACTGGTCCCGAAACATCGAAACGTATTCCCGCCCAGTCCATGTGGACCGGGCTCTTTGTAAAGTAACCAATAGGGTTTACCCTTGCACCCGAAAGCTTCTCGCGGAATAACTTCTGTACATACCCGCAATTCCCCAGTAACAAAATAAACCATTGTGATCGTGAGATTGTGACATGTATACCCGCCCTGTATAACCTTCAGCACCAAGTCCCGCCCCAAATGTGAACTCTGTAGGATAGAATTAAATGGCCCTGAGCATCAAACGCCGAAACAAAGTATCCTTGGTTTCCAGTTTTAGAAAAGCACAAGCCCCCAGTCATCCCTTCAACAGACCATGAAGAGTCCACCCTTACATCCTTCCTTGCACAGAACATGTGCACGGCCACACTTAGTGCAAATTCCGACGCGGCTAAAGGAGCCCCTCCGATGCCGCAGCTTTGGCTGCCATACGCGCCGCGAGGCGCTCACGTGCCGTTTGCTGTTTGCCAGCAACATCGCTGCGAGTGACCACGCCTGCTGCACTTGCCAGTTCGTTAGCCGCACCTGGCTCGGCCAGAGCCGCTTCGTTCACATGCAACTGTGGATCCGCAATAACGCATGAAAACAGGTCTCGATTACGAGTTGGTGCGTCATGAGGGCAACGTTCAGCTAACAATGTTTCATCAGCATCCTTGGCAACGATAGCTTGCTGCCACGTTGGTAGGTTTTTGCCCTCGGCCGTTCCACGAACGCGTTCCTGTAATTCGGGGTGTAAGTGGAAACCTTCAGCAACAAACTGAGGACCAAGGAAAGCATGGATAACGCTGCGGATAACCATGTTCGTCATGCCGAAATGCATACAGGACTTCACGTGTGAGGATAAGCTGTGATGTAAGATGCCCATCACACACACAGTACGGACTCTATTAGAATGGCGCGCTGAAGCGGCATACCTCCTGTATACCGCTGTCCACAACTCTTTTCCGTCGAGCGGCCCCAACTGGCTCCTGTGCTGCTACCACCGCTGTCACAACTTCTGTCTGAGCTTGAGCGGTGCTGCCTACAAGGTTCCCAGGTTGCTGAGTCTCTGGTTCTCTTGATGCAGCAGCAGCTACGGCAGCAGCCCCAACCCTTCCGACTCTTGGCCGCCGCAGCTTAGGCGCTAAGACGGGACCGTCTTCATCATCGCTCAGCACCACACCAAAGCGGTTGGGCTTCCGTGCACCTGGCTTAATACCGTATTCCGACGAGTCAGCGCCCTCGGATGTTGCCACAACTGAAACACTTGCACGGTCGCTAGCAGCTCCCCGGGCCTCTGAGGTTGCAGCATCCACTGCGTCCCTAGACGCGGGGCCTTGCTCTGGTGAGCGCCACCGTCCGATGGCCTCACTGCGTCGTGAAGGCTCTGGCTTTTCCAATTCTGACTGTTCCCCTCGCGTTGTTCGGATCTTCCGTGTCGCAGATGCAACTATTTCATCGCCATCACGCTGTGAGTTTGCTTGAGAACGAAGTCCCAACTCCGCCACCTGCGCGGGCTGCGAAGCCTTCCGGCGGAACCTCGGAACTGGCAATGCAACAGGCAGTTCATCGCCAACGCCCGCATGTTCTTCCCCGGCATGCGTCACCTTGGTGTACACGACTGAGCCTGAATTCTTCTGTGCCTTCTGCTCCTGCGGGACTTCCATCGGCCCCTGCGCCAGTGGCTTTTGTGGCTGGCAGGTGGAAACCGCCTTGGCAGCAGTCGAGGTCACTGAAGCTCCTGAAGTTGGATCCGATGCAAGCGGATGCTGGAATCGGACAGCGCGCTCCAGGCCATGCCGCCTGAGTGCAGCTGCATTGTCGTCTCTCGCTTCAGTCCCCGCATTCTCATGGTCATCATCATCTGATTTTTGTTGTCGGCCAAAAATACGGTTTTGTCCCTCTGGCGGCGATGCTGGCCGACATCCTATGATGCTTGGATCCTCTGCAATTTCAGACCGCACAGCTGTCCTTGCCGGCAACTGGCGCTGCGGCTCCACGGATAAGGCCGGCCTGCTGAAGGCGTCTCCTTCTAAGGACGCATCCGTGTCAGCTCGCCCGCTCACACGCTCGCGACCTTTTAGGGAATGAGGACGCCGGACGCGGATTGCCGCGGCCTCGCTGACCCTTCCATTTTCGTTACCTGCGCCATCCAACGTGGAATCCAGCGCTACCCTGCGGCGGTGGCCGGTGAATGAGCGCTCAGTTGCATCATCATCGGGCGGATCCTGCAGCTGTGGTAGCTGGCCTGCGGCTGTTGCTGCATCGTTAGCCAGCAGCTTGTCAGAACGCTGCCGGCGCTGAACCAATGGCTGCGGCTCCAATTCGGGTGTACTCTGAGCATGTTGGCGCCGAGGAGCTGAGGGCTCCGGAATTGTACCCCACCGGACTTTTCCATCTGATTCTCCTTGTTTTGTAGTCCCTTGAGCCTCCTGGCTCGTATGGGCCTTACGAGCTCTAACGAGTTTGTTATCATCATCATCTGATCCTGCCGCAGCAGCTGCTTGAGCCCGCCGCCTTCTCGGTAGGATGTCGTTAGCACCTTCGTTCTGGTCTACAGATTGCCTATGCGAGTCACCCCCTGTAGCTTCGATATTGCCTACATTGCGCATTGCACCCCGGCGATCAGACTCTTCTGAAGGTCCTGCCAACTGCTGTCCAGATGCACGCGCGCGACCTGCTGAAACGTCGCTATCGATGCCTCGCCCTTCCAAAGCCACAGCCACAGTGACCGATGCTATGGGTACAGCTTCTGAGGTGGTAGCCGATAGGACTACCTTCCCCTCCTCGGCAGCCTGGCTGTGTATGTCTTTGCCCCGCCAGCCATCACGACCCCGTCCTCGCTGGTCCTGCTCAGCTTTAAGCTCCACCTGAATTCTACCCAATAGACCCGAGGAGGGCTGCGGTTGCAGTAGTTGTCGCGAAGGGCCATACTCCGCTGGTGCGACTTCGAGTGCTGGCTCCGGTAATGTACTGAGCAGTTCACTGAATGGCATTAGGAACGGAAGCAAAAGCTCCGGGGGAGCTACCGGTCCGCAGACGCACGCCAGTGGCTCCAGAGAACGCTGCAATCACTCAGCACCGCAGCATATAGCCATGATAAATTGAAAGTGTCCGAATACGGTAGTGATACACACGTCTCATAATCGACAGCGCAGACAGTTTTCTGCATCCATGCCTTGGAAAATCGCTTTTTTTAGGCCCCAACCGTAAGATGGTAACATCTGAGCCTACAGCTAGCGATGCTGCACATGCAAGCTATGCCACCCAACTGTGTCGAGGAACTGCCGCACCTGGATGTCAACCTCTGCAAACGTGCGCAGAACCCTCTCGACCTTGGACACGTAGGAGGCTAGAAAGGCACCCTGGGTCGCGGAATCCTTGCCCGCGGCTCCTCCAGTATTACTGCTGACAAGCCGCATCAGCGATGCTTGCACCTTGTTGCATATAGTCTCAAAGATCGAAAGCACGCCTTGCCGGAGCACAGCTACGGCCTGGCTGGAAGCAATGGACGCCAGCCCCTCTGCCAGAGCTTTCAACTCAGGGATCAACATGGGCAAGCAAGTGAGTCCCGCCGGCGCGGCTGAGGTTGGTGGCTCGTTCTGTCGGGCAAGAGTCCCGGTTGGAAGAGGAGGGGTGTTAAGCAACAATAGGATTCGCGACTAAAGGATTCGCAGCAAAAGTGTATAATTACGTTGCCCTGTTATTCGCACAGCCCTCGGCCAACGACAG
Source organism: Volvox reticuliferus (assembly GCA_019650235.1). Lineage (NCBI taxonomy): Eukaryota > Viridiplantae > Chlorophyta > Chlorophyceae > Chlamydomonadales > Volvocaceae > Volvox > Volvox reticuliferus. Next base: position 4,090,163 of record BNCP01000002.1, read on the forward strand.
GAGAGGAACTTTGACGCTATCCATCTTGCCCCAACGTACTTCAGCCACCGAATATCCTGATCCTGCCCGCTGTGGCAATGCGCGCACACGGCATACCAAGCTTGTCGGTGACATAGGATTTACCGATACATCCGTTCGCATGACCATCAACGGACCCCACGCCAACTGCACCTGGTCAGAGGTGGCGACCTATTTATGCAGACAAGGCCTTCCGCGCACACACCATGCCATGCACCTTAAAACATAGACCCTGCCGTCCCACATATGGCCCTCATAGATCCACAAACCTTTAGCGTGTTGATCCCGCCTGCATATTGGGCCACCTCTACAGTCAGACCGCGCACTTCGGTGAATCCCGACAAGTCATTGTTGTCCCCGCCGTGGAGGGTGACCCCGTGTGACGCGCTGTTTCCAGCGACTGCCTGCAGAGCAGCGTTCGTTGCATCCACGGAGGCAGACGCCGAGGCTTCCTCGTGTAGACGGTGTAGGTGTCGTCGAACAATTGCTACGACGCGAATCAGGCGGATGTGGTGGCGGGTTTACAGGGGGGGTAGTACCACTTATTCCTGTAAAGTGGATCTCAAGGACTCTCCGGGAATACTTACTCCAAACCATTTGACTCCAGCAAGAAATTTTGACGAGTGCATCGAGTTGTGGGGACAGGGAAGCAGGGACATACCCAACGCTAGCGCAAATAGGGCTCGCAACCCCCCACAGAATCAGCTGGCCACCACCCTGCATAATGCCCACAAGGCGGGAGTTAGCCTTTATAAGCGGCAACCCTACCTGCCGATGTCTGAAATCGTAGGATTTCCTCGAAATCCTCCTCGCCGATAACCATGCTTCACACGCGTATATCCTACAGTCATACCTTAAACCATGCAAGCATGTCTTCACTTCCGCAGTCCCAACCGTTTCCCGATAGCTACATACGTTTTCACCGGCCCACCTTCCAGCAGTGGCCAAAGCTCCTCCAGGAAGGGCACTCGAAGAGCCAAGCCGCAGCTGTATTCCAATGCCACGCAGAAAACCAGTGTCAGCCCCACGCACAGGAGCGCGCCGACTGCCATGCCGGTCGCCACGAAGGGAGTCAGCGCGTGGCGGCAGAGAAGGGCGGCACAATGCCGTGCCTCATCCGAAGCCCATTGTACGACAAGCGCTGACACGGGCGGCAGTACTGCTGCCGCCTGAGCGGTGCTATCAGGCCCGGCAGCGCCTGCAGATCTCACAGGACTTGGGAGAACGGCCCGTACATCCTCCACCGCAGCACCGATGGCCAAAAACGTGCGCTGCGCCAGCCCACCAGCGTACTCAACGCCATCAGGGTCGCCACCGGCTGGCTAACAGCAAAGGTTTCCAGCCAGCGGAATAGGAGCGTGGATACGATGCAAGGGAAGGGTCCGATCAATTGGAGTACTCCTAGGCAAAAGAATGCAAGCCGCATGAGCACTTGCATGGAATCCTGTCGCGCGGTGCGTTATGCACTTAGGACGGGACATCAGGACAACATACTCAAATCTCCACGACTGTTCCCGACATCATTAAGAAACCCCACCTGCGGAATGCTGCTTAAGCAAGCACTGCTGGGCTGCGCGAACACGGAGTGAATGGCAACCCAGTAGGGCCTGGGCTGCTTGGCTTGGGCTGACGATAAGTCCGAGGTTCTGCGTGTGCATCCCCGAGGACAAGCTGCTCAACACGTGGCAAAATGCACACGCGGTTATGTGCATAATAAGATAGCTGCACAGGTGCTGTACGTTCCGCAACGCGTATGCAGCGCAAGAGGCAGCCCTGAAACATCGATGAGTGAGAAATCCGGTTAAAAACATGCAGCCGTGCGCCCTACCTGTGGGATGTCAGCCACTGCATACCTGTGCAGCGTGGCGCCGCTCCAGCGTGCTGCTGTTCGTTTGGAGCAACTGGCGCTGCAGCTCTTCAATCAAGATCGCCTTCTGAGCAGCAAGAGCACTTTCAAATGCGTAGCGCCAGCTGGAAAGAGAATCGCAAGTCGCCTGAACAGCACATCGACACAAAAGTACAGTTGCTGTAGAGAGTCCGAATGGCATCACTCGGGACGAATACCAGTCCTGAACTGTCTTATCGTTATCGTGATGGAATTCTATCCATAGCCTCGGCCTCCGGCACCATAGACCGTCTTCTAGCTGGAGGCATTATGGAACTCCGTTTTGGCATGTGACCTAACATTCGGCAAGCTTGCGCCACCTGCGCTGCATATTACTATTCTTGGACTCATGCATATGCAGCCCTGACAGCAATCGTTTCCTCGCCCGCAGCTGTTAATGGCCAGTTCGGCCGTGTAAACCTGTCTACCTGTACTACTACCTGCGCTGGCTGAGGTTTTTAGCTACGTCACCCGTTGCCAAGACCAAAGACATAATCCGTGGTCTGCCCTACCTGGGACGTGAGCTGGGCTCCATCTCTGTCCACAATAGCGATCATATCCCGGCCTGCACTAAGGAGCGATCTGGCCACCGAAACATCATGCTCCGCCACCGCGACCTGCGCAGTCGGTCCAATAAGGTGGACGATGGGCGATTACGAATGTTTGCCCGTCATTATGCTTGCCGTCAGGAGCCTGGGTGCTTGCCATTCCAACACAACGCAGTTCTTTAACGCTTTTTGCCGCTGTAATGCCGCACAGTGATAAAAGGCCAACGGTTATGTTGGTTGCATAACCGTTCCAGAGGAAGGAGTGCAATTACCTGCAAGTCCTGCATCAGCTGTGCTTGCAGCGCAAGGACGGTTTCCCAAGCCGACGGGGCCTGCTGGTCGTGCAATACATCGTCGGCTATTGAGGACGACGATGCAACCTGGGAAAGCGAGGTGAACGGTGCAGGACAGAGTTGGTAACCGGTAACGGTGAAGCTCTGCGCTTACGTATTCCCCTATTTAACACCCTGGTAATGGACATCATGCGCTTGAGCTTGGGGACTGCTGTAAATTCAGGTTATTCCCTACCACCCTCTCGGCATCGCACGTTTCCTCTAGCAACGCATGAACTAACAGCTCGCCCTGATGAATTGTACTCTCTGTGCATTGGAAGTACCCTATGATGAGGGCCGCCACGAACGATTTGATTAACTTGAAGCCCGAACCTCCATCCACCTGCTTTGGGAAGGTAGGTAGGTCCACCAGGTTGGCCACAACCGCCACGCTGCCGGAGACATAGTTACGCAGCTCATCGACGAGGACCTCAACATCTTGTATGTTTCGACTGGCCTCCAAGAAGTCCTTATGATGTGCGTGGACGACTTTTTGCACCTTCAAAACAGGAAAATATGGACCCACATATGGACCCATATTACAATACGTGACCGATTCACCAAGTCGCATAGTAGCTAATGATCTCACCTCTTGCTTGCAGTATTCATGCAACTGCGTAAGCTCATTTCGCGCCTGGTCAAGCTCTTTCTCGGAATTAAGCAGGCATATGAACTCCGCAGGTTCAAAGCCCTCCCGTTGAAACCATTGAACAGCATCATCTTTGCGCACCAATAACTGCCCTGCAATGCTGGCTGTATAAAATCAACGACGGAGTTAACATATACTGTCAAGTGCACGGACACGTACCCGCTTTGCGCACAGAATATCCCTTTGATTTAGATTTCGACCTGTACAGAGAAAACGAATGCCAAGCAGTCGGGTTGGGAGAAAAACTTCGCTATGGAAAGCGTAACTAAAATTTATACAAGAGGATACTTGCTTACATGGGAGCTGAGGTACCTCAAGATGTGCCAGTATTGACAAAAATTATGCGTTGGGACATTATTGCGGTCGGGGACCTGGTTGGAAACTGAATGCAACCGAAAGCGGCGTAACGTCTTGCCTCAAGCATCTAGCTGCCATGTGTCAACAGATTTGTGTAGATATACGACATTCAAGATGATACCTAGTTAGCCTTCTGAAGACATTGTGGAAGGCCAGCACCACCATATCACAAGTGTATCTGCTATCTTCGCCGTCCATCCTATGTGCATCCTACCCCCCTCACCGTGATGGCGTAAGACGGTTTCGCCCGGGCACCATGTGCAATCACAAGAATACCCTGCGAACAGGGCGGTTCCCTCAAGAGAGCCTCTGGTTGCGCAGGCATCCAAATGGGTCCCAGCAGTGTGTGTGTGTGTGTGTGAGGGGACATGATAATGCTGGTGTTACGAAGGCTGGTCGTGTGTCTCGAGGAGGACTGGCAATTTACTGAGCAATGCCAGACTTGTTTGGCCAAATTTAGATGTTCGAAACTTAAAGCAAGCCTGTGATGGCGAGGGCAAGGACCTGCTTAATGACTTCTTCGCCTACTAAATGGGTCTCGATAATAACAAACACATCGAGGCCATCTGAAATAAACCATTCATTTGCGTGAAATAAGGCTGCCCGTGACCAGGCGTACCTGCCTTCCCTATGCGAGAACCCCCCAACAAGCTTGTTGGCCATCCAGGTTTTATCGCAACTCCGACTGAGGAATTGTCCCCTTCCAGCTCAGGAATAGATGTATCGATTTCAAGTTAAACTTGGCCGAACAGTTAACGGAAAGCCATTTTTGAGTGTCGTCTCGTACGTTCACGGTAGGCAGGTTGAGCCGTTCGGGCGCGCCTTCAAATACATGGTCCAAAGCCCAAAGTCCTAATGGCATGATGAAGCGATCACTTCAGTTACGCACAGTCGTCCGGTGTGTATTAGTATTAGAAGCCAGGGCCCTACAGTGTATTATCGTCAGTCGTGCGTCGAAGAGTTTTGACCTGCTATAACACAGAACAGTATTGTCCCTCAAAGATGAGAGTTGGCTATGAATATGTCATTCTCTGCTTTGAAATATAGGCATGCTAGCTGGCTGCGGAATGATTTCCAATGATGGCTTTTACAACTGCATCTAGTACCATAGTGCTAATTTGCAGGTTGAAATGGTTAATGCTATTTTTGCTCATCAGCTGCAAACAATTCAGTTGCAGCCGTCAGGCTCCAATTCGCAATGGGGTCGATTTTGCACGAGCTTTGGCTGTGTCAAACGTTGAGATTATCCTTGTTGAGAACGATTTGTATATAGACTCGTCAGCCTGGGAAGGCCTTGACCTGCCGCTTGTGATACGGCGAAATGTTACCATACGGGCGTCACCGTCTGTAAAGATGCCAATTATCAGTATCAAATCAAGTGATAACTCTGTAAGTGACATTACTGCTAGGAACATGCTTACCGTGCAGGTCAGGGCTCAGCATAAAGCCAGGGTTTTGCTCTGGTTCACGGTTTTGCTCTGGTTCGGCAAATTTTGAACAAGGCCATGGCTCAATTTACATATCCACAGGTCCGCCTTGCGGAGGGGGTGACTCTCACAATCACGGACGCGATCGTTTTGCAGAATAGAGGGCGCCTGGGGATGATGTCTCCGGGCTTGGATATGCTGGCGCCCTGCCCCGCCAACGAAAGCGGCTCTTTCACGCTCCTACAGGACTTACTAATTGTTCATCGTAAGTGGACCCCAGGTCAGAGTACAAGAATTGCATGCTCTGACGTCAGCGGGGCGGAATTGCGCAAATCAGCGCATCCACCATCTTGTCAACCTGTCATGGTCGCATTGCAAGAAACGTCTGATGCATACACTACTGGTCCTCGTCTAAGTCTGACTCTTTCAAACTGGCTGCGGACCTCGGTACCCCGCCCATTAGACGCTCCGCCACCTCTCAGTCGGGCCCTGCGCTCACGCCGAAGATGGGCTTTGGTCCCCGACCCCAGCAACTCCTTACCGTGGCAGAACCTGAGCGTGCTCCTTAGGCTATCATCCCCTACAGCTGTCGTCCCTTCTTTGCATTATGTGAGGATTTCTTAGATGTTGTGGTCGCCTCGGCCTTGCCACCTGCCGCCTGGCGCAGCCCTGTGCCTTCACCAGGAGGCGCAGGTCGAGTTCTTCAGGAATAGCACCCGACCCCCGGCCTTCCCCGGGCGACAGTTGCTGGGGCCCCAGCTGCCACAGCCAGCCAACTGCACCAACAGCAGCTCGGCACCCCTGTTGCAGCGCTGCTGGCCTCTGCGGGGTTTGTATGAGGACATCGCTCTTATTGGACAGAACCCTGATGAACTGGGAAGGCTGCTGCCCACCAACATCTTCATCCGAATGTTGAATGTGCAATATCTTTGTGCATTCACCATGCCAGATGAGTGCATTCAGGTGAGGGTGAGGGAATGCGCATAAGAAAGGGCGCCTGGGAAGAATTTCAGAGGCATAGTGGGATCTGACTTTGGCATCCTGGAAGCCTCATCGTGAGGCGGACGGCAGCCCCGTCTGCCTCTCCGAGCTCCTAGGCACTTGAATACGCGCTCGAGTCGGGTATGGGTGTTTAGCAAATGGCGGCGGCGGGTAAACTTTATACTTTCCATTTGTGGGAAATCGAGCCGCTTAAGAGCACAACGCCCCACCGTAACGTAAACCGTTTCCGCGGAGAAGGGGCGTCTTTGTGGGAAATCTCGTCTGGACATGGGTAAAGCAGTTGACGTAGGGCGGGAAAGAACCATGGATGCATCACGGCTTGTGACGCTTGCCACCGGTGTATTCCCTTCTTTCACCGCAGGAGCTCGGGATGAAAGCGTGCTTTCTATACATGAGCACATTACAGCGGCCGCCTTCGGGAGTAGCCCCTCCTCCACCACCTGTGCCTAAATTTCCGCATCAATCTTTATCTCCTCCGCCCCGTGCGCAATCTGCTTTGCTGGGCGATGTGGCTCAGACGGACAGCGATAGGCAAGATCCGCTGCTATTACCAGTGGTCCTACCCTGCGTGCTAGGAGGTGCGTGGCCGGAAAGAGAGTTGGCATATACAATTCCCTCATGGACGCATTGAGCTGATGCGGATTTTAGCGGGCTGCAAATATGATCTCAAGAGTTTTGGTGTGCACATGTGGATGGGCGCCACGCACGTGGATGGTGCCCAAGACAAACCGACCTCAGCCGGTAAATCCCGGCGCCTGAGCGACGAATGTCCCTCGTGCTGTATGCTAAGTCGCCGCGCCCTGTTGTCCAAACAGGCCTCTTTGTAGCCGCATTGGCTGTGGTCGTGCCGGTGGCCTGGATCACATGGCACCGGCGGCTTCCAAGTCGCTACACCAGCAGGTACGATCAGTGCCGGACCAGGTGGAGGGTCTCGTGGGCCCTGAATGTTAAAAGCTGAAGCGGGTCAATAGAAGTAAAACGGATTGCGTTATCAGAACTCGTTGACCGTACGCTCAAATACGCTCCTGCGCCGCCACCACGTCGACGCCTGGGTTGCACATGCATGGTTGTTCACTGGCCGGATAGACGCCCCCGGCTATCACTGCTGGGTTGACGCCGTATGGGGGTCCCCTGCGCTGCGCTTGCACATCAAGATGTTCTATTCCGATTGGGCTGTCACAGAATGGGCCTTGACCGGGTCGAGACAGGCCAATGCCGAGTCCAGCCACTTATCGTCTGCTAGCTCATGGCCACGTCCCGCGTCCTCGGTCCCGCAGCCTGTTGTGCCCCCCGCGTGCTCCATCTCTCCATCTCTCCATTGTAATGCGTCCCCACATTCTCACATCTGTTGGCGCCGCCTCAGTGGGAAGCTTGCACCCATCCCGGTATGCATTAACGAGGACTCCCTCGGCAAGGGCTGCGCCACGGAATCCCCGGCATTATCTCCGTTCAATGAAAGCAACGAGCGGCCACTACAGTTGCATCTCCGAGGGGGAAAGCCGGTGGACACGGCTGCGACTGCTGGCCCGGTGCGTGCACACGCGGACGCAACACCCGCCTCCAACCCTCAGGTCATGGCGGTCAAGACCGGGACACTGGCTGTTGGTGAGTAAGCTGTAGGAGCATGGCGTTTCCAAGGATATTGTGGGTGGCAATCCCTAGGAACCGACGTTCATTCACTGGAGGACGGGGAATTTGGAAGTACTCTTTTAGCACTTCGACAGGAATAGGCTGGGCGTTCGGTGCCGCACAGAAACGGAAGGCTTGCTTGAACATAAATCGAAAGCCCCCGAGCCTGGTATGAATCTGGATTCGCTGCCCGCCCTCGAATCTTGTTTAATATCTGACCTAATCGGCTCTCCCCAACGTGCGCGCGGTCGATGTTGGCCATGGCACGGGTATGGCGCGATGCGGCACTTGGAAGCAGACTACTGCATCCCTGCTCTGGACGCGCCGTTCATCGTGACGCCATTTACACAGCACCGCCTCGATCTGAAGATGGATGTGCAGTGGGACACAGAGGTGTCCCTGCTGCCGGTAGTGCGAGGACAGGGGTGGGTAGGGGGATGCATCGGACTTGAGGAGTGGAGACGGAGGAGTGGGTGCGGGTGGATGCCTTCGAAGGAGGGGCCCGGCCAGAGGAGGAAGTCTGGGCTTCCCTGGGCTTGATGTACGGGCGGTAAATGGTTGGGGCTATCTTGTCCAACGCTGATAATGACTGCGTTGCTTCGGCCTCCTGGAAGAATATTACCGTGTGCATGGAACCGTGCGCACGAGGCTATCTGGGCGCTCCCGCACGCTGTCATTACAATCCAATAATGCTGGCACAGCGGACACCTGCAGCGACGGTTTAGGTTCCGAACTGTGTGGTAAGCCGGGTGGTATCGAGTGCAACTGAAGCCACTTTAGAACCCATTTACATCCTCTTTTGTAATCATACCAACCTACTCTTCCCCACCTTTGCCACCAATCTGCCGCCGCGCCACGCAAACGTAGGAACTTCGGCCGCGTTGTGGAAGGCATGTATGGCGGCCAGCGTGTGGCGGTGAAGCTGGTTCCCGACCTGTCTCAGTGGAGCGGTGTGGGCGGCCCTGCAGCCCTTCAGAGCTATGTGCAGGAGGTAGAGGTGTTGGGCCGCTGCTCCCACCCCAATGTGGTGCGGCTGCTGGCGGCTTGCGTCACCCCGCCCCGGCTATGCCTGGTGATGGAGCTCATGGAGATATCCCTTGATAAGCTCATACACGCCCGCGGGATCGCGGGGAGTTCGCAGGGCCAGGGGGACCCGCAGGACAGTGATAGCGGCGCCGGCAGTAGTGGCGACCAAGACTGCCAGGCCTTATTGCCGTTGGAAAAGGTGCTCCATGTGGGCATTGAGTTGGCCAGGGGGCTGGAGTACCTGCACCCCACGATCGTGCACAGAGACCTGAAGGTGAAGAAGGAAACGGGGGTACTTGCTCATTGCATTACACCCGTGAGGCTGGGGTCTGGAGGGTGGAGGTGAGGGCTGGAGTTGTGGGGTAGGGGTTGTGGGCCCCCTGAAAGGAAGAGGCGCGTCCTGGGAGCTGCTCAAGTGCTCATCATTATGCACACCATACATGCACGCCATGATTAAGGATCTTGAACCCTAGCGTACAGCTTGCTGCTGTGAGGCAACCATGTAAAGCTCAATGCATGGCAGCAGACGGGGCCATGCGTGTTTAACCGTTGCATGACCCGCTGCTTCCTTTCTGCAGCCCGGCAACGTGCTGCTGAACAACCCGTACGGCCCTCGCCCTGTTGTCAAGCTGACGGTGGGTGATGGTCGTGGTAGTGGGGGAGGGGGTTCTTATCCGGGCCGCCTGGGTTTTGGCCGTCCTCACATGAACAGCAATACGCGGCTGAGGACCTTGGGTTGGTAACCGCAGCAGCGGCTGCTACACAGCGCTGTCACAAACCCTCAATTCAACAACACGTACCGTAGCCTGATTTCCGCTAGTGTGCGGATAGTTATTATAGTTATTATTTCTTATCCTAGGTCATCTGCATGAGCGGGATGTTCCATTCCAGCGTACCTTGGCACGGCAGCTCCCTGGGCTTGTCCGTGTACTGTTTGGGTCGTCCTGATATGCTCAGTATGTGGAGATTGAGCGACCCATTTTACGATTATCGAATGGAATGTGAGAGCTTTCACACAACCTTCAGCTTGCTACCCGTCGCTCATGCAGCAGCAGCTGGGTTGTCATGCTCTGTGCACTCCACCGTTGGGTGTGTGTAATTGACTCGGTGCAATGTGTCCGCTCCACGCGACCCACCCCCTTGCAGGATTTCGGGTTGTCACGGCTACGCAGTACCGTGCTGGTGACCCGGCATCCAGAGGCGGGCACGGTAAGCGCACAAACGGGGAATGTGTGAACGCGGCTTGGGTACGATGACGCCGCGTTGTTCGTATTACCAGCTCCGTGGTTGCAATATGAGATAGCTTCCACGGTGAAATAGTAAGAATGCAAATTACAGGCGGTAATATTAATGATCGCCCACCACACAGGGAGCGCAATCTGGCCGCTTTTAGCAACGCGGTCATTTGTTATCTGCACTCATAAGAGGCGCAGTTGCGGATAAGAAAGTACTGCTGGATATGGGCCCTCCAAGGAGTCCATCATCACAAACATGCATCTCGGTATACCACTACGAACGGCTCCGCACGCCTGCCTGCACATTCCTCCGTTGTCCTCTTGCCCACCTGGGTTTTCCTAGCGCTTGTGGGTTAGCAAGCGTTAGGTGAGGGGCTGGCCACGCCAGACCACTTCGGCTGCATGCTCCCTACACATCAGGCTGTGATGAGGACGGTGGCGTGCCTCATTCATATCCGTGCAAGTCACTATACCGGTCACCGCACCTGTCCGTTCCCTCCCCATTTCCCCCGTACGTGTTACACATGTACGTTCTTGGTCTTCCGTACGCAGCCGCCGTATATGGCCCCGGGTGAGTATCACGAAATGTAAAAAATATACGTGTGATGCCTATATGCGCGTCTTCTGTGGGGGGGTATCTATCAGGCTGGTAGGCGCAATCACGAACACTTCCCTATTGCCTATATCGGCCTGCTCATTGAATCGTGAAGTTGTCCACCTCCGCGACGGCCGCCTGGCCGGTTGGGATTGCGGGCCGGAAAGGCCACTAGTAGAATGTAAAGACGTAGAATGAACAGACCATCCGCGCTGAACGGCATCACATTCTGGCGTCCATAGTTCGTGCCTGAGATGCTGTTTGCTTAGTATTCCTCACCTACGCCTCTACCGTGAGGGTGAGAGGGGTTGTTCCAGAAACTGCTGCACAGTGGATGCCAAATCTCCATTCACCAGGCTCATAAGGTTCGTTATTTTTCATGTTGCCCCATCCCCTGTTTAGAACTGTACGACATCAGGAACAATGTGGTTACGGACAAGAGCGACATGTACAGTCTGGGTATGTCTGGGTACGGTACCGCGAAGTACGCCAGACGTTAGTGCTAATACTATGTGAATGGGGCATCGTGTGCATCACTCCGCATCCGGTGGTGAAACATTGCCGGTCGTTGTCCTGGCAGGAACGATGACATGCAGCTAGGCTATATGGGTGTTCATTAAGCCTAAGCCTTATAACGTAGCACCGTTATCGTGAGAGCTGCAGTCCTGTTAAATGTTGGCCAATTTTGTATGTCTTAGTAGTGGCCCTCCGTTCATACACGGCGGAGCCGTCTAAGGTTGCTTTTTAGGAGTCAACATGGAATGATAATAGGCTGGTTTTGTATTCACCTCAGCAGTAGCAGGATGTGGAGATTCAGGACATGCAGCTGCCATTACCACAGCAGGATATGCAGCCCCCCTCCTCCACACAGCAGGGCCTTGAGCCTGCCCTGCCACTGCAGCAGCTGCAGCAGGGTTTGCAGCCTGCCCTGCCACCTCAGCAGCAGCTGCAGCAGGGGGTGCAGCCCGCCCTGCCACCTCAGCAGCAGCTGCAGCAGGGGGTGCAGCCTGCCCTGCCACCACAGCAGTAGTTGCAGCAGGGGGTGCAGCCCGCCCTGCCACCTCAGCAGCAGCTGCAGCAGGGGGTGCAGCCATAGTAATAAACGATGACCTTTTCATATGCTCTGCACACCAAAGAGGTGTGAAGATGGAGGAACTTCTGACAGTGCAGCAGAACATGCAAGATCTGTGCCAAAAACAAGATGCTCAGCATCCTGCACTGTTGCAGCAGTTGATGCTGAGCATTTTTGGCACAGCTCTTGCATGTTCTGCTGCACTGTCAGGAATTCCTCCAGCTTCACACCTCTTTGGTGTGCAGAGTATATGAGAGGGTCATCATTTATTACTGTGGCTGTTGCACCCCCTGCTGCAGTTGCTGCTGCGGTGGCTTGGCAGGCTGCGCAACCTGCTGCAACTGCTGCTGCGGTGGCAGGGCAGGCTGCATAACCTGCTGCAACTGCTGCTGTGATGACAGGGCAGGCTGCAGGCCCTGCTGTGTGTTGGAGGGGGGCTGCATATCCTGCTGTGGTAATGGCAGTTGCATGTCCTGAATCTCCCTCATTTCAGATTCGCTAGACTCAGCCACGCAGTTTGCCCTCCCTGCTTCACAGGTCCTCTTCCCGGCTGTGCCGTGCAGGTGTCCTCCTGTGGGAGATGCTGACTGGCCTGGTCCCATGGCAGGGTTGTGACCCTCTGGTGGTGGCCTACGCAGTGACCATTAATAGAGACCGCCTCCCTCTGTCCTCTATCGCACCCGCACGCATGCCGCCGAAGCTGCAGCGCCTCATGGAGCGGCTGTGGGACCACGACCCGCTGCGGCGGCCCGCAGCCGCAGAGGTGGTCAAGCAGCTGGCGCTCATACAGCAGAGCTTGGCGTCAGGTTGGGCTGCATTACAGACGCAGCAGCAGTCTCAGGTGGAACCTGAGCCGCAGATTAAACCAGAGCTACACGCACAGCCGCAGTGAGGACCAGGCCAACAACCCCAATCCGTGAGAAGGGGCTCTAGGTCAATGGCAACCAACTTCACGGCTGTTGTCCACCCGCTTGTTCCGTCCACATGGGCTAGTTCCAGAGGTCTGGCTGAGGAGAATGTCAATGCATTGTACGGGGGCCGGGGGGAAAGCTGGGCGGCCCTCGGCCCGAGGAGTGGCCCTCTGTCCACGAGGTGGCCCCGAAGGCCATGGAGCCCAAGGAGTGTCCCGCCGGAGCAAGCCACTGGGCGACAAGATGGGAGGTGTCCACTGTCGGCTGCGTAGCGTGCGGAGCAGGGCGTGTTCATCACCCCTTAGACAGCAGCGCCAGATCATCTACCATATCCCAGTACTTACTGTGTTTCTCCAACAAGATGAAAGTTCAATACATGTGCGTGAGTTCTAGCATGGCTGCCTGGTGGATGTCTGGTGGCGGATTGCCCAATCTATTAACACGAGGGGTCACAACGGCCTGTGGGCTCCCTGGAACAGTCGCGCCCAGGGGCCCATATGGTCCGGGGCCCCGGGGAAATGTGTGTTTGATACCGCAGCGTTCGCATGGAGACGAGCATCTAAGCCTTCAAATTAATTTATAGATGACCCACACATCAGAACGGATGATGTGGCATTGAACTGTGCGCGACAGGATGTGCAGATGTCCAGTGGCCCGCCCTTGTGATTCTTGTATGCAGAGGCGGCAGGGTCGCGGGCTCACGGGGGGGGAGGGAACATGTGACATTTCAAGACGTAATAGCAGCCTGTCACCTAGCATGCTAGATCCGGCGTGGGTGAACTGGATGAGATCAGGTTAGGCACGCGCTCATGAATAAGTCAAGTGTTGTCCACAGTGGCATGCGTGCCGATGACTATAAGCTGCTATCCCCGTGAATTGTAGGGCCGCTCAGACAGGGGACCTGGTGACGGCTCATCTTCATATGCCATGCGTTAATATTCGGTTAATGCCTCGCCGTGTACGCAGTTCATTATTGCTGTTTGTATTGCTTTTGGTGATATGCTGCGACATTTTCCTGCACACTCTAGGTCCCACATGCCCACGAGAAAAGTAGTAATTGATAAGTTGACCCTGGCTTTCCACTTGAAGCGCGATGAACCTATGGCGTGGATTTGGCGATTAAGCGGTCTCATGGGTTGCATGGTTTACTAAGGCACGCGCGTTGCCACCTGTCCTTGGGCTTCACATTTGGCTGAGGGGCTTGCATCGGCGCGGGGACGCCGGCACGGCGATCTGTGCTGACGCGGGCCGGATAAGGAAGGGGGATGTGCACATGCGTTCTGGGTTCGTGTCGATGCAAGTGGTGGTCTGGTTCACAAGCGAAAGCGGTAATACTCCTTACAATGTGCCGACGCTTGCAAAAACAATGCACATGCGTCCTGGGTTCGTGTCGATGCAAGTGGTGGTCTGGTTCACAAGCGAAAGCGGTAATACTCCTTACAATGTGCCGACGCTTGCAAAAACAATGTCGTAGTACTTCCTGGAACGTTAACGGTACCAACATGTAGTAGCACTCAGTAACGACAGATTTGAAAATGATGTGTGTTAGGGGCATGTTTCGTTGTTTTCTCCCCGAGAGAAATTAATGCTGTGATTTTCCCAGCAGCATATGCGCTCGGTGAAGTAGGTAGTAGGTAGCGATAGTAAGCCTAACCCACTCGTCCATCTGCGGATGGTGCGAAGCGCTGCCTTAGCAAGTAGCTAACTTAGCTTGTAATCTGACAAGTTAACGTGTCACGCGTAAGGGTATTTTCTGTGCATGTGCGTCTGCATGTTTGATATGTTGCGCCTCCCCATTGTCTGCACTCGTGTATCAATTACGCGGGAGACGGTGCGGTTACAGTTGGTTCGGGGCCGCACACGAATGTCCTTCTCGTCCGGAAAGGGTGGTCGGGCGAAAAGAGGAGGCCATCCGAGTCGCCGGAGTGGGGCATGCAGCGCCGTTTACGCTGTCAACAAGGACCCCTCAATTTATTGTAACGACAGCAAACGGGCCGCTCCTGCTGCACCACGGGTCGCAGGTCCATCCATCCACTGCACAATGTGGATTGAAGGTGGACGCATGCGCCTCCTACGGCGCTATCATGACATCATGCGCAATTGTCATGGGACCAAGTGATCGTTTACCGGGGTGAATGGACGGGGCTGTGATGGGCCTGAGGTGGGTAACCGAATGCGTGTATGTTTGTGCAGCTCTTTACCCTGGCGTCGTTTAGGGAAGAGGACAAACGACCACCAGGAGACGGCGGCACGGCAGTTGCAACCAGGAGTCACCCCTGGTTGCAACGATGAAAATGTTCCAACTTCCTCTACCATTACCAGCATAATGCATAGTGTAAGTCAGCTGCGAAAAGTGATCCAAACACATATCGAGGCAATAACGTAACTCGTGGGGACAAGGTATCGATCACTTGGAAGACTCTTCTGGTGAGGTACCGGTAACTGCTGGGCGACTCAGTGCAGGATGGTTCCATGGCTTTGTCGCTGTCCTTTGCAGCGGAACTCACTGCAAACAGACACCGCATGCATTGCATTTGATGGCTTCAACCGGCCTCTGCCAGGCACGGAAGCCGTGCGGGTATGGTGCGATTTAGGCGCGAACGCAGCCCATGGCTGCAATACGCCCCGTGAAAATGCGGCAGCGGTGGGAACGAGGGATGGTGGAGCAGGGGAGATGTATTGGTCGGGAAAGGGGATGTGGATAAGGGGGACGGGGGACGGCTTTACAGCGACGGCCACTGCTATCCAGCACCACCATCCACCAGGGGCCTTAAGGAAAATAGACCTACTGGCGGACGTTCCCTGTCTGACTGACTGACGTTTCCTGGCCATCGTATATCTTATCAGCATTGTCCGCCGGTATCCCAAAGGTCCCGGCACATTTTCACCACCGTGAGGCCCACCCAATGACAAGCACCGCAACAAAAAGCACACAGTTCGTTCCTCGGGCCGAAGGCGCTATTTATCTCGACGAGCCCTAGCAACATACAACCCGCATGAAGTCGTTGTCGCCCAACAAGAGCAACCCCCCGGCCTTAGGCGCGTGGAAAACCTTGCCGCTTGCATTCCGGAGCCGCTCTCAGCTGCTGAGAGGCTCTAGCAGGCTTTCATAAAACTGGTTGAAGACGAAGGGCTCCAGATTAAGTTCCAGCGCAGAGACCGGGTACGGCACCTCGAAGGCCGTCAAAACCTGGTGAAATGCAGGTGAAATGCATCGGAGGTGCCGGCTGACAGCGGCGGCTAACAGCACCGAGCAGACTTCAAAGACGAATATAATGGCAATCCAAAAACTTCAAAAGATCTCGCATTACCCCCTGGAGCCTTCAAGCGCCATGGCTTTGATGTGGCACATGCGGAACACCACCTCACCTAGCACGTACGGCAGGTAGGCAATACCACGTAATTACGGTTGACCCTGCACGTACCTCGGGGTGTACAATGCCGAACACGCCCACTTGTGTGTCACCCGAAAAAATTGCGGCTTGGCGGCCGGGGAACATGGCCGGGTCGGATGAGGGAGACCAGTGGTACGTCACAGGCGATCCGGCGGCGGTGGGATCCTCTGCAAGGGAAGGTAGAATGCGTCAGTGTAGGAACCGACATGACAAAACTGTCCGGTGCCGTGACTGCAGTCAATGCCTGCGGAATGGAGTTAGTGTATCTTATGCTTCTGCGGCGTACACCTTTGTATCATACATTGGCCCCGCCACCAGTCTCACAGCCAGTACGTGCCGAAGCTTCCCTGTCCCAGCAAACGTTTTACAACAACGCTAAACAGAGGATGGCTTCATAGGGATTCCGTACCCTTGTACGGCACACCGAGCACTTCCATGACTCGGTTTAGCAGCCCATGGATGACCTCGAAGCCGCTCTCTTTGGCACAGTAGACTGCCACCAGTCGCCGCTCATTGCGAGCCCCTACCTGCAAGTGTGGGTCGAACAGGCGGTGGGCCGAGCCAAGTTCGCTGAACGAGTGCGGCACCATATGCCAAGGAAGCCGGGTCACACAGCATGAGGCGTATCGGACGCGCGAAGGTCCTAATGAAGCGTACCAGCGCGGTCAGGCCCGTTGAATATTGAGCCCTCCAAGCCCTACATAAGCCCAGAACCAAGGGGGGCTAGAGCCTTGCGTACTGTCACAAGTTACCGTCATCCGTTCCCCGCTGTAATCCGCGGTTTTGAGTTGGCTCCATTGGAGGTGAATTGCAGGTGAATTGATGCTCCTTTGGAGCGGCGCGATTCGATGTTCCCCTTTGCACCCATGGTGAGCTTACCGATCGTGAGGAGTCCAGCACAATGGCGTCGCTGACCTCGAACAACTTAATGGGGAGCGCGTTGTCCTTGTTTGCGGCCAGGGTCTTGAGGGCGGAGCTCAGCAGGCTGGTGCGGCATACCTGAGGGAAGGAGACACGCCACGGGTCGGGAGAGGGCCAGTCCGTGGGCGAGCATTGGGCACACCGTTAAGGCAACTCAGTACGAGCGAGAAGCGGCTGATGCAATTGGAGGCGAGGATAAACACAGCTGACCCGCCCGCGGTCTGCGGTATACGAAGCTGCAGGAACTATTCCCCCCTGGGAGTGGAGCTGCTGGGGTGGCGAACGTGGACCCGCGTATCTGTGTAAGCCTTCTCCGCAAGACTAAATTGACAATCATCCCTCCCCTCCCTTCCCTGGAGTGTGTCAGGAAGAAAGCATCCCGCCCTGACGAGACGACCTACTCGCTTTCCCGAAGACCGCTGCGACTGGCCCCATAATAAACAATAGGAGCAACCAAACACGTCCAGGAAACAGCCAACCGCCTACTTCGAAATCGGCCGTTGCCGGATTTCCGATTTCAACCGCAGTGTTGCCGTCATCAGGCCGCCGCATGAGCTCAAAATTCTCCGCATGGGAGACCAGCGCCCTGCAGCGTCCCCGCAGGATGTTGGGTAAAATGACAGTGAACGGTTGAAGGATGTGCGAGATGGATGAGCTGAACCGGGTGCTGAGCCGAAGGACATCAGCTGGTCCGTCTTTTCCAAATTCCCGAATGACTCCTCGGCCCACTAGGATGCCGTTGCTTGCCTTCGGTTGTGCTACTTCAAAAATCCGAACTGATGACGACAGCTGCCATTGGCGTACATGGCATACGAGGGAGGAAAATCTCTATGTACCTTTGCCAGGATCCCTCTTCCTGCATTCACCCTTCCCTCCACCGCACCCCACTCATCTGCCCCAGCCCACCCACCAGGTGAGCACCTCCGTAAATCCCGACATGGCGATCTCTGCACGAAGCAACTCCGTGAGCTGGTTCAGGGGCAGCTCGCGGCCCTGGGTGGTAGTTGGAGGAATCTGCAGCGAGGGGGAAAAATGGAACGGAATAAAGAAAATGAAGACAGGGCCGGAGAGGAGAACGGGCGCGGGACTTCGCCGGATCTCCGATGAACATCGGACTGGAGATCGGAGGCTGGCAAATGAAGCGCGGCAAGTGCGACAACACTTCGACCTGTACACGCGGTGCCATCTAAGAATGAGACCGAACGACATCTCTCCTCGCCTTCGAACCACGAACCGATGGGCTATGGTTGCCCAGCCTTGCAAAGAGGCTCTTCTTCAACATCGCCCCAAATTACGCCACCCCAAATGATAGACTCCCAGTTTTGAGTCGCCGTACTTCTCCGGCCCTGCCTGGCCAAGCGCTTGTTCTCCACTTCAACCGGCACACCAGCCCTAGAGGCTCACCCGCTTTGGAATGTTGTTGTATCCGTGGGCGATGGCCACGTCCTCCGCCACGTCGCACGCATGCAGGATGTCCGATCGGGTGGGGGGCACTTGCACCAGCAGCTCCTTGCCATCGGGTCCGAGTTCCGCTGCTACCTGGCGGATAATTTGCACACATGTTCATGTGTGCGTCTGGACACATAGCGAATTACCAAATGCAGTGCCCAGCGCCCCAACATCACCCCGCCTACCCCGCAACGTGATAACAACGATGACCCCTACTTGCTCCCGGTGAACCTTAAAAAACACCAAAACCAGAAACATCTACCTGCATCTTCGTCAGCAGCTTGACGATTTCCTCTCCGGGCAGTTGTAGCCCAAGCAGGCTGTTCACATAGTCCGTGGTCAGGGTCAGCGACCGGTAAGACAGGTCCGGGTACACTGCATGCACATAGAGCCCGCAGCGACAAGTATAATTTGCGTAATGACGGATTGGCATACGACCGTGTGGCTTCGCGCCCTTTGGGTGTGTGAGACCGGGATGTAAACCGCCAACAGCACTATCGCAGCACTCCCGCATACCGTCCCTCCGCAAACACACCACTGCTCATGCGCCTGCCTCCTGCAACGATGGCACCAGCGCGCACAGGTGCCGTGTCGGGTCCAGGTGCCAGGGGCAGGGCACCCGCACATCGGAAATGATCACCTTCTCGTTCAGAGCCGGGCCAGACAACGGCGGTGCTCTCACAGCTCAACCTGCCGATCCGCTCTGTGTACTAAGATGAACATCCTAGCGATCTTCATGGTCCCACAATCATCCGCCCAGCCATGCATTTGGCCTACATAAGTCGGCCGTAAGCCTGAAGGCGTTTGCTGACCGGCATGCACCATGTGCACTCACATGTTCTGTTCCCAAGCGCGTCCACCACCTCCACAGGCTCCACCTCGAAAGGGGTAGACGCGTACTCGGCAAACATGGTGACAACCGTGTTGAGAACCACTTTGGCCTTAGTCAGGTCGGTGGCCGTGCACTCGATGAACACGTCTTGGGTGTTCAAGGCGATCTGAGCAGGGAGGGGAAGTTGAGGCCGCGAGATGGGGAGGGCAACATGCACGGTGATCAGTACATGACGTTAGAACCAGTGCAGTGCAGTCTGCCAAAGACGGCAGGCGGCGGTGGTACAAACCACCCGAGGCCACACAGGAAAACATTGCACACGCGTGGTTCGTCAACGCAGGCGGGCTACGTATCTGGCAGGAATGGGATGGGCGGGTCCTGGATTCGCACTAAACGGCTGCCTGAAAAAGGCGCAAGGAAGGCCGATCAGGTGCCAAGTCAAGCCTCCACAGAAAGTGCCATCCGTTAATGTGTTCTCGAATGCCGTCTCGAACTTCCGTCCGCTGGGGCCGTGTCCTGGCAATGACCTTAGAGACAATCGCGCTTATTCGTCCATTTCCGCTGCCCCCCCTTAACTGCACGTACCGCCGAGTGCGCTCCATTGATGATAGGTGGAAGGGAAAGAACCACGCGGTTGGCGTCGTACAATACGGGATATACGACGGACGAATGGATTATGGGCACAAACTTCTTCAGCTTTTGGTCGTTCTCCAAATAAAACTGTGGGACGCAGGGAGAAGGGGGGGGGTAAATCAGTTTGGCAACAGGAGAGTTAGTATTAGACCGGGCGACCTTTTCGTGGGGAAGCCTACTTAAGCCATACTAATGCCTAAAGCACGTGAGGCTTGCCAGCATGGGGAAAACGGCAGAGCTAATCGCAGGTTCTGGAGCCAAAAACCAAGGTATGGGTTGCTACAGCGGGACATGTAAATACACTGCTTTCGGATGCATCACACCCGACACGGTCGGCCATTACGAATGACAGCATTCCGCGGGGGGTGGGGGGGTGGGCGGCGGAGGTCGCGCGCACAGCCACTCCGCTGAACAGCACGTCGAACCACAACCGACCGGACACTTGTTCTCCCGACACCTTCCAGACAGCCCGCCTGCCTGCATGAGCTCCTTGGCATTAAATTCGCGCGTCTGCTTGAGCGGCACGAACTTAATCTCCTCGGGTGGAAGAGCCTCGTACGTGAAAGGGCCCTGTGGTCCGCAGCCAGACAGGCGCAGCCGGGAAACCATTCACGGGGATCGGCATCAGTGACTTGGTCATTAGCAGTCCCAATTAACCATGCCGGGAGGGCACGTCTGCAGTATCTTACGTAAGACACGCAACATCGTTAATGCGGAATCACCCCGGCAACTAATCCGTCACATCATCAACCAATCAATCAAATTAGGTCAGATGGGTTAGACCTTCAGACAGCCACACGTTTCCAATGCCACATCATCGTCACCAGCGGCAACTAATCCATTCACAAGGTCTATGACCACCTTCACCTGCGAGAGCTGAAAAGGTCTTTCATGGTGTCGACCACCTTTGACTGTGTGGTGCTACATCAGGACAAGGTGCCGCAACACACACACACACACCCGTCACGTTGCGGCCAAGGCTCAACGTCTCGCGTACAAACCCCATTTTCCTAATCATGCCTTCTGGAGTACGCAGTGCCATTCTGCAAGATAGCAGGGACATCCTAGCAGGGACATCCTAGCAGGGACATCAATTTGGCACTTCAGAGCCCCTGAACCGGCCCCTCACACCGCCAGCACCCACCTGGATGGTGGATAGGTCGTGTGTGCCAATGGCTACCAAGGTGCGTTGCCGGCAGAGGTTCTGATGCAATTTATCCTGCGGTGAGGAAGCGAGGGCGGCTTGCATACTTAGTTCAGTAGTGCTCTTTGTGCCCTTTCCCTTTCTTGTTGTCCTCTCACCGTCCCCTTAGCTCCCGTGTTTGCGATTCCATGCGGCGTTGCTGTGGAAATAGAGAGATGTGGGCGACCAGGTAAATAGGCATAGATTTAGGTAATCACGGCAGCTCTCATGCACTAATGCACTAAAACCTTGCCAAAGCCTCCAGACGATTCTCTCTCGCACTACGATCCGTTCACCAACGCTAGTTACCCTACAGGCGGTGCAGAATGGGAAGCTATAGGAGCATCGCCCGCCCGGATTCATCACACAGCTGGTCGCGTAGCAAGTCTCACCTGCAAGTCGATGAAGGAGTTATAGCGGGCAGGGTCGAACTTGACGCCCCGCAGCACCGCACACACTACAAAGGGCCGGACCAGGGCCGTCTCTGGCTTGACGACCATCTGCAAAGGCTGCTTGCCTGCGGGAGACGGAGCGAAACGGGACTAGACAACGGCGATCAGCTGATGGCAAAAGTGTTAAAAAGATAACAATGTGACGGGCCCCGGTGGAGAGGGGTCGTGTGCGACTACCAACCGAAAACCGTTGCCTCTGCCCGAACTGACCGCTTCATCGGGGCCACAAACCGACTGGGCATGCAGGTTGGGCTACGTACAAAGCACAACCAGAGGGACTCTGTGTATGTTTGTCAAACGCATCCGAGCTGATATGTGTCCACGAAAGCTACGAGACACGTATCTGATCAACGCATTCCCTCAGGAACAACATATGCGCGCCGATTAAGCCGTGCTGTGCCTCTCACGTGCGTGCCAACATCGTATGCAGCCGCAGCCTCCCCTTCCCCGGGCTTATTACAGAAACGATGTACCTGTCATGTCTGCCAGGCGGTACTGGGGGGATGACTGCGTCCCACGAAAGATGTTCAACGCGCGCGCAATGCCCTAGCGAGAAGGGACCCATGCGGAGCGATATTAGTACTCAGGTCATCATAAGTATCAAATGGACCGGATGCCTTGTGAGAGGAAGATAGCGTTACGGGGAAACGCCCGAAGGATGTGCCTACTGATAGCACGGTACATGTCATAGGCGCACGCTCATAGCTCAGTAGTTGGAAACAAGCACAAGGGACGCAACTGCCGGGATAAAACACAGCGTCGCATGCCACTGAGTCAGGCCGTGCCTATGTATGACCCGCCACCGCATGCCTTCTCCAGCCCTGCTGCGGGTTTTTTCAGTTCCGGATATAGGGCCCTTGGGGCGAAGCTCCAGCCACAATGACTGTCCGTTCGCTGCCGCCCGTTTGGACTAATTTCATCGGTGTCGCCAGCCAGGGCCATGTCCGAACCAGCCAAACACCCCACAGCTTCCTCGCCCCTTATCCTTGCCTACAACCTCGCACTTCTGGGCGTACCTCGACGCATAGCATGTCATAGCGATTGGCTGGAATATCGATTTTATAAATGACTTCCTCGCTGGCCGCTGCTGCCTCTGCAGTCAGCTTGCTATCACCCCCTTTGGCCACTGTGCTGGCGAGCTCCTTTCGGAGCATCTCCTTCTCCGAGGTCTGAAGGAATCAACAAGGATGGCGACAAGGCAAATGCGAGTATGGCGAGGTTAGGAATGGCCCAAAACCCGAGTCATGCGTCTGACCTCACTTGACTGGACCCCGCTGCCGGGTTCGCCAACCCCGTGGCCCCATGCCTTACTTCAAAGTGTCCCCAGCCAGGAAAACATTGCTATCTTAGAACCCACAACGCGACCATAAATTCTCAAGCTGCAAACCTGCCCGAATGCCTATTCTAACGGGAGACACAGAAGAAATTCGAGCCGCCATTGCGAGTGATAATCACACATTAGCAGTGCTCTTGGTGCGCGCAACGCACCACGTCATCGAGCTCGATCCCGTATTCAAAGCAGAGCTGGTCGAACTCCTCATCCGCTGCATCCGTAATAACGAGGCAGGTCAGGAAGATCTAATCCGATCTAGGAAAAAGAAAACACTTATCAAAATCACGTATAATACGCCTAATGTTATTCCTCTACGTGGGTTTGCCGCCGCCGTAACTTACTGTAAACCTTCCCTAGCTTCTCAAAAAGCTTATCGCGGTTAACTCCGACCGTCGGCATTTGTAGAGCCGGAGAGATAAATAGTGATCTGCAAAGGTTTGTGCGGAACTGATACGCTGGTCCGGCACTTAGACGTCCTAGCTTGCTAGGCACAACTCCCTGAGTAAGATGTCGCAAGCTATACCGAACGAAGGATGAAAGTAAACGTAATGTCATGGACATTAAATTAGTAGTTGACAGGATTTATGATATGTCAATGCATGGCGAGCGCCGTGAAATGTGTTTCCTTTCGCATGGCACAGACAAGCAGCCATACAACCATTAAAAATAAACATATTGTAACATTCCTTACTTCGTGCCATTTTATTCCCATGATACCGAAACGCGAGCGATTAAGTGTACCGACAGTCGCGTCGTCGGAAAATGTAACCGAGGAGTCAAATGCGCGCATCTTATGACCTTCCAAAACTGTTTAAGAGTGCAACCCTCCCCTCTGTACCACGGCGGAAGCAACCCGTGCCAAAAGGTGAATGCACACGAAACGCAGAGGGACATGTTATCATTACAGGTTTTCGAACATCTGGGTGGCAATACGTTGCAACACGTGTCGGACTGCACCTGGGGCCCTCCTTGCTTTACACAATAATCACGAATGCATAACAGCATCTGTACCACGTTACAGATGGCTCAGGTGCCTACTCGCAGACCTCAAACCTGCACAATGCCGCAGACCTGCACAATGCCAAAACGAGCTGCGTCGCCTCTTGTGTATTCGATGGACACGTCCTAGTTTCGCCGTATCTCCACGTCATTTCGATGCCGCAACGGACAGATTGCCCTCCAGGGCGACGTAGAAGAACTGCCGTATTGACCCACAGGCCTACAAAATCAGACGCAGTATGATAACTTTGTAGACAGGAGGTTCGCGACATCACTTGACGCAGGCAAGGCACAGCTGCTAGCATGATGGCTTTAGCTATTCCAAAGCTGCGGCTGCATCGTGGTCGCAGTCCATATTCAGGAAAACCATCAGGATACCGGAGTGGCACGATGACACCACCTTTCATCATCGCGTTAGCAAAAGTCATTATGTGTAATCTTTCGGCGTTGCCTACATGTCGGGCTTTTCCCTGCTAGGGATATGCAAGGCAGCGAATGAATGCTATGTATGCTATGTAGCGCGTATTGAGCCTCTCCTCCCCTACTTCCCTGCGTGTCCACCGTCGGACGCCGTTTTATGTTGTAACATTGCATGTGCAACCCCTCCAGCGGCGCTACGATCCCCCACTCCTTAGACAAAGCAGCAATTGGGCGCATGCATTTACCTTGGGGTAGTCATTATGGCGCCGCAAGATGGGAGCAATAGGAAAGACAGGAATGATGCGATCCGTGATCGGCCCAGCCGCCTCACCATCGTTGACTCGAGAAGGCTATTGCGGGCTTGTCACAGGACTCGATACAACCATGTCAGATGAAGCATTTTTCGCGCCCCGTTAGGATTTTACAAGTTCACCTGTAGCTAAGGACCGGCCTGCTATAAGATGGCGGGGCATATGCATCAACCCCTCGAGGCATACACGCCAGCCAGCTAGCGCTTGCTACGATCCCGCCTTGTATCAGACGCATGTTTGTCCATGACCTGCTCAGATAACAAATCTTCGTCAGCTCATTGCATTCAGCGTCCGGAGACATAGCATCTGTGGCTACGCACTGGATATTCCTAACGTTGATGCCAAGTACCAGGCACAATACCATCAGAATTACGCACGCACGCCCCATGAACAATGACTTAAGTTTCACATTAGTTGCAAAAATTAAGCAAATATAGTTAATCTACCTGCAAATAATGTGGACTTTCACTTAAGAAAACATGGTTCAGGCTCCATACAATTATTTCTTCAAATGACGTTCCCTAAGAACCAGGGAACGATTGCACTAGGATTCGGTTTCAAGGGTGAAGGATGCCCCGTTCCTCGTCTCCCGCCATGATGCTACGACATAGCACCGGTATCATTTATCCCGTCCAACCCTCGGCAAGGCACCGCACCCAACAAGGAATTTGTGTGCAAAGAGCTGGGCCAGCTCCGCCTCGACCCTACCAGCAAGTCGTGCTATTGCCGTGGCGCTGGTATCCACCCGTAACCCGTGCAAGGGATGCTGCGCCCCTTCGTTCTTCAAGAGGACAATACGGCGCACATCTTTTATCTTGCTCGCATGCATCCATCCTCACAGATCTTGCAGCAGTGACGCTAGCTGCCGCATCTTATGAGCGCTGCTTGCCTTCTGACGTTCTACAGCTTCAAGCAGCTGCCGCATCTCATGTTCCACCTCCGCGACGCGTGCACCCAGGCGCGCCGCCTCTGCACCACGTGCTGCGGCCGCCTCGTTCGCTGAAGCCACCGCACGCCGTTGCTCCTCGAGCTGCAGGGCTGCGTCTTCGAGCTGCGCGCGCGCGTGGTCCAGCTCCGCCATTAAGTGGTCTATGCGGCTGCCAGCCTCCGCGAGCCTCGACTCAGCCACAGCACGGGCTGTCGCCACCGTGGTTGCGTCGGAGCGGGCCGCATCACGTTCATCCCGCAGCATCTGAGCGCGCTTCTCAAAAAGGACTGCAATGATCCAAAAGCGGAAATAAAGAGGCTAAGATTGAGGCGCGGACATGACTGTTGGTCTTCGAGCCGTCGGGCTCCCACAGCTGGATTTAAGCAGCTCCCCGCTGGTATACAGAGGACATTACAACGTCGTATACTGAAGATACGGCTTCTATCATGCTCACGCCGCTTGTACGGCATGTGAGCTGAAAAATAAAAGTTTTAACACAGTGAAGTATTGACGATAAGAAACGTAATCTGAAACACAGGGCGTCCACAAAATCACAGGCAAAAAAGCTGCAAGAATCTACGCCTGGTACGGACAACTACGTGTTAATTAAGTACATAAGCTTTAGTCCCCCACCTGCCCGGCTGCTATCGCCACCAACCAGCCTCGTCCCAGCCGCACAAAATTTGCAGAAGTCGCTTAATATACATGAGCTGCAGGTGGAGATGCTCGTTCTGTCCCTGTCCCGGCCGGCCAATATGCAAGGTGGCAGCAGTGGAAATTGAACCCACTCGTACTTACCCTGGACTCGGTCCACCTCCTCCTGCACATACGTAAGCATACGGTCCTTCTCCGAGATTTGGTCCATCTTGGTGCGCAATTGTCCCTCCAGCTCCTTCACTCGGGACTGGGCTTCTGTCAGCTCCACTCGAGCTGCTGCTGCAGCGGACTCCGCCGCCTGTGCCTCCTGCCTGTAAGCGCAAGAGTGCAGGCCAGAGGCATGGTGCCGTCAATTCACAAAAGCTCAGTTTAGAAAGCGGAAAAGCGACGAGGCTTCGGGAAGACTGCGGGCCTTAACAAACGTCTTCAGGAAGAAATGCGGTGCGCTCCAGATTTACTGGCCTTGTGGCCTGTGAAATCTTTTCTACTGAGGGAAAAGCACGCTGCAGGTGGCGGACGGTTGGTTGCGGAGCCATAGGGTGTCGATATTCCACATACAAACCTGAGCTGCGTTTTCTCGCCATCGCTCTCTTCATCTTCGTGATCGTGCTGCTGTTGTTCCCGGGCCAGCGCTGCCTCCGCCTCCTCAGCCGCCCGCCGAGCCTCATCTGCTTCCACCTGCAGTACCAATTGAGCGTGGGCGGTATTTTGCTGAGAAGAATGCATGTGATCGATCGATCGCTTAAGTAGAGTTTGAAACGACTGGGACATCGTACAAGTCGTTGCGTCCCTAGGCATGCACACAACCTGTTGCATATTACTGCAGGAAATGTGGAACTCCATCTGCAGCCATCGCGCTGTAACAAGCAAACACGATATGCGTAGCTCTAGTTCACGTAGGTCCCTCTCCATGAAATCACGAAAAGCAACACACCTGCAGATCGACAATTTCGGCCTTCAGCGACGCGATGGTGTCATTGGCGCTGTCTAGCATGGCCACCTTGATCTGGGCCAGGGAAAGAGGGTGCAAATACACAGGAAATCTTACGAAATCGCAAGGATTGCACACGGCAAAAAAGCGGTGGTAAAGTTGGAGACGGGAGGAGTTCGGGTCGAAACGGCGGGTCTCAGGCATGATCGCAAACGATCCAACACAAAATAGCTGCCCAGCTATCTGGAAGGCGCGAGAAGCAGACGCTTCAAATACCACGACCACTAGCGCAGGCTGGTGATGTTGTGGCACCAAAACTATCCATAGGTCATGTCATCCTGGACAAGCGCGGGACTACCCCACCTACCTTAACATTGTCCTGTTGCGCTGCCACCTCCTGGCGCAGCTTCTCCGCATTAGCTTCAGCCCTTCCAATATCTTCACGAGCTGACGCTAACAAAGCCTCTGCCGATCTAACTCGCGCTCCAAGCTCCTCCGTCGTGCGGGTGGAGCTCACCTGTTGAAGGTGGCCGACGGATGGCAGTTTATGCGAACAATTACAGGCGGCGGTCGCCGGAAGGCATACCTATCTACTTTGCGAAGTGGAGAATAAACGGGCAGTGGGACACTGACGAGCAGAGGAGGGATTTTAAAATGGTTAATGCGCCGAATTGTTACGCGGCGGATGGATATGAGTTCCAGCAGTTGGAATCCATGACACAATAGGAGTCGGAAAAAGGGCCCATGCTGCACATCCTGGTGCTGCCCGTGACCCGCGTCGCCCAGGACACCCAGTCCAATGCGACACAGGTTTTTTTAAAGGAGCTTGACTTGCCATTTGCAAATTCTTGAGACGAGGTCCGCTGCTTTCCAAGCCCCTCCCTGCCTATTGTTCCCCATCCACCTGCAGCTCCGCGACACGACGTTCCGCCTCCTGCCAGCGGCGTCTGGCGTCCTCCAGCTGCTCACGATACATGTCCCGTTCTGAGGCAGCTCTCTTCAGATTCAGGTTCTCCGCAGCCAGTGCATCGAAGGCGTCGGGACGATACGCCTGCAAATATCAATGTGACAAGCTTACTTGCACTTCAGGCGACGGGTTAAAACCCCGTCACTCGGGGCATGGACGGTCACGTGATACGTGCATACACGGCATTAGCGTGTTAGCACGGGTTAACATGTTAGAGAACGCGCATGCATAGTCAGTAACCACACAAGCAGTAACCAAAATCTGGCCCCTTCCCACTGTCAGTGGAAGCTTCTGGGTTCGTCATATGCAAATCGGATACATCTATTGGCACATGGACAATGTAGTGGGAGCCGAAGCTCGCCATTGACCGTATGCTTCTACTATATGTACGGGAATCTGGCCTTACCATGCACGACATAGGACGGCGGTGCCTTCATCCTACCCAAAGAAATAACCCCTAACTCACCTTCATTCGAGCAGCAAGCGCCTCCTTTTCCCGTTGCAGCGCCTGGATGGCAGCCTTCTGCTGCTGCACGACGGATGTTAAGTCTGCCACCAGCGCTTCGCCCTCCCTCTGTTTAGTAGCTGCGGCCTACATTGGCGCACAAAGTATGATTCTCAAGGGGGCATTCCAGAATACCACTCGCACATGCACGCACGATAGTGGGGCATGCATGCCTTGGAAAACCTATCTACCTTATACTACGCTCCGACTCCTTCCGCCATATGTTGACAGAATTGTTGATCATAATACGTTTGCTAGTTAGCAACAAGCAAATGCTGATGCGAAGGCCCTCGCATCTTACCTCCGTGTAAGCATGGTAAAGACAATCCCCTCGCAGACAAAGTCCCCATCCACATTCGGTCGATATCAAAGGGCGGCTGACTTGCAGCGCACCTGCAGCGCAGCGCGCAGCTCGCCAGCCTCTGCCTGTGCTGCCTGGAGCAATTGCTGCACGGCGCGCTGTTCCTTGTCACTCTCCTGCGCATGGGAGGGAACCGTGTATGAAGACAGTCACACTCCGGCGGCGGGACGGGCAGTGTTCATTGCACCATGCTTCCGCACCTGGTTGGATGCGGTTTTTGCCGCGGTTGTGCACCCCGACAGCCCAACCCGAAGCAGCCCGCAGCACCCACCTTGAGTGCAAATTGCAACTGCACCTTGAGGAACGCAATTTGCTCCTGCAAGCCAGTTCGCTCCTGCTGCGCCTACGTGCGATGAACAGAGATGATTGCGTGACAGGACAAACGGGGGGGGGATTTCTTGACTTGTCCTGTGAAACACGCTAGCCCGAACCAGAGATTGGGCCGCAGGGAAGCTGCAAGTCGCATGTATGTACGCAAGACGCAACCCAGTTCTTGAGGTAAAACTAACGAACCTCGTCTAGATCGCCAAGAGGTTCTGAACTGCATAACTGCAATATATGTACCGTTCATGTTCATTTGGTAAGCTTAATACGTTTAATATGTACCGTTTATCAGTACAGAAAAAAGATAATCCTCGTAACGCATCCTCCCACCTGCAGCGCAGCCACACCCTTGCCTCGCTCTTCAGCTGCAGCCCGCTCCTTCGCAACCGCTACCCGGAGCGCCTCCTGTATGATCGTCGAAAAAGTACACACATGGGGTACATGTGAACAAGAATGGCTCACCCGACTGCGCCCGCATACCCCAAGCCTGTTTACCGCTTTGGGCCGTAACATCACGTGGTAATATAGCCATCCCTGGCATCATCCAGTTAGGTTTTCCGGACTTGTAGCGACCCTTATTTAATCCTTCCTAAGGAACCCCTACCCAACATGCTGCATTGATCCACTGAATATCATGAAGCAGCCCACAGTAACAGTCTAATGTCTCCGTTGTTCATACGCTGTGTCGCTGGCAGCCTGTTTGGAACCTAATAATTACCACAAGCATGTATTTGATTGATAGCGCTCTCACGCACCTCGTGTTGCCGCGCCGCCATCTCGAGCTCCTTGTCGTGCTGCGAACGTGTGGCTTGCAGGACGGCCGTCAGGGTATTAATCTCGGCGCGGGCGTCCACCTCTTTTCGCTGGTGCTCTGCCAGCTGCTGCTCCGCAGTGGCAAGACGGGCCTTGAGTACATCAATCTGAAATGTTGTCGGCGGGTAAATCATGACGGTTACCAAGGGGCCAACGGGGCAATGTGTCGCCGCTGTATGGTGGCGATGAGTACCCGGGAGCCGCCCGAGTGGCCGCGTTACACAACTTGTGGATATCTATAACCTGTGGTCCTTCTCTGGCAGCGCCTATTGTTATCGTCAATGCCGCCTCTCAGCCTCTGTGCGCAGTGCAGACCTGGGAATTTGCCTCCGCCATGGTCTCCGCGACCTTCGCCGTCATGGATATAGTCACGCTGCTGCTCTGTTGTAGCGCTGCCTCCAGGCTGGCCACCTTTTGTTCCGCAGTTGCCGCCGCAGCACGGATTACAGGCAGCTCTGCCAACGCTGTTTGCGCTGCTGCCAGCTGTTCCCGCGCCAATACTTCTGTCGCTGCAGCCCGGCGTCGTTCGTCATCCAGAGCGGCAGCCGCTGCTTGTTGCTGGTCCAGCAATTGCGTGTTGAGACGCTGTAGATCATCTCGCAGCCTGGATGTAGCCAGCGGCAAAACGATCGTCACGTTCCGCCCGTTGTCATTGGCAAGCATTCCATTGGGGACGATACCACCCATCATGGATTCGTGGTACACCGTAAACATGGATGGCATGTCCGCACAGTACAAAACACAAGGATCACGGGTTTGGTGGGCATGTGTACACAACATAGCTTCCCGTGCGCTAATGCAAAGCATGTGGTACGCATGTAGGGCATACAAGATGGCTGCTCTTATATGGCTGGTAAAGAGCCTGTCCTGGTAGAAATCTGTGTCGGCACATTAGCACCTGATGGGCAGGTTACCATAACCTGTTGCCAAGTCGTTGGCGAGATGAGGCTACACGCTGCCCCTACCTGGCCACGTCCTTCTCTAACAGTGAACATCGCATCCGTTGCTCCTCCTCCGCGCGGACGTGCGCCGCGATGCGCTGCTGAGACTCGTTGGCAGCATGGCGTGTGGACTCCAGTTCCTGCCTGTGGATATGCCATTTGGAATGTGCGGCACCAAAGTGAAACTCAATTACTGCCACGATTGCAACCTGCATTTAGGAATGTACGTTTGCAGGAGTTCGCCAAATAGCATTCCGGCAGCAAGACCATTTATGCAAATCAGGCCCGACAAGGAATCCAAATTCCATCATGATAATGTGACGACTCGTTAACCAATGTTCACATGGTGATTGTTTGGGCCTCTCAACATGACATTACGTCCGGCGGGAGCAGCCAAGCGTCCTCTAAACACAGGTATCGTTGGGTGCAGCATCTGCACCAGGACGCCGTCAAAGGACCGACCATTCCTAAAGCCTTTTCCATTCATCACCTACAGCGCCTTTGAGACCGCAAACGATGCCTCGCGAAATCCGTCCTCTACCCGGCGGTGCGCCTCCTCCTGGGCCGCCGTAATGGCCTCCTGCATGGCAATGCGACGGGACTCTTCCGCAGTGTTCCGCCGCTCGAGTTCGTCTGGGGGCAGGGACGGAAAAGATGCGAATTGGCACTGCGGGTGCAGTAATCCATGAGTGTTAAGCATTTTGAAGACCATGAGTTCACACAGGGCGGGTGCGGACCGTACATCTTATGTGTGTAGGATAGGGGGTTATAGGATAGGGGGATTTTGCTTCACCCGTGGCCACTACCTGGCAGTCCCTACCTTCCCCAGTATTTCGGGGCACTCTCATCCTTTCACCCACGCGGACTTCTCCGAAATCAGTGATTTCCCGGGTTCAGCACCCACCACCAGCATCCAATGGAATCTGCCGGATCAACGGCGGCATCAACTCCATTTCTGGTTAGCTCGCAGGTCACTATAATCGGGGTCTGTGACCGTCCATCTTTGTGGGGGCACATCCACCCTCAACCGATGGAGGGATTTTTATGCCGCTCCAAGACGGGATCTATCCTGGAACCTCCAGGGACACAATGTCGTGCCATACGAAACGTGTCTGATCATTTATATATCTGTTTGCTTTATCAAAAGGACTTATAAGAACATGTAATAGCCATGTGACATCCTTTCCGGGGTGTGTTCCGCAGTTTTTCTGCCACTCTGTTCCCAGTTTTCCATCCTTTTCCCCATAAAAAAATATTAGCGCGAAAGCGAACTCATCAGCTCCCTTACCCGTCAGCTTGCTAAGCTGGTTGCGCATCTCCACTGCTTCCATCTGTAGCTTACGTACTAGCGGCGTGTATTCAGACGTTTGCGCGGCTGCATCTGCAAGCAGGACCTTCAAATGATGCTGCTGCGGATGTAAAGGCGGCTGGAGCACCAGAGGGCTCAGCTGCCCCTGATCGGGCGTTGGCGATATATCCTCTGCCGTACCCGATCCATCCTGCTCCCCGTGTTGGTTCGGCTCTTCTCGGGGATCGAGTACCGTGTCCGGATTATTATCCCCAACTCCTCTTAGCGAGCGCGCCTGCCAGTTCCCGTGAGCCTGCTTCGACACAACGTTCACAGATGTCGTGCCGTTAAGCTCCTCGGCCAAGGCGTGGTGCTGGGATTCCTGCGACGCTGGCGATGCGCCTTGCCATTGCGCCTGCAGGTGGAGACCGGCATGCTGCAGCCGTGGTGGTTGATGTTGCCCTGTCCGCGGCTGCTGTGGCCTGCTTTTGCGTATGCCGACAGCTTCGACCTGCGATCGGTTGGGGGATTGGATCGCCGGCTGGGCCACCCCTGCTGCCACAGTCCGCGGCGCGGCGGAGGTGGTTGAAGAAGGGACCGTTAAGCCCTGCACGAATGGGACGGGCTGGAAGCTCTGGAGCTGCATCGCGGCATACTGCTGCGCTGCTTGGACGTCGTAAGGGGCAACGAGGGCTTCAGCACTGCTAATTGTGTCCAACTGCGTCACATGCGCCAGCACCGTTGCCAGCGCTTGCATGTAGTTCGGCAGCTGGCAGACCGGGTTGCCGGCAACTTGCAGACAACGCAGGCCGACACACCCTACTAGGACGGCAAACGCCTGCAGGTTGTGCAGCTGATTGTGCTTCAAATTGAGTTGTCGGAGCTTGCATTGTGGACCATGCAGCGCAGTCAGCCCGGCGATGCTAGTTATGTAATTGTAGGAAAGGTTTAGCTGCTCAAGGTGGATGAGCCCATCCAGTCCGTGCACAGCCTGGAGGCGATTGCTGGCGAGGTTGAGCGATGTAAGGCGCGTCAAACCGCGCAGGGACCCAGAGTCCAGGCTTCCGATGGCATTTGACGAGACGTTCAAGTCCACCAGGCTGGTTAGACCCTGTAAACCTTCAATACGCGTTATGTTGTTACCGTGCAAGCACAGACTCCGCAACCCGGTCAGGCGGTGAAGTTCTGGCACCTGACTGACGCTGAGGAGACCCTGGCCTATACATGAGACGCTCTCTCCGGTCTCGGAATCGATAATTGGAGAGGGAGGTTTCATGAAAATGACAGCAGCGATACGTTTTCCGTCTAATTCAGAGAGTGACACTTAGGCAAGGCATGTGTGAGGCATCCTGAACCTTGGTCAACGGAAGTATAAACAACACTCCTTATCATAATGGTAGTCCGTACACAAATGCACCTTTAAAAGATTGCTATTAGGAAGATTCGCCAAGCGACAGACAGAACCAAAACAAAAGCGCTGTACGACTCCTGCGAGAAAATCTTGCGGCAAAGCGACCATTAGGCTCCGTGCAGTAAGCAATTACTACTTTTGTAACAAGGAAGCTTTAGCAGCTGACACAGTCTTCAAGTGTTGTCTGTGCATAATGCATACCGCCTTGACGAGCCGACCAGCGGCCTTTAACGGCGTAAGGCCGCGCTCTCATGGCGCTGGAGCGCGGCTACTCCCCGCGTTTCGAGCTCTGGTTCCGGTATCGCAGTCCGTCGCTGCAGGTTTGTCTGCCTTGTGTTGGTGGTTTACTTGCCCTCTTACACGAGCTCTTGATTCAATGAACGCGATTGAGAGCTAGAATTATTCATAATTATCAATGTGTTCGGTGTATCTTGGTTGTGACGTTAACTCTGTCGCATCTTGGCGCGGGTATCTACGCAGGCGCGACGGAGGCAGCACCGATTGATGGCCGGGCACTGCGGCGTTCATTGAACCAGACAGGTCGTTATGTGCGCCAGCCTACCAATGATCCTGCAAGCCAGCAGCTGATGGATGAGCATGGCGTGGGGTACTCCACAAATGGTTTGGTGGCCCAGATGCGCACCCAGGGAAACGTCTGGAAGCAGGGCGAGGTGACTGTTAAGCTGGCCAAAGCATACGGTTATTGCTGGGGTGTCGAGCGTGCTGTGCGTATGGCCTACGAGGCCCGCCAAGTACATCCGGACAGGAAGCTTTTCGTTACCAACGAAATCATTCACAATCCAGAGGTTAACAAGGCGAGTTTCTGGCGATTCAGACTATGGGTTGGGAAGTCCAGCATCCTGCCGTGATGGGTGTGTCTGCCGATGCAAATTTTGTCGGGTGAGTTGGGGGCCGCTGCTGCCTACCCGTACGGATGACATGCATTGACGCTGCCCGCTCACCGAATCTGCATCCTTGACCTGGGTTTGCATGGATCTATGGTTGAATGTATTTAAGCAGTGCCACTTAGTGATGAACTTCCCTGAATAGGTGCCTACGAATCAATTGTCACTTTACCTCTTGCTGTCTTCCAACAACCACAGCGGCTCACAGAAATGAATATCGAGATCATCGAGGACCACGGAAAGGGGAAGGACTACAGCCAAATCCGCAGCGGCGACGTTGTCATCTTCCCTGCGTTTGGTGCGACTGTGCAAGAGCTTAACGACTTCCGCAACAAGGGCGTGCAGATGGTAGACACGACCTGCCCCTGGGTCGCCAAGGTATGGAACTCAGTTGACACGCACACACGCAAGCAATTCACGTCGGTCATTCATGGCAAGTATTCTCATGAGGAGACCATCGCTACAGCCTCCTTCGCGACAAACTACGTTATCGTAAAGGATCTTAAAGAGGCTCAGTACGTGTGCGACTACATCTTGTATGGCGGCAACAAAGAGGAGTTTTTGGCCAAGTTTGCGAAGGCCGTGTCAAAGGGCTTCGACCCCGACATCATGCTGGAACGTGTTGGTCTTGCCAACCAGACCACCATGCTGAAGGGCGAGACCCAGCAAATCGGCAAGATGCTGGAGGCCACCATGATGCAGAAGTACGGCCCTGCCGAGATCAACAAGCACTTCCTGCTCATGGAGACTATCTGTGACGCGACACAGGAGCGGCAGGACGCATTGTACGAAATGGTCGCGGACCCCGAGGTGGACTTCATGGTTGTAGTGGGCGGCTTCAACTCGTCTAATACCAGCCACCTGCAGGAGATAGCGGAGCATAAAGGACTGCCGTCGTTCTGGGTTGACAGTGCTGCACGCATCGATGTTGCCACGAACACCATATTGCACAAGTTGGCGCATGGGGAGCTGCGCGAGACAGTCGGCTGGTTGACGCCGGGCAAGCCGGTGACAGTTGGTATCACCTCGGGCGCGTCCACCCCTGACCGCGCGGTGGAAGAAGTGCTGCAGAAGGTATTTCAGATTTATGACCCCAACTTCAAGGGCATCGTGCCTAAGGACTGCGGCCCCATGCCAACACCCGAGGAGGAGCATTGATGACTGATCGGCACGTATTTGCCTTCAAAAGTACTGGACCGGATGCTGTCGGACAAATTTGAGAGCATAACCTGGTACCAGGTACTATGGCAGCGTTCCACAGGCGTTTTTATACTCGGGATAGCGGTGGCGATGTGGGCGGGAAACATTGATCCATAAACGATCATTTGTTGTTCGACGAAATGGGCATGGATACGATGTTATGGGCGTGCGCACTGCTTTGGCAAATTTGCACGCTGACATTCCTTTCTTCAGGATGTCCATATGGTGCTGTCTAAAAATCGTGCAAATTCTACCGGGTGTAGTAGGTAACACACGAGCAAAACTATGGTTTTCTGCTCGATTGACATCAGTAGCATAGGTCTGGAGGGTGGTTCCAGGACGTTGAGGAATGGGGAACTGTGGGGAAACTGTGGATTAAGTACTCTTAGGGGTCACCCTACGTATGTGATTTCATCGTTGCAATTGCCGGGCCTTTCGCCGATGGCCTTTGAGTGCAAATCGCTTAGCTGTTCATCTCATATAGGGCTGACTCGATGTTCCTTGACCTCGCTGGGCACATAGGTTGTGTAGAAGGTTATTTTCAAATAACACGTTTTCTCCTGCTGCTGTTGTTTCATAACCTTATGTTGACCATGTCAAGTTGTGAAACAGCCACGGACATTATCAGGTACAAAGTTGTTCTTTCGTAAATAACAGGTGATGTTTACAACACCACCGGACAGATTACAGCAATATACACGTTCAATATTCACGAGCGGCGAACGTAAATCTTCACGGCACGATCCACCATTGCACGCCACTTGGTGGCGCTGTCTTTGCCGCGTCCGTTGGGTCCACGTAGCGACGGGAACTCACTTGCTTTGCCTTGGGCATCCAGGAAGACAATATAGAGCGTCTCACCGCGGCCGCAGCTTAGAATCTCGCCAGCGAAAGCGTCATTCAGGGCCGTGGCCAAGTCGCTGCGGGTTTGCAGCGCCTGCCGAGACAGCTTAATGCCCCAACGCACGCCCGCGTGAAAACACTTGACCAGCCGTTGGTCTGCAAGTACGAGACAGCATCGCTTCAAATTCCTCATCAGCACTTGCCCGGCTTTTCAGGTAGCAAGTCGCATAGCTTCACAGGTCACCACGGTACCGCGCCTGGTGCACGCGCGCTGATCTAAAACTCCAGCGCAGACACGTGTGGAATTAATTATGATACCCGCGGGACCTGAACATGGTCTAAAGATCCTTCCTAGGCATACCTGCCACCTGTCCTGATGTTCTTGCTTGTTCCTTCACTGCCGCGCTCGCTGCTGCTGCCGCAGCTTCCAATGAGCTGAGTTGTTGCTCTGCCATTTGCTGCTGCAGCTGCTCCAGGAACAATTGCTGATGCTGCAATGCCACTGCTCGGTTAATTTCCGGCTCGGATGCCGTAGTGAACCCACCATTTACAACCGCAGCATCCCTGCCTTGCATTGCAATGGCATGGCTGCGGTGCCGGTCGAGGTCCCTAGCGTCCTGTCAAGCGAGAGAATGCACCCTGTTAGCGTTACCCAGTCAGGGAGAAGCCTGGAAATCCACACGGGCGTGCACGGGTTCTTAGCTATTTTTTAACGGGAATCCTGACTTCGGCAATCGGCGTTCGAAGCATAAAAGCTACATACCAGAAATCAACTGCGGCCTGAGGTGGACTCGCCTTAGTTGCAGGGCGGCGCATACACTACCTGCATGGCTTGCTGATGGGGCCCCGGCGCCTCAGCCTTAGGAGCCCTAGCAGCAGGGTCCGTCCGAACGGGGATGGCACCGCGAGGATTCGTTGATGCGCCGGTTTGGCAAGCCATACGCTGTTCTCGCTCCCGGTCCCGCTCTCGTTCCTGTTCTCGCCGCCGTTCTCTCTCATAACACTGCTCTCTCTCCCTCCGTTCTCGCTCCCGGTCACGCTGCTTTCCGCCTTCCCGGTCCGCTCGGCTGCCCTCTCGATCACCTTTGCTACCGTCCCGGCTACTGCCTGTGACAAAACCGTGCACGGTGCGAAGAGGGTCCTAAGAGAGGACGGCGCAATACCACCCCATTGCCAGGAACGGCCGCTGCATTGGTGCATGGGCTCCAAACACTGCACATACATAGCAACTGCGAAAGCAATCTCTGATACCCTAACGTCGCGATCCAGGCGTGCATTATCTGCGTAGCGTTCTCAGCACAGAGAAGTTCATCGCCTCGACCCCCAATATGACTACAAACCCGCGACTTTCAGAGACAATATCAGGGATAAGTGCGCCTGCTTAATGTTGCCAGCACAGCAGCACAAACATCGAAACTGGTGCGTACTGTCATCGGCTGGCCAGCATGTCTATAATTTGCACGATTGGAGCCGCACAGGAATAGCCCTACCCCATGGATAGAGCCTGACAGCCATGCTTCCAGCTTACCCCCTCTGTGTCGTTTGTTCGCCTGAGTTTCTGACTCCAATTCAGACTCCTCTGAGCTGCTGGAGGTGCGCGTGGACTCGTATTCATTATCATCGTCAGACCGATCGGATTCCGCTTCCTCTTTCTCTTCTTCCTCGGACTCTGCGTTGTCGCTATCGCCCACACCCCGCACGCGTCGTTGCCGTTGCCGTGTACTCTGAGGGGATATCCGTTTTTGGTGGCCGCCGATACCGACTGCACTGCGGGCCTTGTCGCGTTCCCGTTCTCGCTCCCGCTCCCGCTCCCTTTCACCATCTTTTTCCGTCCGGGACCGTTTCAGCACACCTCCAGCAGCCCCCGCCCCCTCTGAGCGAGTGTCCTTCTCCCGGTGCTGCTGCTGTTGTTGCTTTCCAGCGCCGTTGGATTCGAAAGAAAGACCATATGCCGTATTGGTCCGTCGGGAGGTTCGTGTAAGTCCATTTAGCTCCCTGTGGACCTGTCGAACAAGAGCTTCCGTCTTGGGGTCAATTTCTGCGGCCATGCCGCGCAAACCGTTGGGCTACCGTTATAACTCTATTTGGGCCCTTGGTTTTACGCAAGGAAGAATGATTTTCCACCTCCTGAAAAGGCTGCCGATACTTTAATCGGTCGAAAGGGGCGATGGACCAGTTGGTACTACACTTTTGAGCGCGGTAACAGTACTTGCTTTTTTCTATGAAATCACTCAATTTCCTACGCATGTCAGCACGACAAACTGGGGCAGTGATGGCCCCCATTTCTTGAGCAGCTAGGAGTAACGACACGAGGACTAGGGACACCAACTGTTGTAGCGCCCAGCAGGGCTAAGGCCCGTGGGCAACATGTTCCTTTACTCGCTCACTCTTAGCCGGGCCTCTGGAATACAGGTATGAATGCAAAGTCTCGTTCTTTCACCACCGCTTGGACAAGTTACTCTTTGCACGTTTGTAAAGCATTGGAAGACATAACTTAATCCGTAGTATTTCAAAGGCATGGACTAACTTTGGCGGCTGGGATATGCAGAGTGCTGTTTATGGCAATTTCTCGGCGCCGAAGGCACAAGAGGTGGTGATTTCGCGAGGGAAAATTTTGGAGCTGCTGAGACCCAATGAGAATGGAAAGATGCAAACCGTCGTTGCGACGGAGGTGTTCGGCTGCATTCGTTCCATGGCGGCAGTCCGCCTTACAGGCTCCAACCTGGACCACCTGGTTGTGGGTTCGGACTCCGGCAGAATAATCCTCCTGAAATTTAACAAGGATAAGAGCGTTTGGGTAAAGGTGCACCAGGAGACCTTCGGGAGATCTGGATGCCGGCGTATCGTGCCGGGCCAGTACATCGCCGTGGACCCAAAGGGCCGAGCATGCATGATTGGCGCTGTGGAAAAGCAGAAGTTTGTCTACGTACTGAATCGTGATGCTGCAGCAAACTTAACGATCTCGTCACCTCTGGAAGCGCATAAGTCTCACCATATCACCTTCAGTGTTTGCGGCATGGACTGCGGGTTTGACAACCCAATCTTTGCCGCCATTGAGCTGGATTACTCAGAGGCGGATCAGGTATGTGAAATACCTAGCGTTGGGAAGAAAGGGGAAAAAGAGAGGGCCGTTAGGGGCCGGTTGTGTACATGCACCGTTCCTTCACGGCGTCATGGGTAATAAAGGGTTTTGAAGTGGGTATATGGCACGCGCTTATCATCATTCGATGCATGACTTCCGTTTTCACATCCTAGACGTAGAAGCCCAATGAAACGACCTGCTATCGGTCAGCTAGCTGTAATTGGGGTCCCACTCATCCACTAAGCAGCCTGAACTAGGTTGCACAGGTGACGAGCAAGTACTTGTCAGTACCAGTGCATTGACCCAGGAGCAGGGCTGTAAAGCTGGGATCTATTAGATTGTTACAGATCTGATCGTCCATGGGCGGGGTACACATGTTGGAAAGGAATTCC
Source organism: Volvox reticuliferus (assembly GCA_019650235.1). Lineage (NCBI taxonomy): Eukaryota > Viridiplantae > Chlorophyta > Chlorophyceae > Chlamydomonadales > Volvocaceae > Volvox > Volvox reticuliferus. The sequence goes on from BNCP01000002.1 coordinate 4,130,325, forward strand.
CAACTATGATATCGGGACAACAACGTCGTGTTGAAGCAACGAACTTTGCTGGGATTGAAGACCTGTAAAATGTCTTATTCACTACACGCGTTCATCACACGCGTTCAAACGTCAGCTAGGCTGCACGCTTATTTTCCAGACCGGTTGTGGGCGGGTACAGCCATTTTGATTGACTCATGCTGGTGAAGTTGGCAAGTGGGCATCTCGTCGATGACTATTTTGCTTCTGGCTGGGCCCCAACCAGGACCCCACGGGCGAGGCAGCATCCATGGCCCAGAAGCACCTGACCTTTTACGAAATGGACCTTGGCCTCAACAATGTGGTTCGCAAGTGGACAGAGGCCATTGACAACGGTGCCAATCTACTGATTGCAGTCCCTGGGGGTGCGGATGGCCCGGGCGGTGTTCTGGTTTGCGCGGAAAACTTCATCATTTACAAGAATCAGGTGCGTCGATGTGCAATCTCTGCCGTGAAAGAAAGTAAGAAGTGTGCGAGAAAGTAGGCATGTGCGTGTGAATGTGTGGATGGAGTGCGCAACGCCTTACTGACAGGCTTCAGCTCTGTATTCCGTTCCGCTGGGGGTTGAGATCTGCCGAAATCAGGGGTGACATCATTGCCAGTTGGGTGGGGGTTCGTCGCCCTATGATTGGTTGATTGGAATGGATGCTAATGCGTACTGCATGGTTCCGGCCGGATGTTTGACATATGTGCGGAGAAAAGGAGCAATACGATTGGGGGCGGGGAGGCCTCCGATGTCTGGCACGAATATTGTTTAAGGGCATGGTGGTGAACCTGTTAGTGAGAGCTCGAAGTAGAGGTGATGAACCGTTGTGGTACAAGTCGCAAACGTACTTGCACGCAAGGTTAAGAACAACTAATCAAGGTATGTTAAGTGGTTGTTATGGGATGTTCGTTGTTGACGCCTGATGTGATTGCAACTAGTTAATGAAGTGCGTCTGTACATCATAGCACCGTTCATCGTCCGGTTATGACGGCTGCTCAATCGAATACTGTCAGCCCAACCTTATTGCTGCCGTTTCTCTCTGGCGGCATTGCAGCCTGATGTGATACCCGTGAGCAACGCCCGACGCCGGGCATAATTTACTGTCATGGCTCAGGTGTGCGCCATGACCGTTATAATTTTTACCCTGTCGATTGGTCGTTGTCTTTTTTGACAGGACCACGCGGAAGTTCGGGCCGTAATCCCCCGCCGCAGCGACTTGCCGGGCGACCGTGGCGTGCTTATTATCAGCTATGCAACCCATAAAAAGAAGGCCTACTCGTTCTTCCTCGTGCAGGTGAATGTCTGGATTACACGGTCTGGGGCGGGCAGTATCCCTAGGGTTGTCCAGTAAATGGGCGGACTTGACTCGTGGGTCGGGTGTATGCCGGGTCATATTTATCTCGTTTCAGCCATGATCCTGGAAAGACGATGCTGGAAGTGGGCTTTCACTAACATGGTCGACCAAATACTAGGTGTCAGGAAACATACCCCACCGCATGCACGCCGTGACTAAAAGCCGCACGGGTTGGATGCAGTTGTTTGATTGCAAGCTGTGGTGTCGCCGGCTCGCCCTGATTTGCTTCAATGCTGTGATGGTTGACCCAAAGAAGCATGCACCAGGAAAGCGATTTATATCAGGTATCGGCATACCACGTCCTTGCAGAGGGAATTGTTGGTCGGGGGACATTCGGTACGTGGCGAGGGGTAAGATTTCATGCAGCAGCTTCCCACTCTTTCTGAGGGTTCAACATAATGTAGATTCCCGTCCGCGATGGTTGTTTATCGTGCATTCGCTGTACATGCACGGCAGTAAACAGGGATTCCTGATACCATGGCCGATCTCGATTCCATCTTGCGTTCCATATAGAGCGAGTACGGCGACATTTACAAGGTGACCCTTGCGTACGAGGGCGAAGAGGTGACGGAGCTGAAGATTAAGTACTTCGACACCATCCCGCCATGCACCTCAATCGCCGTGCTGAAGACTGGTTTCCTGTTTGCGGCCAGCGAGTATGGGAACCACGCGCTCTACCAATTCGTGGTGCGTAGGTATCGAGGCACATTGTTGTCCATTTTTTAAGGGTTGACTAGGGGATCCTTGCGACACGCTTTGCTGTGAGTGACATTGGGCAGACCAAGGTATTCGAAACATAATACAGTTCTTTTGACGTCCACGTGTGTGTCAGCGTGTGACTTAAGCGGCATGCACCATCTGCAATGGGTCGAGCGCATACGGCGGATATCTGCCGCATGCAGTGTATGGGATCATGCCCACCGTTAAATTGGTGAAATTGTCCTTACCCTAGGCACTATACTATGTGCTCTGATGCACCAAGTCACCCTCGCGGCATCCTCCTCGCTTTTACCTTTCTACTTCAATTTCCGCGTTTCGCAATTCGGAATTATCTTTTTATTTGCCCCTTCTGGCATCTCGTCCCAACCTGACGTCCTCGTGTGCCACTTGGGACCAATTGCCCGCGCGCCTGCCTGCGCCCGAAACACCTGAATTTGATGGCGCAGGGCACGGGCGAGGACGATGAGGATATGGAAAGCAGCAGCGCGACATTGGTTCAGACGGACGAGGGCTTCCAGCCGGTCTTCTTTGAGCCCCGGCCTCTGAAGAATTTGCTGCTTATTGACGAAATGGCGTCACTTATGCCGATTACGGACATGAAGGTATCAGCTGTGCTACATTGCATACGGGATTTGCAATTTACAATCTTTACGATATTGAAGGGCAGCGGGAAGCTACAAAATTTTGTGTCGGAGGCGCCCCCTAACATAATTGCTCATTACTGACATGGTCCCTGAACGGTCACCGACGAGTGTGCTGGTCTCAACAAACATGACTCCTCTTGTCCGCCTTCGGACCTTTCCATCACATTCCATGGCTACCACGTGGTCCCCATTGCAATCGTGGCAACGCCCAATACCTAATTGGGCGTTGCCACGATTGCAATGGCTTGATGAGTTGGCCAGTTGTTCATCGCCTTGTTGGCCGTTCCGTGGACCGGCATCACAGCATGTAAGAATCCGCAGCTTGTACACCTTTTCCTCATCTCCGGATCTTTCGTGCCACACGCACGCCCTTGTGCCATGCAGGTGGCGAATCTTTTGAACGAAGAAATCCCCCAAGTCTATGCGCTGTGCGGCCGTGGCCCACGTGCCTCACTATCAGTTATGCGCCCTGGCTTGGCGGTGACAGAGTTGGCGGTCAGCCCTCTGCCAGGTGCGCCAACAGCCGTATGGACGGTGCGGCGCAACGCCACTGATGAATTCGACGCCTTCATCGTGGTGTCCTTCGCGAACGCCACGCTGGTGCGTGCGTGGGAAAAGTGCAGCTACGAGACTGGGGGCTGATAGAGTTAGGGTAACTGGAAAACTCTCAAGATTGAGTTTGTTATCTTGCTTGATGTAGCTTTCTCCTAGCGCTTCATTGACATTTTCAATGTTGTCTGCTGGTACTCAGGTGTTCAGCATCGGCGAGGAGGTTAAGGAGACAAACGAGAGCGGGTTCCTGGGCACTGTCCCCACCCTGCACACGCAGCTGTTGGCTGACAACTCGATGTTGCAGGCAAGTCCTAAATGGCATGGAGAACGCGTAAATATGTAGACGACCGCGTCTTTGGAGGAGTGTGCTGCTGGCCCATTTTAACTGCTGGAGTTGTTAAGAAGGCCTTAATGATACAAAGGCCTTCACTGCCCATCTTGCTCGCAGGTCTACCCCGGTGGCCTGCGCCATATCAAGCCGGACCGCCGCATTAATGAGTGGAAGGTGCCTGGGCGGCGCAATATCAAGGCAGCAGCTTCCAACGAGAAACAGGTGTGCTGCGTGGGCTGCCATTGTAGCTTTGGAATCTGGTTTGGGGCTTAAGGTGAACAATAGAAGGAGGAGGTGGCAAGGTGAAGGCATCAGTGTATGCAGAATATCGGGAATATTAAATTCTTCGTCTTCAGTGTGGCGACGGCGTGCGGTATTCATTGTGAGTCCATACTAGGGTGCTAGGACATGGCCGAGTCCCTGTTTCCAGTCGTACGGGGATGCCGGCATATGGTAATCTCGGCTTACCCATGTTGCCCTTGTTCGAGCACCAGAGCCGCTGCCTGCGACGTCGATGCGCCAGCATATGCTAGGTCCATCCCACTAAGGTGGCCTTTCAAGAAAACATAAGTCTTGAATGGCACTGCGAACAGCAACCCCTTGCACGCATCCCTCGCGGCGCATGGTCCTCGAACGTGTAGGTGGCCATTGCGCTCCAAGGCGGCGAGGTGACTGTATTCGAGCTGGAGGTGGGCACGGGCCTATTGGTGGAGGCCGAAAAGCGTGACCTGGGCGAGGACGTGTCCTGCTTGGAGATCCCGCCGGTGCCGGAGGGACTGGTCCGCTCGTCCTTCCTGGCTGTGGGCACTTACGACCAGACCGTCCGAGTGCTATCCTTAGATCCCGGGCAGGGACTCAAGAACCTTTCCATGCAGGTCAGCCGACTATTTGCTGGCAGCAGGGCACGGAAAGGCTTTGGGGGAGACTTTGGGGACGGTTGCTTTGGCACTCAGCACGGGATATCTGTGACTATGTAGATGTGACTATGTAGATGGATAATTGCATTCGTTGCCGCATGCCCACATACTCGTGGAGACATTGCAAAGCGCCGATTTGTCCTACCGTGAATAAGCGTGGATAGAATTTAACTTTTCACCGCATGACATCGAACCGAATTCGTGATCCATGAGTCTTCGGTTCCCAATCAGAGCCACTTCTCCCTAGTCTTAAAACACCTTTTGCGCCTGTCCTTTGACCCTACCCCACCCTATCATTGTCAGGCGTTAAATTCGGTGCCTGAGAGTATTCTCATGCTCTACAACTCGAATCCCAGTGCGGAACGTGTCATCGAAGGCGGGCTATTCCTACACGTGGGGCTGCAGAATGGCATCCTTATCCGGTCCGAGGTTGACCGCGTCAATGGACAGCTCACCGACAGTCGCACGCGCTTCTTGGGTACAAAGCCGCCAAAGCTGTTTGCGGCAGCAGTGCGCGGCACCCGCTGTATGCTGGCGCTGTCAAGTCGGCCTTGGCTTGGTTATAACGACCAGGGGAGATTTAATTTGTCCCCGCTCTCGTATGAAGCACTGGACTACGCATCAGGTAGGCGTGCAGTCGAATAGCTGGCGGGGTACGCCTGGGGGTGTGTACGGTCTGGCTCTGCCCATCGCAACCAGAAGGAAATGTCCATTTGTGATAGTTATCGGATAGACCTAGCGGTCCGCTTTGTCACAACTGAAAGGGTTCCGTTCAGATGTGGCCTTCCTTAGTTTGGAAGTTTGCGCCCACTTGCCATCCCCTTTTTGTTGCTGCATTTGTCTCAGTGCTCAGCAACAGGAGACGTATCCAATAATGGTATGTGCTGACATCCTTGTGCTGCAGGCTTCGCGTCGGACCAGTGCCCCGAGGGTTTCGTGGCTGTGGTGAAGAGCACGTTGCGCATTTTGGCCGTGGAGAATGTAGGCGATGCCTTCAATACCCAGGTGAAAAGATGAGGAGTCGGGATGCGGCCGGTCCTTGCGAGGGATGAGACGGGGATTGCTTGCAAATGGATGCGTCCAGCAGGTGGTCCAGCGGGTGCCGTGGATTGTAATAGAAGATTGTCCCCGTTCCTTGGTTCTGTAGTTTCTAATCCTTCAGTTGCTTTTCCCGCTTTCCCAGGCCTGCCGGCTGCGTTACACGCCCCGACGCCTGTTAATCCACCCGGAAACCAAGCTACTTTTGATCGCTGAATCGGACCATGCAGCCATTCCATTGGCGGAGAGGGAGGATTTGCAGGCCAAGCTGGCGGCGCTGGAGGAGGAGGGCGGCCCCATGCAGGTAAGGAGGGAAAATGTCAATCTGTCTTGACGCGTTATTATCCAGCCGTGGGTTAGTGACGTCCGATGACCAGGTCCGCTGCTTCACACGATTACCTTCCTTCCCAGGGTGTGGAGTTCAATGATGAGCTTGCCGCCCTGGAAGAGCAGTTCGGTGCACCGAAAGGACAACCCGGTCAATGGGCAGGCTGCTTGCGCCTAGTGGACCCCGCCACGCTGTCTACCGTGTTTGTCACGGAGATAGACAATAATGAGGCGCTCGTATCCATGGCACTGGTAGACCTGGCGCCCCCAGGGGCCCAGGGTGGAGGCGGTACGGAGAAGCTGTTGGTGGTGGGATGCGCCAAGGGGTTGAGATACATGCCAACAGACTGCGAGGGTGAGTCGGGTTTAATTCGTTTGACCTACTTTGAACCTGCAAGCAGTTCGGTAGGGAGGCTGGGTGAGCGACGCGCGTTCAAATGTTTCGACACCTTAACCGCACATCAGCATCTTATGTAGCAATGCAATCCAGAATTACAGAAGACGTGAGTACAGAGTAATACTGGGTTGCGTTCACCAGTATCGGGCTCCATTACCAGCATCGCAAGCCATACCAACCGCCCTCCAGGGCCTCACTCCTCTCAAACCTTGGTTTTCTAGCATTGCACCAAGAAGGCCTTTTGTTTCGGTTATGCGCGTTTCTTCACGCCCGGATTTTTGAGAGGAAGGAAGATAAATCCAGTATAGTTTTGTTGGCATTCCTTGCGTGCTGATTTTATGGATTCTCCACATGTTCAATGCTGTGGGAGGTGCGAATGGGGATTGGAGATGCATGGCGGCTTTCACATTTCACCGTTGGGTCTTTAATACCAATAAAGATGGCAACACATGGAAGCGGGTCGTTTGCCAATCCTTCAGATACTCTTCAGGCACGAGTGTTTTAGTAAGGTCCTGGGTCATTACGCTTCAACGTGGCATCTTGCAGAGGAATTATCCCTTGTGCCATATCCCGTGTGCCTCATAATTTGCTCTCTTGGCGATGTGCTTCATGGTTTGCTCTCCGTATTTGACCTTTCTCCTCGGTTGTCACCGGTTAATGCTGCGCATATGAACCCAGGTGGTAGGGGGCATCTCATGTGTCGATCACTGTTGTATTGCGTGGCTCCTTTTGTACTCATTATTTCCATCGTGGGATCTGAGAATTCATGCTGTTTTTCTGTGATCCGAGCATACCCCCGTATGCACGGATCGACAGCAACTACCTGCAGGCTGTTTTTCTGCTATTTCCTTCGGCCTGTCAACCCTCGCTTTACATCGATCAGCGCAGCTTTTGGCTTATAACGAATACATCGTGCCTTATCGTCCGTAATCATTTTTGAGCTATTGTTCGCCCCCCGGCCCCCATTTTTCTGTCTCCACTTCCACACTTGCGGTCTGTTCAGTTGCCTATATCCGCGTATACCGGCTGGTGGATGCTGGCAAGCGCCTTGAGCTTGTGCATAAGACCATTGTGGACGGAGGGGTGCCAGGAGCTCTGTGCGGCTTCAAAGGGAGACTGCTGGCAGGTGTGGGGCCCACGCTGCGGCTATACGACATGGGCAAGAAAAAGCTCCTGCGGAAATGCGAATACAACAGGTTAGAAGGGCGGCCTAGTTGATGTGTGGCTGCGCAACGTGGGTGCGTCTAAGTGTTCAGTGCAATGTCGACCTGATGCACGATGTTGAGCTACAGGGGCATTGCGCCCTGCTGCGTTTTCTTGGGGCAAGGCAGGCAGGTGCAGAGGGATGAGGACGGTGGGACTATCAGGAAAATGTCTTGCCCATCGTTTGGGGGTTCATGGGCAAGATGCTGATGAACCCGGTAGCTTAACATACGAACCATACGATATTTCTGTCCTGTCCTCATCACTGGCCTTACGCTTAGTAGCAGTTTCCTGGGGTTGCGGTTCATCTTGAACATGGCGGCCACTTCCCCCGATCTGTGTCTTAGCTCCTCTGAATTAGCCCCTACGCCCTGCTGCTGTGACCGCTGCCTACAGACTGCCACACCAGATCATGAACATCACAGTACAAGGTCCACGCATCTACGTGGGCGATGCGCAGGAGTCGGTCCATATGATGCGCTATAAGAAGGCTGATAACGCGTTCTATATCTTTGCGGATGACATTGCGCCACGCTACCTGACGAGCATGTTGCCTCTGGATTACGATACAGTGGCAGCAGGGGACAAGTTCGGGAATGTGGTGGTCCTACGGCTGCCCCGGGAGGCATCGCAACAGGTAGAGGATGACCCCACAGGTGGCAAAATGGCAGCTGCCAGCGGCAGGCTCAACGGCGCCCCGCACAAGCTAGAGGAGGTTGTCAAGTTTCACATCGGCGATACCATTACCTCGCTGCAGCGGGCAGAAATGCAGGCCGGTGGGCAAGAGGTGCTGTTGTACAGCACCGTGATGGGCGCCATCGGGGTGCTTTACCCCTTCACCAACCGTGAAGATGTTGACTTCTTTGGGCACCTAGAGATGCATCTGCGTCAGGAACACCCGCCGCTGTGTGGGAGAGACCATCTGGCCTTCCGCTCCGCGTATTTCCCCGTACGGAACTGCGTGGACGGGGACCTTTGCGGCCAGTACGCATCGGTGAGTGCGAACATGCCAGACATGTGTAGTACCTGAATTGGAAAGCTAGGTCAAAGATTGGCATGTAATGTTTGGAGCAGTGGCCAATCGCCCATGTGCGTCTTGTTATCATGTTGCCGTCGATAACCCCAGCTGCAACAAAACGCCACTTTTTTACCACAACCCTGCCACCCTGCAGATTCCTGCTAAGAAACAACAAATGATTGCGGAGGCCATGGACCGGACGCCAGGAGAGATGCTGAAGAAGCTGGAGGATATTCGGAACAAGATCTTGTAGGCGAACGGGCATTTCCTTACCTGAAAAACCCTTTTTGTTTACGGCAGGTCACGTGTCTGGGCTAAACACGAGGGGGTCCTTTTCCCGTCTTTAGGAGTAGGTCTTTTACGATGGGTCAAACTTGTGAAAACGCATGTAGTGGGAATATTGATTGACAGGATTGGCGCTCACTCTGACCGTGTTCTGAGGAAGCACGATTTGTGTTGATTGCTGTTTGCGCACATCGGCAGCGCCAGAAGTTTTCAAGCGGCTTGAGGGCACTTGGCGTGCGCATACTAGAACAAAACGGATGGTTTAAGGGAGGCGGGTAATAGATTTTACGCATTGTTCAGGTGCCGACGTCAGGAGCACATAGTCTATTATACTGTTACGGACAGGTACGGGACATGCGAATACGAGTGTGTTATGGACCTCTCTTCTTGCAGCTCCTCCTTGCCCTTCGTGGCAGGCAACAACTAATGCAAAGAAGCTGGTGTGCTGCAGCCGCACCGCGTCTGGGAAATGGTGAAAAGGTGTTTACGGGCTGGATGCCCGCTTGTTGTGGAGAAACATGCCGTCTGTGCGCCCGTAGTGACCATGCTATTTGTATGTTGAATGGGACTCACGGGCTGCAAGGATATGGTGCGTTCTTCTGTAAGGCCATTCCTGAAAATAATACCCGTTTTCGTAGCAACCTAGCTACCCTGCGCATTTGAAGACCAGCCAGCAACGATCCCTAACCATACCGTTTGGAAGGCTTTCCTGAAACATTTTCAATTGCCATTAAGGCACTTGTCCTGCGGAGTGATGAAGGTGTGTCCAGAAAAACATGCTTAGGAATAAGAGGTAACGTTCAATCGTTACGTCATCATAAATACGGCTAAATGCGCGGGGAAACGCAACCTGCGCGTCTTGGCGGGGTTTGGAGTGGAGGACGAGCAGGCACGAACCGTCATGCATCGATACGGGTATTGATCTGGATTGCAGAGCTGACACGGCGTGCTGTTTGGCAGAAAGATAGCAGGAGGTACAGCAGCAGGTTACAATTTTTAGACTCTGCTGCTGCCAGACCAACTACACATACCAAGCTTGCACTTTACTCATGTACACACTTCCAAATCACATACAAGCATTCATAAGGTGACTGCTACATACTTCACGTACCTTGAGTGCTTGATGGAGGCCCTGGAATACATGCAATCACTGGCAGCGGCAGTGACAACGAACTTGATGATTGTGATGAGAGGTGCAGCAACGTGAGGAGGTGCTTTGGCAGGTGGAAGATAGTGATGACAATATGCTGATTTCACTGGGAGATGGATGGTCATGGTTGGCATGGGAAGACATGGTAGGGTCAGAGTTCGCCTGCTGTGTTTGTGCCCTTGTTGCTGCTGCTTTAGGCATTGAATAGTTGCATGGCCAGCACTGCTGTGCGGTGTAAGGTGTATCAGTTGATCTCTTCTGGATTGGTTCCTGGTTGGGTGAACACAACAGCGTCAAGTGCAATGTTACATCAGAGTTGTTCTTAAGCATTTGGTGGGTGCCCCCTTCCCCCTGATGAATTGGGTTCAGAAGTATGGCCCGTGTTGATGAACAGCTAATGTTATCAGACAAACTGCTATCCGATATTCCTGCAATCTGCACCCAAGTGAAGAGGACACAAGCAAAGAACAGGTGAAAAGAACATTTGTGTCACAAACATACTGGCAAAGGCATCTGCATCTGAGTTACTCAACACACACAAACACACACCCCAGAAGCATGATGATGATACGGATTATGTGCTGCGCACGTGAAGCTCCCGCAATGATGCCACATAGCCCAACAGCTCGGAGCGTCCTGCCCCAGTTCGTGAGCTTGTTTCAAAACAGCGCGGCAGCTCCTCCCACTCCTCAGACATCTGCATCGCATATCCAAAAGGTGAAGGAAAACCCACCGGGCCGAAATACTAAATAAAAATTTAATAGCCTTTTGCTTGCAACGATATAAGGGCTCAGGCAGGTGGGCATTTAGTTACTAGCTAGACAATGCCCCGATTGTAGATAACTGTCATAATCAGTGGATGCAATCCCAGACAAACATATAACCCTTTCCAGATCTAGCTTCATTGACACCCACAAATGAAAGCAATACGGGTCTTTCATAAAAGTTAGCACAGGTACGGCAGCCTGAAATAATGACAACCAGCAATCCCGAACTAACCAGCTGTTTAAAAGCCCGTATATTTTGCGCATTGGCAGGCATCTCCTTCTTGCGGTTGTCAATTTTTGTGAACACTATGCAGAAGGGAACCTTGCACTCAGCCAGCCAATTAGCACAGTCCTTGTCCACCTCCTGGGGCGGTACACTGGAGTCTATCAGCAGCAACACGCTGACTAGGTTCTCCCGCTTGATAAAGAAGTCCTTTGTGAATGTCAACCACTCCTCCTTGCTAGACTTCCCGGCCTTGGCAAACCTATAACATAACAGGATGAGGTTAGAAATTATACAAACAGGTACATTAGGACCACTCAACTGTGCAACAATTTCGGACGCATCACAAGGGACTGATCCCCAAGGTGCAAGTTATTGGGGACCTACCAATGGCAGGCCCTAAATAAAAAGGGGATTCCTTCGAAGCTTCACATCCACGCACTTATGCTTGACACACTCACCCGTATCCCGGCAAATCCACCAAGTACCAACAGTCATTGATGAGGTAGTGGTTGATAAACTTGGTCATGCCTGCATAGTGCCTTCAATTGCTTATATGGGGTTTGCTGAATTACAGCCGCTACAACTGAATTACCGGGTTCTTTAGAAATCTTGGCCAGTTTGTCGTTCCTAGTAAGGGTATTTATAAGGGACGATTTCCCAACGTTTGATCTACCTATGAGAGCAAACTCAGGCAGCTTGTCTGGTGGACAATCGTCGATTTGAGTGCTGCTCTTGATGAATTCCGCCTTGCGAATACTGCTGTTCAGCGGAGGCGGAAGATAGACCTGCATATATTTAAACCCATCTGAAGAGCCGGCCGCAAGGCGGATGGCCATTCGTAAGCGCTGAGCCGAAGGTGCGCAACGACTGCATGTGAGGCCAAGGGACTGCGGCGTAAGAGGACGCACTGCCAAATAAGACATTGCATGAAATCTTGGGCACTAATAGAATAAAAAGAATTAGGTTACCAATAATGAAAGTTGTGAGGTGATGTAAGGACGTTATGCCCGCTGAGCCGCGCGTCCTCTCGTCCAACGGACAAGGCCTTATGGACCTTTCGAACGCAGCCAAATAGGCTGCGCAAAACCTAAAAACGGTATTGCATAATACCACCTAATTTATGATTGATTTTCTGAGTTAGTTATTGTTACGACTTAGGGCCCTATAGGGACCATACGACGTAACAATTTGGTATCGGGACCAAATTGTTAATTAATTACCGGCTCTCCCAGCTGGAACAGGGGGAGCTCAAGAAGGAATCCGCTCGGTCTTGCCGTGACGAGCGTCCGCCATCAGCGACTAATCGCGGTCTGGAACTGGTGGAACGAGCGGCAGCCCAGCCGTCACCAACCTGTTATGCCATCGGCGCCAAGGTGGTCAGTATTTCACAACCATCTGGCAGCGCTGATGGTGGAGGCGTTACGGATCTTCACGCCTCGTTAAGTTGGGCCGCTGCGGCCATCTATGCCGCGGCAGGGAGCGTTGTTGAGCCTTGGACTACGGCTGCTGCAGAGGCTCCCGGCAGCCGCAGCTGTTGCCACCACCCCCACCCGGGTGGCAATAGCGTAGCATCTCTCAGATGCAGGACTGGTGAGACTGAGTGCGATCCTAACGACATTCAGCGTTGCCTGTTAGCAGCTCCTTCAATCTGGGGACATGGGAGCGACGAAATGGGTGGCAGAAATGATGGCTGGTTACGTACCGTACTAACTCGCAGTAGCAGCAGCAGCACGACGACTACCGATGCGTCCTCTGTTCCTGTCCCGGTGGCGTTTTGCAGCTGCTTGGCTCCATCTTGAAACGGGACTACGGGTGCGTGTGTGTGGCGCGGAGGTGCATATGCGATGTCGTTTGGTCTCATCCTCCCCTACCCACCCACCTACCTAGGTAGGACTGGTGGACTGGTGGTCCTTTTTTATAAGTTGAGTTCGAAAGAAAGCGTGAAGAAGGCGCGTTGTGGAGGGTGGCCCACATTTGGGTGGCCCATGAGGGTCTGCATGGAGCTGGCATTCCGCATAGCACGCGGATGATGATTCAGGCGGTTAAAAGGAAGCACAAGGTCATGTAGACGTGCAGAGGGTTTAGGAGGTGCTCTTGGTATGGCAGGGCACCAGGTGGTGGCACCAAGGGGCGTCGTAATTTTCAACGAGGCGTTTCAGTGATGCACCCTGCACACACACCCACACGCACACAATTCCGGAGTTCTGCCGGATAGTCGCCTTGCCTGCCAGCACCACATCTCTCGTACGACGCCTGGCTCCTGCGGCCCGGCACGTATAGTGTGCACCCGCGCGCCAGATAGTGCCATACACAGACCTCCTGGCAGCGCCTCATCTTTTTCACACATACAGTACTCCGTTGACGTCATGCACGCTACCCATTCATTTTCACACGGTAGCTAGCGTGAGACAACCCAGGGCAGGTCATGGCTATGGGAAACATCACGCCATCGCGCAGTCTCACGTGAACCGTCTCACGTGAACCTACCAAGGCACACCCGTGTCCGTACGAGTTCCCCATCCTCAATCGCGCCACGGCAACCCAGGGATGAATCTGAGGATGTTGGGGCAAACCCGCCAACACAGGCCGCAGCACACTCTTGCAGCGTGGTTTGGTTGCAACCCGGGACGGTCCCAAGTTTATTCGGAGACTATATTAAGAGGTCATGATCAGTCATGATCTTTTGGTCCTGTTTTGCTGACCATAAAAGCGTCATAAAATCCAGAATTAACACACGCCTTATCACGAACAGCTCAGCACGAAACCGTCCTCGTGACTGCACACATAGTCGGCCGCATGGTACCTGCCCCATCCGCCTGGCTCCGCATCACCCTCATCCGAACTGCGGCGATTACCATTACGGTAGCCCCCTCCGCTAACCCCGCCATTGCCGTACCGTCCTTATGGAGCCACGCTGCCGTCGTCACGACCACCTCCGCGTCACAAGTGTCGTACGCGCACACGCCCATACCCATACCCATGGCTGGGCCCATGCCGATGGCGGGACCCTCTACACTGAAAGCGCGCATACTGCCAGGGTCCCCGACATCATCCTCCCGAGTCGAGCTGAAGGGTCCAGAACTCCAGATCCATAACCCATCTCGAAGTCCAGATTAGGCAATTCGAAGTCAACTGCTGCATTAGCCTGCTGCAGGCAACCTATTACTGCATCTCGGCGGTACTGTTCTCAAAATCCGGCCTTCGGAGGGGGCCCAGGTCTGACGGGGTCAGGGTGTCGCAGATGCCGTCCGCGCGCGGGGAAGGCATGGAGGACCTGCCACGTAAGGGAACCGACCGACCGGGCATGTGAGGGGTGGGGGAAAACGAGGCGAATTTGCATTCTGCATCTGGTCACCGCGCCTCAGACACAGGACGGCACCCTGACCCATGGGTTATTTTCTCACCTGCCGTTGAGCGGTATTCCCAACCTTCCGCATAGACCAGCGACCCTGCGGCCGCTGCGCCGCCGCCGTTGAACTGCCGCCGTGCTGCTGCCCTCCTCGCATGTCCACGACCCGGTCCCCTGCCCATATCCCAACCACCACCTCGAGGCAGCTCGACCTCCTCCGACCACGACACGTGCTGCTGCTGCGCCGCCGCCGGTCACCGTAAAGCCTGCGCCTGATGGCAGCGCCGCCGGTGCAGCCCACCAGCAGCGCCATGTCCTCGTCGGCCGAGGCCCCTTGCCATGTCCCCCATGGCTGTCGAACCTGGCAGGTAGGGATCCACCGCAAGGCTCTTGAACCGGAGATATGTTCAATGATGGTGATGACGGGTTCAATGGAGCGCGACAAAAAGGGAGCATTACATTTTCCAAAGAAAGGGAGGCAGCAGCACTCGGCAGGTGCAATAAATTAGTCCAGGCAGGGCTTCAGGATACGAATCCCGGCTTGCAAATTCTGTAAAATGCCGTATGGAATGCCGTGTGGTTCTTTACCAACCTGGTACTCGTACATCTCCTCCGTAAACACCTCCTCTGTCACTGCCGACCTGACCCAGCGGACGTGCCGATGCTATGATCCCCACCGCCGCCAGTGGTGGCGGCGCTGCCGCCGCCAGCGTCAGGCATGTTTCCGCCACTTCCACTTGCCGCTGTCGCACCTGCGCTGACGCCTGGCCCCGGAATGAACGGCGATGCTGACGACGGACCGCTGCTTGTTGTAACCCTGCCGCCGTCGCCAGCGCCACCGCCGTCAGCATCCATGTCATCGTCACGCAGAAAGCATCCTCCCCGCTGTCGCTGCCGCTGCAGCTATCCAGCCTTCCGCCGCCACCCCCGCTTCCGCCAGCGGTCCCGTCACCGGGCCCTCCCTGCAGCCATCGGACATCCTGCTTTCATATTTAGATACCGGAAGAATGTCGGCTTTGAACCATCGCATACCAAACCCACATAGCCACTCGTGCTTAAAAGGAAAAGCAGGCGAAGGCCGAAAGCTTGAATAATGCGAAGCATCGTCTGTTTCGGCCAGGCATGTGCACCTTACGGGACGGTAAAAGATCTGCCATCGAACCTTGTTGTAAGGTGCCATACTTTGAAACAGCGTGCTATGTTGCAGCTGTCCGCAAGGAGCACTCGCACGCCATCGAGAAGGCTTCCTGGTCCTGCTGTGCCACTACCGATGCCGCCGGCGAAGGCACCCCCTGGCCCTCCACTGCCTGATCTGCCCAATGGCGCCGCCGTCGGCCGTTGTTTTTCCCAGACCTTCTAGAGTGTCGGCACCTGCCGCAGACAGCGTCGGCGCCACGGCGCTGGATTGATCGTGCAGCTGGCGTGACGCCGGCGCCTGGGGCAGCCGCTGCGGTCCCGCCGCCACCGGCCTCGCCAATCCAACCCCCAGCCCCACATTTGGCGACGAAGCCAGCAGCACAGGCGACGCTGCGTTGTTTAAGGAAGAGGGAGAGAGCTATCGAGAAGCGGGTGTCATGAACCCATATGGGTTGCCGAGGCCTATCCGCTTTTAGGCCTACCTGGATCCAACGTAAACACGCGCCCGTCCCATCCGCAAACTCCCGCGGTCCCTCTCGTCACGACACGCGCAGCTTGGGCAGGTCCGCTGCAGTCGAATTTGCCCGACGGACTGCGGTTGTGGATGCTTGTGGGAGTGTGTTGTGCCCCCACCAGGTATCTAACAGGATGGCCACATCCCTGACGGTGGCGTGCTCGTTACCATTACCTACCACCGGGTGCCGGGCACTGCGGCAGCCATGTCCATGCCGCGCGACCTTGCTGCCGCAAGCTTATATACCTGAAGACAACGATGGCGTCGGGACGGACCAACGACACAGGTGTGTGATGGGGAGGGAGGAGTGGACCGCATCTGACTGGCACCAGAACACCTGGGCAGGCTGCCGCGAGCTCCTCAATGCATGAGAATGGGTTGACATGATAGGTGACACCCATGTTCTGGCAACACGCACATCTTTCCCGTCTGGTGGCCACATTCGTGCTATTACCTCACCCTCCCCCGATTATACGCACCCTCTCATTTTCCAGTTCCTTCCCCTCCCATTCACTGCATCACAGCTCACTGCATTGCGAGTCAGTGCACGTTTTGGAGTGAGGGCACTTCAGCTTACTGGGCTGGGCCGGGCCGGGCTGGGCTGGGCTGGTGTGCACGCGGGACTGTTGGGTCGGGATTGCTGCAGGTGCACGGCGGCGTAAAGCTATCAAAGATCTCCCAATAGCTTCCAGCGTTCAGCTGTTGGCACAGGCAAAGAAGTGACACATCCACTACATCGAACAGCTTTCGCTATGGCTGTCAACATCCTGATTGATCGCGTCCAGCTGTTTATCGACAGATGGGAGGGGGGTGCTGGCGGGAGCAAGAGCAGATGACTGAAGCGCACAACGCAATGGCTTTGGCACAAATAATGAGACTGGCTTTACTTGGATGTGCGTGGTGCATGGCTGCACCTCTTTAATGCTAAGTTGAAACACTCGTACTGGAGCCTGCTTCCTACAGAACGTTACGTGTAATTGGAGGTATTAGGAAATTTTGCCAGGTCCAGAGTATTTCTAAGTAATAAAGTGTAAAGTATGTCCCAAAAGTACATAAACTAATTGACATAGAGCAATTGGTACAAACCTATGAGGCACCACAGTGGTACTTGTAACTGAAGTCTGATTAAAAATCTGGCCAGGGATGCCGTCTGCCACAGACAACGCTGATTCCAAGTAGCGGGTGCCCCTGAGTTTCTAAAACTTCACGACATTGTCGTTCCACATGGAGGGAGAAAGCCTGTCAGGCTGTCCGTTCATATGGTCATAGCAATTGCATGGCTTCCTGTGAATCCCTTGAATTACAGCTTGAATGAAATCAATTTGTATTACGCTTCTGAATTTCTGCTGCTTCGACGCATCATGCATCAGAGTTTAATGTTTTCCATGTTATAACTTTCGACCTTATCCTGCTTCCTATCAAGCTAGTCAAGGGCTCCACGTGGCCGCTTTCCGGCATGCTTTAGTGATTTTCAGCTGTTCCAAGAACTGAAAGCCTCGCCATTTCACACTGCCAGCAAACACTCCTTGGTTACATACGCTATAACGGGCAAAAGCCCTCATGGGACAGTTTCAAATCTATCCAGCATGAACTCTGCAGATGCTGAACGAAGCAGGGTTCAACCCTCGAAAAGAAACCAACATCTTATGTTGGAACTACGTATAAATTGGATTAGGCACGTTTGCGCCAAGGCGCTGTGACGTGAACAGTGAAGCCCGCATTGAAATGCATTTGTTGGTTATAGTGAGGCAGCGATGAAGTACATTAAAACCCGTGGCATCGCGACGGCACAGATCGAATCGCGCTATTCAAGCTGCTGCCCTTGCACACTAAAGGGCTCAATGCGCAGCCGCACACTAACGCTTGGTGCAATGTGACAGTGCACGTTCGGGCAGTCAGTATGTACCAAACCATTTGCCGCTCGGAAAGGTCAGTTAAGGGTTTGTACAAAATATGCATACTATGCCGAGCTATGTACATGCGTTGCTCCTGTCTAGACGGGTGGCATACTACCAAGCAACTCATATATTGCTTCATTGCCGCTTTTGCCATACGTGGCGCCAACTCAATGGATGTTCGCAGCGGCCGCCTCAGCCATGCGATCGCGGACCTCCTGGCTTTCAAGGGCATCAACCGCCACCTTGTCGAGATCATCAAAGTAAGGATGTTGAAGCGCCTCCTTCGCCTGTGGAGACGAGCACACGATGATGTTTGCTCACACTTCATCTAAGAACGATCCTCAAGTAGAGGGATATTTGCTTACCGAAATCCGTAGCGCAGGGTCGTAGGCAAACATACGCTTCAACAAATCGATCCCCGACTCCTCAAGTGTGGGGAATATGCGACGCAGGTCTTGAGGCTGCCATTGCGGCCACTCATGCCTACACGAAACGGAAACAACTGGTCCGATCTAAAGCGTTTCTGGTATTAAATTGACGCACACCACGTACCAGTCGCGCAGTTTTGTGACACCCGGCCAAGTCTCTTCATTCGGCGTCCCCAGCAACTTGAAGATATGCAGCAGCTGCTGATACTCACTGTCGCCAGGGAAAAGGGGGGCCTACGTACAAGCATACGAATCCACACCTTACATTGCATCGGGGCACACCAAATCGAAGCCGTGGTAGTGGATCCTTTACATAGAGTCGCCTCTGCCTACCTTACGCACAAGCTCAGCGAAAATGCAACCGACGGACCACATATCAACGGGCGTTGCGTAGTGCGTTGCGCCAAGGAGCACCTCGGGGGCACGGTACCACAGCGTGACGATCTGCCAAGGCCATGGTTTGCAGTGAATGTGGGTGTCACGATTTCGGGAAAGGGGTTCCGACCGATATCCAGTACATACCTCGTGCGTGTAACTCTTTAATGGTACGCTGAAGTGCCGGCCCAACCCCAGGTCTGCAACCTTCAAGCACATCTTCTCGTCGTCAACTAGTAGATTCTGCGGCTTGAGATCACGGTGCAGGACGCCGTGCATGTGGCAATAAGCCACGCCCTTGATGAGCTGGTACACCATGCTCTGGGCGGACGAGGATCGATGAAAGGGATTGTTGAAGGTGAACTTTGAGGCATAGATAGACCTCTATTTGCAGTGTTCGCTTGCGTTCCGCCTGACATTAGCCATACCTTGATGTGCATGGTAGGGAGAGGATGCGCGGGTCCCTTGCCGTTCCGGTCCATCCACTTCTTCATGTCAGTGTTAAGGTATTCAAAGACCTGGGGTTCAAACACGCAACGTGCTGACTAAGTCGCAGCGCATCTAATATCCATATCCTGGTATACCTTACCAGATAAAGGCAAGGCTTATTATTCTCCTCTGTGTGCTCGACGCACAGCAACCTGCACGCAGTACTCTTTAGCCTTCGGCTGCCACAGACCACGCTCCTTGCATGGGGTTCTTACTTGACAATATGGTTGCTATCAGAAAGCATTTGAAGGAGAGAGATTTCACGAAGCGTTGTTGATGGCACACCTTCTTCCTCCATCTACAGCGATAAGGTAGGCATAGACATTACCATCCAATAGCAAACATTGCAAAATGGAATGCAGTACAGTTTGAAGGTTCCAACGAAAGGCGTCCCTCACCTCCAAGCGGCATTTCTTCAAAGCAACCAGCTTTCCGGTGTTGATATCCCGCGCTTTATAAACCTTTCCATATGTTCCTTCACCTATCTTCTCAATTTTCTCATATGCGTCCATTGTCCCAAAGGCTGCGGAAAGTTTGGCAAAGCACCACTTGTAAAGGTTTAAGATATTGTAATGGCAGATGAAGAGAGAATTGCTACAGTAATGAAATCTAAGGATAAGAAATTACGATTAGACACAACACAAATCCGTGTGGCTGATTGGGCGAATGATGCATATCAAAATGCGCCTAAAGTTGTGCCGAAAGCCGTACAGAGACAGCTTGGATTCGGAAATGCGTCGTACGTGAGTTATTGAGCTGCTCGTTCCTCATGTACTATCCACGACATGGTATTGATGACACGCTTGGACAACCAGGGTAAAACGCAATTGGTGAATGTTGAAAGTGAAAATTGTACCACTGCGTTTTGTTTTTTCGCGTAATAGGTGAAACAAAACATACATTATAATGAAAAATCTGGTCATTGAGCGGGACCGGTGTGTCCAGCTAGCAGTCGGGGAGGATGGTGCAGCAATCAGCTTCTGCTTTAATTCGGTGGAATTTACTTTTTATCTGATTACAAGTTATGGTAATATTCATGCTTTTCGTGTTGCTGAAAAACCTACGGTGGGTCCTCGCCGGGACGGCGGCGGGCTGGAATTGGTTTCTTTGTTGGAATTTACGACGAGCTCTATGTATAGAAACCTTTTTTGAGGTTACCCGGAAAGGAATGACGGGTTATTAAATTTGTTAGATAACTGCAGTAAAAATTGCTGGCAGCTTGAAGACGGGCCAAGGCCAACCTTGTACATAGCCCGGACTTCCGCTCCGAATAGCACCCCTAGTCGCGAAACCCGAAATCCTTTACACCGTTGCTCGGACCCTCCATTCAGCAGCTTGGTATGTGCCGCTACCCTAGAACGGTGGCATGTGCCCTCAGACCAGCTGTCCCCACAGTATACTCCTTTTTAGCTAGGGCCCCGATGCCATTTTTTACAACGGCCTAGCATTACACGAAGTTCTCTCCCCTCCCCCCAGAGACCTGCATTAACTGACCAACCATTTATCCATGTATATGTTTAGTTTTGCCGTAAATACTCCGTCAGCATTGCCGCCTGTTGTTTGGCGCAGCCCCTTTGGCGTTGCCCTCTGGGACAACAGCTGCTACTGGCGGAGGAAATCGACAGTGCATTCGATGAGGGGGCAAAGGGCCAGAGCAGTGGCGGCTACAGCCGCACGTGGCTGACTTCCTTCAGCTACGTACTGGAGCTGGAAGCGCTCTGCATTGCCACACGTAGCGGCAAGATTGCTTTGCTACATGTGGAGGAGGGCGCAGCACGGCAACTCGAAGAGGTTATTAATACTTCTGCGGTTAACTTGGTTTTATAGCAGAGGGGTGTCCCCAAACGGGATCTGGGCAACTTGTTGAAACAAAGCAGACATCTTTAAAGTTGCTGGAAGTGGAATTTCCGGATGGTGGAAGTGGATGATAACGCTATTAAGCATGAGGGTTGCTGTCGCCGAAGGTTAACTCATGATGTAGGTACCTTGAAGGACCACTGGCCGGCCGGGTAAATGGCGATTGGTGCATTAATAACCTTTCGTGGATGTCGCTGTGCGGATTTCGCTCGTAGGTCGGAAGCATCGACGGCGGCGTGGCATGCCTCGAGTGGAGCCCCGATGGGGAGCTGCTGGCCATCCTTAGCGGCAATGGGAACCTGCTGGTAATGAACCAGGTGCGGGCAGACCTTCTCTTTCATCAATCCTGATTTTTCAAAGAGCCCGCCAACGGCATATATATTGATGCACATGGGAATGATTTGAATGTTCAGATTTTTGAGACGACTCAACACAGCCGACTCGACGCGCTGTAATCCGACAAAGCCGCACCCCCAACGACAGGCGTGGGAGCTGCTGTTTGAAGGATCCATGCTGGGATCCTCCAGCGCTTCAGCAGCAGCAGCAGCTGCAGTGCAGGCAGAGGGAAGCCACCTCTTTCAAGACGCCCGGCTAAGCTGGCGGGGGGACGGAAAATTCTTTGCCATTGTGTGCCGCGACCCGACTATGGCAGGAGCAACGGCAGGGGCGCGTGTACTGCCGCCGTATCGAGTCCGAATCTGGGACCGCAGCACGTTTGAGTTGCATGCGGTCTGCGAGGCCGCGGAGGGGCTGATGCCGTTACCTGCCTGGCAGCCCAATGGCCGGCATCTCTACGTCCCGGTGACGACGGCAGTATCATCGGTTGATGATAGCGCTGGTGGCGGATCGGTTCAGACCGCAATGACCGCCGAGTTGGGCCCCCTGATATTGCTGTACGAGCGGAATGGCCTGCGCCATGGTAGCTTCCGCCTACCAAGTAATGGTAAGATACCGCGGATGGTTGCTCTTCGCCTCACCGGCGACTGTGCTTGAATGCAGCCGTTCCAAGGACGGAGGTAGGACTTAGTGACAGATTTGCAACAGATGAACGATGAGAGGCGCGAAGGGGCAATCTATTGGAAAGGTGCCTCGACTGCCTTCATCCAAGGCGCACTCATGCGACAACGAGGTTGTGAGTGAAAGTGTGGGTTGCTTACGAGCACAGACCTGCAGATCTGGATGGGGCACACCCCTGCCGTGGCGCGGTGTCAGTGATCTGGTCCCAAGGTTGCCATCCTCCCCGTGCTTTCCTATGCTTCGTATCTCTTTGACACCCAACATGTCACCCTCGCCGTAGCTTCTGCAATTGCAACTTGTCCTATCTGCGCACTGCAGCAAGTCGGCTCATCCCAAGGCAAGCTTCCAGTAGGCTGTGGCTAACTTTCGGTCCGGTTCTCGCGCAGTGAATGGCCCAGCCTGGGATGTGTTCGGAAAGCTCAACCTAAGCCTACAAATGTGACTCAAAACTCAATGCATCCTCCTAGGGTAACTTCAATATCTTCCTGTGCCCGGTTGCATCCTGCAGGCCCTGTGTGGAATCTGGCTTGGAGCTGTGATTCCGAGCTACTGGCTGTAGTAACCGCACCGCACGCACTTACCCCGGGTTTTGGTGCCGTGGGCACGGGCACTGGCGAGTGGACGATACAGGTGCGGCAAGGGGGGGGGGGCACGCTGGGGATGCTAAGGGCGCACCTGCCACCACCAACTGGGACGTTGTCGTGTGGAGCTTCAAAACCTAAGTGGTCTCCCTATCTAGTCCATGCGCGCATTGGGGTTTGTTTCATAGTCCCGGATCACGGCAGCGCATCCTGTTACTGTTAACTGTCTTTTGTCCTCATTTCCTACTTCCATTGCCTTCGCATTGAAGGCACCGCACAGCACTTGTGATGGAGGAAGATACATGCGACTTGCCAGTGCTTCCTATGATTGACGCACTTAATGGAAATCCGCTCGTGGATTATTCGATAAGTCCTCGAAGATGCAGGGCAAGTGGGAGACATTTGCTAAGATGCATAGGTGCACTCGCCTTCATTTTCCTGTCTAAAATGCCACATGCTGGTATAGCCGTATGCAGTGTGTGATTGTGCTTATCTGCAATGCACACATTCTTTTGCTATTCCTTGAGAAGTATCAAGCCACATGGCCACAGGCGAAGGCTGTTCACAAGCAGCTGACTGATGTGCAAACCCCTGCCCATCTTTATGTCTAGCGTGATTTCCTGGGTCTCTGTGAGAGCTTGAGTAAGGCATTTCAGCCTGATGCTCTCAAGGTGCACGAAGTCTATCAGAGGGGGGAGAATGTATACCAAGGCTGCTTTAGAGCGGAGGTGCTCATCCCCAATGATGTGACAGGCACTTTATTGTTTAAGACTGCACTGTCCAAATCCATGATCTGGACAGTTTGTGGAAAAAGTGTGAAGCATCTTAGGCATGTCGCTTGGATTACACAGCTTCGCTGTATCACGATGTGACTTGTGAACGCGCTGTGCCATCGTCCTCTGGCTTGTGCAGATATGGCATCGCAGCAACTGGCATTGGTATCTGAAGCATGAGCGGCGGTACCCCAATGGTGTGGGACCGGGCGCGGGCCTGGGGCCGCAGCTGCGCTGGGACGAGCAGCACGGTGGCGTCCTGCATGTGCTAACACCAGGCGGCCTTTTTGAGACTGTGGGCCTGGCCTGGGACACGTGTATATCGGAGCGGGGAACGGCTGTGGTGGTGGACGGACAGGGCTTGCTCCTGACGCCGCTTCGCCACGGATTGGTGCCGCCACCCATGTGCGCGGCCCGGGTTGCCTTACCGGAGGTGAGGTTGAAGGTGTTGGGGTGAAGGGCAGGTCGCGGGTGTAGAGCTGCCAAACGGAGACATGCGGAAAGCTTCGTTGGTTATCACGTGGAGCTCATGGACCGCATGAATAGATTTGGCTTCTGATGCAACAGCATCCTCCTATGTATTGCGGGAAAAGCGCGCCACGATGTTGGGCTTTTCGGGTGGAGCGAAAGCAAGGTGATGATGACTTTGGCAATTTGTAGTATGTAGTTTTTATTCTGCGACCACCCTGGTCTAGCCAGGTATGGCGATTATGTGTTCGTGGGCTGCCGCAACACTACATCAGCGCCTTGTGCTTTGCTTTGCTTCTGCTCTGTCGTCAAGGGTTTACTCCCTGTGCATCCATGGTCCTTGTGCGTTCGCTTCCATCCTGATCCGGATCGACGGACACCCCAACGGGGCCCCATTTCGCTCCCAAACCCGCGACAAGGCTGCTGTGGATGTCTCAATAGCGTCACTACCCGCGCCTGGAGATGCATTCACTGGCCTTGCTGCCGCGAGCATTCCCGCCGCAAGCTGGGAAGGCCAGGATGAGGTGGTGGCCGCGCTTACGTCCGCCGGCCGCCTGGTATTGGCGCGGAGCGTGGAGGAAGACCTATGGCAAGAGACGCTGGAGGTGTGTGCACGCGTGTTTGTGTGTGCGTGTGTGTGTCTCGTGTCTTGGTGTTCTGTGAAGCGGCGCCCAGCTGCTGGGTATTGGGTACCGCCGAACTGAAAGAGTGTCAGGCGTGTCAGGCCCCGGTTTGCAGCTCTCAAATGACATGGGCGCCTTTGCTGCAATCTCGTTGTGTCAGATGAGTACTTCGGCCACGATGATGCAAGTGTGCACACAACATAACCGGGTGGGCTGGGTGGGGAGAGAAAGATGGCGGAGCAAGACCGGGGCTGAATTATCTTCCTTGATAAGTCCATCTCACCATTGAAAGGACAGTGGCGACCACGCTGTACGAATGCGGTTAGCTGCCTGCCGTGCCATCCTTCTTGCATTCTGTCCCGCCATTAAAGGATCAGGAGGCATTGTTGACTGAACGGAAGAGCTGCGCAGCCGGTGGCGACCGCAGCGTCTCGGCGCTGCTGCCAGCGGTGCCGTCCCTTGACCTACCTATCGCTGGCGGTCGCCGAACTCGTGCGCTTTGTTGGTTGTATGGCAGCTCCTCACTGCTCATCCTGGCATCACCGTACCCCGAGCCTGAACTGGAGGACGGCGCCGGCGACGTGCTGGTGCAGGTCGACATAGAATGGGTGTCGTGCGGCCCGGGTGACCCAACCGATCCCCGGGTCAGTCCGGAAATTCGGATCACGGAGCAACCACCCGTGTACGCAGGAGGCTGCGTCCTGCGCATGGCGCCACATACCGCTGGCGGCGTGGCAGTGCAGCTGGCAGGCGGGGAAGTGGCGCGCTTCACGGTGGGAGCCTCGGCTCTGGCGGCGTGCGGCCCGGTGGCGGCCCTGAAGGGGCCCTGCCCGGTGGTGCGCTCTACTCCGGCGCTCATGCTGGGTGCAGCAGGGTCAAGGAACGAGGTGAAAAAGTGATGCGAAACGCGAGCGTTTTGGGTGACCTCAGTAAGCATTGGTGAAGCATTCGGGCCCAGCGTGGTTGGCCATCGCATCATAAAAGACGGCGTCTTGTTGCGCTGTAGCTCGCAGTACAATGGTAATGCGTTAAGTCGGCCACAGCTTGATGTGCCATTGTTTGGCTCCCTATGGCGCAGCCACTTAGTGTGTGTGCATAGTGGGCTTTAGGGCCTTCACGGCGCCATCCGTGAGGTGCGCACGCCTCGGCTGAGCCGATGGCATCCTAGCTAGGATCGCTCATCATCTCGTTTATGCAATTACGCCTGCTGGCCGGATAACAGTCCCATTCCGTAATGTGTCCGGTACCTGGGCCTCGGTCCCTGTCTCAGGCTCCTTCGTTGCCCAGACCGCCGAGCCCTCATGTCTCGTTCCCCTCCACCTCCTGGCGTGTGTGTTTGTAACCCTGAACAGGTACCGCCGCTTCTGGGCCTGAGCCCCTCAGGGATGCTGTGCTGGGGCAGCACCGTCATTGCGCCCGCTGACGTCACCTCCGTTGCCGTACGGGCACGTGGCCCGGGTGGCCCTGCACTGTTGTACACAACGCGTAAAAACCTGCTATACACGGTATTGATGAGTCAGCTTTCATCATACACTCACCGCGAGCTTACCGCTGGCCCACACAGCCTCCGTCCGTCTAAGTGAGATGGACCTATCGGTCGTGCGGGTGTTATCGGTGGTGTTACGCACATTGCATCTTGATCTTTAAGAATGTCCACGGTACTGCATTCGGGTATGCGCATGCAACATGGGCCAAAAAGGTGTTAGGCGCCGTTAGCCCGCCGAACACGTATCTGTGACTGTGACATTGAATGACAGATGCTCCATTCTTTTCGCTATTCGTTGTCCCGCCCTGGCAATAACAGGCGTGAAGGCGAGATGCAGGCCGCCATGCACACCGCAATGCGTCCCAATGCCGCAACTGCTGCCTCGCGGGATGTGGCAGTGCGCGCCGTCGAGGCGGGCGCGATGCTTGTGGCATGCCCCTGCGGCTCCACGTTGACGTGCGAGCCGGGCTCCGGAACTGCAGCTGATGGCAGCGAACGTCTGGCGGATGTGCCGGCGGTGCTGCAGATGCCGCGAGGCAACCTGGAGGGCGTGTCGCCACGAGCTCTCGTCTTGGCGGCGCTGGTGGGGGCACTGAGGCGTCGTGACTTCGCGGAGGCGTTCCGGCTGGCCAGTGTGCAGAGGGTGGACCTCAACCTGCTGGTAAGGCAAGGATGGTGAGGATTGGTCTGGAGTTCAGGAGTAGAGTACACCCCTGGGCACGTGGGGCCGGGAAGGATGGTAGGGCCCGGAAGGTAACCTGAATAGAGCCAGATGCTTGTTCGGTATGTCCGGCAGCCTGAAGCCGCCTTGACGAGCAGCACTGGGATAAACAGCGCGATCGCGGACTTGCACTGACCTCTGTACAAGCATCGTGCTCTTTAAAGGCAAGTGGGACGCTCACTTCCTTGCCCACTTGTCGTGTGTCTCCGCTGGCGCGCCCAGGTGGATTACGGCTGGCCCTCCTTCCTCGCCGCAGCTGCGTCCTTTGTGGCGGCCGTGCCACGGCCGTCAGACCTGTGCGACCTGCTGTTTGCGCTACGACCCGGCAGCGTGCTGGCGGAGGGCGGCGCGTACGCGGGCGCGCTGGCCTGGCTTGGCGAGGAGATTCCGCGGCCCGCTCTGCCTGGAACCAACGCTTCACTAGCCGCAGCCGAGCAGCAGCAACAGCAGCAGCGTGAAGCCTTGGCAAAGGGGCCAGGCGCCAAGCGCGGTACTAGTAGCTACAAAGAAGACAGTAAAGTGACGGCGGTGTGTCGGGCTATCCGGGAGACGGTACTGGCGCTGCCCGATGCCCACAAGTACCTCGAGGTTGTTGTCACGTCGTATGCCCGGTGAGAGGGTGGGAGGGTGGTCGGGATGGATAACTGTAGTTAGTTGGGTGGATAGGTTTGCGGGTGGATACGGCGGCGCCTGTCTTCGGGCTCCATGCCATGTGGCATTCATCGGCGACATGACATCGCCGGGTCGGCAAATTGCGGGGTTGGGAGAGCCGTCCCGTGCATTCGCCTCTATGAAGAAAGGTGACAAACGGCGTTGTGCGGTCCTGCGCCGCAACTGTGATATGGAGTAGCACAGGATCAACAGGTTCAACGGGGTCCTTCGCCCGGACCTTCTCTCCACGCCGCTACTACTACTCTACTGCGTAGTTGCCCTCCCCGTCAAGTCGCATGCTAGGCCGATGCCGGGAAGGTTCCTCCATTTCGCGCGCCGATCTATAAATGTGGCCTGGGGCCGTCTATTGCCCATTTGCCCGGTGTCGTCCTTTCCTCGGTACCTGCAGGAGTGACCCGCCACATCTGGAGGACGCCATGCGCTACATCGGCGACGCAAAAGAACGTGAACTGGCTCCATCAGCGCAGCCAGCGCTGAGTGCGTCCAATGGACCTGACCAGCCGCCGCCGCCCCAGCAGCATCAGCAGCAGATCGTTCACAGTGGACCGGCGGACAAAGCACTCAAGCATCTCCTGCTGTACGCCGACGCGGACGAGCTGTACAACACCGCGCTTGGAATGTACGACATGCCATTGGCGTACATGATCGTCGTGAACGCACAGGTAGGCCTGGTATCCATAAGATTATGTGAGGCACATTGACATACACCACGCACTTCGCAACCTCATTGTCCTCTACATGTGATTTCAGTCCTTCTCTCCAGCTCCCTGCTTCTGCTTGCGGTAGCCCGAGTTACTTACTTAAGGCACACGTGCGCAGAAGCAATGGTAGCTAATTGTTTGTCATCTAAAAATCTGGCGGTACTGCCTGCTGGGGTCTGGCAGTTCGCGACGTTTGCAAATCTGTGCTGAGCACCCGTCGAAGGGACAGCCGCTGCAGGGTTTCCTTGTCCCCACGTAGTGACCTGTATGCTCTTCCGCCAAGGACTTAGGCTGAGCATAGGCCGCCCACTGTGCCTCCTTCATAGGGATTTGAGGGGAACCCCGAGCCTCGCTAGCGAATGTTGATACGCTTGGACCGTAGTGCAACCCGCCGAACAATGTCCAGCCTGGTTGTCCACTTTCGTAATGGGGTGTGGAGAGCGGGTGAGAGCGGCCACATAGCCACCTATAGGCTCCAGACAATCCTAAGCCTACGTTAACTTACCACCTCACATCAGGCATTTCGTGAAGCACGCTTCGTTCTCCGCCCGTTGAATGATTTACTGGTGCACAGTTGCCCCGCTCTCCCTTTCTGGCACTGCACAGAAAGACCCCGGGGAGTACTTATCGGAGCTGCAACGCTTCGCAGCGATCAGTCCTCCAGCACTGCAGCGGTACGCAGTGGACATGTCGCTGCGTCGGTACAGCTCTGCACTGCGGAACCTGGCGGAAGCGGGCCCGGAGCACTTTGAGCAGGTAAAGGCGGGTGTGGTGGGTAGGGGCCCGTGCAAAGGGTTGGGCATGTTAACGTATGTGTGTCCTTCCTTGGAACTGTAAACCCATCGCGCGGTCCTACCTGTGGGTCCGCAACCTCGTCACGTCAGGCATTACAGCTGGCCCGTGAGCGCGGCCTGATGCGCCAGCTACTGCTGCTGTATGAGGACGACGTCGACCGACGGCCGATTGTACTCGATGCATACGGCGAACACCTGGAGACATTGAAGCGGTACGAAGATGCAGCGTTGTCGTATATGGCAGCAGGGAGGCTCAAAAAGGCGCTCCGGGCTTACCGCTCAGCGGGCCGGTGGCGCATGGTGTTTGTGGTAGCTGCCCAGTTGGAGTTCGATGAAGCTGCTGTACAATCGTTGGCAGCAGATGTAGTGGAGGAGCTGGTGGCGGGAGGTCAGGCCGCTGACGCCGCAGAAGTACTGCTCTCGTACCTGGGTGATGTGGACAACTCCGTGCGGACCTACACGCAGGCGAGGTGCGGCGGCAAAAGAATAGATCAGCCCTGTAGGGGGTTATTGATATGTGATGGTACGGTTTTGATGTGGGGGATGGAACAAGCAGCAGTTTTAGCTTTTCACCTGAACAGATTGGCCGCAGCAGTTAAAATGCATTTTGATGCTGGGAGACGCCGGCGACGAAACCTCTACGAATGTATCGGTATCTGTCTGTCTGCGCCTTATGCCTACTCCTCTGTTCCCTTTGTGACCCCACCGCTGGTCGCGCATTGAAGGGAATGGCGAGAAGCGATGCGCGTGTCGTATGCTCACGGCCGGTCTGACCTGGTAGAGACGGTGGTGGCGCCCGCGGCGGCAGACGGAGCAGCTGCGCTGCTGGCGGACGCACGCGAATCAGAGGAGCGCATCCGCAAATACACTCAGCGCCTGGCAGATGTGCGGGCGAGGAGGCTGGCGATGGCGGCTGCTGTGGCGGCTGCAGGTGCGTTTGGGGACGTGCACAATGGTGGCGACAAAGGCAGGAAAGCAGATAATCTAAGGTGGCCTCCGCTGACCCTCTGGCAGACAGGTATTGTGAGGTTTGCGGTATGCCAGCATGAATTTAGGAGCCCACGGCGCGGTACCGTCCCCGCTACCCCTACCCCGAAATCTGGTGAATTTCAACCCCTCCTCGGGTTGCAGTGCCATGGCGTGCCTTGGGGGTTGCACGTGGTGCGCTGTGTCGCGCACCAACCACTGTAGCAGTTGGAAGCTGGCCCGAGCGCAATGGGTCGGCTGTTCGCTCTTTGCAATGCCAGCCTCTGTTAAGAACGCACGTGGGACCATTAGACAGCTTGCCGGGATGCCGCATCACGCTGATTCTATGCTGCCTGGGACCCCTACATTCCCGGAATTGTGGTGAGGCCCTGTGGGCGCGCATGTTCAAGTGCTGTTGGCCAT
The DNA here is from genome assembly GCA_019650235.1 of Volvox reticuliferus. NCBI lineage: Eukaryota > Viridiplantae > Chlorophyta > Chlorophyceae > Chlamydomonadales > Volvocaceae > Volvox > Volvox reticuliferus. The sequence goes on from BNCP01000002.1 coordinate 4,160,530, forward strand.
TTGGGATATTTTATGCTGGTCATCTTTGGCGTTGCCTGTCGTTTCACTGGAAAAGCTGTTGTATGCTCCTTGTCCTGTCGTTCCCGTGACTATCCCGCAGAAGAGGACGGTGCGGCACAAGGGATGGCGGACGACATTCAGTCCGATGTTATATCGTTGGTGTCGGGATTGTCCATTTACACAGATGCGACTGTCCAGGGACATGGCGGGTCCATGGCGGCCTCAGGATCGTCCGCTACCGCCTCGTCCCGCGCGCCCTCGACCATGGGAGGCCGGAAGGCTCATCGACAGGGGAAGAAGCTGCAAAAGTGCGTGGCTGCCTGTATTGTCAAGGAAAACGAGAACTGAAAGTTTGAGCAGTACCTTAACATGACTGTCGTGGCAGTTTGGCAAACTTGTTGTAGTTGGACCTACATCTGTTTGTTTGAATTGTACACCTGAAGTTGCTCGTCTGAGGGGGACGAGGGTGCACAACGCGTCGTGTACGAATGCGTGTTATTTTTACCTGTTTTTTTCGTCCGCTACCAGAGAGTCTGCTGCTGTGATACCGCGGCCGTCGTTGCACGATGTTGCCCTTTACCTTTGTTGGCCTACGCGTACCCACTTGGACATGATCCAATGCAGAGCTGGAACCCGTATTCGTCAGGGTTCCCCTCTTGAGGAGGCTAGCCTGGTGTCCCACGTACACGGGCTGGCGCCAAGGGCGGTTGTGCTAGAAGAGGCAGGGCAGCTTGGGGAGCTGCTTGTGCTATTGGGGCACCAGGAGGACGCGCGAACAATACAGCGGGCCATTGCATCTTGGCAGGCCGCTTACAAGGTATAGTGAACCTGAAGTTTGCCTGTGGCAAGTGTGTTTGCGGTTAAGACCCATAGCCATCAGCACGCCATCGCGTTGCACGGGCAAGGGACACCTTTCTGGCTATTCCTTGTCTGCAATTATGTCCTATTATGTCCGTCTAGGCTAGCCGTAAGAAGGTTACCTGCGGACGGAAAACCGGCTGCCAAAGGGCCTTAAACAGATTGCCGGAACTAAGGCCCTGACATGCTTGAATACACAAATTCAAACAGTATTCTGTACGATTGCTGTACATAACTTGATTCAGAGGCTATCCTCGCCTCATTAATGCAGCATCTGAGATGCAAAATCCTATATGGCCTGAACGACAGGCAGTACTGCATTCAACCATCTATTGGCCTGTATTTGTTTGTATAACCACCATTTTCTTTAGGAAGGCTGAGAAGTCAGGCTTTGTGGCCCGAGCCTCTTCGTTTCCTTTCGATGCTGATGCTGATGCTCCGCCGGTGTTATTGCTGCAGGAGGCACGTGAGGACATTGCGGCCCATCCAGTTCCTGTTAGCGGGCCGCCACATGCACGGGCAGAGATGGAGCGGCTACTGAAGCCCGCGCAAGACACGTCCTCCATCGCTTGGAAATGGGAGATTTTCCGGGAGTTGGCATAATGTTATGCATGTAACAAGACGAATGGGATGTTAATTAACATGCTTAGAACTCAGTTGAAGTTGTCCCCGATTGTCTCCGCTTACCGTCATGGGGACTTTGTCTTTACATCACTGCTATGTATACGTTTATATAGATATCCGTGGACGCAAGGGATTCAGAACTTCTGCAGCTACTCACGAAGAGGACGAAGGGGATGGGGTGTGTTATGTTAACGAAACTGCGCATTTACTTTACGCCGAATGCTGTTGAGAGGTACATGAACATGAGCAAACTAGACGGCAATCCGGAAGGAAGACGGTGGTACGGTAATTCCGTATCATTGGCTCTTTGCTAATATCGCTGTTTTAGCTGCTTTGCGGCTTTTTGTTGCGTTCGTAGTGAGTTAATGACTACAAGCTGCATGACACGATTGCCCACCTAAGACTTTTTGGACAGTTGCAAACAGCATCTATACTTCCATGTGAGATCATTGGACACCCTACATTCTTCATCGCCTGTTCTACACGGACTAGATCTGTTATGCAGCTTAAAATTGTCACCGTAACATTTCGGGTTAATTACAGAAATACCCGAAGGTTCCAAACGATTGTTCACAGCAAATAGACTTGCCGTACCGTCAATTGCCCACGAGGGAGCACAAATGACACCTAACTAATTATCTTCTCAATTACGAACAACGGGACACAGCTGCGGGAGCAGCATGGAACTCGCGTACATCCGACATAACCCCCTCAACCGAAATGGTGCGCGGACCCAAGCCGAAAAACCATTTCAGTTATGCAGCCTCCTCCGGCTTCATCGCCCGTTGAGCTGATCACCGCCGCGGCCGTTTACAGGACGCTAGCAAGCACGGTGTCCAGAGCTGACTTGGCAGCCTCCAACTTCTTCAGGGCAGAAGGCTCATCCTTAGCCCGGAGCGCGAAGTCCAGGTCCTCAACCTGCATTAGGCATACAACATATCGTACAGGTGACTCCGTCGTCGGATCAGCGTTACACACATCACAACCAGCTCCATGCGATATTTACTCGGTCTCAATCCGGACGGTGTTAGCGTACGACAATCATATTTCGTAACTAGACCTGTGTACTCCTTGCAAAAGCTGACCTTCTGGATGAACTCCTTCTTGAGCTCCAGAGCCTTCTTCTTCTCGGCCTTAACAGCCTTGGTGCTAGCCAAGGTATTGAGGTCGAACCGCAAGGTTCCCACCTGGCGGCGCAGCTGCTCGCGCGCCTCAGTCCTGTGCAAAAGTTGAGTCGCGAGGTCACATCCGCCTTCAGCGAAGATATCCATCTTGGCATTCGTACGACAATTCAGCACATTCTCACCAGTAGTTCTTCTTGATGAAGCCCTCCAGATCAGCATCAATACGGCTCTCAGACTCCTTCACGCGCTTGATGGTCTCGTCCAGGCTAGAACGGGCCTGAGTCAGTCCATCGCGGACCGACTGCGGAAGGTCTAGGTCACTGCAAAACAGGAAATGAGGCCAATCATTAGCTTACCGAAAACAGTCAATATCCCAAGCTCCCACCCAATGCGGTCCCCTGGACAAATATGCAGCATTTGAGACATGCAGTCTTACCGGGCCTCATAGATGAGATCAAACCCGGTGTTCCTGGCCTTACGGTCATCAAACAGATCCACCGGGGTGGCAGCGGCCTGAGCCTTGTTTGCCGAGGTCAGCGCCACGACAGTGCTCGCCAGCAAACCGCCCAGCACCTACGAGTCCAAGTAACCACTCCATGACATTTCCTACGCCAAACCTCTGCTATTATGAGTAAACTTACTGCACGGCGGGTCTCGACCGAGGCGCGCACGACGACGGCACCCCTGCAACGGCATATGGGCAAGCTTCCCCATTAGCGCCGGCGACTCCAAGTAGCGCACTTAAAATTGCGACATTAATTAGAGAAGTAATCAAGGTTCAGTAACCCTAACAAGTAGATGCTAATGGCCCAGTTTAGAGCGCATCCCACCTGCGGGAGGCCACGGCTGGGCGCGAAGCAACCTTCTGGGCGACGGCCATTTTGCTCAAATGTGCTGTGAGAGAACGGCACGCTTGGCAAGACTGTGACATCGTCATGAATTCCGAGCGGATATAAACAGATGTCCGTACAACATCTGCCCTTAGGCAAATGGGCCCTGCGCGCCTTTTAGCCCCGCATCCGTTTGCAGATAAATCTTACATCCATAATATTTTTTCAGTACCCATTTCTAATATCGTTCGCGTAATTGGTTTCGTTTTTAGGTATGCTGTTCGTCTGAACTAGCTGGTGCATTGGGCTGTTTGCTCGTTAGCCCGTCGGGCGGTCGTTGGGATAAAGTCGTGCTAATTGTTTATGCATGCTGTTGAAGTCGGCAGTAGGCCAAATCAGACTTCAGGCTCGCGTGTCAGGCACAGGAAGACGCATCGTCACAGCCTTTCTTCCGCCGGATAGTGTTCACTATAAGATAACCTGATTATTTCTGGAAGTCCGCAACGTAGATATTTGATGCCTCACCTTACTTCATTACAACTTATTGATGTTTCAGGCCGGTTTGTAATCTGTAGGGAACCAGCGAACTAGGAAGAATGACGTCGGCCGTGCAACGCTACTCGCTGGTCACGGAGACTCAAATCAGCGCCCTGATGAGGACAAGCGGGACTCAAGCTTGTAGATTTAACAATCAACTTAGCGGCTTACCGCTAAGCTCCTAAATGTCCAGCGCCCGAATCCATAAAGCGCACGGCGATGTAAGGATCCCGGCGTCGGAATTGCAGTGATTTCCTCATCACGCTATTTCTGCCTTTTGCTAACGCGTAAGCGTCACCCCCTGAACCCCTGGCCGACACATGCAATACTTTGTTAGGTGACCTAGCCTTGCATCGAGTTGCTGAACCCCCAGACGCATTTTGCTGTTTCGCGTCTGAATTCGTATGATCCTTCCAATGCTTTTATCGTCGGGCACAAAAGCACCCATGAAACCCTACCGACTATTCCTAACCTGAAGCCAAGCGGCCATTGCATCCGTCGTGCGCACGGGTTTATAAAGCCCTTCTAATATGACAGGCCCAGGCGTCCTGCGTATACGGAAACAAATTACCTACGTGCGTGTACCGCAACTGCTCCGTCAATACCTCTTAACGTATCCCCAATCCATATCTGCTGTCTAGGCGCAAGGTCATAACGAATCGGAGCTCCTCAAAGCGGGGCTTTAGCACTGCGGAATTATGTTCCTTTGCTCCGAAAGCGAATCCACTATCTGGACCATGTGCACAGCCCACCAGCTAAGAGCAGGTACATATAATACCGCCAGAACACATCGTACTAGGTACACACGGCCTGGTCGTCGCGCAAGTAAATTCCGCGTTATATATGCAACAGCGATCCTTCGTGGTGCCTAGCTGAATCCAGCAGCATCAAAGCAACGGGATGCAGCATAATAACCGCCGTCCTCGTTGCCATTCTAAATACCACAGGAGATCCATACCTCCTCAAGTCGCAAGGCAGCGCTACATTGTGCACACACTGCTAGGCTGTGCAACCTGCAATTGGCGAATCCCGCGTCCAGCCTTTCCCCCTGCAAACACTCCCTGATGCAACACATCAGCTGCTGCTGCGGTCAGCCCCTGGCCATGCTGACCATGACCGAAGCATGTCCCGACCAGGACTGCTAGCACTCACCCACACAGCCGCCAGCACAGCAACTACGATGGCCAACGTGACAACAGTGTTGCCGAACGGCTGGTGCGGGTGATGACCCGGTCGAGGCTGTTGTTGCTGCCATTGCTGCAGGGTTCCGACATCGTCTGGCATCTTTGGTGCCTCGCCCTGCCGTTGATCCGTGGCCTGCTCCGACTGCGGCAGCTCCGGCACCACGCTCAGAGGCTGCAATTCAACAGGCGGTGCTGCTGCTGCGATGCGGCGCGAGAGCTCTTCAACCCAGTTTGGAAACAACTTTCGAAACGTAGGGTTTTTTGCATTGAACGCAAGGGACTCCCGTGCCATCCGCTCCTTTTCCTGCTTCGATGTTGTAATGCTGCCCGTCGTGGCCTGGGTGTCGTACATGAAGCTGAGCAGTCCGGTCAAGATGGTGCCCACGGACCACATCGGATTCCAGCTCTGCAGGCAGACCGCGTATCGTGACATAGCAGCCGAGGTAACAGTTCAGGTGCATATCAACGTGCTGCAAGACTTAAGTATTCGGTAAAAGTTCACTACGCATGCCTTAAGTGCATGAAGTCAAAAGCGCACGGTTACTGAGCCTTACCTCAGGATGGTAATCTGTCATGCTGAGGCATAGCTTGGTGTTCGTAGCGAAACGGCCGTTAGGGGTGAAAAGAGATATAGAAGGCGGCTTGAACGGGTACTCGGGCGGGAAGACAAGCTTGCCATGATACACGCCGCCTTCGTACTCAGTGCCCTAACCATCCAGATGCCAAGGCATAAGCACCTGTCATACCTGATATTAGCTGTAGTTCATGACATAGATGGAGCTGCAGATCACAATCTAATGTTCCGCAAAGACTGTGAGCATCATTTCTGGAAGCGGCAACAGCTTCCCCCATGCACTCCAACAAAGCAGGATGATACATGTGAAACAAACTTGGCATCGGCTTTTGATACCCCGTAGATGTGATAGTCTCCGCAACGCGACTCAAATGTAATATGGCCCCCTTTCCACGGCGGCATCATCACCTTAGCGCCCTCAAGAACAAAATGCCATTCCAAAAGGTTCGCTGGCGAGGGATGAGCGGTTATATTGGGAACAGGTTCCTGGAGGAGCAAGACGCGAAGAAGTTTAGCCCCTAAAACACGGTGACACGGTGTGAAGATTCCATCGTGAGTAGGAAGATCCGCAGGCTCGCCTTCAATAAGCTTTTGTATTCTTTTTGCAGCCGCGTCATGCATTGTTTGTGGACGCCAGCCATTTAGCGTCCTTGCAAGGGGAAACACCCCCAAACTCTAGATGAAATAACTCGGCCTTGCAGCAGAACTAGCAACAGGAAAAAGATCTTCCTAGCATCAAGGTCTAAAGTTAAACTTCCTTTAGCTAGGAAGCTACCTCAGGTACCAGTCTTCAAGACCCTGCAACCTTCACTAGGCATCAAGCACTCTAGGAGGGATACCATCTACTCAAATAAAGAAGCGCCTATCCCTTTAACAGGACACTAACATGGACATCGCTCGTAGCTGCAATATTTTCCGGGCAGCCTGCTGTACATCAGGCCGTACGGTCATTGAAACGGATATCATAATAACTTCTCAACGTATCCATTTTAAAATTTATTGCCCTTTGCTACACTTAGCTTCCACAAACATGGCCCCTGGATATCCAGCGTTCGCGTGTTCACAGAATACTGAATTAAGCAAAAGCACCGATAGGCGGAAGCACATGAATCTCCTTATCCATGATTATAGCGAGGTAAATGATAAGGTTTTGGCGGATTTTGTTTCTGGCGTGCCTTATAATCAAGTTCATCCGTGTTCTTTGCTTTGGCAGGAGAACAAGCGCGTGTATGGAAGCATGATGCCAACGGCGGGGAGTTTGTTAAGACCAGTTCGAGACCCTGTCGAGGTAGGTCAGGATGTCTTCAGGTAGGCTGCGGCGATGCGCGTATGGACCTTCGAAAAGCCGGCCCTTTGCACTTGCAGGACCCGCGTCCGAGATATCAGGCGCTTGAGGTACGTACCTGCGTAATAGCGCTGTGATGCCTTTTTGGTTTGTTGCCCCGAACAATGGCACATCATTCTTCGTACGCCCCGTATCCGCGCTCAGAAGTGCCCAGACAGGCGGCTGTTACGATGTCTTGTAGTCATTCCGTGGAATGCTGCACAAAGGGGTTTTGGGGCATTCATAGCTTCTGGCTGGCTTACTTTCTACCAGCGGCGATATTGTATTTTCCTTAAGTCTGTTTCCTATGAAACCCGCAGGGAGAAGCCGCTGTTTCAAGGCAGTTGGCCTCGCAGGTTAATAACAAACGCACACCGACCGGGCAATTCTTCACCACGATCAACCCTACGCTGTACGAAAAACAACCACCGCCGGCCACGTACGAAGGCCAGAGCATCACGGATACGGCAGTGGTGACCTTGCATGGCAGCGGCCGATTAAGCAATAGCATGGGAAGCGATGCGCGGATCACGGCCGATCTCACGCAAACACACAACAGCATTGGGGCCGATATTGGAAGCGGCGGCACCACCACACTGCCGCCCATCAACGGTGCCGATGGAAGGCGACCGAACTGGCTACTGCCCTGGCAGACGGGGGACCGGCACTTAGGTACGTTGGGTTTCGGCGTGTTGACCAGCGACGGGAGCTGTTAACTGAAGTTGGGAAGCACGACTGCCATTTTCTGTTACATGGCTGTGAACACGACAACTCGAAAGGCGTGGTCACATCGACGAAAGAAAAAGAGAAACTGCTGACCACGAAAGGAAAACGCGGGCTACTATCACCCAAAAAGACTGGGAGGGCCGGGCGGGCCGTTGTTCCGCAAGGAACAACAAAAACAAGATAACTAAACGGACAAAGCGCGAAGCTAAATACAGTCCTGAGAACTCGGACTGAGTGGCGAAATGCCGTACCGCAATTTCCACCACGAAACTATACCCTCAGTTAACCCGCCTTAGCACACTAAGCCCGCATTATAAAATGGCACCAAAGGAGCAACCATGGTAGCACTATGGCTTTCGGCTTTACCCATCACATGCGTAGGGGTTTTCCTTTGGACCACTTGCCGAGTCCCGGATGGCCGCCCCTGTTCCGCCTCTCAGGGAAATCAATGGCAGACGCGATTCGCCACAAGCGTACGCCAATCGGCGCCTTCGCCAACAGGGATCTGGCAAAGCCTAATAAATAAGTTGTGATAAGGTTGTGGGCATGTCGGGGCTGGTGTCGTCCCCCAGGCGATGCCATTATTGTCACCACACAAGGCCTTTGTATAGTAGTGGTCTTTTATATGTGGGATGAGCGTACGGTGCGGCGGTCCGCATTGATCCGATACGTTGATATGGGCTGACACTGTTTTGCAGTGCGCGCAAGACGTGAACGCTATGAATTGTCGCAGGGGAAGAGCACCTTGACAGGTCATCCACCAGCTGATGACCCGAGGACAGCTTGCAGCGTTTGGTGATAAACGAAAGCGTTATAAATTGCTTAAGTAAGCTCAGGGGTCGTTCGCATCGGAGTACGTACAAAAGCCTCGTTATCGCAATCAATGCTGGCAGACGTCGTCGGCCAGAAAGCTTTAGTCTCAGTGCTTATTGGTTCTCCGAGGCCATCGTGAAAGCCTGGGAACGGTACGTAGAGGCGCAGCCGGGATTTTAACTTTGCAGGTTGTTGGCGTCAAGAGAGTTGTAGGGCACCGGGTTGTAATTCCAACAACATAGATTCTGCATGTTGCCGCGGAGGCTGTGAGCTAACGTTAATGGTTCATGGGGACGCGGTATGGAAACGTACATAAAGGCAGGAATATCCGATTTGGCTGTCCGCGCAGATGGTAAGGCGGTGTGTGAGTGTGGTGAATGCCTTCGTAAAAGGGAAGAGTTACGGAGCGGGACTTGGCTTCCGGGTGACTCCGACTGGTAGACGCTGGAGTCGAGCATTGTTCGTAATAAATGACGGCGGAGGTATGACAGCTGCATTACATGGTTCGCCAATGAGTTACTGACCAGTCTGGTGACGGCAGTACGGCACCAAATTAATGAGATATGGCGCGCGTCGGCGCGAGTTTTCGTTGGTAAATGCAGGTTGTTCCATGTGCCTTCCGCTATCTGCATGTTGTCTATAGTCAATCACCCCACAACCCAGATTTGTGTAAGCGGAACGAGCTGAGAGGCGAATGGCACATCCCTAGTACTCCAGCCACGGCGACCCTGATGATTTTTTCAGCGCGCCCTAATCAGCGTCTTCGACCCCAGGATAAAAGTACCCGTAAAATTACAATGGCCTTTTGATCGTGGAGTATGAAAATGGACTAAATAATCGCAGGCGTCCCGTACCAGCCGTGACGGCCATCGTCTTCATTATCGTCCTTGTTTTTTCTGGCCATCAGCTTCCAAATGACGGTAACAGTAGACGCGCGGACATCGCATCCACAAATGACAACGAAAACAGCTATATTCATCAATTCCCAAGACCAAACTTTCAGCTTGGGCCTCATATGGACAGTCTGATGAAGCGAGCTGTCAGTCTCCATGTAAAAAGTAAACACGCCGGTTTCGGAACCGTTTACAATCAACCCAACGTTTACCACTCGAATTCACCAGCTATGGACGCAGTTGCAACTGCACGCGCTCCTACCACCATAATCATTTTAGGGTATCATTGCCTGAAGAATGCAGTACGGAAATCAGCACGCAAGCTGAAACTAGTTCCGTGCCCTGCGACTTTGCGCTGGTACAAGGCATCGTTTAGCTTGAAGTATCAAGCCAGCATAAACCCCCATCGTACGCCATGATGTGACCAAGGATGCCAATCATTTTTGCAGCTTGGTATGATTGGCCCACTCCTCGAATGACCCTCCGGGAATGGAGGGGCCCCGTCCTATCCCGTCCGGTGACTCTCTGCAGCTCCGGGTCTCAGCGTGTCCCAACAAGCTCATGGGTGTACTGACGGGTGTTTAAGCGGCCACACAACAAGACAAGACAACGTCGTCACACTCCTTTAAAACACAAACTCAAAAAAATATGATCAAAACACTCGTTATCCAAAATGTGTAAACCAGGATCCTTGACTAGTACATAGGATGCACGTATAACAAAAGATGCAGACCTGCAACCTACCCCTCCCACATGTTGTACCTTAATCATATGACTTAAAATGTTATGTTTGCTAGTACACTTGTCACTGCTGCTGCTGTAGCTGCTTGCGGAACTGCTTCTGCTGTGCATCTGCTGCTATGAGCGCTGCAATGATGATGAGACTGCCACCTGCCCACGCGACCGGACCGGTCGCTTCGCCCCCCAAGATCAGGTAGGCGAAGAAGGCCGTGCAAAGGGGCGTCATGGAGTAAATCACCTTGCAGCATTGGCATTGGGACAGAATGTGTATGTGTAAGAGCATAACCCAAGAGAATGGGCGAACACATATTTGGGAATAAAATGGGCTACCGGTTGTGATTGCCGACCTGCATGTAGATGAATTCAGGGCCAAGTAGTCGAAAATAAGAAGCGCACGGCGGTTAACTACTTATGCAGGTGAAGGACATGAAGAAAATGATGGCCAGGGATAGATAAGAGGGAAAATGACAGAAAAAATTGCGCATGACCCATGGGAAGGTGTTACGTAGCAGGGTGGGACGGGGGAGACAATGGAAGCAAGAGAGAACACACGTCGGCGTAAGGGCGCCAACAGGCAAACTGGCCTGTAGAAGGAAGGTAGGTCGGTTGTCCAATACATACATAATGGGAACCTGTATTGATCGAAACAAAGTTTATTAGGATCATGAAACGGATGCGTGAAGCCATTATAATATACGTGCGGTGTAAAGTGGCATCATCAATGCCCCACCCCACCCTACCCCACTCGAACATTGCCATAGCACCCGCCCGCCTGACCTGGCCCCGTTCTGCTCAACCATGCTGGATATTACTTGACATCAGCAATCTGACCCTATTGCACGATGGCTTACCTGAGCGGTGGTCGCCGGTACTGTTGAAAGACCCGTGACTTGCAGGAATGTGGCCAGTGCCCCCGGGCCCAAGCCGCTGTACATTAGTACGGCAATACTCATCGGGGTGCGGTTCGAGAGGTCAGGGAAGGCCAGCACCGCTCCTGGTGCAACGCCGTTCTCTGATGCACGTCAGAAGCGAGCGGATGGGGGAAAAGGGTTGGCGGTGGAGGGACGCATGGAACGGTCACAAAATGAAAAAAGCAAGGCCAGGTGTTCAATACCCGCTTCGGAAGGATTCATCGTGCCAGCCCTGTCCATCATCCCGGTACGCCTCCCCATGCACCGGGCTTCTGGGGCAAAAGCTTTTTTGAATGTTTATACTCATGAACAAAGCACACGGGTTGGTTTCAGGCCTCACACAATGACCAGGTTCACGTTGGGCCGAAGGTACGGAAGCCAGTCCACGTCCGAACAATCTAAGTACTCTTCTCGCGCCGTTCCCCTTTGTGCAACAAAGGACGGTAGCATATCCTCAGCGACCGCGCAACGGGAGAGAATGTCCAGTACAGTCCAGTACAGACCACGCTCAACCAACCCAGCGCACCGCACACAACCTTGGCTTTTCATCGGTACTAGCTCGCCTCTTTTCTAACCCCTGTCTGCCTAGTCTCCACACCTACTCACGCAAGTTGGTCGCCGCCATCCACAGGAAGCTCATGGAGCTGAGGCCCACCTTCTTCATGGCCGCCAGCCCCACCGTATCCATTCGGGGGGCATAGATTCCCATGCGCACTGCGGGGCGAGACAAGATACAATCCCACACAAGGGGTTGGACAGGTGGAACATCGGTGCAGCGAGCTTGTGGAGTGCTGATCAGGCAGGCGAAAATGAACCGCACTCGGCAAGCTCGCCACAAGGTTCGAGCATAATGGCATCATTTGCCAGCTGGTCGATTCCATGTAAGGGCGGGCAGTCCGCGCATGTCCGCGGCAGTTAGGTACGGTGGCTGACCAACACCAGGGCGGGGGTGGATAGACGCTGCACCCACCTGTGCAGATGGAGTAAAACAGGCATGCCAATAAAAGATACGCCTCGCCGCCGGTGATTGCCAATGGCGCAGCGCTCGCAACGGCAGCCTCTGCAACAGCGGCAACGGCGGCGGCGCCGTCTGCAGTGCTTGGGCCAACGGCCTCCACAGCGGAGCTTGCGATGGTTGGGAGAAAATTTCCAGCAGCATCCACAGCCGTTGAAGTCAGGGGAGCGATGAAAGGAGCTGCGTCCGCACCTGGTGAAGCAAGGTCGACGGGAGCAGTAGCTGCCGCCCCATTCGCAACTGTTATCACTGATGTAGTTGCATAAGCCGCTGCACTTATGTTGGAGGTAAGTAAATCAGCGGCCGTAGCAACATTTGCGGCTTCGACTGGCACTGATGCTATTGCACCGGCACCAATATCGGCACCAGCGCGGATGCCTGCCGATGTTGTACCGCTGATGGTGTGCGCGACGCCTCCAGCGTCCGCAGGGAAAGACATAACTTCGCCCCCAACGGATGCAGAGGCTGGGACAGCCGAGTCCGCCGTCTGCAGTATCGACCCCTCAGGGGCAGACCCATCCGGCGTCTGAAGCACAGCGTCCACACTGCCGGCCACGCAGGACGCGTCGGTGGCTTCCGGAGCCCTCAGGCCATTTTGAATTTCAGAGTTATCAGACCCTGAAATCCCCGCGGATGACATCTGCGTGAGGCTGGGACTCATCGCTGCGGCAGGGGCTGAGGCGGTGCCCGCAGGGGTCGCTACAGCTGCACCCGCAGTCTGCGCCTGGGAGCCGTGCGGCTGCAGGTGAGAGCCGGCGGACGGCAACGAAGACACACGGCACATTCGGATGTCAAGTTACGGCATTGGAAAGCATAAGAACGCAATCTTGTACTGACAATTATATCACAACCAGGCTAGCAAGGCCAATCTGGCGTGCCGGGCAACGCTTGGGTACGACCGATGGCAACCGGCAGCAGTAGGATGCCAATATACTCGGAGGACATTCCGTCCTTCAGAACTTCATCCGGCTAAAGTGAGGCGCAGGGCTGTCGCAGGGCGGCTTCAGCACCGAGCGATTGGCAGCCCCGCGTCTGCGACCTTGCATCAATTGATACCGCATTGCAAACATCCTAGCCGTGATAACAATCCTGCTGATGCCTTGCTTTCTTCCAATACCTGAGACGTGTCATATGCGACCATTGTGCTCCCCACAAGCCCCACTGCAACTGCAAGCCACATCTGCCGTGGAATGTCGTATCCTGCCAAGTACGACACAAACGGCGTCAACACTGCTGTGACCTCCGCGAGAAAGCCCGCCCTGGTCGCGCTGGTGCTGTGCAGCCCCTCCACCTGCAAACACCATACAGGCGAAGATCAGATGGCCAACCCCTGAAAAAAGAGTCATTGTTTCATTAAGAGGTAACAAACCCCGTGTGCAGTTTTCAAAAATAAGCTGGGACTGCATCCAAGCCACCCGGCCATTCGTGACAAGAACGACCTGACCCTGTGATCCCTAGCTCCGTGAGTGCGGAGAGCAAATGGGTAGGTGGGTTAACAGTTAGCCAGCGATTTCCTGTTGGATAAGCGCATGTGGAGGCTGCATGGATCTTTGGACCCCAGCGCGTTTACGTGGTCATGTTCCCATTCCTATGAGATCCCATCACAGCCTTCCGTAACGAAATAGGTTAACCCTTTGTTCTGCTTTTCGTTACCGTGCGCCCTTTCCGGGGTCACCTGCAGGGCCGTGCCCAGGAAGTTCAATATGCCTAGCTCCAGCCCTCCTAACGCAACGCTGCCGAAGGTGCGGGTCAAAATGGGTCCCAGTCGGCTATGGTTGAGCGGCTCAGCGAACAGGGAGTGACTTGGGGACGACGGCCCGGGTCTTGCACCCACAGCCATCTCGTCCGCTGCCGCCGCCGCAGCCACCCCATCGGCAGCGCCATCCGCGGCCATCGCCAATGTCATTACGCCCAAAGGCGATTTATTTAACTCCCCTGAGGGTTGACCTTCGGCCCCTTCAGCGTTGTTGATCGCCGCCTGTCCCTGCTTTCGGCGCCAAGACTCTCGACCTTTCTTTACTAGGAAGCCTACCAGCGCTGGCAGCAACAGAGCGCCGGCGGACAGCATGGTGCGCACTGCAGTGAGCGATGCCGGGTCCAGGGGATCTGCTTCGGCGTAGAGGTATCGTATACACGGGTTGTACGTGCCCCACAGAATCGGAACCATAGATAAAGAGATGTAGCCGATGCTTCGGTCCGGTATTTGGCCGGGGAGTGTTGGAGGATCTGATGGAGCTGGTGTAGGTCCGGTTGATGAGGTAGCGGCCGCTGCGTCCCTGTCCAGGACACCTACAGGCGAAGCTGAACCGCCCGCGGAGTTGCCGTTCGGAAGAGCTGTGGGTGGGCGAGAGGTCTGGCTCGAAGCATGTGGGTCTCCACGCCAAGTTTGGAGATAGCGCGGGCCTTTTTGTCTCCAGCAGCGCTGCCATCCGTGCTGCTGCTGCACCGTTGCAGGCGATGGAACCATGTGTCCACGACAAGCCTTCGCTCTTTCGCAGGCGTACCTGAAACTTTTGAGGTAGCAAATTGCAGTAATAAACAGCCGGTTGCAGCGAAGGCACAAAGAAGGAAGGAAATGTGGTCCGTAGGATGGACGCCGTCTGTTACATATATGAGCTTTGCCCCTAGAGAGGACTACGCAAGCAAGGAACAATTAAAAGACTGAATATGGCGCAGTTGATTAAATTGTGGCCATTTGCGGTAACCTGGCTCATGTGTTCAAGACCAAACATTTTTTAGTTTGTACGAATATATACCATGAATCGTTCTTGCTTCTTTATCCACCTAGGAATTATGCATGAGACATGCTGCCGCATTCAAAAATTCTAGTCGTAACCTAAACTTATCTCCTATCTCGGTCTGTTCACGAGCGGTATGCGGCAGTCGTGGGGCAAGCGCGAGGTTAGCTCGTCTGGCCGAAGCGCTCCACCCATATGTATTCGACGAGGACGGCATTGTTCTAGCGCACGTTACAGTCGTAAAATAGCGGTCCTCCGGGGTTGGACGCCGCTGGAGCAAGACCCGTGCACCAGCGGCCGGCGATGTAATATAGTTGTTCAGGTTGCAGAGGCGAGTTGATTTTCTTATCATGCAACAGGGTTTACCAGTGTCTGGGATGAATAAAGAGTTTTGTGGCGACAGCCTTGCAGCATGTGTTTGCCGTCGTTCGGCCTTCAGCTCCTACCGTATAACTTCCTTTGAATCTAAGAATGTATGATTTTTGTGTGTCAACGTTCAGCGCTGAGGGTTTTGGGGACCCTGTAGGGCTCCATTGGCAGTGGCTGCGGTAGATGCTGCGTTCCCGGACTCTAAATTGGGCATATCTTATGTGCATCTATGGTTCAGGTCGAGGCTGTGCAGGCGCCTGTCGTCGCCACGGACCCCGCGGAGCAACCCTTGGCGCCGGCGGTTGAGACCCTGAACGATGCTGAAACGGAAAAGAGCAGGACGGGATCGTCGGGTATCTCATCCGGCATCCGGCTTGAGAACGTAAGCAAGACCAGAATAGGGGGCTCCGTCCAGGACAGATGGCTTTCCGTGGGGTTGCCGTCAAGTTTATGGTAATATTACTATATCATTACGCCGGCTCAATCCCACGCTTGGTGCAATGTTATTATGCATTATGGCATCAGTGTTAAGAGGCTGTTCCCTGTCGGACCTAGGAAAATTTCACTCACGTCCTGTCCGGATAACTGCACGGCATATATTGTGTGCTTTTTGCGGAGCAAGGGAGGACCCTGTGCCTGCCCAGTGTAACCCTAGCAAGTGGGCCTCATCCACACGCGGTTACTGAACTTATTTTGTGTGTACCACACTCCTTCCACCCTCTAGATCGCCATGACGTTTAAGAACCAGCAGGTCCTTAAGAATTGCAGCTGGGAGGTCAAGAAGGGCGAGCGCGTGGGCCTGGTTGGTAAGTGGGGACGTTCTGCTCGAATCACAGTCGCTCATTCGTAGCATAGGGCCGATGCAGCGTTATGTGGTTGAAAACGGTTGCCAGGAGGAAGATCGTGTTGTTGACTGGTCTTCAAGATGCAGGAGGTGCCTGTATGCCAGTGTGCAAGCTGATACCAGCTGGAGAAGAAGCTTTAGGAAAGGCGACGTGGGGAGGGATTACTCATAGTTAAAAGTTGTCCTGCGGGTGGCTATCCCGCAATCTAAAGCCGGTTTGATCTGGCGCCGTAGCAGTGGCTCAGGTTATGGAAGGGGTTTGTTTGTTCGGTATACCTGGTGTTTGATACCTTATACGGAGGCTCGTAAATCTGTTAGTATTTAGCAGGCTGGGGGCGACCCGGCTGGTAGTTCTTTTTCCCTGTTATTCGGGCTTTCACTGCCCACCTTCACCTTAACTTACCGTACCTTAGCAGAACCATTTTGCGACATTACAACTCCCCGTCCGTCCAGGTGTCAATGGTGCTGGTAAGACCACTCAGCTGCAGATTATCATGGGCCGCTTGCAGCCCGACTCCGGGGAGGTCATTAAGGCGCGACGCAACATGAGAATTGCGTACCTGGCCCAGGAGTTTGACGTGCAACCGGGACGCACCGTGCGCGAGGAGTTTTACAGCGTATACGAGACGCAGCTCAAGGTAGGCTTATGCAAGGACGATGCAGGGCGATGAAGGGAAACGGTTGTTACCTACCTGCACGTCTGAGGGAGTCCTGTCACTAAGGGAGCGATGATGACCTACAGCGTGTTGCTCTGCCTGCGCCGTGAATGATTTGGCTTTGCAGATTAAGCGGCGGCAAGAGGAGCTGAGTCTGTCACTGGAGAGCGTGGGTGACGATATGGACCGCATGCAGCAGATCCTGGATGAACTAGATAAGCTCAATAACAAGGTGTGCGTAACCGGTATTTGTGAATCGACGAGGGAGGGCTTAAAGTGTCTCGCGGACATGGACGGGGCGATGAAACAAGAGGTGCCAGCCCGAAAATGCGTTTTAAGTTTTGAGAAAGGGATTCTTCCTGCATGCTGCTTGCAATGGTAACGTGTTGAAAAGGGCCCTTAAGTAGGAGCCATACAGTGAAGGCTCAACGCAAAACAAACGGGCTTTTAGATGGTTGGATGAGGCGGAGCGGTCTCTAGCTTTATGTCATCGAAAATTGGACGAGACGCGGGCTTCAGCGCGTCGGCGAATTGAGGATTTGCTGTCGCATACTAATGAAGTCGTAAATAGCCCTTAGGTGTTCCGTTCGCTTAACTGTAGATATGAAATGGACTAAAACTCCGACCGGCGAAAACCATCTCGTTAGGGATTGGGGGGAGTACACCATCTATTGGCATTGGCAGCGCAAGCTTGACGCGATGCATTGTAGTGATGCAATGCTGCAATTCGTATTCTGCCTGCCAGCCAGTCGTTCTGAATGACGGCAACGCCACGTGTGGGCTGAACATTACAGCCCCACGGCAAAGAAGAACCTGCGGGGTAGGAGGCATACTGAACGGGTCGGGTCCAGGGTGTGGGACCCCACCCTCCTGGCGTTCCTTCTTGATTCCTTTGCATGGTTCTATGCCACTGACATGGTTTGCATGTTCTTGCATGTGGCAATCATCGCCTAAGCCTCCGCCCAATTTGACTACTTTGTCCTGCCACGTTCATCAGGTTGTTGATCTGGACGTGGAGTTGCTGGACAAGAAGATAGACCAGATGATGCCCGAGCTGGGCTTCAGGCCTGAAGACAATGACCGCCTCGTGGCTTCATTCAGCGGAGGGTGGCAAATGCGCATGTGCCTGGGCAAGCTGCTGCTACAGGTGCGAATGTTCATCCCCATGACCTCTTGAGGACTGAGTCTTGAGACAGTCTGGTTGTGTATGCTGTCTTGCTGGAGGTGTTCCTCGTGGCCTGAGCTATCTTATCTTCCGCACCTGCATCTGCTTTCCGTTATCTGATCCCCACCCCAATAGGAGCCCGACTTGCTCCTCTTGGATGAGCCCACTAACCACCTGGATCTGGACGCTATTCAGTGGCTGGAAGGCTACCTGCGGCAGCAAGTCAGTGGGTATTAGCGTGGCGAGCAACTGGGGCGACGGGATAAGGATTGGATTTTGACCAGAGGGATTGCATATCGAGTGTGCAAACCATCAACCTATCCTTCCTATCCATCAAGCCACATCTGTTCACAGGGCTATCCTATGTTAGTGCCGTCCGTCCGCGTTATGTTCAGGGCTTCTGAGCGTTATTCGACCCATTTGAACTCACGGCTCCTCTGCAGGATGTGCCCATGGTCATTGTGAGTCATGATCGTGAGTTCCTTGACCAGCTGTGCACCAAGATAATTGAGACTGAACGGGGTGTGTCCACCACCTACCCGGGCAACTACACGCAGTACGTGGCCAGCAAGGTAGGAGTGTGCCTGTCAGTAACAGCCTGATGATCAGCAGTAGAGTACGACAATGGAGTCGACGTTTTTGCCAAAGTGAATACCGGGGATGACAGGCCCTTGCTTACTGTGAGAAGTTCGACGTGAAAAATGAGGTTAGAGGACCCGAGCGGTGGTAGTAGGCGAGAGACGCTGCTATCACGGATTAGATGCAGGTGCACAATGATCCTAGGAGCCGGCTAGGCAGGGGCCCTGGGATGGGAAAAGAGGACGGGATAAAGCGCATTAAGGGATCGGAGGGTGTGTCTGGAACTGGCTGTACGAGGCGGAGGCTGGAGGCAGCTCCGCCCGGGAGTTAATCCCCCTAAAACACATATAGACGAGGCTTGCTGTGTTCCGCCCGTCGGGTTTCATGCCAAGGGCCGGTACACTCAGCGTTACGTGCATATTCTGTATATCTGTAGAATGAGAAGACGGCGCTGCAGTGGTCTGCTTGGGAGAAGCAGCAGAAAGAAATTGCCCGGCAGGAGGAGATCATGCAGCGCCTGGCGGGAGGGGCGCAAAGCGGCAGGGCTAGTCAGGTAAGACATCAAAGGTACAATGTCCACCCCTTGGCCCTCAGAAGCATAATGCATCACCACGCTTGATGAGTCGTCCATCAAGTAAACGCATCCGTTCATAGGTTTCGTGTAGCCAGCGGTGGGTGGATGCTCGGGTGGGTGGATGGGTGCGTGCGCAAGTTCAAATTTGTGATGTGGGCAGTGATGGCCCTCTCCTGCACCCTATGCGTATATAGGTCACCCAGTACCAGGTGGCCAATTGTATCGCGGCCACGCTGCGTATGCCTGTTTCCGTTCTACCGCGATGCGTACCCTCGCTTCAACCCACCCAGCCGTTTTCGCTCCACTCTGCAATGGCCTTGGTTGTTATTCGTACCCGCTTCTTCTTTTTTCCTTTTTCAGGCCGAGAAGGCGTTAGAACGCATCCGGGCCGAGGGGCTGATTGAGAAGCCGTTTGTGCCCAAGAGGAAATCCTTCACTTTTCCACATGTGGAGAAGATGGGCCAGCGTGTGCTGACAATTGAGGGCCTTACGCACGGTTACCCCGGCCGACCACTTTTCAAAAATTGCAATTTGGAGATCGCAAAGGGAGACCGGGTGGCCATTATCGGGCCCAACGGAGCAGGTGGGAGGAGGAGATCGCGGGCGCAGATGACAGTGGTGTTCTTGTGGTACTGTTGCTTGTCGACGTTAAGGTGAAATCTTGCGAAAGGATCAGGAGGTGCATTACTGGGACGACGGTGGCGCTGTGGGATGATATCATGTACTGGTACTGACGTTTAAGTGGTGGGGTTGAAGGTCGAAGCCTGTCATTCCATGTAAATGGAAGGCACGCGCATCTAGGTGCTAGCAGAAGACTAGGGGCGGTTCATGCCCCTCTCATGACAGGCAGAACGGAATGGACGGCGGAGAATGGGGGAGAAAATAAGCGTAGTAACAGACGCAATTATTTAGCCTCCATTGTATATTACCGTATATTTTGCACGCGTGTTTCTATGTAAGCCCGCACGAACGGGTTTTAGGTGCTTTGCTTGACGTTAGGCTTCATTGGGGCCTGCGCTCGACCGTTACCCTAACCGTTTCAGTGTGACTCCCGCAAGGAAACTTACCTCATGTTTATGTCCGAACTTGATCCCCTCCTTGATGCAAGCCCCGGCCTTTCCGTCGAGCTCCCCTAAACGGTTTCGGAAAAGCGGTTCTTAACTCCGCCTCCTGGGTGATAAGTCCGCCCTGCCTCCCGTATGCATTCACACCTGCCAGGCAAGAGCACGCTGCTGCGGTTGATTATGGGCCGCGAGGCGCCCCAGTCCGGATCCGTGCGACTGGGTGAGCACAACATTGTGCCCAACTACTTTGAGCAGAACCAAGCGGAGGCATTGGACCTGAATCTTACAGTACTGGACACCCTGGTCAAGGTGGGCCCACGTACAAAACCGCAGCCCTCGATCTGAATATGCTATATCCGAGTTATGACGCTGCAAATCCTGGATTTTCAGAAACCATATCCATACCTTATAGCGTATGTAGAACTTTCATGGGGTCGAGCTGCTGTCATGCCACACGGTTATTATTAATGGCAGGCGTCATTAGGACGCACAGTCCTTGTTGACGATATGTGCCTTTGTGAAGGTGGAAAGCCGCTGCGATGAGCCTGTGCATCACACTGCCCTGCTAGACTGACCCGGTAGCCAGCGTGGCACTGACGCGCAAAATCCGTGATGCTGCGTGGCGCCCCTGGACCTTCCCCCTTATTAAAGGCTTCTCCCGACGCTAAGTTAAATGATCTGAAGGCGCTGCTGGGTAGAATGCTGTTCAGCGGCACCGCCATGGAGAAGAAGGTGGGGCATGGGTCTGAAGGTGGGAGGGTTTGAGCATGAAGTCTGTGGAGTAATCGCGGCGGGGCTAATGTTGGATCTCGGGGACGGTAGTACAGCTGCCTGGCATGCCATAGATCACGTCACGGCCGGGGTCCAGCTGCGTTGTGCACAATTTTTCGGATGCAGTCGGCAACGTCCCTCCTGCGGCCCGCGCACGGAAACAGCGACCATGCCTTGCAATGATGTGGGCGTAGCCCGGTTAAGCCGTCGAGTCACTGAATGCAATATCATTGAAGCGATCATCCACACATTGTCCCCGGCTTTGTTGCTCTTCTTTTCGCGCTGATTGGATTCATGTTGTGTTGCGCGCAGACCCCCAACGCGCCTCTCGATGTCGTTCCCTGAGCTCTCGGTGCCCTTTTGCTCCGTTTCTAGGTTCGGGTTCTTAGCGGCGGCGAGAAGGCCCGCCTGGCGTTGGCTAAGTTTATGTGCACCCAGGGCACCCTGCTGGTGCTCGACGAGCCTACCAATCACCTGGACATCCCATCTAAGGAGATGCTGGAGGAGGCCATCCGAGCGTTTCAGGGATCTGTCATCGCGGTCAGCCATGACAGGTGTGGTGTGTAGCTGCGCATCCCCAGAAGCTATTGCTCAGATTTTGCCACGAGTAGAAGCCGCCAGAGGCATCTGTAGCTGTAAGGGTAAGCTTGGTTACCTTCATGGTTCGGCAATGCCAACGCTCGCTATCCGGATATGCCATGGGCATGATCGTTGAATTTATAAGTGGCTTGGGCTTCTCCCTCTATCCCGTGTCTCATCCTCATGGATGGACAGGTACTTCCTGCGCCAGATCGCCACCCGCGTGCTACTGGTTGAGAGTCGCAAGCTTCAGGACTACCAGGGCGACTACGAATACTACCTGTCTAAGAACGAGTGAGTAAAGTGGCAGACAGCAGCCCACAACGGCAAATGAAAGGAAGTTGCCGGCGGCGGTGGCCAACAGGGCCGACAGCGACAGCATACGGCAAGCTTAAGAACCCGGCACCCACGGCCAATGCCGAGGGATTCGGAGCGGCAATGCCGGATTTGATTCACGTTGACCTTGGTGACCTGTGATGCCTTGCTTATTGCCCTCCTCGCCTGTATGCCTCTGGACAGGGATGAGGCTGCCAAAATGCAGGAGAAGGAGGCTAAGACGAAGGAGATCGAGAAGGATAACGTCAAGGCCAAGTCTAAGGTTCGGCGATCGGCTTGGGGCTTGTCGCAGGCGGCGGGGTCCTTGTGTCCTGCCTCTCCCAAGTATCTTGGCACATGGTCGTCATGTTGGGCCCTACATACCCACCCATCGGCCCAGGAGTATTACATTAGTGGCCGTGTTTCGGCAGCTCCGCGTTTAGTGTTTATAGGCTTCTCTTCGAATTTTCTTAGATTCTGCTGTCTCATGTACTGAACAACTGAAAGGACGCGATGCACGTCTCCTGCTGCCGGTGTAGATGACCAAGGCGGAGAAGGAACGCCTCAAGAAGGACAAGGCGAAGGCGTTTCATGCGCAGACGGAGGCTAAGAAGAAAAAGTGACGCGCGTTGGCATGACCGATTCCAGCATCTGTGAACGTGTTTCTCTTACGGGCACAAGCGTCTCCAGTGTTCGGAGAACATGAGGATCAGATGCCCAGAGGCTGTTGCTATGATCGACCAACGTGGACAATCAGAACTTGTGTATATCCACTGGAGTTGACCGGACCAGAGTCTTCCTGAGGACAGCGTGTCGCTCTCAGACGCAATCCGCACTGCATCCTGACAGTTTAGGGGAAATGTTGCTGGGCATCGCGGTTACTGCGGACAAAGGTTTAATTTCATAGCACCAGAGCGAGCTTGTTTTGCTTACAACATACAAACGTGCCCCTCCCCTGCGCTGTGGCTCGGTCCGGTCAGGCCCCTTGGTGCTCGCCCTTGTAGGGCGAGTCGCCCACAGTGTAACACCCCAGATATATAAAACGTATTAATAACTCCGGCAGGAGTAGATGGATCTCGTTGTGGATGAGGCTCAGTAGTCATGGCACGATCAGCTGCTGAAAATTTAGCGGTATTGGAGGGGTCGGCGAGCATGGAGAGGCGAGTAAGCACGAACATGTGCATGATCATTGATTTGGTTGTGAGTGTGGATCTTGAGGGCATTCGGGAGTGGTTGTGGATGCTCAGCTTGTCAGCTGGGTGGATTGCATACTTGGCTGCTTTTGAGTACTTTTTCAGTGCGGAACGGAGGCCGAGGTATTGCTCTGCTTACAGGCCGGAAGGTAATGGCACGCAAGGTCAGTGGAGCATGGCACGGGACCCTTGTAACTAAAATTTTCGCGATTTATCCCAGTTCCTCGTTGAATGACTTGTGACATACCTTGTGAGGCTGTCGTTGAGCAATAAGGGTTCTTACTTCTCAGCCGGGTTGCCATTCTCCTGCCCAGGCCAGGCAGCATTAATTTTGTCCTTCGCGATTTATTGCACAACAATGCAGTTGGCTATGGCCATTCTAGGGTCAATTGTTGTCGTTTATCCTGGTTAATTGTTTTGTTAACATGTAAGCTGAACTCCATAGATATGGTAGCAGGGCACCTTAGTTACCATAGGATACAGCCTTGATTCCTACTAGTCTCCAAAACCGCTGTTCCTTAACTTCTTTCAGATCATCATAGAAGACTGTCAGTGGTATTGAAATGAGTATCAATCGTCGGATCGCCGGAGGCCAACGGGCATCCGATGCCGCTGGGTGTTGCCGCTGACGCCACAGCATAAGCCACGGCGCGCTTGCGTATAATCAATTTTCAATAAATAACATAAATGTCATGGCAATATTAAACGGGGATGTAAATATTTCCTCAGATTTCGGTACGTATATTGCGGGTGCGCTGAAGTCCTCTTACGATATCACGGATTACCTGGGGCATGACATCAAAACGTTTATGATGCCTCATGGTGTTGGTAAATATCTATGAAACAGCTGCACGGTCCATCCCTCGGCTCCTCGTCTTCCCTTACCAGGATATAAGACTAGGGTTAGCAGAAAACACTTCGTGAGTGGCGCACCATAAACAAGTCCATCACTTTATCAAATAAGTATATGACTAGGATAATT
This sequence comes from Volvox reticuliferus, assembly GCA_019650235.1. Taxonomy (NCBI): domain Eukaryota; kingdom Viridiplantae; phylum Chlorophyta; class Chlorophyceae; order Chlamydomonadales; family Volvocaceae; genus Volvox; species Volvox reticuliferus. Next base: position 4,184,513 of record BNCP01000002.1, read on the forward strand.
GCATCCTAGCGTCCTTCACTCTTGAAGTAATGTAAGGGACGGTGTCCTACCTTCCGCCATTGCCCATGTACCAATCAACAATATTCCCTGTCGGTCGCTGTAACGTTAACGCGTGCCTAGTTGTAAACGCTGAAAATAACATGCCAAAAACTCGTCTATTCGTGGTCGACATTCATTGTGCCGGTACGCAAATTTCGGGGACATACAACCAGGACGGTTGCGGTACGCTGTACAACGGATTGGCGAGACAATAGAGTATATAAAAAGCCAGGATACACAGTAATCATAACCAAGAATCATATAAAGACACAAGATAACGTGTGCACTGTGCGTAAATTGAGACGGACCGAGTCGCCCCTCCAAGTTTGTTCAGTCCCAGTTGCTACCAATCCAAGTGAGAATGTTCAAGCTGCCACTTGACGTGAGTATAAAACGTTGTTACATAAACTTAACCATCATCGTCAATGCGGCTTCGAGTATGCGACGCCCTGCCCGGTTTCTCCTCCGGTAGCAAGCTCTCACCCTGTCGCTGGCGCTGCCCACCTGCAGGCATATATCTTGATGGTTCCAGTCGCTTATGCGTCTGTCGCCTTTATTGGAATGTGCACTCGTATTCCCACGGTTGATCCCGAGTGAGTGACTGCTCACGTAATCGATGACGCCTGGGTTTGTCACGATTAGGTGCGCGCTAACTTCCGTGTCATCATTGCAGGACAAGTAGCGTTAAATATTATGATGACGAGCAGACGAGCACCAAGGTTGCGCAGCGTTACGACAACCAGTTCAAGCAGCTGTTCGCGACGGTAGGCGTTAGGCCTCATGCAAGGCTGCTTAACTGTTTCACATTCACTACTTCTTACAAATGCGATTCTTGTCCTGTTAATTGCAGCGAATTCGAAACCATCAAGTGGGTGTGTTCCAGAATTGGATGGAGGGGTCGCCACAGTAATGCTTCATGATATGCACGCATTCGATGTCCAATTTTGTATTATAAATTTGTTGGTTATAGCGATTGATACGTTCGCTTAGCTATATGCGTAATGAGCTTGATCGATCGCACATGACGGCTCCGGCTGCCGTACAAGTCGATGTAGGGTTGCCTTAAAGTTGCGAATCGTCATCTATATAACAGGATGTTGTGATATTTTATGGGGAAATTTGCATATTTCTTGAGGATTCGCGGGCGACAAGGTCCGCTGACCAAGTAAGTACAAAAGGCAAGTGTGCTTGGCGGAGTATGGCCTAAATGAACTAGGGCTTACGATCACGCCCGCAAGGACGAAATAATTTTAAGGCTTTTCAATAGTGGGATGCACCACTCGCCTACACATCGTAGGCGCACGCAGGCGCCATTTTGCGATCTCCACAAATGTATAGGATCCGTTTTTTTTATGAAAGTGCCATTAGGCGCTGGTGATGGGTCTCATAGAGAGTCCTAAGTCGAACAACATCGTCTATATGTCGGTTGTCATCACCCATCGAAGCCTTCATGGATGTAACGATCATGAGACCATTTTGCGTGAGTTCCTTTCTTCCAAGTTGCTGTCTATGGATAACATACATAAATCGTTTGCAGTATGAGTTAAAAAATTTAAAACCCTAAAACCTGTAAACCGATTTGTGCCTGAGTTGGTGCGAAAGTAACGGATAAGAACTAATGCCAGCTCAAACAGACGCCGCAATTCCGCAAACGAATTATTCCTTCCTATTTTCAAAGAAGAGTGCCATGCACGAACTAGTTGGGACCCATGGAACTAGCGTGTGGATGGTTGGGGATTCACACAGAAAATGCGAGAAACAAACATATCCTGTCTTACTTGGCAGTAATTTATATCTTTTTGACATATCTATAATGCAATTTGACCCAGTGATGATGATGATGATTACAAACTCGTTAGAGCTCGTAAGGCCCATATGAGCTAGGAGGCTCAAAGGACCGCAAAACAAGCAGAAGCAAGAAAAGGGATATCAAACAGCTAGAATGAAAAAAACCCAGACAGATAGTACAAAAACGTTAGGTCTTACCCACAATAGAGAACCGCTTTATGATATGAATAATTCGGGCAAGGCCGAGTTGGTCCTTCATCGACATAATTTGGAGCTTAGTACTAACCTATCAAAATGGCACGCGCTTCAGCATAACCGGGCCATTCCATCAGCACATGATATTCATCTTCTACAGAGTTCGCATTGATGCACACACGACACAAATGCCGTTCCCTTGGATGACCGGTAGGTCGGTTTGCCTCAATGCAAGCGCCCAAGCACCAAGCCGGAAACGAAGCAGGGAAATGTACACTACCATCGGTATAAAACTAGCATTATGCTGCGGTATACCCATCCAATGGGTATGCCTACGCATCTTCACGCCAGGGATAAATACTTGCGTGTATGACCAAGTTTCATGTACGGCAGGAGTCCGTCAGTCGGGGTCGAGGATCAGGGAGGTTTCTACAGACCCTTTTGAAACTTCTTCTCTGTTTGGCATATAATGTGATGTTGTAGAGACAACGAGGGTATCAACGGACCTTAGACGCCGTGAAGGGCTTGGCTGTGGATATCATTTTACCTGCATCTAAACATCTTAATTGGGGGCCATATCAGTATCTAAATACCGTATTTTCGTGTCTAGATGCGGCCAAAAGGTGGGGCCAAAGGTATCTAGATACGGCTGCAAGCTACATGCCAGCCAGGTAGGTATCCCCCTCCCCAGATGCAAGATGCGGCGACTTTGTGGTGCCCTCCGCTGACATCAAAATGGAGGGAGCCCAGGATGTTGTATTATAATGATGCGGAAGCGACATATAAGTGATAAGACTTATAGAAAATTGGAAAGTTAGTTAGCAAAACAAGATTGGTGGTAGTAAGAACTAGCAGGTGGTTTATGAGCGAGTTTATAATCCCAGAGCGGCACTTGATCGTACTCGAGGGAGGGTAGAACCTGGGGGAATCTTGTCCACGAGCCCGCCTCACTAGCCACCACGGTTCATGACTCCGTTAACCAACCGTTAGTCTGGCTTCTAACCGAAGCCCTTGCTTCTCAGCAAAAGCCAGGATAAGTGTTGCCACTCATCCCGAGTTCGTGGTCCGCAACCACGAAGTCCAGTGACCAGAGTCACGAAGTCCACCACCGAGTGGAATTGCCCCACTATACTCAGTCGTGAGCATAGCTTTATGCAGCGTCGCGCCACGACCGTCCTGTTGTGCTGCGCCGCGCCCTGTATCCTCTAGATAGACAGTTAGGGATCCCTGTCACGACATACTTGGTGCCTGTCATACTTCGTAGCTAGCTAAGAAGTTTGGGCGAAGCAGAACGACGACCCAATGTCGTCGCGAGCAATGTTCGGACCAAGTTGTAACCGTCTAATGGATAGACGAGTTAACAACGTTATTTCCCGTTATTAGATGGATAATTTTAATTTGTTAATTTGGTTCAAAGGGATAACCGAACGTTAGTAGTTAGGGTGGTTCCAGAGCCGCAGTTTGTAGCGTTGGATCCAGTTTGACGTTAGGGCCTTGTGAGTCGTCGGCGGCGGATTTAACACGTCGAGAGCTTTGACCAAGTGTCAATTGGCTCTCGGAGCTATTCTTCGTGAGCGTAACAGACCATCTATGAGCTAATAATTATTGTAACCATCTTATCGCAATTCGCCAAACTAGTTCCGTCGGAAGTCGTCGCGCTGCACAATCGTCAAGACGTCGGCGCGCGTGAACCCCCACAAGGAGAAGCCTTTGGGACTACTTCCAAGATCCGCTCTTGAGTAGTATTCGCCTATTAACATCCGCTGTTAATAGTGCGAGCACCTTTGCGAACGGACAAGTGAACGACATTGCGACGAGATCCTTCAGCCAATTGACTCTGCACGCTGCGTGGAGCGGTAGTGCATAAGGTCGTAATATTCAAGTAAGATTTATAAGGGCAATTTTGAGTCACTGCCTGCAGCCAACGAGTTCGCTTGGGTCAGATCCGCTCTGACCAAGCCGCCACAAAACAGGCGCGCCACGCCCAAGCTAGCGAATAATCCTCATTGTTTGTTAAGCGGTTTCTGCAGGGACGTTTGCCTGACTTCTAGCTGCCAGTCGGGAATTGATCTAGAATTACTGCTTTCTCTTGCCTCAGTATTGTGCCATCAGTGCCCGGGACTGCTTAAACAGGCAGTCATCAACCCCAAGACTTACGTGAGCAGGATCCGCACCTGCCACGTGAGCTGCCACCTACAGTCTCCGTGACTGAACGTGGCACATCACCTAGTCTGCAGCTACAGTAAGTCCCTGCGGTGGACGCCATCAAAGCCCCTGTGGAGGACAGCTCACTGGGTGCTGCTTGTGAAAGCAAGCTCCACAACCTCCTAAGCCCTCTAGCGCCTGTAGCAGTTCACCATTCCTCTGTGGGACTACCTCTTCATTTCGTTGAGCTTTTAGTGTGGAGCAGCGCTGGCGGACAGAACCAACCCCCGTCGTAACCCTGATAGAGCCGCCAGGCCCAGCACCAGCGGTTCCTCAAGGAGTTTACGTACACAGCGGGAGGAAGTTGAGTGGCAACGCAACCCAGAGTTTGATGACGGTGTGTCAATCCCGATTGTAACACCGTTACCGAGAAAGGCCAAGGTCCCACTAGTCCAACCAATTGCTGAAGCCTCATCCAGCACTGAAGAAGACCAGTCAGAAGCAGACGAAGTTGAGCAGCAGTCAGACGAGGAAGGGCTAGAATCAAGTGAGCAGGTTTCAGGTGAAGAAAGCCCAGAAGATAAATCAGCTGAGTCCGAAGCACCAGAGCCCAGGGAGGTTATAGCTGCGTGTGAGGATTCCGCATCCCCACGCACTCAGCCAACCGTAGGTGAGCAAGAATCTGGTGAGGAAGATCAATCAGCAAAGTCAGAGGCATCGGAGCCAAAAAGAACCGGAGCTGTGTGCACGGATTCCGCATCCCCACACATCAAGTTAGCTTCATATCAAGAGCTAGACTTCGATTACGACTACAGCCCATATCAAATGGAGTCTACAGCACAAATGCCCAAATTCACTCATGAGCACCTCCCAGCATTTAGGGCAGCTGCTCACAGAGCCATGAGCCACCTCCGTGGGCGCTTTCGATACCAACGAGGTCAGGTGCCGCTGGAGGATGCCATCGACTTGTTGGATGGGTTTCCCACACCGGAGACACCCTTCTACACGTGGCACAAGGCTTTCATGAGAGACGCCAAGGACAATGCCACCAGATGGCTCCGAGACAAGTCTGGCAAGCCAGATGCGCAGCTGGATGGGGAGTCCATGCTGGAGTACTACCTGGAGAGACTGGATAGGCATTTTGAGCCCCAGAGGCGCAATGCAAAACTCATCCAGTACTCCCGGCTCCGGCAAGACGACATGTCGCCAACAAGCTACCTCCAGGAGCTTGAGCTGCTCATCCCCTACGCCAAGGAGGAATACGGTGAGCGGGCCATTGCTAGGAAGTACGTAGACGGCTTAAACGCTTATGTGCGGGAACGGATCGAGGCTAAATACTGTGACGTGAGCACACACGAATGGTATGGCCTCCTTTCCAAGATAGCAGCAGATGCTGAGCGCATATGGATGAACCAGCAGCACGATATGGAAAAGAAGGTGGCTCCAAAATCGGCCAGAGAAACCACAACTTCACAAGTCAAACAAAGCCAGGCTGAGCCTCGAGTGCCATCCGCTGGCGCTGGGTACTATTGCAACCACCATGGGGCTAACTCCTCACACGACAGCAAAGATTGCCGGGTGCTCCATGGCAGAAAGTCAGCAGCAAGCACGTCAAGGGGTAGCCAAAACTCAACGGTTGAGGCCCTCATAGCGGAGTTTGAAGCGCAAGCAAAGCGCTTACGGGCAGCGATGGCATCCGAGGAGAGACCCGCACTGCAGCAGCATCCCCAACGTGCCCCCGTGGCCGGTGCTGGGCACAAGGAACGTGATACACCGTCATGTGAGTACTGTGGGCGGTTTGGCCACACGGAAGAGCAGTGCTTCATCAAACACCCAGACAAGGCAACAGCTAACTTCAAAGCACCGACCAAGGCTCTGCAGAGTACCTTCGATCGCAATCTAGAGGAAATTCGTCTGCAGCAGCAGCCAAGGCAACAGCGTGCAGCAGCTGCAGCAGCGGCTGCCCAGCAGGAAGATGAGGAGGAAGATGTGTACCTGCCAAATCGCCGCAATGCTAACCTCAGCTCCGTGCTGTTGTCAGCTGAAGAGTACCAGGCGGGAACCAGCTGTGCTACTCAGACCCATCAGCAGGTACCAGTATCATTCCAGCCGGCCCCGATCAAGATGGACGTGTACCCATTGCCCAAGCTCATCACCAGGCCACGGGCGGCAACACACACAGCAAATCAAGCAGTGCAGGAGGTAACCGTGCAGCTAACTACCAGCTGGGCAATGCTGGAGAAAATCGCCAAGTTACACCAGCAAACGGAGAACAGCACAAAGACGGGGCACACATCTGCAGCGGGGGAAACTTCCGAAGCCCCTCCACGCAAAGCCATGGCGGCCGAAGTCAAGCAGCAACCGGAGCAATTGGAGCAGCCAATGCAGCCGGTCAGCATGTCTACGCCAACGGGTTTACCCTATTGTGTAACTGGTGAGCACCAGGCGGGCAAACGGGGAATCCAGCAAATTCCACAGCAGGAACGGGAGCACCTGCTGCAACGGAATCCAACAGCTGCAGCATACTTCAAACTGCAGCAACTCATGTTCTACTACCCACCTGGTGCTGTGGGCATTTATGGCCTGGAAATGGGAAGGCTCAAGTTCTTGCGTGACCACTGCGCGGATGTAAACATCATCACTCGCAAAGCAGCACAGCAGCTACGGCTACCCCTAGTTGCCTCCAAAACGACGCTCAGCACGTCGTCAAACCCGGAGGTTAGCACGCAGGAGGAAGTGGACTCAAGAGGAATTCAGCTCATCCTTTTGCCGGGCACCCAGCACGCCACGGCACTCAACCTGACTCAGACGTTGGTGGTGGACAACACACCCTTGTTTGACTTCCTGGTGGGAAACGAGCAGATGCACGCAGTAGCTGACTCCATCACGCAGTACCCCACAGCACAGCTGCATTTTTTGCCGAACCTGCTGGAAAACCCGGGGTATGTGGTCACGATTCCCATGTCCTCGATCAAACATCCAGCACACGCCACGGCGGCTGCATTCCTTAGGACCGCCTATATAACCTCCAGCTCTGTGCAAGGCTCAGCGCCAATCACAAAGCTGGGGGGTGGGTGCACCGTTAAGAAAACCCCCTGCTCAGCTGTCACCTCAGCAGGCGACCTAGCAAAACAGACCTCAGGCAGCGGCCTGTGGGCACTTGATGCCCTGATCACCTCAGCGGCACCTTCAGAGGACCTCAAGCTTGAGCCAGCAAAGCCTCGACGGTGGACCAGCAAGCGGAAAAAGTTCATGCCAACCCCGCCCCCTGGTGCACGGGTTTATCAGCCCAAGTGGACATGGAAGTCACCTATGGCAATGGCGCTACTGGCACTACTGCTACTGCAGTTTGGTGTAGCCTCATACGTGGGACGGCAAGGCAGAGGACACAGATTTGCAATCACGTATGAAGATGGAGAAGTGGAGCTTATGGGTGTAACTGAGCTGCGAAACCGTCTGGCATCCGTGCCCACGGTAAAGAAAGCAGCCCAGAGCACAGCAGCTGGAGAACCGGCAATCCTAAGCTGGAAGCTGGAGAGTGTAGAAGAGCTGGAGCAACAAAACCCTGGGTGAGGGCATGCCGGGCTGGCATCCCCAAAGCAAGGTGCAAGCCCTACGCACAGCACTAAAGCAACCCAGGTTGGAGGAATGTCAACCCTCCTTAGGCGAGGTGAAGAAGCTGTGCAAGGTAATACTGGTGGAAAAAGCACGCCGTATCCTGTTGCCATTCTGGTGGGAGAACGAAATCCGGCAAGCTTTGCACGACGAGGGATGTAGTGTAAGGCAGATTTTAGGAGAGCCTAAACCTGCAGCAGTCGGCCCCAAGGTACTATTGCAGGATGGAAGGCCGTGCACTGAGGCTGTAGTGTTTGGAGCATCGAGTGAGTTGCTGGATCTGCTGATGCCCAGCACCATGCAACAAATAGGTCTTTTGATGGCTGTCTGTGCCCCGATGAGGTACATCACCGAAGGGGATGAAGCTAGAATAAATTGGTTGAGAAAGAGGCAATTAGAAGGAAGGCTGGCATTGAGTCCGGCAGGCCAGAAGGTATGGATCATGTTGTTTGCCACTGTAGCACTCAAGGAGGCTTTACTGAGGCCGGTGGAAGAGATGTGGGAGTTGATATAAGGACCCCTAGACCTTAAGGCATACCAGCGCAAATCGCTTAAAGCACTCAGCGCTGGGGGGGGGAGTGACGCATTCGCACGTAGTATGTACGAAAATCAGTACTATGTCGTGACAGCTGTCACGACATACTTGGTGCCTGTCATACTTCGTAGCTAGCTAAGAAGTTTGGGCGAAGCAGAACGACGACCCAATGTCGTCGCGAGCAATGTTCGGACCAAGTTGTAACCGTCTAATGGATAGACGAGTTAACAACGTTATTTCCCGTTATTAGATGGATAATTTTAATTTGTTAATTTGGTTCAAAGGGATAACCGAACGTTAGTAGTTAGGGTGGTTCCAGAGCCGCAGTTTGTAGCGTTGGATCCAGTTTGACGTTAGGGCCTTGTGAGTCGTCGGCGGCGGATTTAACGCGTCGAGAGCTTTGACCAAGTGTCAATTGGCTCTCGGAGCTATTCTTCGTGAGCGTAACAGACCATCTATGAGCTAATAATTATTGTAACCATCTTATCGCAATTCGCCAAACTAGTTCCGTCGGAAGTCGTTGCGCTGCACAATCGTCAAGACGTCGGCGCGCGTGAACCCCCACAAGGAGAAGCCTTTGGGACTACTTCCAAGATCCGCTCTTGAGTAGTATTCGCCTATTAACATCCGCTGTTAATAGTGCGAGCACCTTTGCGAACGGACAAGTGAACGACATTGCGACGAGATCCTTCGCACGTAGTATGTACGAAAATCAGTACTATGTCGTGACATCCCAACGAAGGTCGTTGGAACAGTTGACGGGGGACGGTCAAACATTGACCGGTTGTGGTCAACCCCAGGAACCAGCGTGATACAACACAGAACATGTGTGCTGATGATATCCTAACATGCAAACGAGCATGGGAAATTAAGAAGAAGAATAATACAATGCTCCTGTCAACACCAATTAAAGGCGCCAACTAGCTCGGTATCCAGAAGGTTGCAGCAATTGCCGCCCGGAGAACAGCCCGCTTCCACCAGGAGAAGGCCCACTATAAGAAAATGGAATGTAATCAAAACATATCACTCAAGGTGGAACGCGCCATTGCGAGGCATTTCTTCGCAAAGCAGCAAGGCAGGGGAAAAAACTGAGGCAAAGAACATGTTGAAGCCCAGGCCTGGGTTGATACAGTGCGTGGGATGAAGTCGGTGGTTGCGGCAGCGACAGCGAGCTGAGCGAGGGTGTTGTGTCAGAATCATTTGTTGGAAATGCGTGTGTACATACCCTCAAGATAAGCGCATCCATCAATAACGCCGTTCAATGAACCGGCTCAGTCTTTGCGTCATGCCAACACTGTGAAGCAATCAGGCGCCCTCAATCATGGGCAAAACGTTCGCCACCTTCCTGACACAACACATTGGCTTCGGATTTCGTTCCAGTTCGAAGATTAAAACTGCCGAGGGAAATTCGGCGTCGCAAATCGGTAACATTCTTCGCCTTATCAATATTTTCCGCGTATGGTACGACACTGCCTTTTTGCCGTAGGGATGTTCCAAGGCCTCTCGCCGAGTGAATAGCCCCGGCAGACAGTCACAAGGGTCGACCTGCACCTTCCGTGCGAAACAAGAAGCCCCACCTCATATCCCAAGTTTTGTTGCAGCGTATAGCATGCATGTCGCCATATGCGCCCATGCGGCTCAGGTTACAATACAAGATGACATTACTTCCATAAATGGGGATGTGGTGTCTGCGTTCGCCTGTGTGCTACCGCCTGCCGAGTGTCCCCCTCCCACTTCGTTAAAAACAAATGCCACGCGTGTCATCTAAACCAAGCACCTGTGGTAAATGATCTAACCTACATCGTATCATATTAACCTTACATAGATATTCCGCCAAATAATAAATGGGGTCCATCTACCGAGAATGGCCTCCAGCGCACAATGTATTACGAGCTGTCCGTCCTTCCCACTGCGACCTCTGCCTTCGGTGTGCGCATCTCCGCCAGCTGCGTTGGGACGGCTTCTTTATAGGAAACCACTTGCGTAGGGGTTGCCTCGGGGCGGTAATTCCGACCGTAACCAAGCATACGCTCAAAGATTGAAAGGTACTTAGGGTTGACCGCCTCACCATGATAGTATCCGTGGTTCCCATCCAAAATAGCTAGCCAGCGGCGATCTCCCTCGCGCAGATCCAGACCGGTAATGTCAGGGATTGTGAAAAAGGTCAAGATGACACCTGTGGAGTAAGAGCACGAGTTTAGTAATGGAGACCACGAGTCCCTCATGCACGATATAGATGCAGTAAATCTTCGTGACAGTCATGTGGGACCATTCCGCTGTAAATCCCACATGGGGCTGCTTGTATTAGCATGGCCTGGACAAATCACATCGACTGGTTGTGGGGGCTACACTGTGCTGGCCACTTCGGATGTCACCAACGGACCCCCGGAGACGGCAGCTCGCAATCCACTGCTCAGATTAACGTGCCTATATGCACCCCCGCGCAATCCCAGCTTATATGCTCCTTACCTGCGAGACCGCAGAAGGCGCTGATCCAAAACTTGGCCCTATCAGACACGAGGTTAAACACGACACCTGCCACTAGCGCGCCAGCCTTGCCAACAGCTGCCGAGAAGCCGTGGCACATGGAGCGGACCTCCGTGGGCGCTAGCTCAGCGGGAAGCAGCCATGTCGTGGCGTTCGGTCCCCATTGGCCCCAGAATGACGAGAAGTAGTACAGGAACTGGAACGTGTGGATGTACCTGGTTCGCATTGTGGGGAACAAACATCTGCGTCAACGACAGCAACCGATGCAGCCCTTTCAGCACTCATGAAGCAAGGCCTCCGATGTAACCTTAAACTGAGATCGTACGGAATCCATTCTGTCATGCATCCTTATCAAGCTTACTTGGGTGTACGCAGTGCATCATAATGGACGGCGCAGATGAGGAACAGCACAAACTGTTCAGGTCGCAGGGGAAGAAAGGGGGAAGGTCATGGTCACAACATGATTTCGCAGTGCGGTAATGAACATGCGATTATACACAGACACATTAATCGGCGAGAGACGAATCACTATCACAACAAGCTGTTCTTGACCCGACGCGGTCACAAACGTGCCCCCCCAAGCTCACCATCCAGGAGAAGCCCATCATTTGCATCCGCATGCGGCCCATCCACCGATGGTCAATCGTGAACGCGGCGAAGTAGTATCCGACAAGCGCCACCGCACTGTTCAGCAGAGTCCACTCCAGGACTTGGATTACGCTAGCCTTAGGGTTAATGATCTGTTCGCATATGTACGACAGGACGGCGACGTTCCTTAGAAAATGGCGGCGGTTTATGGACGGGCGACATTAGGATGGAGGGAAAGGACAACTGGAGGGAATTAGGATGGAGGGAAACCATCTCACGACCGAAAATCAGTCACTTAAGACCCCACGACATCGACCTCAAGACCTCACGACATGGAAGCTCACGGATGACACGGCCAACAGAGGCACTTACTTTGATAAAGGTGCCTTGGAAGAGCTGCAGCCAGGGCAGGAAAGCAGCGTTGGGCAGAGGGCCAAATTTGAGAAATCGTGAAAGGCTCAAGATGAAGATGATGGCGCACGTTTTTAACACGCAAGCCTAACTGCAGCTCGGGCATGCAACAACCTTCGGCAATAACAAGATAGATGGTACTTCTACTAACTTCAGTATGGCGGCCGCTTAACACGGGCCACCAGGGTATCCTGACAATGTGTCCCATCCGGCGAAGTGGACAACCCAGGTTAGCAACCCTACCTTATTGCCATAGAACGCGAAATCCCACACGAACCAGCTCATGGCCGTTCCGAAATTGCGATGCCAGAAGTAATACATCAACAAGCCGAACTTGCGCCACTGGACGCCCTTCGCTTTGTTGCCTACACGCAACATGCAACAGCCGAGGCTAAGTACGTGGACTAATTTCGGGTATAAACACGCAGAAGAAACTACTGCTTCGGATGGTCAGGTGGCGAGATCACTCGGAAGCTAGGTTGCAGCTCATCCATAGCACTCACACCCGGGCCGTTTCTTCCATACCTCCCATGGCCTCGAGCGCCTCGCGCTTCTTCTGCCACACCGCAGACTCGCGCAGGCGGAAAATGCGGTAGAGCAGAATGCTGATGAGCGGAATCAGACCAATGGCATACGATAGGCGCCACGAGACCTCCAGGGCGTAACTGTCGTATTTCGGTCCATATTGCTGGAAACCAGCCATAATAGCTGCAATTTCAGGATGCAATGGGCAATCGCCAATCAGCACGTCACGCTAACGTTAACCTCTTGATGCTTTAAGAGCTAACCCTCACGACAGGTAATCGACGGCATCCCCCCCATGCAGGCGTCCACATGTACCATCAGCATCATGCTGTGTGGGTACACCCTGTCGTTGTGCAAGCGTGCAAGGAGCATGTGGCCGCAAGGCGCACGAGCGGTTTTCCCTTTTCGGATATCTGGCGGACACTCTGGCGCAGTACGAGGGTTGTGAGTCCATCGCAACTTAAGTCAAGGCTCATCAGGGAAGAACAGAACCACATGCACCCTCTCCTAACATTTAGAACACCTACCGATGATGACAGCGGTGTTCACGAGATTTCCCCAACCCTGCATGCTGAACACGAGCACCACCGTCTCGCCACGCCGCTTCTGCAGCTTGCTGGACGACTCGGCACGCTCGTTCGCAGAGGTGGAAGCGACGGGGTACTCGCCACCCACGCCAATGCCGAAAATAAATTGCACGGCTGTAAACATCGCCCACAGAGCCTTGTCGGTCCTAGCCTTAGAGGCTATAATGAGGATCGCACCTACGCAGTTGGAAATTATGTACGCAGTGGGTCACGGACAGCCAGGATTATACCTCAGGCTTCTCGCCTCAAAATATTGCACAACCCCCATGAAACAACCATGGCACACATCGTTACCCTGCTCCCCAAACCCGCACCGACTCACCAACAACCATTGTCGCTGCAGTCGATACGGAGCCCCATTTGCGTCCTATCCGGTCAGCGAAGAAACCCAACACAATCTGACCAAAAATGATACCACAGACTTGGGTGTACGTAATGGAATCAGAGAGCGTTACGGGACATGTTTTGTGCTTGGACCAGCAATCCGGATACTCCTTCTTCCACAAGGCTACGAAGCACGGGAAACCAACGGATGTACAGGGAAACACATTGTGAACAGGACACAGAAAGGGTTTTAGCAGCCCGTAATTGCCACAACGCATCAATCATACGGTGCAACGCATATGTAGGGAGCATGTTCCTAGTCGCAGGTGCAGGCGACGGGGATAGTCTGCCAACATATACTTACATTTGAGGTTGCCGACAGCGAAAACAAAATATGCCTCACAGAACTGTATGCATATAAAGCCATCATCACAACAGTTAGCCGTCAAATACTGGGCAAGTCGAAGCTTGGATTAAAACGCAACCTCAAGCCTTACCATGCCCAGGCCAGGAATCATGAACGATCCCAGAAAAAGAAAAAAACTGCCGACACGCCAGTTGAGCGCAGCGCATATTAGACGTTATTTGCGTGCAGGTCTGAGCGAGCGGTCAAGCCTGGACTCACGCAATAATAGGGTTGTGCTTGACGGCGGGTTCTTGTACCTCTACGTGAAGAAGGGAGTTTTCCGCTGCCCCTAATCTGTCGCCACTCTCTACATTTGAAGGCGTGACTGCGCCGGCCGCCGGCGTTTCCGACTGAATTTTTGTCATGGCGAAGCCAGATGTTCGGAAAAGATGCCAATCTACCTCCAGAACGTTTGGAGGAAAGTGTGATATTAGCAGAGGACACAGCAGTAGTGGCCCACTTGCATCAGGATAATCCAATACCGCTTTTCGTCAAGCAACAATTAGGCCTAAGGCCAGCCGACATATAATAACGTGAGAATGGAATAAATGGAAATCACGGCGGATCCTTAGTAATAGGCTGGCCATTTCGCAGATTCCTTAGACTAACCACAAGATTCCAATTTGAGCTGCAGTACGGCTGACCTTTTGTAAATTGCACGTTTCATAACGCAATTTCTGTACGAACTAGACGATGATGCAGGAACGTTCTTTCGTCTCTTCTACGGTGACGATTCTCCATGATGTTACCATTTTCGCTTAGACAGGCCTTCATCAGACCTTGGAATTGCATGTTGCAATTCATATCAATGACTTATTATGAAAAGCGACTTTTGTGGATATCGATAATTTGCATGTGACTTCAAGCTTGTCAGGCTATCACAACGGCAGCTTACAGTATCATCCGAAGATCTCTTTAAAAGGAGTCTTGTTAATCAGTTTTTTTAAATATGATTGATGGCTATAGTTCTGCTGGATAGACATTGACAACTGTAGCTCTTGAGCTTAGGTAGGTCTACTGGTCAAAAAGTCAGGCTATACGTGGGATTATACGATTCGTGGGATCCCACGTATTGGACATTTTTGCAACATTTAAGTAAATGCCTGTACGGAGTCGAAACCATCTGGAACCACGAGCCAACTAAGTGGCTTAGGAAGAGGCCTAATATGATTGTTTTTGTGACGTTGACGGGAGAGACGGGGTGGGGTCCTCGCTCCCACAATCGAGGTCCCTTTGCAAAATCCTAAATTGTTACTGTCAACATTCACATAAATGTATTTTTTGATGCATTAAAATTTAGAAAGTCAGCATTTATGAAAAGACTGATGGTGTAAAATTGTCCAATCGCCATCTCTGTTACCACTACATGCAGGATGCAATTATACGTGCAATACCACGTAGACTGGCGATGACGTAAAGCCGCCAAAGTTATGCAATTCATAATGCGTCGTACATTGCATGCTCTATTGTGCAGCATTTTAGCATAACCCTTTCATATATGATAATGAATATAAGAGTTATAAAGTTCATCTAAAATATGCAACCCTTCTTGGCCGCCGGGGTAGCAATATATATTCTTGCATAACAATTAAACTTATCCGTGGGCATGTCGTATGTAATTCAATGATTGCTACCGCTGTAAATAGCTGGTAATCGTTAAAACAGCCCCTCGCAGAATTACATCGGGGCCGCGGCCCCATATAGTTTTCGTACAGTAGTACTCGCGAAGTCAGGGCGGCAAAGTGGCCTCAGTGAGGCACTGTTGAATAGGCCTCATCGTCGTGTTCAAGTGTATATAAAACTGGGCGTGAATAACAATGGGTTCGCGAGTCGCAGGTTAACGCCAGCCAGGATGCATACACAACGTATAAATGGCTGCTTAACAAGAGGAAGTGGCGAACTTTGAAGCGTAAGGCCGTCAGGGCTCTGGCAGACTAGCAGCGCCAAACAACTACGCCAAGCCACGCGAGCCAGTCATAAGTGCAAAAGCTTCTAAATACATAAGACGCCCAGGCTAGAGCCTCTGAGTCTTTCTCTGCTCTAGCTGGTCCGAGTGAGAGGGGGAGCACGTGGCAGGACAGACAGACAAAGCCACGTGCCCCTCCCCTGTGCTGTGGCTCGGTCCGGTCAGGCCCCCCGGTGCTCGTCTTTGTAGGGCGAGTCACACTGTGGGCGAGTCGCCCACAGTGTAACACCCCTAACATAAGAAAGCGCAACTATCCAATAAATGAAAAGGAACGAGCGAGTGCTATTTGCAATATACATAGAATAATAACAGTATGGAACGATATGCGGAACTGAACCAACTCCTGTCCGCATACAACGCGATTCCCGCTAACGCATTGATATCCGAAGTATGTCCGGAACTGAACCCCAAGCAACAACAGCACTTTTTGAAGAAATTTTCATGCTCGCTTGGCTCTAAGCGTATGCAGTTTTGGTTGGTGTGGAAGGCCCGCATTTGCAGTGCGGTCCTTGTGTGACGTGCAGCGTGTTGTTGCCGTGGTCAAAGGAGCAGGTGAGATTAAATAAGCATGATAAGCAAACAGATTCATGCATTTACAGCGCATTCGGCGCATGGCTAAAGCAGTCTTTACCCAGCAGCCGCAACAACTGCACATGCTGTCACCGGCGGCACAAATAGCAGATACGCGTGATTGAACAGTGAAGATAGGCAGTGTATAACCGAGTGAATGAACAACTTTGCTTATGTACCTCACATCTAGATAGATTGCAGACAGTAAAGTACTGATATCAGGAAATTTTTGTCAAAATAGATGTTGTGTATTATTGTCGATCGACTGCGAACTTTATCACCTCTCGTACAGGTATGGGGCCATGCCCAAGCCATGGGGACCCCTCCCCTTGGGCAGGTCCATTTGTACCAGGGCCGCCTTTCCTCCCCCCCCCGTGGGTTTAAAAGCTGCCCAAATGAAAAATTCCGTAGCTGCCTCACGGCCCGCAAACAATTGAAATGTATTAGGGAAGGTCCGTAAAGGAACCGCGGCACTGTGCCCCAGCTTATTTAGTGATTACGAACCTGCACAGGCTGCGCACGTCACGGTATTCCGTCACCAAACAAGTTACCGTTTAGATTATAAAATAGAAATAATATTTCTATTCCCTATTATTATTTATGTGGAGTGATTTTAGGATATTCGTACATACCTGCAACTCGATTATTCGTAAGCTCACTTATGAAAGTAAAAGATCTCGTAAGAGAAGCATTAACTAAGCAACGTAGGAATAAGCATTGATGTGGCAAAATAAATCCGAGTCAGCCTGTACAAGTTCAGCCCACGAAGCTAGTACATGCGCCAGTCGTGACTGGTGAAGCGGTCGAGGCACCCGATGATGCTATTGATATTGGCCAGGGCGCTGATTTCGAATACTTAGGGCCACTAAATGAGGCTATAGATAATATGGTGGTGGTGGCGATGGTGGCCTGGGGAAAGGTCAGGGACGACTACGGGGCCCTGACAGGTGTGTGGTGTCAGGTTGTACCCCTGGCGGCAGCAGCCATGGTGATAGTGGTGGCGGTGGTGCATCTGCACACTACACCTGCACACTAGGCAAAGGGCAAACAAAGGCATCATACTTTTAAATATCCATGGGGCTACCGCTTCTACTGCTGTTCTGGCCCTGAAAGTTACGGTGGTCGTGCAGGTTGTGGGGTCTGCTACCCCACTTCCCTGCACTGCCACCGTCCTGACTAACATTTCTCTGAGATCTCTCCCCTTTTCCTGTCCCTCATCATGGCCTTTGCCTTGTCCGTCCCCTTCCCCAACATATCCTCGTCTGGCATCAGCGTCAGAGTAACATAGCTAAAGTAAAATACAAAGGGAACATAAATTAAACATCATAGTTAAAAATTCATCTACAGTAAAAGAAGTGAAGGTATGACAGACAAAAGTGTGCCGAACTGACCCATGGAGGAAAAGTAGCAATTTAAGCTAAAAGATAGCATCTAGGACTTCTAGAACAGCTAAATAAAAGAAGATTTCGCGAACAAAAAATCACGTTTTGGCAGCGACCGCCAAAATTCCCGAGGGCCTTACACTACTAGGACTCGGTAATAGGGGTGACAGTACGACAGAGGAAATCTGCTAAACTAAAACAACTAATAATCTAAAACAACCACCTTAAAACAATAAATAACTACCTAACTAATAACGATTACTAGACCAGCTATATACAGCGGTAGCAAATAGGCTTGCAGAGATCCTGCCTTTCATTGAAAAATTGCATGTGATCATTTACATACTGTAGATGCTTTTGGGAAGGGATTGTTCTCGGTTTTGCTTACCGTGACCGACTCACCTGCCTCACTACTCTTTGAATGCGTCGGTGTATAATGTCAGAATGTTGAGCCCCGACTCGGCTCAATACGGATACTGATTGATTTCAATGTAAGGTTCATATTGCAAAATTTCAGGGGAATCAGAGATGGTCGATTTCTGGGGTGTTGGGTTTTACACTGCGTTTGGGTGGGTTTTACCATGGTCTGAACAGTTCATCCCAAAATCAGGGTTGTCCAATCAAGTCGAATTTTGGGATTCGTAATGTTTTGTTGTATATAGATGGCCTGCACTATTATTTTGGTGATATGTGACATGGCATATATAGATATCATTAAAACTTTGGGGCTATTGTATTTGCCCACCAACGGTGAATACATACCCGCTGTGTGTGGTAGCAGAATGTTGAGCTCTGACCCTGCTCAATATGGATACTGTTAGATTTCAATGTAAGGTTCATATTGCCAAAGTTTCAGGGGAATCAGAGATGGTTGACGGATTTCTGGGATGTTGGGTTTCACACTGCGTTTGGGTGGGGTTTTACCGTGGTCGGAACAAGTTCGTCCCAAAATCAGGGTTCACCAACTATTCTTGGCATCGTGCCTCCTCCTGCAATTTGCAGTACAAAGTGGCCTCCAGCCCTGGCACCACTGTGCAGCCCATGGATACTACTTTTGTTAAGGATTGAACCCAGCGCTCCCCTTACAGCCAATGCCTGCTCCAGGCTCATGGCACCAGGTACCACACTCCAGCTTACAAACTGTTCCCAACAGTATGAACCGTTGCCTGGCACATCCTTGGGGAAGAGTGTTAGTAAACATGATTACTTCAGAGCAATTTTGCTGCCCCTCTCTCCCACCCCTTCCTTCCCTCCCTCCCGCCCATCCCTCCTGCCCATCCCTCCCTTCTCGCCGTGCCCTATGCAACATTGCAAAACCGTGACCAGGACACCAACAGTACTGCAATGAAATCTTCTTTTACTTAGCTGGTCTAGTAATCGTAGATGCTATCTTTTAGCTGTAAATTACTACTTCTCCTCTTTTTTGTCAGTTTAGCAAATCTTCGTCTGTCGTACTGTCACGCCTTATTACCGAGTCCTAGTAATGTAAGGCCCTCGGGAATTTTTGCCGTAGCCGGCAAAATTTGATTACTTGCTCGCGAAATTTAGCTGATCTAGTGTCTTTTTAGCTGTGATCCTTTCTTTTCCTCTTATAGTCAGTTTAGGAAATTTTCGTCTGTCAAACTTTCATTTCTTTTATTGTACATTATTTCTTTTAACTATGATCTTTTTTATCCATGTAGTGTCCTTTAGCTATGTTCGTTTATTGAGTTGTAGACTCAGATCTAGCATACAAAGTCGTAGTAGTGTAAGGCCCTCCGGAAGTTTAGCTTGGCTTGACAGGCAAGAATGGCGGGACAGAGAGTGATGAAAGGATTCACAGGAAGGGAGGGGGAGGCAGAAAAGGAAGAGTGCGTCACAGGGGGCTTAACTTTATAGTCACATCCTCACATCTTTATCTCATTCGGATTCCTATTAACAGAATGTACTGCTATTGAGGAATGCTTTTCAGAACTTTACATCCCTTTGCAGTAAATTCAATACCTCTATGTAACTTAACATCTGAATATCTCAAAAAAATGTTAGGCAGAGTAGCGGAGTAGCAGACCCCGCAACCTGCACGACCACCGTAACTTTCAGGACCAGAAGAGCATTATAAGCGGTAGCCCCATGGATATTTAAGTATGATTAAAATCTTAGGAAGCTTTCAAATTCTATTGCACTGCCGCATCAGAATGTTTGCCGAAGTGGGTTTTCACTTCTTATCCTCAGTACGTTACAATCGTAACCTAGTGAGCCGTGGCAGCGATGGTCCACTTTTGGCTCTTTACCTAGCCCTGCGCCACCCCGCTGATCGGCTTGGCGATTCCCTGTAACCTGTGCCGCCCTGCTAGTCGGCTTTGCACCTAAATCCAAGAACCCCCCAAGTCCACGACTCCTGCCTGCGAAATTCTACACTCCTGATGTTTTAAGTTGGACCAGTGGCCGGCCATCACACATTCCGCTTGAAGCCACCAAATATCTAGGTGTAGACAGATTCTCTGCAACTGGGTGGGTGGTGGGTTCGTTAGGTAGCAGATAAGCAGAAAATATGCAATAATGTGTCACAACACGGCGACGTTAAATTGTGATGTTAAATACCTTAAGTCGACCCCAAGTACGAGTTGCCGTACTATCGTCTAAGAACCTGCCTTCTCATTCTGAGAAACCTACGCATTTTCTACTGCACTGCTTGAACGCCTTCGATGCCCTGGTACGGATGTTCACATGATAATTCAAGTATCACGATGTGGCATCTCCAGTGGGACAACATCCATAAAAAAATTCTTTGGGCGTCTAGCCCTTCACGGGTTTCCTGCCTTTCCCATGCATCATGCCCAGTGTAAACGTGGAACTGCAGTAGTGGTGGATGACGAGAGGGGAGATCGTCCACATGCATCGCTTTTGGAGATGTACCGTTCCGGTAACCCTTAAGGAGGTCATTGAAACTGACATTGGATTTTTAGATATACTTTGGTTGGGCATTCTGGTGAATAACAACCCTTTGAAGCTTGGATAGACAAAGGTCATGGTCAGCAGCACCTGCCTCATGGAATCCCTGCGTGCACGAAAGCCTGTATCATATTTTCATCACTAGGTGCCGTGCGCTGGGGCCTCCCTCTCAATATTAATTAACGCTATGGAAGGGACACAGTGAGAGAGGTGGAGAGCACAATGTCCTTAAGCATAGACCCTGATTATGAAAGCAGGCTAAGTCACGGCGTGCCGTGCGCATATTCGGGACAAACGTATGGGCTTGAATTCTTCTCAGATAATTACGATACGTAAGCTAGGGAAACTTGCGTTTCACGCGCGTATAAAAGCTTGCCAGCCATCAACCTTAATGAGGTTTCACACGACGGGGTGCGGACCCATGGGCCGGCACGAAGTTACGCACGCACGTTACTGGGTCATTAAATGATATAGAATTTTCATGACTACTTACGATGTCCTGACCGCGTGTCATGGGACTGTTTGCCCCTCACGAATGTGGGCTGTATTTGCTTGAGGATGATGTGTGCCATGCGCTTGTCAGACAGCTTTCTTAAAGTTCTGGCTAAATTGGCCCAATGGTCAGCATCGCGTTTATTATCAATCCTTCAAAATAGCCCTCTTACATAATACCTTTGCGCAAGAGATTATCGGGCTTTTATACATGTTTGGTCGGCAACACCCTCCAAGGCCTACGCACGAGCGCATCCGAGTTCCTTCTCGCAGCCTCACGTCTGAAACAGGAGAGCAGCAGCAAAGCACGCACGCAGACAACGCGGGCGCGCTCAATCGTCACGGAGGCTGTCAAAAGTCGAAGACCAGGCCCGGAAGCGACCGCGGCGACGACATCATCGAGAGCAAGGCCGCAGGATTCAACGCACAGCGCTGCTCTGCCACCGCAATCCCGCCGGCACACATCTTTGCATCCCAGGCGACCTCTCGTCACAGGTCGTTTCCGGGCCGCGGGTCACAGCTTCCAAGCTCTAAATCTCTCCCGCAGCAACAGTACAGGCGCACATTTTTGTCCATGGCATCAACCCGCGGTGGCGGCCTGCCAACGTCCTCAAGCAGCAGCAGCGGGACGCCCTCCCTCCGCCAATACCACTCCCCTGTGCGCAAGTGGGTCTGGGCGGCGTTTGGCGCCAACATGGTCCTGGCGGTCATCTTCGCCGTCCTGTGTGGGTCATCATACAAGGTGTGCGCTCGCAGGCTCCAAGCGCAATTCTGGGCGAGAAGGCACCCGCAGGTTCCAAGCGTCGTATCGCGTCCAAGCCAATATTCCATGAGTTAGAGGAGGAATGCCAGCACGAATATCCCCCTGCCACCCCGCCTGGGGCCCAATTTCGCCCAGCGCCCACATGGCTGAATAGAGAGATTGGCAGGATGATATCAGCTGCAAGGGGACAAGATCTACCAGGACAAGCGGCCTCGTGGTTGGCGCGAAGCCTGCACAAAATGATCACAATATATTCAGGCTTGATGTGACCAACGCTTTCTGCGCCTATTACATGTGAAAGGCGAGCAGTCTTGAATTGAGTTCTGAGTCACCAGGCGGATTTCTGGACCGGCGCATGAAAGCATACATGTTGAGACTGCGTACTGGCGGTGCGCACCCGAATTGCTCATGCGGGGATTTCTTTGTGTCGTACCTCCGTTTCCCCTATTAACCTACCCTCTTACAGATGTTCCGGGCGGCGGTAGACCAGCTTGGCCGCGGTGGAACGGCGGGCTTCCCCGCAGGCAGCAAAGCCAGCGATTGGTGAGAAGGCATGGGGCAATTTCGCACTGCATTTTCTGGCCGTGTCAGAAAAGAATTTGTGCCTTGATGCTCCGTGTATTTCCGATCCCACGGACGGGTGTTGAACGGGAACTGGAGCCACGGGCGCCCGAACAATGGCTGGATACATCCATGTAATAAGGGGCGCGTTTCGCCATCTTGTTCTTTGTTGCCTTTGCTACATGACATCATCACCGGCCGGCCGACCACGGGATTCATTTATGCAGTGCATTACTCGACGTCCTACCCTAACACAACCCCACTTAACCTCCACGTCCGGACACTGCCAGACTTTCCTTGGCTCATCCGGCGTCCGTGTAACCCCCCGTATTGTCATTTCCTCCACAGGCAGCGATTGTTTGCCGGGGCCGCCATCAGCGCCGCCTTTGCGGTGGTGCTGACCGTCATGTTCCACGTAAGGACCGGCACGCACGATGGTGCCTACCATGAAAATTTCTATGTGTTGACAAGAAGTACCTAAGCACTAGGTGGAATGGTCGCGGTCCCAACACAATTGCGATCTGTTAGGAAGGTGGCATGTCGTCATCCTCATCCACTGCCGCTATCACCACCACCACCACCACCACCACAGAGCAACACTTTATGAATGGTCTCCTGGCCCCTTGCTTTGCATTCCTCCATCTGCGTTTTTTCGCCTTTCATGCGAGCGCGCACCATTCAATGAGTCGATGGGTCTGGACTTCCTGGGGCCTTTTCCTTCCCTGCTGCTTATCTCCACGTCTCACGGTGCTACAGGCATGGGCGCTGGCGATGCTCCTATGCTCGTTCAAGTCGCTGGCGGATCCCAACCGCCGCTTTGGCCGCGCCTTCGTCATGTCAGCAGCATTATGCATCGGGCTGCACATTCTAAACATCGCCCTACAGGTAAAAGGGCCTCGACACCTTGTCATTGCGAATGCCCCGTCACTCAATGAGGAAAGCTTGCTGGCGTTTGGGGCCGTGCATGTCCTTGCAGCTTGTTCTGCCCCGATTGTGGCGCTCACAGGAGGCAGTATAGGAGAGTAGGAAGGACAGGGTGCTGAGCAGGTGGAAGGTTTGGGTTCGGTGCAGCCTAGTAGTATCGGGGACGGAATAAACCCGGCAGAAGTTTACTCCAGCTGAATCTGGTTGTCCCCGGGGCGGCAATCGGGCGGGTCTCCCATGCCCCGCTTATGGCCGCAGTTCCATGGCTACGGCCCAACACTGTCCACGTGGCACTCACGTTACGGGGCGCCCTTCAACGTCACCCTGCTCAACACCTGCGTTGCCTTTGGGCTGCTCAGCTTCCTCAATTACACGCTGCTTGGCGGCCTGCTATTCTGTTGGCAAGATCCGACGGATGTGTACCTGTTGGATCGAAGGGAGCTGCATCCCGCGGGAGTGCAGCTGTGAACAGGAACCGGGAAGTGTAGGACAGGTGGATACATTGATGCTCGAGGTTGCGGCGCATCATTGAAAAGCTGGAGTTGTGAAGCGTACGCAGACGGAATTCTCTAAATTACGGCTTCTTGTCCTCAGTACGTTACACTTCTAATAACTAAATGTACGGCACCTCGACTCCTGAAAACCTCGATGCCGCCATCAATGTCTCCGTAGCAGTCTCCTGACCTGTTGCAATACACTCGTTAGCAAAACCGACGTTTCTAAGTTGCCATCAGTGGCCGGTAGATGCATCACACCAATCTCCCGGCTATTTGTGGATTATTGTTTCGAGGCTGCTGCATTGGTTGGGGGTGTGCTTGCGCAGTTGCGGGTGGGACCGGATTTTGGTTGTTGCCACCATTGCCATCCATTGTCACAGAACCGAAATCAAACGAATTGGTGTCTATATATTACTGATGCTCTAACGGCGGATGCCGTTCAGAGCTCAGGCGGAGCCTAAGGCTTAAGCTAAAGTACGGCGTTACCGTACTTATCGTCCAAGAACTAGCCTTCTCTCAGAAGAGAAGTCTGCGCATTACATGAGGTGGGCAGCTTATGAGCTTTGGCAAAGCGGCACGATCCACATGGTAACCGAACCTAACCCTTGCAGCTATTCAGCAGCGATGTATAGGACAGGATAAGATAAGGCGGCGGCTTCATGCGCTGGCGTCTTAATGCGTCATAGAAGCTGGCTGGCAAGTGGTTGTAATTGGATATGTGTTATTGTCAACCTGGTCTATCTATTGTTTACTTGGATGCGCGTTGTTGGCAACCTGATGCCCCCGTGCCATTTGTAGCTAGCCCTACATAGCATATACCCACGTGGTGTCGAGAGTGTCAGAAGGCACAAGATACTAGCGCATCCAAAAAGATATCAATGCATCAGGGCACATCATTGTACCGCGAAAATGTCCTAAGTTGTCATAGGGATTGCATATGCCTGATGAATGAACAGGTACGGTCATAAAACCCTATACATGGAGTATGGGAAACAGCTACTCTGTAATCCCAGCCGTCCACGCACATTTGTGTAAGGAGACATGAGTATTACCATCGCCTTCCTATTAAGTTACTTATTGGTCAGGAGGGGCGATGAGATTCTGCTGCCTACACAGTTGATGAGCGTTTTCGGAAAGAAGTAGGGGTGTCGAATACAACAGGTACGCGGAAGCGGATTGTCGAAGATGGCGATGGGATCTAGAAACGAGGACCAAACGGTATGTCTTAAGTGGAAAGCATTGCCAAGTTTATATTGGAGCGCGGAAGTAGAATTATAAACACGCATGCGCTGGACGACTGAACCGAATCCGGTTGATTGACCGAAATCCAAATCCCGTGGAAAGTGCACAAGAAAGTGGAGCGGCCCATCAACTACGTATTCCAAATACCACCTTTTGCGCAGCGTCTATTATATATGATGGCGTTTAAATAGTCATCGTACTTCAGGTGGTCTCGGAGTTTACACAAACATGACTATTTGCGAATATACTGACGCTCCTAGGAGGAGACTGGTTGCAAGATTAAAATTATGATAATATGTGTCAACGGTAGCGTGTGGTTGAAGCAGTTACACTCGAAAATTACTCTGTAGTAAAGATTTGCCATAGCTTTCATGTATGAGGGACAGCTTTGGCTGTAATTGTAGCTGCCGCTCAACAGCGAAAGGGGAATTTCTGGGATATCTTCTTGGGTCGCTGACTGATTGCCGATAATATATACCGTAATTGTTCCCCGCAGGGGGAGCATTTGGCCACCATTCCTTATGAGGTTTGGAGTGCTGTATAGAGGAAAGACCCCCCTAAGGCTTTTCTATACTCATGAATCCGGCTGCTGTTGGGCTTGGCGCGGTTGCAATGCAGAAGCCGCTGGCTTATGCAAATGATCTCGCTGACCATGACGTGATCGAAGACGATTACGAATTAGTCCTCGGGCCCCACGCACTCAAGTTGTCTTCGTCATTCGGTGTTGCCGCGGTTCCAACTGGAAGGCAGCTGGGTTGTAGTAAAAGCCTAAAGGTGCGCGGATATCGAGACTTGATCCTCCGTAGCGCGCGAGTGGCAAAAGCCACACGTAAGCATGTCCCCGAACCCACAAGGATAAGCACATGCAAAATGTGGATCAGGTGACAATGTTCAGCGTGGCGATCTCGGGGTATGGCGTAGTAGTGATTGAGTATGCCGTACCCTGTATGTAATGCAGGACACTAGCATATTGGGCAGCGCTCCTCTGGCGGCAAAGCTGGCGCAGTCAACCTCAGCACCCTCTCAGTCTCTGCTTGCATCACGGACTTCGGCACCGGACTGTCATGTCTATGCAAGCGGGAATCCCGTGATATCGACCACACCTGTGTTGCGACTCAGTTCAGCATCACTACGAGAACCTCGGACAAGCTCCGTACTTGGCGAGGTGGCTCCCACGGTCGATTCAGTATTAGATTCCAATCCTGTCCATGGTAGAAAGGCAGCCTACAATGACGTGGCAGCAGCACGGCAGAATGATACAGAGGCCCAGCTAAAGGGGGACATAAGTGCATATGACCACGACAACTCCATGCGACCCAAATCCGCATTGCTGCGTCGTTTAAGCAGCTTAAATTTGAGGTCACGGCTGCCATCCGCAAAGCAAGAGGTCGGTACAGATGTTGCATGTGCCGGCGCATACAGAACTACAAGAAACGCAGATGGACAGGCCAGCCGCGCATCAGTTGAGCCGTGTGCTGCGGTCATGAGCTCTGCGCTCCCATGCGTAGATGTAGAGCCGGAGCGGCGGCAGCTGCTGCGGAAATTCAGCCCGCGCAATGACACGGCGCCCCTGCAGCCAAAGAACGTCGCGGTCGGCCCCAGACGGCTGCCTGCAAGTGACGCATTTGATTCCACCGTCGTTGCGGAGTATGCTGCCACCCTGCCGCAGCCCATTAGTCCGGACTCAAGAACACCAGCGATAGCGACGGCAACATCCGCCCCGGATAGGCCATCGACGCCTTTGCGGCGGCTATCTCGGCTGATCTCGGGCTCCCTGAAGGTTTCGGGCTCTTTAGTGGCTCCGGCTGCTCTACCTGACCAGAGCGACCCGGACGGTGCAGGCGCTGGCAAGAGGCGACCGAGCAGCGCTGGCATCCGGGACCTCTTTAGTCGACCTTCGTCTGCAAAGATGAAGTCCGATGCAGGAGCTCGTGCCCATCAGCAGCCTTTGCCAATGGAGGTGTGGAAACCGCAACCGCAGCAACGACAAAGCGGCGGTGAAAGGGGTGAGGATGATCGGGTGACGGAACCTGGGGCCGGGGATATCGTGGTACGGCAGTCCGGCAGTGCACTGAAGCGCGCTGCAAACGCGTTGGTTGCGGCATTGGGACGGTAAAGGGTTTGGTTACGGTTCCATGCCGTTGTCTTTGGTTACAATTCGATGCATCTAAAGGGCTGGCTTCCAGGCCATGATGCGCGGACTTCTTTCTATGCTGGCAAGAAACGCCTCCATGACTGTACATCCTGATATGAATACGACAGCGCCATGGTTGGTGTAACGTTATACAGCGGCGTGCACTATAAACATTGCACACTTGATTACTGAGGAGTTCACGACCACATTATGCGGCGGTTAACGGCGCTGCCATAGTCCAGCGACCTCATTTGACTGCCTTGTCTGGACGGTGTAAATAGTATGTCCTGTTTAAACATCGAAGTGTGGCAACGACATTTGCAGGGTGCTGGTTTCTTACGCTGACGGTTGGACAGTGGATAGTCACTAATGTGGAGCACATTCGTGAGGGGCATGAAGCAGGAGTTCCATGAGCGCCGCTGCAATGGACTCCTAGTGTATCTGACGTTTATATCGCACGATATGCGAGCGTTTTTCCATTTAAGCGCAACTTTTTTGTGTGTATTATATCCGTTCTGAAAGCCGTTACTGGTTATAGGACATTATACCATACTCTTTCCTTGCGTTGCACATATGTTGCATGTCTTCTCATTGAGAGGGTTCAACTGGAGTATATGGAACTGGTTTTATTGTGTGGTCATTGTGGGCTGCTTGTTCGTGCCGTATGGTACGAAGCTACGGGCTGGCTGGTGCCAACAGTCCGTTAACGTCTCGCCCTGTATGGGTAGTGATCAAAATCGTGACGCGATTAGAAGAAAGTATGACAACAGAAAGTTGTGACGCAGCAGGTACCTAGTTGACGTCTTGGACTCCGATTTATTTCAGCTGTATTTGGGGCTGTGGGTCTCCTCAGAAATCCGTTGCGGTGATTCGCTGGCATGTTGTACACTTCCGTGTCTCCAGGTCTCATGCTTACGCCACTGTACTGGGCTTTGGCACAAGGTTGGTGGGCGTGTCAGCGTCTGCTTGCCGTGCCTCCTTTGATTGCGTTTACTAATTGTTTTCGAAGGTTACAAGAGGCTTAAGCTTTCTCATTCACCTGATGGGCCTGGCCAATAGATTACCCTACATAAGATCAATCACATGCCCCATCAAATTTAATGCGACATTCCCGCATGAAACAACTTTCGCCAGCTACACCTCACACAGCACTCAACCCTCAGAAAGCCGCAGCAAAACCAAGCTGCAGCAAGACCTAAGCCAGTATAATATATAAGTTACAAACCCCGCAGCTTCTGACAGACAGTAGATGTGGACAGGCCCATTCATTTGATGGCTATTAAAGCAAACAATCAAGGTTGCCACGCAGTATCAAAAGGCTTGACTCAGCACCAGCTACCGCATGAAGTCGGTCCTCCGTATCTCAAATTGTCTGATGCCTCCTCGTCTGCGCTACGATGCTGCGATGTCTGCTGTATACGACATTTTCCGGATCAGTCTTCCATCTTATGCTACTGCTTCCTTACAAAGCGTTAATCTCCACTGCCGTATGCACAGCTACAGCCGCTTGTCTCCCCCAGCAGCCGCTGCCCGCCGGCGAGTGAGTTCAGCCTCCAGTTCTTCCATGCTCATGGTGGAAATATCCTGCGGAGGGATGCAGGTTGCATGAACACTAACCATGATGAAAATGTATGATCCATTACGTTGTTGGCCATTAGCATTAACTGGCAGCACTCACTGGTGTCTACTAGATATCTTGAATTTTTCCCACAACGCACACTGGTCCACAGTCCATGAACGTACAGGCGACATGTCGTTTTGCCAGACCACCCTGCTGCGAGCATGCTTTCCTCAATCAGCTATTACGTGGAAGAGGGCCCGGTCAAAGATCACCTTAACAGATGCGGGTGCAACAGCAGTGGAAGGAGGCGCAGGAGCGGTGCTGGTGTTACTCAAGGCCGAGATGCCAGCGCTTGCTGCTGCGGTAGAAACCGTCGCCATGCCGGCAACTTCCGGCGTGCCTCCAGCTGCTGCAGCGCCCCACGCCATCTGCGCAGAGGCAGCGCGCTTGGCCTCGATTTCGGGGTCAATTACTTTTGCCATCGTGTCTGACAGGGTTCCGACGGGTCCTGCAGATGCACAGAATGTGTAGAAATTCGAGATGTCCTTAAATAAGCCATGCCTCATAAGGCATTTGTTGCATGCTACTATACGGTGCAACGCAAACGTGTTGCTTGGGCTTCCCAGGCCTTTCGTACACTAAGACCACGAAAGGTTAGGTAGGAGTGCTTCGGAGGTGGAGTCCCAAGTGGTTAGTCATCTCCGTGCGAAAACTGCAGGACCTTACAACCCCAAACACGCCCGCTTTTACCGGGCTTTTCTTTTTGCGTACATAGCTAACTATCTTTCCTGCATACGCTTTTTCACTCAGATGACGCCTGCTACAGATGTTCCCTTTCGATAAACACGGTTTGGGTGGGAAGGCGGGGTGAAGCGGGTGTGCAACTTGCCTATAGTTGACATGCCCTCGCATGCAGTTTACGGGCTCCCTTACGGCATTGCAAGGGATGCGCGGGGCGCTTGTTCTTGGCGGTGGCCGTCACCAGACTCCGGCCTCCAGCTGTGTCAGGAACCAATCGCACCGACGTAAATTTGAAGAGCTTTGAACATGCAGGATTCTTTTATACATTCGTCTATACGCATCTTTACATCGCCATGCCGGGTTTCATGCTGTTCGAATTAAACATGCTGTTCGAATTAAACAGGCTGCACATACCCTCCGATGTGTCCGGCTCCGCCATACTGGGCCGGACCGTGGGTCGCGCTGCCTCACGTATTTCTTCAATGCCCAGCTCCTTTTCCAGAGTGCCCTTAAGCTCCTGTGACACCTGTACCACCTCCTTGATGGTTGGCTTGAAGGCGCGCAGCGTGGAACCCACGCTGCGTGCGGCCTGTGGCAACCGACAAGGACGACTTAACGGCATACCAATACGCAGGTAGATCGCGTGCAAAACACATCTAAACAATAACCCCTCCGTCGCAATGCTAATAACAGTCTTGCCATACACAACTTTCAAGTACGATAGATGTACGATACTGGCTAAATAGTCGATTAGCCCAGGCGCACAGTAAAGTAATTTGACCAAGACCTGTTATATTGGTCATACACATATCTGTGTTCTCTAATTCAGACGAGTCTCCCAACCCAGTCGAAGAACAGTCCCGGCACCTGAGCGCAACGACAGTATCATGGCAAAATTCATTGCACCACCAACTTTAGGGAAACTCACCTCAGCAAGACCCTTTGGTCCAAAGACCACTAGGGCCACGACGGCAACCAGGATAGCCTCCGGCGCGCCAACGCCAAGGAAAGACATTTGCACGGGCTGTAGCAAATTTAACACCGTGTCAATTTGAATTTGTATGCATGGGACATTACATACAACTTGAAGGGGACAACTGCAGTCCGGGTTGCACGTACCTTTCGGACAGCGGCGGACCCCTGGGGATTCATCACAACCCGACCTGCACTAATTTCATTTTGATCATCATCGTGTTATATACGTTTGCATAAAAAGCTGGCGCGTCGCACCCTGGGCCGGCAGCAGCAGCTTGACGCCAATATAACTACTGAGCTGGTTTGGGTGAAATCTTGCCAATTGTCTCAAAAATTGATTATTTGTAGTGGTCTTCAGTGTTTGGGAAGAGGTCGCCGGGCGACTCAGTGAGGGACATCGGAGAGCGCAAGACATTTTTATAAGTCGGTGTTGCAGTGTGAATTTAGATTACATCAAGCACATCAATGCGCATTTAAATCACTACGATGCCTCGCTCGCCCATTTGGGTCAGCAAGATGGAAGCAGAGCCGTACATGTGATGCCAAATCTTCCTGCTGGCATGATCCATACATATATGCACGCAATCGTCATTTCATTTCAACAATGCTTGTAACAATTAGTGGCTGAATGGCTCATGTCGTAGCTCGGGCTGTACAAGCAACGGAGTCAGGAAAGGAGGCAACAGATACTTCAGGACCTGCGTAAGATACACGTCTGTAACAGCATCTGAACATTTATCAGATTTAAAATGGTATTGCAGTCTAACTGGCTCCAGGTTTTGTCTTCAGGGCTCCCAAATGGAGCAAACTCATCCTTTGGGGCGATAAAAAGGAACCACATAAATTCCAATGGTCAGATGCCGGCAGGCACGGAGTTGCAGTTTTGCGACGATGGGTCTTCTTGCAACACTTGTCGAAGGCGGGCCACGAACAAGGTATCTTGTATACAGCATTTCTTTAATGGAATCATGGGGTAGGGCTGGTGGAGGACTGCCTTCCGGAAGTGAATACGTTTAAGAGCAGCATATGCCGCGGCTTGAGTTTGGGGGTTGTCACATTTTAACGACCCCCAAGTATGCAAAAAGTAGGTATGAAATCTCATATATGATCTGATAAACTAGCCTCCTGGCAAAAGCTTGGCGTGAACTCTTTGTTGCCCCTAGGCACGGCCCCAAGCTCAACACCGCCGTACAGCGGGCCTGCGCGGTGCATGTCCTTGATACAGGTTGGTATTGTTGGGTCTACTTCGGATTCTCTTGGAGCGGTGAATTGGTGGGAGCCCAGTTTGTTTGGATATGGTTGAGATGCAAGGAATGGCTAGCTTTGCAAGCATAGTACTGGTATCAGGGTACTTCACCCCGGACGGGGCCCGGAAATTTTTAGAATTTTGGGAAAACGCCCGTAAAAGTGTTGGGTCTGCTCCGGGGATCCCCGGGAATTTCATGACGTGTGAAGTGCTGCTTTCCGGGGGCAGACAAATAGTGCCCCGTGAAGAAAAAGGCTCTTTTCCGGGTGTACCCGGAGAAATTTTTCTTAAAGTAAGGCCATGTTCCGGGGATTACTGATGCATGCTTGACAGCTTGACGCTTAGGAAAAGCAAAAAACACATTACACTTTTATTAGCTAAGGATAAATTATAAGCTAATTTGTAAGCAGTTAGACAAGAGAACATTACCCACAGGACTTCTAGCATTGACATTTTGGGCAAAGCTAGCCAAGCAAATTCCTACGTTTCTCAAGCCAACGAGTGTAAGCTTAAAGCAAGCAAAGTACTAAGTATATCTCGGATGGAGAGGAAGAGAATGAAGCAGATTAAGAGAGCTAGGGAAGCTGGTATCTGTGTTAGTTCATAAGCTCCTGATGCCGGGTATTGCCGTGGGTATATGGGTAGCAAAAACCGACAGCTGCCAGAAAAACAATTTAATGTATTTCTTTATTAAGGTATGAAAATTGTCTTTGCTGGAAAAATATTTACCATGTAATAAACACGAGTGTTTTGTGTCCCGAGAAAGTTTTGTGCAGGTTCCGGGGCCCCCCGGAACGTTTTAGGGCGTAACTAGGTAGAGTTCCGGGGGCCCTCCCGGAAAAGAATTTTTAGGGCTCCGGGGAACCCCGGAACAAACAGCTACCCCCTTGAAGAACCCTGACTGGTATTATAATTTGTAGGGAAGCAGCAACTAGTGATGATCGACGGGGGAAGGGGTTCTGCGTGCATTCGTGACTGTTTCCGTCCAATCACTTTTCGTGGCCTTTGGTTTGCGTGGGGCTGGGGCTCCAGGGCGACCCGGACGGCGGCTACCTTGCGCGGGCCGCAAGTGCGTTTCAGGAGGCCGCCTTGAAGGAGCTGCAGCGGGTGGCTCTGCGGGAGCTGCAAGATTACGGTAAGGAGGAACAGCGGACTTCGGACTCGGATGGGTTTTTGCGGAGTGTCCTTTAGGTCCGTCGTGTTGTCTGCTAGCCTCTACGGTTTCGCCGAAGCTCATGTGCATGGCCGCCAACACGTCTCCATTTTGGCAACCCAACCATTCGCTCCCGCAGCTGCAGTTATGGAGCCTTTTGACAAACCAGGAGTCGTGGGCGACGGCGCCATGACGGTGGCAGTCCTCCACATGTGGCGGCGAAGTCCCATGTGGCTGTCGCTCCAGAGAGCGCCTGCGGAGCTTATGGGTGAGCACAGCACCACCATACGATGGAACGGTTTTGCTTGCAATGCTTCTGGATGATTATGCCACACGCTGCGGGGCCGCGCGTGAGCAATGGTCCCTTGTCACTCGAGTGGTTTGCTGGGGCTGGGTGCGGAACCTCTGTATCCTCCGTTCCGAGCTCTGCTCCGCCCTTCAGCGGATCCGTCCTTGTCAGATCACTATATCCTTTGGACGAGTGCCAATCTTTGCGGCTACATGTACTCGTATAGTGTGTCCCCTCCGTCAGCATCGGGCATTCCCCGATTCATTCTCCATGGCGTTGTAGATTGTGTGAAAATAACCAGTATACTGAAGCGGATGGGTCCTGTTGCGGCTCAGGTGACCTGAATGACGCGCTGGTGGCGGGACTGGGTAAAGGCTCCCGTGCGGCGTTGCACAGCGTGACGGCGGCCCTCATCGGCGGCTGGCGGGTGGGGCTGGCGCAGCTCGGTGAACAGCTGGCTCGGCGAGTGGAGGAGGGGGTCGGCCAGACGCTAGACCCGCACGAAGACGTGTTTGTAGCGGGCGGTCCGGGCGGGGAGAAGCGGGTGGAGAGCGGCATCGTCAAGTGGTTACTTTGGTGGCGACTGTACCTGGGGCTGCATCGACAAATGGAGGTGAGGGAGCCGTGGCTGGTGTCAAAGCCAGTGAGGCCGGCGGGGTTACCTCACCAGAGTGGTTCCGGAGCCGTTATGTCCATTTGGGACCTAGCTGGCGACCATGGCTTGCTGTACGGGCAGGTAACATGTCTCATACGGTTTGGGAGCGCCTGTGCCACCATTATAGCCATGCCATCGCCGAGACAAACGGTAAGGGGAGCGGAGAGCTGATTTTCCGGAAAGGCCGGATTGGCCCGGGAAGGCTGCGGGTCGATCTGCGGCCGCTGGAGTGGGATACATTGCTTCGCCCTCCGTTCGAGGCCATACACTGCTCAGTCGCTGAGTATTGGAAGCGGGCGAACGGCTAAGGGATATGTCCGATGCACCAAAGTGAACACAATGCAAGGCCCTCTGACGAGATGGATCCGCAAAAGGGGGCTGAAATCGGGGGATGGACGCAGCAGACGTCCTAATGGGGTATACTACGTCTGGAACTGCGGGAGCAACAGGGGTCCAATGTAAACCTGCTGTTGCCCTCGGAGAGCATCTTTAATTCCCCTGGCGACCGTGCAGCTGACGCTTTACCATCTCCCTTTGGTTTAACTCGTGCGCTGTGATCGCCAGGTCTGGGCGAATAGCAAACATGATGCACCGTTGCTGGACCCACATCTGCGCAGCGACGAGGCGGACATTGATGCTAAGCGGCATGGAAGGCCCTCGGCGTGTAATGTTGACCGCTGGTCGGCTGACGGGAAAAGTCGCCCCATGCCTCGTAGCTCTTTTGCTACGCCAATTGTCGACGGTGCTTTGGACGGGAAAACCCATGGACCGCACACGGGCAAACATCCTCCAGCTGTTGGTGCCGGCGGTGAAGCCAAGCCATCAGGCACGGTCCCGCGTGATCTCGGCATCGCGGGCTTTGACAGCGGTGGCGCCATGGGCTTGTTGGCGGCTGCAGCACCCAGCTCCAAATCCGTCCCGCAGCCACCGCCAGTCTTACTGGATAGCTTCCTGACGGAGTATGCGCGGAGGGTGGCGAGGGCAATACTTGAATCATCGGACACGGTCGATGCCGCCGATGTACGTGCGATGCTGGCGGTGAGGGTTTCTGGCCGACCTAACCGAATGACCCAAACCTTCGGTCGATCAAGGGCCTTCCTTACGATAGCGTTAGTGGTGAAGTGCTCAGGATGGCATCGGCCCTCAGCTGTCCAACCTGTGTCTTGTTGGAGTGCCATGATAGTCGCTTAGCATGTACAAAGGTAGATGGAAATGGACAGGTGCTAAGGTCACGGCCTTCGGCCTGTATATATGGCTGTGTCATGTAGTGGTTGTCATATGGCTAATCGTGTCCAATGCCCATTCGCTCCCCATCCAGGAAGTGGGCGCTCCCCGCGATCCGCTTGCCCCGCGATGCCCCAGTCAGACATCTGTGAAGGGGTCGTTGTCAGGGGCCCGGCAACAACTCCGGTGGGCCTGCCTCCAGATGTTGGCACAGCTGGGGGAGGTACTCGCTGAAGACTTGTCCGAAGACGACCTCGCACTCCGCATCCAGCAGGCGCGTGCACGGGATGGTGTTGCCCCAATGGGTCTTGCTGAAGCGTTGCGCAGCTGCATCGCCATTTGCAGAGTAGTACGCATTCGGTAGATCGGCCTCCCTGTTGGCACAGCTCGGGGGACGCGGCGTTGTCCAACCTTGCCGATATTAGTTGTATTGAAAGAAAGATTTGACGCCGCTGCAAGATGGTTCGAGCTGGCACATGGAGTGTCACATCATTCCCAAATACCCCGAATGTCCCAAATAAGTGGTCCCTCCTAAAGAGGGACTTAATTAGGAACATTCCGGCCGCCCCCGCACATAAATGGCCTCCGCGCTGCATCCAAACGTGAGATTATCGATCCAATCGTGCAATAAATGCCCATCTCCCGTGCAGTTGACAATAACACGCGGAGACAACAACTTGGCAGAACCCAACTCGTACAAAGCCGCTTCTGCTGTTCCTGCCGCTTCAGCGCTGGTGAGGCGACCAGACAGGGCCACCCGCTGGGCGCCTGGCCCCGGGGACTACTGGCTGAACGCGGCATCTCAGCTCACCAGCCTCGCCAGTTCCGAGACCCCGCCCAAGAGCGCCCTGGATCCTGTAGCCCTGGCACCTCTGCCCTCATACGACGGGCCTGTTGCGGGCTCGCACGGCGGAGCTACGGAGTTCGCAGACAAAACAGCGGTGTTACCCGTGGACGTGCTGGCAGAGCTGCCGACGGAGCGTATGTTGCGGTTGAACAACAGCCCCGGCCTGCTGTCGTTGCAGCTACAACTGACGCAATCACTGAGGTGAGCGTAATGCCAGGCGGGGCAGAACGGGGCCTGAGGAGCATTATTGCCTTATTGGCTAACTAGAGTTAAGCATGTTGATCTCCCGGGGTCACGGTTGTGGCCGCATCAGCTGTCTCCCATGTGGCGTGTTGGAACGAGCGATCTGGTATGCGGTGCTCCACCGTTTAACCTGCCCTTTACCGCGGTGTGCTCGAAGGTCGTCCGTTGGCGAGATGTTGCCCGGTCCCGACTGCCTTAGCGCCACGAAGGAAGATAAGTCGGCAAGGCACGTGCGCCGGGCTGCGCTGGTGCAGGGCGTCTGCTGGTCCCTTCATCAGATGCACCGCCAACTGGAGAAAGCCCACTGCGTGTGTTGCCTGTCGAGCCTAACGGCGGAGGAGATGGCATCGCTCTGCGACAGGTGCGGACATATGTGGGTCGTGACGAGAAGGCAATAGGAGGGGTTTCATTTTACACTTGGCGAAATTTCACACGTCTTAGTATGAGACTCCGTGTGCCCCAGCATGGACCTAGCTAAGCCGGCCTGTTCTGGCATCTACCCTGCCGTCTTCCTGGCCACAGGGAATTCCAGGCCCTGGCTGGGCTCCGGGGGGCGCCCTTCTCGAGTCCCTGCTGTGACCTCCTGCGCATACCGGCTGAACCAGTTAGCTCGTGTATCGAGGCTGCGAGCACCGCTGTCGGTGCCGCGGCGCTAGCTGCTGTGAGAGCCCAGCCTCCGCCAACGGCAGACAGTGCAGGGGCCTTGCATGCGGCCGCTGCCACACATGCAGACGCATGGGTGGTAGCACGGCGAACCGCAAAGTGCAGCGGCAGTAGGGGCGGCGGTGGCAGCAAGGGTGCAGGTTCAGGTGGAGCCACTGCACCTGAGTGCGTAGGGGGGGCTTCCGTGACTGCAATGAAGGACGGGGTTATCGAAATGGGGGGAATCAGGGTGCGGGATGATAACACGGCGTGGGCTTGTGAAATTGAGCGCCAAACCGCGGCGCTACTGGCCGGCGGTGTTCACCGAAAATGCGGATCACGTGACTTGGTGGCAGAGGCGACCAGTGCGTCTGCGTCTGCGGCAACTGCTGGGTGCGGGTGGGATCATGCTGGCGGCGATGGCGGGGCGTGCGGCCAATGTGACCGCGCTCCGTCTTGGCTGATTCGGGATGCACTCATCCTTTATGCTGGCCGGGTGCGCCTCCTGGGCACAATGCTCGGCGCGGCATCCACCATCAATCCACGCAGCGCGCCTGTTTACCGGTGGCCCAGCCCTGACCCACCGGACGTGATCGCAGTACCAACAGCAGCAGCCGGGGCATCGGCAGCGGATGGCGCTGCGGATACACCTGCGACTGTTAGAGACGCATCATGCGGGAGCAGCGCCTCTGCCGCCTTAGCCCGGACGACCAATGGATATCCGCACGGCGAAATGGAGCTCCACCAAGGCCACCAGTTGGGCTCGTCTATGACACGGGCGTTCCTTTTCCACATGGTCGTATCGGCCTGTACCGCCTCGGCAAATCGCCTTGTGCACATTACTAAGGCGCATTTCCCCGGATCCGGCACGGACCTGCGGCCGTTGTGCGTGGCGCACAGCGACGCTGCTACCCTTTGGTCGGCAACCCACGCGCTGCTAGGCCTGGTGACCTCCACAGCTGTGGGTTCCTCGCAGGTGGGAAGACCATCTCCTCGGTTCTGGCATTGCCGACAGACCCTTTTTAGCGAGGCGGCCCAGAACTTGCGACGAGTCGCCAAAGTGCCTCGTGATGTGAACGTAACAAACAGCAGCATGGTTGGGACAGTAATGGACCGCCAGACCTTGCCATCACGCAAGGAATCACCGCCGGTTGCTGCTTGGAGAGGGGCTCAGGGTGCGCAAGGGTCGGCACGAGGGCCGTTCCGGAAACTCAACTGGCGGCGATCTCTAGGGCGCATTATGCCGTACCGCACCGAACAGTCTTCTAGCCATGGCAGCTCGCAGAGCCTCATGAGGGACAGGCCCGCATCCG
This sequence comes from Volvox reticuliferus, assembly GCA_019650235.1. Taxonomy (NCBI): domain Eukaryota; kingdom Viridiplantae; phylum Chlorophyta; class Chlorophyceae; order Chlamydomonadales; family Volvocaceae; genus Volvox; species Volvox reticuliferus. The sequence continues at coordinate 4,222,509 of BNCP01000002.1, forward strand.
GACAGGGAGCAGATCCGGGCCAGCCCACAGCAGGGACGCAGAAAAACTCCGCCAGTCGTGCTTGTTGGGCCGGTGAGCCAATAGAACCTGTTCCGCTGCCAGCCCCTGCGCCGCTGTGCAGCATTGCCGCTCCGCATCTGGAGGCGGCCGAGGTGGCGCATGCTCGGGCTAGGAGTGCACCTTTGCAACGGCGATGGCCGTTCAGTGAGACACCTCCGGCCACAATACATAGCCCTAATGTCGTTGTCAGTGGGGCAATGTGCTTGGGCTTCGCTGACACACGGAGTCCCTGGAAGAAGCCCGAGGGAAGCAGCGGCGGGTCTAGTAACACTTGCATCGTTGGTGTGGGCAGCAGCCGGACAAAGCCAGGAGGGAATAAACGGTCTCAAGGAGGCTCTGGCATGCAGCAACAGCAGCGACTCGCTGGACACAGGCTGCTGGTGCTCAGTGATGCGGAGCTTGGCTTATTGCAGGTCTTGCATGAGGTATGTGGGCAGCTGCGCGCGGCTACAATGCGCGCAGGGGACCTGATAGCGACGGAGATGGGCCAGCGAACCTTAATGATCTACCGCAGCAACGCCGGAAGACACAGCAGCTCTGGTTCGCAGGCCCTTCCTCCCACGGTGCGGACACAGTCGGCCGCACAACAGGTTATAACCAGCTTGCTTACGCCGTTGCGGGAGGCACTCGAGGGTCTGCACCCTGTGAGCCAATCCGAGCTGCTGACCCGGGGTTTCTCCGCAGTTGTCCAGGCTCTGCGGCAGCAGTATCTTGGCGGCCGCCCTGGCGGTGGCAGGGTCCATCGGAATGGGACCGGCTTAGCGAGGCAGGAGCTGGCGAAGGACCTGACGCTGCTGGAGGTAGAACTCGAGGCTGGTTGGACGCAGCTTGATGCTGCGTGTCGCTGCGCTGGGATAAATGGCAGCCGGGTGGACGGACCAGTTGCAGCATGGGTTGCTGGAGATTACAACTTTGCATTCGCACGCTATGAGATGGAGACACTGATAAAAGTTCCTGTGTTATGACATCGGCATTGTGGGTTAAATCGTCAGTGTGGTTCGTGGAAATTGACGTGGTATTCTGCTGCCTACATACTAGTGCGCAAAAAGTCGAATACTAGGAACGCACAACCTTTTTACTGTGCTGCAAACTGGCACGGATGCTAGAAGAAATATGTATGCAGTGAGCACAGGGGGAGCGGAGTGAGCAACCACGATTGTGATTTCCTAGAGCGGTGCCGTGCTAGGGCATCCAATACCTCACAACGATTGTACAGTACCAGGGCTTGGCTTGGACTGCGATGCTTTGTGTCAATTTGAAGTGATGGGTAAGCGAGACCATAATGCGCTGCTCGCCATAGCCATAGTCATAGCCAACGGGGTGCAATGTCCCTACTGCAGGAATGGTCGCTATCGACGGGTCGTGATGTTTGAGGACGGATAATTTATTAAGCATTGTTATTCTGTTCCTATGCCATTATTTTTGCATGCATGTTTTGTTAAATGCTTTCGGGCAGTACCACTTCAGCAGCGTACCTTATATGTGCCGTTCTGCAGACCCCGAAGATGTGCGCAACAAGCGCCACCTTGGTGCGTGGCGATGGGGAGATGCAGTAAACTGTAAAATATATGCACCATGTCCACCCCACTGGGCAGCAGGGCAGCGACAGCGCAAAGTCGACGAAATAGTATGCATTGTTGTACAAGTGTATAGCATGTGCTTTGCCCGGCATGCAACACGCTGCAACATGTCCTCACCATTGCGGACATACCATGAAATGGCGCTTTTTAGGTGATAACACTACGGCCTCAGGAGTATATATCATGTATATATGTTGAAAACCAGCACTTGCAGTTTGAGTTTCCTGTGCGCGTTGGTCAACCCCAAAGATGCAAAGATGCAAAGTTATCATGGTATGTGCAGAAGACCATGGTCCGTCACACGCTTCTACGTACCCCCATCCCAAGCATGTTCCTAGGATACGGCGAAGAGCCCTTCCGGAGCGGGCTACGCTTATCCATTTACCTCCGGTGTACCTTTTTCAGCGTCGTACAAAATTCTGTATAACAGTGGCAAGCGTCGGGTCGAAATAAGTCAACCCTGCAGATTTTCAAGATGACATTCCTTATCAGTGCCCAATCGTGAAATGCGTCAGTGTCCCGTATCCATGCTGCTAGACCACCTAACGCCCATGGACACCGCAACCGTATCTGGCTCCGCTATCATATCCTGCGCGTCAATATCCACTGATTTGCATTGATCATGATCATGGACCATGGATCATCAATCCATGTCAGGTCTAGTCCTCGGCATGCAGCGCCAACAATGCGTGCCGCGCCCTCAATCTTGCCCGAAGGCAGTCTCGCTGATCAATTGCCACTAGCGCCACGACGCATTGTGCTACTTCTTCCCCACATGAGGATGCTGCCGCGAGCAGCCCTTCCGCCTCTTGTAACACTGACTGGATCCATGGATTCGTGTCCTCAACGCTGCCGCTTGATGTGTCGACAGCGGTGGAGCCACCACCGCACCCCATGGCTCGGATCACGGCGTTGCATACCTCGACTGCATCCAAACTTCCTAAAGCATCGCGATACTCATCTTCATGGCCTCCAGCACTGTCTCCCTGATGTAGCTCCACTCCGTGCCCTGGGTCCCGTCGGTTGAAGCTGATATTACTTCCACCCCGTCCGCACAACACCCTGCCATCAGCTACGGTGTCCACGCCACCGAGGGCGCAATCCCCCAACACCCCGGTACAGGAATGCATGCAGTGCCCCGCCTTGCTTAACAGCTCTGTCGTCCACTCCAGCCAATACGGCGCATCGTAAGGACCGCAGGATACGTGGGGGGCCATGCCCGCTGCTGTGTCAACAGTGGCTCTCCTGGCAGCCGCTTGAGCAGCAGCGACGCTGGATTTGAGACCGGTGCCCTGCTCCTGCCCCTGCCCCTGCCCCTGCGCTAGGCTGCATCTCCCTGCAGATACTCCAAGCATGTGGCACTCGAGCTCCTCTGTAGCCCGCCGGAGCGCCCCACCGATCGTGTCCACCAGCTTACCGTGACCTCTCTTAGTCTGTCCCTGTGCCGTAGCCCCATGCTGCTCCACGTCCTCGTCCTGTTGCTGCTGCTGCTGCCACTGCTGGTGCAGCAGCTGCATTAGGCGCCTTGCCAGCGCTATCACTGTCAGCGGCTCAGCCTCCAAGGGAGCTCCTCCGCTCAGTCCTGCCGAAACTGAAGCTGGAAGGTCACAAGGCAAGTGCCTGTCAATATCTGTATCTGAATCCATCACGACGCCGTTAGAACCCTCCAGCATGTCACCGGATGCCCCTACGTTAGGTAAATCTTCTTCTTTGATACCGCTTCCGCTGCACGTTCCTACGTCGGCCCCGCTGAACCTAACCTGTCCCCGGGATATAAGAACTGGCAATCCAGGCTTGACCAACGGCTGCTCTGCCAGCGCTGCGGCCTGAACTCCCTTTCTCTGCTGGAGCGGTGGTGGAGGCTCAGGCCCCTTCTCCCCAACCTCCCGCCACTGCAGACAGCCCTGAAAATTTTGCAGCAGCGCCACTGCGGCCATCGTTTTGAGCCCTTGCTGCTCCCTCCCCGGTTCCTGTAGTCCGCCCGTTGCGGAGCCAACGCCCATCACTCTCGGAGCCGCTGTCTCATGTGCTGCCTCGCCTGCCTCCCTTGGTGCCGATGCCACCGCCGTCGGTGCCTCAGCTCGCACTTCTGGGGATGCTGCTGAAACAGGACCTTTTCTCGTAGCTGCGTTTGGCCTGCCTGCTGGTGGAGACGGCCGACAGGGTTGGCATTTGCACCTGACGGCATCGGCAACAGCAGTTACAGTTGCTGTTGTGGTAATGTCTTTTAGCGGTTGCTGCAGCTGACTGCAACTCCCCAAACGTGCCAGGACTGTGAGGGGGGCGGCTTTGCGGAGGAGCAGGAGGGGCCAGGTGTTTGCAGAGAAGGTAGTTCGGACAAGCCAGGCGTGAAGCAGCACCTGGAGTAGAGTGGAGAGGGAACGGGCGAAGAGGTCAGGTGGATGTGCGGTGAAGAAACATGCACAGGCTGGCTGTGCCACATGCCAACCTGCAACGGAGATGAGCATGGAGGGACTCATGCGCCAAATTTGGGCTCTGATTAGGGTCTGAATTGCGGCATGAATTTCGGTCATCTTGAGATGTGGTTTAGTTGGGCCCTCAACCGAAGTAGTTCCGCCGAGCGTGTAAATCATTTGGTTTCTGAAGTAAGTGCGGCGGAAAAGCGAAAGGCAATTGACGAGGGATGGCAGCGAACCCAGCTGCAGGAGAGGGGTAGCGGCAACACACCCTGAACCACAGAGCTGGTCGTGAATATGGCACGACAAAGCCCAAAACTCTGGCCTTGCCGCAGGAGGCGACGTGATCTCAATGCCGACGGGGTCTCCATGCCATGTTCCTCCCCAACTGGAACCATACATGCATCTCCACCATTCATACTCCCTGCTGGCCTGCAGATAGCGTGTGTTCGAACGCACAAGGACAAGCAACCCCATCTCCATCCCTAACGCCACCCAATCCAGGCTCACTCCACAAATAATGTATTGACGGCCAATCTGCGCAGTTGATCACCCCGGGTCTATAGTTGCTCTCATATCCGCGAACTATGCCCCACCTGCGCGGCCAGGGTGGTATCCAGGGGCCGTCCCTGTGCGGGATATGTTGCCGTCACCTCTGCCTGGTCCCCATATTGGCTGTCACGAATTGGCCACCCTGGCTCCGCTCCACCACTGCACTCCCGACGCTGCTGATGCTTCTTCTTGTGTGCTTCCTGCACCTGATCGGCCTCCCAAGTCGCTCGCTGCCGCCGCTGCCGCCTCTCTGCTGCCACCAAAGCCAAGATGCAATGTGCCACTGCCTGCCAGGTGAACAAGGCCTCCACCTGCAGTAACCCGTCCCCGCCGCGCGTTGTGTCTTGTGGGTCTTATGCGGGTTTGGCGGCTGCCTTTCACACCCGCTTGTGGGTTTGCATAGCGGAGGCATGGCGCAATACATACGGCAGCCAAGCTGAACTCCAGGAGGCGGCATGGCTCCAACCCATGCCCCTGACTGACTCCCCTTTCCGATCCCCCATGACAGCACCTGGCCATCACTCACAGCGCTAACAGGTTGCCCATCTTTCATCATAACGCGCTGAGTCAGAATGGTGAGTATGATACGACACGGTACACTACAACGCGATGTGATGTGACATGACATGATGTGATACTTATACGTTATTGATATTCGACTCGATACGATTTGGTGCAATATACAATACTGTAGGTATTACAATAACATGATATGATGCGATGTGTTGTCCGATATGATACGTTTCTTGATATGCTGGATGTGTTAAAAGGACACAATGTAATCATTTTATCGTATCAAGTTCGTTCATGCCGTGTAAAAACACACCATGTCATGTCACATCAAATCCGGATTGCAGGTGACCCCGAACCCTGTGCAGCTCAACGTAGGGCCTCTGGCCCACAGCTATCTGCCCTTCATTTCCCTTTCCTGGGGTAAGAACATACCCAGCACCCTCCCCAACACATACAACGCCCCCTACCCGTACACGACCCAGACCTGGCCAAGACCCACCTCGAAGCCGAAGGTCACATGAAGCGATACACCGGAGGGGAGCGCACCCTCCGCTGCGGTCCCGACGGGATCGCTGCCGCTAGCCCTGCCACCCCCGTTGCCGTTACTGCGGTCATCACTCCAAACGTTCTGGACCGGGGTCCAAGCCGCGCCTGCCACCGCCACCGCTTGGTGCCCCCAACCCCTGGGAACATACAGCAAGTTCCCCGGCTGTAGCACAACCCGCGTCGTGACCGCTGCTGGTTCTGCCATCTTAGCCGTTGCTCCTTCCCTGTCTGCAATCCGTGATGGCGCTGGCGGGCTCCCTGCTGCCGCCATCGCCATCCCTGGTGCCTTTGCTGTGACTGCCCAACCAGGCAAGGCCGGCTCCGTCCCCTCTTCTGGGCCCATTGGGGCGAGAATCTCGGGCTCATCTGGCACGGCTATAGCTTGGAGGGGTGCCAGCAGCAGGCGGGGACAGTAGCTGAGCGGCAGCATCTGCGCGGGAAGAAGACGGGGCGGCTGTAGGAGCCACTCCTTGGCGCCCTGGAGCTGAAGAACCAGCACGCAATGATCGTCGTAGTGCGCGGCCAAACCCTGGTTGCCTAGAAAGGAAAGGGAGAAGGTAAAGGGCAAAGCATGTCCCTGCCTATCGGTTGATGGGGCGCTGGCGGAGAGGAGCTGAGGAGGTCAAGGTTGGCCCCGGAGGTGGGAGCATGCACCACACACTGGTATGACGGCATCCTCATCACCGACTCTCCAGATGACCATTACGTAACGGGCTGCACGTACCTGGGGGTGTGCAGTAGATGTTGGCCCCGGTGGGAAGGCCTATCAGAGACTCCAGCTCGTCCTGTGTGAATGTGTATGTGGGGGGAAATATGGACAAGGGTGGGCACTACGGTCGAACAGTGCACGGGGATCCTGCCGACCAGGCCAAGATAACGGTACGCAAGGGGCCCGTCTATTTGAAGGTGCATGCAATGCATCGCTACTGTATGGAGGAAGGGCGAAGCACGGGGGAATGCTGTGTAAGGGCGTGTCGCAGGCCCTGGGTCGATTCTGACCCGGCCGACAGTGGACATCGATGTCCTGAGTGCAGCATCCTCCAATCCATAGCTGAATCCATCGCCGCCTGGACTCAACCCAATCGAACCAATGTACTGAAAACGACACGTTAACGGAGGAAGCTGACTTGTTGGCGTCATTGTAGCTACGTTGGTTGATACGTCACGTAGCAAACTCGGGTGGCGTGGAGGACCGGCACATGATGTCAAAAAGTTGACGAAATTTGAATGCGAAACTCGGAAGGTGCATTGTAAAGGTGCCGTACATGGACATGACCGGCAGAGCCCTTCTATGCACGGCAGGTGCACAGGCACCCGTCCGTCACACCCTGACCTGCCTGTACGGCACATATCTTGGCGCTTCGTGCGCCAGCTGCCCTAAGCACCATCGTGAATCCGCCCCTCATCGCTGTTCCGCAATCTTTCACCGTCACTGCGTTGGGTGCCACCACCGGCGGTGGGGTTGAAGGCTGGTCCGCCGCCGGGGCCGCCATGGCCGCCGCTGCATCGCCAGCAGATACCAGGCTGCCTGCTGATTCAGTAGCATTCGCAATCGGTATACCGGCGGCAGCAGCAGTCCCCGCCGCAGCTGCCACAAATCGCTCTGAGCCACTGCGAACCAGATCCACGTCCTCATGCGCAACCATGTACGGCAATAGATTCGTGCGGACCCGGCGTATGTACGGTAGCAGCTGTCGGTCGGGGGTGTCCATAAGAGGGCAGTGGCAGCTTGCGGGCAGGAGCTCTTGCATCACAGAGCGGGTCGTCAGTGAGGGCATGTAGCTGCTGCTATAATCACCGTCATCCTGATCGCCAACCTCATGGTCATAGATGGGGCGGCAACCCAATTCGGAGGACGTACTCGCGTCCAGAAGCGGCTTCAGAGGCAGCACGCCGGCCTCCATCGCGTCTGGGTACCGTGCATAGTGCCCCGCTGGTAATGCGTTAGCAGGGCCGGAGGTAGGCTGCCTGAAATCACCAGCACCCCGATGCCGTCTGGGCTGGGGGCACCGCCGCGTCTGGGTAAGCCGCAGTGGCTGTGTCTCCCAGTGCTTCACCAGCAAGCGTAGCCATTCGGTCGGCTGCAGCAGGCTCCTGCTGGGGCAAGTGCTGCTGAGGCTGCTGCTGCCTCCTGGTCTGCCACTGCTGCCGCTACCGCTACCACCGCCGCCATCCCCCACGTGGACATTTCCCGCCGGAACCCCGACACCCCAAGCTACGCCGAACGCCGCCGGTCCTGATGAAGCCCGGAAGCCCCCCTCCCCCCCAGTAGCTTCATGACGTTCTTCGCCCCAGGCTGCTGCCTTCCCCTCCGTGTTCGCAAACTGGGCTCCCATAGCCGCATCCGCCAGCAGCATCACCAGACATGCCAAGTCCCGTAGGACCTCTGGTGGCGGAGGCTGACCTGGCTGGGGCGATGGCACCGCCGCTGCATTGCAAAACAAGGGCCCAGGAGAGGAAGGCATATATTAAAAACCGGCAGGCGGGTGACTTACAATAAATCCACCTTCCGGTCCGTGGGTCTGAAGGTGAGTCAGATGACAGGAGTGACGGCGGTATGGACGTTAGGTTTGGGCGGGTTTCGGAAGCGAACCGCATTACGTCCCATCACCGGCACGAGAGGCGCAGGACGGCAAAGTCTTCCGCCCGACTTCCCGCATGCTGGGACCTGCCGTACCTACACTGGGACTCTTGCCCCTGTGGGCCGCCACCTCAGCTGCCACGGCTGCCTCTCTTGCGGCCCTCCACGACTGCATGGCATCCGTTAATCCTTGGGTATGAACGCAGAATTGCAGGTAAGGGATGCACGATATAGACGTCATGGCACTTTTGAAATGAGGATGCGAAGAATTACACCGATGATGCAACTAATGCTGGGGAAGCGGACGGATCAGCTGGACGTGTCTGGAGGTGCCCTAACTTAATTATAAAGTGTTTGTGTGTGCGTGTGCGTGTGTATGTGTGTGTGAGAGAGAGTATATGTGTCTGTGTCTGTGACCGCGTGCGCGCGTGTGAAGTACTGCAGGGATCGAGAAGCGCGTAGGGAGGGATCTTATGATGGCCGACCATTTCAGCGCAGTGCACGAACAACAACACCCGTGACACGGCAGGTGAAAGCAATAGGAGGCAAACAGGTAGTAGAGCCGGGCAATTTAACACACATATCATATTATATTATATTATATCTATAACACACACAGATATGCACCTTCTGCACAACAGGCAGTGCCGCCGCAGCTTGCTTCCGGCTAACCGGCCGTTTCACCTCCTGCTTCCCCTCCAAGCCCCCTTCGCAATGATGCTGTTTCCGCAGCTGTTGTTGTAGCAATGAATGGATGCCTGTCATCGTGCCAGTGGATGGCGCCCCATCACCACTGCCATCACCGCCACGGTCGCTGCTGCAGCAGCAGCCAACGCTTTGCGCATGCACTGGGTCGCCTTCATCGGCAGGAGCTGGGGCTGAGCTCACATTACGGCAAGGCCTAGCAGCAGCAGCCTGTTCGTCTAGCATCAGATCCAGCAGCAATTTCAGGTTCTCGGCCAGGGGAGGGCTGTGCAGGCTCATGAGGAGGGACTTAGTATGGCCGTGGGGGTGTCGTACGTGCGGATTGCTAGGCTGAACGTGGGCCTCGCCACAGGGAGACACAGTAGCCTCATCAGAATCGCCGTTTTTGCCTAAATTGCCAACACCAAGTTGTGGCGGGTGCACCGCTGCTGCTGCTACGCTCTTATCCAAACCTATAACAGCCGTCCCCATCGTGGTGTTTGCTGTACAGCCGCTGCATGACGGTCCCGTGGCATGCGTGCTTCCTCGCACACCGGATGCTTTCGCCGCAGTCATACTTAATGAGGCCATCGTCCATGCCATCACTGACAGGGGCTCAGCATGGTTTGCCACTCCTTCGGATTTGCAAATACCCACCTTCCGGCGCTTTGCAGCCGGAGGGGTTTCTCCCGGATTATCCAGATGCTGCTCCGCGCGCTGTGGGACCGTGCCACAGCCCGCAGGCACCTCTCCGTCCAACACTTCAAAAAGTGAATCCAGCTCCGCCAACCCCCCGGCATCCTTCAGCGCCGAACCCTCCACTGGCCCTTCCACTGTCTCCAAGCGACTCACAAACATACTGAGGAGAGGGAGAAGGGCGCCGCTTGATACGAGTGCCTGGACAGGAAGGAAGCGAGGATGGGGGGAAGCTCAAGCCGGGTCGAAAGAGATTCGTAAAAACAGCGATGTCGTCTGACATGAGTAACACCTCCTGGCAGCCACCTGATACTCTTGTGTCGTCAGGTGTGTCGATATGTAACCATAACCCCGTACCGCTGCAGGTTCCTGGCACGCGCTCGCGCCTTGTGCCATACAAAACGCGGGGATTTCGTTAGTTACTATGGCTGCACTTGAGGTTGTTAGCGACCCTGGTTCCGTAACGTTTCGTTTCACCCACCACCTTATCATGCCTCACCACATCACATCACACTGCACCGCATCCGAAATCCCAAAACAGCTCTTTGACGCGTTGAGTCAGTCCATCCTTGAGCCTGCATCAGGCTGGGGCCACTCCGCACCTCGTTTTACTTTTCCTTTCCCCCATGGGAAATCGGCCCATGGGACAACCTGCGCACCAACCTGCCTTCCCTCCGGTATCAGCGCCACAATACGGCAGGCCAACATAACCAACCGCCAAAACACTGCTCCATGGTTCTGGTCCTGATCCTGATCTGCACCCGGATCAGCATCCCCGGGTTGGGTGGCCACTCCGGGTAAGTCCGCGTCGCCGCTGTCACCGCCACAGTCCCACCAGCTTTCACTCCCGCTGCTGCAGTCGCTGCCATCACCAACGCTTTCATCATCGGTTGCGTCACCACCACAACCTCGGCTGATGCTGTTACTGATGCTACTGCTGCCACAACCGCCGTGATGGCCGTCCCCCGCATTGCTCATGTTCGGGCCTGCATTCGCAACGGGCAACACAGAGCACATCTTGCTCTAATTTCGGCTCTTGTTCGCGACTGATCGCTGCATTGACCCCTTAAGTTAGCAGCTTTAATTCTTCGTGTGGTACAGGCTGTCCTTGGATGAGTGGGAAGAAGGCCAAAGTCTTCAGATTGGTGACGGCTGAATGTCGGCGGGGTATGTGTCACCCATAGATGGGTCCTATTGTGGATACGTACTACCAATTCAAGGGGCATGGGCTAACAGCGGACGTCACTTCCCAAAGCAATACGCTGTTCAGCAGCCATGTAGCAGCCCGGTTACAGCTGCGAATGCGCACGTTGTGGACCTCATCCTGACGAAGTGGCAATCAGGCAAGGAAGGTGTCGTGGTCGTACCTGCTATACATTCCGTGCTCGACACCGCGCGAGCATGTCGGGCTAAAAGTGCAACCAGACATTGAACTAGGTTACTGAAGAGAATGGTTCTAGACAAGCCATCAGGCCCCATGGTCACCAGGTCATGGCACAGGTTCTGCAGACAATGTCAAGGATATCGGGTAGTGGTGGTGTCCCTTTCACCAGTGCATCCGTGGCTTGCGTATTCACGTTTTCCATACCTCAAGTAACTTTAATGCATCTGAACTGTTTTCTGTGGTGACCAAGCAGCGATAATCGTTCGGGCAGTTCCGGACGAGCATTGATGTATTTTTTGGGGGCAGCTCTCAATTATGGCATGGCAAAGTGGCAAGGTATTATTGAATGGCAGTGCCTGTAGCACAACCTGAATCCCTATGGCGAATGGATTGCAAACCCGTAAGACCTCGTACGGCCCACACGGGCCAGGAGCTTATAAGAGCACCAGATCAAACAAAAAAATCGGAAAAGTGATTGGCAAAAAACTTAGGTAAGACGGAACCTAAGCCTGTAGAAAGAGGCCCACTTATGCGCGTCTACGCGTTACTTGTTGCTCACGGACCATAGAGCCATTGCCATTTCTGTTACAAGTGAACTGTGATAAATCAGGCCTAGTTCAAGAAGCTTAGGCCTGACGAATCAAGGAAAGACACCAGCAACACTACGGGCGACCCAACGAACTAGCGAAAGGGGGCCGGCCGCGTGCTGAACAACAAAAGCAAGATGAAAAGGAACGAGTGCTAATAAATACAGCCCTGAGAACACGGACTTAGGTAAGGCCTTTGTACAAATGCCTTACCAAGGCCGTACGCCTAATTAATCCGGCTTCCTAACGCAAACCCGCATTATTAGTTGTTTCTCACGGAACATTGAGCCAAAAGGAAATGTACTCTTTCTCAGCGGTTGAAGTATTCAACCCCAAACGACGTGAGTCGGCCAACCGCGAGAGGACCAAAGAATGCCACCGCCTTAGGGCAGGAACGAACACCCAAACCAAGGCAATGCTCCCGCAAGGCCGATGAATTAGCACTATAACCACCAAACGCCTCGACAAACTCTAAGGGAACACCAGATGCCCGAGCAGCCGAGGCACCACTTCCGTCGCCTGCTGAGGCTATACAGAGTGTGCACACCCCGAAGATGCTGTAAACCAAGCTAACCTAACACTAGGTCACGCTCAGCCCCTTGAGTAGCGAGACTGTCGGACCGGTCCAAGACGAGACGGGTCCTGATTGCTACCGCTGTATATAGCTGGTCTAGTAATCGTTATTAGTAAGATAGTTAATTATTGTTTTTAGGTAATTGTTATAGATTATTTTAAGAAGTTGTTTTAGTTTAGCAGATTTCCTCTGTTTTAGCTGGTCTAGCTAGAACTCCTAGATGCTATCTCTTAGCTTAAATTGCTACTTTTCTCTTGGGTCAGTTCGGCAACCTTTTGTCTTGTCGTACTGTTACCGAGTACTAGTAGTGTAAGGCCCTCGGGAATTTTTGCCGTCGCCGGCAAAACGTAATTACTTGCTTGTGAATTCTGTTTTACTTAGCCAATCTAGAAATCCTAGATGCTATCTTTTAGCTGTGATCTTTTTTCCTCTTTTAGTCAGTCCAGCAAAGTTTTGTCTGTCATACCCTCACTTCTTTTACTGTATATGAATTTTTAACTATGATGTTTTATTTATTTTCCCTTTGTATTTTACTTCAACTATGTTACTCTGACGCTGATGCCAGACGAGGATATGTTGGGGAAGGGGACGGCGGACAAGGCAAAGGCCATGATGAAGGACAGGAAAAGGGGACGGATCTCAGAGAAATACTAGTAAGGACGGTGGCAGTGCAGGGAAGTGGGGTAGCAGACCCCACAACCTGCTGCATGCACGACCTACCACCGTAACTTTCAGGGCCAGAACAGCAATATAAGCGGTAGCCCCATGGATATTTAATTGGCGAGAAAGCAGGTGAGCTTGCTAACCGAAACATACAAACGGCAAAGACTCATACAGAACCCAAGCACTCTCCACACTAAAGGCCAAGACCACAGAGGAGCATGTCATGGCGTTGTATGCGCCTTTACGTGGCATATATACATAAAGAGCATCATCACACTATTGCTATGACTGCCGCACACAGATCACGGTAATACATTTATTTACTACTCCGCCGAGATCTCCTATCTCTGTACCGATTAGCTATACTCATAACATTGATGGCCTGATAAGCAAGAAAATTGGAGTCATAGCTAGAACAGAGTGTGCGTTTGCAATTTGTATTGCAGCACCATACACGTTGTAGACCATATTACAACCTATATGTAACAGTGATGTATTGCGATTTACTATGGCAATAACTCTCTGGCGACAAAGTGCATACAGCAGATGACCCGTTACACATGTTTATTTGTTACAGCTCCTAGCTTTTGGAATGCCTTTATTACATCGCAAACGTGAAAAATATATGGCTGGCTTTGAGCCCTTCTAGTGGCCACCATAGAACAGTCTATATATCTCCCACGCGCGCTTGAAGGCACCAAGGCGTGTGTGCAGCTACAAGCTGCATGAGCCCTTGGAAATGACAATCTTGATATTGTCGCCGTCCCGAGTGGCGTTATGGTTCACGGCATTGATGATTTTAGCATTACCAGTCCTCAGCGTCGCGCAACCTCCATCACTGGCCACAGTAGTCCCCAGTCCAGAGGACACGAGATCTGTAGATGTCACAACTGGTCAAGGCTTGGCAGACGCGCTCGCGAACCCTCTAAAAAGCTTTGCACGGCTAAAGTCCAATATTCAAGTTGTCGAGGCAGATTTTCCGAACTCCATTATAACAAGGTCTAACAACTTCACTATAAGTGGAACGCCTGGGCCACAAACGTCTTGGCCGGTTCTAGACCTTAATTTTGTAAAGCGCAAGGTGGGATGCCGGCTTGCCTGGCACATCGTCTGGCGCCGTGGCTGGGTTTCATGTTGTGCATCCACATTAACTTCTGCTTTTTAGGAAGCGATTGTCGGTGTACAGCATCGTTTGCAACTTAGGTTTAGAGAGGTGGAAACTAGATACGACTAGACCTTGCTTCACCGCTGGCCGAATTTATTCATTATGTTGCAGGTGCTTTCTGATGCTGTGTCCGAAGTCATTAGGGCATGGTTTGGGGTAGACGGCAGGGGTCTAACCCTCAACCTTTCCTTGTGTGCCTGTGACATAAGTAACTGCCCCAATGTTGTGGCACTTGCCTGGCAGATTCGATTGGACAACAATACAGCACTTATTCTGCAGTACGTGGTAGTTCAGAACTTCCGCGAAACACCCCTGGGACAGTCACCAGGCTTTGATATTGTTGCATCTTCATTAACGGAGGCTGGTGCACTTATCATGATGCAAGATGCGATCCTCATGCTGCGTAAGTTGGAATATCCTGCAGGCTAGGATCGCAGTAGGCCATCTTTTAAACACGGCCTGATGACGCTGGGCCTTCATCATATATGGGCTGGTTCTTGTGCGTGGGCTGCTGCAGCATATGCTGCAGGCTGTATGCGTAAGGCAGTCAGGGTATGTATGGGATCCGGAGAGCAGGGGTCAGGTGACGACAAGATGAGCGGGTTATACCTGAGGGGGCGTGCAGCAGTTGATTGCCGCAAAGGCCTCTCGAGATGTTGACAGGGTGCTTCTTGCACCTTATATTGTGATAGTGTGTGCCGTACGTCTACGACTACTACAGGGCGTGCCTTATAGCTAGCTGTATCATATCATTGCTAGCTGGAGGGTGTTGTACGTACCCTAAGCATAATTTGCCCTATGTGCCCGTCTGCCCGAAATGTAGGCATTTGTGTACCTCGCAATATGCAGGGAGAAATTATGTCCTCCATTCCCAGGCCAGCCAACCTGCCGGGGACGCAGAATTCCACCTCTGTCTCTCAGGCTGGCTGTATTAACACAAACAACAGCACCGTGCCGCCAGTCTCTCGATGCTGGCCCGACCTGGGCATCTACTTAGATGTAGCAGTTCAAGGCTTTGATATAGATGCTTTTGGGCGGGCTACAGCGACCCGCTACACGCTATATATGCTGCGCGTACCCTACCTTTGTGAAAGGCAGATGACGGAAGACTGTGTCTCCCAGCTTGGCCCGCTGGGCTGCTATCTCTTCATGTAGGTGTGGCCTGTCTTAACAATTTCCGGGGGACAAAGCAAGTCCTACAGAAATGCATTTCACCTTCCGCAAGCAGCCGCCATCCCTATGCACGGGATGAAAGGGCCATCACATCACACGAGTGCTGGTGGTGGTATTGTTTTGCTGACAGCCGGGGCCTGACGGTTTTACCAGGCAGGCTGTCTTGGGCTGAGCGGGGCATATCACTTGTGGCACCTGTAGTGGCTCAGGTGGCCGTATACCTCCACATTCTTCAGCCACGTGACATCTGCATGATAGAACACGCTTGATGCATAGCTGCCGCTTGTTCCCTACCCTTGGATGCTGCACATGGATGCATGTGTGGAAGCTGGGGCTCTTTCACTAGTCGTTTCCCTCCTCTCACCGCCTCCCAACAGGTTCCCGCGCACACCCATGGCGGCTCCCTCAAAGTCAGTGCCTTCCCCGTCTCCAGTGCTCAGTGTCGCGCAACCTCCATCACCGGCCACAGTAGTCCCCAGTCCAGAGGACACGAGATCTGTAGATGTCACAACTGGTCAAGGCCTGGCAGACGCGCTCGCGAACCCTCTAAAAAGCTTTGCACGGCTAAAGTCCAATATTCAAGTTGTCGAGGCAGATTTTCCGAACTCCATTATAACAAGGTCTAACAACTTCACTATAAGTGGAACGCCTGGGCCACAAACGTCTTGGCCGGTTCTAGACCTTAATTTTGTAAAGCGCAAGGTGGGATGCCGGCTTGCCTGGCACATCGTCTGGCGCCGTGGCTGGGTTTCATGTTGTGCATCCACATTAACTTCTGCTTTTTAGGAAGCGATTGTCGGTGTACAGCATCGTTTGCAACTTAGGTTTAGAGAGGTGGAAACTAGATACGACTAGACCTTGCTTCACCGCTGGCCGAATTTATTCATTATGTTGCAGGTGCTTTCTGATGCTGTGTCCGAAGTCATTAGGGCATGGTTTGGGGTAGACGGCAGGGGTCTAACCCTCAACCTTTCCTTGTGTGCCTGTGACATAAGTAACTGCCCCAATGTTGTGGCACTTGCCTGGCAGATTCGATTGGACAACAATACAGCACTTATTCTGCAGTACGTGGTAGTTCAGAACTTCCGCGAAACACCCCTGGGACAGTCACCAGGCTTTGATATTGTTGCATCTTCATTAACGGAGGCTGGTGCACTTATCATGATGCAAGATGCGATCCTCATGCTGCGTAAGTTGGAATATCCTGCAGGCTAGGATCGCAGTAGGCCATCTTTTAAACACGGCCTGATGACGCTGGGCCTTCATCATATATGGGCTGGTTCTTGTGCGTGGGCTGCTGCAGCATATGCTGCAGGCTGTATGCGTAAGGCAGTCAGGGTATGTATGGGATCCGGAGAGCAGGGGTCAGGTGACGACAAGATGAGCGGGTTATACCTGAGGGGGCGTGCAGCAGTTGATTGCCGCAAAGGCCTCTCGAGATGTTGACAGGGTGCTTCTTGCACCTTATATTGTGATAGTGTGTGCCGTACGTCTACGACTACTACAGGGCGTGCCTTATAGCTAGCTGTATCATATCATTGCTAGCTGGAGGGTGTTGTACGTACCCTAAGCATAATTTGCCCTATGTGCCCGTCTGCCCGAAATGTAGGCATTTGTGTACCTCGCAATATGCAGGGAGAAATTATGTCCTCCATTCCCAGGCCAGCCAACCTGCCGGGGACGCAGAATTCCACCTCTGTCTCTCAGGCTGGCTGTATTAACACAAACAACAGCACCGTGCCGCCAGTCTCTCGATGCTGGCCCGACCTGGGCATCTACTTAGATGTAGCAGTTCAAGGCTTTGATATAGATGCTTTTGGGCGGGCTACAGCGACCCGCTACACGCTATATATGCTGCGCGTACCCTACCTTTGTGAAAGGCAGATGACGGAAGACTGTGTCTCCCAGCTTGGCCCGCTGGGCTGCTATCTCTTCATGTAGGTGTGGCCTGTCTTAACAATTTCCGGGGGACAAAGCAAGTCGTACAGAAATGCATTTCACCTTCCGCAAGCAGCCGCCATCCCTATGCACGGGATGAAAGGGCCATCACATCACACGAGTGCTGGTGGTGGTATTGTTTTGCTGACAGCCGGGGCCTGACGGTTTTACCAGGCAGGCTGTCTTGGGCTGAGCGGGGCATATCACTTGTGGCACCTGTAGTGGCTCAGGTGGCCGTATACCTCCACATTCTTCAGCCACGTGACATCTGCATGATAGAACACGCTTGATGCATAGCTGCCGCTTGTTCCCTACCCTTGGATGCTGCACATGGATGCATGTGTGGAAGCTGGGGCTCTTTCACTAGTCGTTTCCCTCCTCTCACCGCCTCCCAACAGGTTCCCGCGCACACCCATGGCGGCTCCCTCAAAGTCAGTGCCTTCCCCGTCTCCAGTGCTCAGTGTCGCGCAACCTCCATCACCGGCCACAGTAGTCCCCAGTCCAGAGGACACGAGATCTGTAGATGTCACAACTGGTCAAGGCCTGGCAGACGCGCTCGCGAACCCTCTAAAAAGCTTTGCACGGCTAAAGTCCAATATTCAAGTTGTCGAGGCAGATTTTCCGAACTCCATTATAACAAGGTCTAACAACTTCACTATAAGTGGAACGCCTGGGCCACAAACGTCTTGGCCGGTTCTAGACCTTAATTTTGTAAAGCGCAAGGTGGGATGCCGGCTTGCCTGGCACATCGTCTGGCGCCGTGGCTGGGTTTCATGTTGTGCATCCACATTAACTTCTGCTTTTTAGGAAGCGATTGTCGGTGTACAGCATCGTTTGCAACTTAGGTTTAGAGAGGTGGAAACTAGATACGACTAGACCTTGCTTCACCGCTGGCCGAATTTATTCATTATGTTGCAGGTGCTTTCTGATGCTGTGTCCGAAGTCATTAGGGCATGGTTTGGGGTAGACGGCAGGGGTCTAACCCTCAACCTTTCCTTGTGTGCCTGTGACATAAGTAACTGCCCCAATGTTGTGGCACTTGCCTGGCAGATTCGATTGGACAACAATACAGCACTTATTCTGCAGTACGTGGTAGTTCAGAACTTCCGCGAAACACCCCTGGGACAGTCACCAGGCTTTGATATTGTTGCATCTTCATTAACGGAGGCTGGTGCACTTATCATGATGCAAGATGCGATCCTCATGCTGCGTAAGTTGGAATATCCTGCAGGCTAGGATCGCAGTAGGCCATCTTTTAAACACGGCCTGATGACGCTGGGCCTTCATCATATATGGGCTGGTTCTTGTGCGTGGGCTGCTGCAGCATATGCTGCAGGCTGTATGCGTAAGGCAGTCAGGGTATGTATGGGATCCGGAGAGCAGGGGTCAGGTGACGACAAGATGAGCGGGTTATACCTGAGGGGGCGTGCAGCAGTTGATTGCCGCAAAGGCCTCTCGAGATGTTGACAGGGTGCTTCTTGCACCTTATATTGTGATAGTGTGTGCCGTACGTCTACGACTACTACAGGGCGTGCCTTATAGCTAGCTGTATCATATCATTGCTAGCTGGAGGGTGTTGTACGTACCCTAAGCATAATTTGCCCTATGTGCCCGTCTGCCCGAAATGTAGGCATTTGTGTACCTCGCAATATGCAGGGAGAAATTATGTCCTCCATTCCCAGGCCAGCCAACCTGCCGGGGACGCAGAATTCCACCTCTGTCTCTCAGGCTGGCTGTATTAACACAAACAACAGCACCGTGCCGCCAGTCTCTCGATGCTGGCCCGACCTGGGCATCTACTTAGATGTAGCAGTTCAAGGCTTTGATATAGATGCTTTTGGGCGGGCTACAGCGACCCGCTACACGCTATATATGCTGCGCGTACCCTACCTTTGTGAAAGGCAGATGACGGAAGACTGTGTCTCCCAGCTTGGCCCGCTGGGCTGCTATCTCTTCATGTAGGTGTGGCCTGTCTTAACAATTTCCGGGGGACAAAGCAAGTCCTACAGAAATGCATTTCACCTTCCGCAAGCAGCCGCCATCCCTATGCACGGGATGAAAGGGCCATCACATCACACGAGTGCTGGTGGTGGTATTGTTTTGCTGACAGCCGGGGCCTGACGGTTTTACCAGGCAGGCTGTCTTGGGCTGAGCGGGGCATATCACTTGTGGCACCTGTAGTGGCTCAGGTGGCCGTATACCTCCACATTCTTCAGCCACGTGACATCTGCATGATAGAACACGCTTGATGCATAGCTGCCGCTTGTTCCCTACCCTTGGATGCTGCACATGGATGCATGTGTGGAAGCTGGGGCTCTTTCACTAGTCGTTTCCCTCCTCTCACCGCCTCCCAACAGGTTCCCGCGCACACCCATGGCGGCTCCCTCAAAGTCAGTGCCTTCCCCGTCTCCAGTGCTCAGTGTCGCGCAACCTCCATCACCGGCCACAGTAGTCCCCAGTCCAGAGGACACGAGATCTGTAGATGTCACAACTGGTCAAGGCCTGGCAGACGCGCTCGCGAACCCTCTAAAAAGCTTTGCACGGCTAAAGTCCAATATTCAAGTTGTCGAGGCAGATTTTCCGAACTCCATTATAACAAGGTCTAACAACTTCACTATAAGTGGAACGCCTGGGCCACAAACGTCTTGGCCGGTTCTAGACCTTAATTTTGTAAAGCGCAAGGTGGGATGCCGGCTTGCCTGGCACATCGTCTGGCGCCGTGGCTGGGTTTCATGTTGTGCATCCACATTAACTTCTGCTTTTTAGGAAGCGATTGTCGGTGTACAGCATCGTTTGCAACTTAGGTTTAGAGAGGTGGAAACTAGATACGACTAGACCTTGCTTCACCGCTGGCCGAATTTATTCATTATGTTGCAGGTGCTTTCTGATGCTGTGTCCGAAGTCATTAGGGCATGGTTTGGGGTAGACGGCAGGGGTCTAACCCTCAACCTTTCCTTGTGTGCCTGTGACATAAGTAACTGCCCCAATGTTGTGGCACTTGCCTGGCAGATTCGATTGGACAACAATACAGCACTTATTCTGCAGTACGTGGTAGTTCAGAACTTCCGCGAAACACCCCTGGGACAGTCACCAGGCTTTGATATTGTTGCATCTTCATTAACGGAGGCTGGTGCACTTATCATGATGCAAGATGCGATCCTCATGCTGCGTAAGTTGGAATATCCTGCAGGCTAGGATCGCAGTAGGCCATCTTTTAAACACGGCCTGATGACGCTGGGCCTTCATCATATATGGGCTGGTTCTTGTGCGTGGGCTGCTGCAGCATATGCTGCAGGCTGTATGCGTAAGGCAGTCAGGGTATGTATGGGATCCGGAGAGCAGGGGTCAGGTGACGACAAGATGAGCGGGTTATACCTGAGGGGGCGTGCAGCAGTTGATTGCCGCAAAGGCCTCTCGAGATGTTGACAGGGTGCTTCTTGCACCTTATATTGTGATAGTGTGTGCCGTACGTCTACGACTACTACAGGGCGTGCCTTATAGCTAGCTGTATCATATCATTGCTAGCTGGAGGGTGTTGTACGTACCCTAAGCATAATTTGCCCTATGTGCCCGTCTGCCCGAAATGTAGGCATTTGTGTACCTCGCAATATGCAGGGAGAAATTATGTCCTCCATTCCCAGGCCAGCCAACCTGCCGGGGACGCAGAATTCCACCTCTGTCTCTCAGGCTGGCTGTATTAACACAAACAACAGCACCGTGCCGCCAGTCTCTCGATGCTGGCCCGACCTGGGCATCTACTTAGATGTAGCAGTTCAAGGCTTTGATATAGATGCTTTTGGGCGGGCTACAGCGACCCGCTACACGCTATATATGCTGCGCGTACCCTACCTTTGTGAAAGGCAGATGACGGAAGACTGTGTCTCCCAGCTTGGCCCGCTGGGCTGCTATCTCTTCATGTAGGTGTGGCCTGTCTTAACAATTTCCGGGGGACAAAGCAAGTCCTACAGAAATGCATTTCACCTTCCGCAAGCAGCCGCCATCCCTATGCACGGGATGAAAGGGCCATCACATCACACGAGTGCTGGTGGTGGTATTGTTTTGCTGACAGCCGGGGCCTGACGGTTTTACCAGGCAGGCTGTCTTGGGCTGAGCGGGGCATATCACTTGTGGCACCTGTAGTGGCTCAGGTGGCCGTATACCTCCACATTCTTCAGCCACGTGACATCTGCATGATAGAACACGCTTGATGCATAGCTGCCGCTTGTTCCCTACCCTTGGATGCTGCACATGGATGCATGTGTGGAAGCTGGGGCTCTTTCACTAGTCGTTTCCCTCCTCTCACCGCCTCCCAACAGGTTCCCGCGCACACCCATGGCGGCTCCCTCAAAGTCAGTGCCTTCCCCGTCTCCAGTGCTCAGTGTCGCGCAACCTCCATCACCGGCCACAGTAGTCCCCAGTCCAGAGGACACGAGATCTGTAGATGTCACAACTGGTCAAGGCCTGGCAGACGCGCTCGCGAACCCTCTAAAAAGCTTTGCACGGCTAAAGTCCAATATTCAAGTTGTCGAGGCAGATTTTCCGAACTCCATTATAACAAGGTCTAACAACTTCACTATAAGTGGAACGCCTGGGCCACAAACGTCTTGGCCGGTTCTAGACCTTAATTTTGTAAAGCGCAAGGTGGGATGCCGGCTTGCCTGGCACATCGTCTGGCGCCGTGGCTGGGTTTCATGTTGTGCATCCACATTAACTTCTGCTTTTTAGGAAGCGATTGTCGGTGTACAGCATCGTTTGCAACTTAGGTTTAGAGAGGTGGAAACTAGATACGACTAGACCTTGCTTCACCGCTGGCCGAATTTATTCATTATGTTGCAGGTGCTTTCTGATGCTGTGTCCGAAGTCATTAGGGCATGGTTTGGGGTAGACGGCAGGGGTCTAACCCTCAACCTTTCCTTGTGTGCCTGTGACATAAGTAACTGCCCCAATGTTGTGGCACTTGCCTGGCAGATTCGATTGGACAACAATACAGCACTTATTCTGCAGTACGTGGTAGTTCAGAACTTCCGCGAAACACCCCTGGGACAGTCACCAGGCTTTGATATTGTTGCATCTTCATTAACGGAGGCTGGTGCACTTATCATGATGCAAGATGCGATCCTCATGCTGCGTAAGTTGGAATATCCTGCAGGCTAGGATCGCAGTAGGCCATCTTTTAAACACGGCCTGATGACGCTGGGCCTTCATCATATATGGGCTGGTTCTTGTGCGTGGGCTGCTGCAGCATATGCTGCAGGCTGTATGCGTAAGGCAGTCAGGGTATGTATGGGATCCGGAGAGCAGGGGTCAGGTGACGACAAGATGAGCGGGTTATACCTGAGGGGGCGTGTAGCAGTTGATTGCCGCAAAGGCCTCTCGAGATGTTGACAGGGTGCTTCTTGCACCTTATATTGTGATAGTGTGTGCCGTACGTCTACGACTACTACAGGGCGTGCCTTATAGCTAGCTGTATCATATCATTGCTAGCTGGAGGGTGTTGTACGTACCCTAAGCATAATTTGCCCTATGTGCCCGTCTGCCCGAAATGTAGGCATTTGTGTACCTCGCAATATGCAGGGAGAAATTATGTCCTCCATTCCCAGGCCAGCCAACCTGCCGGGGACGCAGAATTCCACCTCTGTCTCTCAGGCTGGCTGTATTAACACAAACAACAGCACCGTGCCGCCAGTCTCTCGATGCTGGCCCGACCTGGGCATCTACTTAGATGTAGCAGTTCAAGGCTTTGATATAGATGCTTTTGGGCGGGCTACAGCGACCCGCTACACGCTATATATGCTGCGCGTACCCTACCTTTGTGAAAGGCAGATGACGGAAGACTGTGTCTCCCAGCTTGGCCCGCTGGGCTGCTATCTCTTCATGTAGGTGTGGCCTGTCTTAACAATTTCCGGGGGACAAAGCAAGTCGTACAGAAATGCATTTCACCTTCCGCAAGCAGCCGCCATCCCTATGCACGGGATGAAAGGGCCATCACATCACACGAGTGCTGGTGGTGGTATTGTTTTGCTGACAGCCGGGGCCTGACGGTTTTACCAGGCAGGCTGTCTTGGGCTGAGCGGGGCATATCACTTGTGGCACCTGTAGTGGCTCAGGTGGCCGTATACCTCCACATTCTTCAGCCACGTGACATCTGCATGATAGAACACGCTTGATGCATAGCTGCCGCTTGTTCCCTACCCTTGGATGCTGCACATGGATGCATGTGTGGAAGCTGGGGCTCTTTCACTAGTCGTTTCCCTCCTCTCACCGCCTCCCAACAGGTTCCCGCGCACACCCATGGCGGCTCCCTCAAAGTCAGTGCCTTCCCCGTCTCCAGTGCTCAGTGTCGCGCAACCTCCATCACCGGCCACAGTAGTCCCCAGTCCAGAGGACACGAGATCTGTAGATGTCACAACTGGTCAAGGCCTGGCAGACGCGCTCGCGAACCCTCTAAAAAGCTTTGCACGGCTAAAGTCCAATATTCAAGTTGTCGAGGCAGATTTTCCGAACTCCATTATAACAAGGTCTAACAACTTCACTATAAGTGGAACGCCTGGGCCACAAACGTCTTGGCCGGTTCTAGACCTTAATTTTGTAAAGCGCAAGGTGGGATGCCGGCTTGCCTGGCACATCGTCTGGCGCCGTGGCTGGGTTTCATGTTGTGCATCCACATTAACTTCTGCTTTTTAGGAAGCGATTGTCGGTGTACAGCATCGTTTGCAACTTAGGTTTAGAGAGGTGGAAACTAGATACGACTAGACCTTGCTTCACCGCTGGCCGAATTTATTCATTATGTTGCAGGTGCTTTCTGATGCTGTGTCCGAAGTCATTAGGGCATGGTTTGGGGTAGACGGCAGGGGTCTAACCCTCAACCTTTCCTTGTGTGCCTGTGACATAAGTAACTGCCCCAATGTTGTGGCACTTGCCTGGCAGATTCGATTGGACAACAATACAGCACTTATTCTGCAGTACGTGGTAGTTCAGAACTTCCGCGAAACACCCCTGGGACAGTCACCAGGCTTTGATATTGTTGCATCTTCATTAACGGAGGCTGGTGCACTTATCATGATGCAAGATGCGATCCTCATGCTGCGTAAGTTGGAATATCCTGCAGGCTAGGATCGCAGTAGGCCATCTTTTAAACACGGCCTGATGACGCTGGGCCTTCATCATATATGGGCTGGTTCTTGTGCGTGGGCTGCTGCAGCATATGCTGCAGGCTGTATGCGTAAGGCAGTCAGGGTATGTATGGGATCCGGAGAGCAGGGGTCAGGTGACGACAAGATGAGCGGGTTATACCTGAGGGGGCGTGTAGCAGTTGATTGCCGCAAAGGCCTCTCGAGATGTTGACAGGGTGCTTCTTGCACCTTATATTGTGATAGTGTGTGCCGTACGTCTACGACTACTACAGGGCGTGCCTTATAGCTAGCTGTATCATATCATTGCTAGCTGGAGGGTGTTGTACGTACCCTAAGCATAATTTGCCCTATGTGCCCGTCTGCCCGAAATGTAGGCATTTGTGTACCTCGCAATATGCAGGGAGAAATTATGTCCTCCATTCCCAGGCCAGCCAACCTGCCGGGGACGCAGAATTCCACCTCTGTCTCTCAGGCTGGCTGTATTAACACAAACAACAGCACCGTGCCGCCAGTCTCTCGATGCTGGCCCGACCTGGGCATCTACTTAGATGTAGCAGTTCAAGGCTTTGATATAGATGCTTTTGGGCGGGCTACAGCGACCCGCTACACGCTATATATGCTGCGCGTACCCTACCTTTGTGAAAGGCAGATGACGGAAGACTGTGTCTCCCAGCTTGGCCCGCTGGGCTGCTATCTCTTCATGTAGGTGTGGCCTGTCTTAACAATTTCCGGGGGACAAAGCAAGTCGTACAGAAATGCATTTCACCTTCCGCAAGCAGCCGCCATCCCTATGCACGGGATGAAAGGGCCATCACATCACACGAGTGCTGGTGGTGGTATTGTTTTGCTGACAGCCGGGGCCTGACGGTTTTACCAGGCAGGCTGTCTTGGGCTGAGCGGGGCATATCACTTGTGGCACCTGTAGTGGCTCAGGTGGCCGTATACCTCCACATTCTTCAGCCACGTGACATCTGCATGATAGAACACGCTTGATGCATAGCTGCCGCTTGTTCCCTACCCTTGGATGCTGCACATGGATGCATGTGTGGAAGCTGGGGCTCTTTCACTAGTCGTTTCCCTCCTCTCACCGCCTCCCAACAGGTTCCCGCGCACACCCATGGCGGCTCCCTCAAAGTCAGTGCCTTCCCCGTCTCCAGTGCTCAGTGTCGCGCAACCTCCATCACCGGCCACAGTAGTCCCCAGTCCAGAGGACACGAGATCTGTAGATGTCACAACTGGTCAAGGCCTGGCAGACGCGCTCGCGAACCCTCTAAAAAGCTTTGCACGGCTAAAGTCCAATATTCAAGTTGTCGAGGCAGATTTTCCGAACTCCATTATAACAAGGTCTAACAACTTCACTATAAGTGGAACGCCTGGGCCACAAACGTCTTGGCCGGTTCTAGACCTTAATTTTGTAAAGCGCAAGGTGGGATGCCGGCTTGCCTGGCACATCGTCTGGCGCCGTGGCTGGGTTTCATGTTGTGCATCCACATTAACTTCTGCTTTTTAGGAAGCGATTGTCGGTGTACAGCATCGTTTGCAACTTAGGTTTAGAGAGGTGGAAACTAGATACGACTAGACCTTGCTTCACCGCTGGCCGAATTTATTCATTATGTTGCAGGTGCTTTCTGATGCTGTGTCCGAAGTCATTAGGGCATGGTTTGGGGTAGACGGCAGGGGTCTAACCCTCAACCTTTCCTTGTGTGCCTGTGACATAAGTAACTGCCCCAATGTTGTGGCACTTGCCTGGCAGATTCGATTGGACAACAATACAGCACTTATTCTGCAGTACGTGGTAGTTCAGAACTTCCGCGAAACACCCCTGGGACAGTCACCAGGCTTTGATATTGTTGCATCTTCATTAACGGAGGCTGGTGCACTTATCATGATGCAAGATGCGATCCTCATGCTGCGTAAGTTGGAATATCCTGCAGGCTAGGATCGCAGTAGGCCATCTTTTAAACACGGCCTGATGACGCTGGGCCTTCATCATATATGGGCTGGTTCTTGTGCGTGGGCTGCTGCAGCATATGCTGCAGGCTGTATGCGTAAGGCAGTCAGGGTATGTATGGGATCCGGAGAGCAGGGGTCAGGTGACGACAAGATGAGCGGGTTATACCTGAGGGGGCGTGTAGCAGTTGATTGCCGCAAAGGCCTCTCGAGATGTTGACAGGGTGCTTCTTGCACCTTATATTGTGATAGTGTGTGCCGTACGTCTACGACTACTACAGGGCGTGCCTTATAGCTAGCTGTATCATATCATTGCTAGCTGGAGGGTGTTGTACGTACCCTAAGCATAATTTGCCCTATGTGCCCGTCTGCCCGAAATGTAGGCATTTGTGTACCTCGCAATATGCAGGGAGAAATTATGTCCTCCATTCCCAGGCCAGCCAACCTGCCGGGGACGCAGAATTCCACCTCTGTCTCTCAGGCTGGCTGTATTAACACAAACAACAGCACCGTGCCGCCAGTCTCTCGATGCTGGCCCGACCTGGGCATCTACTTAGATGTAGCAGTTCAAGGCTTTGATATAGATGCTTTTGGGCGGGCTACAGCGACCCGCTACACGCTATATATGCTGCGCGTACCCTACCTTTGTGAAAGGCAGATGACGGAAGACTGTGTCTCCCAGCTTGGCCCGCTGGGCTGCTATCTCTTCATGTAGGTGTGGCCTGTCTTAACAATTTCCGGGGGACAAAGCAAGTCGTACAGAAATGCATTTCACCTTCCGCAAGCAGCCGCCATCCCTATGCACGGGATGAAAGGGCCATCACATCACACGAGTGCTGGTGGTGGTATTGTTTTGCTGACAGCCGGGGCCTGACGGTTTTACCAGGCAGGCTGTCTTGGGCTGAGCGGGGCATATCACTTGTGGCACCTGTAGTGGCTCAGGTGGCCGTATACCTCCACATTCTTCAGCCACGTGACATCTGCATGATAGAACACGCTTGATGCATAGCTGCCGCTTGTTCCCTACCCTTGGATGCTGCACATGGATGCATGTGTGGAAGCTGGGGCTCTTTCACTAGTCGTTTCCCTCCTCTCACCGCCTCCCAACAGGTTCCCGCGCACACCCATGGCGGCTCCCTCAAAGTCAGTGCCTTCCCCGTCTCCAGTGCTCAGTGTCGCGCAACCTCCATCACCGGCCACAGTAGTCCCCAGTCCAGAGGACACGAGATCTGTAGATGTCACAACTGGTCAAGGCCTGGCAGACGCGCTCGCGAACCCTCTAAAAAGCTTTGCACGGCTAAAGTCCAATATTCAAGTTGTCGAGGCAGATTTTCCGAACTCCATTATAACAAGGTCTAACAACTTCACTATAAGTGGAACGCCTGGGCCACAAACGTCTTGGCCGGTTCTAGACCTTAATTTTGTAAAGCGCAAGGTGGGATGCCGGCTTGCCTGGCACATCGTCTGGCGCCGTGGCTGGGTTTCATGTTGTGCATCCACATTAACTTCTGCTTTTTAGGAAGCGATTGTCGGTGTACAGCATCGTTTGCAACTTAGGTTTAGAGAGGTGGAAACTAGATACGACTAGACCTTGCTTCACCGCTGGCCGAATTTATTCATTATGTTGCAGGTGCTTTCTGATGCTGTGTCCGAAGTCATTAGGGCATGGTTTGGGGTAGACGGCAGGGGTCTAACCCTCAACCTTTCCTTGTGTGCCTGTGACATAAGTAACTGCCCCAATGTTGTGGCACTTGCCTGGCAGATTCGATTGGACAACAATACAGCACTTATTCTGCAGTACGTGGTAGTTCAGAACTTCCGCGAAACACCCCTGGGACAGTCACCAGGCTTTGATATTGTTGCATCTTCATTAACGGAGGCTGGTGCACTTATCATGATGCAAGATGCGATCCTCATGCTGCGTAAGTTGGAATATCCTGCAGGCTAGGATCGCAGTAGGCCATCTTTTAAACACGGCCTGATGACGCTGGGCCTTCATCATATATGGGCTGGTTCTTGTGCGTGGGCTGCTGCAGCATATGCTGCAGGCTGTATGCGTAAGGCAGTCAGGGTATGTATGGGATCCGGAGAGCAGGGGTCAGGTGACGACAAGATGAGCGGGTTATACCTGAGGGGGCGTGTAGCAGTTGATTGCCGCAAAGGCCTCTCGAGATGTTGACAGGGTGCTTCTTGCACCTTATATTGTGATAGTGTGTGCCGTACGTCTACGACTACTACAGGGCGTGCCTTATAGCTAGCTGTATCATATCATTGCTAGCTGGAGGGTGTTGTACGTACCCTAAGCATAATTTGCCCTATGTGCCCGTCTGCCCGAAATGTAGGCATTTGTGTACCTCGCAATATGCAGGGAGAAATTATGTCCTCCATTCCCAGGCCAGCCAACCTGCCGGGGACGCAGAATTCCACCTCTGTCTCTCAGGCTGGCTGTATTAACACAAACAACAGCACCGTGCCGCCAGTCTCTCGATGCTGGCCCGACCTGGGCATCTACTTAGATGTAGCAGTTCAAGGCTTTGATATAGATGCTTTTGGGCGGGCTACAGCGACCCGCTACACGCTATATATGCTGCGCGTACCCTACCTTTGTGAAAGGCAGATGACGGAAGACTGTGTCTCCCAGCTTGGCCCGCTGGGCTGCTATCTCTTCATGTAGGTGTGGCCTGTCTTAACAATTTCCGGGGGACAAAGCAAGTCGTACAGAAATGCATTTCACCTTCCGCAAGCAGCCGCCATCCCTATGCACGGGATGAAAGGGCCATCACATCACACGAGTGCTGGTGGTGGTATTGTTTTGCTGACAGCCGGGGCCTGACGGTTTTACCAGGCAGGCTGTCTTGGGCTGAGCGGGGCATATCACTTGTGGCACCTGTAGTGGCTCAGGTGGCCGTATACCTCCACATTCTTCAGCCACGTGACATCTGCATGATAGAACACGCTTGATGCATAGCTGCCGCTTGTTCCCTACCCTTGGATGCTGCACATGGATGCATGTGTGGAAGCTGGGGCTCTTTCACTAGTCGTTTCCCTCCTCTCACCGCCTCCCAACAGGTTCCCGCGCACACCCATGGCGGCTCCCTCAAAGTCAGTGCCTTCCCCGTCTCCAGTGCTCAGTGTCGCGCAACCTCCATCACCGGCCACAGTAGTCCCCAGTCCAGAGGACACGAGATCTGTAGATGTCACAACTGGTCAAGGCCTGGCAGACGCGCTCGCGAACCCTCTAAAAAGCTTTGCACGGCTAAAGTCCAATATTCAAGTTGTCGAGGCAGATTTTCCGAACTCCATTATAACAAGGTCTAACAACTTCACTATAAGTGGAACGCCTGGGCCACAAACGTCTTGGCCGGTTCTAGACCTTAATTTTGTAAAGCGCAAGGTGGGATGCCGGCTTGCCTGGCACATCGTCTGGCGCCGTGGCTGGGTTTCATGTTGTGCATCCACATTAACTTCTGCTTTTTAGGAAGCGATTGTCGGTGTACAGCATCGTTTGCAACTTAGGTTTAGAGAGGTGGAAACTAGATACGACTAGACCTTGCTTCACCGCTGGCCGAATTTATTCATTATGTTGCAGGTGCTTTCTGATGCTGTGTCCGAAGTCATTAGGGCATGGTTTGGGGTAGACGGCAGGGGTCTAACCCTCAACCTTTCCTTGTGTGCCTGTGACATAAGTAACTGCCCCAATGTTGTGGCACTTGCCTGGCAGATTCGATTGGACAACAATACAGCACTTATTCTGCAGTACGTGGTAGTTCAGAACTTCCGCGAAACACCCCTGGGACAGTCACCAGGCTTTGATATTGTTGCATCTTCATTAACGGAGGCTGGTGCACTTATCATGATGCAAGATGCGATCCTCATGCTGCGTAAGTTGGAATATCCTGCAGGCTAGGATCGCAGTAGGCCATCTTTTAAACACGGCCTGATGACGCTGGGCCTTCATCATATATGGGCTGGTTCTTGTGCGTGGGCTGCTGCAGCATATGCTGCAGGCTGTATGCGTAAGGCAGTCAGGGTATGTATGGGATCCGGAGAGCAGGGGTCAGGTGACGACAAGATGAGCGGGTTATACCTGAGGGGGCGTGTAGCAGTTGATTGCCGCAAAGGCCTCTCGAGATGTTGACAGGGTGCTTCTTGCACCTTATATTGTGATAGTGTGTGCCGTACGTCTACGACTACTACAGGGCGTGCCTTATAGCTAGCTGTATCATATCATTGCTAGCTGGAGGGTGTTGTACGTACCCTAAGCATAATTTGCCCTATGTGCCCGTCTGCCCGAAATGTAGGCATTTGTGTACCTCGCAATATGCAGGGAGAAATTATGTCCTCCATTCCCAGGCCAGCCAACCTGCCGGGGACGCAGAATTCCACCTCTGTCTCTCAGGCTGGCTGTATTAACACAAACAACAGCACCGTGCCGCCAGTCTCTCGATGCTGGCCCGACCTGGGCATCTACTTAGATGTAGCAGTTCAAGGCTTTGATATAGATGCTTTTGGGCGGGCTACAGCGACCCGCTACACGCTATATATGCTGCGCGTACCCTACCTTTGTGAAAGGCAGATGACGGAAGACTGTGTCTCCCAGCTTGGCCCGCTGGGCTGCTATCTCTTCATGTAGGTGTGGCCTGTCTTAACAATTTCCGGGGGACAAAGCAAGTCGTACAGAAATGCATTTCACCTTCCGCAAGCAGCCGCCATCCCTATGCACGGGATGAAAGGGCCATCACATCACACGAGTGCTGGTGGTGGTATTGTTTTGCTGACAGCCGGGGCCTGACGGTTTTACCAGGCAGGCTGTCTTGGGCTGAGCGGGGCATATCACTTGTGGCACCTGTAGTGGCTCAGGTGGCCGTATACCTCCACATTCTTCAGCCACGTGACATCTGCATGATAGAACACGCTTGATGCATAGCTGCCGCTTGTTCCCTACCCTTGGATGCTGCACATGGATGCATGTGTGGAAGCTGGGGCTCTTTCACTAGTCGTTTCCCTCCTCTCACCGCCTCCCAACAGGTTCCCGCGCACACCCATGGCGGCTCCCTCAAAGTCAGTGCCTTCCCCGTCTCCAGTGCTCAGTGTCGCGCAACCTCCATCACCGGCCACAGTAGTCCCCAGTCCAGAGGACACGAGATCTGTAGATGTCACAACTGGTCAAGGCCTGGCAGACGCGCTCGCGAACCCTCTAAAAAGCTTTGCACGGCTAAAGTCCAATATTCAAGTTGTCGAGGCAGATTTTCCGAACTCCATTATAACAAGGTCTAACAACTTCACTATAAGTGGAACGCCTGGGCCACAAACGTCTTGGCCGGTTCTAGACCTTAATTTTGTAAAGCGCAAGGTGGGATGCCGGCTTGCCTGGCACATCGTCTGGCGCCGTGGCTGGGTTTCATGTTGTGCATCCACATTAACTTCTGCTTTTTAGGAAGCGATTGTCGGTGTACAGCATCGTTTGCAACTTAGGTTTAGAGAGGTGGAAACTAGATACGACTAGACCTTGCTTCACCGCTGGCCGAATTTATTCATTATGTTGCAGGTGCTTTCTGATGCTGTGTCCGAAGTCATTAGGGCATGGTTTGGGGTAGACGGCAGGGGTCTAACCCTCAACCTTTCCTTGTGTGCCTGTGACATAAGTAACTGCCCCAATGTTGTGGCACTTGCCTGGCAGATTCGATTGGACAACAATACAGCACTTATTCTGCAGTACGTGGTAGTTCAGAACTTCCGCGAAACACCCCTGGGACAGTCACCAGGCTTTGATATTGTTGCATCTTCATTAACGGAGGCTGGTGCACTTATCATGATGCAAGATGCGATCCTCATGCTGCGTAAGTTGGAATATCCTGCAGGCTAGGATCGCAGTAGGCCATCTTTTAAACACGGCCTGATGACGCTGGGCCTTCATCATATATGGGCTGGTTCTTGTGCGTGGGCTGCTGCAGCATATGCTGCAGGCTGTATGCGTAAGGCAGTCAGGGTATGTATGGGATCCGGAGAGCAGGGGTCAGGTGACGACAAGATGAGCGGGTTATACCTGAGGGGGCGTGTAGCAGTTGATTGCCGCAAAGGCCTCTCGAGATGTTGACAGGGTGCTTCTTGCACCTTATATTGTGATAGTGTGTGCCGTACGTCTACGACTACTACAGGGCGTGCCTTATAGCTAGCTGTATCATATCATTGCTAGCTGGAGGGTGTTGTACGTACCCTAAGCATAATTTGCCCTATGTGCCCGTCTGCCCGAAATGTAGGCATTTGTGTACCTCGCAATATGCAGGGAGAAATTATGTCCTCCATTCCCAGGCCAGCCAACCTGCCGGGGACGCAGAATTCCACCTCTGTCTCTCAGGCTGGCTGTATTAACACAAACAACAGCACCGTGCCGCCAGTCTCTCGATGCTGGCCCGACCTGGGCATCTACTTAGATGTAGCAGTTCAAGGCTTTGATATAGATGCTTTTGGGCGGGCTACAGCGACCCGCTACACGCTATATATGCTGCGCGTACCCTACCTTTGTGAAAGGCAGATGACGGAAGACTGTGTCTCCCAGCTTGGCCCGCTGGGCTGCTATCTCTTCATGTAGGTGTGGCCTGTCTTAACAATTTCCGGGGGACAAAGCAAGTCGTACAGAAATGCATTTCACCTTCCGCAAGCAGCCGCCATCCCTATGCACGGGATGAAAGGGCCATCACATCACACGAGTGCTGGTGGTGGTATTGTTTTGCTGACAGCCGGGGCCTGACGGTTTTACCAGGCAGGCTGTCTTGGGCTGAGCGGGGCATATCACTTGTGGCACCTGTAGTGGCTCAGGTGGCCGTATACCTCCACATTCTTCAGCCACGTGACATCTGCATGATAGAACACGCTTGATGCATAGCTGCCGCTTGTTCCCTACCCTTGGATGCTGCACATGGATGCATGTGTGGAAGCTGGGGCTCTTTCACTAGTCGTTTCCCTCCTCTCACCGCCTCCCAACAGGTTCCCGCGCACACCCATGGCGGCTCCCTCAAAGTCAGTGCCTTCCCCGTCTCCAGTGCTCAGTGTCGCGCAACCTCCATCACCGGCCACAGTAGTCCCCAGTCCAGAGGACACGAGATCTGTAGATGTCACAACTGGTCAAGGCCTGGCAGACGCGCTCGCGAACCCTCTAAAAAGCTTTGCACGGCTAAAGTCCAATATTCAAGTTGTCGAGGCAGATTTTCCGAACTCCATTATAACAAGGTCTAACAACTTCACTATAAGTGGAACGCCTGGGCCACAAACGTCTTGGCCGGTTCTAGACCTTAATTTTGTAAAGCGCAAGGTGGGATGCCGGCTTGCCTGGCACATCGTCTGGCGCCGTGGCTGGGTTTCATGTTGTGCATCCACATTAACTTCTGCTTTTTAGGAAGCGATTGTCGGTGTACAGCATCGTTTGCAACTTAGGTTTAGAGAGGTGGAAACTAGATACGACTAGACCTTGCTTCACCGCTGGCCGAATTTATTCATTATGTTGCAGGTGCTTTCTGATGCTGTGTCCGAAGTCATTAGGGCATGGTTTGGGGTAGACGGCAGGGGTCTAACCCTCAACCTTTCCTTGTGTGCCTGTGACATAAGTAACTGCCCCAATGTTGTGGCACTTGCCTGGCAGATTCGATTGGACAACAATACAGCACTTATTCTGCAGTACGTGGTAGTTCAGAACTTCCGCGAAACACCCCTGGGACAGTCACCAGGCTTTGATATTGTTGCATCTTCATTAACGGAGGCTGGTGCACTTATCATGATGCAAGATGCGATCCTCATGCTGCGTAAGTTGGAATATCCTGCAGGCTAGGATCGCAGTAGGCCATCTTTTAAACACGGCCTGATGACGCTGGGCCTTCATCATATATGGGCTGGTTCTTGTGCGTGGGCTGCTGCAGCATATGCTGCAGGCTGTATGCGTAAGGCAGTCAGGGTATGTATGGGATCCGGAGAGCAGGGGTCAGGTGACGACAAGATGAGCGGGTTATACCTGAGGGGGCGTGTAGCAGTTGATTGCCGCAAAGGCCTCTCGAGATGTTGACAGGGTGCTTCTTGCACCTTATATTGTGATAGTGTGTGCCGTACGTCTACGACTACTACAGGGCGTGCCTTATAGCTAGCTGTATCATATCATTGCTAGCTGGAGGGTGTTGTACGTACCCTAAGCATAATTTGCCCTATGTGCCCGTCTGCCCGAAATGTAGGCATTTGTGTACCTCGCAATATGCAGGGAGAAATTATGTCCTCCATTCCCAGGCCAGCCAACCTGCCGGGGACGCAGAATTCCACCTCTGTCTCTCAGGCTGGCTGTATTAACACAAACAACAGCACCGTGCCGCCAGTCTCTCGATGCTGGCCCGACCTGGGCATCTACTTAGATGTAGCAGTTCAAGGCTTTGATATAGATGCTTTTGGGCGGGCTACAGCGACCCGCTACACGCTATATATGCTGCGCGTACCCTACCTTTGTGAAAGGCAGATGACGGAAGACTGTGTCTCCCAGCTTGGCCCGCTGGGCTGCTATCTCTTCATGTAGGTGTGGCCTGTCTTAACAATTTCCGGGGGACAAAGCAAGTCGTACAGAAATGCATTTCACCTTCCGCAAGCAGCCGCCATCCCTATGCACGGGATGAAAGGGCCATCACATCACACGAGTGCTGGTGGTGGTATTGTTTTGCTGACAGCCGGGGCCTGACGGTTTTACCAGGCAGGCTGTCTTGGGCTGAGCGGGGCATATCACTTGTGGCACCTGTAGTGGCTCAGGTGGCCGTATACCTCCACATTCTTCAGCCACGTGACATCTGCATGATAGAACACGCTTGATGCATAGCTGCCGCTTGTTCCCTACCCTTGGATGCTGCACATGGATGCATGTGTGGAAGCTGGGGCTCTTTCACTAGTCGTTTCCCTCCTCTCACCGCCTCCCAACAGGTTCCCGCGCACACCCATGGTGGCTCCCTCAAAGTCAGTGCCTTCCCCGTCTCCAGTGCTCAGTGTCGCGCAACCTCCATCACCGGCCACAGTAGTCCCCAGTCCAGAGGACACGAGATCTGTAGATGTCACAACTGGTCAAGGCCTGGCAGACGCGCTCGCGAACCCTCTAAAAAGCTTTGCACGGCTAAAGTCCAATATTCAAGTTGTCGAGGCAGATTTTCCGAACTCCATTATAACAAGGTCTAACAACTTCACTATAAGTGGAACGCCTGGGCCACAAACGTCTTGGCCGGTTCTAGACCTTAATTTTGTAAAGCGCAAGGTGGGATGCCGGCTTGCCTGGCACATCGTCTGGCGCCGTGGCTGGGTTTCATGTTGTGCATCCACATTAACTTCTGCTTTTTAGGAAGCGATTGTCGGTGTACAGCATCGTTTGCAACTTAGGTTTAGAGAGGTGGAAACTAGATACGACTAGACCTTGCTTCACCGCTGGCCGAATTTATTCATTATGTTGCAGGTGCTTTCTGATGCTGTGTCCGAAGTCATTAGGGCATGGTTTGGGGTAGACGGCAGGGGTCTAACCCTCAACCTTTCCTTGTGTGCCTGTGACATAAGTAACTGCCCCAATGTTGTGGCACTTGCCTGGCAGATTCGATTGGACAACAATACAGCACTTATTCTGCAGTACGTGGTAGTTCAGAACTTCCGCGAAACACCCCTGGGACAGTCACCAGGCTTTGATATTGTTGCATCTTCATTAACGGAGGCTGGTGCACTTATCATGATGCAAGATGCGATCCTCATGCTGCGTAAGTTGGAATATCCTGCAGGCTAGGATCGCAGTAGGCCATCTTTTAAACACGGCCTGATGACGCTGGGCCTTCATCATATATGGGCTGGTTCTTGTGCGTGGGCTGCTGCAGCATATGCTGCAGGCTGTATGCGTAAGGCAGTCAGGGTATGTATGGGATCCGGAGAGCAGGGGTCAGGTGACGACAAGATGAGCGGGTTATACCTGAGGGGGCGTGTAGCAGTTGATTGCCGCAAAGGCCTCTCGAGATGTTGACAGGGTGCTTCTTGCACCTTATATTGTGATAGTGTGTGCCGTACGTCTACGACTACTACAGGGCGTGCCTTATAGCTAGCTGTATCATATCATTGCTAGCTGGAGGGTGTTGTACGTACCCTAAGCATAATTTGCCCTATGTGCCCGTCTGCCCGAAATGTAGGCATTTGTGTACCTCGCAATATGCAGGGAGAAATTATGTCCTCCATTCCCAGGCCAGCCAACCTGCCGGGGACGCAGAATTCCACCTCTGTCTCTCAGGCTGGCTGTATTAACACAAACAACAGCACCGTGCCGCCAGTCTCTCGATGCTGGCCCGACCTGGGCATCTACTTAGATGTAGCAGTTCAAGGCTTTGATATAGATGCTTTTGGGCGGGCTACAGCGACCCGCTACACGCTATATATGCTGCGCGTACCCTACCTTTGTGAAAGGCAGATGACGGAAGACTGTGTCTCCCAGCTTGGCCCGCTGGGCTGCTATCTCTTCATGTAGGTGTGGCCTGTCTTAACAATTTCCGGGGGACAAAGCAAGTCGTACAGAAATGCATTTCACCTTCCGCAAGCAGCCGCCATCCCTATGCACGGGATGAAAGGGCCATCACATCACACGAGTGCTGGTGGTGGTATTGTTTTGCTGACAGCCGGGGCCTGACGGTTTTACCAGGCAGGCTGTCTTGGGCTGAGCGGGGCATATCACTTGTGGCACCTGTAGTGGCTCAGGTGGCCGTATACCTCCACATTCTTCAGCCACGTGACATCTGCATGATAGAACACGCTTGATGCATAGCTGCCGCTTGTTCCCTACCCTTGGATGCTGCACATGGATGCATGTGTGGAAGCTGGGGCTCTTTCACTAGTCGTTTCCCTCCTCTCACCGCCTCCCAACAGGTTCCCGCGCACACCCATGGCGGCTCCCTCAAAGTCAGTGCCTTCCCCGTCTCCAGTGCTCAGTGTCGCGCAACCTCCATCACCGGCCACAGTAGTCCCCAGTCCAGAGGACACGAGATCTGTAGATGTCACAACTGGTCAAGGCCTGGCAGACGCGCTCGCGAACCCTCTAAAAAGCTTTGCACGGCTAAAGTCCAATATTCAAGTTGTCGAGGCAGATTTTCCGAACTCCATTATAACAAGGTCTAACAACTTCACTATAAGTGGAACGCCTGGGCCACAAACGTCTTGGCCGGTTCTAGACCTTAATTTTGTAAAGCGCAAGGTGGGATGCCGGCTTGCCTGGCACATCGTCTGGCGCCGTGGCTGGGTTTCATGTTGTGCATCCACATTAACTTCTGCTTTTTAGGAAGCGATTGTCGGTGTACAGCATCGTTTGCAACTTAGGTTTAGAGAGGTGGAAACTAGATACGACTAGACCTTGCTTCACCGCTGGCCGAATTTATTCATTATGTTGCAGGTGCTTTCTGATGCTGTGTCCGAAGTCATTAGGGCATGGTTTGGGGTAGACGGCAGGGGTCTAACCCTCAACCTTTCCTTGTGTGCCTGTGACATAAGTAACTGCCCCAATGTTGTGGCACTTGCCTGGCAGATTCGATTGGACAACAATACAGCACTTATTCTGCAGTACGTGGTAGTTCAGAACTTCCGCGAAACACCCCTGGGACAGTCACCAGGCTTTGATATTGTTGCATCTTCATTAACGGAGGCTGGTGCACTTATCATGATGCAAGATGCGATCCTCATGCTGCGTAAGTTGGAATATCCTGCAGGCTAGGATCGCAGTAGGCCATCTTTTAAACACGGCCTGATGACGCTGGGCCTTCATCATATATGGGCTGGTTCTTGTGCGTGGGCTGCTGCAGCATATGCTGCAGGCTGTATGCGTAAGGCAGTCAGGGTATGTATGGGATCCGGAGAGCAGGGGTCAGGTGACGACAAGATGAGCGGGTTATACCTGAGGGGGCGTGTAGCAGTTGATTGCCGCAAAGGCCTCTCGAGATGTTGACAGGGTGCTTCTTGCACCTTATATTGTGATAGTGTGTGCCGTACGTCTACGACTACTACAGGGCGTGCCTTATAGCTAGCTGTATCATATCATTGCTAGCTGGAGGGTGTTGTACGTACCCTAAGCATAATTTGCCCTATGTGCCCGTCTGCCCGAAATGTAGGCATTTGTGTACCTCGCAATATGCAGGGAGAAATTATGTCCTCCATTCCCAGGCCAGCCAACCTGCCGGGGACGCAGAATTCCACCTCTGTCTCTCAGGCTGGCTGTATTAACACAAACAACAGCACCGTGCCGCCAGTCTCTCGATGCTGGCCCGACCTGGGCATCTACTTAGATGTAGCAGTTCAAGGCTTTGATATAGATGCTTTTGGGCGGGCTACAGCGACCCGCTACACGCTATATATGCTGCGCGTACCCTACCTTTGTGAAAGGCAGATGACGGAAGACTGTGTCTCCCAGCTTGGCCCGCTGGGCTGCTATCTCTTCATGTAGGTGTGGCCTGTCTTAACAATTTCCGGGGGACAAAGCAAGTCGTACAGAAATGCATTTCACCTTCCGCAAGCAGCCGCCATCCCTATGCACGGGATGAAAGGGCCATCACATCACACGAGTGCTGGTGGTGGTATTGTTTTGCTGACAGCCGGGGCCTGACGGTTTTACCAGGCAGGCTGTCTTGGGCTGAGCGGGGCATATCACTTGTGGCACCTGTAGTGGCTCAGGTGGCCGTATACCTCCACATTCTTCAGCCACGTGACATCTGCATGATAGAACACGCTTGATGCATAGCTGCCGCTTGTTCCCTACCCTTGGATGCTGCACATGGATGCATGTGTGGAAGCTGGGGCTCTTTCACTAGTCGTTTCCCTCCTCTCACCGCCTCCCAACAGGTTCCCGCGCACACCCATGGCGGCTCCCTCAAAGTCAGTGCCTTCCCCGTCTCCAGTGCTCAGTGTCGCGCAACCTCCATCACCGGCCACAGTAGTCCCCAGTCCAGAGGACACGAGATCTGTAGATGTCACAACTGGTCAAGGCCTGGCAGACGCGCTCGCGAACCCTCTAAAAAGCTTTGCACGGCTAAAGTCCAATATTCAAGTTGTCGAGGCAGATTTTCCGAACTCCATTATAACAAGGTCTAACAACTTCACTATAAGTGGAACGCCTGGGCCACAAACGTCTTGGCCGGTTCTAGACCTTAATTTTGTAAA
The DNA here is from genome assembly GCA_019650235.1 of Volvox reticuliferus. Classification (NCBI taxonomy): domain Eukaryota; kingdom Viridiplantae; phylum Chlorophyta; class Chlorophyceae; order Chlamydomonadales; family Volvocaceae; genus Volvox; species Volvox reticuliferus. The sequence continues at coordinate 4,261,887 of BNCP01000002.1, forward strand.
GCGCAAGGTGGGATGCCGGCTTGCCTGGCACATCGTCTGGCGCCGTGGCTGGGTTTCATGTTGTGCATCCACATTAACTTCTGCTTTTTAGGAAGCGATTGTCGGTGTACAGCATCGTTTGCAACTTAGGTTTAGAGAGGTGGAAACTAGATACGACTAGACCTTGCTTCACCGCTGGCCGAATTTATTCATTATGTTGCAGGTGCTTTCTGATGCTGTGTCCGAAGTCATTAGGGCATGGTTTGGGGTAGACGGCAGGGGTCTAACCCTCAACCTTTCCTTGTGTGCCTGTGACATAAGTAACTGCCCCAATGTTGTGGCACTTGCCTGGCAGATTCGATTGGACAACAATACAGCACTTATTCTGCAGTACGTGGTAGTTCAGAACTTCCGCGAAACACCCCTGGGACAGTCACCAGGCTTTGATATTGTTGCATCTTCATTAACGGAGGCTGGTGCACTTATCATGATGCAAGATGCGATCCTCATGCTGCGTAAGTTGGAATATCCTGCAGGCTAGGATCGCAGTAGGCCATCTTTTAAACACGGCCTGATGACGCTGGGCCTTCATCATATATGGGCTGGTTCTTGTGCGTGGGCTGCTGCAGCATATGCTGCAGGCTGTATGCGTAAGGCAGTCAGGGTATGTATGGGATCCGGAGAGCAGGGGTCAGGTGACGACAAGATGAGCGGGTTATACCTGAGGGGGCGTGTAGCAGTTGATTGCCGCAAAGGCCTCTCGAGATGTTGACAGGGTGCTTCTTGCACCTTATATTGTGATAGTGTGTGCCGTACGTCTACGACTACTACAGGGCGTGCCTTATAGCTAGCTGTATCATATCATTGCTAGCTGGAGGGTGTTGTACGTACCCTAAGCATAATTTGCCCTATGTGCCCGTCTGCCCGAAATGTAGGCATTTGTGTACCTCGCAATATGCAGGGAGAAATTATGTCCTCCATTCCCAGGCCAGCCAACCTGCCGGGGACGCAGAATTCCACCTCTGTCTCTCAGGCTGGCTGTATTAACACAAACAACAGCACCGTGCCACCAGTCTCTCGATGCTGGCCCGACCTGGGCATCTACTTAGATGTAGCAGTTCAAGGCTTTGATATAGATGCTTTTGGGCGGGCTACAGCGACCCGCTACACGCTATATATGCTGCGCGTACCCTACCTTTGTGAAAGGCAGATGACGGAAGACTGTGTCTCCCAGCTTGGCCCGCTGGGCTGCTATCTCTTCATGTAGGTGTGGCCTGTCTTAACAATTTCCGGGGGACAAAGCAAGTCGTACAGAAATGCATTTCACCTTCCGCAAGCAGCCGCCATCCCTATGCACGGGATGAAAGGGCCATCACATCACACGAGTGCTGGTGGTGGTATTGTTTTGCTGACAGCCGGGGCCTGACGGTTTTACCAGGCAGGCTGTCTTGGGCTGAGCGGGGCATATCACTTGTGGCACCTGTAGTGGCTCAGGTGGCCGTATACCTCCACATTCTTCAGCCACGTGACATCTGCATGATAGAACACGCTTGATGCATAGCTGCCGCTTGTTCCCTACCCTTGGATGCTGCACATGGATGCATGTGTGGAAGCTGGGGCTCTTTCACTAGTCGTTTCCCTCCTCTCACCGCCTCCCAACAGGTTCCCGCGCACACCCATGGCGGCTCCCTCAAAGTCAGTGCCTTCCCCGTCTCCAGTGCTCAGTGTCGCGCAACCTCCATCACCGGCCACAGTAGTCCCCAGTCCAGAGGACACGAGATCTGTAGATGTCACAACTGGTCAAGGCCTGGCAGACGCGCTCGCGAACCCTCTAAAAAGCTTTGCACGGCTAAAGTCCAATATTCAAGTTGTCGAGGCAGATTTTCCGAACTCCATTATAACAAGGTCTAACAACTTCACTATAAGTGGAACGCCTGGGCCACAAACGTCTTGGCCGGTTCTAGACCTTAATTTTGTAAAGCGCAAGGTGGGATGCCGGCTTGCCTGGCACATCGTCTGGCGCCGTGGCTGGGTTTCATGTTGTGCATCCACATTAACTTCTGCTTTTTAGGAAGCGATTGTCGGTGTACAGCATCGTTTGCAACTTAGGTTTAGAGAGGTGGAAACTAGATACGACTAGACCTTGCTTCACCGCTGGCCGAATTTATTCATTATGTTGCAGGTGCTTTCTGATGCTGTGTCCGAAGTCATTAGGGCATGGTTTGGGGTAGACGGCAGGGGTCTAACCCTCAACCTTTCCTTGTGTGCCTGTGACATAAGTAACTGCCCCAATGTTGTGGCACTTGCCTGGCAGATTCGATTGGACAACAATACAGCACTTATTCTGCAGTACGTGGTAGTTCAGAACTTCCGCGAAACACCCCTGGGACAGTCACCAGGCTTTGATATTGTTGCATCTTCATTAACGGAGGCTGGTGCACTTATCATGATGCAAGATGCGATCCTCATGCTGCGTAAGTTGGAATATCCTGCAGGCTAGGATCGCAGTAGGCCATCTTTTAAACACGGCCTGATGACGCTGGGCCTTCATCATATATGGGCTGGTTCTTGTGCGTGGGCTGCTGCAGCATATGCTGCAGGCTGTATGCGTAAGGCAGTCAGGGTATGTATGGGATCCGGAGAGCAGGGGTCAGGTGACGACAAGATGAGCGGGTTATACCTGAGGGGGCGTGTAGCAGTTGATTGCCGCAAAGGCCTCTCGAGATGTTGACAGGGTGCTTCTTGCACCTTATATTGTGATAGTGTGTGCCGTACGTCTACGACTACTACAGGGCGTGCCTTATAGCTAGCTGTATCATATCATTGCTAGCTGGAGGGTGTTGTACGTACCCTAAGCATAATTTGCCCTATGTGCCCGTCTGCCCGAAATGTAGGCATTTGTGTACCTCGCAATATGCAGGGAGAAATTATGTCCTCCATTCCCAGGCCAGCCAACCTGCCGGGGACGCAGAATTCCACCTCTGTCTCTCAGGCTGGCTGTATTAACACAAACAACAGCACCGTGCCACCAGTCTCTCGATGCTGGCCCGACCTGGGCATCTACTTAGATGTAGCAGTTCAAGGCTTTGATATAGATGCTTTTGGGCGGGCTACAGCGACCCGCTACACGCTATATATGCTGCGCGTACCCTACCTTTGTGAAAGGCAGATGACGGAAGACTGTGTCTCCCAGCTTGGCCCGCTGGGCTGCTATCTCTTCATGTAGGTGTGGCCTGTCTTAACAATTTCCGGGGGACAAAGCAAGTCGTACAGAAATGCATTTCACCTTCCGCAAGCAGCCGCCATCCCTATGCACGGGATGAAAGGGCCATCACATCACACGAGTGCTGGTGGTGGTATTGTTTTGCTGACAGCCGGGGCCTGACGGTTTTACCAGGCAGGCTGTCTTGGGCTGAGCGGGGCATATCACTTGTGGCACCTGTAGTGGCTCAGGTGGCCGTATACCTCCACATTCTTCAGCCACGTGACATCTGCATGATAGAACACGCTTGATGCATAGCTGCCGCTTGTTCCCTACCCTTGGATGCTGCACATGGATGCATGTGTGGAAGCTGGGGCTCTTTCACTAGTCGTTTCCCTCCTCTCACCGCCTCCCAACAGGTTCCCGCGCACACCCATGGCGGCTCCCTCAAAGTCAGTGCCTTCCCCGTCTCCAGTGCTCAGTGTCGCGCAACCTCCATCACCGGCCACAGTAGTCCCCAGTCCAGAGGACACGAGATCTGTAGATGTCACAACTGGTCAAGGCCTGGCAGACGCGCTCGCGAACCCTCTAAAAAGCTTTGCACGGCTAAAGTCCAATATTCAAGTTGTCGAGGCAGATTTTCCGAACTCCATTATAACAAGGTCTAACAACTTCACTATAAGTGGAACGCCTGGGCCACAAACGTCTTGGCCGGTTCTAGACCTTAATTTTGTAAAGCGCAAGGTGGGATGCCGGCTTGCCTGGCACATCGTCTGGCGCCGTGGCTGGGTTTCATGTTGTGCATCCACATTAACTTCTGCTTTTTAGGAAGCGATTGTCGGTGTACAGCATCGTTTGCAACTTAGGTTTAGAGAGGTGGAAACTAGATACGACTAGACCTTGCTTCACCGCTGGCCGAATTTATTCATTATGTTGCAGGTGCTTTCTGATGCTGTGTCCGAAGTCATTAGGGCATGGTTTGGGGTAGACGGCAGGGGTCTAACCCTCAACCTTTCCTTGTGTGCCTGTGACATAAGTAACTGCCCCAATGTTGTGGCACTTGCCTGGCAGATTCGATTGGACAACAATACAGCACTTATTCTGCAGTACGTGGTAGTTCAGAACTTCCGCGAAACACCCCTGGGACAGTCACCAGGCTTTGATATTGTTGCATCTTCATTAACGGAGGCTGGTGCACTTATCATGATGCAAGATGCGATCCTCATGCTGCGTAAGTTGGAATATCCTGCAGGCTAGGATCGCAGTAGGCCATCTTTTAAACACGGCCTGATGACGCTGGGCCTTCATCATATATGGGCTGGTTCTTGTGCGTGGGCTGCTGCAGCATATGCTGCAGGCTGTATGCGTAAGGCAGTCAGGGTATGTATGGGATCCGGAGAGCAGGGGTCAGGTGACGACAAGATGAGCGGGTTATACCTGAGGGGGCGTGTAGCAGTTGATTGCCGCAAAGGCCTCTCGAGATGTTGACAGGGTGCTTCTTGCACCTTATATTGTGATAGTGTGTGCCGTACGTCTACGACTACTACAGGGCGTGCCTTATAGCTAGCTGTATCATATCATTGCTAGCTGGAGGGTGTTGTACGTACCCTAAGCATAATTTGCCCTATGTGCCCGTCTGCCCGAAATGTAGGCATTTGTGTACCTCGCAATATGCAGGGAGAAATTATGTCCTCCATTCCCAGGCCAGCCAACCTGCCGGGGACGCAGAATTCCACCTCTGTCTCTCAGGCTGGCTGTATTAACACAAACAACAGCACCGTGCCGCCAGTCTCTCGATGCTGGCCCGACCTGGGCATCTACTTAGATGTAGCAGTTCAAGGCTTTGATATAGATGCTTTTGGGCGGGCTACAGCGACCCGCTACACGCTATATATGCTGCGCGTACCCTACCTTTGTGAAAGGCAGATGACGGAAGACTGTGTCTCCCAGCTTGGCCCGCTGGGCTGCTATCTCTTCATGTAGGTGTGGCCTGTCTTAACAATTTCCGGGGGACAAAGCAAGTCCTACAGAAATGCATTTCACCTTCCGCAAGCATCCCTATGCACGGGATGAAAGGGCCATCACATCACACGAGTGCTGGTGGTGGTATTGTTTTGCTGACAGCCGGGGCCTGACGGTTTTACCAGGCAGGCTGTCTTGGGCTGAGCGGGGCATATCACTTGTGGCACCTGTAGTGGCTCAGGTGGCCGTATACCTCCACATTCTTCAGCCACGTGACATCTGCATGATAGAACACGCTTGATGCATAGCTGCCGCTTGTTCCCTACCCTTGGATGCTGCACATGGATGCATGTGTGGAAGCTGGGGCTCTTTCACTAGTCGTTTCCCTCCTCTCACCAACAGGTTCCCGCGCACACCCATGGCGGCTCCCTCAAAGTCAGTGCCTTCCCCGTCTCCAGTGCTCAGTGTCGCGCAACCTCCATCACCGGCCACAGTAGTCCCCAGTCCAGAGGACACGAGATCTGTAGATGTCACAACTGGTCAAGGCCTGGCAGACGCGCTCGCGAACCCTCTAAAAAGCTTTGCACGGCTAAAGTCCAATATTCAAGTTGTCGAGGCAGATTTTCCGAACTCCATTATAACAAGGTCTAACAACTTCACTATAAGTGGAACGCCTGGGCCACAAACGTCTTGGCCGGTTCTAGACCTTAATTTTGTAAAGCGCAAGGTGGGATGCCGGCTTGCCTGGCACATCGTCTGGCGCCGTGGCTGGGTTTCATGTTGTGCATCCACATTAACTTCTGCTTTTTAGGAAGCGATTGTCGGTGTACAGCATCGTTTGCAACTTAGGTTTAGAGAGGTGGAAACTAGATACGACTAGACCTTGCTTCACCGCTGGCCGAATTTATTCATTATGTTGCAGGTGCTTTCTGATGCTGTGTCCGAAGTCATTAGGGCATGGTTTGGGGTAGACGGCAGGGGTCTAACCCTCAACCTTTCCTTGTGTGCCTGTGACATAAGTAACTGCCCCAATGTTGTGGCACTTGCCTGGCAGATTCGATTGGACAACAATACAGCACTTATTCTGCAGTACGTGGTAGTTCAGAACTTCCGCGAAACACCCCTGGGACAGTCACCAGGCTTTGATATTGTTGCATCTTCATTAACGGAGGCTGGTGCACTTATTATGATGCAAGATGCGATCCTCATGCTGCGTAAGTTGGAATATCCTGCAGGCTAGGATCGCAGTAGGCCATCTTTTAAACACGGCCTGATGACGCTGGGCCTTCATCATATATGGGCTGGTTCTTGTGCGTGGGCTGCTGCAGCATATGCTGCAGGCTGTATGCGTAAGGCAGTCAGGGTATGTATGGGATCCGGAGAGCAGGGGTCAGGTGACGACAAGATGAGCGGGTTATACCTGAGGGGGCGTGTAGCAGTTGATTGCCGCAAAGGCCTCTCGAGATGTTGACAGGGTGCTTCTTGCACCTTATATTGTGATAGTGTGTGCCGTACGTCTACGACTACTACAGGGCGTGCCTTATAGCTAGCTGTATCATATCATTGCTAGCTGGAGGGTGTTGTACGTACCCTAAGCATAATTTGCCCTATGTGCCCGTCTGCCCGAAATGTAGGCATTTGTGTACCTCGCAATATGCAGGGAGAAATTATGTCCTCCATTCCCAGGCCAGCCAACCTGCCGGGGACGCAGAATTCCACCTCTGTCTCTCAGGCTGGCTGTATTAACACAAACAACAGCACCGTGCCGCCAGTCTCTCGATGCTGGCCCGACCTGGGCATCTACTTAGATGTAGCAGTTCAAGGCTTTGATATAGATGCTTTTGGGCGGGCTACAGCGACCCGCTACACGCTATATATGCTGCGCGTACCCTACCTTTGTGAAAGGCAGATGACGGAAGACTGTGTCTCCCAGCTTGGCCCGCTGGGCTGCTATCTCTTCATGTAGGTGTGGCCTGTCTTAACAATTTCCGGGGGACAAAGCAAGTCGTACAGAAATGCATTTCACCTTCCGCAAGCAGCCGCCATCCCTATGCACGGGATGAAAGGGCCATCACATCACACGAGTGCTGGTGGTGGTATTGTTTTGCTGACAGCCGGGGCCTGACGGTTTTACCAGGCAGGCTGTCTTGGGCTGAGCGGGGCATATCACTTGTGGCACCTGTAGTGGCTCAGGTGGCCGTATACCTCCACATTCTTCAGCCACGTGACATCTGCATGATAGAACACGCTTGATGCATAGCTGCCGCTTGTTCCCTACCCTTGGATGCTGCACATGGATGCATGTGTGGAAGCTGGGGCTGTATGTGTCTTAGTCTTTCACTAGTCGTTTCCCTCCTCTCACCGCCTCCCAACAGGTTCCCGCGCACACCCATGGCAGCTCCCTCGGGGTCACTGCGTTCCCCATCCGTGCACACCCCGATGATGCTGTAAACCAAGCTGACCTAACACTAGGTCACACTGAGCCCCGTGAGTAGCAAGAGGAGCAAGACGAGACGGGTCCTGATTATTGTTGAGCTAAAAGCTGCAATTAACAAGCAAGACCACATGGAGAAAAGGGACGGAGACCACAGCACAATTGGGAAAGTGCAGCGCTGGGGCACGCTCATAAGACATGACATTTCTGTTGTACCACGCTTCACTTTGCCGAAGCTCTGCTAGGGTTGCACCCACCATCGCTATAGCGCGCACCCCATCATCGCACGACACTGATGACGTCACCTGTCGTATGTGGGCGCGCGGAGCGGTATGACACTGATGACGTCACCTGTCGTACGTGGGCGCGCGGAGCAGTACGACACTGATGACGTCACCTGTCGTACGTGGGCGCGTGGAGCGGTACAACACTGATGACGTCATCCCCTGTCGTACGTGGACGCTTGGAGCAGTACGGCAGCGGGTGCGACGCGACCGCACGCACGCCACGCAGCACGCCGCATCGCACTAGCAGGGCATCAGCTAAGGGCACAAGCAACCCGCGAACAGCATAACGCCTAATGCATTATGCACAACGCTGCAAGCATACGTTGCATGATCGGTATCGCGATAAGTGCGCATGGTCCGACGACTTGGTCGCGGACGACCTAGAATGCATAATGCATCGCACATCAACGCGCACTAATGATAACACGTGCACCATGCATACACGCACGCTCGAGCACGACAATGCGAGCATATCTTGAGGTCGCCAGGCAATGGCGACCTCAATGCGACCAATGCGACCAATGCGACCAATGCGGTGCGTCGAATGCAACACTACGCGCGATGGCGTAGTCGGCACCTTTACGCAAGTAAAGAACATTGCACTATTGCTATGACGGCTTATATAGCAATATCCGCACACGGGATCACGGTAGTACACTTACTCCTTACAGATCTCTTGTACCGTGAGCTGTCGCTGCAAGTATATCTGCTATACTCATTGACGGCCTAAGTATGATTTTACACGCAATCATAATGATTGGCGTTGAGATAAGCTAACCGTGCTTTGGTTGAGCTTACGCCTTATATATTGCTTTTGGTCATATTTCTTGGATAAGCCCGAGCACCGATTTGCATCGGTTAGATGATGATTGCCTCGGCTAGGCACTGATAGCCTATCACGTCATCTACGCCTGTCTTGGAATATACGTTGTAACTCCTTGCATCAAAGACTTCCGCTGCCTCGATTGGTACGTTCTGATATAATCGAGCATGATGCACTAAGCCTGGTTCTCCGCAGAATCAATGGGCAATTAGGAGGGATACAACACATCGAAGACTTCCGCTGCCTCGATTGGTACGTTCTGATATAATCGAGCATGATGCACTAAGCCTGGTTCTCCGCAGAATCAATGGGCGATTAGAAAGAGGGATACAACAATTTCCCCTCCCCTCTGTTGTATCACTCCTCATAATCGCCCATTGATTCTGCGGAGAACCAGGCTCAGTGCATCATGCTCGATTATATCAGAACGTACCAATCGAGGCAGCGGAAGTCTTCGATGCGAGGAGTTACAACGTATAATCCAAGACAGGCGAAGATGACGTGATAGGCTATCAGTGCCTAGCCGAGGCAATCATCATCTAACCGATGCGAATCGGTGCTCGGGCTTATCCAAGAAATACGACCATAAGCGATATAAAAGGCGTAAGCTCAACCAAAGCGCGGTTAGCTTATATAAATGTCAATCGCAATGTTCGCGTGGTGATTCTCCCATATATTCACACTTAGGCCGTCAATGCGCATAGCAGATATACTCGCAGCGACGGCTCGCGGTACAAGAGATCTGTAAGTAGTAAGTGTACTACCGTGATCCCGCGTGCGGATATTGCTATATAAGCCGTCATAGCAATAATGCAATGTTCTTTACTCGCGTAAAGGTGCCGACTACGCCATCGCGCGTAGTGTTGCATTCGACGCGCCGCATCGCTCGAGCCATTGCCTCGCGACCTCAAGGTACGCTCGCGTTATTATGCTCGTGCGCGCGCGTATGCACGTGTTATCATTAGTGCGCGTTGATATGCGATGCCTCATGCATTCTAGATCGTCCGCGACCAAGTCGCCGGACCATGCGCACTTATCGCGACGCCGATCACGCAATGCATGCTTGCAGCGTTGTGCACAGTGCCTTAGGCGTTATGCTGTCCGTGGGTTGCTTGTGCCCTTAGCCAATGCGCCTAACGTGTGCGGTGCGACGTGCTGCGTGACATGCGTGCGATCGCGTCGCGTCCGCTGCCGTACTACTCCACGCGTATCCACGTACGGCAGCTGACGTCATCGTTGCCGTATCGCTCCACCGCGTCCACATACGACAGTGACGTCATCGGTGCCGTATCGCTCCACCGCGTCCACATACGACAGTGACGTCATCGGTGCCGTACCGTCGTACCGTGCCGTACCGTCGCACCGTGCCGTACCGTCATACCGTGCCGTACCGTCGTACCGTGCCGTACCGTCGTACCGTGCCGTACCGTCGTACCGTGCCGTACCGTACGATAGTGCCGTATCGCTCCACCGTGTCCACGTACGACAGGGGTGACGTCATCAGTGCCGTATCGCTCCACAGTGTCCACATACGGCAGGGGTGACGTCATCAGTGCCGTATCGCTCCACAGTGTCCACGTACGACAGCTGACATGGTGTCGTGCGCGACAGAGTGATGGTGGGTGCAACTCTAGCAGAGCTTAGGCAAAGTGACGCGTGGTACAACAACTATTCCCCCCCCCATAGGCAGCGTCCTCGCTGCCGCTCAGGCGACAAGAGCTACTGAGATTGCGTGGCACGCAACCTAGCCTCCTCGAGGATGGGCGCCATTTCCGGGGAGAAATTGCGCGCAGGTTCCCACGAGTTGTGCTCACTCGAGTAGTCCGTCCACTTGACCAGGTACTCGTGCACGGTGCGCTTTCGCCGGTGTCTACCTACACGCCGAGTGCGGTAGTCCAAGATGCGCTCCACGTCGTATACCTTCTGCTTGCCTGCGGCCCAAGTCTCAGGACCCGGTTCGACTGCTGCAGGGGTATCAGTGGTGGCAGGCGCGGGCTCCGTGCCACGATACGGACGAACAAGTGACACATGGAACGTAGGGTGGATGTTCATGTCAGAGGGCAACGCGAGCTCGACAGCCGCGTTCCCGACCATGCGCACAACGGGGTACGGACCAATCCAGCGGGGCAAAAGCTTACGGGACCCCTCGGCAAAGGAACGCAGGTTCTTAGTGCTCAGCAGAACCATCTGTCCTTCCGAAAAGACCACGTCCCGCTTGGACTTGTTGTAGTACTCCGTTGCTCGTTGCTGCGCCGCGTCCAAACACGACTTCGCGTCTGTGATTCGGGATAAGAACGTCTTGGCAAAGGTCTTAGCCGCAGGGACATACACCTCCAGCTCACGCCACACAGGTAGCGCCGGGTGAAACCCATACGTCAGAAAGAACGGGCTCTGACCTGTCGACCGATTAACAGCGTTGTTAATCGCGAACTCTGCCGCAGTCAGGTAAGTATCCCAAACGAGAGGCGTGCGACCAGCAAAGTTGCGCAACATATCCCCCAGGGTGCGGTTCGTGCGTTCGGTTTGGCCGTCAGACTGCGGGTGGTACGCCGTGCTCAGGTTAACCCGCATGCCCACGAGCTTGCAGAGCGCCTCCCAAAACTTAGATGTGAACTGACCGCCACGGTCCGAGATCACGTTCTTAGGGACGCCATGCAACCGAACCACGTTATCGAAAAACAGGCGTGCAGTCTGTTCAGCAGTGCAGGTCGACGTGGTAGGTGCAAGGTGAACCATCTTAGTCAAACGGTCGACCATGACAAGCACCGAGTCATACCCTCCCTCAGTTTTGGGCAGCGCGACTACGAAGTCCATGGAAACACTTTCCCAAGGCGCGTCAGGAACAGGCAATGGTTGCAGCAACCCCTGGCCCCTACCGGACAAAGCCTTGTTGCGCTGGCACAAACTGCATGTCTGCACGAAGTTCTCGGCATCTCTCGCCAGACGAGACCACCAGAACGAGCGTCGCACCAGCTCGACCAGCCGCGTGCTACCTGGGTGTCCTGCCAACGGATCCTCATGGAAACGGGAAAGGATATCGCGACGAAGGGAATCGTCGTTAGGCACGACGATCTGAGTCGTTGATCCTTCCGTCCGTAGCCAAAGACCATTCTGCTTGCGTAGGTGCTCAACGTTGCCAGGCGAAGCAAACCAGGAGTCGCCCGCATAGGCAGCCTTCAGGCGAGCCGCAAGGTCTGAGGACAGAGGCACGTCCGGGGTCGGCGGACGTTGGACAGGCGCCGCCAGAATCGCAGCGTGTAGCGACGGATGTTGACTGAGAGCGTCGGCGATGTTAATCCGGCCGGCAACGTGCTCCCAGATGCAGTCAAACCGCGCGAGGTACTCCATCCACCTCGCTTGTCGTCGGTTCAACGTGGGGACGCTTTGCAAAAACGTCAGGGGCTTGTGGTCAGTCTTAAGGGTGAACGGTCGTCCCTCTAGGTAACAACGCCACTCCTTAAGCGCATGCAAGACCGCTAGAAGCTCCTGCTCCCCTGTAGTGTAACGGGTTTCTGCGCCCGTAAACTTCTTACTCGTGAAGGCGATCGGTCGCCCTTCCTGCATGCAACAGTACAGCGCCGCTCCCATACAACGAAGCATCCGAAAACACTTCGACACGAAACGGCAACGAGTAGTCGGGGAACGCAAGGGTAACGTCGTCGGCAACGACACGCTTTAGCTCCTCGAACGCCAGCTGACACTCGGGCGTCCATGCACTAGGCGAGTCGAAAGCTCCCTTACGCGTCAAATCAGTGAGCGGGGCCGAAAGGACAGAGTACTGCTTGATGAACTTACGGAAATAATTGGTCAAGCCGAGGAAGCTACGAAGCTCCTGAAGGTTCCGAGGCGCTGGCCAATCACGAACCACGGCTACCTTCCGCGGGTCCATCTTGACGCCGGTGGCCGACACAATGTGGCCCAAGTACTCCACCTGGGGCTGCGCCCAAAAGCACTTGGCGCGCTTCGCAAACAATTGCTCCCGCCTCAACACCTCAAGCACAAGCTTAAGATGCTCCAGATGCTCCTCGCGCGTCTTGGAGTAGACCAGAATGTCGTCCAAGTAGCACACGACGAACCTGTCGATATACGGTCTAAACATGCGATCCATGACCGCCTGAAACGTCGCAGGGGCATTAGTCAACCCGAACGACAAGACCGTGTACTCGAAGTGACCAAAGGGCGTCCGAAAAGCGGTTTTCGGCACATCAGACGCAGCGATGCGAATCTGATTGTATCCCTGTTGCAAGTCGATCGAGCTGAAATAGGCCGAGCCCTTGAGCTTATCGAGCAGGTCGTCCACGCGCGGCAATGGGTAACGGTTTTTGACCGTCGTCGCATTCAACCCCCTGTAATCGATGCACATGCGCAAGCTCCCATCCTTCTTACCGACAAACAGAATCGGCGCAGAATACGGAGATGTGCTGGGGCGAATCATACCCTTTGCGAGCAGATCGGTTACCTGGCGCTTTACCTCGTCCAACTCCAGAGGACTTAACCTGTACATAGGCCTCGAAACAGGCTGAGCGCCGGGTACGAGTGGGATGGTATGGTCCACGGGACGCAAAGGAGGAAGCCCAGGCACGTCACGAAAAACGTCTGCGTACCCTGTGAGCAAGGCTTCAACCTCAGGATCCAAAGAAGACTGAGCGGTCGTCGCATTCAAATGCAACCTAGGCCTCACAAGCAGTCCGTGGGCACCCTTCCGGATCATCCGGATGGCCTCTTTACGCCCGACTGGCTTGGGTTCAGCACGCTGCCCCATGGCTTTCACAGCGTAGTTAACCACAGGCTCCGCCTCAGACTTACCCCCCTCTGGCTCAACACTTGCAAACGGCACGAAGGGTACTTTGCACGACAGAGTTCCCTTACAAAGGCAAAGGGTTCCAGACTCTAGGTCAATGCCGGCCCCATACTGCCGTAATGTTGAGGACCCCAGTATATATGTCGCAGCATCAGTCAGCTCACGCAACACATAAGGTTGGGTCGTAATACGCAGAGGACCTATACACAGGCGAAGGGTGACCCTGCCCAATATGGGTTGCTTACCCCCATCCGCGAGGGTAACCTGCGACCATTCCGACGACTGTGGGCACAGACCCAATGCATTCACCTCTGCCGATGAGATGAAGTCGTCACTGGCGCCGGTATCGACGAGCGCCTTCAGGGTGCGACCAGCAAGATCGACCTGAATCAAAGGAACCCGATTGTCTGCCGGTACCGACTCTGCGGACGAAAGCAAGACGCTCAGGGCGGGTTCGAAACGTTCGGCAGAACCCTCAGAATGAGGTGCAGGAGCATCGTACCAAACGTCAACGGCGTAGGCCTGGACCGACAACGGAACAGGTGCACCTGCTAAATCAACACCGTTATACAAAACGGTGACCGTCGTACCGTGCCGTACCGTACGATAGTGCCGTATCGCTCCACCGTGTCCACGTACGACAGGGGTGACGTCATCAGTGCCGTATCGCTCCACAGTGTCCACATACGGCAGGGGTGACGTCATCAGTGCCGTATCGCTCCACAGTGTCCACGTACGACAGCTGACATGGTGTCGTGCGCGACAGAGTGATGGTGGGTGCAACTCTAGCAGAGCTTAGGCAAAGTGACGCGTGGTACAACAACTATTCCCCCCCCCCATAGGCAGCGTCCTCGCTGCCGCTCAGGCGACAAGAGCTACTGAGATTGCGTGGCACGCAACCTAGCCTCCTCGAGGATGGGCGCCATTTCCGGGGAGAAATTGCGCGCAGGTTCCCACGAGTTGTGCTCACTCGAGTAGTCCGTCCACTTGACCAGGTACTCGTGCACGGTGCGCTTTCGCCGGTGTCTACCTACACGCCGAGTGCGGTAGTCCAAGATGCGCTCCACGTCGTATACCTTCTGCTTGCCTGCGGCCCAAGTCTCAGGACCCGGTTCGACTGCTGCAGGGGTATCAGTGGTGGCAGGCGCGGGCTCCGTGCCACGATACGGACGAACAAGTGACACATGGAACGTAGGGTGGATGTTCATGTCAGAGGGCAACGCGAGCTCGACAGCCGCGTTCCCGACCATGCGCACAACGGGGTACGGACCAATCCAGCGGGGCAAAAGCTTACGGGACCCCTCGGCAAAGGAACGCAGGTTCTTAGTGCTCAGCAGAACCATCTGTCCTTCCGAAAAGACCACGTCCCGCTTGGACTTGTTGTAGTACTCCGTTGCTCGTTGCTGCGCCGCGTCCAAACACGACTTCGCGTCTGTGATTCGGGATAAGAACGTCTTGGCAAAGGTCTTAGCCGCAGGGACATACACCTCCAGCTCACGCCACACAGGTAGCGCCGGGTGAAACCCATACGTCAGAAAGAACGGGCTCTGACCTGTCGACCGATTAACAGCGTTGTTAATCGCGAACTCTGCCGCAGTCAGGTAAGTATCCCAAACGAGAGGCGTGCGACCAGCAAAGTTGCGCAACATATCCCCCAGGGTGCGGTTCGTGCGTTCGGTTTGGCCGTCAGACTGCGGGTGGTACGCCGTGCTCAGGTTAACCCGCATGCCCACGAGCTTGCAGAGCGCCTCCCAAAACTTAGATGTGAACTGACCGCCACGGTCCGAGATCACGTTCTTAGGGACGCCATGCAACCGAACCACGTTATCGAAAAACAGGCGTGCAGTCTGTTCAGCAGTGCAGGTCGACGTGGTAGGTGCAAGGTGAACCATCTTAGTCAAACGGTCGACCATGACAAGCACCGAGTCATACCCTCCCTCAGTTTTGGGCAGCGCGACTACGAAGTCCATGGAAACACTTTCCCAAGGCGCGTCAGGAACAGGCAATGGTTGCAGCAACCCCTGGCCCCTACCGGACAAAGCCTTGTTGCGCTGGCACAAACTGCATGTCTGCACGAAGTTCTCGGCATCTCTCGCCAGACGAGACCACCAGAACGAGCGTCGCACCAGCTCGACCAGCCGCGTGCTACCTGGGTGTCCTGCCAACGGATCCTCATGGAAACGGGAAAGGATATCGCGACGAAGGGAATCGTCGTTAGGCACGACGATCTGAGTCGTTGATCCTTCCGTCCGTAGCCAAAGACCATTCTGCTTGCGTAGGTGCTCAACGTTGCCAGGCGAAGCAAACCAGGAGTCGCCCGCATAGGCAGCCTTCAGGCGAGCCGCAAGGTCTGAGGACAGAGGCACGTCCGGGGTCGGCGGACGTTGGACAGGCGCCGCCAGAATCGCAGCGTGTAGCGACGGATGTCGACTGAGAGCGTCGGCGATGTTAATCCGGCCGGCAACGTGCTCCCAGATGCAGTCAAACCGCGCGAGGTACTCCATCCACCTCGCTTGTCGTCGGTTCAACGTGGGGACGCTTTGCAAAAACGTCAGGGGCTTGTGGTCAGTCTTAAGGGTGAACGGTCGTCCCTCTAGGTAACAACGCCACTCCTTAAGTGCATGCAAGACCGCTAGAAGCTCCTGCTCCCCTGTAGTGTAACGGGTTTCTGCGCCCGTAAACTTCTTACTCGTGAAGGCGATCGGTCGCCCTTCCTGCATGCAACAGTACAGCGCCGCTCCCATACAACGAAGCATCCGAAAACACTTCGACACGAAACGGCAACGAGTAGTCGGGGAACGCAAGGGTAACGTCGTCGGCAACGACACGCTTTAGCTCCTCGAACGCCAGCTGACACTCGGGCGTCCATGCACTAGGCGAGTCGAAAGCTCCCTTACGCGTCAAATCAGTGAGCGGGGCCGAAAGGACAGAGTACTGCTTGATGAACTTACGGAAATAATTGGTCAAGCCGAGGAAGCTACGAAGCTCCTGAAGGTTCCGAGGCGCTGGCCAATCACGAACCACGGCTACCTTCCGCGGGTCCATCTTGACGCCGGTGGCCGACACAATGTGGCCCAAGTACTCCACCTGGGGCTGCGCCCAAAAGCACTTGGCGCGCTTCGCAAACAATTGCTCCCGCCTCAACACCTCAAGCACAAGCTTAAGATGCTCCAGATGCTCCTCGCGCGTCTTGGAGTAGACCAGAATGTCGTCCAAGTAGCACACGACGAACCTGTCGATATACGGTCTAAACATGCGATCCATGACCGCCTGAAACGTCGCAGGGGCATTAGTCAACCCGAACGACAAGACCGTGTACTCGAAGTGACCAAAGGGCGTCCGAAAAGCGGTTTTCGGCACATCAGACGCAGCGATGCGAATCTGATTGTATCCCTGTTGCAAGTCGATCGAGCTGAAATAGGCCGAGCCCTTGAGCTTATCGAGCAGGTCGTCCACGCGCGGCAATGGGTAACGGTTTTTGACCGTCGTCGCATTCAACCCCCTGTAATCGATGCACATGCGCAAGCTCCCATCCTTCTTACCGACAAACAGAATCGGCGCAGAATACGGAGATGTGCTGGGGCGAATCATACCCTTTGCGAGCAGATCGGTTACCTGGCGCTTTACCCCGTCCAACTCCAGAGGACTTAACCTGTACATAGGCCTCGAAACAGGCTGAGCGCCGGCTACGAGTGGGATGGTATGGTCCACGGGACGCAAAGGAGGAAGCCCAGGCACGTCACGAAAAACGTCTGCGTACCCTGTGAGCAAGGCTTCAACCTCAGGATCCAAAGAAGACTGAGCGGTCGTCGCATTCAAATGCAACCTAGGCCTCACAAGCAGTCCGTGGGCACCCTTCCGGATCATCCGGATGGCCTCTTTACGCCCGACTGGCTTGGGTTCAGCACGCTGCCCCATGGCTTTCACAGCGTAGTTAACCACAGGCTCCGCCTCAGACTTACCCCCCTCTGGCTCAACACTTGCAAACGGCACGAAGGGTACTTTGCACGACAGAGTTCCCTTACAAAGGCAAAGGGTTCCAGACTCTAGGTCAATGCCGGCCCCATACTGCCGTAATGTTGAGGACCCCAGTATATATGTCGCAGCATCAGTCAGCTCACGCAACACATAAGGTTGGGTCGTAATACGCAGAGGACCTATACACAGGCGAAGGGTGACCCTGCCCAATATGGGTTGCTTACCCCCATCCGCGAGGGTAACCTGCGACCATTCCGACGACTGTGGGCACAGACCCAATGCATTCACCTCTGCCGATGAGATGAAGTCGTCACTGGCGCCGGTATCGACGAGCGCCTTCAGGGTGCGACCAGCAAGATCGACCTGAATCAAAGGAACCCGATTGTCTGCCGGTACCGACTCTGCGGACGAAAGCAAGACGCTCAGGGCGGGTTCGAAACGTTCGGCAGAACCCTCAGAATGAGGTGCAGGAGCATCGTACCAAACGTCAACGGCGTAGGCCTGGACCGACAACGGAACAGGTGCACCTGCTAAATCAACACCGTTATACAAAACGGTGCCCGGCTCGAACCGGCAGACTTTCCGCATACCCGTTAGCAAAGTCGAGGCTTTTCGCCGACTATAAGCGGGTAGAAGGACGCAAGCGGCAGTGTCTGGACGTTGACGCCTACTTCTCCTATAGAAGGTCAGCTGCACTGACAGCTCGCGCAGAGATGAGGGGAGGAGCAGAACGGTGTGGCCTAACAAATCGATAGACGTCAGCGGTTTACTCGGTGCATACAGGTTACACAGCGAGTCAAAACCTACACGTCCTGAGCGACCGTCGAGCGACAATCAACATCCAATCGCGCGTTCGATTTGTTCAAGGACCGAAGGCAACGGTGCCCTCACGGCTTGCCGCACGGGCGACAACCGCCCACCCTCTAATTCCGACTTCCCAGGTGGAGTCCCCTCCGAGCCATCCTGGGCAATCCCCTACTTCGGCCGCTGAGCCAAAGGCGGTAGGTGCGGGCACTCCCTTGTAGGATGTTCCGCCGACGCGCATCTCAGGCAAACCTTCTTGCTCTTCCGACGCGCAAGCTCGGAGTGCGTGCAACCCCATTTATCCAACCAACCGTCGCTGGTGCGTTGCCGCTTGGTCTCGTTCTTAGCTTCGTGCGCAGCCGCTGCAGACGGCGAACCTCCTTTCCTCTTGCCCTTGGCTGGATCCGCGCGTTGACCTGCGCCGGTTGACCCTTTGCGGTTACCCGATCCGGAAGCGCCGCGAACGCCGTGACCGCGATCCGTACGAACGGTGGTCACTGCTGCCGTTGGCGTTCGACACTCCGTTTCGGCCCCCTGGTCCATGGCCGCAGCGTCAGACGCCGGATCCTGCACTCGCATGGCATTAGCACGAGGGACAGGTTTAATAGCACGCTGGCCAGCTAAGAGACGCTTCTCGACCCCTTGCGCAAATTGCACCAAATCCTCATAGGAGCCAAACTCCTTTCCCGCCAAGTCCGTGGCACATTGCTGCGCCAGGACCTCAGACAATCCACGCTGAAACCAAAAGATGCGGTCCTCCTCCGTCAGGTTACCGATGGGCGTGATCAGGGCCTCATAGCGCGACTGGTACGCAGGTACTGTTTCATCAGGGCGCATGCGATATGTGCCAGATGCTAACGTACTGCGAGCCTTAGCGCTTAACGATTGAACCTCGGGAGCAAAGCGCGCAAGCAAAGCACGGGCCAACTCCTCAAACGTGTATGTCTGCCTTGCCATCGTCCATTGATCGTACCATGCCTTCGCCTCACCCGTGAGGGTGTTCCCGACGAGATAGCATTTCACAGGGTCACGATCACCACCACGGACCAGTCGCAAATACAAGCGGACATCACGCAGGTATGCACGAGTTGTATCGGCAATGCTTCGCCCAGCAATCTTTTGTTTCGCATCATGCGGGATGTCTAATTTCGGGACAGGAAGCGACAGTTTCATCACCTCTTCTTCGTCGTCAGATCGACCTTGACGAAGGGGTGCAGACGGACCCCTCTGCTCCTCGCGTCCAACGGGGCCTGCTTCGGCTGCCGTGACAGGAACAGTCGGATGGATGGGAGTCCGTGGGTCTAGTAGCGTAGGGGGATCTGTTGTATCACCCCCAACTAGTGGTAGTGATAACTACCGGTTGATAGGAAGAGCAGAGCATAGGTACTCTGAGCTTAGTACGGCAAGCCTCCATAAAGAACTGTAATCCCTAAGGAAGAGAAAACAGAGCTATGTATTAAGGAAATACATAGGATCAACCAGTGAAACCGAACTCAACTGAGTCTACCAGTGACAGTGTCACAGTTGCACTAGGGCATGCAACCCTTAGCCTCTACATATAAGCATATAGAGGGTGTAGCCACGGGGCTACTTAGCAAGGAGCTAAGGCCGGTACCGTAATACAACAACTATTCCCCCTTTAGGACGCGGCGTCCTCGCAGCGCCCTCGTGCACGGGCTCGAGCTGCTTCAAGATCAGGGATCAGGTCAGGGGTAAAGTTCTGCGCAGGTTCCCAGCTGTTTTGGTCGGAAGAATAACCCTTCCACTTGACAAGGTACTCGTGCACCAGCCGTTTTCGTTTCTTCCCGATACGGCGAGCACGGTAGTCAAGAATGCGCTCAACCGAGTAGAGAGGTTCGTTGTTCAACCAATCTACTGGTGGCGGTCCATCAGGACTGGTCCCGGGGTTTCCAGAGGAAATATTGGATCCATTGGTAACCGACGTATCTGGTGCTGCCCTGTAAGGACGCAGCAGAGACACGTGGAAGGTGGGGTGAATACGCATATTCGAGGGAAGGACAAGCTCGGCCGCTGCCTGACCAACCATGCGTTTCACAGGGTAAGGTCCCACCCATCGCGGCAAAAGTTTGCGCGGACCTGTGGCAAGTTGCCGTAGGTTTTTAGTACTGAGGAGTACGGAATCACCAGGCTTGAAGGTGGTGTCCTTCTTACCACGGTTGTAGTACTCGATGGTACGCTGCTGTGCAGCCTCAAGGAGGTGCTTAGCTTCATCCATGCGGTCATTATACGACCTCACGAAAGCTTTGGCAGCTGGGGCAGGCACATCCAACTCCCGAGCAAGTGGAATTGCGGGGTGGAAGCCATAGTTCAAGAAGAACGGAGACTGTCCCGTAGACCGGTTAACAGCATTGTTCATGGCAAACTCAGCAGCAGAGAGGAAAGTATCCCACGCGCGAGGATTGCTGCCAGCGTAAGTACGCAGCATGTCACCAAAGGTGCGGTTCATGCGTTCCGTCTGCCCGTCCGTTTGGGGATGGTAGGCAGTGGAAAGGTTCACACGAACATTGACAAGGTCACCCAGGGACGCCCAGAACTTGCCACCGAACTGGGGCCCACGGTCAGAAATGACCGACTTGGGTATGCCATGCAAACGCACGACATTATCAAAGAACAGACGAGCCGTCTGCTCTGCAGTCACCGAGGTGGTGGTAGGCGCAAGGTGCACCATCTTGGTCAAACGATCAACCATGACGAGCACGGCATCGTTCCCCCCCTCAGACGGAGGAAGACCAACAACAAAATCAAGGGAAACACTTTCCCAGGGAGCCACCGGAATCGGCAAGGGTTGAAGCAACCCTGCTTGTTTACCGGAAAGAGGCTTAGAGCGTTGGCAATCGTCGCACTGCTGCACAAAGCGAGCAGCATCCTGGGCCAAGGAGGACCACCAGAAATTGCGACGTGCTAGCTCCACCAAGCGGGTAACACCCACATGTCCAGCCAGGGGGTCCTGATGCAAGCGCGCAAGGATATCCCGGCGAAGAAGGTCGTCGTTAGGCACGACAATCTGGCGACGTTCACCATCAGTGCGGATCCATAGGCCGCGCTCCTGCTTATAGGGCTCAAGATTGCGGGCATCCTTAAACCAGGAGTCAGAGGCATATCCCTGCACAATGCGCTGTGCAAAGCCAGAGGTAGTGACCTCAGAGGCAGCAGATTGACGCCGAGTGACCACCGAAAGGATCACGGCATGCAGGGATGGATGGCGACTCAATGCATCGGCAACATTGAGGGATCCGGAGAGATGCTCCCAGGTGAAGTTGAAACGTGCCATGTATTCCAACCAACGCGCCTGGCGGCGGTTAAGGGTAGGAACGCCCTGAAGGAAGGTCAAGGGCTTATGGTCTGTCTTTACCACGAAGGGACGACCCTCCAGGTAGCAGCGCCATTCACGCAAGGCATGAATGATAGCCAGAAGCTCTTGCTCACCGGTAGTATAGCCCCGCTCCGCCGGAGAGAACTTCTTACTGGTGAACGCAATGGGACGCCCATTCTGCACCAGAACAGCGCCTGATCCTTGCAGCGAGGCATCAGAGATGAGCTCGACACGAAAGGGCAAGGAGTAATCAGGAAAGTGCAGCACCACGTCATTAGCAACAGCGTGCTTGATCGCATCAAACGCAGCTTGGCAATCAGGAGTCCAAGCCTCAGGAGACTGAAAAGCGTCTTTGCGAGTGAGCGACGTGAGAGGTGCAGCAAGGGAAGAGTACCCAGAGATAAACTTACGGAAGTAATTGGTAAGGCCCAAAAACTTGCGCAGCTCCGGCAAAGAGGTCGGAGTCGGCCAGTCCTTTACGGCAGCAGTCTTACGGGGGTCCATGCGGATGCCATCGGCAGACACCACATGCCCCAAGTACTCCACCTGGGAAAGAGCCCAGTAGCACTTGGACTGCTTGGCATACAGCTGCTCACGCCGTAAGACCTCCAGCACCTGACGGAGATGCTTAAGGTGTTCCTCCTTAGTCTTCGAGTAGATCAGGATATCATCCAGGTAACACACGACAAACTTGTCAATGTAGGGCCTGAACATACGGTCAATGACAGCTTGGAAGGTCGCAGGGGCGTTAGCCAAACCAAAGCTCAGGACCGTAAACTCGAAATGACCAAAGGGGGTACGGAAAGCCGTCTTAGGAATGTCAGATTCCAAGATACGGATCTGATTATAGCCCTGCTGCAGGTCGATAGAGCTGAAGTAAGCAGAGCCACGCAGCTTATCAAGCAGGTCATCGATCCGGGGTAAAGGATACCGGTTTTTGACCGTAACGGCATTAAGGCCACGGTAGTCAATGCACATGCGCAGTGTGCCATCCTTCTTACCCACGAACAAGATAGGCGCGGAGTAAGGGGAAGTGCTCGGACGGATCAAGCCCTTAGCAAGCAAGTCAGTAACCTGCCGCTTTACCTCATCAAGCTCCAAAGGGCTGAGACGGTACATGGGGCGTGAGACGGGTTGCGCGCCAGGCACCAAAGGAATGGTGTGATCCACCGGTCGTTCCGGCGGGATCCCTGGAAGGTCGCGGAACACATCTGCATACTCCGTGAGCAACGCAGAGACTTCAGGGTCCTGCGTGGAAGTCTGAGCACCAACAGAGTTGAGCCGAAGAGAGGGGCGCACTAGAATGCCATGAGCACCCTTACGCAGCATACGGACAGCTGCTTTACGGCTAACAGACTCTGGGGTATTCTTGGTTTCACGCATGGCAGTGATAACGTGATTGACCTGAGGAGCGTCATCAGGAACAGCTTCCTTTGCGGCTGTAGGCAGCCATCGAAGCACGCAAGTTGCTGAACCCTTAGACAGGCGAAGGGTGCGTTCCTCATAGTCAAACGCGGCAGCATGCTTCTGGAGTGAGGCAGAGCCTAGAATGAAAGATGCGGCATCTGTGAGGGTCGGCAGCACATAGGGCTGCAAGCAAGCACGAAAAGAGCCTGCAGACACCCGCAGAGACACCTGCCCCAAGATGGCTTGCTTGCCCCCGTCGGCTAAGGAAACTGAAGACCACGGGCAAGAGCGAACAGGCAAACGCAAGCGCTGAACCAGTGACTCACTGATAAAGTCGTGGGTAGCACCCGAGTCCACCAAGGCGGTGAAACTGAGTCCAGCCGTTGCCAGAGAGATAAGAGGAAGAGATGAACCTGCAGTCATAGCACCCGACGCAGCTACCAAAAGGGCAGAAGTGAAAGGATCAGGTGACACAGGTGTGTATGGCTGCGGCGCATCAAACCATACCTCTGCAGGATACGGGGTGCCAGGTAAAGCAACCTGCTGGCCTGAAAGGTCAAGACCATTAAAGAGACCCGTACCTGTTGGAAAGGACCGAACCTTGCGCATACCTGCAAGCTCAGCAGAGGCCAGACGAGCTACATGCTGTGGCAAAAGAATACCAGCTGCTGTATCAGGTCGACGCTGCTTGCAGGTGCGATAATGACTGAGCAAGGCCCGAAAATGATGAAGTGAGGAGGGGATCAGAAGGACGGTGTGCCCACCAAGGTCAGCCGATGAGAGGGGACGTCCACGAGGTGCCAAGAGGTTACACGTGGAGTCAAACCCAGCCTTGACAGCCAAGGCGTCAAACGAAAACCGGCGACCAACAGCGGTCTCAAGGTCAGCAAGGACCTCTGGGCGCAAGGCGCGCACAAAGCTACGCACACCCGAACCTATCTGTCCGGACTTAGAAAACCCAGGCAAGCTCTCCTCAGCACCAGCCTGGGCAAGGCCCTAGTGGCCATTGCCTTGTGCCGCGGCGGCACGAGCCTCAGGGGGACGCAACGTGCACTCATCATATGAGTGGCCAGCAGCCCGGCAGCAAAAACAAACGTTGCCCCCTGCCTCCTTACGCAAATCCCTCAAGTCACCACGGGTGAGCTGGCGACCGTACCGGTTATAGTACCGGGTGAGCTCACGCTCCTGATCGGCCGTCAAGGACTGCGGGTTGACACCACCACCACCACGACCCTGCTGGTGACCACGGCGGTCCCCACGCGCATTCCCCCTGCCTCCCAAACTAGGACGCTTGCCACGCTGACGGGGACGAGACGCTGAGGAAGGGCCGGCGCCTACGGCAGCAGCGGCAGCCTGCGGTGCGTGAGCGCGCACACGCTTAGCTGGGGGCTCTCCATCAGAGGCCTCCATAGCGTCGTCTCCATCCACATCCTGCATAGCGATGGCATTAGAGCGAACACCAGAACGGAACCGGCGCTCAGCGAGGATGCGGGCCTCTTCGCCAGAGGCATGACGCACAAGGTCATCGTAGCTGGTGAAGGGTCTACCCTTTTCGTCAGCTGCACACTTAGGCTGCAGGACACCAGACAACCCTTGCTGAAACCAAAACAGTTTCTCACGAGGGTGGATATCAGGGATATCCTGGAATAATGCCTCAAGGCGGGCATGATATGCAGGGACATTTTCACCAGTCCTCATATAGAAGGACTTGTCAGCAAGCTTCTGACGAGCCTCCTGCTCAACCGACAGAATTTGTGGGGCAAAACGAATGCGCAAATTCTCTAGGATAGATTCCACGGTGAGCTGAGTCTGGGAGAGAGACCACTCGTCATACCAGACCTTAGCATTGCCACGCAATGCCTGAGACAGGAACAGACAGCAAGAACGCTGGTCCCGACCCCACGGAATGATTCCAAAGAATAGGTTAACATCCCGAATGAAAGCACGAACCCGGGCGGAAGCCTTCTTAGCATCTAGTTTGTCATCCAGCATCAACGCCGGAGTTGGCAAACTGACCCGCGGAAGCTCTGCAGCCGAGTGAGTCGTAGACGGACTCTGTTCCGCAATAGGCAAAATAGGTTGCCCGTCGCGCGTGCGCCTGCTGGGCGTTTGCGTGGCTGGCACAGGCGGCGCAGCAGCAAGAACGTTCACAGGTTCATTAGCAACTCCCATAGAAGGAATACGATTTAAAGTGGTTTCATTGCCACTATTGGCTACGGCGTCAAGGCGACCCGTGTGTTGGTCAACAGCATCAGGCAATGCACCAACAGCTGGCACAGCTTGCCGAGCCTGAGAACCAGAAGCCATTGCAACAGCAATAGGACGAGGATTAGGTAATCCGGAATAGGTATTCACATGATTACGTCCTCCAGCCAAGGCAAAGAGAGATGCCATTGTAGGTTACTTTCTAGGAAGGACCCAGAAACGTACCCTTCTCAAACGTAAAGAACGTTTGCGTTGCAATATCCACTCCACTGGAGCGTCTGATATTGTGCAACAAAGGTGCTTGCTCTTCACACGAAGAAGCAGGCGAAATCTCGCCGTCGTCTGCAAGAAGCACGACTTAGCCTAAATTTTACAGCAATAAATATATTATGAAATACTCTATTTACCAGAGTAAAGTGCAGCTTTAATCGCTTCCAGGTTCAGACTAACGTCCATATCCATGATTAGCGAAAAGCACAGAAAGAAGTGTCCAGAAAGACCGTCTCGCTACCAGTTTTGTTGTATCACCCCCAACTAGTGGTAGTGATAACTACCGGTTGATAGGAAGAGCAGAGCATAGGTACTCTGAGCTTAGTACGGCAAGCCTCCATAAAGAACTGTAATCCCTAAGGAAGAGAAAACAGAGCTATGTATTAAGGAAATACATAGGATCAACCAGTGAAACCGAACTCAACTGAGTCTACCAGTGACAGTGTCACAGTTGCACTAGGGCATGCAACCCTTAGCCTCTACATATAAGCATATAGAGGGTGTAGCCACGGGGCTACTTACTTAGCAAGGAGCTAAGGCCGGTACCGTAATACAACAGGATCTCGGACACCGTCAACAACATGCGTGTAAGGGCCCCTCCGAGATGTCTCAGGGACGACGGACGTGTCGGCACGACCGTCCCCCACTACTAGCCCTACATCACCGCTACCAGATGCCATGGTAAATCGGCGACTGACCGGCCGCAACCTCGTGCGATAAAGGCACTCTCACACAGGTATCGGTCGAGCGACAATCAGACGGTTTTTAAGCCTACCGACGGAAAGCGCTCCCTGCAGATACAGCAAGTATCCGTCCAAAGAGTCTCGCACTTCGCGCGTGCGCGCAATAAGCGCCCGCAACTGATCCGGACTCGGATTCGAATCAGTCGTTGCAGCGGCGAGTGAGACTCGATTCGATTCACCTGCGGCTCAGAAGCACTTACTTCGAACAGGCAAAACGAATGGCAATGCAAGAGCAGCAAGGCAATTACAGACCAGAGGCGGCCGCGGCCATCACAGCTCGGCCAAGCTCCTCCGCGAATGTATCCAAAGGACTAAGATTGCCATCGCCGACTCCAGCCATATGAGTGACCTACTTACGAAAGAGATCAGGGTGAGACAGCAGGCCGTGAACGAACCTTGCGTCTCGATACCAAATTTGTTGTATCACTCCTCATAATCGCCCATTGATTCTGCGGAGAACCAGGCTCAGTGCATCATGCTCGATTATATCAGAACGTACCAATCGAGGCAGCGGAAGTCTTCGATGCGAGGAGTTACAACGTATAATCCAAGACAGGCGAAGATGACGTGATAGGCTATCAGTGCCTAGCCGAGGCAATCATCATCTAACCGATGCGAATCGGTGCTCGGGCTTATCCAAGAAATACGACCATAAGCGATATAAAAGGCGTAAGCTCAACCAAAGCGCGGTTAGCTTATATAAATGTCAATCGCAATGTTCGCGTGGTGATTCTCCCATATATTCACACTTAGGCCGTCAATGCGCATAGCAGATATACTCGCAGCGACGGCTCGCGGTACAAGAGATCTGTAAGTAGTAAGTGTACTACCGTGATCCCGCGTGCGGATATTGCTATATAAGCCGTCATAGCAATAATGCAATGTTCTTTACTCGCGTAAAGGTGCCGACTACGCCATCGCGCGTAGTGTTGCATTCGACGCGCCGCATCGCTCGAGCCATTGCCTCGCGACCTCAAGGTACGCTCGCGTTATTATGCTCGTGCGCGCGCGTATGCACGTGTTATCGTTAGTGCGCGTTGATATGCGATGCCTCATGCATTCTAGATCGTCCGCGACCAAGTCGCCGGACCATGCGCACTTATCGCGACGCCGATCACGCAATGCATGCTTGCAGCGTTGTGCACAGTGCCTTAGGCGTTATGCTGTCCGTGGGTTGCTTGTGCCCTTAGCCAATGCGCCTAACGTGTGCGGTGCGACGTGCTGCGTGACATGCGTGCGATCGCGTCGCGTCCGCTGCCGTACTACTCCACGCGTATCCACGTACGGCAGCTGACGTCATCGTTGCCGTATCGCTCCACCGCGTCCACATACGACAGTGACGTCATCGGTGCCGTATCGCTCCACCGCGTCCACATACGACAGTGACGTCATCGGTGCCGTACCGTCGTACCGTGCCGTACCGTCGTACCGTGCCGTACCGTCGTACCGTGCCGTACCGTACGATAGTGCCGTATCGCTCCACCGTGTCCACGTACGACAGGGGTGACGTCATCAGTGCCGTATCGCTCCACAGTGTCCACGTACGGCAGGGGTGACGTCATCAGTGCCGTATCGCTCCACAGTGTCCACGTACGACAGCTGACATGGTGTCGTGCGCGACAGAGTGATGGTGGGTGCAACTCTAGCAGAGCTTAGGCAAAGTGACGCGTGGTACAACACCCTCAAGGGGCTTCTACTGAAAAACCCGAATACCTCCGTCCTAACTCGCTCTACCACACGTGCCCAACTAACTGCAAGACGGAAGGGAATCAGGGCGCAGGAACAAACAAAACCCTAAGATCACAAAGAAAAGTGGTGAGAAATAAAGCAGGTGATGAGCTTGCTAACCGAAACAAACAAACGGCAAAGACTCATACAGAACCCAAGCACTCTCCAAGACCACAGAGGAGCATGTCATGGCGTTGTATGCACATACATAAAGAGCATCACATTATTGCTATGACTGCTTACATAGATAATTGCTGCACACAGATCACGGTAATACATTTACTACTCCTATCTCTGTACCATGAACCCTCATTGTGAGTATGTTAGCTATACTCATTGATGGCCTGATAAGACAATTGGAGTCATATCTATCGGATTGCTATCTCGATATCTTTATATAATAAGCTAGCCAAGTTCTGATTGAGCTCTCAACTTATATACTGCTTCTGGTCATGTTTCTTGGATAAACCCAAGTATCGAGTTGCATGGGATAGCTAGAGAATGATAGCCTTGAGGATGATAGCCTAGGAATGGCTCTGATAGCCTCATCCCATATTCTTCATCATTCTTGCTTGGATCGTATACGTATTGTGTAACCTTTTGCATCAAAATCTTCCGCTATTCTCAATTCAGTGCATATTTTTATATTTATCGAGCATTTGTTGCACTAAGCTTGGTTCTTTGCAGAATGAATCGATGTGTGGGCAGCAAGAGGTATACAACACAAACCAGCAGGGGCACAGACTGCAGCTACATCACAAGCAGATCTGGAACCACTAGGGGAGCAGGAACCAAATCAAGGTTCAGGCCATATCTAGGGGTCACCCTGCCTGTAATGGAATGAGACCCTCAATGAGACCCTACCAGTCCCTGTAGTAGTCGTAGTGTATGCATCATGATTGGTCGTGGGGTTCACCAAACCACTGCCACCCGCCTGCTCCAGGCCATTGCCGCCACCAGTAGCATCATCATTAACGGTGTTCTTTACCTGCTCCTGTGGCCTTTGTTGCTGTGGGATGGCACCCTCCATGGTCGCCCCGCCATCCTTGGCAGCCACACCATCCTTCTGCTGCTTGCCTATAACAACCAATAAGCATTAGTGAGCACTTTACAGTGGTAGCAAAATTAACTGTTAGGCAGGGATACCCATGCAGATAGCAATGTACAATGCACGTGTCAGTACTATGTAAGCACAACCATTTCATACTCATGATCAACATCTCAACTTACTTTGCTCCTTAATCCCGATGCGGTCCATAATGCACTCCCATATCTCTGCCGCTTTCTTCTTAGCCTCGAGGTGGTGGACCGAATTGTGCAACCCCTTCTGTTTGTTATATCCCTCCTGCCATTCGCACATTGATTCTGCGGAGAACCAAGCTTAGTGCATCATGCTTGATTATATCAGAACGTACCAATCGAGGCAGCGGAAGTCTTCGATGCAAGGAGTTACAACGTATATTCCAAGACAGACGTAGATGACGTGATAGGCTATCAGTGCCTAGCCGAGGCAATCATCATCTAACCGATGCAAATTGGTGCTCGGGCTTATCCAAGAAATATGACCAGAGGCGATATAAAAGGTGTAAGCTCAACCAAAACGCGGTTAGCTTATTTCAATGTCAATCGTTGTTATTGCCGGATTATTCCCATGCTTAGGCCGTCAATGAGCATAGCAGGTATACTCGCAGCAGCAGCTCACGGTACAGGAGATCTGCAAGTAGTAAGTGCACTACCGTGATCCTGCTTGCGGATATTGCTATATAAGCTATATAATAATAATGCAATGTTCTTTACTTGCGTAAAGGTGCCGACTACACCATCGCGCGTAGCGTTGCATTCGACGCGCCGCATTGCTCGAGCCATTGCCTCACGACCTCAAGGAACGCTTGCATTATCACGCTCGGGCGTGCGCGTATGCATAGTGCACGTGTTAGCATTAGTGCGCGTTTTATGCATAATGCGTTATGCATTCTAGGTCGCCGCGACCAAGTCGCTGGGACATGCACATGCATCACGTTGCCAATCGCATCATGTATGCTTGCGGTGACTTCGCACTATGTGTTAGGCGTCATGCCGCTCATGGGTTGCTTGTGCCCTTAGCGGATGCGCCTAGTGCGTGCGGTGCGGCGTGCTGCATGACGCGGCTGCATGCGTGCGGTCGCGTTGCACCAGCTGCCGTACTACTCCAAGTGCCCCTGTACGACATTGGTGTCATACCACTCCAGGGGTCCGTGTACAACACGGCTGGCGTGGTGTCGTACCGCTCCCAGCGTCCACGTACGACAGGGATGACATCAGTGCCGTACCGCTCCAGGAGTCCGCGTACGACACGGATGACGTGGTGTCGTACCGCTCCAGGGGTCCACGTATGACACAGCTGACGTGGTGTCATACCGCTCCCAGCATCCACCTACGACAGGGATGACGTGGTGTCGTATGCGATAAAGCGATGGTGGGTGCAACCCTAGCAGAGCTTGGGCAAAGTGAAGCGTGATACAACAACTATTTCCCCCCCCCTAGGCAGCGTCTGTAGTATCCTGGGGTATCTCGAGGCTCATATCCAGGTTGGCCAGTTGCCTGGCATCCTTCGATCGAGCCTTTGCTTTAGGCGGATATGACAGAGATACAACAGCGTCCTTGCTGCCGCACATAGCATTAGTGACATAGGCTACTGAGATTGTGTGGCACGCAACCTAGCCTCTTTGAGGATGGGTGCCATCTCCGGGGAGAAATTACGCACAGGCTCCCACGAGTTGTGCTCACTTGAATAGTCCGTCCACTTGACCAAGTACTCGTGCACGGTGCGCTTGCGTCGGTGTCTACCCACACACCGGGTGCGGTAGTCCAAAATACGCTCCACATCGTACACCTTCTGCTTTCCTGCGACCCAAGTCTCAGGACCTGGTTCGACCGCTGCAGGGGTATCAGTGGTAGCAGGCGCGGGCTCCGTGCCATGATACGGACGAACAAGTGACACATGGAACATTGGGTGGATGTTCATGTTAGAGCGCAACGCGAGCTCGACAGCTGGGTTCCCTACCATGCGCATAACGGGGTACAGACCAATCCAACGGGGCAAAAGCTTTCGGGGTCCTTCGGCAAAGGAACGCAGGTTCTTAGTGCTCAGCAGAACCATCTGTCCTTCCAAAAAGACCACGTCCCGCTTGGACTTGTTGTAGTACTCCGTTGCTCGTTGCTGTGCCGCGTCCAAACACGACTTCGCGTCTGTCATTTGGGATAAGAACGTCTTGGCAAAGGTCTTAGCCGCAGGGACGTTAACTTCCAGCTCACGCCACACAGGTAGCGCCGGGTGAAACCCATAAGTCAGGAAGAACGGGCTTTGGCCTGTCGACCGATTAACAGCATTGTTAATCGCAAACTCTGCCGCAGTCAGGTAAGTATCCCAAACGAGAGGCGTGCGACCAGCAAAATTGTGCAACATGTCCCCCAGTGTGCGATTTGTGCGTTCGGTCTGGCCGTCAGACTGCGGGTGGTACGCCGTACTCAAGTTAACCCGCATGCCCACAAGCTTGCAGAGCGCTTCCCAAAACTTAGACGTGAACTGACCCCCACGGTCCGAGACCACGTTTTTAGGACGCCGTGCAACCGAACCACGTTGTCGAAAAACAGGCGTGCAGTCTGTTCAGCAGTGCAGGTCGACGTGGTAGGTGCAAGGTGGACCATCTTAGTCAAACAGTCAACCATGACGAGCACCGAGTCGTATCCCCCCTCAGTTTTGGGTAGCGCGACTACGAAGTCCATGGAAACACTTTCCCAAGGCGCGTCAGGGACAGGCAATGGTTGCAACAACCCATGGCCCTTACCGGACAAAGCCTTGTTGTGCTGGCACAAACTGCATGTCTGCACAAAGTTTCCGGCATCTCTCGCCAGACGAGACCACCAGAACGAGCATCACACCAACTCGACCAGCCGTGTGCTACCTGGGTGTCCTGCCAATCAACGGGTCCTCACGGAAACGGGAAAGGATATCACGATGAAGGGAATCGTCGTTGGGCACAATAATCTGCGTCGTCGATCCTTCCGTCCGTAGCCAAAGACCATTCTGCTTGCATAGGTGCTCAACATTGCCAGGTGAAGCAAACCAAGAGTCACCAGCACGCTTCGAACGCGTCGCCAGGTCTGAGGACAGAGGCACGTCCGGAGTCTGAGGACGTAGGACAGGTGCCGCCAAAATTGCAGCATGTAGCCACGGGTATCGGCTGAGAGCATCGGCGATGTTAATCCGACCGGCAACGTGCTCCCAGGTGCAGTCAAACCGCGCGAGGTACTCCATCCACCTCGCTTGTCGTCGGTTCAACGTAGGGATGCTTTGCAAAAACGTCAGGGGCTTGTGGTCAGTCTTAAGGGTGAAGGGTCGTCCTTCTAGGTAACAACGCCATTCCTTCAGCGCGTGCAAGACTGCTAACAGCTCCTGTTCCCCTGTGGTGTAACGGGTTTCTGCGCCCGTAAACTTCTTACTCATGAAGGCGATCGGTCGCCCTTCCTGCAACAGTACAGCGCCACTCCCATACAACAAAGCATCCGAAAACACTTCGACATGAAATGGCAACGAGTAGTCAGGGAATGCAAGGGTAACGTCATCGGCAACGACACGTTTTAGCTCTTCAAACGCCAGCTGACACTCGGGCGTCCAGGCACTAGGCGAATCGAAAGCTCCCTTACGAGTCAAGTCAGTGAGTGGGGCTGCAAGGACAGAGTACTACTTGATGAACTTACGGAAGTAATTGGTCAAGCCAAGGAAGCTACGAAGTTCCTGAAGGCTCTGAGGCGCTGGCCAATCACTAACCACAGCTACCTTCCGTGGGTCCATCTTGACACTGGTGGCCAACACAATGTGGCCCAAGTACTCCACCTGAGGCTGTGCCCAGAAGCATTTGGCACGCTTAGCAAACAGTTGCTCCCACCTCAACACCTCAAGCACAAGCTTAAGATGCTCCAGGTGCTCCTCGCGCGTCTTGGAGTAGACCAGGATGTCGTCCAAGTAGCAAACGATGAACCTGTCGATATACGGTCTAAACATGCGATCCATGACCGACTGAAACGTCACAGGGGCGTTAGTCAACCCGAACGACAAGACCGTGTACTCGAAGTGACCAAAGGGCGTCCGAAAAGCTGTTTTCGGCACATCGGACGCAGCAATGCGAATCTGATTGTATCCCTGTTGCAAGTCAATCGAGCTGAAGTAAGCCGAGTCCTTTAGCTTATCTAGCAGGTCGTCCACGCGTGGCAATGGGTAACGGTTTTGGACCATCATTGCATTCAACCCCCTGTAGTCAATGCACATGCGCAAGCTCCCATCCTTCTTACCGACAAACAGAATCGGTGCAGAGTACGGAGATGTGCTGGGTGAATCATACCCTTTGTGAGCAGATCAGTTACCTGGCACTTCACCTCGTCCAACTCCAGAGGACTTAACCTGTACATAGATCGTGAAACAGGCTGTGCGCCGGGTACAAGTGGGATGGTATGGTCCACGGGACACAAAGGAGGAAGCCCAGGTACGTCACGAAAAACGTCTGCATACCCTGTGAGCAAGGCTTCAACCTCAGGATCCAAAGAAGTCTGAGCGGTGGCTGCATTCAAATGCAACCTAGGCCTCACAACCAGTCCATGGGCACCCTTCCGGATCATCCGGATGGCCTCTTTACGCCCGACTGGCTTGGGTTCAGCATGCTGCCCCATGGCTTTCACAGCATAGTTAACCACAGGCCATAGTTAACCATAGTTAACCACCTTACCGCCCTCTGGCTCAACACTTGCAAACGGCACGAAGGGTATTTTGCATGACAGAGTCCCCTTACGTAGGCGAAGGGTTCCAGACTCTTAAGTCAATGCCAGCCCCATACTGCCGTAATGTTGAGGACCCCAGTATATATGTCGCAGCATCAGTCAGCTCGCGCAACACATAAGGTTGGGTCGTAATACGCAGAGGACCTATACACAGGCGAAGGGTGACCCTTCCCAACATGGGTTGCTTACCCCCATCTGCGAGGGTAACCTGCAACCATTCCGACGACTGTGGGGACAACCCCAACGCATTCACCTCTGCTGATGAGATGAAGTCGTCACTGGTGCCGGTATCGATGAGCGCCTTCAGGGTGCGACCAGCAAGATCGACCTGAATAAGGGAACCTGATTGTCTGCCGGTACCGACTCTGCGGACGAAAGCAAGATGCTCAGGGCGGGTTCAAAACATTCGGCAGAACCCTCAGGATGGGGTGCAGGAGCTTCGTACCAAACGTCAACGGTGTAGGCCTGGACCGGCAATGGAACAGGTGCACCTGCTACATCAACACCGTTAAACAGAACGGTGCCCGGCTCAAACCGTCAGACTTTCCGCATACCCACTAGCAAAGCCAAGGCTTTTCACCAGCTATAAGCAGGTAGAAGGACACATGCAGACGTGTCTGGACGTTGACACCTACACCGTGTGTGTGACATGGAATGGTGACGGATATGAGGGGCGGAGGCGAATATATGAAAACGGGTGTTGTTGTTGGCGGGGATGTATGAAGAATGCAGCTGGGAGTCAGAGCTGTTACGTACCAACCAAAGCGTGGGGGCGGGACGCGGGACCGTGGGCGAGGTGCATGTTGTATCACGCTTCACTTTGCCCAAGCTCCGCTAGGGTTGCACCCACCATCGCTACATCACACACGGCACTACTGTCGTATGTGGATGCCTGGAGTGATACGGCACCACGCCGTACGGTACGACACCCTGTCGTAAGTGGACGCCCTGGAGTGATACGGCACCCTGTCGTACGTGGATGCCTGGAGCCATACAGCACCCTGTCGTACGGTACGACACCATGTCGTACGTGGACCACGCGGAGTGATACGGCACCCTGTCATACGTGGACCACACGGAGTGATATGGCACCCTGTCGTACGTGGGCCACTGGAGTAGTACGACAGCCGGCGCGGCACGACTGCACGCATGCAGCCGCGCCACACAGCACGCCGCGCACGCACTAGGCGCATCAGCTAAGGGCACAAGCAACCCATGAGCGACATAACGCCTAACACATTGTGCGAAGTCGCCACAAGCATACACAGCATGATCGGCATCGCGATGCATGTGCATGTCCCAACGACTTGGTCGCGGCGACCTAGAATGCATAATGCATCATGCATAGGCGTGCACTATTGATAATACATGCACCATGCATACACACACACCCGAGCACGGTAATGCGAGCGTACCTTGAGGTCGCGAGGCAAGGGCTCGAGCGGTGTGGCGCGTCGAATGCAACACTATGCGCGATGGCGTGGTCAGCACCTTTACGCAAGTAAAGAACATTGCATTATTGCTATGACGGCTTATATAGCAATATCTGCACGCAGGATCACGGTAGTACACTTACTACTTGCAGATCTCCTGTACCGTGAACTGCCACTGTGAGTATATCTGCTATACTCATTGATGGCCTAAGCATGAATAAACGAACAATCACGACGATTGACGTTGAAATGAGCTAACTGCGCTTTGATTGAGCTTACGCCTTTTATATCGCCTCTGGTCGTATTTCTTGGATAAGCCCGAGCACCGATTTGCATCGGTTAGATGATGATTGCCTCGGCTAGGCACTGATAGCCTATTACATCATCTACGTCTGTCTTGGATTATACGTTGTAACTCCTTGCATCGAAGACTTCCGCTGCCTCGATTGGTACGTTCTGATATAATCGAGCATGATGCACTAAGCCTGGTTCTCCGCAGAATCAATGTGCGAATGGCAGGAGGGATACAACAGTGCAGACAGGGCTTTGGGGGCGGAGGGTGTGTGTGTTTTGAGGGCATGTTGGCCCCATTCAAGGTGCTGGGATTGTGCTGCTGCTGGTTCGTCAGCATCAGATGGCGGGAGACCTCCTTGAGGGGCAGGGATGGTGTGTGCGGTGTCTTATTAGGAAAGCGGTGTAGTATGGGGTATCTCATGGCTAATATTTGGGATGGCCAGTTGCCTGGTATCCTTCGATTGAGCCTTTGCTTCAGGCAGATATGACAGAGATACAACAAGCGGTGACGGGGTTACAGGCTTAGGGTAAAGTGGTGCAAGAGGCCGCAGAGACAAGGCATTTTCGAACATGTGGTGTTTCAATGGAAGCGATTTCTTAGGGAAGCCATTGTTAGAAAGAAAAGCGCCTGGCCCCCAGTCGGTTTACTTTTTTCCCATTCCCCTGGTATATCCCCAGTGGGCCCCTGTCGTGCGCCCCCCGTCAGCAATGTCACTATTGCAAATGAAAATGTCACCAATGCAAATAAAGTAAAATTTTAATAAAAGTAGGAAAATATTGTAGAAGCTTGCATAAATAGGCTTGCAAAAATAGATATCGGAAGCACTTACCTAATAATAGGCAGGGTTACTGATGGGTTACCCCTCCACAAGGTTACCCGCCCACCCCAGTAGGGCTGCTACCCATGGGTTAGCCACCCAGTACCCTCCCAACCAATGCCATAGGGCATCCACGTATGACGCGGTGATGGTGGGTGCAACATAGGCAAGGCCTGGGGCGAAGTGAAGTGTGGTACAACACCAGCGATGAGTTTGGCTCATCATCCCCCTTCTGTAGTTTGGTTCTGTTTTCCAGCTTGGCTGCGTGGGAGTGTATTCTTTTGGCGGCGTCGCTTTCAGAGTAGTGGTGGAGTTAGGAGTGTGTGGTTCTTGCTTGTTGACCAGCTAGTTTTTCCTTTGGTTCTTTTGAGGCGTCTTGATTGGTGCAGCTCTATCTGTGCTCTGTTACTAGCCAAGCTAGGGCTTCTGAGTTTTTGTTTGCTGCTGCTGGCCTGAGTGAGGAGGGGAGCACATGGCAGGACAGGCAGACAACGCCGCGTGCCCCTCTCCTGTGCTGTGGCTTGGCCCGGTCAGGGCTCCGGTGCTTGTCTTTGCAGGGCGAGTCACCCACAGTGTAATACCTGCGTTCTTCCGACCATTATACATACTTGATGCTACACAGGACACTATACTTAAGTGCGAGCCGCACAAAATCGTGTTTAGCTGTCAACATGGTCCTCTGCAAGAATATTAAGTATTCGCAGGCAGTACCGCAGGTTTATTTGCGTGGGGGCGGGGATATCAATAGGTGCCAAACCGATTAACGGGGCGGCACGGCGGGCGGGGTTTGGTAGAGAGCCAAAGTGGAGCATCGCTAATACGGCTTGCCAAATTTATTTACGTTTGTAACGTAGTGCGCGAGGACAAACATCAAACAGGGTAAGCATGT
This sequence comes from Volvox reticuliferus, assembly GCA_019650235.1. NCBI lineage: Eukaryota > Viridiplantae > Chlorophyta > Chlorophyceae > Chlamydomonadales > Volvocaceae > Volvox > Volvox reticuliferus. The sequence continues at coordinate 4,299,092 of BNCP01000002.1, forward strand.
AGCCAGACGCCGACAGCCGTAATTCGTAACAAGGCTGGATCAATGGCGTAATGCACAGTTGTACTGTCGAACAACCTGCTCCAAACAAACAAATAATCGAGAATGCATAAAATATCCCTTCCAGTCTTAGCTCGCCCCCCCCTTTACTTTCTCACATCTGTCAGGGCCGTCCGGCAGTCTTAAAAAGACACAAGTGCTCATAAGTGCTACAAAATATGCAACATTACACCAAACAAGGCTACGAGATTAAAGCACCCAGCCAGCCCTATCTGTGTATCTGTGTACAAACGCATCTAACCAAGATGCTCTTCCCAGTGCTTTGAATGCATTACAATTAGTGCTTGCTTGTATTGTTTTACCTAATGCGACGTAGGTCCCCAGCGCTCTCGTGAACGGCAACCGAAGTGTGAGAACAGAGTGTGAGTTTGCAATTTGTATTGCAGCACCATACACGTTGTAGACCATATTATAACCTATATGTAACAGTAATGTATTGCTATTTACTATGGTAATAACTCTCTGGCGACAAAGTGCGTATAGAAGACCCGTTACACATGTTTCTCCGTTACAGCTCCTAGCTTTTTAAATGCCTTTATTACATCGCAAACGTGAAAAATATATGGCTGGCTTTGAGCTCTTGTAGTGGCCACCATAGTACAGTCTCCCATGGGCGCTTGAAGGCACGAGGGCGTGCAGCTACAAGCTGCTTGAGCCCTTGGAAATGACAATCTTGATATTGTCACCGTTCCGAGTGGCGTTATGGTTCACGGCATTGATGATTTTAGCGGTACCAGTGCTCAGCGTCGCACAACCTCCATCACCGGCCACAGTAATCCCCAGTCCAGAGGACACGAGCTCTGTAGATGTAACAACTGGTCAAGGCCTGGCAGACGCGCTCGCGAACCCTTTGAAGAGCTTTGCAAGGCTAAAGTCCGATATTCAAGTTGTCGAGGCAGATTTTCCGAACTCCACTATAATAAGGTCTAACAACTTCACTATAAGTGGAACGCCTGGGCCACAAACGTCTTGGCCGGTTCTGGACCTTAATTTTGTAAAGGGCAAGGTGGGATGCCGGCTTGCTTGGCACATTGTCTGGCACCGTGGGTTTCATGTTGTGCATCCACATTGACTTCTGCTTCTTAGGACGCGATTGTCGGTGTACAGCATCGTTTGCAACTTAGGTTTAGAGAGGTGGAAACTAGACCTCGAGCGCTTCACGGTTGGCCGAATTTTATTCTGCATCTGGCGAAGCATGTATCTTGCTTTTGACAAACTCCACTGCAACGATTTGTACTGTCAAGTTGAAACATGGTGAATGTTATGGCACGGAGGGAGAGGCTGAAATTTCTGAGCTGTTTTTATTCCACAAGGGTGATCATTTGTTGCGGGTGCTTTCTGATGCTGTGTCCGAAGTCATTAGGGCATGGCTTGGGGTAGACGGCAGGGGTCTAACCCCCAACCTTTCCTTGTGTGCCTGTGACATAAGTAACTGCCCTAATGTTGTGGCACTTGCCTGGCAGATTCGATTGGACAACAATACAGCACTTATTCTGCAGTACGTGGTAGTTCAGAACTTCCGCGCAACACCCCTGGGACAGTCACCAGGCTTTGATATTGTTGCATCTTCATTAACGGAGGCTGGTGCACTTATTATGATGCAAGATGCGGTCCTCATGCTGCGTAAGTTGGAATATCCTGCAGGCTAGGATCGATCGCAGTAGGCCATCTTTTAAACATGGCCTGATGACGTCGGGCCTTCATCATATATGGGCTGGTTCTTGTGGGCTGCTGCAGCATATGCTGCAGGCTGTATGCGTAAGGCAGTCAGGGTATGTATGGGATCCGGAGAGCAGGGGTCAGTGACGACAAGATGAGCGGGTTATACCTGAAGGGGCGTGCCTTATAGCTGTATCATATCATCCCTAGCTGGAGGGTGTTTTACCCTAAGCATAATTTGCCTTATGTACCCGTCTTCCCGAAATGTAGGCATTTGTGTACCTCGCAATATCCAGGGAGAAATTATGTCCTCCATTCCCAGGCCAGCCAACTTGCCGGGGACGCAGAATTCCACCTCTGTCTCTCAGGCTGGCTGTATTAACACAAACAGCAGCACCGTGCCGCCAGTCTCTCGATGCTGGCCCGACCTGGGCATCTACTTAGATGTAGCGGTTCAAGGCTTTGATATAGATGCTTTTGGACGGGCTACAGCGACCCGCTATGCACTATATATGCTGCGCGTACCCTACCTTTGTGAAAGGCAGATGACGGAAGACTGTGTTTCCCAGCTTGGCCCGCTGGGCTGCTATCTCTTCATGTAGGTGTGGCCTGCCTTAACAATTTCCGGGGAACAAAGCAAATCCTACAGAAACGCATTTCACCTTCCGCAAGCAGCCGCCATCCCTATGCACGGGATGAAAGGGCCATCACATCACACGAGTGCTGGTGGTGGTATTGTTTTGCTGACAGCCGGGGCCTGACGGTTTTACCAGGCAGGCTGTCTTGGGCTGAGCGGGGCATATCACTTGTGGCACCTGTAGTGGCTCAGGCGGCCGTATACCTCCACATTCTTCAGCCACGTGACATCTGCATGATAGAACACGCTTGATGCATAGCTGCCGCTTGTTCCCTACCCTTGGATGCTGCACATGGATGCATGTGTGGAAGCTGGGGCTGTATGTGTCTTAGTCTTTCACTAGTCGTTTCCCTCCTCTCACCGCCTCCCAACAGGTTCCCGCGCACACCCATGGCGGCTCCCTCGGGGTCATTACCTTCCCCGTCTCCAGGGCAGGGATTTTTGGTGTCTGTGGAGAAGAGCAGCAACACACGCACGCCTGTAGTGGCCGGGGTTGTTGCAGGTGCGCGAGTACTTCATGGCCCTCACCTGTAATCATTTGCGCTCTCAAATTTGCACCTTGTATCTGGTTGTTCGTTCTAAGTCGGTCAAGGATTATATGCTGAGATGCAAGCCAATGAATTTTTTCATGAGCTCCTTCGGATTACCACGCTGACCTATGTTTGTCGGTTCACCCCATGAAGAAAATTATTGCCTTTCTCAAAAGGTCCTCCCATCACCATCCCTGGTTTGCTTCTCAGGTGTGGTGTCAGTGGCACTTGTGGCTGCGGTAGTCGTGGTGGTGCGAATTTGGCGTCAGCGCACTATTGCAAGGCGGAAAGCTTTGTACGAGGAAAGCAGGAGGTAATACACTCTTGGGTATTCTAATTCTACCTTGGGTGTTAATTGGTAGGATGTTGGCGGGTGGGTTCATCGACAGCTCATCATGGCTGCATCATGGATTTATCATGGGGTCCTCCAGTACTCCAGGGTTATAGACGGCATCAGGTATGACTCAGGGTTTTCTATGTAGACACCCTTCTAGCGGTTATTTTGGAGTTTCTAGTTTCATAACTCTTTGGTCCTTAGGTGAACAAAAGCCGTGGCAGCAGGGGCACAGGCCTGTTTGGGGATGTGCCTGGTATGGAATTCAGCACCGTAGTTGGGCTGCGGAAACTGAATGTGGTTGCAGGGGTGCCGATCTTTGATGGGATTCTTACTTAATTGAAACCTAATACCGCATCCTACGAACCCTACAGCCAAACCCTACGCAAATGGCATGTTTCCTCGCCATCATTGTCGCGCCCGGCCCTTCACATGGCTCTTCCTACAGGCGGAGTGCGCAGAGCCAAGCGATCAAAAATGATGGAAATGGCAATGCCAATGGCAATCTGAACGGTAAACCGGCGCCGGGCAACGGGCACTCCCCAAGTACTAGTCAAGGTGGCCCGGTGTCCTCTAACATGGCACACAAACTGGATGCTAGCATCCCGGCGACGGGTTCATCCCAGCAGCAACCAAGCGCGAGTCGCACCTTCATCCTGCCCAGCGGTGTGGGGACTTGCGTACTGAGCAGCTCAGGTGTGCCCGGAGTTTAGCGGTTTGGGTGCCCCCTCGCGTGATTTCACGACCGGCGGGATGCGCTCGCAGGAATCAGCTGGAATTGGGAAATGACTTAGACCGGGGTGGCTCAAAACAAAGGAGCTTGACCCGTGAACACGCAACACAGCGTACCAGGTGGAAGCGTTGTAAACTTGGGCTCATGCGCCAGGGTGGGTGGATCTCCTATATCATTAAGTTCGCTGCCACTTGAGAGGCGCACGAGGTTGGTCATGTCTGTTCCTGTTGAAATTCCCGATTCCTGCGCAGGTTACCAGCAGTGGGAGACATATTGTGTTCGTTAGGCTTGTCCCTGCGAGAAGCACCACTCGTCACAAGTCACACGAGGGTTAAATGCTTGCACGCAGTTGTCCCTGCTTACAGCATCCCATCATTCGCTTTTACTGAGTTTTGTTCATCTTCCTTGCGGTTCGCACGTGTCCCTTACCCATCTCTTCCTCGCAAGGCCCTCCGTCCGTCCACCTCCACAATGACCATTTTATTTTTCAGACAATCCTTTGGCAAGTGTGCACACTTAAGCTTCGGCGTGCAATCCTTCAGTGAATTCGCATTTTCCCTTCACGTGCTGCTGTAGACGTGGACGCAAGCAGCCCGTTAGTAATTGTGACACCCTTCACCCCGCACCGCTCTGACCTAAAACTGGACGTGCAATGCGACACGGAGGTGAAACTCCTCCCCATTATCCGCGGCAAGGGTTCGTACGGCCGTGTCGTCGAGGGGTTGTATGGCGGGCAGCGCGTGGCGGTTAAATTAGTTGTGGATGTGGATGAGTGGAGCGGCCCGACGGACTCGCTTGTCAGCAGCTTCGCTCAGGAAGTGGAGGTGAGGGCAAAAGACACAAACGTCTGGAAGGAGCATCCTGGTGTCCATGGGAGCCAAAGTTCTATCAGTCGGACTCGACGCATTTAGGGATCCATGCGCTATGAAGGGAGATTGGGACTTTTCTCTCCATCAGAGCGTCTCTGGCGCATCGTCGTTTTCGTCTTTGCCCTGAGGGCCCGCCTCCAAATTGCCGTCCCCCCTTACCTTGTCGTCCGTAGGTACTAGGTCGCTGCCAGCATCCCAACGTGGTGCGTTTGCTTGCCGCTTGCCTCAAGCCGCCGCGGCTGTGCCTGGTGATGGAGTTGATGGACACGTCGTTGGAACGACTGATCCATGGGAAGTCCGGGGAGCTGCTGCCCCTGCCCATGGTACGCCGGGCGGAACGTAAAGGGGTTAGCACGCGGGGTAGCCAAGCCATGGAGAGGGCTAAGCGATCTGCCATTTCGGAAGCGCTGTATTCTGTACCAGGTTGTGGTCACGGCCACATCGTAGGACGTGGAGAGTGGTGGATAGAAACGGCCAATAAGATAACTGTGCTAGCTTTCAAACCATCGGGCTCTGGACTAGCGCAGGGTTGCCTCAAGTGCCCGCAATGGCGGTATGTCTCTCCATGAACCTCCCTGCATTCCCGGTTTGCACGTGGGGCACCAGGTGCTGCACATCGCAGCCGATATCGCTCGCGGCCTGGCTTACCTACATCCCACTATCGTCCATCGTGACCTGAAGCCAGGAAACGTGCTGCTGTCCAACACGGACTGTCCGCGGCCCATTGCGAAGCTGACAGTAAGTGGAACGAAAGGGAAGGGAAGGAACAGACGCGCGGCCAGGGCAAGTGCGTTGAGGCCTCGTCTACCTAGACATGTCATGCTCTGCGCACTCCGCCGTTGGGTGTGTGTGATTGATTGACTAGGTGCAATGTGTCGCCGCTCCACGCGACCCACCCCTGCAGGATTTCGGGTTGTCACGGCTGCGCAGTACCGTGCTGGTGACCCGGCATCCGGAGGCGGGCACGGTAAGGGCACAAACGGGAGTAGGTAGAGGGACTTTTGACAACCCTGCCACGGTAAATGCAGGTGTTGGGGCCGGTGATTGCAACGGCGGCAACATAAGTGTTGCCGTAGGCGTGGGATTTCCTGGCAACTCTAGACAGCTGGGATTATAACCGCTAGCACTTCTTTGGTCCACACTGGTCAACCATGCCTGTAGCTTTTGGTATTCATTCAGGTTGCGGTACTGCGGCTGTGGAGGCGGAAATGCGAAACGGGGTTATGCTGGGCCGTGTCGCTTGTTACAGTATAGTGACTAGCACTGCTCATGCGGGACATATGGATGCACGGTCGGGAGTCTTGAGTCGAAGCCACTGGCGCTCTTGTGCGAGTAAGGCGCACTCAGTCGACCTGGACGGCTTGGTCCCTTGGTCCCTTGTATTCCCTGAAGGATACCATAGGCGCCAGTCCTGACTTTCCGCCCCCTTGTTCCGTTGCCCATAACCTGCACTCTTCGGGCTGATCATCGGGCAACGACCTGCGCTCCTCGCTCGTTGTCTGCCGTCCTTTCATGCGGTATTGCACTGTCACCATAACTGTCCTTCACCCAGCCGGCCTATATGGCGCCTGGTGAGTTGCGGCACCATTTCCTACTTTGGCGAAGGTTGTTTTGAATCCTGAGGCGCATGCTTGAGCTGGCTTAGCCCGGCTTCGTCCCTGCTTTATTTCTCTGGGTTGTGCACAACGTTGGGCATATCTTTCCTGAAAAGGGATGTGCAGTCCATGTGGTCTAATGAGCGCTAGGCCACCTCATCAAGCACATGCCTTCTGAACCTCCGTTGTTGTCGCTGTTCTGAACCGTGTACCCTCCTCTCCTGCACAGAGGCCTTCGATGCCAGCAATTACGTTATAACTCACAAAGCGGACATTTATGCACTCGGTAAGAGTGGGTAAATGATGATTCTTTTTCCTTGGGCCTGCTGCCTTGAGCGGGAATTCGGGGAAGCAAACGATACACGACAGCGTGGTCTTACGCCTGTCGAATCCAATTTTCCCCTGCATCTTGCGTCCATTTGCCTTCGGGGCTGTTATTTCACTTCCTGCTCACTTGTACCAGGTGAGCTCAATTTCTTAGCTCCTTCCCAACTCTCGCTGCTCGCATTCCCACGTTCCTGATGTTCCTCTGGTTTCCCTCAGGTGTTATCCTTTGGGAGATGCTGACGGGCAGCGTCCCATGGGACGGCTGCAGCATGGTGGCCATTGCCTACTCAATTACGGTTCGCCACCACCGTCTGCCGTTGAGCAAGCTAGACGCCACCAGGTGTCCGCCTAAGCTGCGCAAGCTTATTCACCAGGTGAGCCGGGCGGGGAGGCAGTGATGAACACGGCTTACCAGTCTCCCGGGCGGGGCTCTATACCGGGTTTTCATGCCGTGGCAGATCGCCTTACCTGGCCTGGCCGGACGCCCACTGCCGATGAAACTCTGTGCCCCTGTCTCTGATCCCTCCACAACTACCCGGCGGCCGCTTGGCCGCGCGCAGTGTTGGGACCCCGACCCGCAGCGACGCCCTGCTGCTGCGGAGCTCGTCAAGCAGCTTACCTTGGTTCTGCAGGTGTGGCAATCGGGTGACAAATTATGAGCGCGATGGGCAATGAGGCGAATTTTTTGTGCGCGTTTCTCCATAAAAGCCAGGGATTGGGGTATCAGGATAATCATCTCGAGCTTGGATGCCGGTCCGGCATACCCTCGTCTGGTTCGTGAGCTGGCCTGTTGTGATCCTCAAGAGGAGCCGCAGATGCTTGGGGTTAGCGAAGGAAACCGTGGAAGAAGTGCAGACGTAGTTGTGCGAGTCTGAACTCGCACTTCCCACCGCTGCGTGCCAAAGAACCCCTTGCTCCTCCTGCGGTTCGCTAATATGAGCGCACAGAGCATGAATCCTGTGTCCTCACAGCAATCTCTCACGTGCCAATCTGCCCATTAATTATATATAATATTATATGTATATATATATATATATATAGAGAGAGAGAGAGAGTGTGTGTGTGTGTGTCATTCCCGGCATCTGTTCCCTTTTGCCCTACTTCATGTTCCGCCGCCATCGCTGTCATGAACCGCAGCTCGTCCAAGGGGACTGCGAGGCACCTTCCAGCAATGGCTCCCTGCGATCCAATCCGAATGCAAGCGCGGACAACTCACGGGTGCCACAGACGGTCGGTATCGGGCCAGGCAGTAGTAACGGGCAGCAACGGGTATCGGCGGCGGTCACAGACGTTGCAGGCGCGGGCTCAGGTGCCAAGTCGGGTGGCAGTGGTGGGACAGCTGAGAGCGGCAAGGTCAAAATTACTGCACCGGATCAAGCAGGCAGCGCAAGTGGCGCAGGGCCTGTGCTCCAAATGGATGGCTCCTCTTTGTCCTCGGCACCAGGGGAAGAGAGCTCGTCGCAAGCGTCTGGACATAAGCCAGGCGACGAGCGCGCAGTGAACGGCCAGGTAATAGCGGCGGTGGGAGACGCGGCGGCATTGGAGCGCCGCCGCCGATAGCACAGCGGCCGCTGCCGATAGCTGCCAGCGCTGGAAAACAGCCCCTTAGGCCCTCTCGGCCTCTACTCGTAAGCAATAACAGTGAGTGAGTCGCTGTAGGTCTAAACGGCCGCCAAAGTGGCCCCTGGGCCTGCTGCGACGTATAGGACCGCAGCGACTGGTGATCTACGGGGATCTTAGGTCCACAGCGACCTTAAATGTAGGCTTTGCTGCGATCTGTGGGTCGAACGGCTATAGCTTCATGTGCCGCGCCTTGCAAAGGGTTGCAGGAGCTGGAGGGTGGAGGCGGGTAGGCACTGATGTGTTTTTATTCTTTAGGAAAAGCAATTTGCGTTCTATGCGGATGTTTTGTGGGCGACGAAACTCGATGCTCCCTGATCTTGATGATGGTTAAGGCAAGAAATGGCACCCGCACTACCGGGGATGACCCCGGCCATCCCATTCAAGAGCGTCAAGTAATGTGTTCCTGGTGTGTGGGTTTCGGGAGATGGGGAAGGGAAATGATGATGCTCATCAGGGAAGTGGTATTGTAGGCATGGTAGGGTGCGTGCCACCCGACTCGATGGCGCCATCACAGGCAGTGGGCGCCCGGGTATTGCGAGAGAGAATCACAGGACGTGATGTCGCTTAAAGATAATGCCATATGGTATAATGGTGGCGTTTGGTCGACTATATCGTAGGTGATGCCTAGTTGTGCTTTGACTGTGCAATGTTATGATGACTCAAAACTCGAAAGAGATAAGCCCCAAAGCGGTATGGGTTCAAGTGGTCTTCGCGGCAGGGTCTCGGCGATGCTGCAGGCCAGCGCCTCGGGCGTGGGAAAAAGGAAAGGGCTCGGCACGTTTCTCATGTGGCACGGGTTAATCATAATTTTTGGCTGCATGGCCGCAGAGCTGCGAGTTGACGGCTGGCTTCAGCCAACAGCGGCAAGATCCTTCTTTCGGCGCGTGATGGATAGGAGGTTGTGTCAGTACTTATGGATACATACCGCCGCTGCTAGCCATATCAATGCTCTGGCTATTCCTTGCTATTGACAATTCAACAAGTGGCCGCGCCTTGCGCGTTGTTCCTCGTCCTGGTTTCGTCATTCCACGTGCTCGGTTTGATTTAGCTCTAGGAGCCCATACGGAAAATTTTGATGCGATCGCTAAAATTAAGCGGGATGCATCTTGTGGCTTACTGCGCAGCATGCGGCCCTCTGTGGCGACTGGGGTCGGGGGGAGGAAGAAGGTCTATGCAATATATTGGGTTGACGCCACTGCTTCCAGGCAAGCTGATCGCAAGAGCGCGCGGACCGGGCGCCTGTGGAGGGGGGCCGCGGCAGCGGGGAGAGACAGTCATACTGATCTCTAAAATCCCAGGCTGAAGTCGCCCAATGATGCAGCCAAGCGCATAACGTTATACGCCCTCGTGCATAACTGGCGTGCATCCAAGTGACGGGGATGACTGCCGGCGAAGGGGCTTATGACTGAAAGTTATGTGACTCGTTTGGGGCTATCATCGGCGTGTGCGTTGTGTCCATTGCATTGTCGATTGGTTGATCCTGGGCTGCAAGGCTGTGGCGCATGAAGAGCCCTGACCGAACTGCATGCAGGCGCTCGGAAGATCATATCACTCTGCGAAGGCTGGCAAGGGTTCTGCTGCTGCTCGCGTGATTCGGTTTCTGATTCGGTAAGCGATTCACAAAGCACTATAAAGGGAAAGGGCATTCTGCATCAACGTTCTTTATGCCGGTTTTTTGTGTGGCCGTCAGACGAACTTAGTTGGCGGTTCGGGCCTGTGGTGAGGCTGTTAGCTGGGAGGACCATAGCCCTCTCCCTAAGTTCGCGCTGCCCGTGCTTTAAATTACAGGGGTGGGTTTGATGCGTTCTGCGCCAACAGTGACAGTCGTGCCATATTCCAAGTATGCAAAACTGCAACACGAGGGCGTCTTACTGCCCCTCGGTTCTAGCTTATGGATTTTGACCCGACTTTCATCTTGGGATTTAAATCTTGTGGTGGTAGGATTGACTGTGTGGCTAGGCCGCGCCGCCGCATATGCACTGCAGGCCAGGGAATGCAACGATGGTTTGGTTGCTGCAATTCTCAGCATAAGTTATCGTTGTTTAGGCTATATGCACGATTTTTTAAGGGAAAGCAGCTGTTTGCTTGCAAGGTAAGCTCGTTAAGGGAGGCTGTTCAAGGCTGGTATCTTCGCCGAGATGTGGTGCTCTGCTGGAGGCACTAGTTTACTGGGAACGTCTTCTGAGTATGATATGGTCCTGCTAGCTTTGACTCTAGTGTGGCAGTGAGCATCAGCACCGGTATTGAACTGGCGGAACCAGGTAGGTTGGACCTAGAACCAGCCTGTAAGGCGGATTTTCCTCCGTTGGTGACGGGAAGTCAAAGGGGCCTCATGCGGGAACTCCAGAATGTTAGGAAGCATACGCCGATACAGCAATGGGATTAAAAATGGGAATTCTTAGCTTTTAGCCACAGTGGCATGGCCTGTCGATCCCAAAGTTCGCTTAGGTCAAAACCGGACCAAGAGCGTCCGTAACCGGAACCTGAAGGCTTCAAGCAAAGCACCGTTGGGACTTGGTACACGCATGGTTCATACATACATGAAGCGATGTCATATTTTGAGGTACAAATTAATGTCCACAAGCACCCATCCCGACGGATTTATGTTTGACTTCAATGCAAAGACTTATATAAGTAGTCTTTAATGATTTGAACGCTAGTGAAGGGGAAAGGGACAACCAGGGAAACAGCTTCTTTGAAGCTGATAGAGAAGGTGCCCATACGGGGGTTTGGCTCTGGGCACGGCGTTGTGCAGTAGGTGCATGTCACCGCCCCTTGCCTGCATGATGTTGAGCCGCAGGCATGCATCTTTATGAGCGCGGCCTGGCCATGGGGCATAATGAAGTGTTGGTGGTCACCCTAGATACCGCCTGGGTCATAGACAAATGCACCTAAGTACTGTCTGGTATATGACGGCCGTTGGGGAAGAATCCAACAGATGAATTTCATTGGCTGGCCACACGAGGCTTAACACACGAGCCCGTACATTCCCGTACAGGATGTGTTGTCAGGGAGACCATACCAGTGCAGCACCTCCAGGGGGGAATATGTTCCAGTGGCACCTCCCCCTGGGCGACCAGCCGCAACCCCGTGGGTTCAAATTCTAGAACGCCCCATGGATTGTTTAATGCAGGTTGCTGGCGTGGATGGACAGATGCGGGTCTGCAGGGCTGCTGGATCGTTGTAACGATGGATGCCAAGGAAAGTGCGGAGGAAACTTTTCTAATGCACGTTGGTACACATATAAAAATGCAGGAGTGAGTTTATATTAAATATGTGAGCATGACTATTTGCAAAGTAGAGTTTTATCTGAGGATATCACAAACTTGCCGCGTCTCGCATCTCGAAGTGGGTTACTTGGTTGGCATCTCTGAATTATTATACTGCTTGGAATCAGCAACAAGTTGGCAATCTGCCCATAACCATGAACATGCGCACCACTGGTGCGCAGGGACCAAATGTGCCAAATTAGTGAATCTGCAATGGATCTTGGCTAGAACATTATCAATTGACGCGTTATTCCTCGAATTGCAAATAGAGAAGCGATCCGGCCATTTGTGCAGAGCCATGGCCCCGCGGTCCACTCACACGAAACTTTCACTTTAATTACACGTAAATACATCTTCTTTCTGGCGTACAACCTGTACATATAAAACATGTCGTCCAGTGATAGTCATCTCATGGTTTGGCTTGGGACACACGAATTCCAACCATTATGCCTACATGCTAATGTAAAGGCTGAAGCTGGCCTGAAGGGCCACTCCGGTCGCATCTAGACACATCTAGATACCTAAGCCTGCGTCCCCTTACTCTAGCTAAGCTGGCTACACAGATACACATCTAGATATCGAGGTGAACCCCTTAGCTGTATCTGGGTGCAAGAAACCGCATCGGGGTACTAAAGACTCCCGCTTTCGGCCACACCTAGATATCGATACCGGCCCCACAACCTCATCTAGATATGGAAGAACGCAATTTAGATACCAATATGGTCTGTGAAATATATGGCGTGACTTATCTGACTTACTATCAGTCCCCCATTCACCTCCGATCCAGACATGCGAGAATCCCAGCTGTGGAGTAAGCAGTTCCTTCATTTCCCAGTACAGCGGGAACAATGGACCCGGCCAGCCATTTTTCACCCCCCTGCAGCACCTAAACCCTCCTGAAGGACTGCTGCACCAACCTGGAACCGTCCCTCCTGCCCACTTTGCAGCCCAGCCTGCCAAGCTGCACATAAGCGCAACAAGTAGATATGATCACCTACCCAACAAGCCCGGGAAACTGCCCTCTGACTGATCCCAGGTCATTATGCTGCAGCTCCCGGAGCTCATTATCATGCTGCTGGTATGCCGTACACGTCGTACTGTGTACTTTCCCTGAGCCATCATACCAGATCCAGGAAGACCTCTTCCATGGCCAGCACCTTGTTGGGAACGTTGGTAAAGCGCTGCGCTACCATTCGTCGGATTCCTCGCAAGCATAACGTATGGCCATGGGGATGCAGCCGTAATCAGCAACACCGGACAAAGCGTATGGCGCATACGCAATCCCGGACGGTGTGCTATGGATTTTTATGAGATGTGAATCGTGGCCCACGATAACGTCCTTACATCATGAAAGCATATCCCCGCCGCCTCCCAGGTGGTACAGCCCGGGGATCTACCCTTTTTAGTGCGATCCTGCATGCGCTAGCGAACCCGCATTTTAACAAGATGCAGCTCAACAGCCTGGGCGAGCGGGATAAGACGCCAATGCGTTGCTGTTGCGCCGCCTTCCTTCGTGTCTGACGAAAGCACCTGAACTTATCCAAGGGAAGCAAGCGAATGGACATCCGTGTGCCACCCAGCTAGCACCAGTAACCGCTTCGCGCGAGTTACTGTGTTAGCTCATGCCTTGCACCGCACGGATGATCATCATATCAGCAGAACCATAAACAAATCCACGTCCCTTGCAACAGCTGCCAGCAAACCAGCCTAACATCTCTTCACAGCATCTGGTCACCTCATCGCCGCTTGCATGCATCACAGATACCCTACACATTACGTGTGAGCGTTCGATGCTCTCTATGAGGCGCGAACTTAAAACGAACCCAGACAGCGTGCTGCGATGCGGGATCACGCAGACAGGATTATGGCAGCGGGCAGACGGGCTCAAGACCGCGGCCGAGTAGTCACAGCCTCACTCGACGCGGCAGATGTTAGCTGGCTACCTCACCGCCAAGGGTTTAATCCTAACCTCAACCTCAGCACTTGCCAATCTCCAGATACGCCCCACTATGCACCGGACAACCCCCTACAGGCGAAATGCATGTAACTTATCTCTTCACCTCACAAGCCAACACGACTCCTGCCGCGCTTGCACAATGAGTGCAGCTGGAGCTGCCGCGCTGCAGGTCTCGCGGTCCCACCGAATGGTGATAACGACAACGACCCGTGAAAACAGTTTGACGGCCCAAAATAGGGCCGCCTCCACGCTCGCACCCAGCATGCAATCGCCACGTGCAGTGGAGTATACTTCCAGCCGGGGCCGTATTGCTACCTTGGCTGCAGGAGAATTACAACTCTCGGACTGGGCTTCAACCCTAGAATCTGAAGCGGGAGGTGGACATCAACCCTGCCAACGTGGCGACATGATGCATTCTACAGCTCCTGTACATAGGTCTTGGCTCCTGTGTAGTAGGCCTCCTCGCCTTTGACCTTGCGCGCATTGCGCTCCTCAAATGCGGTCCGCTTATCCACAATCCTATGGATGATGTTTCGTGCGGTGATGTCCGAGGGACTGCGTAACTCGCGGAAGATGCACTCCGCACGAGGAAAAGCATAACGTTCCTGCAGCCAGTGGCAATGAACGGTACTCGGGCCCAGCAAGCAAGGTCCAAGGCACCGGGGGAATTGCGCTGGGGCAGCAAAGGCAACTGTCACAAGCATTAACACTGTCAACGTGCTCTCCTAGCTAATTAACCTATCCAATCTCACCGGCTCCACCGGGCCCAGCATGCTGGTTTCAGAAACGCTTCCTCTCACGACGACGCTGATGTTAAAGGTTTTTATCAAGTCATCTGTCATGACGCAGGGACTGCCGATAATGACCTCGTCCACATACCTGCAGTGCAGGATGGTGCAATAGGATCGTACGATAGAACAAGGTTGATTGGGCGGGGCGCAAGCTGCCCAGTAAAGAGGAAAGCCTAAACGGCCATTAATGTCACCAAGACAATGTGGCGGCGAGTGACGATAAGTCGCGACTTATCCCAGTATGCGAGCAACCGTCCAGCCGCAAGGTGCATGAAACCCGCCACACCAGCATTTTCGCACGCAGTCCTTGACCATCCATTCCGGACTCAGACATTCACTTACTTGCAGGATAGCACCGATAGGCTGCGTTCGTGCAGATTCATGATGGGTAGGTGCGGCCCCCTTCGCGCCTGCACTTCTTCGTCAGTGTGTAGCCCGACCAACAAGAAGTCTCCCTGCGCCTTGGCAGCCTGTGTGGTGATGTTTGCGGTATCGGGGAAGGGTGCACTGGGTAACGGTCGTGCTGGCAACGTGCGGACGGCCAAGTAAAGGCTGGAAAATCCAACTGCCGATGAGCCAGCCCGAGGAGTGCTGCAGGAGGTCCACCGGCAGCACAGGCGGCCAGGCACAGATCGAGCTACGTGATGATCTCCGTGGACTGCACTGGCAAAATTGCCATAAATACGAGTGATCCCCGGCGGAAGGACCTAGGAGTGGTCAGGGGAAGTCTCGCGCAATGAAGAGAATTTGTGAATGCTAGTGTCCAAGTAAGGGAGCTCTAGGAACCGGGTGAACACACCGGTGAAACAAGGCCCAGAACGAACGCCGGAGGAATCCATAGCGGACGTTGTGTAGCCAAGACCAGAAACTGCTATTTACAATTCCTGACCACCCATTGGCCTGTCTCCACCTCCCTCGAGAGACCATCCAAATCCCTGAGCAACTCGCCCGAAGGATCTTGACATGTCCGGGATGGAAACAATCGAAGGCGCCGTCGATGTAGACGATGCGCGCCCCCTCTGGCGCCACCCGCCCGTTTGAGAACTGCACCAGGCGGCGGCTGGTGGGCAAGAACCTGGTGCATCAGCAGAGGCAGATATGCGCTGAGCTCAAACCTTAACCAGAGCTCAGAGGACGATCAGGAGAGGCTATTGAACGGGACTAGGCTCGGAACGGCGCCCGCTGTCGAGATATTAGCGCTTGGTTGCGGCAAGAAGTCAGGAACGCGTGAACATCAAGTACTTCTGAAAGCCTTACAATCCAAACTCCCAGCTTGGGCCATCTCAGGGCCCCAACCGATCCCGCAGTTGTCCACGGATGAGGGGCCTGTCGGAGCACAGCCTTATCCTCCTCGATTTGCAAAACTTGATCAACAGATGCCAGGATCGTATATTGTGAATGTTCGGCCCGCGGCCAAACCGTGCGATGTGATCATCCGCATACAAGTGCACACATACACAACAAGCACACATTATGAGAGGATGTGCGCAACCGCATCGGGAGTCAGGCGTGCTAATGCACATTACACTACTCACTTGGAGAGGGTGGTCCGCGTGGAAGCATCGCTGCAAGACGCCTCCCCACCCGACTCCGCGCGTGGAGTACCCAGACTAAAAGACTTGGCCAGCGGGTGCGGCTGCGCGGGGATTGAGGTTGCAATTGCAGGTAGGGTGCAGGGGTGATGATCTAGACACTTGGACGCGCGGGTAAGCAATCAGTAGAGCATGCACCACACAAGTGCCAACGGTAAACGGTGACTAACGTACGGAGCACATCATATCAGTCCACGATCAAATCCGTTACCACAGTCTAGGCACACGGCCGTGCGCCAGCCGCAGCAGATTACACCAGCGGCCATGCACCTACGCAACGCCGTGCCCTTCCATTCAGCCCAGCCGCATGCCGTACCACGCTTCACCTCGTCACCAAACCCCATCCGACACACACCCAGTGCTCGTCCCGAGCCCGGTGCCCACCTCATCATCGCTGATGAAGTGGTTGACCCGGCTGCATGTGAGCATGCGCCCCACAATGTCCGTCGTGCTCACACCCTCTGTTCGCTTTACCTGCGAGCCCGTTAGCACAACAAAAGAAAGGTAACGCACATGGACCACTCGCTCGCCTGTGACTATTGGGAGGAGTTAAAATGCCATTGTTAAGATGCCAGCATAGACGATATTGGATGACTAATACCAGAACCCAAGAGAGCCGCACGCGGACACCTTTTTTCACCCGCCTGCAGACCAACACAGCGGCCATGCAAAAAGGCCCCGCGTGTCCCACCCTGGCTGCGGCCATGCAACTGTTCAAGCATGGATTTGCCGAGCCGAGAGCGCGGCCTTCTCATTGCTGAACATTGCATAGGCTAAGCATGAGCTGAAACTGTGTGCGGCTGAGTTGCCGCAGCATCATGGCACCCATCCAGACCGGTGCGGAGCCGCAGCGATTGCACAACCCAGGGGCAGCTCTTCGCATGCCAAGGCACCCCGCTTTGCTCTGTGCGTGCGACCCGCAGAATAATGTTACCACCATCACCACCCAACCCTTACACGTTATGGGAACTATTCCGGTGAGCGGCTGTGGCCAGCACCAGGGCATCGACAAGCGCGAAGATGTGAATATGAAGAGTACGTTTGGGCAGGTGAAGGGAGTGCAAATGGGAAATGGCGGGTTAGCACGTGGCTTGGAGGCCGGAAGCGTGCAGCGCCGCCCAAGGTTTCACGGTATACGGGACACTGCAAGATACCATTCCGCATACCATTCCAACGTAGCCACTATTTACGAAAGGCACCTTCCACAGGTAAGGTTCCAAACTCACGTCCATGAGCTCCCACCTCACTTCATTGCCAGATCAGCAGCACATGTCAGTATTCCCTTGCAGCGTGCACCCCACCCTCTTGTGACGCACTCCGCCCTGCTCTGCATTGTGACTACTCCCTTTCCCCAGCCCGCACCATTTTGAAACGCCCCAGTTTCTTAGCATGTGCGTACGCATCCGTGCCATCCGGCAGCAGGCAGGGGTCATCCCCGTGGATGATGTAATCTATCCGGTGCTTTGTAAACAGCTCATGAACAAAATCGGGGTTCAGGTCGTACGGGACACCTGCAGGGAAAGGACACCATTGGGAAACGGAAAAGGCGTTTCCGGGGACATAGCAACGCCGAATGCATTTACCCCAAGCACATAAGCCGAAGTAAGAGTCCCATTTCCTCAAGAGCCTTCCTACGTGCCTAATCACACCGAACGGAAAGTATGCAAATGACGCCATATACACTCTGCGCGATGAGGTGCAATTCGCTAAACCCTATGATAACCATTTATGTATGCGCGCAGGAGCATTCTGCAGGTAGTTCTGGTAATAGCACTACATCGCCACCCAGCGTAGTCTTGGGCCCATCGTCGCTCCCAGTGCAACCCGACCCACCGTCCTAGCGACGGCTTACCTCTTAGGATCTCATCGACCCATTTAACCGCTTCCACGAGCGTGTACCGTTCCTCTTCGTTCATTACGGGTGGTCCTTTGCAGCGAAGGATTTCCGCGTCATTGATCAGCCCAACCACCAGCTCATCGCCCACGGCCTTGGCCTGAAAAGCATTGGAAAACATCAAACGTCAAGTACGAGAAAATATCATTTTTGATGGACTAATAATAAGGAAATGGGCGGGAACGTGTCTATAGGCGCCGGCTATGGGCCGGTGGTCGCCTGCCACGCGTAGGAGCTGCGGCAAGCCCCGCCCCGATCAAAGCCAAACGTGGGTACTAAGGGGGAATGGAGCGCCGAGGACTGCGATGTAAATGTCTACACGGAGTAACAGAAAGCTGGCGCAGGATAACTGATAAGTGGATGCCGATACACTAGGAACGGGACCCCGCAGCGCATTACAGTCACATCGGCGGCAGAGTTATCCCAAGACCAAGTCGTCAGGAGAAGTGGTATCGCATCATGGGATGATGCGGCATCATAACGGGGACTGTCAGCCTACTGTAACCCCGCAACGCGTCAGCACTGCATCAACATCGCACCTGCCTCAACGCATTGGCGTGGCCATAATGCATCATATCGAAGCAACCGTCAAGATACACGCGAACCGGGCGCCTCTCTGCAAACGCGTTCACTACAACAAGTTAGGGACTGTGGTGCTGCCCCAACTGCACTGGCAGCAAGACCTACTTCGACGGCTTCTTGAGTGCTTGGCCAGAGCATTTGCCAACCAACCGCTAATCGTGCCAGGGCGGTACTGGTACTGCGGGGTAAGGCAGGGTGCCAGCCGTCATTATGATGGCGGGAAGGCTTTCCCAGTGGCCGCAGCAACCAAACATTCGCAACCTGGATCGGAACATAAATTTCGTAGTTCTTCGTTGCATAGTATGTGACAATCCCAACTGCTGTCGTCGCTGCTGCTGCCACGCAGGCCCAAAATCCTGCGTCCTTCGCCTTCAACGCATCCAGCAGAGAAGAAACAAGCTTCATGATGTTCACTCCAGTTAATTCACTATAAATAGTGCAAAACACCGGAAGCGTAACTTAGCGCCTGATGGCGCCGCTAACGGCTACTGGTTCCTGCCTCTGCTAAAATAGGACTCGGCTGACAAGCATCCTAATTAATCCATCCCCAAATATCGTGACAAATAGACAGGTACGTTGCGAATCAAGTCAAATACAAACGCTTGCAAAGTAATGCTGTTATTTTGGAAATCCTTGGAGGACACCCCAAGATGCGCTGCAATAATTTAAGTAGTACATGGCACATGGTTTCACTAAATGCGCTGGGTGTCCAAGGTGGACAGACGGGCAGCGGGAATAACGGATGTACGGAAATGGTTGACAGACAATATGGATAATCTGCTTAGGTTACCAGCTCCGGCTCTAGTTGTTGGAGTACCTAATAACCAGATCTGGGGCTAGTACTACCTGAGCGGCCACGACCCTTCTGTCGTGCGCTCAAGGGCTCCAAGTGGCGGAGGCGCAACTGTTTGGCGGTTACAACTGGACTGGCCGTCTGAAATGTTCCGCCTCCTGAGCTATGCAAGTGTATCATATCCACCCAAGCTACTCTATACATCTAGGTCCCCAGTACGAACCTTACAAACACGTTATCGGACACAAAAAAACAAAGAATACAGCATCGCGAAGTCATAGACCGGCCGTAACTTGTGGCCCTGACTGCAAAAGCCTCCTAGTACACCACGCCCGCGTTTGGCACGGACTGGAATCATAGCATACAACTTGTCCAGGCCGGCTGGCCTTTCAGAGGGAAAAGAGATATGTATGTTAAAGAAAGTAACGCAATGCTTCTGGCGGAACCAAATTGGCACCTCCCCCTCCTACCCGCTCCTTACTTACCCATCCAATATGCCCTGCAATTTTAAATTGCCATAACTTAAAGGCAGCCTGGCAAACAGGACAGCGAACTTATTCATCTGGACGGATGTCCCTCCGTAATATTCAGCAAGGTGAAACGGTGAAACCAGTGTAACTTGACCATGAATCTCAAGTGCTAGCCTTGCAAACCCATCCACATATATGTAAACCCCCACAACATCCTTCACATCTGTATGAGTTGCGGCCTATTAGCCTGCAACATTGTAACCCATTTCTTGGGCCGTAGTGCTATTCAACCAACCATACAACGGTACAGTGTAGTCAAAGGTTGCAGGAAAGGTGCCTCTCCCAAGCACCTTTCCCCGAGCGTAGGCCGAGCGCTCCGCAGGGGCCTGCAGATGATGCCCGCGCCTCCTACCGTGGAGTCGTGGAATATTGCGCAGGGCCCCTGGCGAAAGCACGTGAGGCGTAATTGCCAGGGACACAGGGGAGATTCTGCATCCCAAAGACCCGCATCTGATAGGGTCGAGCTGGAGTCCCCGGACAGCAGCCTCCTCGCATCTAGTCTGCTACTGATCTCCGTGTGTTACGATGAACGGGGCGCTAAGTACGAGCTGCCTAAGTAGATCTGCTACTGATCTTTAATGAGGTTGATGGGATCGCTCAAGACATACTTAGGCAGCTCGTACTTAGCGCCCCGTTCATCGTAACACACGGACATGTCAACCGCCGCAACGATGATGCCCGCGCTCTCGATCAGGAGTTTGCAGGTCTCAGGTTCAGCTTCGCACGCAGCCTTCAACGCGTCCCATATGTCTGCAGTGAGCAACGCGGCGCGTTGGGGAGATAATTAGTGTTTCTTGACAAGCAGCATGGTCACCGGGCGGTTCGAATGAAGACACGCACCCAGCGACCCTGTTAGGAACTAATGAAGTTTGGCCTGGAATCCCTACAACCGTCGTACTGGCCTTTTCCGTCTTGCTTGGAGCAGTGCATCCCATTCGTATACATACCCTACTTTGACTCCTCTTCTATCCCTCTTACGCACTTCCTAGTCGCAACTTACTTCGATCTCCGCCATAGTGTGGTTGTGTGTCCCAAAACTCCTCCCGTCTTTTCTGTAGTAGAATGAAAGCGCGTGACAAGACCAATTAATTAGGTAAGCCCCTATGGCCATGGATTTTTCCCAAATATAACGCCGTAAACATCTCTTAGAGAGCTTTTAACAGCGCGCATTCCTTGGTTTTCCCATGGACAACGTGAGCAAAGCACGGATACACTTCCCAGAACGGTGAAAGCGCTTTCCGTCAAATCCTTATCTATACATTTCACACCTGCAACTGTGATAATGTCATCGGCTCCTGTGACTTCCATTTTGGCCGAGCATACTGTTTCGTCGGCTTATCCTTCGTCCCTGGCACATCGAAAGGACCATTCTGTGCAGCCGGCTCCTCGACGGGCGAGCTTGAAACGCATCCCATGGCGGTAATAATTATTTCTGACTCAATTGAAACGCTAGTAGACTCTCCGTGGCATCTTTACCTAGACCACTCGTCTCTCGTGCGGACCAAGATTGTTATCAACCGCACGCTAATACTTATCAAACGGATAGACATGTGCAATAGTTTCAATATATATCATCATGACTGATTAACTATGTCAACGAAGTACAACCGTCGTGCACACCAATCAGTCCAAAGCATGCCTAGTACATAACCCAGGTTTAGTCATGCCATGAGTGTGTTATCCCTTGTCACAAGATTATTAAAACCAGTCGATACTAGGTCATGTAGAAGTTATGACGACCGGGTGACTCGCGGTCGCGCATCGCAATGGGATGGCAACGATCTGACAACAAGATGCCATTACTCGGGTCGTTTCAAGATTACTTGACGGCCGCTATTCAGCTAAAGGTACGCTTGTTTGTGTGGAGACTCGTCATATTGTAACAACAGCTTTCTGAGCTTCAGTGCCTTGTAACTCACAGTCCGCGCTGGTTAAAGCTAAACCTGGACGGCAAGAATGGGAGCAGGCGCCTCCTTTCTTGCGATGCACTGCGGCAGCTGATGCCAGCGTTCAGCGTGCGCGGGCGGGCGGCTTCAGCGTCCAGTACAAAGCTGCTATTCAGCTAAAGGAGGAGGGAAACCAACTTATTATCAAGGTTAATATGGACAAACGCTGGATACATTCACGGTCCACATCCCGTCGTACCACTGTTTACTAAGCACCTTGTGACCTGCCGTGCGCTGGAACTTAGGGGCTACAAACTCACCCCCCTGACTGCATCCAATATCCCAATACCCCCCAAAAGATGCTTGTTGAGCGCCTTTTTTCGTTTTTCCTTGCAGATGAATTGAAGACGAGTATGCTGTATGAGTCTGCGTATGCTTGTATTCGCACAGGCACGCATGCAGGCAAACAGACACTCAACCCACGCAAAAGCACACAAATTCGCCCCAAGTGCACACACGTGTACACGTACATATGAATAAACTAATCCCATTTCGACGCAGGTTATTTCACCAGCTGAATGGCCTAAGCATTCATTCGTTGCATCCCGCTCCCCTAGTTGGATTGCCTATGTAGACTTGTAGTTGCTAATGAAGATTCAATTTTCTCAAAGCGCCCTCCGGCTTAATGCCTATTGCCTGCCCACTCAGGACCCCCCAGCGGCCCTGGAACGGTACTCGCAAGCTCTGTCCGTGTTTCTGTGGTTTGACCGGGGCCAGGACCGGGCATCTGAAGATGTGCCGCTGGTCTGCTCGGCAGAGAAACTTGAAGGCGCGGAGCAGGACCAGGTAAACCTCCCTTTCAGCTCCATACAGGCGTGCCCAACATTCGGGTTGGGCAACAGGTCCATCGGGCGCCCGCCGACAGTCCACTCGCAATTCGATGTCCCTATTGTTTCCTTCTGGCCAAAACAGGCGTACCACCTGCTGTCGGTGTCCTTCAGCAATGCGGCTGCCTGTCTGTTGCAGATGGGTATGGCGGCCGATGCGGCATACGCCTGTAGGTGGGTCGCCGTCCATTGGGGAGGTAGTCTAGGGACCCGTGGGTACAGTGGGTTGTTGCGTGAGTACAGTGCTGTGCCAGCTTCGATGAAATCGAAGCTGGTGGCAAGCCCAGCAAGAGAGGCTGGTGTTATCGTCCTGGGCCTGGAGCCGCCTTTGGCACCGCTCCTGTCCCCGTCGCCACCCATGGGTGCGTGCGCCTCGTTGAAAAAGGCCGTCAGCACGTCAACGTGGAAAAATGAAGTAATAGACAATGGCCGTTTCGGGTGAATTTATGCACACATTTTGACCCCTTCACTTATGAAGATCACGGTCCTGGTCAATGTCCTACATGCATTGGACGTACCATCCCACACTGACTGCCTGTTGTCTGACCGAGACGCCCTAACCAGCCAACCTGTCCTGATCCGCCCGCCTCTGCCGGTGCCCACATCACGTGTCCAAACTCAAACTTGCCGACACTTGCCTGGCGCAGCAAAGCTCTGAAGTACGACCCGTACAACGTGAAGGCGCTGTACCGGCGTGCCATGGCGCATCGGCAGGCCGCCACGAATGCAGGGCTGGAGGCAGCGGTGTCGGACTTGGCCGCCGCCAACCAGCTTGAGCCGGCAAACAACCAGGTCCGGCTGGCGCTGGCGACAGTGCAACACGAATTGAGGGAACACCGGAAGTAAGTGGCATATTAGGATATCAGGCATCTGGTTTTCGGGCTTTGCACAAGGTTTGACTGAGCCTGCGTTGGGTACTAGGGCTCGGCCTGGCTAGGGGAGGGGCGGGTCCAGTGCTGAGTTGGGGCTTGGCGCGGGCTTGAGCCTGGTGTCATCAGGGCTGGACTGGGTCTCACCTGGCCATGGGGCGCCGGGGTGGCTTCTTCCGCGCCTTGGAAAGTCGCGGAGGTGGGGGCTGCCGCGGACCTGGATTTAAACTCGTGTGTGTGTGTGGGGGGGGTATTTCGACGACACATCACGGGCTTGACAGCGCCGCAAGCCCGCACGCCACGTTGCTTTCATCCAGGCATGTCCAGCCCGCTCACCAACCCACCGCTCCCACCGCACAGGCAAGAGCGCGGCATGTACAGTAACATTTTCCAGCACGGCCAGTTGTATGATGAACATGCAGCAAACGCCACCGCTAATAGCTCTGGGGGATTGCAACGTGCAGCACCGGCCGGCGGCGCTGGCTGCGTGACGGGTTCACAGCGACGTGGAGCAGTATCCACTGCTGCTGCTGCTTCTGCAGACACCATGGGGGCTGAAGGAGGGTGGCATGATGCTACAGGCAGTGAAGACGAAGATTGGCGGCGAGCGGAACCTGCTGGAGGCAGTGATGAGCTCGACCCTGAGGATTTGCTGTTCCTAGACCCACAGAAGCGGAAGGTGAGGAAGGGGGCCCGAAACTGTGAACCGAAAGCCACCCGAAAATGTTGCGTTCATTAGTCCTGTGTGCGTCCCATCTATGAAATGTATGAACACAACCACCCTCGATATGGGCTAATAGGATGCCTAGGTAGTCTCGCTTACATTCTTGTTGTTTTTTTATTGTTGTCGTCGTCGCCCCCGCTTGGGCACTCGGATTCGCCATTCTGTCTGTCAGCTGTCTATCTGACAGCTGTGCACCCTGTGGTACTTAGCCGCTCAGCATCTTTATAGCATCCTCTTGCTATTGGTAAGTGGCTATATCCGATGAGTGTTTGATGCCCAGGCGCTTTGTTGCATGCCAATACGCGATCGTGTGGTCCGTTGTGATCATTACGTTGCACGAGTCAAACCCGTCAGCGGTTGCCTCATTGACCGGACTGTTGATTGCACCTGCGTGAATATGCTAGGTACATTAGTGTACATTCCTTAACGACCCCCTCGCCATCGTGCATCTCGCCTTATCCATCGCCGCTCCGGCCCTGTCCCCCATGCTCCTGTTCGTCTGGTCCCCAAGGTGGAGTCTGCCCTGGCCTCCCGTGAGGCGGACCTGGTGATGTTCAAGATGCAAGCGGCACTGGCACGCAGCCGCAACCGCAAGATGGCAGAGCGCCTGGATGCGGAGCGTGCACGGCGGGCGGTGCGGTTTCCCTGGTGGGCTGTGCCGTGGTGGGCGTACGCGCTCATCGGCCTGCATCTGGCCTATCGTTTAATCAAGGTAGGCTTTGTGAGGGGCGGGGTGGGGGCTGTCTTGCCGTATTCATGTTGATTGGTTTCGCCCTGTTCTTTCCCCTCCATATTGGTAGAGAGGTGGCGTTGGCCCCCATGCACCTACATGCCGTGCTCATGGTTCTCTGGCGGGGAAGCTGATGACCTGGGAAAAGAGGGGAAAGCCTCCATGCAAACTGTCCTGAGCTATTGTGATTGGACCATGACATGCCCTGTACGGGGGGGGGGGGAAATCGCACGCCAACATCACACGATGTTGCACCAGTGTTACATGCGTAAGGATTGTGGGCTGGCTCTGTCAACCCTAGCAGGATTGTATTTGGTCACGGCGATGAGTTTAGGCTGGTTGATGGCCTAGATTATGGTAACATGAGCTCACCTCCCCATCCCCCGATGGGGCCCAGCAAGTCGGGACTTGCTTGATATGGATGCAGGTTTGGCGCATGCCCGTCCCGAACGGTGTGCATCCTCATGGCATCGTTCAGGAGGCAGGTCAAGGACTACAGAGCGATCATCTGGACCTGTGATCCCTTCCGTGCTAAGCCTCTAGAACACCGCTTCAAGAAAGCTTAATCTCTTGTTGGCAGCGCGAAATGATAAAGGAGAGTTCAATGCCACCATTGTTGAAGTAGTAGGGTGAGCTGACGAGCGAGCGGCGTGTACCTTGTAGGCCCTTATCACCTTTGCAGGTGCCCATCCTTGCAGTGAATTTAGGCTGTGTTATAGAAATCTTTATTAGGGGCCGGTACATTTCTTGCCTTGGGCGTAGGATTTTCTGTCAGGGTTTTGTCAACTACTTTTGCGATTTACCACACGCATGCCACACAAGCCCACAGGCCGCTGGACTTTGTATATTATGCTTGTAAACCCGGACACAATCGGTTTGGGTAACAAAATTTTTAATGAATGTAGCAACGAAACTGCCAGGGGGGAAAGCTTAAGCTAAAGCTTAAGCACGAGACTTAATTTGGAGCTTCCTGGGACGATGCCTCGTTAACTGGGATACGTGCACGATAATGCACGTCACCTATTGTGTTCTCGACATCTCGGGTTCATGCTAGGGCTTGATGGGCTTTCTGAGGTGTTCAGGCACTTGGTAACTCAGGGGTAGGAGTTATCCCCAGTAACACCGCATTCTATTTTGGAGGCCCATTTATTCTTGCTTTTGGGCAAAGCTTCAACATTTGGGCAAACCTTGCGTGGCTTCTGGGTAAGGTGGGCAGGATAGATGTATATGCATGCATACGATATAATACTCGTATAATATTCGTGGGTAAGAAACATTTTACGTCAGTTGTACTGCAAGTGGTTAGCTCAGGACTAACACTCATAATGTATGGTAATTACAAGCACATCAAAAGAGCCCGACATCTTCACGTCGAGGATAAGTGTGCGACATCACATCCCCTTGCTTTATTTAGGCAACTGTATTTGCTTTAGGCAACTGTATTAACGATTTGCAGTATTATATATGTCATGACAGGACACTACTGCCATCATTTGGGTTTTCGACTTTGGAATGGATGTGGGCACAGTGCTGGATTCAGACCAGGACGTGGCTCTGGTGACATTGTAGGCGGTAAAGCGGGCTTGTGCAAAGAATGGGTGGCTCACCCCTCACAAGCACCAGCTGTCACTGCCGATGGGTGGACAGTAAAGCACAACACACCACCAAATATCCATGCCTGTGACTATATACCTTCACTTGTGTGGCCACCAATCACGTATTTGCGGGGTATGTAATCATGGAACCCTGCCGCACGTTTTGCTGCCCATGCACGGACGCCACCACCATGAATGTGCCAGGATGTCGCATTTTACAAGCTTTTCATTTCAGGTTTCGGTTACATCTCCTGATGTCCTGCACTGATTCATACTTAGCCGATCATTTGGCGGCACGCTACAATGCTGCATTTGATGTGCTGGGGCCCTGCATGGGGTTCTTTACAACGTCCTTAAAGGAGCACCACACACACGTGCCGTAAAAAGTGCACAACCATATATAACTGGGTTCATTTTACATACGTGCTTCTATGACGCGCTTCTACTCTGCCTTGGCCCTAGCTTTGGATTTCATCAGTTGGCTAACACCTTGCGATGGCTAGGGCATGCATCCCTTTATCCATTGCGCAATGCACATGCATCGTTTGGACAGATATGACCTATATTCTGTTCTTCATGTACTCTTGGCCACGGGGTACAACATCCACATAGCAGTACTGCGAACCTGTGCCATCGTGCATGTACGTATCCCGGTTACGTACGTTAACATGTAGCGAACGCCTGCAGCAGCATGTTGTTTACATGCAAACCAACTATGCCAAGGCAAGTATATCTTTGGACCCCATCGATAAGTTACAGTTGGGGCCAATAGACGTGAAGTGGCTTTCCTGGCTCTCCATGCGCTCGATGCCGTGGGAAACAACGTCCACATAGCGGCACTGCGCACCTGTGCCGTCGTGTGCCGTCGCTTAGGTGCACGCGTACATGTGTGTATATCTGCATTCGACAGATGCGATGCCTTCTTACTCGGCCTTGTGTAATCCATTGTTGCCGCTAGTGCTTGCCTTCATCAATGGCCCAAATCTCAATCATTTCCCAAACTTCAACCATCGCCGCGCTTAGCGGCTTCAAGAACTGCCTGTTTGTGCCGAGCTCGTAAAGATAGTTTACATGGTCCATTAGTATATATGCATCATTGATACAAGCAATCGCTTCTTGAATGTACAACTTTCGAAAAGAAAAGAAACCTATAGCGTAAATTTTGTTTCGTAATCTGGATAACGTATCAGGGTATAAGCTGGAAATGCGATACCGATACTATGTGAAACAATTGTGAGCCCCCACGTCATAAATAATGTTTGCCATGGTATTTACACGCAAGTTATACTAGTAATTTCGACATGAATATATGAAGCACATGTAACTATTTGATCTCATGCATAAACGTGCAGTTTGACCTGAAATCATACAGCTCCATACGGGACCGTGTCCCGTGCGTGCGAGATAAAATTGCTTACAGTTTGCAGCTTCTTGAACTGCCAGGCAGGCTAGTGCCTCTCACGCAGCCGGTGAATTTGCATCCGGTCGGGCAGCTAAAATGTCCGGAACCATGGGTGACTCCACCCGGGCCCGCATTGCCGGCGCTATCCGCTCGGCAAACGCTGGAGGAGGTATTGCGTCTGGCGACCGCGCCCACGGCACATACTTGGGGGGATACGCTGGCGGTATGGGCGGAACCTGGTCCAAGGCCCCGACGAACCGTGGGGTTGACCCTATGCGTGCTGGGGAGGGCGCCGGTGGAGCTGGCGCTGGGGCAGGAGCTGGAGCTGCTGGTGGTCCGGGGAGGTAGGGGAACGAGGCTGAGAAGGCATGCTTTTGGCTGATGCCTGTCCTTGGGGAGAGAACTAAGGGCCGTCTGGTTGAGAGCCGTGATATATGACACTGAAGCTGAGGCCCGGCCGCGAGATCATAAGCCATACAGAGGCCGTATGTATTTGTCACATCAAGGCTGTGACGAGCAGGGTGAATTGGACTTTCAGCGAACGTGCCGACCGTGCGCATCAGGCGGCAAAGGAAACCCCGTTTCTTAACTTCAGAAGCGCAGCCGCAGCCTCGTTAGACTGCTGCACTACTGGCGTAGTGAACTGCAGCTGTAGCGAAAGGTCGATGCAGGAATAATTAGGATAGTGCACATAGCGAATAGGGTCCGGCCTGCGAGCGAGATGTATAGGAGGCGTCCATTAATGTTCGAGCACATGCTATGGGGCTTTGGGTGGCAGGACCGGGGGGATGCGGCACCAGCATGCGTCTCAACAACGCAAGAATGCGCAGCGGCGCCACCGCACCGCAGGTTTCACAATCCGTGTAATGCGCCCCAATGGCTGAGACCAATGCGAACTAGTAGTGTTCCGTTTGATTGCCTTGCGCAGCTCCCGTTCTTTCACTGTCCGACTCGCAACCGCAGGCCCACTTCAGCCAGCCGCATGAGGCCGCCTGCCAGCGGCGCTGCGGGTGGGGCACCGCAACCAGGCAATCCAAGCGGAGGCATGACTGGCCAGTCCCAGGGTCAAAGAGAGCGCATTCGACCAGCGTCCCAGGGCGCCAAGAACGCCTGGGACGAATTGCCGCGGAAGGAGCTGCCAAAGGCGCCGCCGCACGGAGTCACAAGTGGGGTTTCGCGCATGGATGGGCATGCATCGGGACTTGGGTGGGGTTGTCCAGGAGTTAGGAAACGGGAGGCCCAGGAGGGATATCGTTAGATGCGTGAGATCGGTGCCCTTGAGGACGAGGCCGCTATGTTATGGCCAATACGGTATGCTTGTGTGCTAATCGTGGCTGTGCTAATCGTTATCTGCTGTCATCGCATCACTCGAAGCCGCAGCCGCGCTCGTGCATGGCAGCCAAGGTGAATAGTGACAGTGGTCATTCTAGGGCCGGGCAGATGGGTCGGGAAATCGGGGGCTCGTTTTGCCAAGCGCTCATTGCCCCGATGTACGGGGGACCAAATTCGAAGTTTCCAGGTGCATGTCTAGGATGTGGTCGGGCTATAGGAGCACAACTTCACGTGTGACTTACGACGCCGCTCAATAGAAGTCACATGCTTTGTCTTACCCTAATACGCAGCCAAGCAGATAAAGCCAGTATCCGCCACCCTCGCTGGCGGCAAGACAACCAAGCCCCTGACGGGTATCGGAATGGACTTTAAGTCACCGGGACTAGGGCAGATGGAGGCAGTCGGAGGCGCCCTTGGGAGCGCGGCCCGTGGAGGCCCAGGCGGCGGCGGTAGGATCGGCAGCGGGGGCGTCGGGGGACTGTTCGGAGACCCCGCTGGGCCCCCAGGGCGCAATTCCCGTCAGGGGGTGTCGTACAACACAGGCCCTGTTCCGATAGGACGAGCGGCATTTGCGGAGCGGGAGATGGGTGCGGCGGAGCAGCAGATGACGGACCTCCGGATGAGGTAAGCGGCGGGCCGTTTGGCGGATAAAGGCTCCTCGAAAATCCATGAAAGACACAAACTGAAATTATTTTTACAAAATTTGATTTCGCATGAAAACGTCCCCGTGCTGTCTTCGTAACCGGACTTGGATTATCCACCGAGGTGGATCGTGAATGTGGGCAAACTCATTTAAACTCAACGTGAGACGAAAGCGGAAATGCCCCTAGGTAACTGTCCAGCACCCGCGGAATGCCCTGCGTACCTCACGGTGTACTCGTTTTACGGCAACAATGCGTTATAACCGGTAACGTGAAAAGCCACTCATTCCCACTCGTGGAAAACATAGGTGCTGGCTGCGCGGTGTTGTGTCGGCAGGTGGGTTGTCCCGCCTGCCGCGTACATTCTACGCAAGCAGCGTGATGTCTGTGAGTCTACCCGCCATTTTTACATTTAGCTTTTACGTTGCCTCGGCCCCTTTTTCTCCCCAGCGGCACCGGCGGCGCTGACCTGAGCGATGCAAGCATGGCTATGTTGGAGGACCAGATCCGAGATGCACTGCGCGCCCGTCGTACAGTATACGAGGACAGTAAAAGCGTTCTGCTCAAGATGTTCAAGTAAGCGGGGACGAAGGTCACAGGCCAGGATCCTGCTGCTGCTGGGTATGTGTGTGTGGGGGGGGGGGCGTGTCTGGAGCGGTGCCTGCGGGCCCAAACTTTCTGGACTGAAAGTCAGCCTCTGGAGCGTGGGGGCGGGGGAAGGTGGGCAGATGCCCGAATTAGCGTTGCCGGTTGGGCAGGGCTTGCCGTTCGGGCAAGGGCGGGTCTCGAAAGAACGGAAGGGTAGAGGAGATGAGCGTTTGGCCGAATGCACCCATTTACAGAAGATGGTACACGCTTGGTGCAGCGGCATGACAAGGCTAGTGGGACGTCAGGTTGTAAACGCGGGTTGAGGTAGTTGAGTATCTGCTTGGCGGCCACTTCCCCCACAAACCCCAGTGAAGTGAAGTGCCTGGCCCTATGAGTTGTACGGGCGCCTGGACCTCAGGGGCTCATTCTTAAAAGGTAATTTCATTGCAACGATCCTGGCCACCCCGCTGCGGTGGGGATCCATGCCGCTCGTTTGTTCTCGGGTCCGCTGTTTACGCTGCCCCCCTCGTGCGCAACACGGACAACGCAGATCCGTAGACGACGGCAGCGGCGATGTGAGCTGGGAGGAGTTTTGCAGCATAAGCAGCCAGCTGGGCGTGGAATGCAGTGTGGCGGAGGCGCAGCGCCTGTTCGAGCGGTTCGGCTTCAAGGACAGACTCCCATACACCCGGTTCGCCAACATTCTGCTGACGCAGCCCAGTCGGCAGCTGGCGGAAGAGATGGCCAGTGAGTTGCGCTTTGTGGACTTCGTGTTGCCGTTAGGGACCTGGAAGAGCGTGGCTAGGCTTGCAAGGCGATGCAGTTTCCGGATGCGGGGCTACCGCCTACCGCTTTACCCGTTGGGGCTGGTCCTGCCGGCGGACTAGTGGCGGTGTCGGTGCTGGAACAATAGCTCGGGGATGTTTCATGGCACGGTCTCATATGACGTCAGAACGAAATATTTGGAACCCTTCGAGCCGTACCGGAATGCGATCAGAAACCTTTCGTTACGTAGACTCGCATGGTTGGGTGGTTGGGTGGCTGGTTGGGTGGGTATTTTGCATGGGTGTGGACGTGTGGGTATATGGGCTTCACTGCAGGAGGCAAAGGGAGCTGGATTTAGCACGCCACCGCCAACCTCTGGTGCGTCCAGCGCTCGTACCTGTTTACGACATCTAACGCGCGTCACGAAACTCCGTGCAGATATATGAGGAGCCATAGCTGTGCATCTGCATCCCCAGCTCTGCGTGCCACGACACACTAGTAGTGCGCCTCGTGACACATAGCATGTGTACGAGTACTGCGTACATACTGCTGCACCATCCCTTGGGAGTCGGGGGGTCTTAGGACAGGATCAATAGTTTCCTAACCCAACCCATCTCCCACCGAGCAACCAACCTGCAGCCAGCTTTAACTAGGTATAACAAAGTCCGCCATTCTCTCCCACCTGACCGCCCACTCGGCCGACGCAGTCCGCCATGGTCCCTTTAAGGATGTGATGGCTGCCAACTTTCACGGCAAGATAAAGGACAAACGCTGCCGGAAACCGCTCTATACGCCCACCAATTGGGACCCGCAGGTGAGATCCCGAAGGGTGGTTAGGAGAGGTGTGGCACCTGGTCTTGTTCACCTCGTGGCATGAAGACTGTTGGTTTGGCTTTTGCCTGATCCTGATAGCGCTTTCGCGAAATATGCCCCTCCTATGTGAAGACGTCTCATACATTACAAAATTTAAGTTGCAAACTCAATTATGACCAAGGCAAACCTTCAGGTTAATAATATAACCATGTAACGTTACGTTTTTTAATCTTTTGGGATCAGCCGGAGGCCTAGACTCTCACAGCCTAGTTCTGTGAGTTTTTATTTTATTGTTACTATATTTTTACAATTATAATTTATCGTTATTGTTGGTAATAATGGTAATAGTAATAGTACGGTAATAAAATATATTATCGTCATTGTTATTACTTTATTACTACTTTTGTGATTATCTGTATATTATGACGTATTATAGCACTGTAGTTTGCTGTATTATATCATTTACGATTTTATCGTTTGGGTCCAACAGGGCGTCGGATAGGAAGTGTCGGGCAGGAACAGTTGCAACGAGGCCACATGGCCCTAACGGCCTGATGCCTTTGGTCAATTGTCTTGGTTGCCGGTCGGCCGCACGACCCAAAAGGTCGGCCGGCCCAAGGGTCGAGCGACTTGAGTTGACGTGCAAGGATAACGCGGTCGGTTCAACTGAACTCAACTGAGTTAATTTTTGTGTGCCGTCGTGTGGACTTTGTGGACCCAGGTGGACGGAGCTCGCTCCGCAGAGCTGCCCAACAAGCGCCTGGTGCTCAACTTTGTGTACGGCTACAACGGTAAGCATATTTGAACAAACAGCTCCCGCGCCCTCTCCTGCTGCCCATGCGCTCCGGCCCTGCTTCAGTTCAGCGTTAAAAATCCCACCTCATGCATTCTGCATCCTGCGTGCAAGTTCACAAGGTGACACATTAATCTCTCTCTTGCAGGCAAGGATGCTACCAGTCAGAACCTCTTCTACAATGCGGCCGGGCAGGTGGTGTATTTCACGGCGGGGCTGGCGGTGGTGTACACCCGCCGCAGCGGCCCGCCAGGGCCCCCCGCGACGGAAGGTGCCGATGCGGAGCCCTCCTCCGCTACCGGCAGCGATGGCGGCGGCCACAGCCAGCATTTTTTCCTGGGCCACACGGATGACGTCAAAGCTCTGGCGCTGTGCCCCGCCGAGGTCGACGTGAACGGAAAGAAGTATCCCCCCAGGACGATAGCTGCCACCGCACAGGTGGGGTGCGGAGAGCCAGGGAAAGGGTAGGAGTCATGTAACGGCCTCCTGGACGCGTGATGTGAGGGGGGGTGCGCATATGTGCATACCACTGGTGTAGTTCTTTAGCTCATCCATGAAGCGTATTTTTTCTCTCCTCCATTGCCGGCACAACGCGCACACACACACACACACACACACACACATCTCACAGGCTTTCGCCCTCTCCCCCGCGCTTCCCCGGCCCCCGCCGCGTACATGTCGGTCAGGTGAGCAGCCACGAGGAGGGCCCCTACATCTGCGTGTGGGACTCCCGCGTAGGCTCCCAACAGGGCGAGCCGCAGCTGGCCCGCCTGTCCTTCCGCAAGGAGGACCGGGGCTTCTCCGCACTAGGCTTCTCACCTGATGGGGTGTACCTGGCGGCTGTGGCCAACGACAACTCGCACACCGTGTACGTGTACGACTGGAGAAGGAACCGGCAGGACGGGGCGGCCAAGGGGCAGATGGGCGACCCTCCGCAGGTTTGGAAGGGTGTGCGACTGCGAGGATAAGAGGCGGTTTATGGAACAATCACACGGTCGGAATGGTGGTGATGGTGGTGATGGTTGTGATGGTTGTGATCGGGACCCAAAGGAGGGTAAGCGGTATTGGCAGG
This sequence comes from Volvox reticuliferus, assembly GCA_019650235.1. Lineage (NCBI taxonomy): Eukaryota > Viridiplantae > Chlorophyta > Chlorophyceae > Chlamydomonadales > Volvocaceae > Volvox > Volvox reticuliferus. Next base: position 4,332,961 of record BNCP01000002.1, read on the forward strand.
GGCGCTATCTGCTTGCTTCGGCCCGGCGTAATCACTCGGCTTGCTCATGTTCCATCAGGTTTGCGGCAGAAACACACGGACCCAGACACGCATATGCCACCCGTGCCGCTGTTGTTCCTAACCCCTAATACGCTTACTTGAGCCCTTTGCCTGCCGTGCGAGCTTAGGTGTACGGCATTGAGTGGAATCCATACGCCGGCCGCCACGCCGCGGTGCCTGCTGCCTTCTTGACTTTCGGCAAGAAGCACATCAAGATGTGGGCCCGCGGCGACACGGGCCAGTGGGCGGCCAAGCAGCTAACCACGGGCCGACTGGACATGCAGAACGTGCACAGCGCCGCGTGGCTGCCGCCGCGGCAGGAGGGCGGCTCGGAATGCATGGTGGTGGCGGGCATGGCGGACGGACAGCTGTACTTATTCAAGGTGTTTGTTTGTGGGGTTTGGCTGATTGTCAGGAGGCGGCGGCGGGTCAGACTATTCCTTGGAGGGAGGTTAACCGGGATGCAGGTCACCGCGGCAACTGGGTCGCGTAATAGGGTTCGTCTCTCTTGGAGGGGAATAATGGACGGGTGGATTTCGTGTGATGGATACTGGATGCGTAACTGGTACGTATGCGTTTAGTCGCTGTATGTTCCTAACATCGATGTGAAGGGAGAGGAGGCGGGTGGGCATGGGTTTCCTAGTGGCTATTTCCGAGCAGCTCAAGGGATCTCAAGGGACTGCTTCCCTCATGGGGCCCCCGAGCCGCCGGGGAACTCATTTCTGCGCCGCTGCTCCCCCGTGCTAGATTCCGGCTCCTTTGTTTTCTGTCTGTTTTCAAATCCGTCGTATTTCGAAATCTGATTCTCTCTGTTCTCCTGCTGACGCCGCGCGCCGTTTGCCTTAGGGCACGGCCGCCGTGAAGGCCATCCAGGCTCATGCCAAGGGTCCTCAGGCAATCCAGCCTGACGGCCATGTGGCGTACACCGGGCTCCGGGGCATGCGGTTGGTAGAGATGAGGGACCCAACCACGGGGGCGCCCAGCGGCAAGAGGGTGCTACTTACAGGCAGGTCGGGGGTTGGGGGCCCGGGAAGGGTGGGAAGGAGGGCGCGGGTAAGAGCGATGAGGAGCGTGTTGCGGGTGTGACCCCAGGCTGCGGTGTCCATGAGTGTGAAGTCGATTTGCTGACCCGGAGGAATCCGCAGGTCCTCCTGCCTGCTGGAATGTTATTTCGTTTTGGCTTTTTACCAAGCTGGTGGATGTTGAAGTCATAGGTTGTGAGGAGGCGCCTATGCGACAGCATCCACGTCTGCTGGATCATCATGACAAATGTCGGGAATGTCGCTTGACTTACCTTCATGATTGCCAGTCTCGCACTTCTCGCACATCCTCTCCCTCCGGCCAAGGCCGTTGTCCTTGGTGTGGGTTTGACATGCATATCCTTTCGCTTGTTGGCTCGCAGGTGGTGCCGACAGCACCATCCTGCGCTGGGACGTGTCGGACGGCAGTGTGGCGGAGGGGCGCTTCGCGGGACCACCGCTGTCTCTGCGCTCTACATTGCCGGATCGGGGCCACTGCATCCGCTCAATAGACTACGATCCCGCCCGCGGCGTGGTGCTGGTAGGGACCAACCAGTGTGACATTCTGGAGGTCACCGAGAGCCAGCAGGTGGGAGGGGTGGGGTGGGGGTGGTCACTTATCCAATACCACAGGCCCATTGACCGATCTTTCATTTGTTACTCGATTGCAGACAGTGCTCGTATACGGACACTGCGACGATGTGTGGGCGGTGGCATTCCACCCGTCTCTCTCGCACCGCGCTGCCACTGTATCGGAGAAGGTGCTCACTCTGTGGGACCTTGGGGCTCGGACCATGGACCGATGCAGTATGGTGGGCTTTGCGGCGCGTGCGGTGGCTTTCTCCACCAAACCACTGGAGGCGGACGGCGTGACGCACCACTTGGCGGTCGGGGGTGCCAAAGGGGACCTAATGGTGGGTAGGTGGAAGGACCGGGAAGCTGAGCCGGCTGGGCATGGGGTGGCAGAGGGAGGGAGGAGACAGGGCAGGAAGCGGGGGAGTTATAGGGGCGATCGGGGCGTCAAAGGAAACGGGATCGAAGCGGAGGCCTGGCTTAGGGTGGACTGAAGCGTAAAGACAAAGTACACACAAGCCCACCTTTCGCAGGTTAGTAGTCAGAAGGCAAAGAGGTAAGAACTGGGGTCACCACAACGCTTTACGAACCCTCTAGCGTCCAAGACCGTACATGCCGCCTTTTCTCGATCTTCCTGTCCGCGCCTGCCTCATCTGCGCTTTACGTACACTTGCTGTCGTAATCCAAATCCATAATACCTTTTACATGATATGAATGAGGGAGCTCAACCTCCATGATTACGCAATCACATCTTTCCAGCCGTTGGGGCTCTGTGCGTGAGTCCGTTGTTTTGCGAGGCGTCCTCCCCCTCCGGAGCATCCATGCAGGTTTTCCTGGACTCTAACCTTCAGCCTGTTCACAAGACGAAGGACAGCCGCGAGGGCATCACCGACCTCAAGTATTCCCCTGACTGCCGCCTGCTGGCCGCAGCCACTGCCGACACATGGATTGACATCTATTCCGTATCAAAGGGCTACACCCGCCTGCAGCGCTGCAGCGGCCACTCCTCCACGGTGCGGGGCATCGACTGGAGTACAGACGGTTCGGTGCTGCAGAGCGACTCAGCGGATCTGGAGTTGCTCGTGTGGAATGCGAGGACGGGTGGGTGTGTGGGGGGCGAAGGGGCCGCGGTGTTGAATGCCTACTAGGGAGAAATGAGATCTGGAGCAGGTGGGGGCTGGTGGGGGCTGGTGGGGGCCGGGTTCAGATGCCGTAATGTGAAGCGGAAGTACCTACATGAACGGCCTGGGGGACTGGCAGAGGGCAAGGAAGTTTGGCAGGGGTATTCAGGTGTCGGCGATAGTGTACATGTGCAATGATTATGTATATATACATACATACATACTACGCAGCCTGTGTACCTTGTTCGTCAGATAGGACAGGACTGGTGGAATGCGTTCCAGCTGCGGAAAGAGGAGAGATGGCCCCGTCTTCATTTCAGCGACCCTGTCCCGCAAACGCCCTTCAACTCCAACCGCATTTTCTCTGTAAGACAGACCCCCGAGCCGCAGCTCTACTTTACCCAAGCTGTCGACTCTCGCGAGGCCCCCGTCACATCCTACACCCTGATCTCCATCTTCATTCGCGATTCGTGCAGGCAAACAGATTCCCATACCCTCCCGCGACGTCCAGTTCGCCACATACACTCTACGCCTAGGCTTCCCCGTCATGGGGATCTGGCCCGATGGGTCTGACGGCACCGACGTCAACGCCGTGGCCCGGTCACGCGGGGGCGACGTGGTGGCCACCTGCGATGATGACGGTTTGGTGAAGCTTTTCAACTGCCCGTGCGTGTTAGACGACGCACCGCACCGCGCGTACCGTGGGCACAGCAGCCACGTGTTGGGCGTGAGGTTTAACTCGGATGACACAATGCTGGTGAGTGCGGGGAGGGGAGAGTGTGGCGGGTTGGGAAGGAAGGGACGGACGCGTGCAGTCAGCAGGGCTAACCGCTTGACTGCGTACGGAGGACCATAAGATCACGGTGGTGGAAGGCTAAGGCGGTGAAGAAATGAATTGGCATGGTTTGGGTAAACTGCGGAACTAGGCAAGGGCGTTCGGGTGTCTGGATGGGGCGGGTGGGGGCTTTTGGAATGTCAGCGCACAGCAACTCCGTATGGCGTACAGCGGATAGGTGTCACGCGCCGTACAGTTCCCTACTGCTTTATCGTCCACGTTCCTTCGAACCCATGTTAATAAGGCATGACTTGGCCGTACTCGGCCCTGACCTCCACTACGGTCTCTTTCCGGATAGGTATCTGTGGGCGGCTACGACTGGGCCATGTTCCAATTCAACGTGGTGGAATTGGTCCCCGTGGACCACGGGCCGTACCTGCCGCAGAAGGTGTGGGGCGCACTGGACCCGGAAGGTAATGACAAGACGCAGAGGGTAGCGAGGGCAGTGGGCAGCGAGCGGTTCGGAACTGGGACGGGCGACAGGACGAGTGGGCTGTCCCACCGGCATCCGCATGGGTTTGGAAGGTCGCATAAACAATGTATATACGTACATACCGCGTATCGCCAGAATACAATGGGACCGGGACCGGGGTCGTGTAGTCGTGTCGTCTAAGTGTCAGAGTGCTTGGTGGTAATGGGATGACATGGCCACAACGGATCATCTTCTGCTTCCGCAGGCCGGTCGTTCGGTTGGACATACACACCACACAACGTGCAGCCCGGGACTGCCGGCGGTGGCGGAGGAGGTGCTCCATTGCCGCCACTGCCGGCTCCGCCGGGAGGGGTGCCGCCAACCCACACGATGGCACCCGCGCTACAAGTGGGCGTTGGGGAGGGTTCCGGAGCCGGCTCCCGGGCTGAGGCAGAAATCCACGAGCAGGTGGAGGAGGAAATTGACCCGGGGGACAACGGCAGCTTTTAAAAAACGGCAGTGGAGCGGAGGCGCGCGTTGCCTTTCCGGCGTCTTGGTTGGCAATTGAGAGCTTCTAAGGAGCTGCTGTCTGCTTGTGCGGCGACGCCTAGGCACGCGGCCATATGCTGGTGGCCGCGGGGGACGGGGGGGGGCTCAGGGGAGGGGGGAAGCTGGGTGCGCCCATCAAGGAGGGCTGCTTCATAACCATGCAGTTGGAATGTGCGCCCATATGATGTGTGGACTGTTGCTGTGCTGTGGCGACTTGTGCGAGCTGCTTTATATGGGTGCGATATTCTCATACGTAGCCGTTAAGCAGTATGCTCATATTATTTAGCCATATGTTGAGCCGTTCTGGAAAGGCTGCGCTTGCCAATGTCCACGGCGACGCCTGAGTTTAAGCGCGCAAGCCGTTGCGGTGCGATCCTTGACCACCGGATATTAGTGTAATCGTGTACGTTTTAAAAGTCTGCGACGCTTGAGTATAGAACGGGTGGTAGGGACTGCAACGACAATTCTTGTTTGTGATTTGACTCGTAGTACTCGACTCCAAGAGAGTGAGGATTGCAGGCATAACCTGACAATTGATGCCTGCAAGTACACGATCATACGCGAAACTGGAATTGCCGGTTGTTCCGGGGTCAGGGCCGGTGACAGCATGCTGCGTGTGGGTCACGCTGGTCACATCCGATAACAAGTGGTAATTATTGACACCCTACTCCCAATGATCGGGCATAAGTGTCCTGGTATGATGAACATGAACTTTCTAAAAGGTCGGTTCGGCTCTGAACTTTCTTCTCAACTGCGTCTATTAGCATCGGGCATCCACACGCCAGCAACTCGTCCTGGTCAGGTTGGCGGCCCTGGCGGGGGAAGGGGGCCGTCACTGCATGGCATGGCCAGCTTAGCAGCTTGACGGGGCAGTCTGCGCGAGAAGCGGGGGCGGGGGATGGGCGATGGCCAGGTGCGATGACTTGGGAATGGCGGAATCGACAGCTGGGAAAGGAAAGGGCAACAGCAGTTCTTGGAACCACAAAACGAGCTGTATGGCACACCACACTGGGAGACGAGGCGTCGCAGCTTCCATATTACCCCTGGCCACCCGAATCTTCGATTACCATGATGTTACCTTCAGCTGCTGGGTGTGGCGCTTGGGAACAAGGTCTTCTCGGTTGCCCTGTATTTGGATTTGCGCACTGGGTATTGAAGCTGCGCGCCTTTGTATCTGTCAACGGAACATAGCCAACCTAAACAAGATAACAGCATATGTACAATCGTAGTTGTGGTGCGAATCCCGAACACGTCACACGGAAGGCGCGTTGACGGTTAGAACTGCATTGTACGGGACTAGCTGCAAGCCTATCATACTGGACCCGCGATGCTCCTTGAACAACATGCCACTCTGCCAGATCTACGCGCACCGATCTTGATCCTAGGCGCAAGTACGTCGAATCGCCAACCTTTGCTTTTTGGTTGTCGGCACTTCTTGTTGCTGGGTTTTTCGGTGCAGCAACAGCTGTGGCTATATTCATTATCGCGCAAGAAATTTCTGTACTGATTAACAATTTTGGGGATGTTAAATTGAAAATCATTTCCTGGCTTTTGGCTAACAGCTAAAATTTTAGCTAGGGTACTCGAATATATTAAAATAACATTATGGATGTAACGTTGCAAGAAGTGCCACTTCCTGGGACAGCGCTAGCTGAGGAACTCGACCAACGACTTCTCATCGTGTTACGCGACGGTCGCAAGGTGCTGGGCGTGCTGCGGTCATTTGACCAATTTGCTAACCTTGTTATTGAGGGGGCAGTAGAACGGATCATTGTGGGCGACCAATACGGGGACATACCCCTGGGCCTGCAAGTCATCCGCGGCGAGAACGTGGTGTTGTTGGGGAGAGTCGACGAGGAAAAGGATGCACCGGAGGGGCTAACGCAAGTCTCTCCCGCAGCTATTAAAGAAGCGCAAAAGGGTGAGAAGGAATTGAACAAGCTCAAGAGCACGATACGGGCCCGGATGGATTTTCTGGACTTGGACTGACCCACTGCTGCCACGAACTTTTAGAGGTTATGAACATTGGAATAGCTACAGCGGGGAGGTCTGGGGAGGGAAGGCAGTGTTGTTTGCCGCCCTGGGCTGCGCCTTGTCCCATGAGCAATTCAACATTGCACCCTGACATGCTGCTGACACGCGCACGCTTGTGCACATGTGCTGACGTTGTGTCCCAATGCGCGGCCACGGAAGCCTAGTAGGGGCGCATGGGTGCAATTAGAGAATCATATCCGGTGCGTCCGTTGACTTGCACGTGCTAATTTAGACCGCTCAAGGATGTGACATTGAAGCGACTTGTGATAAATGCTGGCCGCGGCTCCCAGGAAGAGGGGTGTGACTGCGGCCGCGACTGGAGGCCGCCGCTACGTGCCCGTGCGATGTTTTTCGTTGGACAGTTGGCCGTCACGCAACAGCATGGTTCCGGAAGCATGTGGTCGGCATTCCTGAAGGGGGCCAAATTGAATGTATTGTTTGGGGTCAGGACATAGCATTCTTCACACCCGTTCAACTTGCAGTCGTCAGTAACTCGTCGCCTGTCACCTGTAACATGAACGTCCACAGTTGTAAGTTCGCTCGTGCCAGCTATCCGGGGGTGTCCCTAAGGCTCCGGAACGGGGCTTGGGAGCGAGAGCAACCGCTACATACCTGGTTTAAAAAACAGGTTGGTCGAAGCTTCGTGGCAGCCATCCTTCGTGGCAGCCATCCTTCGTAATTGAAACGGTGGTGATCCCTTTACATGCAAGCCGCGCATCGGCTGCAACGTGGAATTTGGAGGCGAAGGGCTGGCGTGAGAAATGGGGCGTATATATTCCGCCGCCTAGGTTGAAGGAGCGTCTCCCGTGGCCCCCGAAAACGCAGTGCTGACGGCGGCAGTCAGCGGAATAGTACTCTGCTCTTTGTACCAACATTCTTGTATCGTCAGGTCGTAAGTCAGGTTAACTATGCACGTGCTGGAAAGCTGACACAGTAGCAAACATGTGGGATTTAAGCAAGACCTGTCGAGCATGCAACTCCTCCCTTTCCCCCGCTAACAGCCGACGGATGGACCCAAACAAACAAATCACACAATATAGGGCTGCGTGCTTCCTTCTGCCGAGCGGTCTTCGATACCACACACGACAATCATCTCTTGAGAGTGCCGCATCGCCTTCCTGTTAAGTCTGCCCATGTGGAAGCAAAGAAAACATGGAAACCGAACAAGTTCTGTCCGCGCACCTCCCCCAACACCAGCCCGTCGGAATTGAAACAGCTCTAAAGCGCACGTGAGCCCACAGGAACCAAAGCGCAACTTGGCACTGCGGGCGGCTGGGTTTGGCTGGGCGGGTGAACGAATAGGTTGATGAGGGGTGGGTGGATTGGTGTGTCGTTGCTGGGTGCGTGTGGAGTTGTCACGACAGAGTACTGAAAAAAGTACACAATACGCATCATTATGTCGTGGCAGCGTTGTATGTAGGGCTAGTCGGTGGGTGGGAATACGTATGGAGTTTGACCTCCATCCGATCGCTCATTGCACAGGGAACAGATGCATGTCCCGGCGAAAGCCACTCCTGCAGCTAGCCTCCACCCCTGCACGCAACAGCAGTTTTACTGCCGGTGTACCTGCATGTACAGCGTAGAAATAAAGGTTTCATTTCTTATTTAAACTTCGTATGAATGATTCATCTACTACCGCTCTTGGGCGGATCGCAAGAGGATTTAAAGAGCATGGTCCTGACGACACGTGCTTCTGTCGTTGCACAATAAGAAACGTGTGCGGAGGGAGCCCTAGCATAAACGTTTGCAGTTGGTCCCTGTAACGGCGCACACGGTGGTTCCCATGGTTACCATCACCGCCGCACCGTCAGGTAATCAACTGGGCCTGGCCCCGCGCCGACAAGCCAGCATTTCCCCAGCTTTGGCGGATCCGATGCCGTGACACTCGCTGAAGCGTGCAGGGCTCCGGCAGTAATCCGCCTGCTCCGCCGTGTACTGCTGTTAGCTGCCAGGACCGTTCTGGCGCTCGTCAGACCCAGCAGCAAGGGATGGAGGTTCATTGCATGCCGATGTGCGTGCCCACGCAATGCTTAGTCATAAATGACAACGGGAACAAAGGTCCTTAAGCTTATGCACGGTGGCTCATGGTGGCGCATTGATTCATTCGCGGTGGCGCACGGTGGCGCATTGATTCATTCGGGTCGAGTCGTGTAGTCGTGTGTGCGTTGTTTTCTTACAGCCGAATTCCACGCAAACTTTGAAACACGAAATTGTGTCTCCGATCGTGCGCAGCTGGGCGGGCTCCGGGATAGGGTAGGTGAAGGCCATCATTGGCATGTGCATCCCCTTCATGGTTCCTCATCCCCAGTCCAAGCTGAGGAATCAGTTGTCAGATGGCCATTCATTCAATTTGTGGGTTGTATTTCTCGCTGTCCATGACCTTCTGCAAGCTGGCGTTTATATGTTCAAGCGGTGCAGTTCCACGCCGACAAATCCAGAAGTTTGCAGACCTGCATGTTGCGCAACTCCGAGCGCAATATTTTCTTTAGGACGGCATTCAGATTGATTCCTTATTGTCTCCATGTACGTACTTCCAAAGAGGCGCAGCCGTACGGTACTTGATAGGGAGTTGGACAGACTTGTTTTCCCACCGTTTACCACAGCATATCACAGAATTTCTGCTTCTCATATTGCTTGAGTAACAAATTTCATTACGTGAACAACTCTCAAACAAGCTTTTGCAACGCCGCCGTTGAGGCTTGGGACTTCGACAGCTCAATCCTGGACGCATCGAACGCAACAACGACATCTTATTTACGACACGGACAGCAATCACAACATCCAGAACTCCAAGATGGAGTGCGACTCCACCCCGACGCTGGTCACGCGCACACAGACTTCCGTGCCTGCGGCACCTGTCCTATGCCCTAAACCTGAAGGGCCCTTTGTGACCACAGCATCAACTGACGACCTTGAAGTGAGCGGATCACGGCCTCGGTCGACTGAGGTGGTACCGGCAACTTTGCCAATAATGAACAAGGCGTCCTTCACGAAGGTGAAGACATGGGTTATCCGCGCACCTGAGGACAACATTAGCAAGGAGAAGTCCACGACAAGCAATAACAAGAGCACCAGCAGCAACCGAGAAAACTTCGAGCTTGATCTCGGTGCAACGCCACTGCGCAACGGCTTGCGGCAAATGGTGGATGATACCAGGCAGAAGCTTATGGCGATGCGCAAGGTTTGACACGGTTTTTGTGCGTAAATATTGTTCAGTCTGAGTTTGGGCCGAGCGAACGACCACGAGGTATTCGCTCAGGACTCGTCCATATTTTCTTTCATTCTGTCTCTTGCATCCGCGTGCCCTCCAACAGGCTACTTCACAAGCATTCGCGAAAGAACGATGGCTTGGATCGTGGAACTTTCTGAAGCTTCAGCGTCAAGACGAGGGGCAGGCATACCTGCCAGCAGCGCCGGCGCAGATGCCGGCCCCCTATTCGGCTCTGGCTAACAGCGAGGAGTACTTTGTAGCCAAGGCGGTCGCGGTGAGTGATGTGTGCCATTCGTGGTGATGGTAAGGGAGCTTACTTTGGGCCGCCGTTTAGTGCTTCGCTTAATCATGGACACGGAGATGGAGTGGATTGCGTGATGGTGTGGGTGACGCGTTTGTTGCAATAGTCTTGGTGTGCGAACTTGGGACTCTGTAGCAAGATGTCAGGAGTTCCTTTAACCAGCACCTGATTTGGGCGACCGTCGTCGTTGTGCGTGGAGATACGTGCCCGTTGTAACTCCTTGTGACAGCCCCGCCAACCCCGAACCTTAACATTAGTTGAAGGCCTCAATCACATCAGCTGCAGCGTTTCATGTGCCTGACTTGGTCTTGGTACTTTTACAATCGGCCTCATATGCATCCATTTTTACTCGTGCTTTGCGTGGTATTATTTTCTAAATGCCATGTCCCTGATGCATCGCAGGTGGCGGAATGTGTTCAGGCGTCAGCAGAGGATGATGGGGGCTTACAGAGGCAAGCTGCGACCGCCGCTGTGATGCAGGGAAAAGTGACAGCGGACAAGGAGAAGATGCGGCGGAAGGCCGCTGAGGCTGCTACAGCTGAGCTGCGGGCGGTGGTGGTCGAGCAGGGGGCGCGGCGTGAGGCCGCTGAGGCTGCGGCAGCTGAGCTGCGGGCAGTGGTGGCAGAGGAGGGGGCGCGGCGTGAGGCCGCTGAGGCTGCGGCAGCTGAGCTGCGGGCGGTGGTGGTCGAGCAGGGGGTGCGGCGTGAGGCCGCTGAGGCTGCGGCAGCTGAGCTGCGGGCAGTGGTGGCAGAGGAGGGGGCGCGGCGTGAGGCCGCTGAGGCTGCGGCAGCTGAGCTGCGGGCGGTGGCGGTCGAGCAGGGGGTGCGGCGTGAGGCCGCTGAGGCTGTGGCAGCTGAGCTGTGGACGGCGGCGGCAGACCAACGGGCGCGGCATGAGGCTGCTGCAGCTCAGCTGCGAGCGGCAGTGGCAAAGGAGTGGGCACGGCGTAAGGCCGCTGAGGCTGCTACAGCTGAGCTTTGGTCGGTGGTGGCAGAGCAGGGGGCGCGGCGTGAGGCCGCTGAGGCTGCGGCAGCTGAGCTGCGGGCGGTGGTGGTCGAGCAGGGGGTGCGGCGTGAGGCCGCTGAGGCTGCGGCAGCTGAGCTGCGGACGGCATTGGCAGAGCAGGTTTCCCGGCATGAGGGCGCTGAGGCGTCCACAGCTGAGCTGCAGGCGGTCGTTGTCGAGCAGGGGGTGCGGTGTGAGGCTGCTGAGGCTGCTGCCGCCGAGCTGCGGGCGGTGATGGCGGAGGAGGGGGCACGGCGTGAGGCCGCTGAGGCGTCCGCTGCTAAGCTACGCATAATGCTGGTGAAGCTGGAAGAGCAGGTTAGGCAGGTTTCAGGCTCACATATTGAATGTTTTTATGTCTTCTTTGGTCGTAGGGCATTTGGACGTTGGAAGGAAGATAATTGACTTGTTTGCGTAGGGTAGGGGGTCGTCTAATAACCCGAGATATTGGGGGTTAATAGGTGTGTTCTTTACACGCGTGGTAAGGCTTGCTATAATCCACCGTCTCTGCCCTTTAGGGTGGCCCACCACTTCCGTCCGTCCCGTTACCATCAGTTGCTCTCGCATTTCCTTCCGTCACCACCCCGTACCTAAGAACCCTGGAACCTTGTCCCACTACCGCACACCCTCGCAGGTGCAGCACAGCAAGGCGCAGATCACGAGGTGTGATGCCCTGGAAGACAGGTTTGCGAACGTTCAGAAGTCAATGAAGCAATACCGCTTCCAGTCACGACGGCTGAAGCGGTTGCTGAAGCAGGTGAGGATGGTGCGGCCCAGGGCCCAGACGTAGGCGGCTGGGCGGAGGCTGCGGACCTTGGTGGCTGCTATGCCTGCATGCGCGGTGCCTACAGTGTATTGCTGCCTGCGCGCGTATAGTGGGGGTCTGACAGCTGTGCTTAGTGGTTGGGTTGGTGGCTGGTCTCGGAGCTGCGGGCAGGTTAGTCCATCCGAATCCTTTGTCGATTTTAAGCTCTCTTTGTTCCCCCTCCCTCACAAACACGCACGCAGGCCCGCGGCCAGGCAGTGGACGCCGTTGAGGAGGACAGCTACCTCAACGATGAGGATGACGTGCACATGGCGCAGTTCATGAGCGAATTTGAGGAGCCCTCGCAGTCGGCGACTATCCCAGCCCCGTTTGAGTCTGTGAGTGCCCCGTCAGCAACACAGCCGACCACTCCCACGAAGCTGGAGGCGCGGCTGCACGCCAGCTGCACGCACGGTGCAAGCCGGGCAGCAGTTTTGATTCCCGGCACTTCAGGGATTCGGGGCACGTTTGTGGAGGTGTTTGGGTCGCGGTTCTGTGGCCAGGCCTCGCTCGCATCCCCTTCCAAGTCGATTTTTACGAAGCTTCTAGAGGCTGCGGCAGGGCAGCCAAGTCACTGCTGATATGTTGTGTGTCCGGTCCGCTAGAGATTCCCTGCTGCGAGGGAAATTAGAGACCCCGAAATTCACCAGGCGTCGGCAACATGATTGGGAACCACGCCGACCACGCGTATTGCCTATTTGTCTGTGTGGTCTTTAATCACCACATTTTCCTTGCGGCCGTTTAATGATATAGTCTTAGCATATAGTCTTAGCAACAATGATTAATTTTTGTGTTAATTAAGTCGAGCATAGAGCCCTGGGGGGCAAAAACGGGAATCGTACGACCATGAAAGCGTTGTCCGCACATGTAGGATAATGGCGACTTGCGCCGAACTTAACTAGCTAGACCTAGCTGAGCCGTATCTCGGCCGAATAGTCGTGCGTCCCCGACACATGATCGGATAGCTGTGGATAGCCACACAGAGCCAGGTTTATCAACCAGCATGTATTAATTAGCGAAGCGTGAACAACCTGACGTTACTGTGATACACGCCATATCCTGCGTTCCCGCTCCAATGAAATGCCGTACTGTGTATTGTTGCGTGCTCACCTTTCTTATCGTACACGTCTCTGTTTCCTTGGATGGTGGGGCGTGTGTCTACGTTAGCTACATGCGATGGTGCAATATGTGGCTGTACTCTTGCCGAGCAATGAACAGTAGCTGGATGCCATATCTATAATGATAAGGCACATCTGTATAGAGCCATTGATGCGCACTGTGCAGGGTCATGCCGCACAGGGCATGACCCCGCTATATAGCAGGGATTTTGTTTTCGTATTTCAGCGCACACGGTTTATCACGCGCACACGGTTTGCTGACACTTCTCTGCCGTACCTGGGCTGTCTTTGTATTGTATTCATCATTGCTCAGCACACCTTTGTTCCACATTACCGCCAGTATTTATGTTTCTTGTCGTCTTCTCAATGACACTATTCGTAAGGCAGCTAGCAGGAGGGGCGGCGGTGGGGGAGGTGGTGGTGACGGAAGCAGAGTCGGGATGGAACTGGTAATCTGGAAGCGGTGGTGATAGATATGGCTAAATAGAAATGGGAGCTGTGAAACCCCAGGCGAGCCGGCAACTGGGGCGTTGGCAGGGGCGGAGACGGAGGCGAGGGGGCCTGGTGAAGGTTGCCGAGCGGCGGAGAAATGGGCAGTGGTTTGTGCAGTCAGCAGCAGCAGCTGACAGCCGTGCGTTTTGCCTGTCTGCACCTGGCCTGACCGGCCACCGTTTTTTAATGTGCGTGTATGTGTGGATTGGGGTTGGTCGTGACAACCCCGACCAATAGGCGTCGGACTCGGCTGCGGACAGAAATGACATCCGTGCATGAGCATAATAAGCCCGAGCATCATAGGCCCGATTTTGACTGACTTGCATCGATGGTGAAATCTTTCTCTTTCGCACCCACTTTACACGCATACTTCACGCCTTCATGCCTCAATAATACACTGCATGTTCCATATGACCTGCGTTTGAAACAACTGCGGTATGCCTCCTTAATGGGCCTGACATGCTTACATTAGAGCGGCAGTGATGGAGGCCTCGATGAATCGCATGCTGCTGTTGTCCAGCAAGTACTCTTGGTTTGCGGCATGCTGCCCTGCGGGTTTGAAGGCCCTTATAACCCCGCACCCACCCAAGATGATAGAACCCAAACCCTTGACCCATATAAGTGCCTACATGTGCAATGATCTCCATTACCGTTGTCCAGGCGTTGAAAGGGGGCCGGGATGGTACCCACACAACCATGTAAGGGTCTTCACCCCCAAAATTAAGCACCCCAGTGTGTTCGTTCTATTTCCTGTGGTGTATCATGGCATGCAATTGCACATAATAGCGTCAGCCTGTTTGACGATGTTGATGTCAACAACCTCTGAGGCCGTACAAGCGTGTTCAAGTATTTGACTTTGCTTGCCGTACAAGTGCGGATTACGGAAAACTGCGAGGAGGTGCAGGTATGTGCAGGTATTATTGCAAGCTGAGCCTAACGCTGAGCAGCTGCTGCCCCTAAGCCATGAATGGTCGTGAACAACAACAGCATGTGCTGGGGAAATGCTGGCTTGTCGGCGCGGGGCCAGGCCCAGTTGATTACCTGACGGTGCGGCGGTGATGGTAACCATGGGAACCACCGTGTGCGCCGTTACAGGGACCAACTGCAAACGTTTATGCTAGGGCTCCCTCCGCACACGTTTCTTATTGTGCAACGACAGAAGCACGTGTCGTCAGGACCATGCTCTTTAAATCATCTTGCGATCCGCCCAAGAGCGGTAGTAGATGAATCATTCATACGAAGTTTAAATAAGAAATGAAACCTTTATTTCTACGCTGTACATGCAGGTACACCGGCAGTCAAACTGCTGTTGCAGGCAGGGCTGGAGGCTAGCTGCAGGAGTGGCTTTGGCCGGGACATGCATCTTGTCCCTGTGCAATGAGCGATCGGATGGAGGTCAAACTCCACCACCTCACCTATGGTTAATGATGGACCACCGGACATGCGATCTGAGAACCTTGGGGCTCCTTGAAGACCTGCGGTGTCCCTGGACGTATCACTGTGGCCTCTGGCCTCATAACCGGTGTCTTTCGACACCACCCTTATCTGGGCTGACCCTGGAATGTGTGTATCACGAGTGATGTTCGGTGATGATCGTGATGTCGTCATTCTGCTACGTCGTGTAACAAATTTGCCATACACGCACACCCGCCAGCGCCCATCCACACACATATGTATTCCCACCCACCGACTAGCCCTACATACAACTCTGCCACGACATAATGATGCGTACTGTGTACTTTTTCAGTACTATGTCGTGACAACTCCACACGCACCCAGCGACGACACACCAATCCACCCACCCCTCATCAACCTATTCGTTCACCCGCCCAGCCAAACCCAGCCGCCCGCAGTGCCAAGTTGCGCTTTGGTTCCTGTGGCTTCACGTGCGCTTCAACGTTTAAATGTCAACCATCTGTGCGCTCAGCTACTCGCCCTATCACCACCACGCACGGCGACAACGATTCTACATTCGCTGTGTCAGTTTCAATCATGTCAAGTCGCGAGTACCACACTTGCTGCTCCGGAAGTCCAGCGGCTCGTATCACCACCACCTGCGGCGGGTCAGTGACAGCGGTACACGAACCAGGTCCATTGCTCCAGGCCAAGGACAATACCATTATTATACTATTTCAACGTGTTGACCAACAAGGTGTTGAGAATGAGCGACACACGCAGGTATACCCCCTCTTATGTGGAAATGAGAAAGAAGTAATTCGTACCACGGGGGGGCCGCGGGGCGCTTTCCTTCCTATACCACAATGAAATGCTGCTTACATCACATGTGGCCTCGAGCTCTCACGATAAGACCATGGGCTCGCTGTGAGATCGATGCGCGCCCAGGCAATGCACTGACGCCAAAACCTCGAGGGGCAGCAATAAGGTTCCATTCGTTTTTCGCCTTCTCCGTTATGCCCCCGAGCTGCTTCTCTTGTCCCGACATCCCGTTCCTGTTCCCTTCTCCTGGAATATGGGCATCCTGATGCCCTTCGCCTTACCGGTGTGCCTGCCGGCCAGCCCGTGTCCCGCAGCCGGGTCGCAATGTCCCCAAGCCGCCTCCCGCCCATTAGCAGCACCAGGGTGGGAAGCCCCGCCAGAGCCCCCCAGTCGACGGAATCGGGGTCGTGACCAGAGAGCACCGTGAAGGAGGGAGAGAGCGTCACGTGGGTCAGCGGAAAGCCTGATGGGAGGAAGGCGAGGATACAGGCCAGGAGATGTGGCCTGTGCATGTGTGTGGGGAGGGGACCGGTGTTCAAGGGACACATGATGGCATGGTGTCGCTACTGTCAATTGATTCTCGCATCCCGAACAGGAAAAGGAAAAAAGAATGTGACTTGCCGCAAAGGGAAAGAGAACACAACAATAGGCAGCAGAGCCGCTCCTTCGATACCAAGGCTTAGCTGGACGTGCGGGGTGGTCTTGCGTAGAGGAGCAGCAATTCCAGACGGGAGCGGAGCGGTGGTGCAGAGAGGGACGAATATCCGCCTGTTACAAAGAACGCATGGCATTCCTGGCAGGGCTTGTGCCGAGGGCCATATGCTCCCCTGACGCACGCCCGGATGGCGCCCAGATGAAAACAACCTCACATGGCATGCCCAATAGCCTCAAGGACCTACTGCGGAAAACGACACATAGTACGCGATCTCTAGAAACTAACCGGCCTGTGTGGGACCAACTGGGCCAACTGCTGCGCCAACCTATCAAACGGCTCTAGGGGTTAAAGCCTCTCAACAGCAACTAACCAGAGACCCACCCGCGAACAGGGGTGCCGCCAACGCTGAGGACACTCCCGGAACCAGTTCGTAGGGGATGCCAGCCACCTGGAGTGCTGCCATCTAAAGGGACAACGGTTGGATCACCCCTTAGATACAAAATACCACATAAGGAGGATGGCTTCCAAATACGTGTTTGTGTAGGCGCGGGTGCTGGATGGATATCTGTCGGGATGTCGGGATGTCTGCATGTATGCAGCCAACGAGGCATGTGCCGTGACGGAGAACCGAGTGCGGCACCCCTATGGACTCCAGGATGCGCTTTGGGTGCCCTCCCCGCTCTCCACACATACCTCGGAAGCCAGGCGTGAGAAGACAGAGGGGCAACCACCCTTCAGGCGAACCACATTGCGACCCTGCGGGAAGGAGGGCAGGAGGGAGGGAGGGAGAGCGAACTTTCCAAGTGCGAATGAAATGTTGAAACATATGCTCGAGAAGCCATGTGCACTGCACCCATACCTGTTCCTCGACATCCCCCGCATAAAAATGAATCACACACCAAGCCCAGCCTTCTTGCCTCCCAGCCGTCCCCAGCCTCACCTCCGCGCATCTAGCCACCAGCAGCTCGTCAATCTGAGGCTGCTTGATGCTCTCCCGCCCACCTCGCTTGCCCACGTACACTAGCTCAGCGGCAGGGGGCGCAAACCCCAAAGCCTCCTGTACGAATAATACGAAGGAGCCACACAACCCGTGGTAGGTGCGATGGCAGAAGCAGAGCAACAAGCAGCGGCGTGAAGCGGAAAAGAGCCACCATTTTTCGGAACGCCCCAAATGCTGCGGCAACAGCGCACTGTGCTGAACGGGGCTGACTCCCTGTGGTAGAGCTACTGCCACAAGCGCTTACGCACTTCTAAGTCAGCACAATAAGCATAATAAGAAAAGCATCTGGACCGCCGTTGTAAGGATGCCCACTGCGAAGGACACGCTCACAGGCATCTCTCAACCTATTTAAGCCTCGCTGTTTGGGACGGCCCGGAGGGCTTGGGGCCTTGCGCGTCTTATAGTGGCACACACCTATGCGACGGACCGGACACAACCCACCGCACGGCCAACCGCCCTGTCGTACGGGTTGCGGCAACAAGATCCAATCATTTTCAACCGGCGCGGGACTTAAAGATGGACTGGGACGTCAGGGGTGATCGCAGTGCCGCACCTGTGAACCCAGGTCGTCGTACACGACCACGTCAGCGGTTTGCAGCAGGCGTACAGCTTTCATCTGCGCGGGGGCCCCGGGAACCGAATCTTTAGCTGTTGAGGATCCCGAAAAACCCAACTTTACAAATGTTTTATGGGTGACGGACCAGTAGCGTTGGCAGTATAAATATAGGGCTGATTGCAGCATGAACGGCATCCGAAGCTGAAACAAGCATGAAAGGCCGGTGAGGTGGCCAATAATGCGCCACATAGGGGGCTTTATTAGCATAATGGCAAGTCCACTAATTTTCCCGTTTCTGCACGGATGCTACGCCAATTGCTTGCTGCACCTCTGCTGATCATGGTAATCATGGAGGGGTTGGGCGCTACTACCGCTCTTGGGCGGATCGCAAGAGGATTTAAAGAGCATGGTCCTGACGACACGTGCTTCTGTCGTTGCACAATAAGGAAAGTGCGCGGAGGGAGCCCTAGCATAAACGTTTGCAGTTGGTCCCTGTAACGGCGCACACGGTGGTTCCCATGGTTACCATCACCGCCGCACCGTCAGGTAATCAGCTGGGCCTGGCCCCGCGCCGACAAGCCAGCATTTCCCCAGCTTTGGCGGATCCGATGCCGTGACACTCGCTGAAGCGTGCAGGGCTCCGGCAGTAATCCGCCTGCTCCGCCGTGTACTGCTGTTAGCTGCCAGGACCGTTCTGGCGCTCTTGCCAAAACCTTGTCCGCAAAACCGCTGCGCCCACATTTGGCCCCGGAGCACGCTGAAAGTATTGTAAGGGATGAAATTGATTTGATATATAGCAAGTAATCATATGGTGAAACACGAAAAGGATCGGGCAAGGAATGCTACCCTTATCAAAAGACTACGATAAGCCTAACTTTTTTCCATCCTGAAATCCTGTTACACTCCACGCTTACGAAGCAAATACAAATTTCGGAAAACAGGTATTTCCGGGTGCATTTGAACTGTAAAAATTTGCGTGGATGTCCGTCTATGAAAGGAAGGGTTTTCGCGGAAAAAGGTACTACCATTTCTTACCGTAAAACTTCAATTAATGCTGTTCATCGACGTTGATCTGACGCCGTACCCGTTATACCGGCGGTTCTGTTCGGTTCTGCCTACGCGTACGAGAACAGAGATAATAATTCGGAACATAAACATCCTCTAAGGGAGCCTTGTCGCCCATCAAGAACAGCTTGAATACAACCGAAAGATTGGCTCGTCCATTTTAACCATTTTGATCGCCATCGCGGAACTGACCTCGGAGCCCGGACAAGTTTCCAGCTTCCAACTCCATAAATTCACATTCACCCTTATCACATATGGCTGCAATTCGCGTCTCGGTATCCCAGTCACTGCCTTAGTCACGACTATGTATTCACTCAAGCCGTTGAATACCCTTACAAATAAACCCTTTTGGGACAACAAAAGATGTCATGTTAGGCATCTATGTTCGCATGCTTTGACGCATCTGACCTACCCTGACCTACCTTGGGTGTCCGGCTGCGGTGTATGTGCATCATCCAGCCTAACCTAGCCAAGTCGTACTTAAAGCATAGCCGCATTGAGTGGGGGCTTGTTACAGACGGCTTGCGCCTTTAGTTGGAGGTTTCTTCTTGCAAACCGCCATTATCTTTAGGCCATGACAAGGAGACGCGCTTTTCCCGGGAACGCCGGCACCGTCCAGCATTTCCGGGAAGCCTAGTACATCCTCGACACAAATATGTGAGATATGCCCCCGATCGGCGGCTACTGCGATATATCTGACTGACATAAAGAGAGAAATAAGGTAAAACAGCTGGGGAAGGCATGTTGAAGCCTTGCGGGTAGGTGTCAACCGTCAGTCCCGCCGTACATGCCCGCTTTCCCGCTTTTTGCGTATATATTGCGACATCGCGAGTCAGCGCTTTGAGCATTTTACAGTGCTTTTTCTCTGCATAAAATTATATTCTATCTTTCCTACAATTAACCATCACAATGGAAGCCTTCTGTGACTATCCGTCGAACGGAGCTCATTTCCAATCCTCAGCTTCAGTGACATCCATCAGCCTTGCAGCCATCAGCAACATTTTGATCTTCGTGATGGCTTCGGCTTGGCTCACCACTCGGCTCTGGGTTGCCAGGCTGCGCGTCAACCTGGCCTTGGCTACTTTCCGCGTTTATACCAGGTACGCCGTATGAAATCTATGATTTGTAATCCTCTATATGAGAGGTTTATATGGGTTGGTGGCATGTCCTAAAGACTGAAGATAGCTGCAAATCGCCGTGTTCATTTCGTTTGCGTCACACCTTGCATTTCGTCGTAGTTTTCTGCCCTGCATCGATTATAGGGCTGTTGTTCATGTATAAGTAATCCAAATGTCCAATTTGGTTCTGTAATCATAAATTTGAGGGGACCGGGTTGGCGATGCGTGTATGGGTGTTAGCATGGGTAGGTTGATTGAGACGGGAAACAAGTTCCTTCGCGGCGAGCATGTAAAGGCGTTTACAATGCATAATACTTCCTCTGATATTGTTACTTTCAAACGAGTTATTGGTTGGTAAGGCCATGCGCCAAAATATAGTCTCGCTCGACTTCGAACGATATTATTATATCTGTTGTTTATCCGCCTGCCCTGCCTGGTGCCTGCAGCATTTTCAGTTTTCTCTCCATCCTTGGGGCAAGTAGCAGCTTTGCTGGCTACGAGCCACAAATGGAGGCACTGAAGCTGGGCGCGAGCCAAGGCCAAGTTGACAACCAGCAGGCGGACCTGGATACCGTGGTGGCCATTGATGATGGTGCAGGAGAAGTCCGGTGGGATGAGACGGGGACGGAGGACGTGGAGGTGGACGAGGAGGAGGACTCTACGTCGTTGGATGTGGCAGACGACGCAGAGGTGAGTCATCGTGCGGTGTTTGATGAGGGCAAGAAGACGGATGAGGAGGATAACCCGTCGATGGTGGCGGCAGATGGCAAGACGGAGGCGGATCCCGGTCTTGCGGCGGTAAAGGAGGAGGACGAGGAGGAGGTGGAGGAGGAGGAGGAGGAGGAAACGTTGCCGACAGTGGCAGGCGACGAGAGTGAGGTGGTCCCGGGGCAGACGGAAAAGGAGGAGGTCAAGGTGGAGGTGGGCGAAGAGGAGGAGGCCAAGGAGGAGGTCGGCAACGAGGAGGAGGAGGAAGAGGAAACGTCGCCGACCGTGGCAGGCGACCAAACCGAGGTGGTCCCGGGGCAGACGGAAAAGGAGGAGGTCAAGGTGGAGGTGGGCGAGGAGGAGGAGGAGGAAAAGCCGCCGACCGTGGCAGGTGGCATGGAGCGGGCTGGCAAGGAGGATCGGGAGCAGCCATCCGCAAGCACCGACGCAGGCGTCCAGGACGTCAGGCGCGTGATCCATGATGCCATCCAAGCGAAGGCCTTGCAAGACCCAGCGCTCGGGGCCCGGTTGTTCTTCAAGCTGGGCACCGATGTGGACATCAACCTGAATGAGCTTAACCACCGGAGTGACAAGATGCGGCGCATCCTCATCCGGGGGTTCAAGAGCCAGCAGGATTGCTCCACATTGGAGTGCCAGCAGGTGCAGGAGGCGCTGCGTTTCTTGCAGGATGCTTACGAGTACCTCTGCAAGGAGGCTGAGAGCTTGCCCCAGTAATCGCGCTCCGTCGGGGAAGTCAGGAGCAGTCGGGGATGGCTTGTGTGTGTGTGTACGCGTGCGCGTGTGTGTGTGCGCCCGTGTGTGCATGTGTGTGTGTGTGTTTATGTGATTGTCATGCGGGCAGGTATTTTACGTTTACATCGTAGGCGCTCTGGTGGTGTTTAGTGTGCGATGGGCGGGGCCGTGCATAAGGCAGGTAAGTGTATTTGGTGCTGGATGAGTGGTGATTGTGAGCAGGTTTTATTGGGTGCCTTTGGATCGGTTTGGCTAGGTGTTGCCATATCCCCATTTTGCCGTTGGAGGGAACCGCCATTAAGACAAGCCCGAGGCGGGGATATAGCTATTTTTTCCAGGATTTCATTATCCTGGGGCGGGTGTACAGCAGTCGGCTGCCATCAGGATACACATACCTGATGGGAGGTTCGAATCCTCCTGTACACGTTCGTTTGCCCTTTTGGGCACACAAAATATGTCATGTCAGGCATCTATGTTCGCATGCTTTGACGCATCTGACCTATCTTGGGTGTCCGGCTGCGGTGTATGTGCATCATTCAGCCTAACCTAGCCAAGTCGTACTTGAAGCATAGCCGCATTGGGTGGGGGCTTATTACGGACGGCTTGCGCATCTACTTGGAGGTTTCTTCTTGCTAACCGCCATTACGTAATTTATATGATTTAACCTATTTCCTGACGCGTAATTTCATCTGCCATGGCCGATCACGCACGTCAGGAAAGGATCTCGCTGTAGTCGACTGTCATGGTTGCAGTACGGAACCATGAAACACTGCGACTACGTGTATAAATTTGAGGACAAGGTGTTTGCCAGCAGGCTTCTTGGGAAACCAAGCCTACAGCGACGTCGTTTGAAATGGGTCGCACATTGGAACCTCCGAAGGCCATATTTCCCGCCATTAGATCGCTATCTAACAATCACCGCGTTTTTAAGACGACAGACATTATGTTTGCGTGGCATCGTTAACGTTCGTTGATCTTCCGGAAGGTGTCCGGCAATCGACCCGTGCAAAAATTCTTTACTATTTGTTCCCACCGGACGAACCTGCCGCATCTGTCAGTAAACTAAATGTTTTCGCCCAAGCAAGACAGCCGCTCGCCAGCCCCAAAGCCGACAGGGCCTCCCCCACACAGAGATTATCAACCTGCTACTAAGGTCCAGGGACGCCGCCCTAGAGCCCTAACACCTCTTATAACCACCACGCCGTTGGCCCATCCATGATAATCAGGAGTCGCCCCTCATCGCCTAATCATCGTCATCTAGCAGACTGCCTAGATCGTCGTCATCATCATCGTCACCGTTGGCCCCCCGATCTGTGTTTCCATCTGCAAGCATCGCGTCGAACTCATTTTCCTCGTCTGTCTCGTCGCCGGCTTCCTCGCCATCAGACTCGTCCTCGGAGGACCGCCCTGCCGCGAAGGGGTCCTCTGCCACTGGTTCCTCGGCGTCCAGGTCGTCCTCCAACATCACCTGGAGAGAGGCGGAGGACGGCATTGTCACAAGAACAACCAAGAGCCATAACTTGTATGAAATCCACACTTGTAGCCGCCAACCAATTAATTGTCAGGGCCGCATTCACTGCTACGCAGTGCGGAGTATAATGCTAATGTCGTATTAAATAGATCACATTGAAGCCATCCGGGTAATTGTGGTGACAGACAGCAACATATTTCGAGCTAGACATACATCACTACCGTAGTAGTTTATGTAAAATCTGGAATCCATCCTTGAGCATGTCCACGACCAGAAGCGTCGTCTAGTTAACAACCCAGGTGGTGGCCTTTGTCCATGATGATTCAAAGCGATATAGACGCTAACAGGGAAAGCTATGGCGGGCTTTTCAAATAAGGACTGTGGTAAATACTGCAGAACAAATCTGCTGTGCTGAATCTGCTGCGCCATAGCAGGCGTTAGGCCGGTTCAACCCACCTCGGGCCCCGGCCATTGTTGCTCCGCAAGCACCTGCCCCTTGTCCCGGCTGTGATGTAGTACCAGACCTAATCGCCCATACAGTCGCAGTAGCAAGTCGTGAAGCTTGACCCGCACGTCTATTGCCTGCGGTTGAGAGTTAGTTGGTCACACACCAGCCAGCGCTATCAACTTGAGGTTGATCTCCAGCAGACCAAGTACGACCAACTTCAGGGTTGCCAAGGTTGCTGTTAGAAGCGGTCCCAATCACCAGCGGTCCTTGCGCACCCAACATTCACATGCCAAGCCCCACCTTAAAGCAGTGTACAAAATCTCGCATACCTGGAACAGACTCGTCAGCGCGGGCTGAACGGCGGGAGCACTCATGAGGTACGCGGTATGATGGTGCAATACAGCACGGATCCAGGGAACCAGCTGCACGGCGCGGCTGGGTTTGGACATTAGCCTATCCACAGCCGCCTGCTTTCCGCAAGCAAAGCCACGGGCGGAAGAATGCGTCAGAACGCCATGTGTGTGTGAATGGAAATTACTTCTGGCACGACAGCAGACCTTGTCGATCAAGAGCCCTTATCCTTGGTGGTTCCCCCCCTGCCGCAGGCTGCCCCAATCTGCGACAATGTTCCCCTCGGAAGCGAATGCTCAACACGGCATCCAACAAGATTCATGAGTGAATTTAGTTCCCAACCCCGGCAGACCAGCGCACAGCCAGGGCGCGATTTTCTACCGCATGCTAAGGATTTGATCGACCTAGGACAAATACGCAGGGAACCATAGATCAGAAGAACATTGTGCAGGTAGAAATCGGCCCCGCAAGCGGCTTAAACCATTGCCATGCAATTCTTATGCCGCCACGCAGCGAGGCGGGCTTATAATAATACGCTGCCCAGAAACAATGGCACGCCAATGCCAGCCTTAACTTATCCGCACAAACGCGTTTTCAAAATTTAATTCCTTTTTTGGGCTTCCCTTGACGCCAAAGCCAAATTCACAGATGGCCTTGCTCCTACTCTAGGGATCCGTGCTGCAATTGCACGTATCCCTGGCTGCAAGCATACCTTCAGGAATAGCGCTGCATCAAGGGGAACGATTCGTGCAACCGTGTTAGCGATTATAGCCGGGTTGCTCGTCTCCAGGCAGCGCTCCAACAGAGTCCGGTCATTGCTGCGAAGGTTGCGGTGGTTGTGGCAACCAAAATTAAATTACTGAATGTCAGAGGCTCGTCGCCAAGTAGCACGCAATATTTGAGCTAATCCGGATGGCACCATCGGGATGGGGTTAGCATAGCATACTGCATAGCTATAACCTCGAACCGTGCATCAAATACCCTCCTCCTTAGGACCCTCACACTCCCAGGCACCGTAACTCTGCTGGTGAATTTGCCGTACCAATGCAGTACGCATCATACTCTCGTAATCCTTACCTCCTTATTGCTTGCGTGAGCAGGACAGATAGCGAGTCGGCCTTCGAGGATCCCACCAGCATGGTTGCACTGGGGCCTGCCTCTTCATCCGCTGACGGCGGCCTGCCCAACATCCGCGTCTCCAGCTGCGCCACTCGCTCCCCAAGCGGCACCTCCCCTTCCGGCAAATCCGGAACCTCCTCCTCCTCCCCGTCTGGAGCCGCCCGCACTGCAGCAGCTGCTCCAGCATCCGGATCGTCATTTTCAGCTCCTCGCTTGCGGCTGGATGCGCCGGCAGCTGCCTCCGCGGCCGCCCGTGTCACCACTGGCTGGCCGATATTATCGCACCCGAGCACAGTAACGTTGGGAGCTGAGGCGGGCACGCGGTGAGGCATCTTCTGCACCGATTTATCCACCTGCTCGGCATTGGCTGTGGACGACAGTCCCTTGGCATCGCCTCCGCTGGGAAGCAACACGCCGCCGACGGGACGTAAAGACACGATTAGATCCCCAGCGGCCACAGGCGCCTCCGCTGGTACGGCGAGGCTATCAAATGCAGGCTTGGCACCGCTTCCCCGCGCGACTAGGAGGGTCGGACCTGCGAAAACATGGAACAACGTTTCCTACGCTCGTCTACGTCCGTCCAAACCCAAGAGCCGCGGGAAGGCATCATCATGTCCCAAACCTTCTAATAGCCATCCATTTGTCGATCGTGAATCCATCTACCCACCCAGACCATGCAACCCAACGGTGGTGACCCTCTGTGCAGTGCCTTGTTCATAGTGTTGCGAGGGTTGTTGGCCTGCTCCCGTCTGATATTAGGGAGAGGCCTCATTAACAGCCCGCCCGCGTCCCTGTTGCGCCGGGTTACATCCTTCCGGGTGTTGAATTACACAGCCCAGGAAGGGAAAAGAGACAGCGCTGAATGGAAACGGGTTCGATTGCTCTGAATTTATCGACTGTAATAGTTGTTATCCTATCTATAAGAAATGGGACATTGTTTCAGATGATGAAAAACGGGGGAGCCGCATGCACTGCGCTCATCCGAACGGTCTCGAATGAGAACCAAGTACGCAAGCAAGGAATCCATGTGAAAGTGGGACTCGGTAAGGGGCACATATTATAAGGTATTGCTCCTTGGTTAAATTGCTGCAACGCAGACTCCATAGATGACATTGTGGCGGCCAGAAAGGCGGTTGGTACCGGCATGGAAACAGCCCGCACCACAACACGGCCGCAGCATTATTGTCGCACCGGGTTACATCCTTCCAGGGGTTGTCAGAAAAGCGACCCAGGAAGGGAAAAGAGACAGTGCTGAAGCCGATCAAAAAGACAATGTCTTCCAAATTTCCGAGCCTGGCACCGGCCTAATCAGTACAGCTATAGAACCTCGCACTCCCATCCTAGGGCATGCATTGGCAGCATCCGAAAACAAGCATGCTATCCAAGCCGCAGCATCGCTGAGCTCGGCTGGCTTAACTTGCATCGTTTGGGACCTGCGTAGGCAACCCTGCCGTTTTGGTACCCGTCCGATCACCTTACCTGTGGGTCCCTGTTGCAAACGAATCCCTAGGATGGCCTCATCCCGGCCGGCATGAGCCCTGAAGGGAAGACGTGGGGCGACAAACACGGGGCAGCAGTCGGCAACAGAGAATGGACGAGGCCGAAGACATCACCGGGGAAACAGAGACAGGGAAACGGAGAGAACGAGGAGCGGCAGAAGATGCCCATTCTTTCCAGATCCGGAACCCTAAACAGCTAATTGCGGCATAAGACTTGACCCATGACATCATCCGCATCATGATCCCGAAAACCCCATCAACAGACAGCTGCCACAGGAGCCGTAACCCTGCCCCAATCCAGTAAGAGTGACTGTTTCGATCGCACTCACCCTTTACCAGCTCCATCGGCGACCCGCACCCGCATCAGAAGCTGACATGCGAGCCCCGGCTTGCCGTCGGCACCATCCGTCGTACCCCCAGAAGCCGACTCCCGGTGGCATATCCACACGTAGGCCTCTCCGCCCTCGGAAACCGCCGCCACATTGAAGGTTTCCCCTTCCGAAACACAAGACGCATCCAGCTGCATTGCAGGGTCCTCCAAATTCAGGGTCGTGACGGCGGGATGCTGTTTCTTTGATTTCTTGGCTGGTGGCACCTCCCAGACAGCTACTTGCCGCTCACCACTGGCCGCGGACACCGCGTGAGGCTGCCCCGGGACGAAGGCTACAGCTCGAACTTCTGTCTGACGGTCGCAAGACCGAAAAGTTCGGAAGTAACCGGATCGGTTGCATACCGTTTAGGCGGAGGTAACAGGACGGTATAGGTGCAATAGCCGAGCGTGCAACACCCAAGGGTATACATGCACGCACTGAATGGCGAGGACTATGGCAAACTCTAGTTATATAGTAGCTATATGCATCCATGGTGGCACAAGGGCGGTCGGATAAATGAAGTCGCAAGAATCCCGGCTTACTGGATGGCCTGTATACTTCGCCGTCCGTGATGACTCCGTTACGTCCCACAGCTGCATACTGGAGCCGCCGCCGAAAACGTGCTTCCCGTCTGCAAATACAATTGATCCAGTAACACAATAGCCCGTAAGGCGTTACGCAATATAGCCATATTTCGCAACCCCGGGATCCGCACCTGGCGCAAACGCAATTGCTGTAATTGGATACTTGCTTGCCTCGAATCGCTTCTTTATCGTCCCGTCCGCCAAGTTCAGTGATACAAGTGAACCATTGTTGCCCGTCGCAAGCAATTTCCCTTGTTCGGAGGAAAACGCGAGCGACCTTACGCCCCTGCGGCGCCGCCACGGAAATGCCAACGAGTTGGCCTGGAAGCAAAGCTATCGCCGATATGAGCAAGCTGACAGCTTACCCTTGAACAGCATCTACTGCACGCCATTTAAGCTCTCCAAGCTGAACATCGTAGAGCTTCACGTCGCCGGCGGCGGTACCGAGAGCGACACCCATAGAGCCGACAGTCTGCTTCTTTTTTCCCTTCTCCTGCTATCAGAGAGCAGCCTTGGTGCTGTGCAGACTGCTCAGAAGCCTTGATCACGACGTAACGCACCTTCGTCGGCACCCACGCAATACATGTGTGCGTCTCAACCAGGTGTCCGTTTGCTGCGGGGCCGCCATTAGCTTTAGCAAGGTCCTTGGGTCCCCCGAGGTTCACCAGGAGTCGCGCAGTGCCTGACATAACATTTGCGAGCTGTTAGAACACCGTTAACTCTGAATTCTTGTAGGTACATCTGTGGCGCACCCGTATCAAACACCCGGACACGACCATCAGGCCCAGCTAAAGCAAATTTATCTCCTGCTGGACTAAAGCTACACAAGAGCTTGTCAAGAGCATTTCCCGGTAGCATCTTTCCTGGGTAATAACAAAGACATCACATTAATATGACTGAGTGGCGATGGCAGTTTAAATTGTCTAGAAGGAAGGACTGCCGGATGAGTAGCCGCACTGCACGGCATCGCCGTACTGCAATAGGCTGGAGGCTGGACCATCAGCTGGACCATGCATGAACTCTGCGCTCTGATTACGTCTCTTTCATCCGAACATCCACTTCATAGTAATCTGAAACAATTTCCGAGCCTTGCTTACGTAAATGGCTTGCGCACGAGTGTTGGCCGCGAGCTCCGTGAGAGCGCGTGCGCAGATATGTGCACTGGAACATATGCGTAATTTAACTTGTGTTTTAGGTTATGCCTCATCACGGCAGCTTGCGGGGGACGACAGCAGTAGTCGATGGGCGTCTGCTTGTACCGCGCGGCTGTGAGTGCAGCAGAGATTTCCGACATGGTGACTGTGTAAAGGATAACATACTCTTAGTTTGGGGATGGCTAAATGGCAACGATGAAGACAACTGAACCGTTTCGGTTATTCTTTTTGACAATAAACCTTGACAACCTCTCGACCATAATTGAACTCGCCCCCTTGATGTATCGATTTCGTTAAATTCACACGTTATGCATATCAGGTTCCCTGTTATGTCAACATGCACCCAAGGAAACCCCCCTTTGAACCCGGCTGCACTGGCTCGCCACCTAATGAACATGGCCAGCTGCCTCGACCTATACTATTCAACAGGTAAGCCACGGGGCTGCCATTCAATATCCTAGCTGAATGACTGAACGGGATGGATGAATGGGGTATGGTGATGTGTTCAGCGCCGTGCAAGACTCACAGCATTCATGCTCCAGAGGCAGCACATGGCAGGGCAGTTAATCCATCGTGTGTGATCCACCAGGTGGCTGTACCTGTACATACCGTGAATTCGGTAGGTTGTGTGCACTGTCTTTAACGAGCTCTGAGTCTTACCCAGACTAAAAATCCATTTCCTTGGAAGCTTGAGGACATCGTGAAAAGCGTCGGACCCGGTGAGGGGATGTCACAGAGCCGGGTGGCAACGTGGACTTTGTCTTCCATGGACTATGTTGCGGCTGACTTACCTATGTGCGTCTGGCTGCCCTTTGCCAGGGTCGGACGAGGACTGCTGACAACAAATCAGCATTCTGATGACTCATTCGGGCTAGGGATGCTTGTCCTTGGAACGCATATGAACGTGGTAGCTGCGCCATGATGACCTGCGCACCAGATGTGGAACGCTTAAGAATAATATAATAATTTAATATCAGGTTCGGCATTCACGATTGCCGTGTCGTAGCCCACAGATGGGAAACTTAGCCCCAGCTTTGCCGTGGTACGCGTGGCGATCAGGCTACAGGGGCCCGATCGTGCAACTGCCTGAAAGGACGGCTTGCTTTGGCGTGGCTGTAAATGTGCTTTAGTGCACGGCTGCTCTCCGTCCGGGTCCAGATCTGGAACGCACCGTGGACAAACAAAAAATGTCCCTAATGTACATTGTCGTGAGGGCTGGGCTTGGTGGAGGGCCCTTTCCTGTTCCAAGGCTTTCGTGTTGATTGCCGTGCATGTTACAATTTATCATCAATAGCGGTACTGGACTTATTGACCTAAGAAGCACGGCCTACTCCCGTCTTCTTATCTCCTTCCATAACAATTGTTGGAATCGCAGTGGTTGCGTTGGAGTGCCCATTTATTTGCTAACGAGGGTGACACGTGTGTCCAACGAAAGTGTCCTACAGCCCCGCTGGCTTGTTTTTATCTTTGATGGGAAAATGAGCAGCAAATTTGATGCTTAGGAGACGAAACACCCGCTGCCAAGGGCTTTACACTACTGCAGCAGCTCGAGCTTTTGGAGCACCAGCAGTGCCTGCCGAAGCGCAGTCCAGCGCCACAAGGAGCGGTCAGGACATGCAAAGCACGGCCTGAAAAACAACACACAAGCACAGCACAACTAAGCGCAGCATAAGTAACCGCGCTCCTCTTTGCACCGCCCGGGCAAACTTTGAGCGTCAAGTGAAAGGCACGTCTGGACAGCTGACAACTAAGCAAACTCAGTCGTACTGTGGCCTACTGTGGGCACTGTGACGCGCTGTTCAATTTGTGTGGGCGGTCCATCTGAGGGAGGTCCATTCATCAGTGTTATTCGCTATCCTCTTGCGCCTGGTGGTCCGAATGGATTGGCTAGGTTCCGTTTGGAACCAAATAGGCCGAGCCTGTTAGGGAGTAAGGGACACTTGGGCGGGTGGGGGAAAGTGAGAGAGCTACAAGAGCTCCACTAGTGACAGCAGATTGCCAGAACTATAGAGCTGACAGGCTTAAATGTTCCAAAAAAGCCAGCAAATAATAAGGGTGCTGTTCATAGCTTAGAAACTATATTCGCTTTGCTCTTGCCGCGTCGAAGCAGCAACCCTAGGCCCTCCTGGACCATCTGGCAGGCGCTGACCTGCATGACATAAATACGTTGTAGAGCACCTGTGCTACAGCTTTGGCATAGATTCTTAAGCCCAAAATCTAGAAGCAGGATGAGGATAGCATACGGTGCCCCGCAGCACACCAGGCAGGCACAGCATACAATTCAATTTCCCTTGTCGACAGCACTGTTCCAAAACCCAGTGCAGTACCCTTATTTTTGATAATAACGTTGAGCAAAAGATATATCAGTAATACTGCGCTTCTTATTGAAAGCGATGTAGCTGCCATAAGCCGTAGGTGGAATGCTGCATATCTTCACCTCATAAGATAACGGACCAAGCTCCGTACTACTTATATATGGTATCCGGATACCGGGCGCGGTCGGGTGTAAGGAAGCAAAGCGGCGCAGTCGTACTGCTGTCAAACCGAATTCGTACTGCGCCGTAATTGTCCTTCGCTTACTGATACGTTAAGGATATCTTTCACATAAAAAGTCTTCTTTACTTCACTAATTCGTTGTAAATTCTTCCTAAGTGCACGGCTTACCGGCCATTAAAACAAGCTGAAACATGCAAGTTCTAAGCCAGCGTGCCCTAAACGGGCTACGCACGTACGTATACAAACCAGGCGGATACACATGGCTGGACCACGCGCATACTCCGTTTTGGAACTGTAAGCTGAAATTGATCGCCAGCTAGTCCGATGTTGTAAGCACCTTATGGAAAGTTTTCCATATGCCTCAATTATATTGATTATTCCCTGTCAGGGCTGACCGCGCAGCTGCCGATGTGGCTCGCGCCGAATCTCATCACGCTCAGCGGTCTTTTGGTGACGTTTGTTGCGTATTTCACGATGTGGTACGAGCTTCCAGAGTTCGCGGGTAAAGTTTGGGTAGTGGTTAGGGTCTCGAAATAAAAAGCAAAAGAGCCCAAGCGGGCTTTGCCCATCATAACTGTGCCAATTGGGCGCAGGTACAGCGCCTAGGTGGACTTATATCTTTGCCGGAACGTCCATTCTCATATACACCAATTTGGACTGCGTAGACGGAAAGCAAGCCCGGAGGACGAATTCCAGCTCGCCGCTGGGACAGCTATTCGATCATGGTTGCGACGCAATCGCCCTCCACGTGATGCTTACCTTTGTCCAGGCGGCCATCAATATGCCGAGCTCCGTGCTCACGAGCGTAGCTGGCATCGCGGTACGATGATTGTCATGGCGTGGTTCGGCGTCGCGACATTTTTGACGTACTGCTGTGCGCACACGACCGGACAGAACTGCAGCCACATGTTTTCCGCACAGCCGTGCTGGATATGCACACCTCCAATAAGTTGTCAAGCGTTTGCACTTGATTAGATGGGAAGGATGCGGTGCCTGCATAAGGGCTTGGGTACCCCCGGGTGCTTATTACGTACAGGTTTACCTGCCTTGGATGGTAAGTCATTGGGAGGAGTATCACACTGGCGTATTAATGTACGGCGATGGTCACTTCGGAATTCTGGAGGCGAACTACGTCCTTGCTGCAGTGACATTTGTGTCAGGGATCTTCGGCCCAGCGGTATGGGATTACCGTCTGACGAACCTTGTGGCTGCGTGGCCTTATAAGGACATGGGTGAGTGCAACCCCTGGAGGCCCGCGCTGAGGCCACGCTTAACACGATTGCAGCTGGGGAAATCGTGTAGGTATGTCCGTTACCTTGTGCAGCTGAAGCTTGTGCCAACTTTATCGGCTACCTTTAAGCAGTTAGGGGGACAAGCAAAAGGCTGCTTAATTATGTTCATGGTCAGCACTTCGTCCACAGCTTGATTGTGTTCACCGGCCTTTCCCTCGGCAGAGCTGAAGCATGCACTCATCCTCTTCGCGGCAGCTGTAGCACTGATTCAATTTTATGGCCAGATGCGCCGCGTTTTCTTGAACTCTTGGACAAAATTGCCGGCCGCGGTGAGTTATCTGGTTTATCGGAGGTACCAACGGAAAGGATCTAGAGCCACCGCACTATTAGCAAATTATCTTGCGACTAGACTTGTCAGCAGAGAGCATCAAAACCAACTAAACTATGTAAAGTTGTAGCCTCATTACCTGCGTCAAGAGCCTCGGACAGCTATGCGTGAGGAGGTTCGGTATTCTCCACTGGGTTATGAAGGCGGCATGCTCATGGCACTAATCGCTAGATATCGATGGGTTGACAAGGAGGCCTAGGATTCCTCAAATTGTTCCGTTGTGATCCGATCTGCCCCAACGTATATGATTCCAGCCTCCGTATGCCCGAACACGTCCGAACGCAAGGAACGCGGTCATAAGGAGTTGGGGAACGCTGCACGCCTAAGACATTTGGTGTACGCACTGGTGCTGATGGCCTTGGGGGCGATCTACTTAGCGGATGACAAGCTCAAGCGGGGGCAGGCCAGGTGAAGAGTATGCGCAGAAAATGTGCGGGCATGGCGTTCCGGTGTATGCGCCGGGGGACAGCAATATATTGCAAGGGGTTCCGGCGCCACCGTTGCTTTGCCCGCACAAAGAAACCATGAATCACCTTTGACCACTGTGGCTTTCACGGGGACCCTGGAGGCAACGGGGACCCCCGGCGGGAAGGGTGAACGTGTGTTGGGGATCCGCAAACTCGTGACGGGCAATGTAGCGCTACTGCCATGGAGGTGGGCGATTGAGGTGTGCGGAGCTCGGCGGTGGTCACCGTTTTCGATATCCGGTTCTCCCTTCGTGCCCTCTCTTGTGCGTTCTCCAGGCTTGCCACGCTACTCTACGGGATAGTGTACGCCATTGTGGCTACGCAGCTAATAATGGACCACATGTGCAAGGAGCCCTTTAGGCCGCCGCTTTTTCCGATGGCGGTGCTTGCGACTGCGGCCTTGAACAGTGTGGTGGAACTGGTGGATGCGCGCATGGTGGCGGCCGGTGGCGTGGCTATCATGATTGCCTACTACGGCGTCTACGTCTCGACGATTGTCAATCAAGTGTGTGCATTTCTCGGGGTAAAATGCTTTAGCATAGCACCAAAACGGGGTTAAGTATGTGGGACGCTAGGGTGCGAATGCGAGGAAAAGTGGGCGCTGAAAGAGGGAGGGGTGTTGTGTGTTGGGCTTTGCAAGCCTTGGTGGGTATACTAGCGAATACTGAAAGGGACTCGGAAACTTGAACGCCGGCGACTGAGTTTTCATTATTATTGGTAAGTGGGAGCAGCCATACTGCGCACTTTGCTCTACCTTTGTTCTTAATTTTGAAAGGGTCTCGTTCTAGGGGTGCGCTTCATCGGTTCTGTGACCCGAATGATAATTTGAGTGGAAGCGTCGTTCTCTTACATCTCCGGAACGTCAACTGAACAATCAATGGGCTTTGTAAGGAGGCAAACGCAGAGAGACTAACGGATGTCAAGTGCTTTCTCAGTGGCCAATGCTCGACCTGCATTGAAGTCAAATGGATTGCCGCACGTGCTAGCTGTCTAATGGACGTGTCCAGGCAGTTCATCGGCGCCTGGGACGCGTATTTTCGTCATTTTTGATCCGAACTTGAGGATTTGGACTCCAGCAGTAACGTCGAGGGCCTGACGCACACCATGTCAAAAGTGTGACTCGAGGCTTTGGGTTGGTACTGCTGGTGGTACTGTTGCTCGTGCTCATGACATGCGACTTGAAACAAGCTGGAGTCGTTCGGGAGGTTGTGCGTATACGAATACACATTGCGAGGTAGTTGTTCGTGTGCCTCCTCTTTGACGGGTGCCGGGTTATGTGTGGGTTACGTGGGTATGTCGAGAGAAAGCTCCTTGAAAGGAAAACCTTATTGCGGGCATTGATGGACAATGCCGTCATGAGGCAACTATGAAGGCAACCTTGCGCACAATTGCGTGGTGGCGAGTTGAAGGTTTTGACGTTGAGTTCTTTAGATACAAATGTCGTCAGGAATCTCCTCGGTTTTAAAAGGGACTTGTGGAAATAGAGGTGCAGGTTGTGATTTATGCTTGAGCGCCTTGGACTAGTCAAAATGGTCAGGAACGGGCACTACTGGAGCTGCAGCGTGAAGCGCGAGGCGCGTGCTTATGTCTTGCGCACGCAAGAAATCCTCCATGTCGTCCGTGTCTATGCAAGCGTGAAGGTGCAAATAGTGTGCAAAGTACACCCAGGCCTATTCAACATGTGCCCTTACCATGGGTCTGCTGCGGCAGGGCAGCAGGGATCCGATAAATGATCCAACGATTCTCAGCATTCATTTTAGGGTGGCTCAAGGAATTCCCTTTTGGTCCAACGTGTGTTGTCTGGACCAACAACGGCGAAGCAACGAGTTCGTTGGGATCCTTTCCCATCATACATATTTAAGACTGCATACATGTGAGATGCGCTGCCAGACAGGAGGAATGGCTTGCGATGGCTGATGCAAGGTGGTAGCCATGTGTCTAGGGTGGGACTTTGGTTATCTCCGTCTTCTTCTAGTGCTGACATGACTGCACATGCGATACCCCTTTCCATGGCGAAATTACGGTATGAGGTGTCTGGATTATGGTGTTTATCGGAAACGACAAAGGGCGTATTTAGTGGTGTCCCCATTGTATAGAGCTCAGCGCACTGCCGCACACAACAATACGATGGACCGTGCTTTGGGATGTCTTTCGGATACACGCATGCCGTGTAGCACTCATCATGTTAGTCAGGCACTCGATTCACATGTAGTCCATGTGCAGAGCACAAGATGCCCCTCGACAAAACCTTTCACCGTTGGACCATCATTGGGGACGCCAATGGAACTTATCCTAGTTGCAATGCTGTAAAACCCACTTCTTTCTCACTGGGTTTGTGGATGTAGGACTTGTTCACACAGTGAAGGCAGCAAGGGCCACTGCAGTATTTTGGCACTGCGTTGGTGACTGCCTTGGGCCACCGTTCTGGGGTCACCATTTTTCCAGCAGTGTGCCAAATGCAGGAACAGCGGCCTTTTGGAAGCGAGAACAGGTGACCTCGCACCTTCTCAGACAACTTCTCGCATGTCGTATTTATGTATGTCACTTCTTCTTACGAAGCCCATCTAGTGAAAAAATAAATGGATATAACACTGGTCACTATAAACCCTGGGGCAATTCCAAATGCAAGAAGCAGTCACACATAAAAGAATACAAGCCTGGCCGCATCTCCACGGATACGGTACAGATACGGTAAATGTAAGGTTGTGTGCACAGGTGTGCACGTACTCGAGGCACGGGCCAGGACAACAAAATCTTGCAGTCATGCACACAGGCTTGGCATGTTGAGGGCAAACACCCCATGCTTCCCAGCTTGAACATCAGCACGCCTTGCCGCAGCCAAATGCAGTCAGGAGGAGCCATGGGTGCTCATGGGTGCTTGAGTCGCTGCTCAAAAAGGGGAGGACCTATGCCCCGCAAAGGTCCTTGCCTGTCCTGAACCATCCTATCGAATATTCCTCCTCATCCTTTCCTATATTCCTATTCTGTATATAGGCATGTGAACGTGCAACTTAATATTCAGGACCATCCCACAGGGATCTACAGCTTCTTCTCAGCGGACAGTGGAATATGGCCGCACGTTTCGGCACACATCTTAAGCTTTTGAATCATAGTGTCGCACATGTCGTACTGCTGCGACCCAGTGAAAGTCCGCTTCATCTGTTGCCGAGGCCCTTCACACACGACAGACATCGCGGGAGGGCTTGAGAAGGACGAGCACACGATTTCCCGTCACAGTCTCTACAACGTTGTCCCCACGGGTGACAGCTAACATCTAACGGATACCGAGCCTAACGTGGATGGCCTAGTGAGCCTCTCATACAGCAAGTTTTTGCATTTTCCAATTAGAGCATCTCCAGTCGCTTCGACTGGTACTCTTCTAGGGCCGACGGTATGTGGGTGTTACTCCGGATTGCGGCTGGTGGCTCCCTGCCCTTGTCAGGAATCTTAAGGGATTTGTCTTTCATCTCAGATCTGGGAGTTTGATGGCATGGTGGCTCCTTCCGGGTCTGCGCGCGTCCCCATAGACTGTCTTTCACGGCTTCCTGCGCTCGATCTGTCAGACCCCGTATCTACCTGAGGCTCTCCCTTCTTCGTCTAGTTTGGTAAGCTCGCCTGAGCTCAGTGTCACTTTCGGATGTGTCTAACCCTCCTGCCCCTACTGCAGGTTCACTTGTTGGCTGGGATGATACAGGAACGGGCTCCGACTCTTTCTCCAGGCCCTCCTTCTACCGTGAGTGAACCGAGTTTGGATCAACCCAATGCCCAGCCTGGTTTTGCCGAACTGCATTTATGCCACCTTGCCATGTGGTCCCGTCTGGCACCTGTTGCCACCCTGCCTGTTGGCTTCTATCAACGGGGCCTTGAAAAGGCTCAAGCTGTTATGGACCAGGCCTTGGCCGACAGCATGCATGAACGGCAGGATGCCGCAGTTGCTGAATTGCAATCGTGGTTATCGGGTGCAGGGAATGGTACTACCTTGCTCGATGCTAGCCCTGAGGATCTCTTGGTGCACCTGGAGGAGTGGTGGTTGCCGAACCATCCTGGCAGGAAATTGCAGGAAGCGGCTGGGCCACAGGCCGTGAAGGGTGTACTCTTGGCTTCGAGTGGGTGGTTTTCCTGGGCTGGTCGGGTTGGACCTTTTGATCCGGTCTCCAGGACCGGGAACCCATGTGCGTGCCCTTGGGTCAGTGACTACCGCAAGGGATATACCCGCCGTCAGATGGTCGGCGGTTATGAGGAGGTGCCGGCTCAATGACGGAGGGGAAATACAGCCGCCTGTGCCAGTATCTGCTGGACCAGGCCACATCTTCGACAGCAGTGGTGGATATCCTGACGTGGCTCCGGGACCTTTGGTGTGTCCAGTTAATGTTCCAGAGCACTTATGGTGGCTATGATGTGGGGAAGCTGCGTGCGTTGGGTGATTTTTGCCACCCTGGTTACCCTGATACTGTAGGGCGGACGGAGGCTTCCCATTCCACCACCCCAGGAATGGCCGCCTGGTGCTACCTACCAGCTCTGCATCTGTGAGAGGGGCACCAAGACATCCCGTGTTCAGCGTGCCCCCGCTGTCTACCTCCAGAGCAACCCTACTTACCCTGTTCAATGCTTTCCCCACACCTTGGCCCTCTACATGTAGCGGGCTCGTCAGCCGGACGTGGAGGGTTTTCAGGTGGTTAACCATCTTTTCCGCCCCCTCCAACCCAATCGTTTGGCCTTCAAGGAGGAGCCGTTTAGCAGCTCAGCGCTTGGGGCACGGGTCCGGTGCCACTTGCACGCGGCCGGGCTGTATGATGGGGAGACAAACCATAGCTTGCACCGTGGGACCCTCCAAGCCGCAGCTCAACAGGGCTTGGATGAGTCCGCTCTGAAGGCACTGGGTCAGATTCGTAGTTCGGCGGTCCTTGCTTGCTATACTGACCCCACTCGCCATGTTGGGCCTTGAAAGAAGTGACGGCGGTCTGAATAGGTGCTCGGGGCATTGGCCTATCCCGATTCATTGTAGAGTGGTCTGTAGTTCCCGTTATGGTTACATGTACCCCCTCTCCCCAACAAACACGGCCCCTGCCGCAGTAAGGGTGGGTGGGTGGGACTTTTCACGGCTGGTCCTGGGTGCCTCTTGGCTGTCCCTCACGATATTTCTATTATAACTGTAATGTTACATAATCCTTCTCGCTATCTTTCCTGTGGAGTGGTTGGTACGACTGACCGAGCATTTCAGTCTCTTCCATTCCTAAAGCAGCCTTGCGCAATCATGAGCTGCTGCTGTAAGGTGTAATTAATAGGTACGAATTAATATAGGCAGTACCCATCTGGCCTCGCTGGTGGATGGTGACGCTGAACCGGATGCCTGTGAGAGCTCACCGCCGCCTACCGCACTCGGGGCTCTTCGAGCCCCCAAGGGGAACAAGCGGCACGCCCCATGATACGCAGTCAAAGCCCTCTACATAATCTGGGACTGAGGTCGAGAGGAGAGAGGAGAGCAACAAGCTAGGCTACCCCAATCTGGGGAGACAGACAATAGAGATTTGGAGTGCATGGAGGAAGTTGACTTGAGGATCGGAGAAGGAGGAGTAGGAATGTGAGCGCAGTTACCCATGTTCAGAGAGCGATGGCCTGGACCTGCCGCTGTGCGGTATGACTTGGGACTAGACAGGTGGAACATGGTACGGGTAGGGCAAGCGCCAACGGGCGCATAGCCAAACTCTGACGGAGGGTTTGAACTTAAGGAACTCAAAGCATGGGCACGCACGGAAAGTACCGCACGCACAGTCACTGAACCCTATCTTTTTCCTGCAATAGTAAATAGTTAGGTTAAGAATTAGCCTGAGGCGCATGTGGGTATAATGTATAGGGGAGCGCAACATGAACGGCCGCATACCTGTACGGTGATATGTTTTTCGACAAGGCGAGATCGAGCCTGTGTGCGTATACATATGCTGCCGTACAGATAGGGGGATGTCATATGGTGCTGCCACAAACTATGGGAGCTGCCGCGGGCTTTGTAAGGACTCCGTAATCCAAGCAGTTGCCTGTGCACACAAGACGAACTGTTAAATGGTGCGTCCAGCGCAGTGGGCTTGCAAAGTTTTTGTCAGGTTCGGACTGGCGAGTTGTTGTAACGGCGGTTACTGCAATTTATAGATAGGGGAGACGAGACCCTAGGTTTGGGTAACATGCATGGGTTTCTCCTTTAGGTTTAAAGTCTTCTGAACTTTAACGAACATAAGAGAAACCACATCCCAAAGTGTTCCTGGTACGCCCTGGTGCACAGGTAGCAAGCCCTTGTAGACCTGGCGTGCTACTGCATGCTGTATGTACTGATGCGCAGGTCGGCTGGCTGCTGGGTGAACGCTGTTAACATTTGCGTTGAACCCCATGTCCGCTGCACTGAAAGTTTACCTCCTGACGTAGTTCTGCATCGTCAGCCCGAGCTTTATATCGTATATTCGCACTGCGTGCGTGCCGGAGCGGCCAAACCTTAGCAAAGGTGGAGGCACAAAACACCGAGACACAGCAGATAAAAGGTCACTCAAAACAGACGAGACATATAGGTAGGTAGGCACCGAAGATACAAGATTGCACGCACGTTCTAGTATGCAGCCATGCACCAGGAGGACGCTATATGTTGTTAAAAGGCAGGCAAAGAGGGTGCTTCGTTTGAAATCACGCACGTATTTGTGTTGAGATTCGCGCGCGGAGCAGCGCCGTTATTATGGGGCCACGACCGCTATTGCGTCAAGGCTCAAGTGCCAACGAGGCCGAGCCATGGATTTGCATAATGCACCTTAATATGTACCAAGTTATGCATATTGTCACCACCATATGCTCAATTTTAGCGCAGCGGGGCTGTCATTCCACGACGTATACGGCAGTCGTTTACGGTGAGCTCGCGTCAAAGTGGTTGCAATCCGCTCACATCATAGCCATGTCACATATAATTAGATAGACACCACTCCTCCTGGGCATCCACGCTGGAAAGGCAGCGTTCTATCACGTAGCCTTTGAGCACGGTGGATGGTTATTACCTACTCCGTGCATGGCTGTTCATCAAGGTTAAAAACAATATTTTATTATTAGAAATATTATAATGAAATCGAGCGACAACACGTCACAACTCTTTCGAGGGACTTAGAGCCAACATCCGCAGCCTCATACTGTTATCAATTCTGTATTTGAAATAGGCCAATAAATTATTGGAGTGTTCAAGCTTTAAAATCAGAGTTTTGGCGTAGCGGCCTGGGGCAGGCGCGGAGTTCTGGGCCGTATTCGACACCGCCTGGGGAGGCTGGTGGAGGGGCGTACATGAGATGGTATGTATCAAATGTTGGCTTTGGTGTTGCCGTGGTCGCTGTTTTGGGTCACTGCTCACCGCTTTGGTGCCCTTTCGCTCTCCGGTGCACGTGGCCAACGCCGCAATTTCATTAAAAGAACAAGTAAGATACAATTTATTATGGGTTGTATTTTGTACGCGCATCCTCATGGGCTTTGGGTCGCAAGGCACTGAATGCTCCATTTTGTCTTCGCAGATACGAAATCATCTCCATCGTTGGGGAAGGGGCATATGGAGTGGTCCTCAAATGTCGGAACAAGGAGACCGGAGAAATTGTTGCCGTGAAGAAATTCAAGGAGAGCGACGGTGAGACCGCGGATACTTATATCCCGCGCGCCATGGTTCGCCCGTAACGAACTAGTTTCGCCCACCACGCAGAGGATGAGATTGTGCGCAAAACGACATTGCGGGAAGTCAAAATGCTTCGTGCGTTGCGGCAAGAGAACATCGTAAATCTTAAAGAAGCGTTCCGCCGCAAGCAAAAACTAGTAAGTTTGCCCCGCGTGCCGGGTGCACAACCTCTACTGTCGTCGCCACACTTCACCCGCCACTGGTTACACCTCCATCGCAGTATTTGGTCTTTGAGTATGTGGAGCATAACCTCTTGGAAGTACTTGAGGAACACCCGGGAGGGTTAGAACACGAGCAGGTGCGTTCCGTCAGCACTCCAGCACACAAAAATGCAGACCATCAAACAATGGACTGGCACAACCATTGCGTATTCGTGGCTTGTCACAGGTGCGGAACTACGTGTACCAACTAGTCAAAGCAGTAGGCTGGTGCCACCAGCACAACATCGTTCATCGGGACATCAAGCCCGAGAATCTGTTGATCAGTCCGAGTAAGTCTGGTTTACATGGAGAGACGAAAATCGCATGGGTGCCCTGGATAAGGATAGAGAAGGACTACTTCCGCATTGGGGTGTACGTGATTCTAAGGACAGGACTATTTAATGACCCATGAGGCTTCAAGCTCCCCGCCTAATTTGGGGGGTACAGTAGGGCATACGAGAAAGGCGAACACAGGCAGAAGCAAGACCTTCACAGGGTATCCATGACCGCCTGAATAGAGGAGGGCTGCCAACCACAAGGCGGGAGTGAAAAACGTCCTTTGCTGGTCAGGTGTAACACACACGCACAGCCGGTCTTCGTAACCACGTACCGTGAACCTCTGTTGGAAATAGGGGGCATCCGTACACCATCGAACTTGACGTATGACATAGCATAGGTCTCATCTAGTGGCTTATGTCGGCTGGACCACTCACCCCGACGGATCCATGTGGATCAAATTGTTCATCTTTCCCCCACCGCCATCAAGGCATAACGACCATCATCGCGCCCGCCATGGCCTCCCTGCGCATGTCAATACTTGCCGTAAGCCTTGGCTTTCGTCCTCATATGCCGGCCCTGCTCGGTTCCCTCTTCGCCAGGCTCCCCTGGCGGTGTTGGAAAGCTCAAGCTATGCGACTTCGGCTTTGCCCGCCAGCTGCCGCCACCAGATGTATCTATTACTGATTACGTTTCCACCCGGTGGTACCGGGCACCCGAGCTGTTACTGGGTTCGACTCATTATGGCAAGGAGGTGGATCTGTGGGCAATCGGGTAAGCAGGAAGGTGACCCGGTACCTCACGGGCGCCGGCAGAGTTCAGGGGTGAGGCGAAAGGGACTAAGGGAACGGACACATGCGAAAATATGCGTTGCACCCGCGGAAGGGCGAAATGAGGTAACACTAATGCGGGTATTGGAGGTCAATAGTTAGACGAGGAAACAGTGCACGAAAGGTATCCTATGCCGTGCGCTTCGTTCGTTGTCTCGAACTGAAGAGGTGATGGATGCGGCGAGACTCGCGTTCATGCTGCAATCCGTGCCAGATATTGTTTGGGCCGGTTTGTTTACGTCGCGTTCAGAGCCCGTCATCATATAATAGGGCGATCCTTAACCATCCTTACCCAGCTAGTCAATGTGTTGCTGCCCTGGGTTTCCGATCGACTCCATTTACCGATCCCCTGCTATGATTGTCGCCAACCTCGCCTCGCAGGTGCATCATGGCGGAGCTGTTGGATGGTCAGCCGCTCTTTCCCGGGGAAAGTGACATTGACCAGCTTTACATCTTGCAGCGGCTATTGGGTGCGTTCCGCATGTGGGCGGGGTGCGGCAGGAGCGCATCTCTCCTGATAGTTTCAGTTCGGCAAGCAGCTGATCCCGTTGCAACAGGACGGCTGTACACGAGAGGGCGTGCAATTTCTTGTAGACCAGAATGTTTCGTGCATACCTAGGTTTGGAGTCTTTGGTGTAGGCAATGTTTCTAGTCTGCATGCCGCTGATCACAACTCACTGGCTTGCGGCAGGGGCCCACTGCACCTGTCGGTGCATATTATCGTATGCATGCCGGTCGACACAGGCTTAGGTCCCAGGGAAGGCGCGTTGGGGATTGAGACCGCATCACGAGTTGGCGACCGCGATTAAGGGCGAATAATTGCACAGCTCACCTGGCAGCTGCACAGCTGATTATGGTCGGTTGGGGAGGTAGCTAACTAGGCTAGATCGTAGGCCGCGGTGCGACATATCCACAGGATATGCAAAACCCACGATGAGCTCATCATAACGGGTCGTTGTTGAACAATTACTTACCAGATTTTCACCATAAAGTTCTTCGTGTTCCCATGTGTTTGGCTACCCTCGCGCATGATCCGCCGTCGTCATCAGGACCCCTGACCCGCGAGCAACATGAATTGTTTCTTCGGAACCCTCGCTTCAACGGACTCAAGTTCCCCGATATGCGAAATCCAGAGACCCTGGAACGCAAATATGCTGGGAAGCTACCTCACGACGCACTGTCGTTTATGAAGTAAGCTCGAGGATGCGTGGCGAGGATGAGGATACGGCATATGGGATGCGGTTGGGGCACGGACACCGATTCATGCTCTCTGGGTGCATACGCGCTGGCATTTCCCCAGCTTTGGAAGGAAACTCGTCATGATGCAATTTATCTTTTCGTTCTGTTGAAGGGTGACGGGATTTTGTCTTCGCAACAGTCGTTGTCTGGTGCTTTGCGCTTTTAGAAACACCCCTTTGATGGGCATCCGCACTTCCGTCATTATCCTGGCAGAGGCCTTATGGCGGTGGACCCGGCCCAGCGGCTCACATGCAGCCAGGCCTTGGCGCACCCTTACCTCGCGGCGCTGGAGGAGAAGCAGTCTGGGGCGAGCGCCAGCGCCAGCCGTGTCACGTCGGGTGGTGCGACAGAGACATCGTCAGCTCGTGTGGCGGGCCGCAAAACGTCGCTTCAAATGGGCAGCGGGGGGGGCGCAGGGGGGGATCCCATGGACGAAGACATGCCCTCACCGCCGGCAACCAGGTGCGAATGCCTTCGAGTTTGGGACCCAGCAGGTTTTGGAGATTTCGACAAGGATGTTGGAGAGGGTATTGATGGTGCACGGGGGAGATGAAACGTCTCCACCGCTTCCACCCTCAGCAGGGGGGTTGGTTGTACACCAACAAACATTGACATCCAAGTAGGAGAACAGGACTGAAGAATGGCTGGGGGGACAAATGAGGCTGTCACGAAAGCGTGGGCAATGATCTAGCTGCAGGGCTGACGGCGGGGAGGAGAATGAGTTAACCGTATCGGGACATTCTTTTCCAAGTGAGTCCAGTAAGTGACAGGACACGGACAAATCCCCCCGGCAAGCCTGAGACCGAAGAGAATAAGGGCATCTTTAGCAGAAGCTGAATCCATAACCAACGGCAACGTGTGCGGAGGCAGCGGTAGCAGTAGAGATGCGGCAGAGGTGGCGCGTACGTCGTTTCCTTTCCTGCAAGAAAATGCAACTTATAAGTTGCATTCAGGTGCTGCGTTCAGCTACTCGCAGCTTTTTTGGCACCATATGTGGCTTAGGTACCTCGTTTAGGCGCCGGGAGTGCATCACAAGATCCCACCTGGCGAACTCCCTGTTCGTTCTTATTCATCACCCTCTGACGACGACGCACTGCGCCGAGGCGGTGTAGCGTAGCTGGTTCTGATATGCAAAATGAACTTGCCGCATGCGAAATTTGTGT
Source organism: Volvox reticuliferus (assembly GCA_019650235.1). Lineage (NCBI taxonomy): Eukaryota > Viridiplantae > Chlorophyta > Chlorophyceae > Chlamydomonadales > Volvocaceae > Volvox > Volvox reticuliferus. The sequence goes on from BNCP01000002.1 coordinate 4,377,519, forward strand.
GCAATAATATATTTTTGTACGTCTCGCATCAGCCCGGACGTGCAACCTGTATTCTTATCAACATGCAACCTGTATTCTTGGTCGCCAGTCGCCAATGTCCTGCACGCCATACCCTTGTTTCGTTCCCGTCCTCCAGCAGGCCCGAAAATATGGACCATGACATGTCCGACAACGAGAGCACCGCCAGCACAATCGCGGTTGCGCGGCGCAAAGCGGCTGCAGCTGCCGCAGCAAAGGGTGGAAGTGGCGGCAGCGGGCATGACGGACGCGGCAACGCGTCCTTCCGCGGTAGCGGCCGGCGTGACATCAACGAAATGCACGCCGCAGCATCCGCGACGCTCGGCGTTATGGCCGCCACTGGGGGCGCGGAGATGTACGGTGGGCGACTGGATAGTGCGGGGTCACGTGCAGGCACGCCGCAGGGCGGCCCCGGCAGCAGTACCGGTGGGAAGAGCGTGGGATACGCGGGGCCTGGCGCACACCCGCAACCGCGACAGAGTCACCTCGGCGTCGCAGGGGAGCGTTTCAGTGCGTCCTCACGAAGCACGCAACAGGGCGGAATGCCGAAACAAAGCCCCGGACGGCACAATAACAGCCCGCCGCACTCACACCTCGACAGCGGCTCGACTTATGGAGGCAGCACGGCGGGGCGACCATCTATGGGCACTAATCAACCAGTGCTTTATCAAACGAATGCGGCAGCAGGTGCATCGAAGCTGAGCCGTGCACCCAGCCGAGGCGACCCATGGCCCGGCGGACCCACAGGTGGGCAACCTGGCCGCGGTAACATCCCGCCGCTGGCCCCTGGGGGCGGCCCACGGGTCAGTGGTCATTGGGGCGATGATGACGTGCTTTCGGTGAGCAACATGCACTTGCGCACGAGTGCCGATGACGTGGCGAGTAGCGGCTACGGGGGTTACGGCAACGGCGGGCGTGCCGCACCGCGGCCCGCACCAGCCAGCGACCCCAACCCTGAGCGGCCGTACTCGCGGGGCATGCTTGGTGGCGGTGGCACCGCCGGGGCTTACGGTGGTAATCAGATGTGGCCACAGCTGAGCATGCAGCAGCAGCGCAACAGGGGAAATTATTAAAAGGCGTCTGCATGCTTTGACGGCGGATGCCTTCTCTAGGCGCGATCTAGATCACTCGGCGTGGCGGCGTGCGTGTATGTGATTGTTGTATGGGAGGCGAGGGCAAGCATGGGTCTACAGGCTCGGGCCGGCCTTGATGGCAGTGATTACTGGGACACCATTTGTATCCGCCGCTTAGGAGGTCCCTGGCAGAAAACGATAGGGAAAAGGCGATAGGAACCGGCGCAGCCAGACGAAATAAGCGCAATAGGGCACTAGCTCGGACTGGGTGCGTCAGAGGAACATGCATGATCTGCACCGTGGGAGGCCCTCGTGCTACTAAGGCGGAGGTGTGGAGCACAAGGAGGTACACATGCAGCGCATGGGTGCCCGCTTTCAGCTATTATTTGAGGGGGAACGGCGATGGCTTGGAGCAGAACTCCCCGCCATCACGTCGCCTTTTGCCCGGAGGAATTCCCCTCAAGAAGGCTGGACCGAGAACCGGGCTGCGGCGCTGCATATGACCGTCCCGCGCGGTGCTGTTCTTGCCTCAGGACTGGGGTCGTCGCGCCATCTCTAATCCAAATTATCGTGGCTGCAGTAACACGCCGCAAACCCAATTTAGCCGGTTTTATAACGGGCAAACCGCCCTCCATCGCATATCGCTGTGGCGAATTGGCTGTTTTCGGGTGCCGACAGCAGTGCTTTCCTTGGACTATTCTATGTACAGGTGATGCATGTGTGTTTATGTCCAGTTTCTGGGATTTTTCGGCGGTCGTGGCCAGACATGGTGGGAGCCATCCTGCCTGACCAGCTGGGTGACGCCGCGTCAAATTGGATTATGCAACTTTGGACGGACTAGTGGACGGGCAGGGGCATGTGCAGGCAGACTGATAGACCCTGACCGGGATGACGGCAGGACGGACAGACGGACAGAGGTTGCAACGCTGCATCAGGGCGCGCTGCATTGCGCCGTTGCGCGGCGATCCATGGCCTTCGCCGCCGTAAACGAGTTGATTAAGCAAAGGACAGCATCATCTTGAGTGACGTTGCGGGCCATCGCCGGTTTGGCGCCACCGCTGCCATCACCATGACCCGAACCTACTCGACTACATGTCCCATACTGTTGGCCCCTAGCATTCCGCATGGCGGGTTATGTAGATGTCTATTGTTGCCTCTCGCATGTCCCAAAATATGCCACATCCAAGTCTTTCCGGCGATCCGCCGAAACGGCGGCCCACGGGTGATGGATAGGTGGCGGACGGATGGCCCCCCTCCAACCCAACCCTGCGCGCCCTTCCAGTGGAGAAGTTTTCCTCCTCTCCTCTAAGAGTGGCGCTGCATTGCGTCTGGAGGTCATACCCGACATCTGATGACTTTGTGTCTTGACGGCTTGCTCCAAGATAAAGGGGGACCTCACTGACTGACTTGTGATGGACCCCGTCGCCGGACTGGCCGTGGCTGGCCCCTTCTTGGAATAGGACGGGAGACGGGCAGCTTGTGGAAAGTAGGCCACAGCCTAGAGCTTGGCCCTCGGCGTCCTAACGGGCCTCCTCGGACTGGATGCAAAGGCCGCTTCCCACCTGGAACCTAGTCGCGTTCATACGTTCTATTTAGCACCGACAGTGGCCTCTCTGCTTGGCCGTGTTCGTAATGTGGCCAGTTCGTACGGCGGCCTGGCCACAGTGAGGCGTAAGACCACTGACCCACAGCCTAGAATAGCGGAAGTAAATGCTGCATGGGGCAGGTGGTACGTGGAATTGGTGGGAAGTGGCTCGGGGATGGGTGGCATCTCGATGCAGCTGGACCGGCCTGCATATTGGCTTATGGGAGCCATTTCGAAACCCTTGGTTGTTGAGAGGTGCAAGAGACGTGACGGGCTGAGCAATCTACATCGTGCTGTGCGCCCATCGAAACCCCGCGCCGACAAAAGCCGCACCAGCTGATGGGGAGACCAGGACCTTGGCGAGCCGGGCGAAAGGATCGCTGCAGAACGTTTGAGGCAGCTGCGGAGTTATGGCCTGTATTTGGAATGCGTTTTGAAGCCATTTGAGGGAGGACAGCAAGCAAGGGTGGATGTGTGCTGCATAAGAGATCTCGAACGTATGATGCGATTTATGATGCAGTCTAGTGTGGCCCCGGGGGCGCCGGTTCCGTTTCCTGTGTTCGTGAAATACTGTTGTCGCGAGCGTCGCCTGAGTTAGCCATTGTCGATAAGGACGCGGCGCGGGCTTGGATGCTCTTGCGCGCGTGGAGGTTGGGTTGCTTTGGGCCTGTGGCACCAGGACAGCGTTTACAGGTCCTTGGTTTGGGTATTTGCATCTGCAAAGTTGGTGAGCACCGGATAGATGCTGTGGTGCTGTGCGTAGGGAGCCTCTTCATTCGCAGCCGCCTTCCTTCCTGATCCTTCATGCCATATGCTTCCGGTCTCTACGAGACCTTTGGCCGCCCGTGCCCTGCTTAGCCGCGCTGGGCTACCCCGGGCTGGGCGCTTTGACTGTGGATCCAGGCGGATGGCGTTGGCGTCTGAGTCGTAGAACGTTGGAAAAATATGGGGCAGGGAGCGGCTGTAGTTGAAGGTTGGTTTCAGGGCAGTCATGGGCGGTACGGCGAGTCGCTAATGTTTTGCTGCACCAGTGACCCGACCGACTTGCCAGGTTGACGCGCGGGTCGGTTCATGGCCTCTTGTGGGGACCTACGTTGAGTGGGAAGGTTTTGTATCCTTCAAGTGGTGGGAAGCTTTCCGTCCCTGAGCCTGTCGGGGATTGGTTTGTTGCGGACGGCTGGATTGGGGGCACAGCAGTAGGGCAGTGTCGGGATGCTGCACCCGCACCTGCACTCGCGGGACCTGCTCAAAGCAGTAGCCATAACGCTGCAATTATGTGCTCTTCAATTCCCTTCCCAGTTGCCACCCTCACAGCACATGGATAGGCTGCGGGAACGGGGCCTGCCACCGAGGGGTGGATTGGACCAGTGCGGCCCCAGTCAATAAGGGATGGACAATCCGGGACGCATACCTGGCGCTTACCGTCGGCGTTCAGCCATATTAGCCCCAGCCTTTTGGTGGCAATGTGGAGAGGGCGGATGTAGGCGCAGCCCATACGGGCGCCGGACTTTGACCAAACGGTCTACCCGCCCTGCTGCCGCGTGCTCGTCTTCTTGTTACATTTCCTGGGCTTCCAACTTGCTGCGAAGTTTTCGTCTTCGTGCGTTATTTTTGTGCCATGAGCCCTGGACTGATGTGTATCCGGGCATTCCACCTGAGCAAGTACTTTCTGCTTGGCCTTTAGCGCTCACCGAATTTAGCCTGGCTTTCTAGAATCCTAGATGGGACGTCGGGAAGCTCTCGGGTCCGCATTTCTAATTATACGTCAAGGAGGTCAATGCTTCACCGGGGCTATGGATATCTAGATGCCATTTACATGGCCATTTGTACTACGTGACCAGTCCTACAGACTACTTGGTGTTTTTCGTGCGTTTTCATGGCCGACTTTCAAAGGGTGATTGCGTGCCGTACCTGGGCATTCTGGGGGGCGGGAGAGCGGGTTATGTGGACGCGCGGATTTGGCTCGCCTCTAAACTATGGACGCTGCTGGCACGCGTTCTCTACTCTTACCTTATCCGCTCCATGTGGCCGCGTAAGCAATTGATATGTCGATGAGTTCATTCCTGCCAAATAATACAAGATGAAATAGTACCAACCAACATCAGGCAGCGGTGACAGCTTGTATCGAAAATGTAATCGCGGGGAAGGATCTCAAGGCAAGTTGTTTTCAGAGGACGACAAGAGGCTTCATTGCCACTGATTGCCAGTTCGTAGTTTACGTAATCCTGAGCACATACCCAAATACAGGTCGCCCATCATGGAACGGAAGCCTTTCATCTGTCTCTTGTCATAAGAAACCTATCAGGATGCCAGCCTAGCTGTATATACACCGTCTCCTGACAGCCGGTCATGCAACATACTAGTCTGACAAAGCTGACAAGCCCATTGTAAACTTTCCCAGAACTACAACACTCTCTTGCGTGTTTGCTAAGCTCTCCCAGTTCTCTCATGTGCAAGAGATCCATGGGCCGTCGCCTCCGTGCAGTCAGCAACAGCAGCGGTAGCCATCGTGCAGCCGTCACCTTCATTGCGGGAGCATTCCTAGTCTGCCAGCTGGCACTGTCGCCGTCGACCGTGATGGCCGACGACACACCCCATTTTGATATGTCGGCCGCTCTGGGGCCCCGCGGGGCCTCGCCATTGGACTCCACGCTTGGGGGACCCGTCCGTGGGGGTTTCCTCTCAGCCCTATTCGACCGCGGCAGCAGTGCAGGCTTCGGATCCGGCGCACTTCGGGCTCGAGTTGCCAGCGGTCTTGCCGGCGGTAGCTCAACGGCTTCTGTTGGGGCAAGCGACGGCGAGCTCGATGGTGTAACATCTCTCAAATCAGGTGCGTTGTTTGGAAAGGTCGGTAGAATTTGTGGGCGGCGGCTGTATCCCTTTCGCTGACCCCGTCAGACCGGCGCTATAAAAGGCAGATGCAGCATGCCGAGACATGCCATGGCAGGGATATAGCACGTCGGGCCGCACCTCACGTCCAGCTGCTGTTCGGTCGGCTAACGACCCGTGCCCGTTGGACGTCCCTGTCACGACATCCCCTGGCGCCGAACCAACTCTGACTGTCTTTCGTGGCTATCCCCACCTGACGTTGAGTACCTTCATATGAAAGAGGTACTTGACAGCGCATAACCGCACTTCCAATGCGAAAACACTCCTTTCCGTCTTTATGATTGCACGCCACAGGTCCCTGAGCACCTATCGGTCAGTATGTACTGCATTTTGATACCGCCTTTTGATACGTCCCTCCGCCCAACAGGCCCGATAGTGAAGTGACCTTGTCGAGATCGTGTGGCGGAGCAGCACCAGCGGACGCTGCTAACGCCGTTCACGTGCTGCACGATGGAGTTTCACGCCACCAAACAAGTAAATGAGAAATTCCTGTTTTCCAAGCCGCGTTCAATTCATCCTATCGGGGGTTTGGTTTGGGCACAGAACTTGGACAAGTCGGTTGCTGCTTGTGCGTGGTTAGCGCTCGTGTAACGAATGTAAGGAATATTCAAATCTGCCATCCAGGTTAGCGCCTTGTTCGTACCATACTGTATATTACTACGATATCCCCCGCGCTGTGTCGCAATTAGACGGCTTTATCGTAAAACTTAAAGGTATGCTTCCGGGCCAGATGAGCCCCCCAACCACCCCACCCCACACAGCGAGCGTGTCATCTGGCACATGTTCCTCGCTACTCGGGAACTTTAGGACTAATCATAAGCGCGGAATTGCTAGTTCTTATTATGAAGGCGCATACGCCCCACTTTATCAAGGCCCGCCGATAGCAATCTCGCTGGTGGTAAGGTATCCCAGCACTGCGTGCACGGCTGCAAGTTTCCCCATGAAGGGACGCTGAGGCAAAGCCAGGAGGTTAACGGACGGAAGTTCATTCCTTAATGTCATACCTCATCAATGCATACACACTACAACCGTTGAGCCAAGCTATGGCATGGTAGCCGTAATATTATTGTTGCCGACCTAAAAGTTATGTCTATTAAACTCATCACGCAAATTATATATTGGTGAGACATCACAGCTAAATTCAGCGTGTGTGTACCCAAATAAAAAGCACTCCATATCCTTCACGGGACGCAACGTCTCTCATCAAATACGCAGCTGGATCGCAAGCATCCTCCAGAAATTAGACCCACCACCTCTTCAACCCAGAATCGCTTCACCCTATAACTGCCCCGCAACAAGAACGATATCTCCGGTAGTCTGGAAAGTCCTCGGGGAAGTCCTGCGCAACTCACGCTTCAACCTTCGCCCCCAGCAGCGGGGCTAGCCACCCAGCGCCATTAGGGCTCCGCCAAGAATTGCGTCTACCAGTCACTAGGACCAATTTTCACCCTGCGCTACGCACCCTGCATTTAAGTCGGATGTCGACAAACCCGCACTAAAGCAAACCCAAGACATTGCCATGGTACGGCGTGCGCCACTTATCACGCGGCCCTCTACTGATCCCCAGGACAACCTAGCAAAGACGTACTCCGAGCCACGCTCAGCTCTCATGGGTTCACGAGACTGGGTCTGTTGTTTTCCGACTTTCCATGCCGCCCTGGGATGATATGCTCCGTAGAAGGTCGGTGTTCGTCTCACAAACTCTCATCACGACAAGCCTATCCACAAGGATCCATGATCTAGGGCTCCTGGTAGTTCATGGCCCTCAAGATGAGATCGACCATAACGTCCGTAAGCGGCATTAACGTATCTAGGGGACACGCTGCCACCGCAGGGCAATCCATATAAGAATCGTTTAAAAGTAGTCAGCCGCTAATCCTTAACCAAATGTACCAAGGAAACCCCATGGGCAAGGAATTGGCGCCAACAACCCAAATAGCCCCGGCCTTGTGCTGCTCTGACTTCAAGAATTGGCGGACCGACCCCCCTTGCCGTCCTGGTTCATCTTTCCGCGCTGTTTTTGCGGCTTCACCTTTCCGCCAGGTGCCCTGCGGCGGTCTTTCCTCTCCTTCGTGGGCCACAGAAGCTCTGGGTAGTATATCTGTGCAGAGCAAACATAAATAGGTTTCCATAATACACATGCAGATCGATATCATACAATAGGATCTTCCATAAACATCGCAATTAAGCAGGATGCATCGTGGTCGGGCGAAGCGGATGGCGTGTCGCGTAATGAAGGGTGTCTCCTTACAAGCCTGCAACGTTTGGTTATTTGATATAACAGATCGCTGATGTTAAGTGCCCATACCTGCAGATACGCTACACGAGCAGCAGTGCCACCAGCAAAAAGGAGTATTGGAAGCATCGCCACAACCGCCACGGTAAGGCTGCTGGCCTTCGGCTTAGGAGGCTCAATAGGAATTTTGATGTCAATGTTTTGTGGCTCGTCCGATGGAGCTGCGAATTACATGCAGGGAATCAGTCCGTGCATAGATCAACGTTCCTTCCCGTCGAACAAAATTGAGAGAACCCACCAGCACCACGGGGATCATGCCATTGAGGCGCGCTCGTCGCTTCGTTAATGAAGTATATGTTCTTGCTTGCCTCATCCTTCACAACGAAGAACCTTGTTGCCCCAGCTCCCTCGCCCACCATCACATACCGTTGTCCATCATCTGCTTTTTGAATATCTGGAACTTCCTTAAAGCTCGTGTACAGTGTCTTGTAATTATGGGCGAGGCATTCAGCGGAGAGGCAGAGGACGGCCCCAAGAACCAAAAGCATAAAACGTTCTGAGGCCATCTTTTATGTAATTCAATAGTACTTAACAAAATAACAGTACATTTCAGGGTCTGGAGTCCATACGTGGCTTTCCTTTGCAACAGCTGCTTAATGGGCCCTATGGACCCATTATACGTACAGCACTTCACTCTTTTCCCAGCGCTCCCTCATTAAGAAAACATATCCCCTTAATAATAACATTCTGTGTTTGAAGCGCGGTATTGTTCGAACGACCACACTGGGCGCCTGGCCCTTGGTATGTACTAGTACGATAGCAGCTCCAGATCCGTAAAGTTTTATTTCTTTTCCGTTCGTTCTGTCTCTCTTATCTTTTTTTTATACTTTTTTCTGACGTTCTTTTTTATCTCCTCTTTGTCTGTTGTCTTTTTTGCTTCGCGGTCCGTGAGCCTACTGGCTCGTACCGGGCCTTACGAGTTCAGTGTAACTTGTAATCAATCAATTGCATCGCGACTTGTGAGTGTCTGGTACTTCAGGCTAAATTCATTCAATTATTGACGTAGTGTGTCCTCGTCTTTATCACATATCTTATTAGCCCGTTGCGAAAATCGTGCCGCATATGATGTGCGCACGGCGCAAGTCTAGAGCTGACATGTCTACTGCTGATATTAAAATGCGTTTAATATCTTTAAGCAGCCCCTCGCACAATGTCGCTGATGTGGGGTACCCGTGTAAGGACACCACAGCAAGCCAACTGATCTCGCGACCCAAGCAGTCCTTTAGAATGGGTATGTATGTGTCTTTACGGGCCACGCCCATACGGCATTTGAGATGAGATGGGAATATGGGAATTGGCAGTGGTCCCGTTGCCGGTAATCTCGGTGCCGTACAACCGTCTACCTAACGTTGTTGCTCGATGTATCCATTTCCGTCCATGAAATATGTATCTATTTCCATTGAATTGTGAACAACAATTCAACATATTATCGCATAACAAATGTCGATCTTGAGCTCGTCCGGTTACGGGATACGTTGTTTTGAGGCAGTCGATTACCCGATCATGGCCTGTAATGTGGTAAGAAATACATCACGTGTGACTAATTGTAAGATCATGGCATCGCGTGGATTTACGTCGCCATCGTTACTACCGGCTTGCTCCGTTCCGAGCACAAGCGGCCGACGCATCGCGGGTCATGTTGAAAGAACTTATGTCCCATTTCTTAGCTATAACGGTCTTACATCGAGAATCGTGCCCAGTGCGACTGGCAAGCGAAATGCGTCTTCCGTTTCAAACAGCCTTCTCGCGGTACTTAAAGATGAGATTAAATACGAGCGCGAATCATATCGTCGCAGCGACCTCATCATCGGGGATCCACCTAATGACTTCGAGTTGCAAGATGCGCGCGGCACGACGTGGTTTGTACTCGCGAAGGAGTTCGGCAACGAGGAGATCATCGTTCGGATCGACCTAGATGCGCAGCCTGAGTTAGAAGAGGATGAGGAAGGCGAGGAATACGAGGATGAGGACGAGGAGGGGCTGCCGGTCGAGTTCCAGGTGACAATTACGAAGGAAGGCGACGACACGCTTGTCTTTGACTGCGAGAGCGACGGCGAGTATTTAACCGTTAGCCGAGTATCGCTTGAAAGCATATATGAGGACAACGACGGCCCGCCTTCGTACAGAGGACCCGCCTTCCAGGATTTGGACGATACTCTGCAACAAGCTTTCGTTGACTTCTTAGAGGAGCGAGGCGTAAACGCTTATTTGGGAGAGTACATTCGTGTGTACCTAGAAGACAAGGCCACGCTGGAGTACCAACAATGGCTTAACCGTGTCCGGGACTTCATTGGGCGATGAGGCAAGCCCTTCCGGTGTCTTTTCATCCCAATCGGAATTTTCTTGGCAAAGCACGTTGGGATGGAGGGGGCGGCGTATGTATATAATGTGATGCGTCGTATGTTATTATGGTATCTAGGTGGAACATAAGGGCTCTGCATTTGGTGAATGGGGAATATGTTCGGCAGCTTTCCCCCCCTTCCCCCCATAATCAATACTCGTCTACACTCCACCGTAGCGCTGCGCCATTTTTCTTACATCTCCCAAGCCGTTGGTTGCTCCATCTTATCCTGTGGACGATTCACAGCATACGTGGCGAGTGTTCTCGCTATATAAAGCAGGCATGGTATGTAACGGGACCGGCTATGGAGACAGGGTGGACGTGCTTGTCCTGCCAAGATGCAAGGGGGCACCACATGCCTCCCTACGTTTACATTATAAACTTAGCCCTTCCACCCCATCCCCGGGCCTCATTCATTTCATCCATCTCTTATCGTTAGCTGACTCCACTCACCCAATCGCGCTCTTTGATCGCCTCCGATTAGCCAGCTGACTGCTTATCATCAGCCAACTAATCATTAGTCAACTTTAGCCAAACATTAGTATTGTTATCATAATTGCGGCACGCTGCAAGGTTCGATCAGTCCTAACACTCTCAGTAGTCTGAGCAGCCGCGGTTCCTCCATCAGCCGTGGCCCTTGGAATACGCACTGAAAGATTTCGGCAGTCAGCAGTAAGCCAATCCGCCGAACACGGATAGACAGTGACGATGACCGTGCCGCGCAGCACCCACGCCTGTGACTCTATACCATCACTTGTGTGGCCACCAATCGTGTCTATGTGGGACAATCACTGGACCCAGCCGCGCGGTTTGCTGCCCACGCCCGATTACCACCATCCCGCATGCGCCAAGACGCCGCTATTTACACACCGTTCACCTCACATTTCCGTCTGGATCGCCTGATGTCTTGCACCGATCCTCGTTTAGCCGATCGTATGGAGGCACATTACATCGCCACGTTTGACGCACTGGGACCAAAGGGATACAACATCCTTCAAGGTGCACCACGCACCTGTGCCAGCACTTATGTACGCCTTCATAACCACACTTCGACACCCCCATGACTATTCATTTGTTTTGACTTTGCGTGCTCTTTGTTCTGCTTTTGCGTGCGGTCGTAGCCATGACATACTTCATCATTCTAGCTGTGAGCTTACTAGTGAGACACTTTATTTCTTCTCTTTTTCTTGGTGTGTGCTTCCTTATATTATGCTTAGAAACGCGCGCGCCTATGCCGTTTTGTGCAGCCACTGCCGTGCTCGCGTACATGTAATCTATCTTGATTTGAACTACTACGAACTACACTTGCCACTGCGCGCCGTTATTTATTACCATACTAGTACCGCCCGAATGTAAGCCGTCCTTGTTGCCACTGATGACCGTCTTGCGTCATCATTTCACCATTCATCCTTTCATCAAACTCTATCAGCAGTGAGCATAGACATTACTCGACATCGCGGCCAGCTGCTTCACTGGACCACCTGGTTGTATTTTGGTGGGATCGTTGGAATCGTTGCAATTTGGAACGGAAACACCGTAGGTCTTCGAACTGTGGTTAAGAAAACCATCCACTCGTACGGGATGGCCAATCGATGTATCGATTAATACACATCATTTGGATCGGCTACTACTTGTGTTCAACTATGAGTTGAGAAACCCACTTGCAGCACATCTTATTGTCCGTCTGTTTGTCCAACCAGGCAAGCCTAACAACATCTTAGCAAGGCAAATCGCACGTTAAATTAAGTATGAAATAAAGATGGACTCATTTACAAAAGCGTGTAAACACAACTGCGTTGTGCGGAGCTCTGGGCGTTTTGCCTCGCTGCCCAGTCCCTCACTGGTCCCGCACATAGTCCTCCAAGTGCCCCCTAGTAACGCCGCCTTGTTTACCCTAGCTCGACCAAGCCAAGTACAGCACGCGGCGTTCTACCCCTGAAAATCACACCGTCGGGCGTCCGACTCCTCATGGGCCTATCTTAGGGTTGTGCCAAGCTTGTTAACACAGCAATACAGCCATAGTCCCTCTCTACAATGCACCTCAGGCCCTGCTTCCTGGCCATCCAATCATTGTTGAGACGGACAACCTAGAAATCACATAACCCGCAAATAACCGGGAAATCAATCAAAACGTTTTCCATGTCCTCGACAGCAGTTTATCCCCTTTCATCACTGCAGCAACTGCTGGCGAGCTCGCATTTGCATCCGTGGGGCAATGACAGCTTGGCCTCAGATGGCACCATCGCAACATCGTCAGATCTTTTCGACCTTTGATCCGGAACCTCAACGTGGAGGATGCCGATATAGGGGGAGAAGGGACACACACGGGTATCCGATGCGTCCAGGTGCCGGCCAGGTGCCCTTTCCTCCCAAACCCTTAGGGCCGCATGCCCCACGCGGTGCGCCATTTCCTGACATTTGTGTTCGCTGATAGCTTCAATTGCGGCTGTTAAGGCTTGGGAGGACCATGATGACACCCCCGGTTGCAGTCCGATAAGTTAGATGCACGCGCAAGTAAAGCCACGGCCACGACGTTCGGCGTTCCCCCCACCCCGCAAATTCCCCGAGTCGTGCTGGGATGCGAAAAAGGGGCCGCATCGGGGCCATGGTGCCGCCAGCATAAAAGCCGCCGTACAGTACCAGGTTCTGAAAGCCTGAACTTCTACCCGGGCCTTTATTAAATGGCGGAGTTCTGCCCCTTTGCCATTTGCGGACGACGATCCCCATCCAAATGTGAAGCCGAGGCTGCACGGGACCGGCCCCAGGCGGTCGCTGCCCTACTTGGTGCACACCTTGTCAGAGAAGCGCGGGCTCGTGCCGAACTGCGAAGAGAGGGGCAGTTGAACAGGGCAATAGAACGGGTGCGCGGCGTCACTTGTAGATCAAAGATTCGCCAGATGATGATCAAAGCGAGAGGTTAGGTAGGAATGTGGTGTACGAGGGGAGGTATTATAAGCGAGTGGGTAGGGGGCCCTGTGCGATGGGACTCAATTGTAACCCTACTAAGTTGCGGCAGCAGTGAAGACTTGGCGTTATGCATATGGGGGAAGGGGATATTGGAGCCCTGGAGCGCAGAACGGGGCCATCATGGGCTCCCGCACGGTCACAATCATGGCCACCTTCCAGGGCACTGTAAGCAGTTACCACCCATGCAGAGGACTCGTTACCCGCTCGCGAGACCAGGCTAGCTGGCCCGCTCAGCAGACCGCTCCTTCAACGCCTCTCCCTCTCCCTCCCAGTATAACTTCATTTGCTCAACCCATACTCTCGGACAACGGTCGGTTACCTTCGGCGCCACCTTAGCCTTGAACTTGGCCGGGCTGCCAAGACCGCCCGCCTCTGCGACGTTATAACAGCCGGGTCCAGGTGAGGCGGTCCCGAAGCCCTCCGCCGCCGCGTGAATGCTGCAGTGCGATGCGGGGAGGCCACCGCGGAGCCGATCCAAGTTATTGCATCAGGAGATGAGCGCAAAGGATTTTCAGATGTACGACCAGCCAGGCAACAACCAGGATTTGCAACGTCGATGCTGAGCTGCTTTCCCAACCATTTCTTTCTTCTACAGTTCAATCACACCCTCCCGGATCCACCCGCCCACACCCATTCATCCCCCTTCGAACCGAAATGTAGCGTTGCAGTGGCTTCCCCCCGGGCGGACGAGGTCTGCACCCCCCTACCCCCTCACCACATCGCACTGCGCTACGTCACAATATTACTCACTGCGAGATGTACATCTTGGAACCCGCATCACGACTGGAAGTGCCAAAGCGCGTCCCGTTTGAATTCGAGACTGCTGCCGTCGAGGGCGGAACCTCGTAGCAGCCGGGTCCTGGAGACTCCGTGCACATGCCCTCCTGCGCGTGGAGGGGCCCATGGTACCTGCGCAGGAAGGTGGAGGTGGAAAGGAATGACAAAGGAAAGGTAATGTTGTCTGACTGACTGTGTGCACACTGTAACACTGCGCCCAATTCCATAGCGAGAACACCCCCGGTTGTCCCCTCCCCAGTTCCTCCCTCTCCCCCACGGACAGCAGCCCCCATGAACCTGTCCACGTACCTATTGGATATGACGGTGCCCTCCTGTTTGCAACGCTCCTTGAGTCCAAAGGAGAAACCTTTCTTGACTGAGCTGCGGTCTCGGGGGTCCTCAGGCCGCCCATACGCGTCGGGTGCCGGTGTGGTGCTACGCGCCACGTGGCTCAGCCTCCCCCCTGATTTCAGCAGCCGGAGGAATGCACATTCGCACAAACTTCGATGATCAGGTTCGTCCGTTCCATTCTTCAGCCCAGATTACATATGCCTATGCGCGCTCATGTCACATAAACATGCCAGATAAATAGCTGCAACGCCATGTGACGTCACATAAGACACGCCGATAGTAAGTGAGCCCTACGGAAGGACACAAAGGAACTTACCAGGCGCAGCGCTCATCGAGAAGCTAGGTGCAATGCTGTTGTTATTAGTCCTGGGGGATAAGCATCAGCGGATGAGGGATTAAAGGTGTGTGAGCAAGCAATACAAGGAGAGGTGGCGGGGTGAGCAGGACGGAGAGGAGCGCGCTTTCACGGTGCGGGAGGAGCTGCTCGAGGCATGCACCGATTCGGAGAAAGGTAGGGCAAATGGAAGGGGCAGCAGGGAGGACGAGTGTGTACTGAAGGCTGGGGGACACAAAACCCAACCGCCGGAGCATCCCCGCGTAATTCCGGTATTCGCCTCCATCCGATCACCCACCTCCCAAGCCGCTACAAGTTCTTCAACCTTCATCCCGAATGGGTGGGCCGCCAACTTCATACAACCCGCACACAGGCTGACCCAACCTACCGATCCGGACTGGGCAGCGAGTAGGCGGCGGGGCCGGGCGTGTTGGGACTGAAGGTAGTCCAATCAGTGCGCAAGTTGGCGCCCATGGAGAAAGAGGAGGCGGTTGGGCGAACCGACAACGCACCAAAGTTGGGGTTGTGAGCACCGGGGCCGGGCACCTCCACCTCGTTTGGCTTTGGTGTCCGGGACGGCGCCGCGGGGCCGAATTTCGCACCCCCGGCTGTTTGCAAGGAGGTGGGTGCCGGGTACGCGCCTGGCCCTGGAGAGTCGATGCCCTTGTGTGCGTCTTCATGAAGCCTATTCGGGGAAGGAAAGGTAGAGCGTTGCGGTGCGGGGTGAGATGGGGTATGGATAGGTAGGCTTGCCCGTGGAGTACGTGGCCCATTGCATGGGATCGGTGGATAGGGCGGTTGGCTAGACCACTAAAGCCCTCGTTGGCAAATGCTTAATGTCACGGCAGGCGTATCTGTGAATTTGCATCGACGATGTGGTGGCTCGTAAGGAAATGCACCGGCATGGCCCCGGGAACGCACTCCCGCTGCTACGGGAGAAGGGGCAGTAGCCCGCCACAAGCTCAGGGGACGCTTACCGGCCGATGTACGGCCCCTTTGCATTACCACCCTTCTCTGGGTTGTAGTGCGCAGGGCCACGCGGGAAGACTGTGACCTGGGACGGCGGCGGCATGCTAGGGATGTCGTATACGGCCGCCGGTGTCTGGGCCGCCGTACTGACCGTCGAATCGGCCTGTGGATGATCCGGCAGTGGTTGCGGGAAGGGGAATGGCGGGAGCAAGCCGTTAGCTCAATTCTGAGAGCGGTGACACCGATTCTTAAGAGCGGTGCATGGAAGGCGTCGGATGACACACACGTGTACATAGATACATACATACACAAGCACCAATGCACAATGTCGTACCCCATTGCAATCACCCGGTCATGGTTACGCATTCTTTGCGCGGGTACCGATACGCCGAAGAAAGGACGATATGAGCACAAGGAAGCACACAAAGGATCACCGGCTTGGGGTCCGAATAGCTCAAAACCTGCGGTCCGGGGAACCCCTGCTCTACAACGTCGCACATACCGCCAGCTGTTGCTGGGTGAGGTGCGCCCGCGTGGCGGACTCCCGCGAGGCCCTCCCGAATGAGTACTTAGGAGCCGCTTCCCGCTGTGAAGTCACCTCAGGGGTCACGAGAGGGTACGCGTCGGGACCTGTGTAGAACAGGCACAGAGAACGGCAACGAGAAAGAGAATCAGGGGGTCTTGCACAGCGGACCGAATTGGGAGGAATTAAGGAGACTTCTTCGGGAGATAAGGAAACCCTTTGTCGCTAACGCTGGCCAGCATGCCAAGCATGCTCAGCCCCGCGCCTGCCTTGCCCAGGGTGCACGCCCCACCTATCTTGGCTTCCTGCAAGATCCGCTACCCCTTCATCCAGTCGGCCCAACCTCTATGTCGCGATCGCGCACCTCTTCTCCCCTCTCACAACTGCACCATATCTCCTGCCACCACTCACCCGGTCCGTCAATGTGCTCCAGGGGGAATCGCTCCGACTGCATGGAGCGCGGGTCTCGGAGCGGAGAGTTCAAGCGGGCCAGCGACGCACGAACCACGTTTGTCGGCTGCGAAAGAGTGAGATTTTCGGGGAAGAAGAAAACGTGAGACGGGGTGCGAAACTGCGAATCCACCAGGAGAGAGTGCATGCTGACCACTGATTACTTTTCTGGTCCCACTCCTTTTCCTCGCTCTCCCGGAGCTGCGCCATTGCTGCTGCCACATAGATGTTTTCCTTCTGTCTGAATTCACCCCTAGTGCTCGCGAACGCACTTAGGCCGCCCCAGCTTGGACCCGGTAGCACATCGGCTCTTCTCTCACCGTTCCGAAGCTGACGGTCTGCGTTGACAGCGTCGAAGGCAGATTGTACACAGCCCCCGGCTTGCATAGCGTCTCCTTGGGGACGTCCGGCCGCTGCTGAGCTGTGCCGAACTTGGCAGACTTCTCACTCTTCAGAAGCCGATTGTCGGCGGTGCTGCGGGCGAGCAAATCACATACCCGTGGACATGTAAATGAGACGTAGCCCGGAATCCCCTTCCAGGGAAGCGTACGCCAGAAACCCACTCAGAAGCTCACAAGGGGCGGGCGTGGAAGCGTACATGTAAGAACGCAAGGAGAAGGCGTACGAAGCCAGGTGGGGTGAACCCTGCCGACCGCCATGCTTACAGGTCCTGTTCCCCAGCCGGTATACGGCTCCCAACCTCATGCCCGCGTGCGCAGCCGCGGCCCCGGCCCCGCCAGGGTAGCTGCTACCTGTGTGTTGGTACGTGGTCCAGAATGCTTTCCCTTACAAACGCAAAATGTATATCATTAATACCTCCAATTGCTCCTCTGGCGTGAAACATGTGACATCTGCGGGTGTGCCTTGCCGTTATGATCTCCCCCATAACCCCATCTTGAATATTCCGCATTTCCTGAGCCAAGCCACAGCCCGAAAATTCCGCCCGATCTTGCACACCACTACCGGTGACCCATCGCCCCACCCCTACACACCGGTAGGCCCCCGGCCCGGGGGTCTCCGTGTTGGGCATTCCCACGTTGTGCAGAGCTGACATGAAGCGCTTCTCCTCCTGCTCACGGTAAGCCGTACCAAACACCGCACGCTCCGAAGCCTGTGATTGAGGAGCCGGGGGAGGCAGCACATGAAGCACGCGAGGTGCAGGTCTTAATGTGCGCAGCAAACACAGAGCTTGGAGGAGAAACACCGGAAATGGCACAATTCTGCGGAGGGCAGGAGGATAAGCTGGGCGAAAAGCGACGCGCAAGGCGTAAGTTTTGGGGGCAAACTCCATGTCATCGTCTTCACTGTGAGATGGATATCTGGTATATAGCACCCGTGAGCGGTGGCCGCAGCTTGCCGGGCGGGGAAAAGGAAGTGGTTCCTGGCCTTTGCAAGTCACATCTGGCATACAGGCAAAAGTATAACTAAGGAAATCCTGTTGCGCTCAACCCCCTGGCCCTGTGGACGATCCCAAAGGGTCGGGACCCAGACCATGCGTGTGTCCGTGAAGCATGTGTGTCACCTACCGACACGACCATGGCAATGGAAGGGTTGTAAGCTCCTGGTCCAGGGGAGGGTGTGGGGACCACCCAGCCATCCGTCCGCCCCATTCTGCCAGATCATCCAGTTACAAGGCAGACACGCAAAAAAGGCATAAAAGGGGCCTTTGGAGGTTATGCATCAAGCAACAGATATCAAGGGACTTGGCATCGCGTTTTAAGTAGTATAATGTAAACTGTTGTGATGTTAGCTGCGGAAAACATCGCATTTCACGGTTGCGTAAGGATTCCACAGCAGAGGACAGGATGTGTGTACCAGCATGAACACCTGGCGTTGTTACCTAGGACCAATGCATAGAACAGTAACTGCAGATGCTGTTGCACACAATGTCTGAAAAGCCATACAATGCTTTCCAACGACAGGTAGGTTGCAGAAACCCCGCAAGCAAAATTTTAGAGAGTCGCTACCCTGGTGCGCGACACAAATTTTCCATCTACAGTAATCGAAAGTAATTGATTGCGGTTCGCTGGGTGCCTTCCGTCTTGACGTTGGTACAGACGGTTCACATCGAAGTTGGAGGACGCCTGTGGCTTTGTGGAGGCGACGGTAATCATGCAACCTACCTTGCAGATGATGGCTTTGGTGAAGATGGCTTCTTCTTTGTGCCTGCAGGCGACGGGGGTGCTGACCCGTAAACATATTCCACCGAGTCTCCACCTCCAGCGCCTGGATGCGCGGCCATCTTTGCGTTTCTACCTAATAATATTGAACGTTTTTATTTTAGCTTTGTTTTTAATTGCAAAATTCCTTAGGTGTTTGCCAGGTATGGCAATTGATAAGTTCAATTTGTAATGAAATTTGCGCAGAGCAATAACTGAAAATATTCCAAAGCAAGACAGGTTAGGCAGTATGTCACTACTGATAAGTTATAAGCGTCGCCGTCGTACCTTCTCTCTCTCGTACCCGGAGTAACTACTCAGACTCCACGTCCACAGCGTTTTCTTTGCAACTGCTCTGAGTAATCAGCTACCGATATAATGTTGTGCATTATTATCTTTAAAATCTCCCTCGCCGTCGAGCCGTCTGCGTCACACCGTCCCACGCTTCCTTGAGCATATGTGCGCCCTGTGCACTGCATAGGGCAAACATTTAATATAAATGCCATGATTAAAATACTAACTCAAGGAACGTAATTTATAAAGCATCACGGTCCGACTTCGAGAATATTGAGGCCGTGGAACGAAGGGTCTACGGGGAACATCCATGTTGCATTCATGTTTCTCTTGCTGATTCCTGAACTTGAGATTCGTAATGTTCAAGCTGTCTAAATGACGGTTATTTTTTGTTTTGTCCGTTGTAACCAAGGCGCCTAAATGTCTTGGCAAGCAGCCCTAAGTTACATCCGAGCCGGTTCCTACCTTTACCTGTCTGCACGCCTCATATAATTTCGGGTTTGCAACCGACTGCTAGAGTTTAGCTGGCATGGAATGAGGTTGCAACAACCCACTTTACCTTACATCCGGTTTCCTTCCGGTTTCATTCAGCACCTTCCAGCATGAACCGTTCGATTACCGCATTGGCCGAAATTTACGTGAGCTGCACTTCATGCTGCTTGGACGTTATCCATGTTTTTGACAGATGTCAGTTCCCCCCTCCCCATCTGGACAGCTTTCTCTCCGGGGACATTTTGACATGCGGTCGAAGCGACAGCTTACGGGTCCGCGCCTAGGGGACTCATCAATCCATGGATATTGTGAATCCATAACTAAATCATGAACACCTCAGGTAGCCAGGCAACCTTACTACATCGCACTTAATTCTGGTGTTCATCACCTAACAACAACCCATGGGTCATGTAAGCCGGATTAATTTGAACAGCCTCGCACAGCGAGCTTTAATCGTTGCCGCGTTGTTCACAGCGCTTGGTTCACGGACATTTGCGACCCAAGGACCGGCTCCTGCTAACCTTCCGCAGCCTCAACTGGACTCGTCCTCGGTACCAGGCCCATCGTCAGGGCAGCTTCCACAGGGGAATAGCCAGCAGATGAAACCCGAAGCAACGCTCGACGACCTTGCAGAAATCCTGCGATACGGTATGTTGCATTCTTGCGTTCATTTCCAGTATCCAACACCTAGGTGGTCTGTGGCGCATCTGCCATCAGGGGGGCCCCAAACGTGCATTGTGCATCTGCATGTGGCAACGATACCCCGTCCTCTTGAAAGTTGTACCCTTAGGACCCTTTCGCCCTTTCTGGTCGCACTTCCAGCATCATATGTTCCTCTTGAGTCCTGCAACTTGGACAATCCATAAGCAACAGAACATAAAAACACCCCAGGCTCCTTTTACAGCATGACGCACATCAGGGCCGTATTGCATGCGGCGCTCTTGAATTCCCACTTCTGCTTCTCCCTGCTCACCACTTCGCAACTCCACATCCATAACTACCACTGCAGGGGTCTCCAACATCACTGCGCAGGCCGCACGGATGCAGTCAGACGTTGCAAATGCCACTGCCAGCTGGTTCCGCAATCTGGTGGGCAGCACTGGCAGTGACAACACCCGCGGCCAGATTGAGCCCTTCAGTGCAGGTGAAGCAGTTGAGGCGTTCACGCGCTAATATTTAAAGCGGGTTGAACGACGCAGGGACTTAGGATCCGAACGGGGAGACGATAACAAAACGCGGTGTGTGCGGGAAAATTGTGCGGGGAGCTACGGTTACGCCATGATACCCACCTTTGTATGGACACATTGCTTGTAATTGACACTGAGGCTAGACTTCTTGGGTGAGTGCGTTGTCGTGGAATAGACCCAAGCAGCTACGTAAACATGATGTGAATTATGTGAGCCTTAGGCAAACCCGCGGCCTGCCGGTATGCGCCGTCCGCGTCCCACAAGCGGAAACGTTTGATCGCGGTTGCTAGCCATCGACATCTGCACACATGTCACGCTTCACGCCACTCGCGCTGTCACCCGCCACCCCCCCACCTGGACCCCACTCCTCAGTCACCCTGGATAGCGCACAGCGCTGTGCTGCCTGTCCCCCGGAGACCCAACTGGTTTGCTGCCGCCGCCGCGCCACCTACGTCAATGCGTGCAAAGCTGCCGCCTGCTCCGGCGAGCTGCCCACAAGCTGCACACCTGGCGCCTGTAAGGCCCCGGAAGATCTGGTGCAAACCGGCGGCCTGGTCAGCGTGCTTGGGCTGCCGGCACTGATGCCAGCAGTACGGGAACCCATGGGCTCAGGGTCCGTCAGCGGCCGCGGTAATGGCAGCGCTGCTGTTGCGGTCACGAAGACGCCGGCGGAGCCGGTGACAGCTGTGCAAGCGTTCGATGGGAGGCACGACAGCTCCGAATTGCCGGTGGATGTATGGGTGGCGAAGCAGCCACAGCGAGGCGGCGCTGACCGTGCCCCTGGCGATGAGAATGGGACACCGCCGGCCGGGGCCGGACAAGGCGCGTCACACCTGGGCCCAGCCACAGCCCAGCCACAACAGCAGACAGTAACTGAACCCGCATTAATGCAACTGTTTGCGGCAGCTGCGACACCTGCGCCAGCGTCGGCGGTGCCGATAGTTCCCCAGGTATTATCACCCACGGTGCCCGCCATGGCCTCCGAAATGGCCCCAGCGCTGAGGCAAGCGCTGGCTTTCCAACTAACTCAAACAGCATCATCACTGCCGACTGTTCAAGAACCTTCGAAAACCACATCACCAGGGGCCATTGCAGCGCCAGCCTCAACATCGATAAGGCCTCTAGCGGTGTCAGTACCGGCAGCAGGTGCTTCAACGCCAGCAACGGAGTTCAGGCCACCAACACCGGCATCACAGGCGGCTCCTCCCGTTTCAATGCCCGAAGGTCTCGGGACGGGCAAGGCAGCCGTCCCGATAACGGTGCAGGCCCCGTTGCCCACGCCAGGCCCTCCCACAGCAGCTGCAGTAGCAGCACCGACGGCGGTAGCAGCGGCCATGGCAGTGGCAGCTTCCACCGCCGCCACGGCCGACCTCACGACAGCCCCATCAACTGGGGGTGTCTTTGCACCGCAGCAGCACCCGGATCCCCCCTTTTGGATGCCGCAATCCTGTGACTGCCCGCTAGATTGGGAACCTATATGCTGCGGCGGCCGCACCTTCATGAACCGCTGCACCGCAGTATGTGTCGGGGGTGTAGTCGACACCGGTCACTGCTCGCCAGTGCTGTCAGGGGAGCAATGCGTGCCGACAGCCGCAGATGCCACGGAGCCGGCACTGCAGCATGGAGAGCCGCAGGCTGCTGTCTCAGCGCCGAAGGAAATGCAGCAGCCACAGCAGGCAGCAGTGCAAGGACTGCAGACGGCACAACACGTGAATCAGGCACAGCCTACTGCCCAAGGGCACCTGGCGGCCGGCCTCACCGCCAATAAGTTGTCGCTGGTGCGGCAGCCGCCGCAGCAAGCACCTTAACATGCAGGCCCTCGTGTCCCTTACCTATGCCATCAGCACTGCACGCGGGGCAACCAGGATGGAGTTATATATATATATATATATCCAGAAGGGGGGTTGGGACAGATGCTTGCGGAGAACACGTAAAGCTGGCCTCCTTCCATGTTTAGACTCATGGTACTCATGAGAGGTGGCGCGGTGATGTGTACAGGAAGGGGGGTTTGCAACAACGTTTGGGAGCATTCGGCACCCGGGCAGTTTCGTAGCTACCATTTCGTCAAGGGCTGGTTGCACGTGCGCCCCATGCAGTGGTTAGAGAAGCCAAGAGCGGGCCCTTGGAAGGTGTGTACGTGGATAGAAGGCCACCGCAAAGGAGAAATAATAAAAATAATAAATCTCCAGGAGAAGGTTGGCAATAAAGCAAGCGTAAGTAACGAGGTGCAATCACGAGCGTTGGCGCACGCAGATGTGACTATGCACCAACAACGGTGCTAGAGCGAAGGGATGGAGGGTGGGCTGTCCATTGCTGCGAGATTGTTATTCGTAGGGGAGGCGGGCGTCTTTGGCTTGAGACTGAAATGAAGGGGCATGAGGGGTACGGGCTGGGCTTCGGAGATTATTTGGGAACGGATTCACCTCACATGAAAGCCTCACATTCCCATTTGGCGCCTTGTTATGATTTACATGATGCGTAGCGGGGCGCCTGTCGGCCGGGAGTGTACGTTACAGACTAATAGAATCCTCAAATCGTCGGAAGTTCTGCTCAAAAGATATCAACAGGCAACAGGCAACGTCGTGTGAGACACGGATCTTGATCCGGACCGTCTGATATACGTCTGCTGGCAGTTTGTTCGTTTATAGGGTTGTTTGTAGGGTGGTTAAGGGTAGCTGTTCAGGCGGGCGTTAGATACGCATTCCCGGCAGATGCTGTAGTTCACGGCAAGGATGTGACCTACAGAGTGACGATCAATGTCGAAAAATAAAGGTCAAATAGCATCGTGCATGTCTGTTGCAACCGTATCGTGCAGTATTCATGCATGCCCAAAACACAAGAATGTGCAGGGAGGCGGGGTCACGGGAACGACCCAGCGGAAGCACCCCAGTTCAGATCGCAGCCCCAACGCATTCGCGCTCCTCCCCTTCGGATTCGGCGTCTACTGTCTCGCCTCCTTCTCCCAAGGAGCAACCACCACGTCCCACTGCACACCTGCAACGCCGGGTGCGGCCCCGCCAGCAGCGCCGGTGGAAGCTGCTCCAGCGGTCTGCGCCACTCCCGGGCCAGGTCCCGCGGTGTGAGGAACAGCAGCAGACCCAGCAACTGCGCCTTGACGTCGTCGGGGCCGCCTGGGGGACATTGGGATAGTGGGCATCGATAGCAACAGGAAATGAATACAGCTAACAGGCAGTTTCAGGGGGCGCTGGACGGATGGTGGAGAGGGTCCCGCTGGAGGAGCCTTCACAATCACTAGGATCACTATGGCAGCCAGGAAACACTCCATCCCACAAGCCCCAGTAGATGCCCCCGTTCCCACGCCCTCATGAGGGGCGAGCTGCTCCGTTTCATCGCCAGCCGCCTCCCTTCCAGTCCCCTACACACCCGGTGCATGGTGCCGCCCGGCGCAAGGGATGATATCCGGCAAGGGCCCGGCCCCCGGCGGGACGGCTCCCGCTCCGGCTCCCGCTCCGGGTCCCGATCCCGCTCCAGCTCCCGCTCCAGCTCCCGCTCCTGCTCCTGCTCCTGCTTCAGCTCCGGCTCCAGCTCCGGCTCCGGCTCCCGCTCCTGCGCCCGCTCCAGCTCCGGCTCCGGCTCCAGCTCCGGCTCCGGCTCCCGCTCCGGCTCCCGCTCCTGCTTCCGCTCCTGCTCCCGCTCCCGCTCCTGCTCCTGCTCCTGCTTCAGCTCCTGCTTCAGCTCCGGCTCCCGCTCCTGCTCCCGCTCCTGCTCCTGCTCCTGCTTCAGCTCCTGCTTCAGCTCCGGCTCCAGCTCCGGCTCCGGCTCCGGCTCCCGCTCCGGCTCCCGCTTCTGCTTCCGCTCCTGCTCCCGCTCCCGCTCCTGCTCCTGCTCCTGCTTCAGCTCCTGCTTCAGCTCCGGCTCCCGCTCCGGCTCCCGCTCCCGCTCCCGCTCCCGCTCCTGCTCCTGCTCCTGCTCCTGCTCCTGCTCCTGCTCCTGCTCCTGCTTCAGCTCCAGCTCCGGCTCCGGCTCCCGCTCCAGCTCCGGCTCCAGCTCCCGCTCCCGCTCCGGCTCCCGCTCCCGCTCCCGCTCCCGCTCCCGCTCCTGCTCCTGCTCCTGCTCCCGCTCCTGCTCCTGCTCCTGCTCCTGCTTCAGCTCCGGCTCCAGCTCCTGCTCCTGCTCCCGCTCCTGCTCCCGCTCCTGCTCCTGCTCCTGCGCCCGCTCCAGCTCCGGCTCCGGTTCCTGCTCCCGCTCCAGCTCCGGCTCCAGCTCCCGCTCCGGCTCCCGCTCCTGCTCCTGCTCCTGCTTCAGCTCCTGCTTCAGCTCCGGCTCCAGCTCCGGCTCCGGCTCCCGCTCCTGCGCCCGCTCCAGCTCCGGCTCCGGTTCCTGCTCCCGCTCCTGCTCCGGCTCCAGGTCCGGCTCCAGCTCCGGCTCCGGCTCCCGCTCCTGCTCCCGCTCCTGCTCCCACTCCTGCTCCCGCTCCCGCTCCAGCTCCGGCTCCAGCTCCCGCTGGTTACATAGGAGGGTGAGATGATGTTCGGGTCGAGGGAAAGGAAAACGAGTATGTAGGAGTAAAACCTGCTGATCTATCGTGCACTTCGAGCAAACGTCACGTTGGCGGTCAGGAATTCCGTGCATGCCCTCCCTCACACAGACATGCCGGTCTTAAGGCGGCAAGGGAGACCACGACCCGCATTAAGACTCCTCATCATGTCGTTCATAACCCCACAAACGATCCGCCTGGGCTTAATCCTTTGCCGGACTGCAAAGTCCTTATCTTTTCTTCTCTGTGTTATCATCAGGCGTTCTGCTGCCTCATCCCGCCTCCTCACCTTGCTCGTATAAACCAGTGCGCTGTTCCCCTTCGTCCCCATCACCCTGGTGTATGTCGTCCATCCGTCCCCTTCCACCATGTCCGCCCTTCCTCCCTCCCCCTGCGACCCCGCAAGCCTCCCACTTCCCACTTCCCCTGCTACACTCCAATGCGTCCACCTCCATTATTCGCACCCAGCTTCCCTCTTTTTGCTAATCCGTGCACACGCCAGGATTCGACTCGTGTATTTCATGAGTGCCGCTACGATTACCCCTGGCCCCGTCGTCCCGACCGGGCTCTTTGATGCCGGCGGCAACCCACCATGCATAATGGTGCCGATGTTATGCTTGGCAATAGCCGCCATGTGCTCCGGCTTTATTTGCCGCGAATGGCAAGCAAGAATGCCCCCGTGCACGGCCGGGTGTAACATCTTGACGCAACGTGTTGGATGGGAGGGAAGAAAGGGAGGACTGGAGTAACACACAGCAGGGGGAAGACAGGGCTGACGCCAGGTCAGCCGGGAGCGCACCGCGCGCCGCCCAAGTGTACGCGAGGTCGTTGTGGGCGTTATACCGAAGAGAGATATGAGCCATTGCAGCTGCGTTCCATTCGTGCAACCAGGTAGTTTCATAGCACGGGAACGCACCGTCCAGCATTTCCGGGAAGCCTAGTACATCCTCGACACAAATATGTGAGATATGCCCCCGATCGGCGGCTACTGCGATATATCTGACTGACGTAAAGAGAGAAATAAGGTAAAACAGCTCGGAAAGGCATGTTGCTTGCGGGTAGGTGTCAACCGTCAGTCCCGCCGTACATGCCCGCTTTCCCGCTTTTTGCGTATATACTGCGACATCGCAAGTCGGCGCCTTGAGCATTTTACAATGCTTTTTCTCGGCATAAAATTTTAATCTTTCTTTTATACAATTAACCATCACAATGGAAGCCTTCTGCGACTATCCGTCGAACGGAGCTCATTTCCAATCCTCAGCTTCAGTGACATCCATCAGCCTTGCAGCCATCAGCAACATTTTGATCTTCGTGATGGCTTCGGCTTGGCTCACCACTCGGTTCTGGGTTGCCAGGCTGCGCGTCAACCTGGCCGTGGCTATTTTCCGCGTTTATACCAGGTACGCCGTATGAAATCTATGATTTGTAATCCTGTATATGAGAGGTTTATATGGGTTGGTGGCATGTCGTAAAGACTGAATGTAGCTGCATATCGCCGTGTTCATTTCGGTTGCGTCACACCTTGCTTTCGTCGTTGTTTTCTGCCCTGCATCGATTATAGGGCTGTTGTTCATGTATAAGTAATCCAAATGTACATTTTGGCTCCGTAATCATAAATTTTAGGGGGAGGGGTTGGCGATGCGTGTATGGGTGTTAGCATGGGTAGGTTGAGAAGGGAAACGAGTTCCTTCGCGGCGAGCATGTAACGGCGTTTACAATGGATAATACTTCCTCTGATATTGTTACTTTCAAACGAGTTATTGGTTGGTAAGGCCATGCGCCAAAATAAATATAGTCTCGCTCGACTTCGAACGATATTATTATATCTGTTGTTTATCCGCCTGCCCTGCCTGCTGCCTGCAGCATTTTCAGTTTTCACTCCATCCTTGGGGCAAGTAGCAGCTTTGCTGGCTACGAGCCACAAATGGAGGCACTGAAGCTGGGCGGCGGCGCGAGCCAAGGCAAAGTTGACAACCAGCAGGCGGACCTGGATACCGTGGTGGCCATTGATGATGGTGCAGGAGAAGTCCGGTGGGATGAGACGGGGACGGAGGACGTGGAGGTGGACGAGGAGGAGGACTCTACGTCGTTGGATGTGGCAGACGACGCAGAGGTGAGTCATCGTGAGGTGTTTGATGGCAAGAAGACGGATGAGGAGGATAACCCGTCGATGGTGGCGGCAGATGGCAAGACGGAGGCGGATCCCGGTCTTGCGGCGGTAAAGGAGGAGGACGAGGAGGAGGTGGGCGAGGAGGAGGAGGAAACGTTGCCGACAGTGGCAGGCGACGAGATTGAGGTGGTCCCAGGGCAGATGGAAAAGGAGGAGGAGGTCAAGGAGGAGGTGGGCGAGGAGGAGGAGGCCAAGGAGGAGGTGAGCAAGGAGGAGGACGAGAAGGAAACGTCGCTGACCGTGGCAGGCGACCAAACCGAGGTGGTCCCGGGGCAGACGGAAAAGGTGGAGGAGGTCAAGGTGGAGGTGGGCGAGGAGGAGGTGGGCGAGGAGGAGGTGGCCGAGGAGGAGGTGGCCGAGGAGAAGGAGGAGGAAAAGCCGCCGACCGTGGCAGGCGGCATGGAGCGGGCTGGCAAGGAGGATCGGGAGCAGCCATCGGCAGGCACCGACGCAGGCGTCCAGGACGTGAGGCGCGTTATTCAGGATGCCATCCAAGCGAAGGGGTTGCAAGACCCGGCGCTTGGGGCCCGGTTGTTCTTCA
The DNA here is from genome assembly GCA_019650235.1 of Volvox reticuliferus. Classification (NCBI taxonomy): domain Eukaryota; kingdom Viridiplantae; phylum Chlorophyta; class Chlorophyceae; order Chlamydomonadales; family Volvocaceae; genus Volvox; species Volvox reticuliferus. The sequence continues at coordinate 4,405,433 of BNCP01000002.1, forward strand.
AGCTGGGCACCGATGTGGACATCAACCTGAACGAGCTCAACCACCGGAGTGACAAGATGCGGCGCATCCTCATCCGGGGGTTCAAGAGCCAGCAGGATTGCTCCACATTCGAGTGCCAGCAGGTGCAGGAGGCGCTTCGTTTCTTGCAGGATGCTTACGAGTACCTCTGCAAGGAGGCTGAGAGCTGGCTCCAGTAATCGCGCTCCGTCAGGGAAGTCAGGAGCAGTCGGGGAATGGCTTGTGTGTGTGTGTGTGTGTGTGTGTGTGTGTGTGTGTTTATGTGATCATCATGCGGGCAGGTATTTTAAGTTTACATCCTAGTCGCTCTCTTGGTGCTTAGTGGGCGGGGCCATGCATAAGGCAGGTAAGTATACTTGGGGCTGGATGAGTGGTGATGAGTGGTGATTGTTGAGCAGGCTTAGTTCAGCAGGCGTGGTCTTTGGATCGGTTTGGCTAAGTGTTGCCATATCCCCATTTTGCCGTTGGAGGGAACCGCCATTAAGACAAGCCCGAGGCGGGGATATGGCTATTTTTTTCCAGGATTTCATTATCCTGGGGCGGGTGTACAGCAGTCGGTTGCCATCAGGATACACATACCTGATGGGAGGTTCGAATCCTCCTGTACACGTTCGTTTGGGGTTGGACAAAATTGCATGCACGCACAGACAGATGGGTGCACAGATGGACACATGCACGTACACATGCATGACACTCAGACGTATTGACAGATGCATGGATAGAAGTTCGGACGAACACATGAATCTGCTTTCAATGTGCAACACCTCCACCCCACCACCGCCACCCCATCCTTCCACCACCTGGTGTCAACACATCACACTGCCAATGCCCGCCGTGCAGACGGACATTACCTCCCCTGGAGTTCAAACAATAAACAGGCAAACCAAGCACCCTCAAGAACAATGCTGAGACATCTGCAGCGCCCACCCACCCCACCCACATAACCCACTCCTGAAGTTGAAGGTCGCAGTTTTGCGGGTCCCTTCACGGGTGCTGATGCAATGGCTTTGGCTCTACACAATAACCTCCATACCCTCCCCCCAGACCAGCATGTTCCACCCACCAGCCGTGTTTACAGTTGATCTCTCCAGGCCATATGGCCGTACAGGCCGTGCGGTTAGTGTCGGAAACCGCTGATTCCCAGGGCTACATGATGCACAAATGTCCATGTGTTTCGCACGACATACCGTAGCCATGGCACAATCTTGTTGCTTGCGTGATGTACACGACGAGGCAAAGAATGGACCCCAGTCAGGCCACACATCCAAAACCCCAAACATCAATTCAGCTGAGATGTCAGTTTCACAGCGGTCTCCCAGTAAGTGGTTGAGAGCCATCTCCATTGATCAGCTGCTTACATGTGAATAGCCGTTTGGATCCGATGGGGTTTGATGGAGACATGCCGGCTGCCATATACTTCCAACGTTCCCCGGGCGTCCCTGGACCTGCCCCCCTATTCACGCCATCCAACACATGCGTCCTGATGCTTAACCTAAATTTCTTTGAACCATGTTGTGTTCAGGAAGTTACACTTCCTCATGTCATTGTGCACAGCAGCATGACGCATAGATTGGTTCCCCACCAACACGTTACCGCAGTCGCTACTATCCCTGCAACCAGACAGATGTGTGGATGTTTGGCTATCCTCTGCCTCGGGAGCATGTGGCAAAATGAAGCTACTCCCGCGACAGCAGCGCAGTCAGCTTGCAGAGCCCGTCTACATCCCCCAAGACCAATTTGTCCACCACCCCACCACCACGCTTTGCACGAGTTGATGTTGGCTGCCACCTGTTCAGTGTACTAAACGGGCCTGCCACTCTCATCCCCTCTATCTACTCGCGCTCTTACCCCCTCGAACCTCTCCGTAGGTATTGCGCCGAGCGTGGAGACTGCAACGCAGTCAGGATTTGCTCAGCAGAGGTGCGAAAATGTAGGCAGGGGTTCGGGGGAAGGACGGGATTGACATAATCGTGTTCTTCCACCTCCATGTTCCTGCGCTTGTAATAATCTCCACAACAATGAGACAATGCCGGGCGAAATTCCAAGCAGGAAGCTTTGCATCACTCACGCAGCTCGCGGCAACGCGCATGTCGCTCTCGCATTCACTGTCCATCTGCTCTCGACAGAGATGCAGGAAAGGGAAGCCAGCGAGCGAGGGTGCGGGAAAGACGAAATACAAACCGGCATAGTGGGCAGTATGACGTGCAAAATCTGCTCCCTTGCAACGATGTTTCTTGGATTAACAAAGATGTGAATGCTTCAATAGGAAACCCTTCCTAAGGTAGCCTCGGGTAGCTCAGTTAGATCACCGGCCTGAAACCCACGCAACCCGGTGGCCGAACACCTTCGCAGAATGTGCCTAAGTGCGCTTCTTTGCAGTGCATATTGTACATCATGATTCTATGCCAGGAAATGAGTCAGGCCGCGCAAGGATGTGGGCGTCCTCGTCCGGAAGCGCTCATTTTCCTCTATTGGGGCCATGACCTGCCACGACATTACTGCCTTGCGTACTGAACCTGCAGTGAACCTAACTTTTCAAAATTCCAAGCGAATTTACCTCTGCCTGCTCCTCTCGGATGCCGTTCAAGCGCTCGATCTTTAATAGCTGGCCATGGGTCCATTTTGCATGGATTGGTGTTGCGCACGTCTTGAGATGGAGGGGTGTGCAGGGCTTACTGCGTTCACGGCCGCACGATTACAGGGCTGTGACGATTACAGGGCTGTGTGCACTCGCTTCCAACCCAAATTTGCCATGTTGCAGCATGTAGCATCATGGCCGAGATATGTCACCGTTGGTTGTTTATTTGCCAGGTGCGCTTCCGACAGGCAGGTAAGGCCGCCCAAGCATGCGACCATGATGTTCAACTTGCTCCCTGGTCGCCGTCCCCGTACATTAGTCCCAAAGACTGCTTTGCTGCGCCACAAAGGCCATTGTGGACAAGCGCACAAATTCACCGTGGGCACTGCTAAGCAGATCCATGAGAGCGCCAATAATAGCTCCAATTACACACCAATAACCGGATAGTTTTGTTTACCATAAACGATGAGACCTGCTGTTTCCTCCTAACTGGATATGAGGATTCCGCGAGTGTTGGAGCGTAGGCATGTCTGCAGCCACGCAACCGTAGGTGTTCTGCGTCCATCGCCCCGTCTGCCCTGCCCGGAGACCTCCAGCTCGACCCAGAGAAAGATGCTGCGGTGCTATGCGATCCATGAACGCCAACGAACCTTGTACATCTAGCACATTCCGCAGAGCTTCAGGTCGTCACAAGAACAAATGACCCAACTGCACGACGATGAAGGCATGAACCCTTACTTTACTTCTCCCGCCGGGCACTGTGCGGCACTATGAACAGGTTATCCTGCTCCACCCACCCAGGAACGCCGGCTCAAGCCACCTCCTGTCCGGCCCCTCCTCCTCGCCGCTTCCTCCCCTACAAGAACTCTTGCGAGAGCGCACCACGGATCACCCTTACTCCACCTCCTGCAGGTAGTCGTTGACCTCAGCCTCCGTAAGCACCTAAGGCGCGGAAAATCCAGTACAGCGGAAGACCCGGGTGGTGACGGTTGGAGAGTGGAGAAATATGGGCGGCTCCAGCAGAGCGCATTTAGCTATGCTGCGGCTAAAACGCCTTATTTTTAGAACCGAACTACGACGAAATCGTACTTGAAAATACAATCAGCTTGCCGCGGCATTTTCTACCAGCTGGGTTCCCGATATCGCGTGTGCACGTTTACGGAATGCGTGTGTGCAAGTCAAATAGGTCAGCTCCAAACACACCCCGTTCCCCTGCCTCTTTGCCCATATGTACACATCTTCAATTCCCTGCCATGCGGCTGGCACCCGCTGACAACAAGACTATTGTCGCGGCACAGCTGAACACGGGGCTTCGGCTGCCCCGCACCACGCACACACACCCGCCTGCGATCCGCGTACCTTGAAGCTGCGGTTTGGCCCCACGACTCCAACCTCGATGTTCGAACCGCTGAGCTGCCCCTCAAAGCCCTCTTTCAGCGTCAGGAGAGCCGTGTGCACCGCGTCCTCAATGCCCACCTGCGAGAGCATGATAATTTTCATAAGGGTATATATGAGGCAGCACCATGGCGAGGAGAAGTGTGCGACCTCGTTCGTATGGATATGGGCACAATAAGCGGCAGGTGGTAGCAGCATGCGCCTGGAGATATACTAAGAAAACATGGGTGCGACACACACCGCGGTATGAGTGTATTAAGGCGAGAAGCTGCGCGCGTGTTCCTGGCCAAAGACAATGCAAGGGGCAGGGCCTGACCAGGGCCTGCAGCGACCTTACGGCCACCCCTCAGGAGCCCGATCTTTTAAATGTCCGGAACCAGATTGAGGGCCCCCTGCCATGACGACCCTCTGGCTGATTCCTAAGTGAGGCAAACGCGTAGGCAGAACACATTCGTCGACCGCAAGGCAGGGTTCTTCAAGGGGGTAGCTGTTTGTTCCGGGGTTCCCCGGAGCCCTAAAAATTCTTTTCCGGGAGGGCCCCCGGAACTCTACCTAGTTACGCCCTAAAACGTTCCGGGGGGCCCCGGAACCTGCACAAAACTTTCTCGGGACACAAAACACTCGTGTTTATTACATGGTAAATATTTTTCCAGCAAAGACAATTTTCATACCTTAAATTGTTTTTCTGGCAGCTGTCGGTTTTTGCTACCCATATACCCACGGCAATATCCGGCATCAGGAGCTTATGAACTAACACAGATACCAGCTTCCCTAGCTCTCTTAATCTGCTTCATTCTCTTCCTCCCCATCCGAGATATACTTAGTATTTTGCTTGCTTTAAGCTAACACTCGTTGGCTTGAGAAACGTAGGAATTTGCTTGGCTAGCTTTGCCCAAAATGTCAATGCTAGAAGTCCTGTGGGTAATGTTCTTTTGTCTAACTGCTTACAAATTAGCTTATAATTTATCCTTAGCTAATAAAAGTGTAATGTGTTTTTTGCTTTTCCTAAGCGTCAAGCTGTCAAGCATGCATCAGTAATCCCCGGAACATGGCCTTACTTTAAGAAATTTTTCTCCGGGTACACCCGGAAAAGAGCCTTTTTCTTCACGGGGCACTATTTGTCTGCCCCCGGAAAGCAGCACTTCACACGTCATGAAATTCCCGGGGATCCCCGGAGCAGACCCAACACTTTTACGGGCGTTTTCCCAAAATTCTAAAAATTTCCGGGCCCCGTCCGGGGTGAAGTACCCTGCCGCAAGGAAAGGCCCTTGGCAACATCCCCCTCTCCAACTCTGACACGGCGGGAAGAGGATCGCGATGGGCCCCGACCTAACGTGCTTCCCCTTCATCGTCTCTGCAAGTTGCTTGGTGGTCAGATAGGTGCAATACTGCATCCTCCTGCGTCCCTAACCCTCCCAGATTCGTGCGTCCTGTCACCTCCCGAGCCTAATCCTTTTGTTAGTATCCCACCCTCAAAAGACATGGACGCACCGGGCTTAAGGGGGGAAATCTTCACCCGTTCCAAAGCCCCGCTTCAGGGCCCCGGTGACAGGGTTAGACTTACGCTGTGTGCTGATGGAAATGTGGTGCGCTATGAAATCTAGCAATTGAAGTCCCGACACTCCGTGACGAGTTGACCCCGTGATGGTTGGTCCAAGACCGCAAGATTGGACAGGCCCTTGGTACGCATCATCATTGACCCACATCGCCCCCTTCATCCTAATTTATTTATTACGTGTCCGCTAATAGAATTGTGTCAATGCACGCCCCAGACGCACCTCATCACTGTAGCGCTTCTCTAGAAACGCTTTCGCATTGGTCATATTCTTGCCAATGGCCGACGCCTTCCATGCAAAATACGAGCCTGATGGGTCGATCTGGTACAGCTGCGGCCCGTTGTCGTCATATCCCGCCATCATCAAGGACACTCCAAACGGCCGCACTCCTCCCGTTTCTGTGACGCGGACATAACCCACACCGGGCGATCGGCAGCAGGACCTGGAAAACTTACGATGGATAAGGATGGTGCCAGACAACCCTCAAATATTCAGTGGATATCAATAGCCCACGTCATGTGGAACAACCAGCTGCAATTACAACCCCGATTCACCCGGGGGACCTTTCCCATCGCTTCTCCACCCTGCGCTCTCCTGTAGATCCATTGGAAAGTAGCAGTTTACATGCCTCCCGCAGGCAGCGTGTTATCTGCCATTGGTAAAGGTTATATAACCGCCCGTATCCCACAGCGCGCTGCGAGGAACAACCGCGGCTACCTCATAACTAATTTGCTTACACCAAGCCCGCCTAGACAGCGGGTGACATGAGCTGCAGGACATCTCGGTTTCCGATCGTGGCTCCTAATATTTGTAAGAAAGGTTGAACGACGTGATTGCACAGCAGCTCCCCCGGGCAGAATTTTTGGGGTCCCAACCCGACCCCATGTGGTACTTCCGACGCCCTGACCCTGCTTACTTACGCGTGAACTCCTGCATCACGGCGGCAGTCTCCCGTACCAGCTGCGCCACTGGAATATGTTCCTTGTATGTCTGGTAGTATGTTTGAGCCGTCTTCCGTGCGCGCCGTACCAAGACACGGAAATCCGGGCCCATGCCGCTGTACACGACGCCTATGCTTGGCGTAATGGTCATGATCTTTTGTACTGTGGTCTCATCCACCAGCGCCGATGGCAGCTTCTTCTCCGTGGCGATGACGACACCATCTGTCGCGCTAATTCCGAGGGATGTCGCACCAGCAGCGACCGCATTAAGCGCATATTCGATCTGTACTAGCTTCCCACTTGGGCTGAACGTCGTTAGCGAGAATGAATACTGCACCGTGCACAGACGGACACGAGAGAGCGCCATTTAGCTTCACGCGAGGCCTTGGGCCACATATCACCACACACGTCCGGATTAACCTCATTCAGTATTGTTATTATTATTGCTAGATTAAAAGAATAATCAATCGTATACTCCGATAACACGTCCGGTCCAGCCTTGCTCAATTACAAATGCTACGCACCTGCGACTCCGCCATCCTAACAGCAAAAGCAACCAATAATTATCTCTGTATTGTCCTGGCAAGTGGCAGTCCTATAGTCTTCGGCAGCTATTGAAATTGAAGCCCGATCTTGACGTAAATATCGATATCAAGCGTCAATGACGTTTTTCAGGTAGCACACAACTGCGGACTTACACTCTATCCTACTAACATATGATCACTTACCAGGTGGCCGGCTTACCTTAACTAATTGTGTTGTTTCGTACGGCGATCCGTACAAGCTGCCCCTGGCACTGGGGATTGGCTCTGTAGGGTGCTTCGCAAAGTGTGCAACCTTTAGTACTCTGCATAGCATGTTCAAATTTGTCCCTCTGTGCAGTACCCAGTGTTCATCTAGATTTAAAACACACCCAAGGTTGTTTACGGGACCTCCTCTGAGTTAAGGCAGAGACGGCGGAGATAGGCATGGAAGGACCGATGGCCGAATCGTCAGCAGTATAACATATCAAACAAGTGCTAATATGCATGATCTCAAAGCTCTTCAAGAAACGCCGACGCAGCGCACAGACGCTGACCCCGCGAAGCTAACCTTCGTGACCATTCTAAGCTAATTTTGCTTGAAATACCGACCCCGTTAAGCTAATCTTGTGTTGAGTTCGGCAAATCTAGCCTAAATGATGGAGGTCAGTGTCCTAGTTTTAAGGTCGGTGTAGCTTGCATATGGATTCCAACCATACATTCCAACCACACCACTTCAGATTACTTTCCACCCCGCTGTGACAGGACGCCTATCTCATTTTGTCCTATCTCCTGCCCCTGGGCACGATTCGAGGGTAGGTGGTAGGAAAAATTTCGATGGTTGCCGGTCCCACCCTCCTGCACGACCGGGCAGCAAGGGCGTTAGGAGTCCAAAGCTGACGAGTGCCAAATCCGTCCATGGCACACATTAGTACAACCAAAACAAATCACGAAAGCATTATGCAGCTCCGCATGAACTGCCGCACTGCCATTGACATGCCTTTGTAGCCGTGCCATACCTAGGCATAGCTCGGCAGCCGCCTCTGCTGCTGTGTAAGTAGGTATCACCGCGTAGCGCTGTGATTCAGGCAGGAAGGATTAAGTGAAAGCAATCTTCACGCCAATCGCACAAAATCGAAATGATGCATCTGCGACCTCCCGGTCAAGAGCACAGCCAGAGAGGTCCATGTACTCGTTTGTACCCTTTATTTTGGACCTCTATTAAATTGCTGGCGCCCTGAGGACCACAGCGGACCTGGAATCCCGGGGTAGCTAGCTTGTACACGCGTGAGCTATGGAAGGGCTACAACCGCCTCTGGTACGCAGGGTTACGCGTTGTTGTTGGGCAACGCTGTTTATAGGGCTAGTACTGTCAGCGACTGTATAGTGTTTCTGGCGCAATCAATATGGAACTTAAAATGAAAATTTACTAAGACTCGTCGTAAGCTTGCATGGTTAACCTGGCTTGCGTTGCTTTGATCTCGCGAGGAGCCATGCACGAGACCACGTGGGCCATAAGGGCAGATGGTGAACGCTAGCGCCATCTGCGAAGTATGTAAACACATACACACAAATATACATAATATATGTATATGTCGACAGCAACCATTTCTCAAATATGTTTTATAGAACTTATTCAACTTTAGCCACTGAAAAAAAGTCGGTCAGCACTCTTGGCCCACCGAACTTAAATCATGTACCCCCCCCCCCGCGAACGGTTGCATGCAGTTGAAATATAAAAACGACAGAAGACAAAATGCACCAACTCTGAAAACATATGATTGGTTTTGTATAATATCATGTTATGGTTGCTTGCGGGTCATAAAAAATTGCAAGAGCTCGTACGGCTCAAACGAGCCAGGAGGCTCATAGGACTACGCGGTTAAGCAACACAACCTGGATAGCATGTGAAACATAAAACCAATAGCCCGGCATAGAGTACTAAGTTCCTGTCCGGGCTGCCACGCATCACATGGCAGTGACCCCACCCAGCTACAATATAATCAACATTTTGAGATGAGGAATGATAATGTATTCAATCTGTCAATAGGTAGTTGCCATTTCATAAGCAAACCGTGGAAGATGAATCACTCTTCGGTCGAACTCGTACTGCCTTCTCTGACGATAGTATCAAAGTATGAATCGGGATTTTAAATGCTTAAAATGACATGATTATACTTCTTACAAGGCAAGGGTCGGCGCTCAACCTTTCCGATATAATCAAGCCCACCACGCTATAATTCTGGAAATTCTTAAGGTGCTAGCCTAATGTACAAGTTGAATTTTTAGATGTAATATGACATAAAAACGGATTGCTTCTTGATTCCTAATCAGCTGAAGGAATGCCATGTAAGTCTTCACCCCTTACTAGTACGGCGACACGTACTTACCAACGGTGATCTATTATCATTCCGATAATCATTCATGTTTGAGATAAGTAAATGTTATTGCATTGGGTTAGATTTCAGCTAGACAACGTCAGCAGATGGCAGGGGAGAAGTCAAGTTAGCCGAGATGCAGTGCGAAGCATGCTAGCTGATCCCAAGTCATCGTAATAATTAGGTCATGGACTGAACTCCATAGCATTCGAACCTGTGTGGGTCTTTGCAGCCGCTGGTGCGCGGGGCCTTGTCTTATTCTGTATCAGGCTTGTGGCATTCCGTTGAAACGGACCCAAGATCTGCGAAACTATCGGACATCCATCCTGACTGGTTCCCCAGCGGAAGAACCTCTGTTCGCCCGGCCGGTTCCTGGAGCTTCTCCCTAGTTTAAAGGTGTGGTATATTAGAGCGATAATATAATGTCAGTAAATTTTACATATGATTATCGTAAAGGTTTATAAAGATTGTGATATCTTTGGAGAGGACGTACGGGGTAGGCAGCTGGTTGGCGACTCACGGCGCGGCAATCAGTCAGGCTGACAATATCGTCGTGCCTACCTAACCCCAAACCCTACATTTGCACCTCCAATCCTTACGCGTGGCAGCAGTATTTTTGACAAACTTTCACGAATTAGCGTCACCTACCAACTGCGGGTGATTTATATATATGGATCTAGCCCTAATTCGCATTGCTGTTCGGCAAGTGACCTCACACCCTAAATACCAGCTGCCAAAAGAATCCCCCCCCGATAGGATGCCTTCCCAGGGGCCCCTGTGTAGCTGCTGTCAAGGTGGGCCTGTCCAATAACGAGAAGTCTCCCAGTCTCCATCCTAACAGCATCGCGACCTGATCTCAGCATCGCGCCACCTAGGAATCTTAGCACTGGCCTGCACCCGTCCCTCCTTTCTGACGCTCTTCTGTCCTGTCCTGTCCGGTCCGGTCCGCTCCATAGGCTACGCACCAAAATGGGCGGCCAGCTTACGGCCGCTGCTGCCGGTGTCCCCTCTCAAGGCGGCTCCAATCCTCTCTGGCGCAGTCGTCGCCTATTTCCCACAACAGCGGTGCTGCTCACAGCCCTGGCAGTTGCGCTGATCACATTTGGCCACCATGCTGCTGCCCAAGCTCCAGTGCCGGTGGACCCGAACAACGCCACAGTGGCGAGCATCACCAGCGGGCCGCAGCTGCTGGCGGCACTGGCCAACCCCGCCATTCGCGTGGCGCTGCTGAAGTCCAACGTGTATGTATCACCCAATGACTGGGGCCCCTACGTTCAGCCATTGGTCCGCAACGTTGACTTCGCCATTTCCGGTATGCCAGGCACGGCGCAGACCTCCTGGCCTGTGCTGGACCTGGCCAATGCCCGCAACAAGGCAGGTTGACGAGTGACGTTTGACGCTTTGGAGGAGGGAAGGGACTGGGCCTAGGAGAGATCCTTGCTGTGCTTAGGGGTTAGAAACATTATGTACATGTGTTTACAAGGTTTAGGGTTCACCCCAAGTCCCTCATCCTGTGATGGGAACCTATCCAACTCCAACCCTCTCTCAGAGTCTCCGCTCTGCGCCCTTCCTCTCCTGCGCCTCTACTTTTGTGCCTCCAGATCGTTCTGGGCACTAACGTAGCCTTCACGCTGCAGTACGTGGTACTCCAGAACTTTCGTTACACACCCTTTCTGATCTCGCCCGGGGTCGATGTGGTGGCCCCTACGCTGGCGGACTGGAACGGCCGTGTATCACTGCTGAACACCGTCATGGTGCTGCGTAAGTCCAGAGACCTTCAGAGGGCACTTCTCCGACAAAGAGTCCGAGATGGTTTCCACCCGAGAGAAACACACTATACGCGCACGCACGCACTCGGACGTTCTGGGGACCTGACCCTGGTTCTCAAGCTCCCAATAGACGTCCGTCCACTAACAAAAGCAATGTTGATCAACGAGGGGAATACGAACAGGATGCAGAGGTTATGGGGAGGGCGTTTTCGATTCTTGGGGAACTACAGGACCTGCCCTGGTGCACGGGGTTCGCGGTGAAATGGTGCAAAGCGCTTTGCCTTTTCCACAGCACCGCGCCCGGCCCCTATTGCTGCACCACGGAATGCTGTCGCGGCCATCGACGCCGACACCGACGCGGCTGTTGTTTTGCTGATACCTTTGATCCCGCTATAACTGCTGCTTCTCGCCCTTTCCCTCCTCTGCCTTCGGTGGCCCCTGAATCGGGTTTCCCCCAACACCCGCACCTCTCACACACACACACACACACACACAGAGATCTGCTGGCCGGACTTCTCCAACGCCACATCCCTGGCCGCCCAGGTGGCCGCCGCCAACGGTGGGCGGGTAATGTTCGGTACCGCCTCCCGCCTGCCACAGCCCGGCTGCGTTAATGACACCTCCGCACACCCCATATCGCGCTGCTGGGCGGATCGCGGCCTCTACGAGTCGGTCCTAACACCCGCCTGGACCATAAACAATGAGGGCGCCACGACAGTGACCAACTACATTCTGTATTTAGTGCGAGCGGGATTCCTGTGTGAGGTCACCATGGCTGAAGACTGCATCCTTAAGTACGGCTTTCTGGGCTGCTTTAACAACATGTACGTGAGTGGTCAGGGAGTTTGGTTATGGAATGGATTGAGCTGGACCGGGGTGGCGGGTAAGCTTCCCTGCAGGCGCTGTGGGAAGTCCCATCTCGTCAGGCAAGCATACTTGCAATGCACGGCTCGTCCTGGGCCCTATGCCCTTGAGGGCTGATTATCTAGCGAACCAATTCAGCGGGGAATCCTCGGGGCTGCCTGATTGCTCCTCCATGCCGTACGCTTCAGGGCAGTCCCCCATATACGAGATTGCCCACACGTTCTCTTGCTGCCGGGTACCTATTTCAATGCAGTATTTCAGGAACGAGGCCCGCATCGCCCCCGCTGCCCCCTCCGCCCCCTCCGCCGCCGCCGCGTATACTGCCGCGACCACCACTGCCGTTGCCTCCATCGCCGCGACCTCCGCCGCCGCGGCAGTCCTTACCGCCGCCGCCGCCGCCGCCGTTGCCGCCAGCGCCTCGCTTTCCGCCGTCGCCACCCCAGTCCGTTCCACCTCCGCCACCGCCGCGGTTCCCCGGGGCTACACCGTCTCTACCGCTATTCCCATATGCACCCTCTACTCCTCTTGTTCCGCTAGGAGGTACCCCTCCCCAACCCCCCTCACCCCGGCCCCCCCCGCGGCCCAGAAAGTCCCCACCCCCCTCACCCCCTTCTCCCCCTTCACCACCAGCGCCACGGAGACCCAAGGTCCCCCGAAAGCCCCCCTCACCGGTACCCTCCCCGCCGCCAGCACCTCCGGCGCCCCCTCCTCGTCCTCCTTCGCCCCCTAGCCCCCGTCCACCTCCCTCACCACGTCCCCCACCGCCCGTACCACCACCTTCGCCGCCTTCACCGCCGTCAACCCCGCCCGCTCCTCCATCCCCGCCACCATCGCCGCCGCTACCGCCCGCGCCGCCGCCATCGCCGTCACCACCCTCCCCGCCACCGTCGCCACCACCCCGTCTGCCGCCACCCCCAGTCCCCCGCCCGCCGTCCCCACCGTCCCCGCCGCCCCCCCCGCCCGCCCCGCTGCCCAACCCCAACGCCTCAGACGTCGCCATTATTCGCAACGGCCGCGACCTCGCCCTAGCGCTCGCCAACCCCAACAAGAGGTATGGCATCATTGTCAACAATATCTTGATGACGTTCGCGGACTGGATCGGCTTGCCGATGCCCAGCGTGTTCCGTGATGTGGATATCACCCTTCTTGGGACACCGGCTCCCCCAACAGCCTGGCCCACCGTCGACCTCGGCAACACGCGGAGCAAGGTGAATGCGGATTGGGGAAGGGTTGCCATGTACCCTGCAGTCCGCCTGTCTGTGTATCTGTGTGTCTGTGTCTATGTCGACATGTCTATGTGTATGTGTATGGGACAAAAGGGACAGAGGAGATATGAAGGGAAACAGGACCCCTGGTTATGTATGTGTCCAGCGGCATGCCCCTGCTCCCTTGACCTCGACCTGACGCCTTCCTACCCGTGGTGCCGATGTACTTTCCGCCACTGCCTCCCCTGCCTCCCCTGCCTCCACTGCCTCCACTGCCTCCACTGCCTCCACTGCCTGCCCTCCACGCCACAGAGGTTTGATGTTTATCCGGTAACCCACTCCCACTCCCACTCCCACTCCCACTCCCACTCCCACTCCCACTCCCACTCCCACTCCCACTCCCACTCCCACTCCACTCCACTCCCACTCCCACTCCCACTCCCACTCCCACTCCCACTCCACTCCCACCCCAATCCCACTCCCACTCCACTCCCACTCCCACTCCACTCCCCTCCCACTCCACTCCCCTCCACTCCCACTCCCCTCCCACTCCCACTCCCACTCCCACTCCCCTCCCACTCCCACTCCCACTCCCACTCCCACTCCACTCCCACTCCACTCCCACTCCCACTCCCACTCCCATCCCACTCCCACTCCCACTCCCACTCCCACTCCCACTCCCACTCCCACTCCCACTCCCACTCCCACTCCCACTCCCACTCCCACTCCCACTCCACTCCCACTCCCACTCCCACTCCCACTCCCACTCCCACTCCCACTCCCACTCCCACTCCCACTCCCACTCCCACTCCCACTCCCACTCCCACTCCCACTCCCACTCCCACTCCCACTCCCACTCCCACTCCCACTCCCACTCCCACTCCCACTCCCACGGGTCGGTAGCTACGCCTGGGCTCCGAGGCGAAGCTGTTCTTTCAGTACGTGGTGCTCCGAAACTTTCGTTTCAGCCCCTTCCTGATAGCGCCAGGGCTTGACCTGATGGTCTCACCTCCGAGCGGGTCCACCGCTGGTCCTGTGCTGCTGGCGGATGCTGCAGTCATCTTTCGTAAGTCAAAATGGGCCCTCAACGGCTGGACTCAGGTCAGGACGGACTCGCGCAGAACAATAGGCTAACGCAATAGTCCCCAACACAATAAAGCAATTCCCGACTTTCCAGATTCCCGAACTATCCTACTTAGTTTTGCGTCCTCCAGTTTTGCGCCCTCGCAGAAGCTGCATCTCATCGCAGCCTTGTCGTACGCAGCGCACCGGGTCCCTTTCTGACCGGTAGCTTTCTAGTCCACGTGCATCACCTGCCCATCACCTCTCGCCCTCATCTCACCATCCCTTCCATACGCAACATCCTTTGCGAACAACGATCTGAATCACAATCGTGTGTGTTTCCCGCCGCGCCTTCCTGGCTGTGATAACGCATTCGCACGTAGTGTGTGCGTTTTTCAGTACTATGTCGTGACGCTGGCCCACGCGGCACCATCCCGACCTTTCATTACCCGCTTCCCGTTGTGGCATCCTGGCGCTCCCTTGACCAGATATCTGCTGGCCCAGCATCATCGACAGCCGTGGCATTCCATGGCCAGCACTGCCGCGCCCAAAGAACGATACAAACCGCAGCAACCTCGTCTTGCGGAGCACGTCCCAGGATGGCTGTGTCAACGACACCTCGGCGCATCCGCTGGCCCAGTGCTGGGTCGACCGGGGCATATTCCAGGATGTGCTGACGCCCGCAATCAACCTGGATGCGCAGGGCGTGGCGTCGGATGCCGGCTACCTGCTCGCTATGTCCAGGGTGCCGTACTTGTGCGAGCAGCAGATGTCGTACGCGTGCCTCATAGAACTGGGTCCACTTGGCTGCTACCTGGACATGTGAGTATATATTAGGATTTAACCCCTGCCGGCCTAAACCCTGATACCCTGAGCATACACACACACACACATATATATATATATATATAGGCCCCCGGTGCTCGTCTTTGTAGGGCGAGTCGCCCACAGTGTAACACCCCAAACATATGCATACATCAAAGGGGAAATACGTTACCTCCAAAAGCGCGATAAATGGATAAATATGAATCAAGGGACAAAGAAATCTGTCTCCGAGTCCGCGTGTTATGTTTGCGTGTGGTTTTTATATGTATGTGCGTTTTGGTGGAAGAGGGCCGCGAAGCCCGGGTTGGTTTACAGCGGTACTTGCCCTCCATGGGCAGGTTGCATTCCTCCTGCCCTTGGCCCCCTTCGTTCTGTTCCGCTCCGTATGTAGGTGCCACCTGCATGCTAGTCGCATTTGCCATCTTGTTGGAAGTGCTGGAGGGGAAGATGTGGTTCGGGTTAGGCTTCCCGTATCATCTGTATGGACGTGCGGCATGGCGGCCGGCTTCGAGTCGCACTGTTCCTTTTCCTTTTGGAAGCAGCATTTCGTAGTGGGTTAACCGCCAGCGCCTCAACCCGGAACACTCCCTCATTCACAACCTGCAGGCTGCTACGCAACCAGCCCCCATCGCCTCCGCCACCGCCGCCGCGGCCACCACCGCCGCCACTGCCACCGCCACCGCCGCAACCCTCGCTGCCGAACCCCCCCGTCATCCCGCCGGGTCCCAGCCTGCCACCAATGCCGTCACCGGGAAGCCCTGGTGTCCTGGTTGCGTTCACTGCCCGGGATCTTGCCCTCGCATTGGCCGACAACTCCGTCCGCTTCGTCATCGTCGCGAACGACATCTTCATGGACTACACGGCATGGGTAGGCATCCCGTCGCCCGTCATACGCACTCAGCCGATCACAGTCGCCGGAAATCCGGGGCAGCCCCAGTCGTGGCCTCAGCTGGATTTGGGCTTCGTGAAGAGCAAGGTGAGGCGCAGATCGGGAGGAGGCAGGAACAGGGTTCTAAACGGGGCGCGGGTGAACGAGTGGAGGGGACAGCGGGTCGTACAAGGCCCAGACACTAACGTACACATACACAGGCACGGAGACACACATCGCACTGGAGCGCCCCCTAACGTATGCATTGTACACTGGAATGAATAAAGGAGGTGACGCGGGCGCGAGGAGCATTGCACTTCATGACGGGCGGCAAGAGGGGACTCCAGGACGGCCATGGGGGTCAAGGGTTTGCGCCAGACCCCCGCCAGGCCGTCCGTTCAGAGCCCCGGAGTGGCCCTAGGAGACATGACCCTCTCGTGTGTGAGGAGTTGACACCCTCAGAGGGAGTGACCCTCTCGCGTGTTAGGAGTTCGGTGCGCAACAACACGGTCCTCGGTCTGCTATGTAGGTCAAGTTGACCGGCGCGGTCAGCATCTACTTCCAGAATGTGGTACTCCGAAACTACAGAGACGCTTTCGACGCCTACGATACCTTTTCCTCTCCCGGACTGGATTTGATGGACAAGTCCGATTTCTTCGACGGGGCGCGCCTCCGCATTCAGGACTCCGCCCTCATCCTGCGTAGGTTCGGCAGTGTTTGGTCACAGTTTTCCAATTTACCAATTCATATATTTGGGGGTGAAAGATAGGGTCCGGCACTTCGGGTGGGGTCGCTCTCGCTCCAGGCATACCGATTGAGTTGGCTGCAGCGGTAACGGTCACGGTCACGGTAGCGGCTATTTCTCCCCGCGGACGTCCTCTTTACAGTGCTATCGTTGCAGTGGAGGTGCTGCGCAGTTAGCACCAGCTTTTAATTTTAATAGTAGTAATAATGTATCTGTTAAAATTATTTGTATATTATATTAGGTTGTTTGCCTATGAATCTTAATTACTGCCGCAACTAAGCCTGCCTCGGTGTCCGCCCCGGTGCCTACCCTGTGCCTACCTTCCCATGCCATGTCATACGCTGTAATACGACGCCGCCTTTCGGGGCTTATGTTCTTTGGGGGATTTCTGTAGCGGTCTGCCTGCCTCGCAACGTGGTCACGCTGTCCTTGACCGAGAGCTACCGACCATCCCTCATCCCGGGACAGCAGATCGTGTACGTCGGCACCCCTCAGACAGACTGCATCAACAGCACATCTGCGCCGCCCATGTCACGGTGCTGGACGGATCGAGGAGTGTATGAGAACGTCGCTACGTACGCCGCCAGCACGGACATATTCGGGCGGCAAGTGCTGAGCGACTACATCTTCTATTTGGTGCATACAACGTACCTGTGTGAGCTGCAGATGACTGAGGAGTGCGTGGAGACGTTGGGGGAGTTGGCCTGCTATTCGCTCATGTAAGGCCGATGCATGTGGTGGTGGAGGTGGTGGTGAAGCGGACGGCAGCAGGGTGCCGGAGCTGTGAGCTAACGAACTGCTGGCTAGGGAACGGCATTCCAGTCGGCGAATCTTTCTTATACGGCTTCTTATATTCATATAGCACACCACCATGTTCTTCCTCGTTGTCATGCATATGTCATCGAGCAAATTCCGTTATTGACGTCTGGTGGGTTTGGTAGGTCCTATTTTAGCAACGTCCCGCCCAGAGCTGCGCAACCACTTGCTGCATTCCAGCTGCCGATGCGCGTACCTCTCTCAAGATAGCTTCCTTTCCCTGACGGCCCCTTTCCTCCTTCATTCCCATTCCGCAGTCGCAGTCAGCTTGCGGGATGATGGTACAGATACAGATACCGCGGAAGATCTGTCCTGACTCTTTATTATACAGGACTATCCGACTTTCTGGTGTCCGACCTGATGCAGTTGGGCCCTATTTCCGTCCGTTTTGTCGCGTTATGGTAAAATACCTTGCAGCAGCAGCAGCAGCAGCAGCAGCGCACAGGCAAAGTCTCATCAAGTACAACCCGACCGTGGCTTAAATATGCCTTGCTTCAGTCTCGTGGCCGTTGGTTGATCTTTGACCATCAGTCGCTTCATTACTCTCGCGATGAGGAGTCTGCAGCTACAGGAGCGGCGGCAGCAACCGGGGCGAGAAACTAAAGTTTCTGCGGTGTCTGGGGTCGCCGTCTGGATTCACTCCCGTGCCAAGCCCTGCAACGGATCAACGGGACGTTTTGCCCGGGGGGCTGCATTTGTCGCTCTTGTCCGGGCGAGAGGAGGGGCCAGTTGCCAGCTGACGACTAACGCTGTCACATGTGCAGCCAGCCGCCATCGCGGACTGTTGCAAACACCTACATACGCACGGAACACGAGACGTGCTCAACTACCTGACATATGCTCGCTTGCTGGATGCGCGCACGTTAAGACGCAGGTTTGTGTTCTCCGCTCACACATGGAGGCACTCCCAGCAGCAGCTTCCGCCGGCGGGCGGGCGCGCGCCTTTTGCAAATAGAGCAAAAGGCTCTCACTCATTGCTGTCATCATCGAGTCAGGGGGGTCGCTTCCTTCTTGCTTTGCGAGGAACTTCTTCTTTGGCTTTTGCCCTCTTCGTGCGTGCTGGACGGGCATAGGCCCGTGATGATGCGCGGTTTTAGTCAGTTGGCAACCTGGTGGACTGACCTGGTGGTGGTGACTTTGCTTAATTTTTATGTGTGCGTACGCATGGGAGTTCTGCGGGCGGGAAAACGTGTATTTATTCGCAGGCCGGGCGGACTGACTTCCCACCCTTCCCACCACGTTCCCGTTTGTCGCTGCGTCCTCTGCATTGTTGGAAGGTAGGTGTTCGTGTTCGTGTTCCGGATTACACGGAAGCGTGTGGCATCTGGGATGCATGTGGCAGCAGGCACAGCTGTTTTGTTGTTTTGGCTTGGCTTTCGAATCCGTGGCCTGAACGGGGTACCTTTAAAGAGGTGTTGGAGCACGCTAACTTCACATTTCATTTTACCTGACCTCTTCGAATTACGGAAGTTTTAATCATGTGGCGGCGGATGACGCGTGTTTATATTTGTATTTGCTTGCGTACAATGCAGGTTGCAGGTGCCTGCCTGACAAACTTTCTTGTGCTAATCGCATATGGATCGGACAGGACATTATTAAGAAACAAGTGCAACTCGTGTGAAGTCTAAATATCTTCTGGTGGCAGTTAAGTATAATGACCGCGTTTGCGCACGTCAGTCCGTACAGGTGTTTTGTGTTGACGTGCCAGCCCTACTGGGACGTGATTATGTGCGGCCTGAGAACGAAGGCGCTCGCGAGGAATTGAATCTAACCAGATGTTGTTTGTTGCAGCCGCTAAATAAGCTTGGATCGGTATCGCTCATCATCTTCCCCGGAAACGCCGTATCGCGTGAATATCGCAACCCCTAACTTTGTGTACGATAATTTATGTAGCTTGAATACTCACGTGCTCATGCGGATCCATAGCAAGACGGCTCATATCTGGGTGTGACCCTGTGTGATGTATCCCCTCTGGTGTCCAAATCTCCGGTCTCCGGATCTCAGCGACGAAATACTGCTGCCAGTACACACAGCCTCGAGGTCTCGAATCCACAGGGTGATCCTTCGAAGATGTCCTCATCCCTGCATCTTACTTACATCTAGGACCGCTCACGAAAGCAAGTTTTCAGTTTCCAATACACAGGTGGTGACTTCCCGCGGTAATAATGTGCATCGCTCTCACAAGTCTGTCGGCATGAACACACATACCCGGTGCCCCAAACAAACGCCGCGAACCCGTTCCGGCAGTGAAAGTAGGGGCTCCAGGGTGGCAGTGCCTTAGGGCACGAAGGCGTCAAGGCAATTCTCTCCGCGCTCCGTTCCTTCACGGATTCCGCCTCAAATCACAAATCCAAATTCAACAAGCTTGCACGCTCCAGGGTGGCAGAACGGACATATACCTGCCCCCAACGCCCCCCCCTTCTCCACTTCGATGCCACATGGATCCACATGTCCCTAAGCCAGCTCCCACTCCGCTAAACCGCCCCACAGGACTGTGAACCATATTCACCCCAGGAACACACAGAAACACCCTGTTCCTGTTTGGCCAACAAAGGTCCCCTCGCGTAGCGTTTCTTCTTCTTCTTCCCGGCCGCCGTAGCTCATCAGCTCCCCTAGAGTTGCCCCTTGCTTCAGCTCCAGAACCAGTCCTCAAGTCAGTCCCACATCGCCTGTCCCGGCATCGTCACTGTCAACCGACACCCTGTAACTATTACATGCCGTACCGCTGCGTCAACAATGGGGGCGGCAGCGCCGCCAGCACCTCCTCCCACGGCTTCTCCAGTAGGAGCAGGTCCGCTGGGCCCACGTGGCCCACCCACACCGCCGGGTGAACTGTACGGATAACCCGGCCGTTGCTGCCCCGGCTCTCCGGTCGGTCCTCCGGCTGCGGCAGCTCTTCCGGCCGCAACCGCCCGCGCTTCCGCCTTTCCCCCAGACCGAAATTGCCTCCCCTCAAGTACGTGGTTGCCACCTTACAGGACATATCGAAATGCACCATTCCCCCGGGGCCGTTGACGACCAGCCGGTACGGTAAACCTGCCTTTGGCTGCGCGGTCCGACCACGAGGGAACGTGGCCGGGCAGAAGCTGATGCTGGTGGGGGTACCCGGGAGGCGAGAGATAGAAGCAGTTATGGCTTCCGCATTCTCTGAGCACCAGCGGACTTGAACGCAGTCGCTGCCACCAGCCGTTGCCCCGACCATCTCCCAGACCAACAGCTGGCACGCGGAGGTGGTGACGGCGAATAACCGGCTGTCGTGGCTGAAGGCGGCAGCTGTAACGGCGCAATCAGCTCGTAAGGGCCGATCGAGGGGTTCCAGTCCTGGAAGGCGATATAGCGTGATGCCCTGGCCACCTACCGCCGCCAGCAATGACCCATCGGCCGCCACCACAAGCTGTGCCGCTGTAGGGCAGTAGCTACGCCATGCCTGCTGCGCATTGGCCGGCGGAGATGACACGACCGACAATGGCGCGGGTCCTTCCGGCACCTTCCGGTGTACGATAACAGTTTTATGGGATATATCATAAGACAGCAAGCCGCCATTGCGCAATGCGAGCACCAGAAGATCGTCAGTGGCGGCAACGGCAATCGCCGGTCCATTGACCTCCGCCGGCAGCCTCAAGCGCTCTAGTGCCGGCGGCACGGTTAGGCCCGCGGCGCCCCCCCGGACTCCATGAGTCTCAAGGCGGTAAGCGCGCGTGCCAGAGGACGTGGTGCACGCAACAATGCCTCCTGATGGCGACAGCGATGCAGAGGCAATCCGCCCCCCTTTAATCTGTATCCGCGCCAAATGCCGGGGCGCCGCTACCAATTCCAATGGCTCCCCCTCCTGCTGTCCCGGCCCCCAGCCGCCAGGGCCAAACCGTACAGCTGCCGCCGCCGCCGCCGGGTCTGCTGTCCCGGCCAACTGCCAAACATCTATCGTGTCCCGTTGCGCGACCATTAGCCGCGGCGGCGCCGCCGAGGCGATTGCGACCTGGCACAGTGGCCTCTGAGGACACTTGCTCAAGCGGTGCGGGTGCTCTTGCAGGAAGGTCTTTGCAGGATAGGCCATGAGCTGCGCGTCCACTGCGCCGCTAAGCAGTATGGCACCTCGCCCGTCCCCGCCAATACCGTCAGGTACGGCCAGCAGAGCCAGCGCCCGTACGTCGTGTGTATGTGGTCGCTTGTAGTGCGTATATACCCAGGATTCCACGTGGTGTGCCCCTGCGCCCTCACCTCCACTGACCAGGGTGAACATTGCCACCTGCGAATCGACACCAGCCGCGAAGACGGTCGCGCCGTCCTCAGTCGCCGCCAGCGCCAGCACGTCGGCTCGGTGCTGCGTAAAGCGCTGCAGCAGAGTGCCGAATCGGCTATCCCACATTTGCACAGCGCCGTCGCTGTCACCGCTGACAACCGTGCCATCGGGAAGTGACAGGACCCGCCACACGGTGACGGGGCGAGAGGTGGTGGCGGAGGCAGTGATGCGTAGATGCTCGCGACCTGGCACATGCAAGGGGAGGGGGCAAGAAGTGTGCAACTCCATAACGACAGAGAGCAAGGTCCAAGAAGCGAGACGAAATCCATCATGCCGCTGGCGCCGGTGATGCCGCTGCACCCTCCTAAAAACGGAACAAACAGGCATCGACGCCTTAAACTCGGCAGCATGCCACTGCGGCCTAAAATGTCATAACCTACCCCCGTGATGAAATCATGCTGCCGAACCCACCCGTCACGGCATCCAGCAGGTGTATGTTTCCGGCGCTGCCTGCCACTGCCAGCACAGTACCGCCCGCGTGCCAGGCCACCGTCAACAGTCGACCCTCCAGCCGAGTCAGCACCCGCTCCGGTACCAGCCCCGGCTCGCCACCCTCACAGCCAAACAGCCGCACGCTGCCGTCGTCACAGGCAGCCGCCAACACGTGGGAGAAGCCTGGTTTGAAAGGCAGGCACGAGTTGAAGACAGAAGATAGGAGGGGTTGGCTTGAGTGTGGGTGGAACACAAGCGCAACCTTAGGGGCATCAATGCCATAACAATAGAGTCCAGATATTCATGTGACCCAGATAGGGTTTGGAAGGAATTAAATGATCTAAAGACGAAGTAATTAAAGCGGTAGAACGGAAGGCTTTCGAGTCTCCATGCACCCTCATAGTTTCCCCCTTTCCTAAATCGACTAAATCTGTATTAAGACATACGACTGGACGTGCGCGATACAGACACACCGGCAACACCTGACGGCGAGAGCAGTGCAATATGGGAACACGGCCCACGGGTCGCTGCCCAACCAATAGGAGGATTCCACCCAACATGCCAAATTTACCAGTCCTGTCCCTCTTCCGGATTGCCACGGTGCGCGTTAGGAATCAGACAGACACATACACCACACATGCACACGCTCTCTCGGCTCTGTTCGTCGCCCAGTACCTACTATTTGATCTCACACACCTACCCGGCTTGACTGCGGATACCGGACTAGCCGCCAGCGCCCACACGACACCGCCATACGAGTCCATGAAGTGCGCGACGGCGGCCTGGCACCAGAGCACCTCCGCTACGGTGCCGTCAAGGAAGGCGGCAAAGGTTCTCCAGGCATTGCTCACTGTGTCACGGGCCCAAGCAAGAGAAGTAAGCTCCACTGAGGGGCCAATGGCGGTCTGCGGAAGAGGACCCCGGGGACGGGGGCCCCAATGGTGGTTTGCAGTTATGACAGGAAATGCAAGGCGAGCTCGCAAGGAACCAATCGTTTGGTGAAGTGGAAGTCAATCTGCAATCTGTATGCATCTGTATCCAACCCATCAACTGACAGTGCATGATGGCTAGGTGTGGATGCGTTATTCGGTCGATAGAGGAGGGGTAAATGAATGGAGACATGTACTCGTATCTCCTTAGGCAAGGTCACAGGTTGATTGCGCGCAGGCACAACACCAATTGCGGAGTACCAACAATCACCGCCCCCTATGCCAATTGCATAGGATATAAACAAAGTTACCTGTATACAAACCAGCTGCAGCATGTCCCAAAGCTCTAGGTTGCCGCACTCGTAGCCGACGGCGAAGAGCGGCGCTCCCGGGCAAGGGGCAATGGCAACAACTGCCGATGGCTTCCAATCAAACATCCGACTTCGATGCAACGCTACAATTCCTGACGAGTTGCTGCCAGGCCCTGGTCCCGCAGCTCCATTCGGTGAAACCCCCGCCGCCGGTGTTGCGCTAGGGCGACCACGTTTCCCGGTTACCATTTTGTGTATTATAATTGCTCGCTAGACTACCGCATGGGAAATAATACAAGAAAGGTAACTCCACGACCGACCAGCACGAAGCAAAAATAAACCGGAATACAAAATTAAACTACACGTAGCCAAGTTTATTTTTAAGATAAGAAGCTCTAAGGCTTGCAAACGCACTAGGCATAACCTGTTGGTCGTGGACTCATGGTGGAGAAACCAAGGGTAACTAACCGAACGAAGGGGCCTTATTGTGGTGCTATGAACCTTTGCTCACATTCGCGATAAAACATTTCGTACTGTACAGGTTCAAATTCTATACGTGATCGACAAAATGTCAGGCAAGCTTATTGCCTACCGTTCATTCTGTGGTGCAAGGGTGTTGTTCGCACAACCGCGACGACAGCTCGGACGCACCTTTTGCAGCTCTGGCTGCAGTAAAAACGGCGTGAAAAATGGCGATGTCCGGAATGACGCCAGCCGTTCCCTGCCGGACGTCATTTGGGGACTGGCCTACCATGAACCCAGTGCGGAAACCAACCGCATGCATGGCGATCTGCTGGAGCAATACCGGTCCTTGGATGCCATAGTCGTTCTCGCTGGGGGACAGACCGGTCCCGAATCTATTCCGGTTTGGGTGGAGCGGCGACTTGATACAGCCCTTTCGTTGCAGCGGTTGCAAGGGAAAGCGTGTCCCATCCTGAGCCTGGGTGCGTCGGCCTTCCGAGCAAACGCGTGAAACATCGGGCATGTCAAGTAAATCACGACCTTCCAATATATAGTTTGGCCCGCCATATACTTTAGCCCTCACATCATACAGAACAGCGAGACAGCTTAGTAAGCTTGGGGTCATCCGCATACCTTGATCTGTCGGGCCATCCCCGGCTATGGTCACAATTAAGTGGATTGCGTTTTGAATCCTTTTTTCTTAAACTTATTGCAAACGCTCGTTTATTTGATGAGTTTCAAATACCATACCCTCTTCCGCTCTCTGACTTAGGAAATGACTTAGGAAATGTCAGGTAATTTCAGTCTGCTGCCAACTCCTCCACCTGTCCATCACGCCCGGGCCCAATCCTTTTCTTTGGTTGGCGCGTGGTGTAGTTTCTGCCTTCCGACACCCACCAGCAGCAGCAGCAGAGGGCCCCACAGCAACTGGGTTAGTGGGTCTGGACCCAACGCTTGTGCGCAACGACTGATCCCGCCACCTGTCTTGTGGCCCTGTGGCCCCACCGTCTTCCTACTCGGCTATGCCACGAAGCTGTGCTGCTGCGCGGCTCATGTCTGCTAGCAAAGACTCCACGACTTCTCGTTCGCTCTAGGTCCATTCCTTCCTGTTGCGCTACCTGAGCTACTGCGCACCCGCGCACCTGCACCCGCTAACACTTAACGCGGGGGAACTCCCCCCACACCGCCTTCCCATCCCTTATTTATTGACTTTCAGCACTCACCGGCTCACCCGCCTTACCTTACCCACCAACTGTCCAAAGGCGGCGGCACTCCCCATAAGAGCCCCTACCTGGACACAGCGGGCTTTGTGGTGCACGAGTCCACCGCGTGCGCCCGGTACCTGATGCAGCAGGGAGCGGATTCGGCGATGCTACTGAAGGAGGTAGGTGGACCCCAGATGTTTCATCATACGTAGATGAGAATGCGATGGAAGGGCACGGGGCATTGATGCAGCGCAAGGGTTCGAGGACGATAACGTTCACATCGTCTCTCACGTTCACGGAGGGGGAGAGCTAGGGGTGAATGGCAAGGAGTTGAGTGGCAAGGATGCTTTTGTCCTTTCCTCTCTTGGTCGAGAGGGGGGATGGTAGGCAGTGGTTTATGCCTGAGGTAAGTGATATGGGTGGATTCGTCCAAAGAAGCTGTCGAAAGAAGCACACGGGCCGGAAGCTCCGGGTTCTCATACAGCCAGCCTTCGCCGTAAACCTCCGCTCCGCCTCCTCGGACTACTAAAATCCTGAAGCCTTCCACGCCGAGCGCTTCCCACCGCTTAGCATGCCAGGCCGTAGGGATGCCCAGATGCGGCCCGTGACATCACCCGTTTCCGCACCTCCCGAGGCTTCCTTTTATTGCCTACACGTTTTCCCCGCTCCCTTCCTTATGTCTGCATCTTGCCTATTATATGCCTAATCCGACCCGCGACTCCCTTTTCATCCCCCAACCCCTTGGCGCCCGATATGGCCATGGCCCGTCTCGTCTCACTTGAGGCTCCCGGGTAATTGATGACGCCCGTTCCCCATAGGTGTCAAGTTACGACACGGTGGGCAATGCCTATTTCTCCCTCACCATTCACGCGGTTCCAGCGGGCTGGCGGCGGCTGGCTGTAGTCACCAGCGACTTCCACATGCCGCGCACTGCCGCATTGTTTGCAAGCATGTACGGCCTGGCTGGCACGGAGCTGTATGGAGATCCGCATAGGTACGGGTGTGAGCATTGGGGGGTTCAGGTGTGGCGACGGCAGAGTATAAAGAGGCATCGTAATGCCTTGCCGTAGGAAAGCCATTTGGTCTCTGTTGTAGCGCCATCCAAAAGCGCTAAGTAAAGAATGAAGATAAATATAAGTACTATGCTTATCGTATTATGAATTATATGGCGTTAACTTATTATAAGTTACGCAATTACAGAAACCCAGTACGTGGGTGTTTTCTAAACAGACTAAAGCTTGTTCTAACCACGAGTCTCGTTCGGACAGAAAGCTCCCCGTACGAAAGTCAAAGCCTAGATAAACTGAACACAGAGCTCGTTTTAGCGCTCTTGGCAACAAGGATCTAAGGTCTTTGAGAGGAATCAGGACGACCTACTAAGTAGATAGAGTCCTGGTTTGTGAGAGCGAAACCCGCCCAAGGCATTTTGCTAATAACAGCTACGCCTGCAACAGTCTCCAAACGAGGATGCATTTTTCGATGGCCTCGAGGTAAAGCTTGGCCCGATCGAGCCGGGGCACAATGGATGTACAGATTGGGGCACAATGGTGCGGACGTGACCTGGTGGTACGTGCCGCATGCGCTTTCTAAACTCTCTCAATCGCGTCCCCGTCCCGATTGCAGGTTTCAGTTGCTATTCGTTGCGGCTTCAGATGAGGGCATTTTTGAGCCGGACGTCCTGAAAATCAGAAGGGTGCGTCGGTCTTGTGCCATGACTGGTCGCGTTCCCTCGGAAGCTGTGGGCCTCTGTTGAATGATTTTGTGTTCGCCCTGTTGACGAATTCGCTGCCGGTCTTACTCCTCATCTTCCGTCACTGTGTGTCCATGTGGCCGGGGCAGGCGGCCCCATACCAATAAGCAGCCAGCATGACAGCACCAGCGGACCTGAACGCAGACTTCACGGGGCAGTCAACGGCCTGCTGAAGTGATACCACTTGGCGGTCACCCGCTTCCACGCATCACTCCTGAATGTTTGATCCTTGCAGGTCATGTCCATATCACATGCCTTCCATGCCTGCTCTCTATTTTGGTTTGACTGAGGACATCATATGCACACGCGATACTGTACTCCAAAAAAACGCCATCGAAAATTCCATTTCCTCGGGGCCCTCAGGACAAGGAGGACGCCAGCCGTGTCGCGTGGCTGCGTACGGCAGAGGGCTTTACCTCCCTACGAGACCTGCACACATGGCTGTACGGCACGCACCTGTGCTATTCGGTGTCCCGCCAGCATGAGTTTGGTGCCCAGACAATCACCGACCCAAAACTCCTTGCATCATACTAGCCAGCTGCCGTACAGTGGGGAAGCTGAGAACGTGATACCAGCTTCTGCCGGCGCGATAGCAGCGTCTCCACGCAGGTGAAGAAATGGCATGGTATGGCACGATCAAGATATCTAATCTGAACTTGGATCAATCTGGGAACGTGGGCTGAGGCAATCAGCGGCGCAGTGTCCGTTGACTCTCCACAAGCACAGCTAACGGTGTCTGTTGTTCCCCGAGGCGGTGATAATGCGGGCGAACTATACGCGATTGACTGAAGACACTACGTACACGTGTTTACTGCCATGCTGACGGTGCGTGTGATTGCAAGTGTGGGTGTAGCGCACCTGCGCCTGATTCGAAGCTGTGTGTTCCTGTTACACGAGGCGGTGCAGCGATGCAGCCACAACGACCGACCATATCGTATGGTGCTCCAATTTATCGTCCATGGACCTTATAAGGCAGGTCATGCATGCTTAGGATCTTAGGCGCCGCAATCAGGGACGCGATCTTAGGGGTCGTGGCACGGCCTCAAGGGGCCAACCGGTAACTGCACCGCGGCCGGGTCGGACGAAGATTTAAGGGACTTATATATACGCTACTTACGTAAATTTGTGAAAGCCAAATGACAAATCCAAAAGTAAGGAGTATGTAAGGCGCTGGGGCATTGGAAAGAGTGGAAAGCGTTGCGGTTGTGTGGGTATGGACAGGTGGGGTTGGAAAGAGCTTGTATAATGCGGGTGCTCTGGGCAGTGCTGCTGCAGCTCCACGCTTGTAAGGAGGAATGGATGAAAATAACGGAGAAGTAGCTTGGTTACAATTTCCCGATTTGATATGCCTGCCGGTATTGTGGCGAAATGTCGCGCTCCGAAACATCCTCGAAACCATGAGGCATCTTTCATCAGGGTCATGGGTCTATGAACAGGTTTTGATTATTTACTTCCTTTACATCAATCGGAGGTTGCCTTGACTCCCTAGCACAGTATACCACATTGAGTAGGTGATAGAGGTTGAGTTGATAACACTTGATTATGACACTTGCTACAAGAGAATTGTTGGATCATTTGTAAAACATATAGATATATTTAGTCGCTCAACTTAATTGTAGTTAAGCTTTTAATGCTGATCAGCGGCTCGACAAAGAGTTCCATTATATACGCGTGTCGAGGCAGCACTGGCCGTTGGTTTAGTGCTAGCTGATGGCCTCGGATCAAAAAGATGAATTATTTAAACAATTTATAGGAAGCTCCGGCTTGGTGAGGCAAATTTCCCAGCTATCAAGGTAGCCGGGACACACTTCCATCGGGTTCCTAAGACGATATTTGGTTGCGACCTTGACAACCCTGTAGGCATCTCGAGCACTTAACCAGGCCGCTCTTGTCGCTGGCAGCCTTGCGGAAGCGTTAACGTCCGTGGCGGGCGGGTACGCTGGCGACGCTAGCGACGAATGGGCCGCTCTGGACGGCGACGCGGAACCTACGGGTGGCGGGCCCCACCGCGGTGAAACTCTGACCGCAGCCATGTCTTCAAATAGGATCCCAGCACAGACTGGGACTTTCGGGCCTCCACCCTGGGCATCTCCCTCCTCCCTGCCAACCATGCAGCCCACGCTGGCGGCGACCCTGCAATTGCCGCCATGGTCCTCTTTGACAGGGAAAAGCCCTCCTAAAGTCACCGCGAACGATGGTGAGGCTGTCACCGCCGATGACGACCTTTTCGCTGGTCTAGAAGTGGATCCCCACGTCCCCGCATTCCCTGCCAACCTAGCGCCGCCCCCACAACCTTCTCCGCCGTGGTCCGTCCCTGCATCGAGGTCTGAACTGGAAAAGGATCTGGAGACAGGCGAGGCCATGCCCGCACCGTTGCCAACTCAGCAGCAGGTACTGGGTAAGCCTTGCGGCGCCGCTGTGTTTCCAGGGACAGAGCAGCAGCAGCAGCCTATGGTGCTTCTTTCGCCTCTGCTGGACGACGAGGGAAGGCTGCTCGGTGACGCCACCTCGGCAGCGAGCGCTTCCTTACAGAGCGGCTCGGTCACAGTTCTACCTGCGGCGGGGCCCGCCAGCACCGCCGGCAGGGATTCAGCCGTTGACTTGAGTGAGCTTTTGACCATTGCGCTGCCAGTTGCTGACGCGCGTGCGACTGGGCGAGCGCCTTTTCTGCCGCAGCAGCTAGGTAGCCTAGGTGCCGGGGGTGCCGGCGCTGGCTACGACAGTGCTCTTCGCTGCGCTGACGTCGTGGGGTCCGTTGCACGATTCACCGATACTGGCAGCGCCGTCAATGTCCCAAATACGGCACCGCGAAAGGGAACGACACCTGTCTCCAGGACGGGTTTGCTAGGGTACGGCATGGAAGAGCTTGTGCGCGTGGCCATGAATGCCGGCCCTGCGCCAGAGAATACTCACGCTGCCACTTCCTCCAGCGTGATAGCGGCAACGCCATCGCCGTCAGTACAGCCACCTGTCGCAGGTAGCCTTGCCGTTGTGCCGCTGTCAACTCCTCTGGCGCCGTCATCACCTGCGACGGTCGGTCGCCTAGGTTATGCAGAAGCTGCGAATTTCATAACCGACGAGTCTGAGGCGAGGACAGCGCCCATACCGCTCTCGCCAGCCACGATAGCGGTGAACAGGGTCTTGAGTGATCTTCTCACGGAAGTGGCCGAATCGGTTGAGGCGCCCGCGGATCTGGCGGCGCAGCAGCAGCAACTGCCGACCCAAGGATCTGCTGCAGTTCCACTTCTGGATGAAGGAATGCAAACCGCTGCTGGAGTTGCTGTTGCGGGCCTGGAGCTGACACCTGCAGCGAGCGTTTTACCGGTTACGGTCTCGTCGAGTGCGGCAGCGGGCGACGCTGAGGACGAGTGGGGCGAGCTGGAATGGATAGCTCCAGCAGCTTCGGAAGCCGAGGACGGTGGTGATGCAGAGGCAGATGTAGGACGGGGCTCAGCAGCTATTGCGCCAGGCCCGGGCGCACAGGCGGCGGTGGCAGTGGAGGGTGATCAAGCCGAAATGGTAGCGGTGGAGGCAGCTTCCAGCGGTAGCGTAGCGCAGGAGCAGGTGTTCGGCGGCGCTGAAGCGAACGAGGAGTGGAGCGGCATTAAGTGCCCGGCAGCAGGGGCCAGCAGCCCCGGGCCGGGATCCTGTCTGCGGGAGCGGGTGCAGGACCAAGCAGCCGTTCACACGGCCTATGTCGGTCTAGCACTGGAAGGGGTAGTCGGGGCAGCTGAGTCGGCGGTAGCAGTTTCAACTAAGAGACTTGCTTCTGTGAGCGAGGTGGCCGGCGCAAGCGGCGATGGCCATCATGCACAGGTCGTCTCAACCGAATGGGGGGATACAAGCAGATGGATGGATGGGGTGGCAGAGGCGGCAGAGGCAGGGGCCGGGTCGATAGCCGCAGGGCCTTCCGCCGCTGCCCCTGGCAAATTACTGCCAACTGACGTCGCTGCTCCTGTAGCGGCCGCAGCGGCTGCGGCAGCTATGGATCCCTGGAGTGACTGCGCAGCTGCACAGCAGGTGCGGGACGAGGTTTCGCTGCTGCCATCGCCCATGCTGCCTGGGTCATCTGACGGCGGCGGTACAGCAGATGGGGACAATCTTGAGCCGGAGGTCGAGGGGGCGGTGGTGCCGTTGGAAATCTTTCCCATCGCTCAAGCGGCATCTGGGGAAATGCACCATGAGGGGCCACGCAAGACTGAACTACACCGCGAAGCCGCGAAGGTGCGCGGCGGGCGGGCCCATGCCGGAGCGCATCTTGGACCCTTCACCCTTCTGGATCATGGAGATGCGGAAGATGGCCAGGCTGCCGGTGTGCAGCCCGGGTCGGAGGCGTCCGACTCCATGAGCGAGATGGAGCCGGTGGAGGCGGGCACGGAGGGTGGCGATAACAACTCGGCACCTGGCGATCAGCTAAAGCATCCTGTGGAGCAGGCTTCCGTAGCTGAAGGTGGGGTGGCTCAGGGGTTCGCGGCAGAGCCGATGCTGACGTCTGCGTCCGCGAGCACTGAGCCGTCCCCGGATACGGGGATTGACCAGGTCCTAGGTGCTGAGGCGCCACCTGGGACGGAAGCCGCCTCCGCGGAGGCAGTGACCGCGCGGGCGCCGGACTCCCAGGGAGACGAGGCCGCGGATAAGGCTTCTGTACGCAAGGCTGTGTCAGCGGCTGCATCTCAGTTGAGCGGAGAGGTGGCTCAAGCTGCTACACCAGGCGAACCCAGTGTGGTGACGGCAGCGGAATTCACGTCGGGGAGGACAGGAAATTCATCAGGTGCTGCAGCGTCCATGGCGACGGAGCTTGAACAAGATACGGAAGTGGTCGCGCAGGTGGGATTAGCATCCGATGCCGGGATGACAGCAGGTCTTTATTTGGAGCGGGAATCCAATATTTCGACAGAGGCGTCAACAGCACCGATGGCTGGCACAGTACTGCCCTGGCTAGGCGTTGCAACAACCCTGCCGGTCAATGCTCCAGGGCCTTATGATGGCGATGGCGCTTTTGTAACAGTTGAAAGCCGGGAGGGAAGTGGCCCAGGGATGAGAATTATCGTACGCAGTTTGAGAACAGCCGAGACCGCGATTGAGGTGCTGCCAGGGGGAGAGCCAGATTCTCACGTAGGTGATGCCGAAGGGCCTTCCAACGTGCATATACAGTCGGAGGCAGCTCAGCCAGCGGAGGTGGCCACTGTGGGGACGACGGAGGCACAAACTCCCTTAGCATTGGTATCTATCGCGTTGTCAGATAACATGATCTTAGCGCTCGCCGAGACGAACAATGGACTAACAGCGCCGGCATATGTGACTGGGGCGGAGGTGGCCACGGCTGGGTTAGAAGCAGCCGCGAATGCACTGGAGCAAGCCAAAGCCGTGGCAGAGGATGTAGCAGCTTGTGGGGCAGAAGCAGCTATAACTGGGCTGGAGGCGGCGGCCCTACCTAGTTGTGTAGCTGAGTCCTGGGCGCCCGGCGTATCCAGGGATGCTGACACAGATGCGGATGCGGAGTATCTGGCATCAGTTCTATGTGCGGATGTGGAAGTGTCTTCTGCAGGATCTGGATCTGAATTTGATACGCTGGATTGTACGGCCAATCCTGCACTGTTGCCGGGACCTGAGGACAACCACGTCACAGCTGCTGATTTGGCTAGGCAAACTGACGACGCGGATGTGGTCCCAGTGCTGGAGGCGCAGGCAGAGGAAGCTGCAGTAGCGAAATCGGTGTCAGCAGTTGATAAGGATGCCGCGGAGGAGTCGTCGGTGTCACTGGAAGGGGAGGCAGTGGTTGGCTGCGCTGCGTTGGTGTCGCCGCCACCAGCGGATGAGATGGCGCCTAAGCTTCAGGAGGGTGCCGCGGCGATGTGGATGGCTAACGAAGAGGTGGTGGTGGTGGGAGCTCCGGTGGAAAATCCGGCGCAGACTGAGCCCAAGGATGAGATGGTGGACTCGCTGCCGTATGATGCGGCGCAGCAGCCGCCGGCAGTGGATGAAGCTCAAAAGCCAACGTGGAGGCGAGAAACGGCGGCACCGCAGCTGCTGT
Source organism: Volvox reticuliferus (assembly GCA_019650235.1). Lineage (NCBI taxonomy): Eukaryota > Viridiplantae > Chlorophyta > Chlorophyceae > Chlamydomonadales > Volvocaceae > Volvox > Volvox reticuliferus. Next base: position 4,438,397 of record BNCP01000002.1, read on the forward strand.
TGCCGGACGGAGGACCGGTCGTTGGCGGGGAATCGGCGGCGCAACTAGAAGGAGAATGGCCGACACTGCCAGCGTGTACAATGGAGGCTTTGCCGGTGGCGGCTACAACAACAACAGCTTCTGTATCCACCGCGTCCGAAGCACGAGCGCCTCCCATTGCAGCAGCAGCTTCTGGAATGCGGTTCGACTTGTCAGGTTGGCTGTCTGGCGGCGATGGCTTCGGCACGGCTGCTGCTGCCCCAGCGGCGCCACCACCCCCAGCGGCCCGGGCTGGTTCTTCGCACGACACCTTCATGCACTTCATGGACCTGGATCCGAGTCCGCCGCCGCCGCCGCCGCCGCCGCAGCCACCGCCCGAGCCGATGTCGGTAGTGCCGCCGGCAGCGTTGTCACAACATCTAACTGGCGCCTTTCGCGACCTGCAGCTGGTGTTTGGGGAACCTGACCCAGAGCCAGCGGCGGTGGGGGCGGCTCCGATTGCAGGGCCCGCGCCCACGGCGGCATCGGACCCAGAACATGCAAAGGTAACTGCAGTCTTCGGCGCTCATCTGACGCATGCAACCAACTCACATGAAGAAGCATCATCGGCGGTAACGGGAGCTGAAGCAGAAGTAGCAATATCGGCTGCAACATCCTTGCAGGCATCCGCAGCGTCCACCTACGCGCCATCAACATTACAGCCCGGTGAAGCTGCGCCAACGGCTGCTCACGCACGAGTGATGCCATTGGGCCCACTAGCCGCACCTACGCCGGCAGTCGCAGCCCCAGAAGTTGCTGCCGTTTTGGCACCGCCGAGGTCGCTGCCGTCCTCTGCACAGCAGCCATTGCAGCCTCCTTCAGCATCGGCCGCAGCGCTCTCGCCACCGGTGCTAATCGACACGGTGACGCGATCCTCGGGCTTGGAGGAGGATGGAGAGGTACCCTATCATGATCTGGGCGACGAGGAAGATGATCGGCTTGACCTATCCGATCTATTGCTGGTTGATACGGAGCACGTGACGCCGCTGTCGGGCCCATTTGCACCCCCACCGCAGCATGCGACGGCGGCAGTCGTACCAGCAGCTGCAGCATCTCATGTTACCTCCGGAACCGTCGCTGCTGCTCCGGCTGCTGCTGAGGTAGCGGCAGCAGCAGGCGGTGCAACGACGAGCGTGCCACAAGTTGCGCGCCTTGCGCCACGGACGCCGCCGACGCCTTCCCCGCCAGCGGCAGTGCCCTCCGGAATGCCAGCTACTGCTGCCATGGCAACTGTGGCGGCTGTTGTCGCTGGCGCTGTTGCTCCAACAGATTTAGAAGCGGACGCAACCCCGGTCGGCAATGATGGCGTCGATGGAGTCACTGCAGGCGGAGGCGTTTGGGACACAGACGTTGGTGGTGTGGATGTTGGCGATGCTGGGGAGCTCCTAGAAGATCTAGAGCAACGACTGCCCGCACACGAGGTTGCGCTACTGCGGGCTGAGAAGGCAGAGGCGGCGCTTCTGTCAGGTGGGGCTTGTGCGCGCCTCGAAGTTTGGGGGTGCGTGTGGGTGCGGGAGCCGCATGTGGAATGCCGCATATTTTAAAAAACGCCAGTAGCCTTAAGCCTCAGAAGTTTCAACACGTGGCTTTGGCAACACTGGTAAGCTGGTAAGCACGCGCGATGGCAAGGCGCGCCAAGTTTTAACCTTAGATATTGTTCCCCCGCAGCCTGCCTCTTCCCCCAGATGAATGTACCTTTTCTTCTAACTAACCGTACTTAACTGCAGGTAACCGTAACTAACCGAACACCCCATGCGCGCTGGTGCAGGTCCCTCCAACTTGGCGGACGTGCTCCTCGGCGGCGACTCCTTGGGTTCAGGACGCACTCCCGCAGCACTCATGCTCTCCAACACGTATCTTCCCACATCCAAGTCCGCCACTGCTGTAGCGCTGCCTCCGCAAGAAGCACCAGCGTCTAGACTGCGCACCGGGAACGCGCAGCCGCAGCCGCAGCCGCATCAGGCACCCATCTTCAGCGGTAGTGACGCAGGCTCAGCGCTGCTTGATCCTTTGGCGGGCCTTACGGCTCTGCTGGCGGACGCAGCGCAGGACTGGAATCCCTCCGGCCGGCCGGACGCCTCGGGAGCTATGGTGGGCGGCAGCGTGGCTCTCAGGCTGGAGGAGCTGCACACGGTTCTACCGGACATCACACAACACTGGCTCACGGTACGAAAAGCGTGGCAAAAATGTGTGAATGCAGTTAAACAAGTTATAGAACCTTCCGGAAAGCCATTGCTGACGATATGGCTATAAGGGAAAATGCGAAGGGATGGGAAGGGAAGGCACGGGGCTTGCCTCGGGCATCGGGGCTCGGGCCAGGCAACCTACTGACTAGCCGTGTTAATACGGGGTGGCCGAGATTAGGATCTTACGATTCCAACGACTCGAGGCACACCCAGCTTCACACGACCGACAAAGCAGGGGCTCGGCCTCGGCGTAGGATTGTCTGTCAGTCAGTCAGTCTGTCACTACTTGCTTTTTCCCCTCGTTATTGTATCCTCTGTTGCTGCCGCGCAAGACTTTTCACAACTTCCTCCTGTCCCTCCCGCCCTCCTGTTTCCTCTCTTCCTCCTCGCCCGCTTTCATCTTACCAGTCCGGCCGGCCCCGCGTGGTGACCATCTCCAACGCAATCATGGCGGTGGGGACGTCCCTCGGCGCAGCCCTAGTCTTCCAACTGCCCGCCGCCTCCGGCGGAGCAACAGCTGCTGGAGGGGGAGGGGGCGAAGGAGGGCTAGGAAGTCCCCAGCATCAGCGGCACCAGCAAGGCACGAGTCAGGGCGGTGCGGCAATGCAAGGCGCACATGACCATACAGACCAGCTACACTACAGCAGTAGCGCGGGTGGTGGAGTCGGCGCTTTGTCGCTGCCGCCGTACGGGCAGGGCGGCGGGGGCGGCTTGGGTTCCTCTGCGACGGGACCCGGCAGCAGCAGTAGTGGCGGAGTCATCGTGGTGGTGGGGGAGCCGCGCAGTGAGGCGGAAGCGGTAACGGCGTTAGCGCTGTCCGTTGTGACGGGACCCGGTGCGTCACGGTTCAATCAACTGCATCTTGGCCTCTGTTTTCCCACCGCTGTCCGTGGAGGGCAGGGAATCTGCTATATCACATCAAGTGCTCGTCTCTGGTGCCACTCAGGAGACCGGACGAATGCTCTGAGGGCTCCGGGATCTCGGTGCTAGGACTGCGGTTCTACGTTACGGCAGCGTCTGTGAACCGCCATAATTAATATTGCTGTTTTACAAGATTGGGCCTTCTATCCGTAGCCCTCCTCCACCTCCACCTGCTGCCTCGTCCCTTCGCGGCTCACCCTTTGTCCAAGCCAAGCCCTGCTCTCCATCCCTTGCCATCCCCTACCGTTATGCAGGCGACCCTCTGTGGCTGCTGGTGGGGCACGCATCCGGTGTAGTGACCACTTGGGACCTGCAGCGGAGGCCGCCCAAACAGGTGGCGGTCATCGCTGGACAGCATGACCTGCCGGTACGTGGCGGAGGTTAAAGAAATGACCAACTAATCACAAGAGTCTAAGAGGGCGTCCCGGGATGCCCGGACAGGATCGAAGAGAACAGGAGGCGCCTGGGGGCAGAGGGGAAATCGGGGCTGCAGGGTCGGAGAACGGCGCATCGCCCGGCTAGACTACATGCAGTATGCGCCCCAGGAGGTTTGTTAGTTGTTGCCTGGAAGGTGCGTGCGTAAGGGCTGGCTGTCGATAGCCTCCTCTTTTCCTGGGGTTGATGTTGGCTTGAACCCTCGGTTGGCGGCTGTAATCGGTCTGGCATTTCTCCAGGTCGTCCACGTCAGCTTTTTCCCTGGCCGTGGCGCATCCATGGCTCTTTCAGTCGACCGGCGGGGCAACCTGCTGCTGCACACCTTCACGCATATCGTGCTCAAGACAGCGGTAGCGTCCCGCGTGGTCCTTGGCGGAAATATGGGCAGCATCAGCAGCGTCGTGCATCTGACACCCTTCTTCGCCTCGATGTCGATATCGACGTCGGCTGCGCAACAGACTGCTCAGCCTTCGGCAGTAACTGATGCGACGGCGGCCGCCCAGCCCGCGCCCCAGCCCCCGGCAGTTGCAGGTGGCAGCACCGCCAGTACGGGCACCGGGACAGCGGCACTGTCACCTCTAGGTGCCCGTGTCGGCGATGGTATGGTTGCCCTGTGCACCATGACGGGTTGCCATATCGGCCGTTTTAAGCCATCAGGGGAGCTGATTCCGCTCTACTCGATTCCGCGACCCGCCTCCGTTGTGCCGTCGCCGTTTATTCCATGTGCCGCTTGGTTGCCGCACCAGCGCAGGTCAGCACGGCCGCCATCAGTGGTTGTTGCCGCCCCTGATGCTGCTGGCGGCAGCACCGCCGCCACCACCACTGTTGTATCTGCAGTACTTGCGGTGGGCTGGCACGATGAAGTTCTGTTTGTGGACGTGCCGCTGGTGGGAGATCACAATTCAGCCCAGCCCGCCCAGCCCTCCCAGCCCTCACCGTCGTCGCCACCTTTAGAAGCCGCATCATCAGTCAGCTCACCATCTGGCGCAGCAGCGCCGTTGCCGCTGCCATCATCGCAAGCCGGGCAGCAGAAGGCCACTCTGCTGCCATCACAGGCTTCACAACAGCAGACGGGTCAGGCACGGAGGTCGTTTTTGCGGGCTGCAGCGGCGTTCACTGGTGCCGCGCGTGGCGCCGCCACGGCAGCGGTTGCAGCTGCTGCCAACGCGGCTGCCGCGGCCACTGCTGCTACCTCAACGGCGCTGGCAGCTGCGGCCAACACGGCGGCGACTCTGGACGCGCAAACAGCGGCGGCATTGGCACAGCGGCTGCCGCTGGCAGTGACACGGGTCTGGAACGCGACCTCCGCAACCCAGGCGGCAGAGTCCAGATCCAAACCTGGCATTGGAAATGAAGATGTGGCTGTGCGCGTCGTGGGTAAGTCTCAGGAAACGGAGGTAGCTGGGTCAACTTCCAAGCTACGCCGTGTAGGCAACGTCCATCCGATCTTAGCCATCGCAACCCTTCGTCTCCACCACCCCGTTATCGCCCCAGTGCTAGTCCGTAATGTGCTTATCCACCGTCCCCGGGTAGAGGAGACCCGGGGACTGTGGACACATCCAGGGCTTCTCTAGTCAAGCATACCGGAGTCCAAAGTGACACGGTCATTAGCACATTCACCTGGTCCTTGGGAAACCCCGTCGGCCAAACCCTCCGCCCCGCTTTCTCGCCACGGCAGGCTTACATTGGTACGACAGCGATGCTCTGGGTGTCGTATTGCTGCTGGGTCTGTCCATGCGACTTGTCGTGGTGGACTTTGAGCTAGTGGTTCGGGAGCAGGTGCGGGCTGCGTTACACTGATTATAAATTACACGATGTTTCGTTTATTTCGGGGCGGACTTCCGGCGCCGAGTTCGGAGGAGCTCCTGCTGTCCCGTGGGGTTGGCGATGGAAACGCAGGATCCATTTTCAGCAAAGTCGGTGGTGTAAACTTGAAGAGCTTGACTAGCCCTAGCTAGTCGGGGGGCGGGGGGGAACACGCACTTCAGTATTAAGAGCCGGCTTTTGAAACCCGATGGAGGCACGAGGACTAGGCACGGCCGCACTCACCTGGTTCCTCGCGTTCAGTCCTCCCTACCACACCTCCGATGCTCCGCTCCCTAGATTCATGATTGCTAATGCCCGGCGTACTCCACCTTGTGAGTCACCGCCGCCCCACTCAGCTCAGGCCCTTCTTCCCGCGCTCGCTGATTTCCATGGATCCTTAAAGATTGACTGCATCGACACGCCGTACATCAGCGGCCTGATGCCGCCCGCTCCACGTGGCGGCGCACCCACTGCGCCCGACACGCTGGCCGGCAGTGGCGCACGTGTGGTGCTGCTGGGCAGCTCCTCCACATTGTATTGCAGCCGACTGCTGACGTGGCAGGAACGGCTCCAAACGCTTGCGGCCATTGGCAAGTGGAAGCTGGGACTACGGTTTGCGCTGGACTTCTACAAGTGAGCTCGAGCGGCCAGAAGCCGTGGTAACGGCGTGAGGGAGATCTCTGAGAAGTTGGCTAAACTCGTTAATGTGGAGTCTGACATTCGGACATGATTTTGGGGACGGCTCACTGTTTGCACGCGGGAGAATTTCAGCCGTCATCCTTTGCTAACTCCTTGTGTGTGTGTGTGTGTTTTCATTAATTGTCGCGATGTGGACACTGGATCCTCATCTACACGGCCCCTCCTTACCACTAGCATCCGACCAGCATGTGGACCCGGCAACCAAGCTGGACCGGTGCAGTCGGATTCAACCTCACGTGTGACCCAAATTTGCCCGCTCCTCGCATCCGCATGCCGTCGCAATCCCTGTTATCACACTCTTAACTGAGCCACTGCCCTGTCTTCTGGCTTCACATGCACGCAGGCTGTACCTCGCCCGCGTTGCTGCAGCCACTGCTCCGGCCGCCTCCCCTTCTGCCAGAGCCGGCGCTGCTGTCGACTCCACCTACCACACTGCTCTCCGTGGCTGGATGGCCAGTTTGGCAGTGGGGTTCGTGAAGAGTGCATTGGGCACGGCGCTGCGGGTGGCGACTGCGCAGGGACTGACCCAAATGCAGGTGAATGGGGTGTGTTGCGGCAGGGGTGTTCACCACAACGGTGCGACCGAGCAATTTCCCCCAAGAGAGAGCCTTATTAAGCGCCATTCAGTAGAGGGGGTGGTGGCGGAAGGGAAAAAGAAAGGGAAGGGGAAGGGGCGGTGGACTACAGTTGCGTAGGCGACCCTGCGGCTGCACTGGCGCCGTCTGGATTGAGGGCGGAAACCGAGTGGGCGAGGTGGCTGGTGGCGAGTAAGGGCTATCAGATTTGCGTCCCTCACCGCGTACTTGGGTAAATCTTGTGAATGTCCGAAACCGATAGAGATTTCACCATAAGATCTGATAACAACTACTACAACAACTACTGCACGCTCCGCTTGTCCCCTGGTGCAGTTGGACCAGCTGCCCGTGGAGGTGGTAAGGCAGCTGCGTGAGGCTACTGCGGCTTCCGTACTGGCCTGTCTGGCGGCTGGGCGAGAGCAGCTGCTGTTTGATACGGTGTTTCCGCTGTGTCGGGATGCGGGGGCTGCGGGGCCATTAGTGGAGGCCGTGGAGGTGGGTGCTGTCGGCAGCATGCGGGTGCAGTGTATCTTTTGTGCACATGCCGCAACCCGTATTCACATAAGGCAGTGCATCCACTGATACACGTCGGGATGCCGACAATGGGTGGGTGGGGAAAGTCAAGCGAGAGAGTCCTTCATCCCACTAGCCATCGCACGGTACAGATATCAGGGGCCCCGCACTTTATCCGGCTTCAAGGAAACCGACACCAACTCTTGTTGGTGGTGCGTTGTTGCTTCTGCTGCCTCACGTTGTCCTTCTCATAAAGACAGTCTCCATATGTATATATACTCCTACAGGCCACAACTAATCCTGTGTTCGTTCGCTTCCCGGCCTCCGCCCCTTCCCGATCTCTGGGCGACTTGAATTTAACTCGATGTCTTCATCTTGACCGCTCTTGCATATGTGTACAGACCTTTCCGTCCCAAACCTCTGATGACCCTTGGAATTGCTTTACTAGCAAGCCTGCGCACAGGCACCTCTGTTATCAGCGCTAGGGCTCCACATTTTGGCAGGACTTGATCTTCTCTAAAGCCCGACGTGTCCACCGCAGTCGTCAGTTCACCACCTCCCCTGACCTTGCAACCCTGCAGGTGGCGGTGCTGGCCGGCTCACTGCCCCGGCCTGCTCCTGAGCTGGTCCAGGCGCTTGTGGACCACCTGGCGGGGGGCCTGGGGCGACCCGACCGCGTGGAGCGCTGCGTGCTGCACTTCGACATCACATCATTGGACCTGGACCAGGTGTGTGTTCGTACACGTGTTTGTGGGCTTTCGTGTATCTAACAGCAGATTCCTCATTGCTTGGTGTTCCCGAAAGGGGGTGGGGGAAGGCAAAGCGGCCATGGGGGGTAGGGCATTGGCTGGTGGTACCTTTGAACTTGCATGACCGCTAACAAACACGGAGCCGGGGAGCCCTATCGACCAATGACCACTGCAGGTCCTGCGGCTGTGCGAGGTCCACCACCTGCACAGCGCATCCGCCGCTATCTACAGCCGTTTGCACGACTACAGGCGGCCACTACTGGATATGCTAGCGGCAGCGGCGGGGCTGGAGCCCGTGACCGCCACGGGCCCATCACATGAGCACTACCAACACGGCCAAAGCTCCTGGGGGCTGCCGTTGGCGCCGCACACTGCCTCCGGGTCTGCTAATGCCACTACGGAGCGGCGGCGACGGGTGGCTGGTTTCAAGCTGCTGGTGTACCTGAGGTACGATCGTGCTGGTGTTGTTGCGTCAGAGCGATTTCGTTCGGAGCTGCAAAAGAACGGAACAAGAGCGCAGAGCACCCTACCCACAAATACATTTCCTGAATCGTCGGGTCTGGGACTGAGATGGAGGGGGAGGGTGAAGGGCAGCTGCGTGGCCAACGTCTGGCTGGGGTCTACGCGGGGGGTGCGGAGGAACCGAGAACAGAAAGGACCGGAATCGGCGGGATGGGGAGCTGTATTCCGCTGTGAACGCCTGCCCTGAGCTCTGATGGTATATGTTGTTCAGGATGCCAGTGGCCTTCCGAAGCACCTTCTCCTTCCCTCAACAACGACTCCTGCGCCAACACCTGTTATGCTGCGCTCCATTCTCACCATGTTACCCAGGTGCATCTTCCGGCGGCAGGCCTTCCCGCCGGGGGCCGGGCCCTTGCCGGACATCATCCCTGGCGCCGGGCGGCACGGTGCACCTGGTGTGTATGGGACTGGAAGGGAGGCGGCTGGCGATTAAACGGAGCAGCTAGCCCCTCATGAGGCCGTGGGAACGGGGGCATCTACTGGGGCTTGTGGGATGGAGTGTTTCCTGGCTGCCCTAGTGATCCTCGTGATTGTGAAGGCTCCTCCAGCGGGACCCTCTCCACCATCCGTCCAGCGCCCCCTGAAACTGCCTGTTCGCTATATTCATTTCCTGTTGCTATCGATGCCCACTATCCCAATGTCCCCCAGGCGGCCCCGACGACGTCAAGGCGCAGTTGCTGGGTCTGCTGCTGTTCCTCACACCGCGGGACCTGGCCCGGGAGTGGCGCAGACCGCTGGAGCAGCTTCCACCGGCGCTGCTGGCGGGGCCGCACCCGGCGTTGCAGGTGGGACGTGGGACGTGGCGGTTGCGGAGGCGAGACAGTAGACGCTGAATCCGAAGGGGAGGAGCGCGAATGCGTTCGGGCTGCGATCTGAACTGGGGTGCCTCCGCTGGGTCACTTGATGGTGGCTCGAGAGCAGATGGACAGTGAATGCGAGTGCGACATGCGCGTTGCCGCGAGCTGCGTGAGTGATACAAAGCTTCCTGCTTGGAATTTCGCCGGGCATTGTCTCATTGTTGTGGAGATTATTACAAGCGCAGGAACGTGGAGGCGGAAGAACACGATTATGTCAATCCCGTCCTTCCCCTGAACACCTGCCTATGTCTGAGCTCGCAGGTGCTGCTGTCCGTTGATGTGGCTGCTGCCGTGTCAGTGCTGGGCAGTGCAGTGGCGGGCTGGGATGCAGTGGAGACCGAACTGCGTGAGGCGGCGGGAAGGCCAGCGGTGGAGCTAGACAGCGTGTTGGTGGCCACGCAGGTGGGGAAGGGGAACAGATGCCCGCCGGCAGTTTATTGGCTTCGCTTTCTCCTCTCTGTCTCTGCCTTTGCTAAGTGCCTCTCTTGCGCAGCCCATGGCGCCATCCCTCCATCTCATGTCGCGTCTCATCTTCACAGCCCCCCTTTATGTGTTCAGGTGTTGGTCAACGCCTTCATCCACTTGCTCGAGTCCAATGACTCTGTCCGCAACCTGGGGATGAAGTCGGTGGACGCCTCTTCCTCTGCTGCCACCACCGGCTCCGAAGTCGTGTTGGACTTCATCGCAGGCCTGCTGGCGGCGGGCAGGGTGGTGGTGCAGTCCAATTTTGCATTGCGACTGCTTCGTCATGTGGCCGACAAGGCGACTGTGCTGCTGGTGGCAGAGCCCGCAGTGGAGGCGGGTGAAGGGCCGGGCATGGCGGAAGGCCGAAGGAGCGAGCAGGGGGCCGCAGTGAAGGCAGGGAGTCCTCGAGAGGCGTTAGAGAGGTTGTTCGAGCGACTGGTGACGGCAGTGGGAGTCAACGGGGAAGGTTCCCGGTTCGATCCCGACAAGTTGTCATTACAGGTATGTTGACTAAGGACGTCATGGACGGAGTTGTGCGAGTCGGAAGTCCCACATCCCACATCCCACAGGGACTTAACGCCAGAGGTGTACCAGAGACATGCCTAGATGAAGGAAGCGATGAATTTGTGCCTTCGGCGATTTGCGACCACCTAATCATGAAGGGACATGCAAGCAAGCAGCTTTCGGCCACTTGCTCACTTCCTAAGATGCCGTGAAGAGCGTGGGCGAGCTTCTCTTCCATGCGCCTGAGCACTGGCCGAACCCTCCTGAGCCCCTCACCTCTACCTAATCCCTGCACCTGTAGGAGACGGAGGTCGTGTTGGAACTTGCCCGCAGCGCCTCGTTCCCGCGCGCACTAGCCACCCTCCACCACCTGAGAGGGGATTACCCGGCAGCCCTCGCCTGCCACCTGAAACTGCTGCCGCTTGAGGACGTGGAGGCGACCAATAATGGCAGGAGAAGGGCGGCGGTTGGCGCCAGTGGAGCGGTGTCGTCGGCGTTTTCGTACGTGTGGTCATTCCTTGGCAACGGTGGCGGCGCGACGGCAGCGCAACGGGCAGCAATGTACGACGCACTGCGGGCAGCGGCTCCGGAGCTTGTGTCGGCGGACCCTGAGGCTACGGCGCAGGTGGTGGGGAACTGGAGGGCCGCTGGGGCGTCCGTCTGAGCGCGCGAAGGTTGCATGGGAATGTTGCAGAGCAGGGGAAGTTAATGCCTAACATCAGTGGTAAGGTGAATCGTAACGGTTACGTCAAAAAGGAGGTCGGCGGATAGGGGCGTTGCGTCGTGACCGGGTCCTGGTCCGGGGCGCCAGCAACGTTTCTCTGCTGCTGCTGGTGCTCCATATGAGTGAACCTGCTTGTTACCGTGACGCATGCGGCAGTCGGGGTTGGCTTCGTTCGCTGCGGGGGTTCATCCGCGATTAAGCCCCCTGGCTGACCATGTCCCGCCGGAGCATAACCGCCTGTGTGAACCCTCGCGCAGCCCCGTGCTCGTGCGCCCGCAGTCCGTTGTCCTTGTTGTCACCTTCACCCCTGTCCTTATTCCCATAAGCTCGCTCTCCCTTCCGTGCCACGGTCATCCTCCCGTTCCTTGTGCCCGGCAGCTGCTGCTGGCCCATTACCCTGGCGAAGCCCATGCGGCAGCTTTCTTGGAGCAGTTGAGCGGCGACCGGCGGCTGCAATACGCCTTCCTCACGGCGGCAATACGGCACAAGCAGGCGCTCACGCAGGTGCGTATGCCTACTGAGGAGATGTCCCATATTATCACAGCTGTAGGAAACGAACAACGAATAGTTTGTTCAATATGTGCTACTGCGACTGTCGCTGTGTGATATCTGCAGGGGCTGGGTGGATGCCCGGATGATGGCGACTGCAAGATTGCAGACGCTGCGAGGTCGCCGTACAGGTCATACTCTTCTGCCACCCTACACCCCGCGCCCGCTGCTGCTGTGGTGGCCCTGGGTGGCTGGATGTCTCAGCCCGCAGTGGCTAATACGTACGTGCAGCTTCTGTGTGAGTTCGAGCCATGCGCCGTGCTGCCGTTCCTGGAGCAGCATCACGAGTACGACGTACGGCACTGCATCAGGCTGTGTGGTGCAGCGGAGGTGTGGGATGCAGAGGCCTACCTTCACGAGCGGCTTGGGGAGTGGGAGACGGCGCTGGTGCTGCACCTGCGGAACGTGGAGAGGTAGGTGCGCCACAACTTGAGGTCGGCGGTTAGGTACTGGAGTTGGTCGCTACAGCTCGTTGTGGCGAAGACTGACTGGCTTGCGTTTGTTAACGCATGTGTTAACATGGGAGCTGTACCTGGAGCGTCATTCACCGGCAGCCGCTGGTTGTGTTCCCCCTCTGGGCAGGCGCAATCGCGAGCTAGATAAGGCCGTACGCTCCGGTGCCGTGCCAGCGTTCAACGTGGGCAGCGCCACCGGCACGGTGTTTTTCGATCACCTTGCCTGGTTGCTTGAACTCTCCCCGCGATTAGCGCTGCTGATGCAGGTGTGCGGCGTGCTCCCGCGGGGCCCCCTAGTTGGGAGAAGAGGCACGGGAGACAGGGGGGTACCTGGGCGGTACCTGGGCGCATGGGGGGTATTAGGAGGCCGGAGGTTTGGGTGACCGGGATGGGTGATGTTAGCAGGTTGGGTCTGCTGCGTTCTCATTTACATGTTCAAAACTGGAGAGGGACGTGCTCAGCAGCCAACTGTTGCACAGAGGTTTATGTCCTGGCTGGGAATCAAATACATGTCGCACGTTCGTGCGGCTCTGCTCTCTGCGAAAACGCGGGCCGTCTCTCCCCTGCTAAACAGTGGTTATGTCTGGCCGACACGCCCTCCATGTCCTGCGCCCTCCTGTCCCGCAGGGCTCTCTGGGCCGGTCCGCCGTGGAGGAGGCGGAGCGGACCCGTAGCTTTCGGGACCAACAGCAGCAGCAGCAGCAGCAGCAGCAGCAGCAGATTGTCCTCACACAGCCAGCTTCTCCCGCCGGTTCCATCCGCCCTATGGCATCAATTGATGCCACCCGGTGCCAGATGCAATCTGGCCCGGTGGCAGCGACTGCAAGGGAGAAGGCGGCTGACGGTGGAGCCCCACTGCCATTAGTTCGCGCGTGGGAAGCCCTGGGTCGCGCCGTGGCGTTCTGTGCACGGCGATTCAAGCAGCAGCAGGCCCAGCAACAAGCCCAGCAGCATGCACAGCGGCATCAGCAGCAGGAGCAGGAGCAGGAGCTGGCGTCGCAGTCCCGGCTCCAGGCGAACTTGGGAGCGGGTGCGGTGAGTGGCTAGGGTCGATTGATTTCGCTTGGGGCCCCCTACATGTTCGCACCTCTGCTGAGCAAATCCTGACTGCGTTGCAGTCTCCTGATGTTGCAATGCTGCCCGTGCCCTTGACTTTCGGCATGCCAATGCACTTGTGTCGCTCGGCACCGCTTCCTCGACCACCCCTGGCTCCGAAACCATCCAGGGCTCCGCTGCTGGCCCCGGGCCCTCACACTGCTGGTACGCGCTGCTGCATGCCTACGTAGAGGAGGTGCAGCGCAGGCGGCCGTGCGGCTCCGGTACCACTTCCGGAGCCAGGTCCAGACGCGCTGGGGGTTTGGTGTCGGCTCCCGCTCACGAGGCGGAGGCGGCAGCAGCGGCAGCCGTGTTAGTGGCTGCAGGCGACCCGATCGCTATGGTTGAATGTCAAGAGCGGGTGCTTCGACACATCTTCGGTGTGTTTCTGGAGGAAGTGAGTTTGTCGGAGTTGACCGGGGTGGCCCTTGCAGCTTTAGCGTAGGGTAGGGCCTGGCGGGTATCGCGCATGGGAGGTGTGTAGGTGACCATGTGGTTGCGTGAAAAGTTCTTCTTAGGGCGAGCAATGGGCGAGGAAAGGGGGGACGGGGACCAAGCATGTAGGACCTTGGGGGATGTTGCGGGCGGGTGAACAAGGCGGGCGGCGGCATATAGACAGAGGTAGGATGAATTCGCGATAGGTGTTCCGATCACCTGTGCTTTTAATGGACACTTATTCTCATGCTCTGCGTAACTCTCCAAATCCACGCCTTTCATTTGTTCGTTTCCTGTTTAAGCCACCTTGAGCCGATCTCGCGCGCCTTTCACATGCCTAGCTGTCCCGCTTATCCGTCCTCCCGCATCTGCTGCCCCGCACCATTGATTTTTGCTTTACCCTGGGTTACTTGGGATCATCCGCAGGTCATTAGCCACATGTCGGACTACGTTCCGCCCAGCGAGGTCGTACGGCATATCATCCATACCTACGGCAATCAGGACTTTGGCGGCTTCCGGTAAGCCTGCTGTGCAGCCATGGGTAGTGGGTCACCGAGGTTTGCTAAAAAAGCTCATTCTAAACGTAGGTCTCTTGCCCCGTCCCTTTCTTCGCGTTCCTTCTCCCGTACTGGTTTTCAGGTCCACTCTGCTGGGCCTGCTAGGCTCCTGTGCGTACGAGCAGGCCATTATGTGCAGCGCTCAGCGGCTCATTAGCAGGGGAGTCTTCGCATCACACAAGTGAGAGAGAGGGGGGATGAGCTGATGAAATGTCCTGCGGCTGGGTATGTCCTGCGGAAGGATGCATGACTCATATTGGGGAAGGGGAATGTTCATGCATGTATCAATATGTTTGTGTGTGTGGAGGTATGTGCGTAGTGAGTGAGAGGGGTAGCGGCAGTGACCGCTTAGGACACAGATTGGCTGTGGTCGCCCGGGGTGGCGGTCTCCACTTCATTGATGCATCTTTTGGAACATGCGTGAGCCCCAGCAGGCGTGGACCCTGTTAACATGATGCATACGAAACCGGCCATACACCTATAGGGGGCTGAGAAAGGGGCAAACACCGCAACGGTGCTGATCATCAGTCACATGCCCCCGCCCTCGCAAAACCTCACGGATATTGCCCAGCAGCGTCGTGGCCGTTTTTTCCTTCACGATAGGCACCCTCCCGATGCTTTTCCGGTGCATCATCCACTTCCTCTCATTAGGCAACGCCTGGCATTGGCGGCGGGATGCCTGCCCCGGTCAGCACTACGCACCGAGCCGGAGGCAGAGCCGCATGCAGCAGCAGCACCCGTCATCAGCAAGCAAGGGGCGGCCTCTGCAGCTGCCGGCACCACTGAGGAATCGGGCTTCACTGCGGCAGCGACAGGAAGGCCATCAGTGAGCCCCGTGTCCCCGGCTGATGTGGCACCCTTTTGGCGCTTGCATTCCAAATCCCATGGCGGCAGCTTCTTCAACTCGCCCATTCCACGCGGCGTTGGCGGCTGTTCTGTGGTCGAAGGTGCACCGCTGCCCCTGGTACCCGCTGGCGACCTCCGCAGTATCCACACCGGTGGACAGTTCATGGCGGCACTGATAGCTTCGGGTGAGCTGGCTGGCGCGACACATGCATGCGAGGGGACAGCCATATCACGAGCACGAATACAGGTGGTTGCCAAGTCAGGCCGCAGACAGACCCGGTCCCTAGGGCGGCCGGCAACAGCCGCGGGTGTGTTTGGCACGTCGAGATCCGGGTCTGGATCTGGATCTGGATCTCACACAGAAGCACCGGTGACTGGCAGGAGTCCGTTGACTGGCAAGGGAGTAGCTTCCACAGGGCGCGGTGGTGGTGGCGGAGGTCTGGATGTGGATGAACTTCTAAACTGGACGCGGGCATTCGTTAGCTGAGGGGTGGGCGGCAGATCAGCGCAATACCTACGGAGAGGTTCGAGGGGTTAAAAGGCGCAAGTAGATAGAGGGGATGAGAGTGGCAGGCCCATTTAGTACACTGAACAGGTGGCAGCCAACATCAACTCGTGCAAAGCGTGGTGGTGGGGTGGTGGACAAATTGGTTTTGGGGGATGTAGACGGGCTCTGCAAGCTGACTGCGCTGCTGTCGCGGGAGTAGCTTCATTTTGCCACATGCTCCCGAGGCGGAGGATAGCCAAACATCTACACATCTGTCTGGTTGCAGGGATAGTGGCGACTGCGGTAACGTGTTGGTGGGGAATCAATCTATGCGTCATGCTGCTGTGCACAATGACATGAGGAAGTGTAACTTCCTGAACACAACATGGTTCAAAGAAATTTAGGTTAAGCATCAGGACGCATGTGTTGAATGGCGTGAATAGGGGGCGTGCATCACGGGTAAGGGGGGCAGGTCCAGGGACGCCCGGGGAACGTTGGAAGTATATGGCAGCCGGCATGTCTCCATCAAACCCCATCGGATCCAAACGGCTATTCACATGTAAGCAGCTGATCAATCGAGGTGGCTCTCAACCACTTACTGGGAGACCGCTGTGAAACTGACATCTCAGCTGAATCGATGTTTGGGGTTTTGGATTTGTGGCCTGATTGGGGTCCATTCTTTGCCTCGCCGTGTACATCACGCAAGCAACAAGATTGTGCCATGGCTACAGTATGTCGTACGAAACACATGGACATTTGTGCATCATGTAGCCCTGGGAATCAGCGGTTTCCGACACTAACCGCACGGCCTGTACGGCCATATGGCCTGGAGAGATCAACTGTAAACACGGCTGGTGGGTGGAACATGCTGGTCTGGGGTCCGGGTATTGTGTAGAGCCAAAGCCACTGCGTCAGCACCCACGGAGGGACCCGCAAAACTGCGACCTTCAACTTCGGGGGTGGGTTATGTGGGTGGGGTGGGTGGGCGCTGCAGATGTCTCAGCATTGTTCTTGAGGGTGTTTGGTTTGCCTGTTTATTGTTTGAACTCCAGGGGAGGTAATGTCCGTCTGCACGGGGGGCATGGGCAGTGTGATGTGCGTGTTAACACGAGGTGGTGGAAGGATGGGGTGGCGGTGGTGGGGTGCTGGTGTTGCACCGGCACCCCACATTGAAAGCGGATTCATGTGTTTGTCCGAACTTCTATCCATGCAGCTGTCAATGAGTCTAAGTGTCATGCATGTGTACGTGCAAGTGTCCGTCTGTGCACCCATCTGTCTGTGCGTGCATGCAATTTCGTCCAACCCCTAACGAACGTGTACAGGAGGATTCGAACCTCCCATCAGGTATGTGTATCCTGATGGCAGCCGACTGCTGTACACCCGCCCCAGGATAATAAAATCCTGGAAAAAAATAGCCATATCCCCGCCTCGGGCTTATCTTAATGGCGGTTCCCTCCAACGGCAAGATGGGGATATGGCAACACCTAGCCAAACTGATCCAAAGACCACGCCTGCTGAACTAAGCCTGCTCACAATCACCACTCATCCAGCCCCAAATACACTTACCTGCCTTATGCACGGCCCTGCCCATCGCACCCTAAACGCCACCAGAGCGCCTATGATGTAAACGTAAAATACCTGCCCGCATGACGATCACATAAACACACACACACACACACACACACACGCACGCACACACACACACACACACAAGCCATCCCCCGACTGCTCCTGACTTCCCCGACAGAGCGCGATTACTGGAGCCAGCTCTCAGCCTCCTTGCAGAGGTACTCATAAGCATCCTGCAAGAAACGAAGCGCCTCCTGCACCTGCTGGCACTCGAATGTGGAGCAATCCTGCTGGCTCTTGAACCCCCGGATGAGGATGCGCCGCATCTTGTCATTCCGGTGGCTGAGCTCGTTCAGGTTGATGTCCACATCGGTGCCCAGCTTGAAGAACAACCGGGCCCCGAGCGTTGGGTCTTGCAAGGCCTTCGCTTGGATGGCATCCTGGATCACGCGCCTCACGTCCTGGACGGCTGCATCGGTGCCTGCCGATGGCTGCTCCTGATCCTCGCTAGCCCGCTCCATGCCGCCTGCCACGGTCGGCGGCTTTTCCTTCTCCTCCTCCTCGCCCACCTCCACCTTGACCTCCTCCTCCTTTTCCGTCTGCCCCGGGACCACCTCGGTTTGGTCGCCTGCCACAGTCAGCGACGTCTCCTCCTTCTCCTCCTCCTTGCCCACCTCCTCCTTGGCCTCCTCCTCCTCGCCCACCTCTTCCTTGACCTCCTCCTTTTCTGTCTTCCCCGGGACCACCTCACTCTCGTCACCTGCCACGGTCGGCGACGTTTCCCCCTCCTCCTCCTCCTCCTCCACCTCCTCCTCGTCCTCCTTTACCGCCGCGAGACCGGGATCCGCCTCCGTCTTGCCATCTGCCGCCACCATCGACGGGTTATCCTCCTCATCCGTCGTCTTGCCCTCAAACACCTCACGATGACTCACCTCTGCGTCGTCCCGGCGTCGTCTGCCACATCCAACGACGTAGAGTCCTCCTCCTCGTCCACCTCCACGTCCTCCGTCCTCGTCTCATCCCACCAGACTTCTCCTGCACCATCAATAGCCACCATGGTATCCAGGTCCGCCTGCTGGTTGTCAACTTTGCCTTGGCTCGCGCCGCCGCCCAGCTTCAGTGCCTCCATTTGTGGCTCGTAGCCATCAAAGCTGCTACTTGCCACAAGGATGGATTGAAAACTGAAAATGCTGCAGGCAGCAGGCAGGGCAGGCGGATAAACAACATAAGCAATAACATCGATATCGAGACTATATATATTTTCGCGCATGACCTTACCAACCAGTACATCGATTGAAATTGACGATATAAGAGGAAATATTATGCATTGTAAACGCCGTTACATGCTCGCCGCGAAGGAACTCGCTTCCCGTCTCAACCTACCCATGCTAACACCCATACACGCATCGCCAACCCGGTACCCTCAAATTTATGGTTACGGAGCCAAATTGTACATTTAGATTACTTATACATAAATAATAGCTCGAAAACAACGACGAAAGCAAGGTGTGACGCAAACGAAAAGAGCACGGCGATTTGCAGCTATGTTCAGTCTTTAGGACATGCCACCAACCATATAAACCAATATTATATAGGATTACGAATCATAGATTACATACGGCGTACCTGGTATAAACGCGGAGAATAGCCAAGGCCAGGTTGACGCGCAGCCTGGCAACCCAGAACCGAGTGGTGAGCCAAGCCGAAGCCATCACGAAGATCAACATGTTGCTGATGGCTGCAAGGCTGATGGCTGTCGCTGAAGCTGAGGAGCGGAAATGAGCTCCGTTGGACGGATAGTCGCAGAAGGCTCCCATTGTGATGGTTACTTGTAAAAAAGAAAGATTAAAATGATATGCAGAGAAAAAGCACTGTAAAATGCTCAAAGCGCAGACTCGCTATGTCGCAGTATATACGCAAATCGGGAAAGCGGGCATGTACGGCGGGACTGACGGTTGACACCTACCCGCAAGGCTTCAACATGCCTTGCCCAGCTGTTTTACATTATTTTCTCTTTAATTCAATAAGATATATTGCAGTAGCCGCCGATCGGGGGCATTTATCACATGTTTGTGTCGAGGATGTACTAGGCTTCCCGGAAATGCTGGACGGTGCGTTCCCGGAAAAGCGCGGCTACTTGTCGTTATAAAACTGCTAGGTAGGTTGCACGAATGGAACGCAGCTACAACGGCTCATATCTCTCTTCGGTATAACGCCCATCCACAACGACCTCGCTCGCGTACACTTGCTTGGGCGGTGCGCTCCCTGCTGACCTGGCGTCAGCCCCGTTTTCCCCCTGCTGTGTGTTCCTCCAGCCCTCCCTTCCTTCCCTCCCATCCAACAGGTCGCGCCAAGACGTTACACCCGGCCGCTTACGAAGGCATTCTTGCCATTCGCGACAAATGACCGTGAGCCGATCTCGCGCGCGTTTCACATGCCTAGCTGTCCCGCTTATCCGTCCTCCCCTTTACTCTGGGTTACTTGGGATCATCCGCAGGTCATCAGCCACATGTCGGACTACGTTCCGCCCAGCGAGGTCGTACGGCATATCATCCATACCTACGGCAATCAGGACTTTGGCGGCTTCCGGTAAGCCTGCTGTGCAGCCATGGGTAGTGGGTCACCGTGGTATCTTAAAAAAGCTCATTCTAAACACATATATGTCGTCAGTAACATTATTTTTGATTGACAGAGCGAATGGCACATGAAACACGCATGTGCCTCTCATAAGATTTGAAGTTTCACATGCATGTGATAACCCATAGGGTTGCCTGTTTAAGATAGGACCGGACACATACATAATGTATGCGCCAGAAGCAAACCGGCGTCTGTTATTATCGCTGGTATTAGGTATAGTAGGGGAGGGAAGGTTTAAGCATCAGCAGCGCTTCGTTACCGTGCAAGCATTAGTGGCTGCTCCATTTCTTATAAGGGAAATATAAGGGACGACGATGATAAAGGCCTGATTGCGCACATTATCAGGTAAATTGTACATGGTAAACCAAATTCTTTTAAGTCGAGTTTGCCATCGAGGCGTCCATATATCCCTGTCCGTCCCTTTCAGTGAGTTAAAATATGTAGATGTGTGAATGCGCAGCATCGGAGAGTTACAAGCTAAGATAGATAGGTTGAGCACCAGACGAGCAGGTTTCATTTCCGCTGTTCACTGCCGTATATATTCGAGCGTCACGCTGTGATTCCATCCACATCCCTATATGATTTTCAAAATTTATTATATAATATTTTTAATATTTGTTAACATTTAAGTTTATTAGAAAACCCTGCATATTGTTTACCTTCCCTAGCTTTTACGCCTAGGGTTTTTGTGCGGCACAAATATCTTATGAAATAAAGGATATGATCTTAATTCAGTAGGTAACTGGCTGGTGAAGATGCTGTGATCTGAACGGCGGAGATGCTCGTCACGGAAATTTTCCTGCTGGTGACCCTTCTGGTACGCGCGTCGCTTAACAACTGCGCGTGTTGATATTACGGGAATATAATACGAATCTGCACTGTGATTGCCTTTATACACCTCGGGTTTCACCTTTAAGGGTGAAAATGGCACTTGGACCTGAGGACGGCCGGTAGCTTAGGCCGCGTAAGTCCGCATCCCACGGCATCATGACTTTATATATATATCAACACACCCCTCAAAAAGCTGCCGTAAATCCTCTCGTAGTCGCTGTCTTCTGTGGACGGCGCCCGCGAGCGGCCATGGTGCACTGGCGGTAGCGCGCTGTGCAGTGCTGCGACCCCGGAGTCCACCTACCAGCACACCTCCCTTACTGCGGGGAATGGCCTGGTGAGTATGGGTGCAGGTGCGTGTTTGAAATTCATGTGCTAAGTTACCCAAAGGTCACTGGATACTGGATGAAGGGCGTGGGTAGGTACCTCCTACGGGGTAGATACCTATCAGCATGCATTTCGAGCGAGTGTTGATTGGGCTCTGCACAAATGTATGCGGTGAGGCCCGCAGTGGTGTGCCCGCTGCGCGTTGCCCTTTTCCAGTCTCATCATATCTCATCACTTGTGCTTATCCATGATGCCTTGTCGCCGTGATGTCCCTGTGAAGTGAACAGGTATTATATTCACTATAGACCTGGGATTAGATATGACGTCCACGCCCCAGCCAAAGTCGAGGACTCTGTTTTGCTTCGTGCGCGACGCCACCAGGTGTACACGCTTGGTGGCCGTAAGGGCGGAGGCCAGGACGAGATCTTCATCCCTGACCAGCTGTATGAGCTCCAGGCCAAGACCCTGGTACTGCGATTCCAATCGCTTTCGGGCTGGCAGGTGATAGAAGGAAAGCCGAAATGCGGTTTATATATATATATATATATATATATATATATATATATATATATGTGTGTGTGTATCCGATGATTTTTCACATCTGCCCCACTCTGTATGCCGTGGCTGCTGTTGGCTGAACGGTTGCGCTTCGGCATTTGGCCACCGCACCTGCTGGCGGCTGCTCCTCTTCTGCATCTCCGGGATATATATGCTTTCATACACAGGCCCAACAGGACTGATGGGCGGGTCCCTGTGGGTGCAAGTTTGGACGCTAACGTTTCTGTTTAAGTCTACGTACCAATACGGTGAAGCCCCCCAGCCCGCCGCCTTTCTGCTGACCATCACCCTCTCCCGCGCTGCGCCACCCGCCGCAGGATGTCCCGGGTCGCGCCGCCCACGCGATGGTAGAGTGGGTAGACGGTTCAGGCCGGCGGCACCTCGTGGTATTTGGCGGGGTGGCGTACCGGCCCTCCGACCAGGCTACGTCCCAAGAGGTCCTGCTGGGGGACGTGGCTTCCGTAAGCCTTCAGACTTTCTCATGGTCACCACACACGAGCACGGGCGAGTAGTGGATGCTGGATGGAGAGGATGCCGATACACAGCACAACATATTGAGACGAATAATGGGAATAATGGTACCGATAGATACATACATCCGTCCGATAGCCCACCGCACACTGCTGCGTTCATGTCGCCATCAGAAAGTTTCCCCCTTACGCTGCCCTGCTGTCTGGTCCGTCTCTTCGCTTCAGGACCTGGTCCCGCTCCCCGCAAGTTCGCCTCCGCGGCTGTCTGGCGGGGTGAAGTGATGCTGGTGTACGGGGGCCAACTGGCGAATGGGTTCTGGAGCAATGAGTTGTGGGCATATAACCTAACGGACCGAAGGTGGGTCGTCTGTCTGCTTGTCTGTTTGCCTAACCCTGCCAACCTGTCCGCCTGTATGTGTGCTCATGCAATATGTGAAATAGCTATTCGTTGTCCCGATTCCGTCGTCCGCAGCATTAGGTGCCAGGGCTCCAGGGCGCAATCGAGTGACGAAGGGGGAGAGTACCCAGCTGTTCTTTGTTGGTGGTGCCGGGTTTGAGTCATAATGTCACCAATAAGCAGGGGGCCTCAACATGATGGCAGCTTGGCTGGTTCGGCCGATGTTAACATGTCCACATCAGCGTAACGCCTCCCCCTCTCCATTCTGTACTGCTGCCTGCTGATCCAGGTGGATGGGTCAGGTCTGCAACGTATCATCGCCTTCGGTGCCACCTGAACGGGGATACGCTGGCTTGGCAGTGTATGGCGACCTCCTCTTGTTATACGGCGGGTATAGGACTCAGTTTGTCTCGGTGTTGGCTCCCTCTCCGCCCTCTCCGCCTCCGGGCTTGCCCGTTGGGCCCGATCCTAATTCGGGAAGTATCCAAAGCAGCTCCCCTAACGATAACTCCACACATAGTTCAAGTCCGCCGAGTAGCAATAACTCCACCGCCGGCTCGTCAGGGGAATCTAGGCCACCCCCGGCTGGCAACTGCTCGGTTTCGACCGGCTCTACTTCGGGCTCTGACTGCATAGCTGCTGCTGCTGCTGTGCCTACAACTCAATCAAACGGATCAGTGCCATCGAGCAGCTTGACTCAGCCACCCAGCATCACAGCGACGCCTCCGGCAACTCGCACCCCTGGAAGCGGCAACTCCTCCCTGACGCCGTCGGCGGCAGTACCCGGCCTACCAAGTCCGCAGCAGCCTCCAAGCTCCTGGCAAGGAGCGCCGTCTTCCCCTAGCCAAACGCCTTCTAATAATCTCCCGGAGTCCCCTCAACCTCCATCCAGCTCGACCGCACCCAGCAACCGAGTTCCGCCAAGCCCATCAACCTCTCCTCAACCCCCAGCGGCTGGACGGCCTCCCAACCAGGTGCTTCCCAGCCAACCTCAAGGGGCAGTCCGTACCCCTCCCAGCCCATCGCCGGGGGGACCACCTCCGAGCGGTCCCGTCGAATCCCCCAAAAGCCCACAAACGCCCGTTCTTCCAACTTACGATCCAACATTACCACCCCCAATCCAATCAACTTTCAGAGAACACCATCGGCGGGACCTCGCCGAGGGTGGCGACCTTTCGCCCATAGCACCTCCACCGCCTCCGCCCCGTCAACCCGCGTCACCCCCGCCAACTCCCCCACCAATCCCCCCGTCCCCTACGTCAGCTCCTCCACCGGTGACCGTAACGAGTGGGTCTCGACCCTGGGTCGCATTTGGTGCTTCCTCCAAGCAATCTTCTAGACAGGCATGCGATGCTGAGCGTTGCATGCATGGGAACAACACACGGCCGTTGTATTAACTGAGTTGGTTAGGAATACTATTTATTGTTTGTCGCCCCCACCACGTTGCGTCCGCAGAATTACTGTGGAACTACCCAGTACTGCCCGCACCTCCGCACACCTACACAAAATGGCAATCAACTAACTACCGTGCCTTCGTTCGTACTCGGGACTACTTAGCCTGCTTCTCGTCGCACCTTGTGACACCTTTCATTGATCGTGTTGGTGGCGCAAGTAGTGCGTTTTTCCACACCACGACTCATGCCGCAACTCATTATCGCCTGCAGTGAAGAGGTTCGTGATGTTCAAGGACCTGTGGCTACTCGATCTACGACCCCTCCTCGCTGCCAATAACACGACGGGGAGCAGCGGCAGCAGCAGCGTGTTGCGCACCGACGCCACCTCATGGGTGGAGACCAAGCTTGAAACGGCGCCCAATCAAACCTACGTCTCTATGGCGGCCTTCGATGTGTCCCTCAGCCTCAACGAGGAGCCCGGCACCCTCGTTGTGTACGCTTCCGGTGCCGTGAAACCGTAAGTGGACACCCTGCTGGCTTAGGCGGGTGAGCAGGTAGTGGGCTAGTGCCGAGTGGCGCACATACAGCACTGCACATACAGCACCGAAGTCCAACACTCCACGGAACAACCCAAATGGTGGATAAGGACCATTGGCCTTCTTTGGGGCTTCTTAAGGGCAGGAAAGCAGCTTTTGAATGCCTCAGCACACCTCAGTCTGCCGGCTGAAGACAGAACCCCAAAACTCCAAAATACGCGAACGGTGGATTCTCCATCCGATGGTTATTAAGCCCCGAGCTGCTGTGATGAGCATCGTGCATGTGGCCCGTCATCTACATACAGTACATCATGGCATCACCTCTGTTAACTGCCTGCACTGTTGCCCCCTGTTGCACCCTGTAACAAAATGTGAAGGTACGGCTACGAGCTTCAGTCGAAGTGGCGCCAATGGTATGCGCGTTACACCATCTCCAACATCAGTGATGCGATCGGCCAGATGGATCAGGGCGCCCGTACCGTGACCCTGTCCCTGCAGCGGCGGGGCATGTTCCAGCACCCCGACCTGGCCTCGAACCCGACCAGCAGCTGCTGCTGGGTGAATGCGGATGACTCTCCCGTGGACCTGAGGTCCGGAAGCGGCATCGTGATCTTGGAAGCGGGTTTGTTGTCACCACCGTTTGTCAGGGAACAGACCTTGGCAGTGACGGCGGATGGAAGCATGATTGTGCACGGAGGTCAACGCCAGGCGGACGATTTCGCCATCTTTCAGGTGGGTGAGGAAGGGGCAGGCGAACGTGCGTCTGTGCGTATGTGGGGGGGGCGCGCACAGACGAAAGGAGGGAAGAGTGGGCGAGTTGGGTTAAACACTGGCACTGGTGATTCGCAGCTCTGAGCACGTGCGTGCAACATTGTCGGAGGCACCACTTTTTGTACTTTCAGTACATATCTTTATTCGCATCAGCAAAAGTACGCAACAAAATCTGCTGTGGGAGTGGAAAAAAGCCAGCAGCAGCAGCTTCAACCGGCGTCATTTAATGTTATTATCGTCGTCGTTTCCTACTAATAACCTAATAAGGACGTCCACATGTCGATAATAACATTCATCGTTGCGGGCTTCGCTTGGGGCCCTCCTGTGTCCCCATTCCACCCGCCCGCCCCTCTCTTGAACCCCGCTGACCACCCCCTTTCTCAGCCCACCTCTCGCCGGCTGTTATTGCGCTGGAGCAACGGTGGCGCCAGCGATCTGAGCAGCGCCTCCTTGAAACACGCCTACTTCGAGTCCAGCTCCTCCTCCGTCGTCATGCGGTCCATGCACGCACTGCAGCTGCCAACGCCCCTCTCCTCGAAGAATGCGACGATTGATGGCAGCTCCTTGACATCCACATCCACATCCACATCCACATCCACGGGCATCATCTACTTCGGGAAACGGGACACCTCCGTGGGTGAGTCGGTCGGTCTGAAGGGAGGGGGAGTTGAGATGTTGACTTATTGCTGCTACAGCAGCACGTGACGACGCTGTGTCAGCACGCATCCAAACTGTCGATAGATGGTACTCGTTTGAGGTGGTTCGCGCCCTTTTCCGCCACTCGGCCTGATGTGGGTCCACCGG
This sequence comes from Volvox reticuliferus, assembly GCA_019650235.1. Taxonomy (NCBI): domain Eukaryota; kingdom Viridiplantae; phylum Chlorophyta; class Chlorophyceae; order Chlamydomonadales; family Volvocaceae; genus Volvox; species Volvox reticuliferus. The sequence continues at coordinate 4,464,089 of BNCP01000002.1, forward strand.
TCACGGCGTCCTCACAGTGAGTGTGCCAGAGCTGAGCTTCGTCATTCTGTCCAACGCCTCCGCCTTCGCGGAGGTTGCCACGTGCGAGACGGGCTCGCACTCATGTGCAAGCCTGAACGTATCCGGATCTACGGACAGTGCGCCCCAACGCGACGCCTACGCATCCGCACCCTTCTTGGTGCCGTACACGGGTCGCAAGTATGGGTTCAGTGACCCATTCTATGTCAAGACCCCCCTCGTATTGATATACGGCGGTTATGCGACAACATCTGGTGCCGTGAAGTCAAGCAGCTCAGGTGAAGCCTTTGTATGGGGGTGTCATCCTGCTATTGTAAGCCCCGTGAGACCCATGCATTCGGGCCCCAGTTCGTTTGACACAGACAGTGTTGGGGGCTTGCCTGGCAACGTGACGGGCCCCCTTCCTTTGGAACATGTCTTTGAGGTCCCTCCCTTCCGCGAGGGGGCCTCACGGCAGGGCAGGACAAGTCCGGGAAATGGGGATCGTGACCACAGCGGCACGCACGTGATCGACACCGGCACGCATTCTCATTATTCAACGTCCCCGCCCCTCATTCTCATCCCTGAGCTTGCACTACTTGAGGGTGAATACTGCAAACCATCCACTCGATCGTTCTTCCCCTACCTACTCATAAGCACGGGCGTGAGACTCCGCTGCTCCGCGACTTGTGCTACCGGCGGGCGGTTGACGTTGGAGGCCATCATGGCACATGAATGAGCGACCTGCTCTCTTTACTTTTCATGCGCGCTCGTTCCGCACGTGCAACATGCAACCGCCGTTTTCCCCAACCCCTTATCCATGATGCCCAAACACACGTGCTTAATTTCAGTATTCGGGGCTCATTGTTGTCATTGGGCTCTTTGCATTCCACATCAGCCTCAACCTTACCTAACTCCACCCGCGTTCGTTCTTTGGTCGGCCTGATCGCAGATACCAGCACGGCCTGGCTAGCATCACAGCTCAAATCTGCGCTAACCGCCTGCGACACCACAAACACCCTGACCGCCACACAATGGGCCACATACGCCACATGCGCCTACAATAAGCTGAATGTCACGTGCACCAGCGGATCTTCGTCCCCATCTACTTCCTCCGCAACCTCAGGAAGCTCAGGGTCAGCCCCCTCAAATCAATTGACTGGCCGGCGTCGCCTCCACACGCGGCCACAGCAGCATCAAAGATGGACGGGATCCTCGCGGGAGGAGAACGGAGCTACAAAGCAAATCGATGACATGTACGACATGGTTGATGACTATGACAGCTTGAGTGCGGAGTACAACCAAAATGGGATCAGTAGTAGCAACAGGTTTCGGAGCCCTGCTGGGATTCGTGGCCGCCGTGGCCGGATTCGTGGCCGTCGGCTAGCTGCGACGGATGCGATTGACACCACGGCCAAGACGTACTACAACTCTGCGCTGCTAGTGGCCTGGCAGGATGCCAGCTGGCAGCCTCTGACCGCGCAATCCATGGGTAGGAGAGAGGCGGGGACTGATGTGGCGGTTAGGTTAGATAAGGATAGGTTAGGGGAAATAAGGGGTTACTTGCCTCCTGTGGTACAGGACAGGAAATGCGATGTCGCAGAGCGCCGATGGGATGGACCGCAACCCACAGAGGGAGGGTACGCCGGGGGGGGGGGGAAGTCTTTGGCGTCCGCATACACGGCTTACGAAGTACACCTACATACAGTACTTAAGACCCACATGGCGGATCCATCTGGCACAAACCCTGCATGGGGAAGACGCACATGCATTATGGAGTGTATTGCAGCGGATCCAACGGATCACCGGTGGATCCGCACATCAGCAAGGACGATACGAGCAATTGAACAGCAGGCCCATACTCAGCGGCGCGCTGGGTCTTCTTCGTGCAGCAACGTCGCCATTCCCCGCCTGGTGTAAAAACGCCACAATGAAGGCTACGCAGCATCGACTCATCCATCACCACACTGCACCCCCTCTACCCTTGCGTGCTCGCAGGCTCTCAGCGAATCCTGTACGACGTGGTGACAAACCTGCAGGGTGGAACAACGCACTCACCTGGCCCAAGGGTTTCTTCCACCATGTCGGCAATTTCTGACCGGGCTGCCCTCTTGTTCGGAGGCTATACGTTTAACTATACGGCCTCCATGGCTGATGGAAGCGTCACTACAGGTAGGGCGGCCCGGGCGGCCCGTCGGCGTGTCCTTTGGGCAGTACGCGGGCGTGCGCGCGCGTGCGTGAGTAGCCGAGGCGGAAACCGTGAGAAAAGGTTGGGAGGTAATATTCCTGCCTCGTACACACATGAACTTTGCCATCGACTTGCCTGGCAACTGCTTTGATCACGGCTAATGAGGTGGAGCGCTAATGCTGGTGATGTTCGTTATTGCTACGCGTTGCGCCTGAACGTGTGTTTACACATACAGGCATGTCGGTGTGTGTGCGTGCGTGACCTTGATGATATTTACTGCCTTTTTAATCTTGTTCCTTTTACTTCACCTGCCTGCTTGACACCCTTTCCCAGACGAGCTCCTGCTGGCCAACGACGTCCACTACATTCGCTTCTACGCGGGGGGTGACGCGGTGAATTCCACATCGTACGGAGCATCCCACTGCCCCCAGGGTGCCAGCTGTACGCCTGTCTCACCTGTGCAGTGGAACCCAGGGCAGCCGCTGCCAGAGGTGGCGCCACTGCGGCAACCCAAGGGTACGTACTATACGTGCTCCCATATCATTGGAGCTGGACCCTAAATCGCACCCCTCAAGGACCCAGGCCGTCAGCCTGACCTGGACTTCTTCGGGTTGCAGTTTGGATAGAATTTAGGGCATCTTGTAGGTTCCGGATGTCCACTTGGCGTTACAGCCCCATTAATGGTTTGCATTGGGATCCATGGGAACGCGATGCGGCCGTCCGCTCATACGGTCGGTTCCGCCGAAGGTCCCTACCCACGCACACGGGATGGACCATCCAACACACCTCCCTTCTTGCGATTATTTAGCCCGCGCTGCTGAGTTGACGTCCGTACCCGGTTTTTCTATCCTGGGGTCCTATCTTTGGGGTCCTTTTTGCGCGTTTTTCGGTGTTTGTTGCCTCCACTGTCCACTCTCAAGTTTCTCACATACGCTTATTATGCGCGTACCTGCTCCATCCACGCAGTCAGCGAGCTACCTACCAGCGTCAACAACTTCTCCTGCGCTGGGGGCACCCGTGTTTTGGTGGAAGCAATGATCAGCCTGAGCGAGTCCACCAGCTCCTTATTAGGTCTCACCATAACGACGTGGGGTGGAGACGTTCTATTCGGCTTGGATAAAATAGTCTCGGGTGAGTTGAGGAGGGCTAGTAGTAGTGTCGGTTCTGGCAATGTCGTTGCTCTGATGGGAGCACAAGCCTGATGGGACTCTTAGATGCCGCTGGAGAAATGGAGTGCTGAGATCAGGAGGTAACCAGCTGCCGTGGTGCGATCGTTCTGTCTGAACGACAGAGAATGGGCGGGAGGCCTGCTGAGGCTCGATACATAGAGACACACGTGAGCGGCGGCATTCTTAATTACGTGACTGATGTAAAGTTACTCCGCCTGGATCGCTCGTGCTCCTGGACGGAGGGGCCAGCACCCTGCTGAGCTTTACCTTCACCTCTCTCAGCCCGGATGTACCCATTCTTGCACATGTGCTGCAGTCCTGGACGGCACCGTTGTGGCTCCGCTGTCAGTGCTGACAATCGGCACCCTCGACCTCCCAAAAGGCCTCATTCAGGTAACAGGTAGCACTGGGTGCAAGACATTGCGCATTGGGTGGGAGGCCGCATACGTACCTCAGATTGTTTCGCATCTTTGGCATTGTCAGCAAGCATGCGGCTGCTGGGCCCAGCCCTGCTGCAGATGAGGAGGTCGGCCAATTTAGTCATCTGCACTATAGATAAGATGGGGTCTCCCCAGCCATGGGGGGGGGAGGCTCCGGCGGTTCATCCAGTGGGCCTACGGCCTTACTGATCTGTGCAATGGTTATGATTGTCTCTCTCCACGCACGGCCCCCTCACTCCCTGGACCGCAGGTGTGGATGACCTCCTCTGAGGGTCGTGGCTGGACCCAAGATGAGGACTACACGGGGCCGAGGGCCTCCTGCTGCACACTGGATGCAGTTCCGGGAGAGCCAGGGTCACAATGCTGCCCCCAGGTCAGGCTTTCCTCCATGGATTGTGGCAAGGGCAAGACCTACCTACAAGGCTTTGGGCCAGGCGAAGCGATATTCGGTGAGGTGATGGGGGAATGGCCCCCTGCGTCCCTAAGCCGTGATGGCCTTCAATAATGCGTCCCCGTTCCGCCGATCCCATGGATGGAAATACCAGAACGCATCGCTTCGCTGCTGGGTCGTAGCGGGTCCCGCGATGTCGATGTGGCCCCGATGTGCTCAATCCGCAACAAAACACACCCGCGCAGATGTGGGCGCCACCAACCGCGCCGCGAGCCGCTCCAATATGACGTTCTTCCAATACCGCAAGGGCTATGGCCTGCTCGTGCAGCCGTCCTCCGAGACGCTGCCCACCGGTGAAGCTGAGTTCTACACACAGTTTCCCCTGGAGCAGGCGGGCAGCTACCTGCACACGTTCGAGTTGCAGCCGCAGACCAGCTCCCCGCGGCCCACTCCCCGCTGCAGGTGCGCGGCCAACTCGCCTTATCCAATGGCCTTCACAGCTCGGCTGGGGGCAGGCCCGTCTATTTACATGTTGGGCCTTCTCTCGGCTCTCGGAGACTTTGCTTGGAAGGTCGGCGGGATGAAACATCAGTTCCAATGCTCCGGACAGGGGGGGCTTGCGTTATCGGGGGATCCATTGTACGGAAGTAATCTCCGTCGCCCACTACATACACGACACGGACACCTACCTTGTTGCTGCGTAATAAGGTGATTCCGAGGTTCAACTTTATTTGCTATGCAGGCACGCCAGCGTGTTTTTGAACACATCGGACATAGAAGATGTGTACGGACCTAACGGAATTCTGTTGGTGTACGGGGGCAGTTCCACTATCACCGTGTCCAACGCGACAACACGCCTGTCGGACTTGTGGGTCTTTTTCGTGTCCAACAACACCTGGGCGCAGCTCAACCCCATCGGGGCATTACCGCCGGCGCTCATCGATCACGCCATGGCGGCGGTGGGGACCCAGGTCGGATAGGATACCATGTGTTCCTGCGTGCGTAGTCACCCCGGCTGGAAGGACGCTGCTTCACCAGGCGACCGATCGGGTTCCGTGTGATGGGTCCGAAATCATGATCCTTGATGTGGAACACGGGACGGCTTAACCTGAGTGAGCCGGCTGCTGTACGTTTAGGCTAACTTGACGGGAGGCAATACGGTATGAGGTACCGTACGGTATCTTACACATGCGATGTGCGTGTGAGGGGAACGGACACGTGCTCAGCAATGTATTGGGGTATCTGAAGCCTTATGGGGGTGCACCCTCACCCAGGGGCGCACTACTCAACCGTGCGTATGTTTAGCTCGATGAGGACCCACAGCAGCAAGATTGGAACCTGCGGATATTCCACCTGCCTTGGCTCATCAGGCAACGACGCAGTGGGCGCCCATGCTGGCGGTACTGGCGGCATTGCAAGGAGGGAGGGAGCACCGCCCATCCGGCCTGGCGCTGACCTCCAACCTGCCAACTTGCATCCTGCCGCCGTAACGTAACAGTCAACATCGCTGAACCCGCGCGCATGATGACGACGACACCCGCCTGCTGTTCCGCCTGCGTGCCGCCCAATAAAGCGAAAGAGCGCCCAATAGCTGCATGGGCGATTGGGCGCCACTGTTCTCACGATCCCATAGATTTGACGTAAAATCAATCAAAATCGTGCGCCCGCTGTCCCGTTGGCAGCATTTATCAACTGCCTAACCTCCTTCCCATGCCTCCCATCCTCTAAGATCTACCTGGGAGGTGGCGAGTACTTCAACACATCCACTCGCGTCTTCCAGCAAGACAGCACTGTGTACCTTTTGGACTTCGGGCTGCCCACCTTGTACTGGCGCAAGTAAGGGAGGCATTACGGTTCACGGATGAGAGGATTGCCCCAGCACCACTTCGTTGTGATAGATGATTGACTGCGTGCGGACAAGGCGGAACCTGCACGGCCCTTTGCGATCCCGGGAATTGCGCAGGCCGCCGTGTATATGTGTCTCTAGGCCCCTCGGGATCCCTCATGTTCCAAGCGTTTTACTTTTGAGCTAATTAAATGTCCTGAAAAATCCTTGCTTTTTTTACAAATAAATGTCATAAACTGCTTTCCATCGTCTTGCTCGTTGTTTTGGCGGTAAGTACGAAATGTATTATTTGTATGACTCTATTAGTAATTATCATATGCAACTTGTCCATCCTGGCAGTCTGCAGTCATCCTCTTCTTCAGCTTTCGTTTTCATCTTTGGCTTTACTGTTGGCAAACTGGAGTTTGCTCCGGCTCCCAACCCTGCTGTACATGCAGGTTGTCCGGCGGCTCGACCTTGTACACAGGCGGAACCTCCTCGACCAGCACCTATTATTCCCTGGCCTATGTGCCCGAGCTTAGTCGCCTGGCTTTCTCCACGCCAAAGGTGAGGGAATGGACGCGAGGGACGTTAAGCGCCTGCTGTATAGCCATGCGATTGTTTGCATGGCTGTTTATGCTGCTGTATGTATTTCTGTATGTCACTACGTACCTATGTCGGCCCCCTATTTGCCAATCCACCAGGCTCCCAAATGGGGTCCGTTATCTGAAGTAAGGGATATTGGTTTCGGAGTTGTTCAAAACGCCCGGAAAGGGGTTCGCACCGATCCAGCCTGCTGGTGACGTTTGCCCGTACACCAAGTATCAATCACCACAGCGCCACTCCACCCTGTGTCATTCGCACCGACGGCCGGCTTTGAACCTCGTACGTCGTACACACCGATGCCTACTTTCCGGTTCCCCACTTATCCCCTCACAACTGCAACTCCTTTGAAGCAAGCAGGCACGCGGCATCCTTGCCTGCCTTGTCTGTCGAAATAATCATCGTTTCGTGTCGATGCTCACCCGCCCACTCACCGCTGCGGTCCTGTTTCTTCGTTTTGGTTCTCTGGCTGTTTGCGGCTGCGTCGTAGTTGAGACCATGTGACTTGGGTCTTTGTGTGAATGCGAGTGGGAGGGACTGTTGCCGGGTTGGCCTGCTGCACCTTGCGGCTATCTTGCATGCCCTCGCATGTGGCTTACGGCCTCCCTCGCATAAAGCATTTTATGGGGTGAGCAGGGGTAAGAAGCTGAGCAGGGGTGAGCAGGGTGCGCGGCATCGGTGATGGCCGTCGACGCTTTGGTTAGGACTTCTGCCGCCAGAAACCGAGGCAGCGATAACGACACCGAGTTTGGAAGGCCCAAGCTAGATAGGCCCTCATTTTAGCATTTCTGTTTTACGGCATCGTGCGCACATGCATCGTATTACAGCATGCGAACATACATATTCGACAAAAGCCATAGATGTCGTGTTTCGCAGTGTGTATGTACGGCATCTGACCTCCTCCGGTTATCCGCCGGTGCACGTACGCAGGACCTGTTGTTCATCCCCATCACGTCCCGGAGCTCTGTATCGACCCCTACCAATAACACGAGCAGCGGTGACAGCACGAGCAGCAACGACACCCTGGCTTCTTCTTCTTCCCTCACCGTTACCGACAGCAGCGTCATCTCACCTCTGCTGTCCGCGCTGTATGACGGCGATACTTTATTGCTAGATGAGCTGTCTTCCATTATCATCACCCCGGACCAGCCCCTGTACGTCTACGCGGCTATCTTGGTACAGGTGAATGACGGTCCCGGGTTCCTAGCGTGGAAGCAGGTCGGTGGGGGCCCGGTTCGGCTGAAACCGTCTGGCCGCAGAAGTAGTTTTCCATGATGCAGAGGACCCCGGATGCATGGCGAAGGTATTGAAAGGGTTTGGGTTACAAGAAGGCGCCCTGCCTGTGCTAACGGCCACAGGACTGCCTCTGGTTGCGTGCCCTTTGCAGGCCCGGTGAAGGTGTGTGCGTGAACAGCCTAAGCATATGTTTTGGCGGTCAGTGCTACAATCAAGCACACAGAATTATCAGAATTATGTTTTCTTTCTGGCGGCCGCTTCCTCCTCGCAGGGCCGCTACGCTCCACCTCCTACCGGTGGAGGGGCCCCTCGGTACCGGCAGCTTCTCCTCGGGCCAGTGTGGGCGGGCCACGAGGCGGAGGAGCTGCCAGGCGCTGATGCAGCCCCATCCGATGTTACCGGTACCTCCCAGGTGGCGGAGGGTTTCAAATCCTCTGGAACCGTGTACCCTGTAACCCTGACTGAAGACGACGAGGTCAGCTTGCGGCCTGAGGTCCGCGACCCGCAGGGGTCCCGGTCCCGCAATCATCTACTCCAGCAGTCGCGATCACTGTCGCCTCAGCAGCAGCACTCAAGTTCGCAGATTTGGCGTTCTGATGCCGGCAGCCAGGTCGTAGAGCACATCAAAGGTGGGCCTTCAGAGGGTGGAGAAGTCAGTGGGGGATGGTGGAGTGCTGGAGATCGTTCTGGGGGTAGGCGTCTCCATGTGACGTCTGCATCGCCAGCCAGCGCGCCCCCCACCCCGCTGGTCCCCAGTCCTGCCACAGCATCCATTGAGTCCCTGCTGTCGCAGTACATGGCAGGCGTAGGGCTGACGGAAATTGACTGCCGCGGCGCCGACCGGGCCATGAATATCAAGTAAGCGTGGCTCAGGGAGCGAACGAAGGCGTCTTTGTTGAGGATATGACATGATGCATGTCCGCGTATGAGTATATTATTATTATATATAATGATAATAATAATGATAATAATAATAATGATAATAATAATAATGATAATAATGATAATAATAATAATAATGATATCAGAAAGAACTAATTTAGTGCGGTGGCGAAGCAAGGCGGGCAGGGCACGTTCATCCCTCACCGCTTTAGGGAGCCGTTAGGACTACAGCAGCCTACGGCCATGGCGGCATTTTCAGCTCCGAGGCAGTGCTACGGGCGGGCCCCTCTACGCGCCTATCTGCACCTACTATCTTAATACCACTATTTCGCCGTTGCTTGCCGTCAGTACCTAGACCCGCTCACACGCTTCTCCACCTAGGCCTACCACGCTCCCTACCTTGTTACCTACCAAACCCGATAGGGCGGGCAGTGTGGTCATCGAAAACGTCTTCTTCCGCAACTGCCGGGACACAGCAGTGGTGGTTGAGCGCCCCAGTGACTCTACATCCGTCCGGTTCGCGAATTGCATCTTCTTTAACAACTCAGGTGGGGGATGCGTGTTCGTTCATACCTTCGTTCATACGTCGCTTGCGGCGGAGCTCGGTGCAGTTCCGAAAGGAGAGCGAGGGCCGGGTGAGGGGCCCTTGCTCCTCGAAAAAGACAGGCCTCGCTCTCCCTGTCTTCACTCCTCCCACAAGCGGCCGCTCGCACCGCACAACCCGCCAGGTGCCTTCACGACCGCATACTTCACTGCCGACCACACCGCCGTACTTGTCGTTGAAAGCCTTTTGTGACTAAGCCTTGTCTTCTCTGTCATTTTCGGGGAAGCTGCCACGTTGCTGGCTTAACCGCCGCTGCCTTCGCTGCCCCTGCTTGGGGGCCTTCGCTCCTGCGGCTGCCGCTGCCGCTGCCGCTGGCTGTGCAGGCACCCGGGGTGGCGCCCTGCGGGTGGGGTCCGGTGCCAGGGTGGTGATTGAGAATAGCTTGTTCCTGGGGAATGATGCGGCCCAGGGTGGGGCGCTGTTCGTTGAAGGGGGCGGCCTGCTGATCAGCGTCACGCGATCCACCTTCACACGCAATGGGAACGGCAATCGGTGAGATGGGGGCGGGCCGATGGGAATAAACAGGGTGAACGTGACCCCCGTGTAAATAAAAGTCCGTACAATAATATTATTGGGGAGACCGCAAAGCGACGATATATATGGCGATGCATGGTTTCTATTCCAATCAATCACATCATCGTGAGTGAGGTGGGCCGATTTCGTGGTCCTTCATTTCTTCTTTCATTGTCCATACCAGGTGCAATGTTCTAGTACGGCTCAGTACGGCTCAGTACGGCCCAGTAACACAGTTTATCCAAACCCTGGCTTTCAAAGACATCTCCATGTCTCTGCAGTCACAGCATTATTGTTACACTGTCACTGTAACGGAAGCACCCGCCCCGGGGTCACCAAATAAAATGGATCCAAATGCAGGCCATGGAACATGCAGGGCGGCGCTGTGTACGGCGACGCAGGCAGCTGCCTGCAATCTTTTGATACTTGTCAGTTTGACAGTAACGGGGACCTCAGCAACACTATGAGCAACAGCAGCAGCAGCGGCAGCAACTCCACCGCACTTGGCGGCGGAATGGTGCTTGTGCGGCCCTCCTGCAACTGTAGCGTGATCGACAGCTCGTTCACCCTCAACAAGGCAACGGTTGGCGGCGGGTTTGCCGTGTCGGAGTTGGATTCCACGCTAGAACTTAGCCTGACGGACACAAACTTCACTGGGAATGTGGTGAGGCGGGCAGGGTCGGCTGCGTCGGGCTGAATTAGGGCTGCGTCGGGCTAGCGTCAGGCTACTCCTGTAGCCTCTTGTGCTCCCTGAGCTTCCCTCACCCCACCACCACGCACCCCACCACCTTCGGATGCGCGCAGTTCATTCACACGGAACCGCATTCACTTAACTTCCCCTGCGGGGCGTCAGTCCGTGCCATGGACGATTTTAGGCCAGATAGAGGCAGCCCCTTGGGCGTTGGCCCGTCTATCTCCTCCCTTGACAGGCAGGGCTTTTCGCTCGCCAACCTGCTCTGGCCCCGCTCCCTTCGATTTTCCCTTAGTCGGGGGTAACTGGCTCGCGTGTGGCCACGCCCCCCACATGCCCATCTGTCTGCTGACCACTCCGGCACCCCTCGCAGGCCTTCTCCAAGGCAGGGGGCCTCAGTCTAGACTACGTGTACGGCTCCGTGTCCATGACAAGGTGCTGTTTTGAATCTAACTGGGCTCGCAACCGAGGTGGTGCGGTATTGAGCAGCAGCACCCGCGTCGCGAGGGCGTCCAGATGTGACTTCTTGACGAACACCGCTGCATTGGGCCCGGGGGGAGCTTGGTGAGCAGCGAGGCGAAAAGCGCTGGGGAGGGACGATATGGGGCGGATGGGACAGCGCATGGTTGAGGCAAGCCTAGGTCCTGCCGGATGCCGGATGTGTATGCGGATCTTGCGGTCGAAGAACTTGCTAGTCGGTAGTCATTGCATGCTATCATTGCACACTGCTGCACAGACGAGTCATCACGTGCTCCTGATAAGCGGAACAGGTGCGGTGCAGGTAGTTGACCAATCGTTGGAATGAACAATCGTACGAGCGATGTGAAGAGGCAGCGGGGGCGCGCCTGTTGGTCGTCTTCAGGATGTGGCGGGTCTGAGTATCGATGGGTCTATGGTGGCTTCCGAGACGTACCCGCTTCCTGGCATGAGCCTGCCATCCTCCTCCTTGCCATGTAGCTGTTCGGCACGCCCCGGCATCTCTCCCTCTTTCGCGTTCCCAGAGCGTTCCCTGCACGGCATCCTCTCACCATCTCTCGGCATCTTCTTCTCTTCATCCTCTCCCACTCCCCCCCTCTCCCCCCCTCTCCCCCCCTCTCTCACTCCCCCTCTCTCCCCCCCTCTCTCACTCCCCCCCTCTCCCCCCTCTCCCCCACTCTTTCACTCTCCCCCTCTCCCCCACTCTTTCACTCTCCCTGGCCCTGCAGGTCGGCCGAGCGGGAGGGCACCATCACGTTGGAAGGCGGCCGCGTGGCGGGTAACTCCGCCAAGTACGGCGGCGGCGTGAGCCTCAATCGCGACCTTACGTTGCTGGCGAGCGGCGTGATCTTTGCGGGAAACACGGCACAGTACGCGGGGGCGCTGGAGTCGCTGGACTGTTCTCTGCTCAACATTACTAGCTGCAGGTGAATGTGCAGGTCAAGGCAGTGGATGATCTGGAGGGAGGGGGCCCAGGGTTGGGCACCGGGAAAGGGACCAGTGCCTCTTTGTATCTTTCACCCCTCACCGGCGGGGGCTGTGACTCCGGGGGCGGGAGAGGCCGGTTCGGTCGAAGGCGACTGGAGTCCGCCTCTCGCTGGTTTCCTCCCCCCCACACACCTTTCTTGGGCACAGCAGCATAGCATGCAGGAGGACTGCCGTGGGGATGCGCGTAGTCGTATATTATTAGGTTAGGCAACCGACTACTCGGCAGCAAGTATCAGTTCCATTGGTACCGCCCTGTCACCCCCTCTTCAACCTTACAACTAACTTTTGAAGCTTCCCACTCCGTGCCTCATCCTCGCCGGGGTTGCTCCGCGCCGCCGGGGATTTTTGCCGCTGGCGCTGCAGCTTTACCAACAACTCCGCCTACGCGGCCGGCGCCCTGTCCATCTTCCAGGCGGACCTGGGCGCAAATATCGTCAACTGCAACTTCACCGCAAACAAAGCTACTGCCAACGCGTCTGCTAACGATGCCTGTGGGCGGTACGGCAGTGGTGGCGGTGGCGCCGTGTGCCTGGACATCACGAGCTCCGTCAGGGTGCTTGGAGGGGCATTCGTAAACAATTCGGCCACCAATGGGGGCGCCCTTTGGGCCTCCCAGAAGTGCAACCCTCTCACCGATGACCCGTGCGGCTACGTGCTGCTGCTTAACACACGTCTGTACGACAATGCGGCGATTGGTGGCGGTGGGGGTGGGGTCTTTGTATATGAATCCAATGACCTAAATGTTTCGTGCAGTGGTGATGAATCTATGCTGCTCGATACCATCACGTTCGCAGCTGCCGCCAACGCCGCTGCCGCCGACGGCACCGCCTGCAACGGCAGTTGGTACGGCAACACCGCGTTGTACGGCTCACTCATCGCTTCAACCGCGATGTCCATGCATGTGCTGACCCCGTTGAATTCCTCGATGATGGAGTACCGCTCCAACGACCCGCTGGTGGTGACGGTGGAACTGAGGGACTCGTTTGGACAGCGCATCTCCGGTGAGTGAGGGCGTGGGGGTCGCCAGTTGGGGCGGGGGAAAGTCAGTCACGGCATTGGAGATTAAAAGCGTTAAGTGGGCGGGGGTGAACTGAAGGGGTAAACGGAGGGGGACAGGATGAATGGCTTGTGGGTTGCAACCACCACAGTATGTGATGCATGCAGGGGGCCGGGGTAGGACGCCTTTTTCTCGCCTGATGTGGTGATGTGGTGATGATACACAATGCTTGTTAGATTTGATGCTGCGTAGTCTGTCACCTGCTGCTGCATGAAGCCGTCTGCCCTGCTGTGCTATTGGTGGTGATATTACGTGCTTTACTGCTCTATTGCACGCGGAGCATGCCCCGGGGGCATTTGCTGTCGTCACCTGTGTGCGCGTCGCTGTGTTCACGCTGCTTCCCAAGTCCGACTCCTGTGCAGCTGGAGCTGCAGCTGGAGCTGCAGCTGGAGCTGCAGCTGGAGCTGCAGCTGGAGCTGCAGCTGGAGCTGCAGCTGGAGCTGGCAGAAAACACCTCGATACAGGAGACGAGCCCTGCCTTCAAACTCAAGCAGCTAATGAACTCCTCTGCGTACAACAACCTTGTCGCCTTTTATCCGCAGCCAAAGCGAATTCCCATCCAAATCTGCCATGACCACTTTCCCCCTGTGACGCAGCTCTCATTTTTCCTCATTCGTTCCCCCTCTACGTACAGGCGGCTCCCCGGAGACCACCACGGTGTTCAACGCCGCCGCGAACAGCATTCAGCCGCTGGGGGTGCTCACTGCCAGTGCCTCTGGGGGGGCAGCCAACTTCACTGCGTTAAGGGTGCGAGCGCCCCCGGGAAATTACACGTTCAACATATGTGCGTAGGGCCAACGATGGTAATCGGGAAGGGGGGGGCCGGCTAGGGTGCAAGGAAAGGGAAGGCGCGAAAAATCATGGGACGGAAGAGGTCGCGTGCGTGTGTGTTGATATGTGTATGTGTATGTGTGTGTAAGGGAGACAAACAGAGAGGGGTAGACGGAGGGTGTAGCTATTGGATGGGTTGGCTGCAAGATACGCTGGGAGTTTGTTGCTTTGCATGTCATCTCCTTCGTCCGTCCATCGAGCTCATTGTGCGTGTCCTATGTTGGGTGTGTCATAGAAATGTATGGTCGGGCCCCCCCCTCCAACATTCTTTTCCGAGAGTGCCCCCCAGATAGAACTCTACCTGCCTAGGCCCTAAAACTTTTGGGCCCCGCCAAGGAACCTAAATAAAAGTTTCTCGGGGCACAAATTCCATGTTTTTTGCATGGTAAATATTTTTCAGTCAAAACGGTTTTAGGTGCATTTAGGCTTACTAAGCGTCAAGCTGTCAAGCATGAGTCAAGACACAATGGTTTTGGAGCCAATCTTCCATGGAACTTGACCTTGCTGCACACCAGCAGCCGGAAAAATCCGTTTTTTTCTCACGAGCCACTTTTTTCTGGGGCCCGGAAAGCCATGCTTCATACGGCTGAAATTCCCGGTGATCTTCGGAGCAGGCTCAACAGTTTTACAGGGACGTTTTCCTCAAATGCCCCAAAACATTTTCGGGGTGAAGTATGTAGGCTGAAACAGACACATGTGGACGGATTTGCGCTGTTCTCCATTGTGCAACTGCGGTAGCTGGAATGTGGGTTTCTTTGTGCGGGTTTGACGGCGTACTATATGTAGGGGGAGGCAAGAGGGCGGGAGTTAACTGCAATTTCGCGTGACACCGAGTTACGAAGGTCACTACAGGGCATTTCCGGAAGTTTGGCCACAACTGGCCACCCTCTGCGCCACCCTTCGCACCGCCAACTAACATAAAGGAGATCTCCCGGGTGCCTCCTGTCAGCTGACAAGCTAAGAATAGGTGGACTTGATAGGCTCCGCAAAGGTCTCCTGGGATTTCACGCATGCGGATAACTCTTCCCCTTGTGACTTCGTGTGTACATACTCTGTATGTACCCCTGGATGGGTCTCCTGTTCTCCAGCTGCGTACGGTACGATCCAAGACATCCCCGACGCGGTCGTCTTGGTGGAGGTTCGACGCTGTGTGGTGGGGGAGGTGACCAATGCGGAGAAGGATATGTGCATCCCCTGCGTCGCGGGCACCTTTAGCTACAACCCGGACAACACATCCTGCGATAGGTGCGGAGATGTGCTGAGGAGGGGCTGAAAGGGGAGTCCAAATGGATCTGGAATTTTTCTGGTGGCACGTGGGAGGAGGGGAAAGAGGGAGAAAAGGAAGACCCTAATAAGCTGTACGCCATTTCCGTATCCCCCTTGCAGGCAGGCCGCCACTCCACTGCGGCTTCCCACGCTTCCCGCCCCCCCGCTATGGCAAAGCATTGGTTCTCTGTCCTGGACCTTTCGGTACCTTGCTGCGCCCTGGCCGCCTCCGTCCCGGTTGATCCCTTTTGAGAATTCCTGGCGTTCACTCCCTTTGGTTCGCTCTTTTGCTGTCTTTTCTGCGCCCTTTCAGGTGCCCTGATAACGCACGGTGCTCTGACACTGGCACGGGCGGTTTTGTGCTCCTGCCCGAGGACGGGTACTGGAGGAGTGGGCCTTATAGCCCGCAGGTGAGGGGTCTCGCGTACGAGAAAGCCTCGCATATGTTGAGGGCCGCCCAGTGCTGCCATCATATCAAGCTTCCAGGTCGATACGCGTTTGCATCCCCTTGGCGGGCGGGATCACTTGCACTCCCTTTCATGAGGTGTCTGGGAACCGCCTTCCAGGGCAAGTACCTGTTGGCCTCTCCAGAAGTCGCGGTGTCCACACAGCCGTCGATCGATCTCACGTGGGACCTTACCGGAGAGGTTGTGCGTCTGCCCCTGGCTCCGGAAGCTGCATGCTCCGAGATATGCCGGCCCCGCGTCGCAGATGCCGTCCTTCCCCGTTGGACCTCGCCTGGCCCCCCGTCCCGTGCCCTCCAGCGCGTCGACTCCACCGATATATTTAGCAGCTGACCTGTGGTTATCGATACGGGATGCTCCGGAATTGGTATGCTTGTTTGGTGCCCCCCACTTGATTTGAAGTATCGTCTTGCTGGTTGTTATTTGCAGGTTATTTTGTGCCCTAACACGGACGCGTGCTCCTACGACGGCTCCACCATGACGGCCGCGGTTCCGGGTATCGTGAAAGCGCGCGATGTGGTGTTGCTGGATGCGTTAGTGGAGATTGGTGGGGGCGGTGCAGGGACCCACTTCGCGCCGAACAACTCCCTGGCGGCCGTCAGATCGTACAGAGCGTTGCAATGCAGTGAAGGTTACTGGGGTAAGTGTATGTACTGCAGTGAAGGTTTACTTGAAAGAGGTGAAAAAGAGCCTAATGCACACGGAAGTACGAAGAACCCAGTAGTGTGGAATGATGGAGGCAGCAACGAAATAATTTCCGGCGCGTTGCCGGCAGGTCTGCTGCATTTATATCAGTGGATGCCTGGTGGCTCTATTTTTTTGTGTGTGTTGGATGCGCTAGCATGTGCAGAAATATATAGCCTGCTCGGACTAGGCAACCGAACGGGCGCATAGAGTTGCGGAGTCGGGATAGTCTGTAGCTGTGGCGTAAGGTACCGTTGGATCCGTGAGCGTCTTCATTTCAGCCACCCTCTGGTGCCTTGCTGTCGCTGATGCTTAGGCTCCTTTTCAACTGCTCCGACGACAAACACACACACACACACGCACACGCACACGCCGTGTCGCCGGTGCAGGTAACGTTTGTGGCAGTTGCGCAGCGGGCTACGGCCAGACCCGGGACGCAACATGCTCGAAGTGCCCCAACCGGTGAGCCGGGGCAGCAGTCAGTTCCCGTCTTTGTTTAGCCGGCAGCACTTCTGGACCCCGCGGCTGTGCATCTGCAGCCGCCCTCCGACGACCCCTGCGTCTTGATTGTCCAACCACAGGCCCCTCACAGCTGCGCCTCCCGCCACAGCCTCAGCCAGCTCTGCCTGCTGTTTTTTCCTCCTCTTATTTCTTCCCCTGGCCCCTTCCTGGTACATTTCCTCCGTGTTCCTGCTTCCCTTCAGGTCACTAAACGTGCTGTACTATTTTTTGGTGTCTCTGGTCAATGTGCTGATGATCGTCATCACCGTACGAGCCCAGTTGGTAAAGGGGACGCAGGTGCGCAATAAGCCGCAGTGCGTTAATGAGTCTAACACCCCCGCCACTGCCACCGCCACCGCCACCGCACCAAGATCGACCGCAACTACAAATGAGCTCGTGGACGCAGTCAGCAGCGGCAAGCTGCCTGATGTGGCCGAAGATGGGGCATGCTCAGGGGGACCGCCCAAGGACGGTGAATGGGGCGGTTCGTCTACAGGCGACACAGCTTCACAGGGCGTGAGCGACGACCCCAAGGCTGCCGCAGCAGCTAAGGGGTCTCCGCCGCCATCAGGTGGGCTCGACAGCAACCAGCCAGCGAGGCCCTATGAAGATGACATGCGGGATGATGAGCTGATGGCGGGGACGCCCTCGATTGTGCTCAAGGTGGGGATCTGGGGTTGGGAACAGGCAGAGGGGCTTTGGTCCCCGGCGAGGTCCGGGGATGAAGGCGGCCAGCAGCTGGGACGACTTGACGAGACGGAATAATTATCCCGTACTGCGGGTTCCCTTGCTTCTCTCCGTTTCCTCGCCTTATGGCATTGCACGGACCTTCGCGCGTGTCTAACTTGCTCATTGTCCCGTTCATCCGCGCGCTGGTTTTGTTCTCCCGTTTCCCCCTTTCCCTCCGCGCGGCAGTGACAATCACGGCCGCCCTGTTTTGGCCGGGGCCGTTACCTGGAACCCCTTGCTGCAGATCCTTGTGTCGTATCTTCAGGTGGTGTCCATTGTCAAGGACGTAGCTCTATTGTGGCCTTCCCCCGTCGAGTGGCTGCTCAAGCTGGAAATGCAGGTACATCGCTGGAAATCCCTTTTGTGTATCCGAGGTGGTCGCGGCCAGGTGACATTCACAAATAGCATATACGGGAGCGGAATGTGGAACGGCCAAGGAAATTTGGCTGCGGCAACGGGCCTCGCTTGGTGGCCCGGCGGGCCGCATGCGGGATTGTCTGGAGCAGAGATCTGCGACACATGCGGATATTGTGCACCATGTCTGGGATGCATACTATATGGATTGGCACAACAGTAAGCATCGATTCAAGACCTCGCGCTGTGTGTCTTCTTCATTCCAACCGGGGGCGTTATCACCACCATCACCATCACCACCATCATCACCCCGATCGCTGTTATAACCACGGTGATGCAGATCAGTTTCGGCATTAGCACGCTGGTCTCCCTGGATTGCTCGCTGCCCTCGACGGGGTTACCCAAGAGTGTGGCAAGAGTACTGGTGGCAGTAGCGACTCCCTTCATTATGGTGGTGCTGGCGGTGCCGGTAAGATAGGGGGGATGAGGCGGACGTGGGGGGTAACGTGGGATGTGCGTGCGCGTGTGCGTGTGTGTGTGTTAAGGGGAGGAGGCGGTAATGTGGAGTTAGGTGTGGCCGGGGTGGAAAACCCGATTGGCGGGGGAGACTTGCCTGATGGAGCGGTCCTTACCACGGTTGCCGGATGATGAACCGGGAATTGTAGTCCAGGGGTTGCACACGGGTCCAGACAAAAAACTGTTGCGTATACGTTGTACACGTAGCAGTACACATCAACTAGCTGTCCTACTCTCACTCCTCCTGTCCCGAGCTTCCCCTTCGTGATCGCGAACCCTAACCCAACGTGCCCCTCCCTCCGCTCCTCACCCACGCAGGTGTGGATACTGCTGTACCCAGCCCATGTAATGACACGGCAGAAGAAGGGTCTTACCCCCCTGGACCGGCGGCGCTATATAAAGGTCAGGGTCATCATGACTGCGATTACCATCGTGTTCTTCACCTACCCCAACGTCAGCAATGTGCTGTTGGGCATCTTCTCGTGTCCGCTGGTGGGTACAATGCTGTTGTGAGCTTCTGCCTTTGGGCCTCCAGGTGCCTGCACGTCTGCCGGCCAGGTGCCTACGCACCTACGCACCTACGCACCTACGCACCTACGCGCGAAGTGCTAAGCTCCAGGCGATCGCATTGCAGTGTCAAGGAGCGCAATGGTGGTAGTGCCATACATTGTCATACGCTCACGCACGAAGCCTTCCCTTCCGGACATCTCTGATAACCCGCTCCCTTCGAAACTTATTTCTCTACCTCCTTTGCAGCTGGACGACCTACCCTCAGGGGGCGCCCCGTACCGCGATCAGCTTGAGTCGGTGGGACGCTACTGGTCCAAAGACTATAACTTGCGTTGCTATCACGGCTCCCACCGGCTGCTAATGCTGCTGCTGGGGGTGCCGGGGGTCCTGCTGTTCAGCGTGGGAGTGCCGGCCTTCAGCGCCTGGTTCCTGTGGTACAACCGAAAACGACTGCGGAGGAGGTGAAATGGAGGGGGGTGGTACTGGAGGTACTGGGGGTGGGGAATGGCGGGTTGACAAAGAGGACATGGAGCAGTCGGGTAACCGTCGGTAGGATAGCACATGCATGGTCAGGGGCTGTGAGGGGGCGGGGCGCAACGACGAGATGAGTGGGGAGGAGACGGGACCAGTGCAAGCCATTCAGAGCAGATTAATGCAGTGCGCAGGAACTGGACCCGCTCTGGTCCCGTCCCGAGAATCGGGGTGTTTGAAGCAGGCGAGGTGTTTGAGTGTAGGAGCCCCTTCGCGACCGGGGGGGCAACCGGTGAAGCGTTAGTCTCGTGTTGCACGCAGGCCGTCTCAGTCCGTTGAGATGTGCTGATGCCTGATGCTGTATCTTTGGGGTGTTATATTCTCCCCAACTGAGACCCACATACATGTGCGCTTGTGCCAGGCTCCAATTAGTTGCCGCGAATACCAACGACAGAGTTGGCATGTGCATGTGCGAGTGATAGACGGGTGGATTGGATTGGGACATAAGGCCTTTCAACTCGCTGCCGGCCCCATATCCTGTCATCCCAATTGCAGGAACTTCTTCCGCGCGTACGGCTTCTTGTACAGCGACTACGAGGATCGCTGCTACGTGTGGGAGAGTGCCATCATGCTTCGGAAGTTGGTCATAGTGGCGGTGGTGGTTTTCTTGGGCGCTATCTCTGTACAGGTGCGGCGATGTGCGCGCTCTGAGTATGGCGTCGCCTGGTCATCCGGTTGCTCTTCGGTCACAACCGGTGGTAATCACCAATGTGTATTGAGGCCTGCAAGGTGCTGGGTCGTGCTCGTGGTTTCTGTTTTGTCGAGTTGAGTCGCAAATGCCGGCGCGACGGAAGAGGATCCGGGTGGGAGACAGAGGGAACGATCTCCCGTGCTGTGCCTAGGTTTAATTGATAAAGGGGGGGACGTCGTGGTTCTCTCATATTCGCTGTGGTAGAGTGCTCTTGGATAGCAGACATCTTACCCGCTGTTTCATGGACCCTCTCCCCTACCCGCAGACACAGCTGCTGGTGTCATTGGGCGTCATCTTAGTGGCTGTAGCCGCACAGGTGTGCGTCTTGTCTCGTTTCCTGAGTCCATCCGTCCATCCGTCCGTGTGCCCAGCCCTCTGCTCCGTGCGTAATGCCGTGGGGCTCTTGCTGTTTCTCAGGCGCAGCAGGTTGTTGCCTGTAGTGCGGCGTCCTACCGGGCCACTGTAGCTTGCTGTCGCCTTGCCCTTCTGCCGCATTGTTTGCCCTCCCCAGATCTGGTACGATCCGTACCGCTGCCAGCGCATGGATGCGCTTGAGCGGATCAGTCTGTACGGCACCACCACCCTGATTTACATCTCGCTGTTCCTCCTCCTTGATCTTGGAGATGTGGTGGGCTTGATCCTCACGGTGCTGCTTCTGGGGCTGAATGGACTGATTCTGATATGGTGAGCACGGGTTGGGGGTGCTTATCCAGGGGTCGTGAAGTTGGCGGAAATAGCGGCATAAGGGTATTGAGTGCAGCGGCAGCACGCGCGTCCCCGTGCCGGTTAATCCTGAGCCATAAATCTCTTTACGAGCACTGCGCGTGTGAGTGTCCTGTACCTACTGAGAATTAAATAAACGACTATTTCATGTTCGATGCGCAATTCGGCGGCGGTCCAGCTTGGGACGCACGTGCGTGCACCTAAGCCTTGGGGTACAAATCCAGCGTTCGAAGGGAGCGCGTGTATACACCGGCCACCTCCCAATGGCCCAATGATGCCCTCCTTTTTGAACTGTTGTGGCCGTCGGGAGTCCGCCGCCACTGGCTTAGGTTCAGACGGGACGAGGCTCGATGCCCCTGCTACTTCCCCTGCTACCTCCGTTTCCTAGCCAACCTCCTCAAGCCTCCAGGCATCCACCCTAACCCGATTTCTTCAGGTTCGTAGTCATAATGATCCGAGAGAGCGTGCGGCTCCTTATGCGGGGCCTGGATGCTGGCGAGGACGGGGTGGTCACGGCACAGGACGTCATGAACGTGAGTGACGAATGAGGAGCGCGAAGTGGGGAGGCTATACACTGCCAGAGGCCCCGCGCAGTAGAGGAGGGGTGGATGCGTGGGATGGATTTACGTTTTTTGCAGTTCTCTTGCGCCTCGATGCATTTGCCTGACTCGTGGCGCGGACGTCTTTCACCATCCCGATGTCGGGTCGCTGCAACCGTTGAGTTTATATCATATTCTGCTATCATTACCAGGGGAGGACCCTATTATCAAACGTGTCAGTTGCGGGCTGCTCAGACAGGCGATCGCTTTGGACCGGCTCTCCCATCAATCACATCTGTTGTAACCCCTTCATGCTGCTCATCACCCCAATCTCCCAAACAGACGGGAACCTTTCTTCTCAATTTGTTACCTCGGGGCTGATTCTCCCTGCTGCAGGTTCTGGAGGTTATGGCCATCAAGCGGCCCTGGCTGGCCCAGCGCATCCTCAAAATGGACCAGTGGGCGCGGAAACACCCGGCGGTGGCCCGCTTCTTGTCATATGCGTACCCATACGGGGAGACCAAGGACCCGTGGATCGTGGCGCATTTAGGCCTTGAGCCCGACAACGCGCCCCAGCCCAAGGACGCCGGACCGGATCAGGGACAGAACGAGCTTCCGGGAAAGGACAGGCGCCAAGGTTCACAGGAAGGGTTTGCGGAGATGTCAGGGATGGCGCCGCAGGGTGCGAGGTCTCAGGTGCAAATCAGGGCGCTCCCGTCTGCTCAGCTAGGGCTGGAGGAGATTGCAGCTCCCGTGGCCGCTGCTGCTGCCGGTGCTGCTGGATCTTCTGTTGCAGCAATCTCCCCTGCTGTGATGTCCTCAACCGGTGGAAGCTCCAGTCGCATGGCCTCCCGTGGCGCCATCGTTCTGGCACCGTCCAACGTCTCCTCCGCATCTCATCGCGCGTCCGCCGCTGCTCTAACCAAGCCAATGGTCGCGCCCGCAGCTAATACCCGTAACGCTCCCATGCTGCTGGGCGCTGAGTCAGCAACCCCTGAGGCTGCAGGTGGTTCCGACGACCGTGCCGGCGCGGACGTCTACAGCCCCTCTCTTCCGGGCATGACGCAGGTTGGCCAGCAGATGCCGAACAGCTGCCCCTTGGCAACACTACCAGCCGCTTCTGTCGTCTCCGCCCCCAGCAGCCGCCCCGGCTCACACACCTGCTCCGACAGCGGGCGCCTGACGCGCCTGGAGGGCAGAAACCGCGTTTTCCCGCAGCCGCGGCAGGATCAGTCCCAGCCGGCTGGGCAAGGTTCGCCACCCAGGAACATAGCCGCCACCGACGGGTCCGTGGCTTGGCAACAACTGAACCCCCCGCATCCGCCGAGTGCAACTGCTAGGGACTCAACTGAGCGCTAAACCAGCGGCATGAATGGTGCCATGTTGAGCAGCAGGCCCATATGCGCCACGGGCGAGATTGGTAGTGTGGGGAACGGCGGGCGCAGTCTTTCTGCGTGGGAAGTAAAGTGTATAGGCAGGGGAAAACGAATGGGAAGTAGCGCGTGAAGGTGTACAGCAACGGTAAGCTGCATGTGCCAACTCATTGGAGAGAGGCGGCAGCGGCCAGGAGTTTTCAACTGGAGCTTGGCACACGGCACACCTCCAGGTAACACACGACTTCGTCTTTAGATACTACTTCTTGGACATAATGCCACCCAAGCATGCCATAATGCCATCCAAGCAGCAGCATGCAGGGATAGAAAAATGTCAGGTAGAGGAAACCATTTCAGATGGCGAACACAAGGGCTTGGGCGATGCGATGCTTGGTACTTGTACTCGAAAAAGCATTTTCAACACGCATTTTGGACAATCTCCATACAAAGCATGCGTGTCTGCCACCCCGGATGTGCGGAGGGTGGGGTATTGTCGCTGTTGCCCATTTGCGACTTGCGATCGTGGTCCTATGGACGTTTCGAAAAGGGCATATGGGTTGGACCCGGTGGCTTGCGTGCATGCATGTTTATCGTATACATACATATATAGTATATCTTGGTTTATGCATTATAATCATATTGGGTTATGCCTTACCTCTCGTGGGGTTCGAGCCTTCTCCTGCCATCGCAGCCAGTCATCGTTTCCAGATTTGCACCACTTCTGTGCTGCCCCGTGTCCTCCATGCATGGTTTACCAAGGGGCGTCGTTTGCAGCCGGTTGCCTTCAAATAGAGCAACGAGTGATGAGCTGCTGTCGAACAGTGCTAGGGCCATCCCGACTGCCAGTCCCACTTTCCATTGAAGTACAAGAGCAGGACTACAACACGTTAGGAAGCATGTGGCACGCCTTGTTCATTCTTCGTAGTTGATGAGGGAAGACGTGGGTGGTTGAGATCCAGGCGCTGATTGACATACCTGGGGAATTCGCAGTCGAATGTTATCCCCGTGTATCCCCAAATTAATACGGTTTTGTATTAATTTGCTTGGGCATATATATAGCTGCTGCATGCTCAAGGACGGGCTAATCAGGGCTAATCCTGCAGCATCCTAGAGGGGTTTGTTTTCCCTCGTCGTTCATCCCTGTTCATCCAATATACAAGGGGCATGGAGGTGTGGCCTTTCCTCTTCATGGCGTCGTGTCCTGATTATTGGCCGTGAGGCTGGCTTGTTGGATGCATCTATGACCGGCCTAATACTCCGCCTACTCTGGCACCCCATTTCATGCACTTTCCTCGTTGTACTCTGTGTACACAAGTCCGTATATTGTTTGGATTTCCTTTTTAATGGGGTTCGTTTTGGGAGTGGGGCCGCGGGCCCCCTCGTGTCTGTCACGACAGCAGGGCCGCTTCCCAGAACATTTGGGACTTGGCTTTGCTCGGAGCAGAATAGGATCGAGAGCTGTCAGTATAATAGCCACTCCCAAAATTTCTTGTGGTATTATTGCTCTTCAAGACAACTCGCTATAAAACCTAGGAAGACGTCAGGAAACCGGAACCGAAAACGTTAATCGAGTCCGTTAGTACGGCATCGTCCCTCCCAACGTTCCAAGTCATCCTCGACAATATGTATGATTGGATTAACTTTACCTTTTGTAAACGCCTTGCTATTTTTCCGGACGTTTGGACGAAAGTTTGCCGGACTCTTACTTTCATGCGAACCCTCTTGGTTTATCTGAAGTGTGCTATTCCATCACCTTGCGCGTGATAGCGTATGCAAGCCTGTTAATATTCATAACAAACAAGATTGGAAGGAAGGATTTGTTCTGGTGAGCCGGCGTACAGTTTGGCGGCGGTCAGGAGCGAATTCTGTTGTTAATAGTACGTAATTAAAAATTGAACACTTGCATACATATGCTTGTTGTCGTGCAACGATCATATAGTGGGTATGTTTGCCTTGCAATATCCGTTCGTTACATCCAGCGATGGACATATCAAGGGGTTGCGGAGATCCAATATATGTTAATGTGAATATCGTAACATTGTAATTGTTTTTGTTACGTGTTATCGTCACCGTTTTTAAGCTTGCAGCTGCTAATGTTGCCGCTCAGGCGCTGCTTTCGGCCCGACTTCCTCATGGCGCTCTTTGCGCGTTTTGGATTGGAAATTCACAGGTGCTAAAGGTGTCCGGAGAGCAACGTGTACAACTGGGAGATGTCGGCGCAAGATGCTGCCTCCAAGCTCGCTATGTTACAGAAGAAGCTAGCCAAGGTTGCCAAGCGATTGAAAGCCGGCACCTTGAGCGCTGATGAAGCGCATGAAGAGGAAGCGCGTGTTAAGAAGAAGATCAGCAAGTGGGAGAAAGCGGCTGCGGAAGCCTCGGGACCTGCCACGGGAGACGAAAAGCAACAGCACAAGCAGAAAAAACGCGATCGTGATAGCGCCAATGAGCATGTGCCTGTTGCTGACGACCTCGTGAAGGGGAAAGTCGCAAAGAAGCGGAAGGATACGGATCCAGCTCGTACGGATACGAACGGAAATCAGAACAGTCATGGTCATCACCATCACCACCACCATCGCAACCACAATCACCACCACAGCAAGCACCACGGCAAGCACGCTATGGTTGGCGATGCGCAGCTAGCAACGGCCAGCAAGCCCATCATCAAGTCGTTGTACGACGAACACCCAGATGTCACAGCGCTCACAGCAGACCGCGTGGCAGAGCTGCGATCGGAGCGACAAATCGCAATTGAAGGCTTTGGTCCAGGTGACGAATTTGTGTCAGGTAAGATGCTGTCATCGCCCGATATGCGTGCGGCGTGTTGTGTTCAGAGGGTGGGGATGGGGGCGTCAACCCAGGCAATTAACCTAGCTGGTCTAACCACACGTGCGCTATTCCAAACCGCTTTTGGCCTCCCAGGTGGCCCCACGGACATAAAGCCGGTGCTTAAGTTTGAGCACACGGGGTTGCCGCCTGCCATGCTGCACGCCACGCGCACCTTCAGCTCGCCAAGCCCAATCCAGGCGCAGTGCTGGCCGATCATCCTGGCGGGACGGGACCTAATTGGAATTGCAGCCACAGGTGGGTGGCTTGCAAGACGTCATGTTCCGTGATACCGGCAATGCGGATGGGCGCTGCTTAATGGAATATCGCACGATGGTGGTGGGGCCAAGCTAGCAAGGTCGACGATCGGCCAGCTGCATTATGTCGTTTGCCCGGATGGATTTGAGCCGACGGGGCAGTCCAGATAATCTTCGTAATCTTCATAGCGCACTGTCGCCCGAGATGCAAATTTTTGGCACATCTTTTTGGGAGTTCGGTGCGTGCGCTGTACTCTTCAGTAGAGGCTAGGAACGCGAGAGGGTTGCGCTGCTGTTATTTGGCGATTCGCCCATCTCCACATCCCTCGTGCACATATGATACGGACGTTCAGTTGCGTGCAGATGCCTGGGGGGGTGCGTACCAGACCCGCCCTTTGAATGTGTTAACTGAGGCATTCGTGGCATCCATCCCTATTACCTGTGGGATGGGATGGGTGCAAATTTGTGAACGATTCTCTAGTCGCTACATACCTGGTCGCGACATCTATGTACTGACTGCATCTTCGTCCGTGAGTGTGCCTTGATTGTTCAAGATAAGGGTTCTTTCCCGTATGGCTGGTTGAGCATCGCCCAACACGATACGACCATTTCACTGGGAGTAGCCGCTGCGTAGTAGCCTCTGACGTGCGCCAGCTGATTGTCACTTCCAACTTCCATAAGCCCCACAATATGGATGTGCCATGGAATGGCGCAGGCAGCGGTAAGACCCTCGGCTTCGGGTTGCCCATGCTCCGACACATTGCTGCGCAGCGTGAGGGCTGTGTAGTATCTGGCAAGGGCCCGTTCGCTATCGTCATGGCGCCGACCCGTGAGCTGGCCCTGCAGATCAACCAGGTGCTGGAGGTGAGTGCGGATCCGCGTGGGTTTGCTCTGCGGTAGTCCTAGCTCTGATGGGCACCTGTCCGGGGGACGGGGTTATCGCAACAAAAAGTATTCAGCAACAAGCTGTATACTCAGCATTGAGAATATATACATACATATTATATATCTATGTACATATACATACAGGATCTTGCGTGAAGTAACAATTAGAATGGTGATGATGATGATGGTGATCTTCATATAGGTGTATCCGAGGTAGCAGCCTCACGGGTCGGTAGAGCTCTCTCGGAACAAAGGAAACCAGGTATGCGGGATGCCTTTCATCTCACGCACTGCCTTGTTGCTGTACGTGTGCGATGCAGGAAGCGGGGAGCCAGTGCGGCATGCGGACGGTCTGCGTGTACGGTGGTGTTCCAAAAGGACCGCAGGTGGGACCAACTGACCTGGAGCGGTCTACGCAGCTGCTTGCTTGGCTCCAATGCCGTTATCGGTGCCTCTGTCTGTCTGAAGGGAGGGATGGCGGTTGACGGATCAATCTAGGTGGTGTCGGTGCCCGCAGGTGTCAGCGCTGAAGAGCGGAGTGGAGATTCTGGTGGGCACTCCTGGACGGATGGAGGACCTGCTCAACGACGGCGTGCTGCAGCTGAAGCAGGTATTGGACCGGCTGAGTTCAGAACGGATGGGCGGTCGAGCCACAATTCGCACTGGAAGCCAAACCTTGCATGGCAGTACGACCTTTTTCGCATGACGATATTAGTGGTGATAATAATTAGATAATAAATAATGATGTGTTAATATTTTGACACGTTAGGGTTAGTGAATAAATGTATGATTGATTATGGCAGGTATTAAAGTTATAGTAGTTATTAGTACTGTACTGATATCATTGCACAGCAGTACAAATTAAGTAATATTGTGCAAAACGTTTACATGTACATGTACGTTAATATATCTGTTATTGCTATTAATAGTAGAGTGCGATTTCCAGCTAGTAAAAGGGTATTTAAAAAAGACGTTTGCGGGTCGTACGCGGGACGCACGTGTGCTAAAACTTTGGCTCCTGTGCAGTCATTGCGGCTGCCCATATGTGCGCGCCTCAGGACGTAGATCAGAACAATACACAGAACAATATTTAAAAACTGGTTGTCAAGTGGTTGATAACTCCTGGCGCAAGTTGTGAGCTTGTGACATCATCATCGTCACACTAGGTGATTAAAGCACAGGACCTCGCGAGCCTGGAAGCACAGGACCTCCGATTAACACTTATCTGTATATCCTGTCAAACCCAACTCTAATAAACATGCAGGTCACGTACGGCGTTCTGGATGAAGCGGACCGGATGCTGGACTTGGGCTTTGAGCCGCACATCCGAGCGATCATGGGGCTTACTCGGGCCGACCGGCAGACGCTCATGTTCAGCGCAACCTGGCCGACAGCGGTGCAGAAATTGGCGGCTACGTTCTTGTCGCACCCAGTGAAGGTAGATGGAATCGTTCTCGCCCTGCGGTGAATGCTGCCCCGGAGTGCGCATGGCCGCACGAATGTGTGTCGATCGTATGAGTTTCCCCTCATGGGGGTGACTTAGACGTTGCACTGCTACACCTTTCATGCGCTACATGCTGTCTTTGTTTGCTGTTACACGAATCGAAACATGTGGCCCCCTTCTCATCATTCTTACCTATCGTTCCATCTGCCGTTGCTTCAGGTGACGATCGGAAGCCAGGACCTGGCCGCCAGCCACTCGATCACGCAGCATGTCGAAGTCATTGAACCGTTTGCGCGTGATAGCAGGCTGCTTGAGCTTCTTCAACAGTATCATGGCGCTAAAGGGCGCAAGAACCGGGTGATTATCTTCGTGCTGTATAAAAAGGAAGCGCCGCGCGTCGAGCAACTGCTAACACGCAAAGGCTGGAAGGTAAATCATTTGCTTTTGTGCGAACTGGGCCTCAGGATGGTGCAATGGCGTAAATGGTGCCCTCGTGCATACAACACCAATGCCATGAAGGGCCCCGAAGGATAGTGGCCATGGAGCAATCTTGTGCGATCAGGTGCCGCCAAGGTTAAGCGGGGAAATCTGTTTGGGCACTTGCGGGTGCAATCAGCCAACCATGGATAGTGCTATCGTTTCTCTTAAGCACCACCTGAAAACGGTACGAGGGCTCCGGAGGAGAACTCCGGAGGAGAGCTTGTCGAAACAAGCGTTTGCGCATAGGCCGGTCACAGGAATTCTCGACGTCTGCATACCGTCTTGCCCCCCTAGTATGTTCTATACGTTTCGCTCGTGAGTTTCGGCATTCTATTAGTCCTCCTCGTTCACAGCTTCACAAGCTGGTTCACGTCCGCCCTTGTTTCCATCCTCGTTTGGGTCACTCTTGAAGGCTGTGGCCATTCATGGCGACATCAGTCAGCAGCAGCGGACGGACGCCGTCGAGAAGTTCAAGTCGGGCGCTGTGCCCCTGCTCATTGCAACGGACGTGGCGGCACGCGGCCTGGACATTCCCGACGTTGAGGTATGAGTGCATAATTCAGGACGGGGTCGGGCGAGATGGACGGGTGTTGCGATATTACTGGAAATGGACCAGAGGGCTCCAGTTTTGGCGTTTTGCGGCAGGTGCTGACTGCTGAGACGTCACGAGAGAGTGCTCGGCGGTTGTTGATGGTGTCCGCAGGATTCTTGGAACTCGGATCTGTGCATGCGCCTGCCGTAGCTAGCCGGATTGAACTAAAGGATACAATCAGTTACGTGAGAACCAACGGTAGCATGGGACTGTCATGTTGGAAGGCGCACTTGGTCAAACGTTGGTCCAACGTGCGGTGCTTCAACTACAGCCTGTGTTGCAATGGACTGTGTTACTACGTTCTAAGCTGACCGGGTTGCTCTCGGCAGGTCTCTCGCATGCTATCGCAGCCGTATGGCATTTAGGCCATCCCTGGGCGAGAGGGAAATACGGGTTTGGGAGACATGTTCTTATCGCATCTTTTTGGCCTTCCTGCAGGTGGTTATCAACTACTCCTTCCCGCTTACCACGGAGGACTACGTACATCGCATTGGCCGTACTGGGCGAGCGGGGAAGACTGGTAAGCGTTTGCTCTGTGACCTATTATGCAGCACGAACCAATTGAGCCGGGATTTTTAATAACAATCTGGCTCAAATGCTGTTCCAGCTATTGACAGCGCCACCGGTAGAGAAGAACGTAGCCCTAACGTAACCATCTACCCGCAGGTACCGCCCACACCTTCTTCTGCGCTGGGCCAGACAAGCCCCGTGCCGGTGAGCTCATCAATGTCCTGCGGGAAGCGGGGCAGGATGTTCCCAGCGAGCTGCTTAAGTTTGGCACGGCAGTAAAGAAGAAGGAGTCGAAGGTGTATGGAGCGCATTTCCGTGACGTAGACGTGCATGCGAGGGCCACGAAGGTAACCTTTGACGACGACGACTGAAATGACTGTCGAGGATTCACAGGTTTCATGCAGGTCGTGACAGCAGGCACACACATTCATGCTAGTGTTAGTGCTAGAGCCGTTTGCATGCTTCTCGCGCGCGACTTGTTGGTTTGCAAGGACTTCAATGAACTCAGGATGGCAGTGCGCCGTATTGCCGGTGTAGAGCGGATCCCTGGTCGGCCGCAGGCTGGAAGGTAGCTGATGGGTTGGATGGAAGGACCTTCGCGGCTCGTTGCTATGGGCGGTTTCGGGGTGTTGAGTTACAAACAAACCCATAAGGCCTGACTGACTTCTGCATGCTCTCTACTCTTCTTCATTACTTGGGACGACCCATGCATGGCGTTTGCTCAGGCATCCTGTTGGGCCATCGGCCTTCGCCTGAACGTCCTTGTTTTCTTTTTTTCTAGCTTCATTCACTACTTCGGCAAAAACGCTCACCCACTAGCCTTATGTTCGCACTTGGTGTCCTCGCCGATGCAAAAGTCCCCGTCTGGCAATTTCGAGGGTTCCTCCACAAGCGTTCCCGTTGGGAATGCCATTTTGTAACGGGGGTGCCACTTCCCTTTGGAACCCTACGCCTGAACAAGCTTCCGAAACTGGTTTACCAGAGAGCATTTTTCCCGCGGTGGCTATGTTGCTTTCGTGGAAACCATTTGGGAAGGTCTAGGAATGACCCGCGCTACTAGGCACGGGCCTTTTCCGTGATCCTGAATGCGCCCGCCGTACATGTACTACATACACGTAGTCAGCTCCAATGCAACCGCAACCTGATTCGATTACCGGTGTGCCACCGGCCGACTAATTAGAGGTGGTGACTCACCAGCTGCAGTATCCGATCTTCATCTGCCGGAATTCACTTTTGGCGCTGTGTGGCATTAAGCTTGCCCTGGGACAAGGACAACGCCGGGATGATTGGCATGGTTTAACTGACGTGCACGCCAAAAGGGGTCGGGAATTTCCTGAGCATATCGTGAGAAATACATTTAGATCACGCAACCTAACGGATCAACCCTGCCGTACCGTTCTGGATTTGCAAATCATCCTGATCAGTTTTCTGAAGCATTGCGAGGAAAACTGCGGTTTCGTGCTGCAATCGAGGTACGAAGGATTGTGGTTCTAGAGCACTGGAGCGGGCAAGCATATCTTCGGTGTAGCTTTTCGAGTTGCATAGATACGTAAGGAGTCAGCGGTGTGGATGCTGGACCTTCGGTTGGCCGTTCTTCATCATCGCATCTACATCGCTGTTCCAGTTCTCAGCTCGATGCATGGCTTTGTTTGTTACCCCATTGCGTGGGCTTACCCCATGGCTGCTACATCTCACAACACACTATTGCCCCCAGTGGCGTAACAAACAAAGCCATGCGTCGAGCTGAGAACTGGAACAGGGAACTTCCGCTCATCTGTTAGGTCCCAATATCCCAATACCTTTATGACTCCCAACCGCACCCCGGGCGCCTCCTTCAAATGGGGCAGTGATACTAGTAATTGCACGCTGGCTATACCCTGGCATGCATTAAGGGGATGCGGAACTGAGAGGTGGCGTAGCCCCCCTTGTATGCCCACACCACCGGAGAGATTCTTAGGATCTACTTATCATGGCGTAATTTCCAGAACGCAACGTCTTCCGAGATTTTGGTAGGTTGCTAATGGTTCCCAGGGTGACAATTTGTGCGTCATGTGTAACATACTGTCGAGCCAGCCTTTGTCAGCTCCTCCCTGAGTTTCTCATGCTGCTCCATTTTTTGCCTCCGCCTGTCTGCATGTTGCACGTCCCCAGTGTAACCTCCGCCTATGATGTAGACTGCATGTATTTGTTCTCTTGTCGAGTGGCCCAGGATATCGTCTGCTTTTAGTTTTGCGCAGGGAAAACCTCCCATACCCGGGCAGTAAACAAAGCATTGAACCTGGCCACCAGAGTATTCGTATTGGACGCAAAGTGATCCGCCGTATGGGGTCCCCACTGGCGGTCCATCCTGCTCCCGTGTCACCCAGGCTATGGAAAGGCTGATCACGTGGGCCTTACACCACCAGAAAAACTGCAGGGCCAACGGATGCATATGGGTGTCTCCGCTCCCCGTAGTCGCTACGGAGCATGCATTTGTACTGTCCGTCACGGCGTGCACGCGTCGGCAGGGATGCACACTTGTGATCGGCTGATTCCGTTTGCTTACGCTTTTGACCCTGGGACTCCGACCTTGTCTCCTTTGTGTGCCGTCTCCCTGTCCTGCATGCCTGGGTTGGATGGCTGCCAGCCCTTACACCACAGGATGGCAGGAGGGGTTTATGCGTGTATAGATGTGTAAATAAATTCACATGTATGGTGTGTGTGTGTGTGTGTGTGTGCCATAAAGGCCGCCGAATCATATTACCGCGGTTACCACCAACTCCCTGCCACCCCGTTTCGCCCGGTGTCGTGGAGTATGCATGAGTGCACCCACGCGCGAACTGGAGGGGGGGTAGGGGCCACCGGGCTCCAGGTGGGGTGGTGCAAACGGGGGGTGGAAATCGGGAACACGGCTGGTGGGTGGAACATGCTGGTCTGGGGGGAGGGTATGGAGGGTATTGTGTAGATTCAAAGCCACTGCGTCAGCACCCGCGAAGGGACCCGCAAAACTGCGACCTTCAACTTCGGGGGGGGTTATGTGGGTGGGGTGGGTGGGCGCTGCAGATGTCTCAGCATTGTTCTTGAGGGTGTTTGGTTTGCCTGTTTATTGTTTGAACTCCAGGGGAGGTAATGTCCGTCTGCACGGCGGGCATTGGCAGTGCGATGTGCATGTTAACACGAGGCGGTGGAAGGGCGGGGTGGTGGTGGCGGGGATGGTGGTGCAGATTGAAAGGTGTGCGCCCACATGTCCTGCACATGGGTTGAGAGATGAGCTCAAAGGATGCCGCCGGTGTCTGAATCCGGTTTGCCTGGCTACAACGATACTGCAGGATATATAGGTCCATGTCTTTCTCCGTGCGACCCTAGAGATTCCATGTTGGAAACTAAACGCTTTGTGTGTGTGAGGGGGGGGGTTTGGATGACTTGCTGTAATGAAGAATCCGCCTCCCGGGGATGTGAATTGGATGTGAGTTTAGGGTCTGGCATTGTCAGCAGCAATAGCAATAGCAATGGCGGTGGCAGCGGCAATGGCAGCGGCAATAGCAAGAGCAGCGGCAGTGGCGAAAGTAATGCCAGCAGCGGCAGCGGACAAACCTAAACTTAACATGTACAGGAGGATTCGAACCTCCCATCAGGTATGTGTATCCTGATGGCAACCGACTGCTGTACACCCGCCCCAGGATAATGAAATCCTGGAAAAAAATAGCCATATCCCCGCCTCGGGCTTATCTTAATGGCGGTTCCCTCCAACGGCAAAATGGGGATATGGCAACACCTAGCCAAACCGATCCAAAGACCACGCCTGCTGAACTAAGCCTGCTCACAATCACCGCTCATCCAGCCCCAAATACACTTACCTGCCTTATGCACGGCCCCGCCCATCGCACCCTAAACACCAGAGCGCCTACGATGTAAACGTAAAATACCTGCCTGCATGACGATCACATAAACACACACACACATGCACACACACGCACACACACGCGCGCACACACACACACACACACACACACACACAAGCCATCCCCCGACTGCTCCTGACTTCCCCGACAGAGCGCGATTACTGGAGCCAGCTCTCCGCCTCCTTGCAGAGGTACTCGTAAGCATCCTGCAAGAAACGAAGCGCCTCCTGCACCTGCTGGCACTCCAATGTGGAGCAATCCTGCTGGCTCTTGAACCCCCGGATGAGGATGCGCCGCATCTTGTCACTCCGGTGGTTGAGCTCATTCAGGTTGACGTCCACATCGGTGCCCAGCTTGAAGAACAACCGGGCCCCGAGCGCCGGGTCTTGCAAGGCCTTCGCTTGGATGGCATCATGGATCACGCGCCTGACGTCCTGGACGCCTGCGTCGGTGCCTGCCGATGGCTGCTCCCGATCCTCCTTGCCAGCCCGCTCCATGCCGCCTGCCACGGTCGGCGGCTTTTCCTCCTCCTCCTCCTCGCCCACCTCCTCCTCGCCCACCTCCTCCTCGCCCACCTCCACCTTGCCCTCCTCCTTTTCCGTCTTCCCCGGGACCACCTCGGTTTGGTCGCCTGCCACGGTTAGCGACGTTCCCTCCTCGTCCTCCTCCTCCTCGTCCTCGTCCTCCTCGTCCTCCTCCTTGCCCTCCTCCTCCTTGCCCTCCTCCTCCTCGCACACCTGCTCCTCGCCCACCTCCTCCTCGTCCTCCTCCTTTACCGCCGCAAGACCGGGATCCGCCTCCGTCTTGCCATCTGCCGCCACCATCGACGGGTTATCCTCCTCATCCGTCTTCTTGCCCTCAAACACCTCACGATGACTCACCTCTGCGTCGTCTGCCACATCCAACGACGTAGAGTCCTCCTCCTCGTCCACCTCCACGTCCTCCGTCCTCGTCTCATCCCACCCAACTTCTCCCGCACCATCAATGGCCACCACGGTGTCCAGGTCCGCCTGCTGGTTGTCAACTTTGCCTTGGCTCGCGCCCAGCTTCAGTGCCTACCTCCATTTGTGGCTCGTAGCCAGCAAAGCTGCTACTTGCCCCAAGGATGGAGTGAAAACTGAAAACACTGCAGGCAGCAGGCAGGGCAGGCGGATAAACAACAGATATAATAATATCGAGCGAGCGATATCGAGACTATATTTTGGCCCATGGCCTTACCAACCGATAAATCGATTGAAATTGACGATATAAGAGGAAATATTATGAGTTGTAAACGCCGTTACATGCTCGCCGCGAAGGAACTCGTTTCCCGTCTCAACCTACCCATGCTAACACCCATACGCGCATCACCAACCCGGTCCCCTCAAATTCATGATTACGGAACCGAATTGTACATTTGGATTACGTATATATGAATAATAGCCCTATAATCGATGAAGGGCCGAAAACAACGACGAAAGCAAGGTGTGACGCAACACGGCGATTTGCAGGTATCTTCAGTCTTTAGGACATGCCACCAACCCATATAAACCAACCGTATATAGGATTACAAATCATAGATTACATACGGCGTACCTGGTATAAACGCGGAAAGTAGCCAAGGCCAGGTTGACGCGCAGCCTGGCAACCCAGAACCGAGTGGTGAGCCAAGCCGAAGCCATCACGAAGATCAACATGTTGCTGATGGCTGCAAGGCTGATGGCTGTCGCTGAAGCTGAGGAGCGGAAATGAGCTCCGTTGGACGGATAGTGGCAGAAGGCTCCCATTGTGATGGTTAATTGTAGAGAAAAAAGATTAAAATGATATGCAGAGAAAAAGCACTGTAAAATGCTCAAAGCGCAGACTCGCAATGTCCCAGTATATACGCAAATCGGGAAAGCGGGCATGTACGGCGGGACTGACGGTTGACACCTACCCGCAAGGCTTCAACATGCCTTGCCCAGCTGTTTTACCTTATTTATCTCTTTATCAGTCAGTCAGTCAGATACATGGCTCTAGCCACCGATTGGGGTCATATCTCATATATTTGTGTCGAGGATGTACTAGCTAGGCTTCCCGGAAATGCTGGACGGTGCGTTCCCGGGAAAAGCGCGTCTCCTTGTATGTTCTTATCAAATAACCTAGTTGCATGAGCTGAACGCAGCTGCAACGGCTCATATCTCTATTTCGTATAACGGCCACATACAACGACCTCGCGTACACTTGGCGGGGCGCTCCCGGCTGACCTGGCGTCAGCCCCGTCTTCACCCTGCTGTGTGTTCCTCCGGTAGTCCCTTCCCTCCCTCCCTCCCAACAGGCCGCGTCAAGGCGTTACACCCGGCCGTGCACGGGGGCATTCTTGCCATTCGCGACAAGCCGGAGCACATGGCGGCTATTGCCAAGCATAACATCGGCACCATTATGCATGGTGGGTTGCCGCCGGCATCAAAGAGGCCGGACGGGACGACGGGGCCAGGGGTAATCGTAGCGGCACTCATGAAATACACGAGTCGAATCCTGGCGCGTGCACGGATTAGCAAAAAGAGGGAAGCTGGGTGCGAATAATGGAGGTGGACGCATTGGAGTGTAGCAGGGGAAGTGGGAAGTGGGAGGCTTGCGGGGTAGCAGGGGGAGGGAGGAAGGGCGGACATGGTGGAAGGGGACGGACGACATACACCAGGGTGATGGGGACGAAGAGGAACAGCGTGCTGGTTTATATGAGCAAGGTGAGGAGGCGGGATGAGGCAGCAGAACGCCTGATGATAACACGAAGAAGGAAAGAAGAGGACTTTGCAGTCCGGCAAAGGATTAAGCCCAGGCGGACCCAGGCAGATCGTTTGTGGGCGGATGAACGACATGCACGATGCGCGAGTAAAGGCGGTCGGTGCAGCAGGGTGGCCGCCGGCAGGAGCCAGGAGCCAGTTAACCGGTGCACAGTGAGACATAGGCAGTGAGGCCCCTAGCAGCGCACCTAGCAGCTCAGTGAGGGCCCATTCCGGGGTGACGGCTGGCGCAGGTAGGTGCTCACTCTATCACGGACGTCGGCCCGGGAACGGATGCGTAGCGGTGGTGCCGAAAGGCGGACATTTGCAGCCGACGGTTTCAGCGGCCAGAGAGGGCGAGAGTCAACAGGCATGAAAGGGAAGAGGCGCGAACGTCTGTGAACCTCGCAGCATTTGGCAGCAATAGGCGTATTGAAGTCAAGGGTTTTCAGTTTCAGCTACTTTCAGTTATTCAGCCGCCAAGCATACGGATGCTCCATCCCCGCCCCTGCCTGCGCACGGGCATTAAAATCTTTTATGAATGCACCTTTGCGCAATGTGTGATGATGGCCGCCCGCAGCCATTTCTTACTCCACGCCCTCTGGCCCTTGGCGTCCTGGACCCCCTCGCGCGCTCGTACGTTGCCACCTCGCCACAGGTGATTGTCAATTTGTACCCTTTCCGCAAGACTGTGATATCTGATCCCGCAGCGGCCTTCGAAGTGGGTGTGGAGCACATCGACATCGGTGGCCCTGCAATGATCCGTGCTGCCGCCAAGAACATGGCACATGTGGCGGTGGTGGTGGACCCCGCTGACTACCAGGAGCTGCTGGAGAAGCTGCGCCAGGGAGCCGGAAGCGCGGAGTTTGCGGAGTTCCGAAGGAAGCTGGCGTGGAAGGCATTTCAGGTCTGCCTTATTTTAGGTTAGGCAGCGAGGATTAGGGAAGCCTGTATGGGCGTAATGATGCGCGTGTGTGTGCGTGTGTGTGTGTGTGTGTGTGTGTGTGTGTGTGTGTGTGTGTGTGTGTGTCTGCTTTGCAGTTACTCGGTTACGTGGGGCCTGGATGGCCTTGGCGTACTGGAGGGGGGGTTTGGCGCAAGGGAGTCGCTGCACACAGAACTGGCAGAGGGGTAGCGATATGGGCGCGGGGTGGGGGATGAAGAGGGTGTGGGTTGGGCAGC
The DNA here is from genome assembly GCA_019650235.1 of Volvox reticuliferus. Classification (NCBI taxonomy): domain Eukaryota; kingdom Viridiplantae; phylum Chlorophyta; class Chlorophyceae; order Chlamydomonadales; family Volvocaceae; genus Volvox; species Volvox reticuliferus. The sequence continues at coordinate 4,501,656 of BNCP01000002.1, forward strand.
CAGCAGGGGTCCGGGTATACTCGTTTTCCTTCCCCTCGCCCCGATCATCTCACCCGCTCCTATCTTACCCCACCTGGGTCGTTGGCTCTCGTTTGCTGTGGCTCAACGAACATGACAGGGTCCGTTGCGTCCCCGTCCCCCCCTCCCGGCCCCTTCGTCATCATGCACGTCACATGCCCCTTGCACAGTCGCCTGCCCTCGTGCGGCCACCTGTCGCAGGAGTTGCTAGCTGGCCACACTACCGCCGCGGCTGTCTCTTTGTCCTCGCCTGGTTTGGATTCCGCCTTACCTCCCCCCTGCCTCTCCCCTGGATCTTCAGGATGCTGATGCGGCCTATCAGTGCTGCTGTGACTACGCCGAGCCCACGTGCACCATCGTGAAGCACACCAACCCCTGCGGCATCGCCTCACGCTCAGATTTGAGGGAGGCCTACCGCCTGGCGGTTCGCGCCGATCCTAGCCGATCCTTAACTGGCAAGTGTATATTGGCAAGACGGCCTGCCGGTTACCCCATAGGTGTCGAGCCCACTGTAACATGTAGAGTCTTGGTGCACGCGTTTACATGATTTTCCCGTAGCCAGCCAGCAGGCGCATCCGTCAACCCAATGGAGTTGGACATCACCCAGCCTAATCTTACCACATGGTCCTTCCGCAGTTTCCGCCTAATAGGCCCCCCCTCTCCGCTCCGTCCAATCCATACAGATACCGGAATGCACAGCTTGGGATTCCGAGCATCCCCTTACGCTGTATCTAGGAAAAGAGAATATGGTATTCTTTAGTGCCCATAGTTCATACCCAGTTCTGCACAGGACATTCGAGTCAAACAGTATCATGTAAGTATTGCTTGTGCCTCTGCTGCCAGACAACATCCTGTTTACACGCGTACCGGTTATCTGTCAACGTGAAATAATAATGTGAAATAAGTCGTTCACCCGTTGGATATGCTACCCTTCTTTGAGGCCCAATTCAGTATCTCAAAAGGACAGCGTACATTCTGTCATGCGCCATATCACGCAGTAATACGCCAATCCAAGCCATTCACGCAGTTCCAGCCATCAAGGGCTCTCAGTACCTGCAACCTTGCTGCCAGCTGGCTACTACAACCACATACTCACAACGCTTCAAAACAGCATGCACACCGCGTACACAACAACACCAATTGCATACACGTGTGCAGGTAGAGCAGCACCGTCCTCCATCACGGCCCAAAGAGAAAAAGCAGAAGCGACACAGCAAGTCCATAAACAGCCAAAATCCGTATCTCCCACCACACGACGGAAAATTTGCAACATGCAACCACAGAGAGACAAATCAGCTACAGGATGCTGCCAGCTCGCTCGGCCCGCACAGCCACGGCTGCTCTGTCTGCCGCGCCAGGATCATACAGCTCGTAGACGGTGCAATGATCCATGCCCGCAGCTGCCAGTACAGGCTGGTAAGGGTGGAATGCCATGGAAGTGATAGGGCCCACTTTATGGGGAGCAAGTAGGTTGGAGCTGTTGCCTGGGCGCAACGTACCAACAACATCGCCATCATCGGTCCAAATCTTGACGACCTGCAAACCGGAAGATGATCGTAGTCCTTATGCCTGATTGTTGATGCATCGGCGTGTTGATGGCACTACTGGTCATGGCGTATAAATGTCCCCCACTGTGCAGTTAATGCACTTCATAATACCTCAACTAAAATTGACACTCCATTATTAGAACCCCACGCACCTGCGCGGTGGTACCGGATGCCAACAACGGGGCCAGCGTATGGCCAGCCAGTGCGCACACGCCACCCTTCGTATGTGCCTGTACTGTCTTGTACGTATGAGCCGCATCAACAACAGTGCTGGCGGTCGCACTGTGAGTTGTGGCCTCTTCCGTTGCAGACGTTGCAAGGGTTGCCCCGGGCCCGCCACCCGTGCCGCCGCGCAGGTCTAGCCAGCGCATTTCCCCTTTCTCAGATGCAACCACCACCATGCACTGGCGACCGCCGGGCTCCAGCACCGAGCCGGCTAACGCGGCCCTTCCAAGCGGCTGCAAAACCATACGCGGCGCCGAAGGAGCACGCAGGTCGAAGATGCGGAGCGTGCCATCAGTGCACACGGGCACCAAAAGGTTCGGATCCAGGCTGCTCAGCAGCAGCTGCTCAACACCTGTTCCACCAGAAGCAGTACCCCCCGTGCCTGCCGGCCAAGATACACCAGGGGAAACCACGCCTCCGGGCGCAGATGTCGTACCGATTGTGGTCCCCGTCAATGGCAATACGGAGTGGCAGTGCTCGCGTAGCAAATCCCATACATAGATGTAGTCAGGCTGCTTCCCACCCGATGCGAAGAGGTGACACGCAGAAGGGCTCCAGTTATAGACCGTCGGAAACGACAACGTCGGTACAAGGTGTATTGAAACGGCCTGCAACGTTCAGCATGTGTGTTGACAGAGGCGGCACGAGGGTTTCCCCAATAACGACCCGGAAGATCTGAATTCATTTAGAGGCGAAAAAAAACAATCTAGATCCGGATGTGCCAGCCGCTGTGCATGCCTTCAGCCGCCCTATTAAGCATTAGCGTCAGAGAAAGACGATGGACCGCTTCTGTGAGGGAAACCTACTACCGCCTGCGAGGGCAACCAACAGACAACGAGTGCACGAACATGGGAAACGTCCTGCAAGCAAGCAGCTACCTGCAGGGCAGTTGCCATACGTTGCTCTCCCTGGTTCAGGTAGGATCGCCAGACGCGCACTGCCCCGTCTGCGCTGCCCGCCATCAGGAGCGGCCCATCTGCTTCATTTATGTGACGCAGGAAGACGACTCGAGATGGAAGAGAGCTACGCGACTCCCCTTGGGGCGCCCCTGTCGCCACACGGGGTCATTACCGGGCGCAAGGAAAAATCACCACCTCCTACCGCACGGGCTGACAGAGTGTGACCAAGGCAAGTGCTCTAGACTGGCGCAAGCGGAATACCAGGAGGGCAGGAAGACGCTAGTAAAGCCCGCGCAATCGCTAAGTCCGATAGCAGGTGGCCACGTCAAATGGTGGCATGTGTACGGCCATGCCAACAGATTCCTTGCAAGCAGTCTACTCCATACACATATGCACAGGAAGACCAGATCTCAAGCAGTTATTCACAGGAGTTACAAACATTTACCAGAAAGCATATGTATAGCTGCATGGACCTGAATAGCATTGATGCAACAATCGAAACAGTCACAAGGTCTTGTGGTTATATTCTTGTGGTTGGGTTTGACCATTTGCCCTTGCCCTTGCCAAACGAGTGTTACCCTTATATCTCCCAAGACCTGCGGCATTCCCCAAATCCTTGCTCCCGAAATGTCCTAAATCCTTCCCGAACACTGGGGGTTTGAAAAATTAGGGGAAATTATCCCTAATTTTCCATCCCTACTGGAGGCAAAATGCTTCCAGAAAGCAAAACCTCTTTCTTCAACCTTACCATTCGTAACGTGAAAACTGTTCAAGAGTTTGTTGTCGGGGTATGTGTGCGCCTTCAGCATGCCCCGAACGTCCGCCGACACAAGGACTTGGTGGTAGGGATGGAACGTCAATGCCGACACCGGTTCCGGTCCCGACTCGATGGAGTGGAGCTGTAGAGAGCGCAAGCGGTCGGAAAGACATCGAATCACGGCGGTAAAGACACTAATCGCAGCAACATATGCCAGTCCACCCATGCGCCTTTTGGCAACAGCTACCGCTTACATGCGGTGCGTGTTAGCTGCACGTTGAAAAACCATGGACTGAAGCATGCACCGGGCGCAGACATAAGACTACACACCACCCTGGGCTATAGAGGATACCAAGTTGCGCGTGACGAAATGCAAATGACGTTACTGTTTGGGGCCTACCTGTTCGCGCAGCTTTGGCGCGCGCATCGCTTTCGAGATCGCCGCCGCGACATCCATCATGGCCCGCCGTCTCGTCTTCCGCTCCGGGTCAACCGGAGCTGTCCAGGGACATAACTTGGCACCGTCCGACTCCCGCCAGGCAGATGACTGCAGCGCATGCCCACAAACGAAGGCTTCAGCAAACGGCCAATCCGCTGCCCGCATTTTCACAACCGGGTTAGGGAAATGGTACTCACATGCGCTGCCATGAAAGGCTGCTGGGGCATAAGGCACATGGTTAACCTGTGCCGTGATCAAAATAGCAAGGCAAAGCCCTGAGCCGAACGCTAAACCCGTGCCTGTGCCGGCGAAATATTAAACCTTGCATTAGTGAACAGAACCAAAGCATGAGAGTTGTCAGCCGTGTAAGGGCATCCGCCAACGCTGTGCATTCCGGAATCTTGCAATACTCAACCGGAGCGTCAAGCTAACACTAATGATGCTCGTGACTGACGACGAGCGGAAGCGCAGAAGGGTATGGAATCGTCACATTCGGATCCCGCCCCTTCCACACGCTCATCCTCTCGTACCTGGGGCTCCAGCATCGGTCTGCTGAAATAATCACATGACAGACCGTAGATGAGGCTCTTTGGTACGGGCACCGGTGGTTGGGCAACCGGCAACGCGGCCGCCAGTGACGGGTCCTGTACCGCAGATAGCAGTTCACGAAAGCATCAGGATCAGGGAGAGGCTCCCAATACTTACATCACACCATCTGCTCTACCAGGGGCGGCTAGTTGCAGACGCTTTACCTAATTGCAGAAAACAAACTGAGTATAACCTCAACGCGCGGAGGGACCTGATTCCCCTTGTGCGTTTGCACAGCGCACCTGGCCTCCGCTGAGCATGGCCCCAGCCAGGCCGGAGCCGCCATGCGCGCGCGTATCGGCGAAGCTGTGATGAGCCCCTTGATGCATCTGATCATAGTCGCTAAGTCCGCCCACACTGGAGCCACCAACGCCAGGTCCCAGGTACGTTTGGTCTACACACAACCAAACGGCAAAGGCAAGAAGCCGTGCCTAGGAATTCGGTCCTTACTTGCTGCACACGAGCGGTCACGACCCACATGCAAAGATTCACCGCCGCAAGAGCTAATCCGCATAAAAAAACAAGGTTGATCGAAACGAATGCTCAATCATTGCATCACCCGGAGTTTTGTTTGCACCTCCATTTGGCATGTTAAAGAGACGGACGGCAGTTACGAACAGGAAATACGCATCACTTCCCGTTGCCTACCTGTCACGATGCGCAACGTATACGGGTGTCTACTGTAGGCCAGGGGCACGTCCCTGCCTGGTGATGGCGGAGAGGCAGACGTCGACGTGGCCGTACTGGCGGCCGCGCCCCCGCTTCCGACGCCACCTGTCCCCGTAGCCGTGCCAGCGCCCGCCGCGGGCATGCGGCGCATCATAGATGCGGGCGGCCCCGAGGAGGCACCTCCGACCGCGGCCGCGCCCGGTACAGACGTGGGTGGGTTGTAGGAGGAGGATGCGGATCCCGCATGATGGGGGTCGTGCGGGTCCGTGGAGGTGCGCGAAAGGTTGGGCAGTCCAGCAATGGTAAAGCTGCTGCGCCACGAACGCGGTTTCAGCTTGGCGGCAAACGAGCCTGGCAAGCCGCAGCGGCGAAACACGGGTGTAGAGGGTTATCACGGCGCGGCGTGGTGCTGAGAAGCCGTCTCATAGCATCGGTAATGTCTCCGTTCAACTGGCATCTGTGAAATCCTGCCAAGACGGAAGCAACCATGCCCAATCACTCACCAACAGACGAGTCTCCCCGCCGCGGTGACAGGCTGCCGTTAGCTGCGAAGTGGGTCCCCGTAGTGGATGCGAATGACAGCTCGTACTGTGCAATTCGCAGGACGTCGCGGCCGTACCGAGCAACCTGTAGGTACACATACAGGAACACGGAGTAACTACACACGTGTGTAGTAAAAGCTCAGGTGCAACTACACCCTAATGGCGCAGGGACTACTCGCAATTTCAGGATTCTCGGCAACTCCATACGTCTGGAGTCAGCGCATTCCTCATTACTAAGTAAACGGAGGGGGGCGGAGGGGGGCGGAGGGGCAGCTTCACTCTCACACTCTTGCAATACCTGTTGCAACTGTTAGAAAGCCGCTGCCCATTCAAAACATGTAATCCGCGAGTGACAATTGATAACTCACTTTGGGCGCCGGATCCAGCGCAAGCATAGTAATGGCTTCCGCAATCCTCGAATAAAGCCCGTGCTGTTGCGAGGATGCTGCGACGGCCCCGTCCTGTGGCCCCGTCCCGCCGCCCGGACCTGGCCCTGTCGGTGGCATTGATGGCGGCCGCTGTGAATCACCACCTGTGCCGCTACCTGACGCGCCCGGAATTCCTACATTACCTCCAGCGGCCCAGCCGGGTCCTCCAGCAGCAGCTGCACATTCGTGTTAACGCATCACCGCTCCCCCCGAACGAACCAAAAATGGGCCCCAAATAAGGGGCTGCCATCCGCCCTGCCTGCCCTGCCTGACCAACCAGCTAGCTGACGCAACATCACCACCCGGCAGCCCCCTTAAGTTGAACTTCAACTCCATCGACCGTGCATCAAAACAAAACGAGCACGCAGAGCTGCAAACAAACGAACTGCTCCACCATTCCGGATCTCGGTGAGCTTACCGTCTTGCCCGTGACCTGGGCTTGAGCGCGGCCGATAGCCTCCAGTTGCGTCATCTGCAGGTAGTCCTGCTGCACGCGCCTGCAAGCAGACCACCGTGCATTCAGCGCATGTTACATCGCTGACTCCCGAAATGCATTCGACCCCTACACTTGCCCGACCAGTGGCTCCGAAGCCACAACGCCTCTCTCCAACATTCCTTTCCATGAGCCCGTCTTCTTGTGAAAACGGATCTAACCCACCTGGGCAACAACCTCCTCAAGCCGCCGCTGTTGCACCGCCATCGCCTCCCGCACCGCTGCACCGTGGCCTCGTACAAAGCGCGCGAACAGTACTGCTAGCTCCGCACGAACCAGCACCGCTGGATCGTACACCACCTGCCATCGAGGTATAGGATCAATTTTCATAAATATTGATGCAAACTGAAGCCCCAGGTAAAATGTCCATCGGTTGATGGTGAATAGGGACGACAACGGTCACAGTGATGACAGCGGCCCCTTCCACCCTTCTGCCACCAGGGCGTTTTAAGCCTGACGAAGGCGGGTTTCCTTGTTTAAGGATTTTCCTCATGGGTCTTCCTTTCAGCTTTTGGCCCCTTCCCCCTTGCCTCTTCTTCAGGCCCGCCCAAAACGCAGTATTGCATACGCTGTCCCTCATCGCACACCTGCGTTACTGCCCCCGCGATGAGTCGCTCTGCAGGCAATCGATCCTCTGAAGGTGTCAGAGTCAGGTTAGGGTGGTCAGGGAGCGGGTTGGCCCCGCCTGGAAGTCCCCCGGGACTGCCGTTGTGGTGCGCGTGGCTTGGGTCGTTGGGGTCTGGGCAGCTGTGTATGAGGCAGGCCAGTCCGAAGATGGCCGCCGCACGAATCTCCGGCAAAGGGCTTGTCAAGAGCGACACCAGGATATCCGCCGCGCCCTCACGGATAGCATGCAGTGAAAACTAGAAGGCACGCCGCAGCCGGGACAGCAAAAGTCACGACTTGCTGTTGCAAGAGTACTTATATATCCCGACAGGCGAGGTAATGGCTTGAAACATTTCATGACCCACACCATCTTATGCTAAACACTAAAGTGGCCTAAAACGTACCATCATTAAGTAGCTGCATCCATTAGCAACAGATCCCATGTGCACTATGATGCACGTATTGACCAAATTCACGCATATTGAACCTATATGCATTGGCTAGCGTGATGTGGCGCCCCTCCCCTGCCCACCTCCGGGATGTCCTCGCAAAGCTTCCCGATACTGAGGCAGAGCCACCTCAGGAGCAACGGGTGTCCCAGGGGCCCGTACGTAATGTTCACAGGCGCCAACGAGCGCAGCCATCGCAGCAGCACTGCCAGAAGCTGGTTGTGCGCGCACAGCGCCTGGCCCTGAATGGGATTTTGACAAAAAGGCAGTGGGGCTCAAGGACTGGAAGGAAACAATCCGCTGCTTAGCGACATGCAAGGCAAGTCAATTTCAGCTCGCCAACATATGGTGCAAAAGCGAACGCGGAACGTAATCTTAACGTCACACATTGCATCGCCTCGACCTTTGCCAGACACCGCGCGTGAGCCCCTGCCTGAGAAGGATGGATGTGACGTGGACCAGCAGAGGAGGTGCGAAACTTGCGGACAGATTTTCAGCCACTGCCCTATCATCTGCCGGGACTACCAGGCTACACCTACCACCTACCTTTGGGTGGCCGTCGCAGATGACGGACAGCACGAACACCGCCTGTGCGCGTGAATAGAGGTCGATGTTTCCGTCAACGCTATCCAGGTAACGAATGAAGTACAGGTGGCCGTTGTCCTTGACCAAGTCCATCTGCAGGGATGAAGGAAATTAGGAAATATTCATCGAGGAACCGGGCGGACAAAGATCAACTAACAGCTAACGAGATGTGGCAAGATGTAAGGAAGGGTTACTGCCACCTTGTCGCAGCCCGTCCGTACACAGCTAACGTTCGCAGCACATGCGATACAGTATGAAGGTCGGCAGTTGCATGGCTTGCAAGAGCCCCACGTGAGGCTGGCCCCACGAGGTATGGAGGTGATGGGGTTGTATTGCGTGATGGTGCCGTGTAACAATGCCTCCATGACAGCGTTTTAAAGCCTGGCGTTTTCAATAGGGATTCCCATCCGAGTTCGGGGAGCACGAGGAGCGACCAAGAATGAAGTGTGAACCACCTGGATCATCCAAATCGCCTTATTGCGCTGGCTTACATCCACCTTACCACCTAAGTGGCCATCTAAGTGGCTTAGCACCGACGCAAGCCGTCACCGTGGCGGCCACCGTGTTCCATGTTGCTGCTCGAAGATCATCTCCTCTTAGTTAACAGTTAAGTTAACAGCTTTGCCGCCATGACGTTCTTTAGCTGTGCATTAGCTCGTCAGTTTTTTTTACAATCTTTGCAAAAACCCAATCGTTCCCTGCCACAACACCCCGTTACCCGACACGGCCGGACCTGACAGCTGCGGTCCAGAGCCAGCACCTTTGCCCAGATGAAGACCAGCGTGGAACGCAGGTCAGCGCTTGTGGTTTGCAGCAACTTGAGCACGTAGGGAAAAATTCCCACAGACAGTGCCAACTCCACAGCCCATGGCCCCATGTCAAGGAAGCGGCCTAACAGCACGAGCGCACGCAGCCGATGGACTTGGCTCAATAACACCTGAGGGCGAATGGAGAGCGCGGAAAGCAGGAGATATGTGTATTCGGATGCAGGAGAGAGGACAGTCCGAGAGCGCGCACCGACATCGATATCAATGTCGCTGAAAATGCAGATGTGGAGCCCATCACGGGACAAGAACCAACGTGGCCCCAATATGATGCTGCCGTCAAGGTGAGTGAGCATATATAGGCAAGGACTGTTCAAACTAGGGACTTACGACGTTGCATGTACACCCGTTACGAATAACCCCAGTCCTAGAGAGGCAAGGCCGACCTACGGCAACGCTCGTGAGCATATGTTTCAATCTCCAATGCAATTAAGCCGCGCCGCAAGCTTCCCCGTAAATGCACGCACGCCCTTCGCCCAGGAACTACATACGGCTGTCACTCGCCTGCAGAACGATGGGGAGCTGCTCGGGCGGTTTCTTATCCCGCGAGCCGTGTGCCAGCCACAGCTCAAAGGCCGTAAGCTGTTCGGCGAAGAAGGCTACAGAGGACAGCCGGCAGAGGGGACGAAATGACGAAAGATAAGGTGTCTGGAAAGTATTAAAGAAGGGGAAAGTACGAACGGCAACAAGACGAACAAGCCTCCTGCAATTTCGTCCACTGGGGACACACAAAGAAAGGCATCAAACTAGCTTGAAAGGCTCGATATGCCGCAGGGCGCCTGGCTCGACACTGATTTCAGACACACAAGGCAATCATATAGCCTTTCATGTCTTTGCAGCGTCGTATATCTCGACCCTGCCAGCTAGGTCTCTCCTCTCTCCCTATCAATACTGCACCCTCTCTTTGTCCCGTTGCGCAACGCACTCGATGGCGTGAATTCCGCTTGCTGGTCGCTAGACAGCGTGGGCAGCTGAACCAGGCACATCTCGGCCGCCAGGTCCCACGCTTGCCACATGGGGTGCTGGTGCGTCGGCGGCAGACGAGGATACGACACCGGCGTGCAGCCCGCTGCTCTCATAATACGCTCCGCCAGCAGGAAGTTGCGAAACAGCGAGGCCACAAGCAGGTCCTGGGAGAGAGGTTAGCGCGAAGAAATACCAAATCATGAGCAACGTTGCGAGGTGCTTAAATTGCCATTGCTCGTGCTAACCGCTTCACGAGAGAGATCTCCACAAACGCTCGGCGACAGACTCCTGAGAGCTGACAGACCTTCATGCAGTCCGTCCGAGCCCCGGATCGTTTCAACGCTTACCGAGCGAAAAAGCTTCTGAAACAGCGGTCGCGGCAGAACGTTCCAAGCAATGGTGTCCGTAATCGCGGTAAAGATCCAATTCAGCTCCCCCAGCGGCGTTTTACGGTCCGTCTGCTTGCCTGGAATCCGGTCAATCAAGTCCTTCGTCAGTCCGTCATGCCGCATCAGGCTACGCGAGCAAAACCAGCGCAGAGCCACCTGCATCGGCAGCGGGAACACCAAGTGAGCGAGTAGGATGCACGCACACCGTCATGGCGCCAAGGCAGATGGCGCTTCGACGCAACAAGACCGCAGTCTGAAGGGTTAGCACGAAGGCATTAGGCATGCAGGACGCGATCACCGACGGCATCGCCCCACATACGTTCGGTACGTTATGAGAGAATCGCTGTTCGCCGGTGTATGTTGGCGTCCACATACCACATTCCATACGGCAAACCACCAGGTGATTCGCAATCACCAGGACGGTGTCGCTGTTACTGTTTGGACGCACCTTAATCGGTGTGGTGAGGCACGCAGCGAAAACATCCGCCGGAAGGTCCGGGTTCTGAGGCAGCTGCTCAGTGGAGCCGCACGCACCCAGTACGATGATCTCCTTGAGGTGGTCAGGAACGCCGCCGGCACCTCCGGCATACATCCCAGCCTGACAAGAAAAGGATGGGCACGTAGCACGAGTACAATTGCAGACTCCCCGAGGACACGTGCTGAATTTGCGCTGAAGCTGGAGCGCAAAGTGCATCATATTCGTCCTCCGGCAGCGCTGAGGTTAAGCAGCGCCTCACACAGCCCCGAAGCCAGGCCAAACGTACCAGCGCACCCCCATGCAGCCGGGTAAATACCCGATTGGTTTTGTTCAGCATTATCTGGACAAAAGTCAATACATTGCATTCATCAGAGTCCTGAGAAATTTGGATTCTCCATCTGATGCAACTCCAAACGACTTACGTTCAGCGCGCAAGATGCTGCAACGAACTGATAAGCAAATACCGCTTCGAGCCCCAGCGATCCGCCATCTCAATCTGGCCGTATCGAAATTCCTCTGCCTGCAATCAACCCAACCTTTCCTCTACATCTGATGCACCACCGGACCCGATGGTTGACGCCATTTTCCATTCCTACCCAAGCCGATTTTCCTCTCCCTTAGTACTTCGAAATCACCCCGGGTTTCCATCCCCCAACACACACACCATGCCCCTGAGCGCGTCGTTGCTCCTCTGGTCCATAAGCTGGCGGATGGCGTTGATGATGAGACCGGCCGCCGAGCAGTCGAGCACATAGATGCAGGGCGTCCCCAGCCAACTCTGAAGCAGGGCAGCAGCCATGCAGCAGCGTTAGCCGCGCAGTTGCAGCTTCACCGGCCCTGACTTCACATGAAAGCATGAAGCAAAAGGTGTAATAAGCTCCAGTACACCGTCTAAACTTTTCAACGCATAGCTGCAGCCCCTAAATAACGACCCTTGCCTTGGTGGCTATGCAAGGGCCATGCACTTAGCCTGTTAGTGGGATCCCTTACATGTACTCCAGATGATTCGGACGCGATGCACCAACCGCTAGCTTATATGGTCGCCATTTGTACAGATGGGGCATGCGTTAGGGAAACTGGCGGACGGCCCTGCCTGCATAACCCCTTCCATGGATGCTCCCCTTCCCCCCTATATATATCATGTAATAGTTGCTATAGCATTGCACATCCACGTCCGCCGGAACGCACACCTGCAGCTCGTAGATTGATAACGGGATGTACTGCGTGTAGCGGCTGTTGAAAACCCAGATCTCCCCGTTGGCCGTTGGGCGCGGCACGCCGTGCCCATTATAATGAAACAGCACGCGCTCATTCTACAATTGCCCCGAGTGCCATGATGCAAGGGGTAGGGAGCGACGTATAAGATCCTCCAGTGGCGGAATATCCATGTCGCATGCGTGCATAAGAGATTTGCATGATATCCAAGGCGGTGTCTTGAACTGTCCACGCATAATGCATCGTTCGTAATCGCTTGTCCGCAATCCCCGGGGTAAGATCCAGACGGAGCTGTGCTGATTTCACCCTATTGACATCAAATTCTAATGACATTAATGTTGCATAGCTTGTAATCACTCACCTTTGCAGCTCCCTTGTCCAGGGAGTGCGTTCTATAACCCTTGCGCTCAGGTTAAGTATCCAGTCCACGTGAGGTAACGAAATTTACGCTAGGCACAGTGCATCGCTCGCAATGCTCTTCTGAGGCCGACCCGCTGTTGTCGCATCCCCTCCCAAACGGTGGCTCCGTGGTAACCAAAAGAGCGATGGTTTACCCCTTTCCCTTAGCCTGAACCTACCAAGTATCTACCTCGACAGCATCGCTCACCTTTGCATTCCTCCTGCAGCTCAAGCATAGCCTCTTCACGTCCTCCACTGTAGGGTCCAACTGCATTTTGTACTTCGCCCGGTGCTGCCAACGTTCGTACTGGGCCTGCAAATTCTTGCCTGGGTGCCAATGGGACAAAAGCAGGAGAACTTTAAGATAAAATACATGCAGGGCGATCTTCACGCAAGAGCCATTGTCAAGGATCCCGAGCCGATGTCTTCCATGACAAAGCTGTTTGGTTAATGTCGCCTGCGGACCGCGTGACGTGCCAACGGGCCCACGGGTCTACGTGAACAACTCGCGATCACGATACGATTTGGTATATCCATATGCAAGCTTACTAGATGTGTCCACAAGCATGCAAATCATCTCACCAATGTGCTCAAGCGCCTTTGATGGCTGAGCTGACAACGGGTCCACCCAGCACTCAAGCCGAGCGCAAGGCGATATCTTTATAACGTCCGGCGGATCAACACCGATATTAAGACAGAGCACAATTGCCACACTGGTGGTTTTGAGCTTCTCCTTTTGTCGCCACTTTGAAACTAGGCCATGATCAACGGCCCGAAGGTCGGCATCATCTGCCGTCGCATCGTGCCGTTCCTGAGGGCGTACAAACATGATAAACGGGCCAGAAAAAAGGGACCTTTATTCTTGTCGCAACAAAATTCGTTGTGCTCCTTGCGCCCGCCATACTTACGTATCGGAAAAGACCCTGAAACTCAATATGGCATACTTATTTCCTCCTACCTCGCAAAAAATGCGTGGCAATATCTTTCGTTCTTCATTCTCTTCCTGTGGCGGCGGCGGCACCTGCGTGGTTCAGTTATCCAGGCTTAAGAGGTCAAGGAACCTCAATTGACGGAAATACCATGCCCGCTGGCAAAAAGCTTGCCGGATCGCTGTTTGTAAGCCTCCTGCTAAGTTCGTCCGCAAGGCCGGATGTTAGCGAGTCGTTCAGAGCAGCTGCATCCTCGCCAAGCCCTTCATCCATGGTGCGCCCTAACGGACAATCGCGGGTATTATCCTTTCCTTTCCTTGATCATATAATCATGGAAAACTTCTATGAATAAGGTTGCGGCCTAGCAACAATACAAATGGTGTTTTGACCCTGTTTGATTATTAGATTCATGAATGTGAGGTAATGCAATTTAGCCCAAAAGCAAGAACGTTGTAATATCCTGTGAAGTCGAAGTCGAACTTCACCATCACGTATTAAGTGCGGAATGTGGCACCCATTCCATGAATGAATTTTCGTCTGCATCACGTGGATCTGTAGATGTATCCCATAACTCGATACTAATGCGCAAATTTCGATTTAAAGTTGGCATCGCAATATACACTACCTGCGAAAATGTCGTGTGCCCCAATATCGCGTGTTACACGGACCAGGTTCGGTCGCCACGCACTTGTTCCGAACGCAATGTGTTTCAGCGGTTTTAAGGCTTTGGCGAGATCGCCGGCGAAGATAGTGCCAGTTAGAGCATCGCGACAGGTTGTGGCCAGTCGGCTACACCGTTCGGTGCCTCGAGGTGTCTTCATGCGCTCTGACCTTGGAGATTCCTTGAAGGAAACCGCTGCTTTGGATGACTTAATTGATCAATTGCTCAGCGCTAAGTCGCAGCAGCAGGTGATTGCGACGGCGTAAGGATAATGGAGCCAACTGCTCTCGGCGATGCCTTTTCCTTGGATATCATTGTCGATTTTAGAGGGAAACTTTGCATTAAGTTTGTACGTGCGCTGTGCAGATTTCCGCACCGTCTTGGTACATTTGCACTGTGCGAACTGAAGCACGGTGCTTAGGATGGCTGAGCTATTCCGGATTCGGGTTCGGGGAGATGCATGCAACTCATTGGGCAGTCCCCACCCGCAGCACAGTCTGTTGTGCTGCGTCCGGAAAACCCAAACCCAGTGCAGTGCAGTGCAGGCCCGCACGCAGGATTCCAGCGTGGGGTCTTTATCCCGCTGGACCTTATGTAACCCGCCCTGCCTCCGCCTATTCGCCTCCGTTTTTTCAGATGGCCCAGTTAGTTGCGGAGAACATCCTAGCAATCGATACCAAATTTTGGATGCGCATTGCCACTCGGAATGACACTGCCGCTTCCAAGGAGGACAAGAATCGACTGCAGGTAGGGCAGGGGAATAACCTGAGCTTGAGGTGACGACGATAGACTGTACCATTTTACGGGATGCTCGTATGCTCCCTTCTTTTCAGGATGTCGCCAACAACGTGATGGTTCTCGTGGATGCCGTACGACGTCATACGGAGCAGCAACTCGAGGATAGCGGCAAAGTTTTGCAGGTATGCTCGGGCCGGCCTAATTAGCGCGTCAAGCGTGTTATTTTTCACGAATTGACGCCGGCGATTCAATCGGGTGTCAATCGGGCAGATGAACCGGAAAGGGATATTTTGGGTGTCGTCCCGTTTGCTGTCGACACTGGCACTACGTGTTGAGAGGAGCTGCAGTTCCTCTCATGTACCTCCATATATGGAAAGGCCCAACGCGCATGCGATCGTATGTGGGAGGGTAATTTGCACTCGGCATAAAGCACTGCTGCATGAGGCAAGAGATATCACCGTAGTTTGATCTGATGCAACACCCCCTGCCTTCCTGAGACCAACATTATCACCTTTTATATGTTTTGGTGTATTCACGTATTCGCCAGAACATACTAGTCGCAGCAGCGGACGAGAAGGGAGAGTGGTACCTGCCGCTGACGGACGAGCAGGTGTGGAGGGAGGGTCAGAGGGCAGGGTCGCAGGCGCGAAGGGTATTTAGTTGCCTGTTTAGTGAGCGTGAAGCATCCATCAAACCTTGTGGGAAAAAGTAGATAGGGACTCGGGGGAAAATGCCACTAATTAATAAAAGACGCATTGGGGTGGGGTTTACAAGAAGCGTGTATATTTGGTTTATTTATTCTCTTGCCTTGCTCATCGACCGGATCAATGAAGGGTGCGCTACTGCACGGCCAAGCAACGGTTTGCCTTTGATGCCCGGCGGACAGCAATTGTTGATTGGAAGCCCTTTCCTTTTTTCAAGGCCAAACTGGATTCCCCGCAGCGCTATTTCCCGCAGCGGGTTCATGTTTGGGTGCGTGCACTAGAATCCACATCTTTCCGCTTTCTTTCTTCACTTACTTCAACGCGGATGTGAATGATTGCCATAATCGGTTGTACATGTGCGCGCAGCCCAACACCCTTGAGCACATCTTCGCTTGCTAAATCCTGAACGGCTCTGTTCGTTGAGCAGGTTCAGCGAGTACGCAACGCACTTGAGCGCCATTCAAATCGGCTGGACGAGGCGCTTCTCTCAAACGCATTTGCCTGGATAAAGAAGAGCTCGGAGGACGGGTATGTAGGTTAAGGACATGTACGGTTCACATGGTTTCGGATCACATCTTTCCCGCGTTCTTTAATTACGTATCTTAGCATCATGGCGGAGATGTTACAACGATTGCAGACGCAACTTGAGAGAAGTCACGTGCACGTTCGCGCTTTTCCCTTCCCATCCACCCACCCAACCACCCACCTGTTCCCGATGGAACCTGGTCAACGTGTTCGAGGGCCCCGGTTTGACGGTCCCCAGGTTTGACGGCATGGTGCAACTGCTTCAATTAGTGCTGCAGCTGTACGCGGCACAGCAATTAAGGACGCAGGAGACGCAAGGGGTTGAGGGAGCGCTGAACAAGGTGAGCTCGTGATTGAGCACCACATGATAGCGTGGCTGGCGTGGTCATGGGGGGCCTGCAAAGCAAAGGCATTCAACATTGCCCGAAGGCCTCTGCACAAGATGTTCTGATTCATTAACAGGTTAAGGGTAGGTCGCGAAAGCCTAATAACCGTCCCAACTGCCAACATAACGATGCATGTGACATTTACCGTGGAACCATCCTGCGGCGAAACATCGGAACATCATCAGCGCCGGTTTTATTTCGTTTTATTTCTCACCTTCCTCTATCTGTACTGATTACCGGTCCTCGCTCAAGGGCATCACACACGGCTGACGAATAGTGAAGTTTTCGCAGACCTTCCTATTCTTTCGCAGTTTGGGTCGCTCGGGTGGGTGGGTGAGCCGCATATGGAACCATTAAGCTAGCTCTCGCTGAAGACATGTGGTCGCATGTGGGATGCAGTGTGTGGGATGCAGTGTGTGGGATGCATGGTGCAAGCAAGCCTTACTAAAATATTGATAATTATACAACTTAACTATCTCCTATCAGAAAGCGGTTGGTTATGCAATTTTTAAGCATGCATGAACAGATACGCAAAGCACATACATGGCGTAGTTCGTTATCTGGCCGTCGGCAGGCCCCAGCCAGCAGGCTGTTTCCTTCCTAGATCCCGGCGGCACCCCTACCCTGGCTGGGCGTGGTCGTTGGTCGTTGGTCGTTGGTTTATTTCCTTGCGCGTACACTCGTACCAAAATCCCCCTCACGTCCGGATATTGAATTCCCTGGTTCAGCTGTTGTACTCGGAGGAGCGGCAGTGGTATCCGCTGCTCCACTCCCTGGCAGCGGACGGCTCCATCAGCGAGGCGGCCTTCATGGAGGCGTTGCAGCGGCGCATGGAGGGGGTGGTATTGGGTTTGCAGAGTGGCTCTTATGCTCAACGTGTCCAGGTGCGATGTCCTGCGCCCGCCTGGATGATGCCCGCCCGTTAGAAACGTTGGAAGCTCCCGCTTCTAGATTTGTGAAGCAACGCTTACTTCAACGCACCTCATCGTATCCTATGGCTTGTGTGTGTCCGCTGTAAATACGGGCGATCTCGTGTATCTTATATCTCGGTGGCCCCACCTTGTGGCCCCTAATTTATACAGGCAGAGTATTTGAAGGAGGTGGAAAGCCGAGCGAAGGCTGTCTTCAGGGATCTAGCCGCGGTCAGCAAGCTCCAGCAGTAGAACAGCCGGCGTGCGCTTTGGGTGCAAGGCTGGATATATCGTGCGTTGGTTGGACAATCTTTCAGAGGCAATCTTTCAAAGGCCTGGTTGCTGGCCATTCATCAGCGAGGGATGGGAGGAAAGGGTGGCGCATGCAGCTGCGGGTGTTTCTCTAGCCCCAATTTTGGATGGATGACGGACCTGACCTGGCTTGCGTACGTGCCTGTTCATACAGTGAAGTCCATTGTATGATATACCATAACCAGTGTGATGTAGCAGGACACTGAAGAGCAGGCATTTGGCTATTGCTCGTCAATATTATGATACACCCTCCATCCAGGCAGGACAATGACCTTGTGGAGGTGTGGATGGTCCGCCGCCATTGAATGAGAATCATTTCTTGCTGTATGTAAGCCATGTCCACGTCACGAGGTAGATAGATGCACTTGTGGACATCCTTACATGCTGCCAACACTTATAGCGGCTACGCTTGGGGTGCGCCAGAAATGCATGGTATGTCCTAATTACCACCAGTTGTCAACAGCAATACAGATGCATCGACATCATGCATGCATGCTCTGCCAGGCTATCTATCTACTGAGCTGGTGAGGATGGAGCTGCATCATACAGCCAGTTCTTGGTCGCTTCGTTCCTTCATCCTTCTTGTGAGTCCTGGGCAGGATGCCCAACATGGAAGTGCCGCCATGTTTGCATCTATGGCATGAAGAAAAGAGTTGAATGAGCTTATTAGCTTATTGAAACAGTCGCAAAATGGAATAAGCTTTGGCACCTTTTGATGATCACTTCTCCAATCAGACGACTTTAGTGAAATCATCCTGTCACAATTAGGATCAACGTATCATCGGCAGGCAGCAGGATCCTGATCTTGATGCACAAGTCACCTGCCTGATATCAGGGCTAAAGTTATAGGTTGCTTAAATGGCAACAGGCGGGGTAACTCCCATTACCTGTATGTATACCTGCAACATACAGTGAGCTGGTGCTGTTTCATGCATGTGAGACCGTGGCAAATGACTATGCACGGCGCAAGTGATGTTTGAAAACATTCGTAGGTCTACTAGGAAATCAACTTGGTGTCTCCCTCACATGCATCAGCATCAACAATCTTGGTTTGGGCTGTTGTATTTTCCAAGGCGGAAGCAACATAGAAGATAACTAAAAACTAATCCCGGAGGATGCGTAAGGTGGTAGTGAGAGCTATCGACCGGTCAGTTTCTTGTACGATGTTAATAAGTGATCCAGGGTGGGTGTGCATCGCAACCTACTTGATGAATTTGCTCGTGGGCGGGCGAACTAACGTAAACGGAATCTTGCCCACGCGCCCGCCTCGCTAATGGTTGAATGGGACTCGCCATCTCTACCATGGGCTAGAACCCGTAAGTAACCGGAGCGTAGGTTCCAAGGCTTCGCATCAAGCCCAAATAGCCGATTGCACATATTTGCACTTCCGCCGATCCATAGTCCTTCGGAATGGAGGTCCCAGAATCGATGATATCACGCACTGTGCTATTGAGGTAGATGGTGTATGTGATGGTTTGACCATATACTAATAGCCGAGCAGCAGGAAAGTGCCTAAAATTGTGAGGTCTGGACCATGTGCAGTAAATAAGAAGCCGAATACAGCGAATATATAATGACCGCATTGGAATGCGAAAGGCAGGGACTCTTTCCTCACTCTCCATATATATTAGACCCGCCCTCCATACCACGCAGCAGCCATTACATTGTAAATTTTCATAAAATGCCTCCCATATCCCGGTGGCAGCCTTATGGATTCCATACGTACCCGGAAAACTAACGTGGAGACCAGGTCGGTTATGGAAATACGTAGAAGGATGCATGATGGGTTATGGAAGCCGAATAATGGACGACCCCACCATTTTCCTAGAGTGCTACTTGATTGGGCTGGCCGTGCGCTGCGTATATATGCACGTAACTCGTAACTCGTGTTTCAGTCGTCCTGGTTAGGGTCGTTGTATGTGGCTGCTGCTCCCCCTAATAACCGTAGTAAGTGTTTCGCATCTAGTGTGTTTGCGGGGCGGTAATCGGGCGGGACCTATACGCACGTAATTGGAACTTTATCTGTGCGCACGTAAGTGTGTACGTATCCGCGTGGCTTCGTCGGATTACAGGAAAAAACAGAATCTTCATAGGTGTACGGTATTATTGTTACGGTTGCTACATAAGCCAGGAAGATAATACGACGTGAGGACTTCGTTTGCGCCAAGCACCTCCCTGGGGAGTTGCTAACTTAGGGTTAGTTGTTATGGATGTAGTTATGCGTGTCTATGACAAACAAGAGAGAATTTGACGTGAGGGGCACAAAGGGACATTATGAGAATTTCGCTGGTACCAATAGCAAGCAGTCATCACGTTACGGAAATAAAAATGGGAGTCTCTGTCTCGTAACTTACGAAGGACAATGGATGTTTCACGCTCGCAAACTCAAGGAAATGACAACATTTTCCTAACTATCAACAATTTCATCATGAGTGGATGCGACTGCAAACTTCTTCTGAACGTATCCAAAGCTCCAGTTGGCGCTGATGCAATTATCACCTCCATTTTCCAAAGAAAAGTGAACAATCTCGATTGGAAGCGCCACGCACGAGCGAGACGGTCCTTAATAAACGGGAGGAACCCGCCCGTCTCCGTCCCAACGTTCGTTGTATA
The DNA here is from genome assembly GCA_019650235.1 of Volvox reticuliferus. Lineage (NCBI taxonomy): Eukaryota > Viridiplantae > Chlorophyta > Chlorophyceae > Chlamydomonadales > Volvocaceae > Volvox > Volvox reticuliferus. Next base: position 4,521,951 of record BNCP01000002.1, read on the forward strand.
CTATTGGGGTGTTACACTGTGGGCGACTCGCCCTGCAAAGACGAGCACACCTGTATGTATACTGTATGTTATATCGATTCACGCACATACAGCAAAGGCCTGATTGGAAGATGTCTAGATAGCGGACACTGATCATCCCGAATACGTGTGCATGTACTATCCGTGTGTGCCTAGATCAGGATACTACATACATACAGGAGGCAGCACGCAGTAGTATCTGGGCTGGGGAGCGTGCGTGGGGGAGTCAATGGGGGACTACTCCGGGTGCTTTGGTGGAGTGGCTGGATGGGGTGGCAGCAGGATACGGAGAAGGGACGTGATTCTTGTGAGGGAGTCACAGGAGAGGCAGAAGTTTCTGGGGAAATACGCAGACAGCGACCGCGCGGATGGACTAGCATAGATAGCAGCTGCCGCTGCGCTGGTGGGAAGCAGGAGGAGTGTAGTAGTCGTTGAATAATGTATATACAAGAAAGACACAAATGTGAGGGGCTAAAATTACGCACCCACGCAGCGTGCATCTCAAGGGGCCTGCCGCTTCTAGCACCTGCTACAGTAGCTGCTTGCTTCATCATTACAGCGCTCTGGGGACTACGGTAGATAGGGGAGAATGTGTGATATTTATTTCTCTATTCCTAAGAAGGGCTTGGGTTTCTTATGTTGAAATCTATCCCGTAATATCTGCTGGTCGAGTTGAGACCGTATTAACACGTCATCACCAGTATGTATACCCCGCCGTCCATACAGCATCGATGTGCACTTTTCCCACATCCCTCCACCCTCACATCAGCAATAACAGTAGCTCCATACATACCTGCCTATCTTCCAGCCAATTGCCAGAACCGGGATGGCCGCAGGCCCGTTCTGGTTGGTTTTCCTTTTTCCTTCTTTCGCTTACACTTGGTACCGCTCGTGTACAGCAGCTTTGTACTGGCTTTATAAAGTAACTCCATAATAACGCACAGGTGCATCAAGCTTCCTTGGTTACATCCCTCTTTTGTTACTTGTGGAACAAAATCCATCCGGGTACTACATCATAATGTTACTTATAATGTTACTTATGCTCCCACCCACTTCGTATTTCGTACGCTTAATTAACTCCGCCATCGACCGATAACTAGCTTGTAGGCTATCCCCTTATATAAATGAAAATGGACTTGATTGTACAAAGCTAGGTATAGTCCAAAAATTTCGCACTTTCAGGTCATTTGCCATGAGCTTCTTACCTAGGACTTTGAGAGTGGACCGGAAAGGCGTCGAGGAAATTCATTATCTCAATTTGATTACACTTGATATATTGCCATCCATTATGATGTGAAGCGATGGCTATGGATAGCTCCGCTGTAAAACCCAGGCAGAGCGTGCCGCGCGAAAAACAGTTGGCACCGATTATTTTAAAGCTGCATATATTTACTTTGGCTGCACTCAGCCTTGCAGACGCGGACACGATATCGGCTGCTACGATAACAAGTGAGAGGAAGGTCTATAATGGGCTGGATTTCGCCAAAGCAGTTGCAGATGCGAGCGTAAGCATCTTGGTTTTGATGGAAGATGTTGTACTTCAAGATGGGGACTGGGCTGACATCCCCACGCCACTACTGCTTAGCCGCAACCTGACGGTGGCGAGCGACCCGGCCGAATTGGACAAACCACGAACCCTAAACATGAACTGGGTTGCGGAGAAGGTGAGTTTTCTCTGACGCACTGGTTTACCATGCACTGGTCTGGGGTGTTATCCCTCGGGTCGGGGCCATGACCCTTTACCGTACGGAAGTGGTACGAAGCGGAGAGCTCGTACGCAATATCATACAGACGATTGGCGCGAGTCGGTATTCAAAGTGGGAGGATGGCAGGATGAGGAAGGCTGCTGGTAGAAATTCGCGGCACGGTGCGACACACAGACAGACACACAGACAGACACACTCACTCTACACATGTCGCGCAGTAACTGCGGGAAAGATAGGTGAGGTGAAATCTGCACCGTCTGAAAGTATCAATTCCAAATAATAAATCGTGAGCTTGGCATGCGCACTAGCAGACAGTGTGAGGTGGATGTCGCCCATTAACAAGGATATCCTGGCGGCGCACGGATTGATCCAACTTGTTCAGCGGATGCCTTACCCCTTGCGATTACCATTTTAGTTAAGGGGTCAGTGCCTTCAACTACACAACAGGTTTTCCTCTTGCCCAGCTGGATGGCTCCCCATGCAACCAAACCAACGTGCATGCCAGGTCAGACCCGGCTCCCAACATACCTTACATGCATCGTCGACATCTCCTGGTCAACCGGGAAGCGGATTATCACCCTATTGGATTGCCTTAGCATCGGTGCTGACACCTTCCCCCGCTTCGTGTTTCCCGGCCTTTCATGTGCTTCCCATCCTAAGTAATTTTGGCAGCCTAGGGCCCGCACTATCTCAAATATAATATATATATAATGCCCATTCTTACATTGCTTGTCTTGCAGTTATCATTACTGCTTGTCGCCCACATACCTTCACACACATACACACACACACCTTCAACGAAACACTTACATTCGGACACCCGGTTTTGCACCCGGACCACCACTGCAGATACGGCTTGGCAACGGGGCGGTGTTGCGGTTTCAATCCCTTGTGGTCGTGAACTACCGGCTGGGGAACCACAACCAGGCGCCAGGTAGGTGACTACGTGCGGCTGGGTTTTACGGATGATTTGGGAAGGGGCCCAGATTATGGAGACGCGGCTCCAGATTTACCGATGAGTACTTTTTACGATAGGAGAGAATATAGGGGAGAATATAGATGTGGCGTGTGCGCACTTGAACCTTCCGCCAACCGCGCCGTATCTTTTGCAACAAAGGAACTAAGCGCTGAGGCAACCGCCCTGAGGACCCGAGGTCAAACAAACCCGAGAGCCTAATCGGTCCCAGAGGGTGCGGCCCCAAAGAGAGCACCCCCACCACCCCAATTCCTGAGCTGTTCTTCGTCACGATGCTGCAGTCATTGTCCAGACCACGTGTTGGGGTTGTTTTTGCTTGCGGCGTTTGTTGTGCAGATGGCTCAACCTTACCTCACCCCCGCGCTCCGCCACAACCCCCGTGCAAGTGCAGGATTGGACATTCTGAGTCGATGTAACCTGGGCGCGTCGGCCGTGGTGGAGGTGGTGGATGCGGTGGGAGTGCATCGTGAGTGCGGGATGGGCAAAATGGATGGTGGGAGGCGCAATACATATCGGTGGGCAAAGCGTCGCGCATTGTGCTGGGTGCAGCGAGCAGAGGTATTAGGGGGTAAGGGGGTTGTTACAGTGGATTTGAGGGATGCCTATCCTATGGCTAGGAGCAGGTAGGAAGCGCGGAGCCAGATTAGGAAAGTGACTCCCGTCTGCCGTACTATTCCGTCATCACCTGTTCATTGAGACCCCATCACTCGCCCTCCCCGTGCACCCCACGGCCATCACATTTCGACCGCACCCACCGCCCCGCAGGCGTGTGTTACCCGCCAAAGATACAGGAGATGGTGAGTAAGTGCGTCAGTTAATATCCTGAGTGGTGGTGGCTTTCGCCTCGCTATTCTTTGGAGGGTTCCCGGTCATACTCTCCGTGGGGGGCTTCCCGCCTCCCCTTCTGCCTTAACCGCCGTCATTCCCCTTTTCATTGTGGGCCGCATAGCATAGCATAGCATAAACGCGTTGGGCGCAGCCGCGATACGCAGTGCCACATGTCACATGTGGTCCCACATGTCCATCCTAGTTCCTTACACCGTTCCTCCGTACCTGCTCGTTGATCCCTTTCAAACTAGTCGTTGGCATCTGTGAAGCGCCCGGCCTCCATACCCGGCAACCAGTCGTATCACGTAAACCTGGCCCAGCCTGGATGCACAAATGAAACCTCCGCGCGGCCGCTCGAGCGCTGTTGGCCGCACCGTGGCTTCTACGACGATGTGTCAATGCTTGGGGCGGATCCCAAGGACTACAACCTCGTGCAGTTGAACGGCTACATCGTACACTTGATACGGGTACGGTGTGCTGAAGTAGGGCATGGCGCAATATATGAGTGTGTGTGTGGGGGGGGGAATGTACGGTGTGAAATCAGAGCCGGTTGGTGTGTGCCTTCCGGGGGGAAGGAAAGAGGTGGAAAAGTGCTTGAGGTGAGCTGGGGTCGGGCGCATCAAGTGTACAGGGGCGGTGTCTTGGGTTCGAGGAGCCAGGACTGAGTTTCTGGTTTTATCGGTTTGCTGAAGAAACATGCATTGGCAGGTGGAACGTGCAAATCGGTGGCGGGATGGACCGGCTCTTGCGTCTTGCGTGATCACCGCTGAGAGGTCGGGTGCTTGAGCGGCCACATCTTGGCACGAGGTTGGCCGCAAGTATGTGGGACTTGGTCAGATTGCGGTCGGGTCGGGATCGGCCAACCCCGGCATGCGCGCATCGCCATGGCAAGAACCGGTGGAGCGCCCTATAGTACTAGGGCGCTTCCCCCTTTGCCTTACCCCGCCGTAATCCTTACGACTTCACATGCCAGCTATCCACAGTAAGCATTGTGCACGTCGGCCGGCAGTGCCCATTGCCCACCAACCCACTTCTCACGCCTGTTTGCCCGCTTGTGCCACGGCTTGCTTCCATATTTCTAGGTCATCTACCTGTGTGATGTGCTGCTTTCGGAAGACTGCGTGGCCAACCTGACGGCTCTGGGCTGCGCCACGTTCACCTACGCAACACTTACACCGCCCTGGCGCCCGCTGGTGCAGGGCAGGTCGCCCCTGCCGTCGCAAATCGAGGTTGCGGGTGTGGTGCCAGCAGCACAACCGGGAACCGCCGCGGAGCAGCTTCAGTCCGCCACAGCAGAGAAGCGGCTGGGTGGGCTCTCTAGACTCCAAAAGGGCGCCATTGTTGGAAGTGTGGTGGGAGGTGAGGAAGGACACGTGTGGCACAGTGCAACTGTGTCAAAGGAGCGGGTATGCGTACGTATTTATGCATGTGGCAGCAGCGGTGGGTCGGCAGCCCACATTATGCTTTGGGGGCTGCCGAACGGGACCGAGGGATTGGCTTGAACGGCTGCGTGCCGCCCTATCATCAAGTCTGTGTATCCATCAACACTTTACGCGTAACGTGTTGGGATGGGCCATGCGCCATATGTCGGGCTGCTGTTGTTGTCCCGGGTGTTGTTGTCCCGGCGCTCTCTCTTCCACCCCAACATACCCCAGGCCTAGCGGTGATATCTCTGGCGGTCGTTCTGGCCATGTTGCGTTGGAGGAGGAGGATACGGCAGGCGACCGGGATGGAGCCGCCGTCTACTTCAGGGTCGCGATGGAGAGGGCTGGCCCCATGGGAGTGCATCCGGTTGCCGATCCTGGGCGACCCCAAGGGTGCCGCCGCTCCGAGGGTGTACGTGGGAGCCGTCGAGTAAGATTGGAGTTTAGCTAGCCAGGGATCTGCCTGTTTGTCCGGGCCGCCGAAATCTTTCCCGGAAAGGTGACCGGATGGCATTCTGCGAGGAATCCTGTGCGGTACCACGGAAGTATCCAGAGCTCCACGGGTGTATATACGGTATATAGGGTTTTAACCGGCTGCTGTATAGTAGTATATAATCGTATATAATATACAATACTGTGCATACGGTTTCCTCACCCCCCCCCACACACACAGGATCCCAGCTTCCATTGCCACTTCCAGCGCACAGTCTGTGGATGCTGTGGAGGCGGGGCCCGAGGCAAAGGTAGCTACAAAAATGTCGAGGGCCAAGGGCAAGACGGCACTGACAGCCTTCAGCAGCGCTGATGGCCAATTTAGCTCCGTGGAACCTCAGTCCGGCCCCTCGCAACGGCGGCCATCTGATAGCGGCTCCACCAGGGACACACCGACTGCCGCGGCCAATCGTGGAATGGAGCTGGCGCAAGGACCAAAGCCTGCAGCAGCGGCGACTGGGGCTGCTCCTACAGCCGCAGCAGTTGCCAGGCATGGAGGATGGAGTGTGCCTGACGATGGTTATGGAGGCGATGAGGCCACCGACGGGACCCAGCGAGGTGGTGACGGGAAGCAGCATGGGTTATTATTACGGATGTCGCATCCAGAGGTTGAAGATATTGTATTGCGCGGGCGGGATGGTTTTTCACCATTACGGTTGCCTCGGAGCGATCTTCGATGTTCGTTTCCGATCTCTGGTGCGATTCCGATCATCGCTTCTGCAGCACCGCTAGAGTGACGCACGTAGGCGGACGTAGAAGGACCGGACCGGCAGGGGCAGTCAAAGCCAGCAGATACCAGAGAGGCATCCACGACCATCAGTCTTTTTGTTGCATTGGACACCTGGGATGCCCACACACCTGGGAGAACAAGGACCGAGTGTAGGCATCTTTATGTGGAAGGCGCCGACACGCCGGGTATAGTGGCACAGAGTTTGAAGTGCCGCTTCCTCCTGTGAGGACAACCTCCTGTATCTCTCCATCTTCATATCCTGCAAGTCCCCACCGTGCTACAAAGTCCAATAGGTGGTAAAGCTGGCATAGCAATTCAAGCTTTTCGTACGACTGCTTCGCAGGTGCATATGGTTCGCGGCCAGCGGGATGCGTTGGAATCGCTGCTGGGACGGAAACGGCAGCTTCAGAAGACCCGGCTTGGGGCGTGTTGGTGACGCCTTTGACACCCCACCGCCCTGGCATCAACCTCAACCTGGTGCTGCGGAGGCAACAACAGCGACAACGACAACGAGACGAATTACGACAGCAGCTCATGCGGAGCTCGCATGAGAAAGAGATTAATGCCAACATCCGGGAACTCTGGGCCCCGGAACAGGCCGCAGCACACGCAGGACAGCAGGACACGGGCGCTGAGGAGGCCTGCCCCTCTTCTGCGAACTCCTCCACTTCCACTGCCAGGGGACCGCCTTGCACAGCTGCCACTGAAGAGGTGGTACTCCTGCCCACTGTGCGCGGCAAAGGCTCCTTTGGCCGGGTGGTGGAGGGCGTGTACCAGGGTCAGAAGGTAGCAGTCAAGCTAATGGCTGAAGGGCTGGGCCCCGTATCCATGACCAACGAGCGCCTGCTGCGCAGTTTCACACAGGAGGTGGAGGTGCTCGCCCGTTGCTGCCATCCCAATGTTATTCGGCTCCTGGCAGCATGTGTAACCCCCCCTAGCCTATGTCTGGTGATGGAACTTATGGACACGTCCCTGGAGCAGCTCATTCAGCAGGCACCAGGGCATCTGCTGCCCATGAGCGCGGTGAGCCAGTAGAAGAGCGGCTGGGTGTGTAGGGAGACAGCGAGAATGCGTAGGGGTGCACATACGTACACAGGAGCATGGATTGGAGAATGGGGAGGTGCACGTGGCTTAAGGAGGGGCACTTTTGTATGAATGGTATGGCTATGTTGTTCAGCGATGGATCTGGACCCGTGAGCTGGAATGCCAGCGCCTAAGCGTTCGTAGCAAACCCTGCAACCGAAATGCTATGCGGGCGTGACTGGGGCCGGCCTAGGAAAATATGTGCGAGCTTATTTCGCCATGGTGATGCTCCGGCGGTCTCTGGGCGATGTGTCCTCAAGGATGCTGGGGGACGGGCCGCCTGTCAGCCCGGAATGCACGCTGCGGCTCACTGTCCGCACTCACGAGCACCACAAGAGTTTTCAACCGATAACCCGGGGCCTCATTGAGTGACATTGAATGACACGCAGAAAAGTGAGCATGTGCTTGCTCCCTTATCCCGATCCCTCCCGGCTCTGGGAAATTTGCTCATGCTCAGCACTGGGTACTGCATGCAGCTAGATAATTAGATAGTTATTCTTTATAGCGCATCCAATCTCGCAATGGCCCTGACACGTTCAACGTCTCTGTTACGCACCTTGGCCACGCCTTTGGGCCCTCCTTTGTTCGTGAACTATGAACTTTTGGATTCCCGCCTCCTTCCTCCGATACTGCCGCACGCTACACCTCGCTAATGGAGTTATCAACACATCCCTGCAACCTCCCAGGTCCTGCACATTGCGGTGGATGTGGCTCGAGGACTGGAGTACCTCCACCCCACCATCGTGCACAGGGACCTGAAGGTGCGAAGGGGCAGAACTAGGTTTGGAAACACTGGGGATATAAGTAAGGCCTTTGCCGGCGTACCCATATCCCGACGCCATGAGGACGTGGCGCAGTGGTTTGCGCTGATTGGGCTCAGCTCGCTGATGGCTTTCTTTCTGGCTCCGCCTTCCTGTACGTGCATTCACTCCTGTGCCTTCATTCCCTTGAATCCTACATGTTGTCCCCCTACTGCGTCAGCCTGCCAATGTGCTCGTGAATGACCCGCTGGGGCCGAAGCAGGTCGCAAAGCTATCGGTGAGGATGAGAGGTGGGGAAGGGGCCCCTGATGGCGTGTATGCTTGTGGCACAAGTGTTTGTGTTTGAACGGTGGCACATGGGTCGCACAAACATCCGAAGCAGTGCGGGCTCGATCACATCCTTGTTGGTATTCGGCGCGCAAGATGGACACCGCCTAGAAAGAGTTCAAGGACCAAGGCTTTGCAGTCCGTTTTTCCTGTGTTAACCCGGCAATATTCGCAAGTTAGAGGGGTTCCACACCGTACCGTGGCTAGGATCGTGCATCGACAGTGATTACCTGCTGCACCGAGCAGATATCATCAAACTATAATGATGCTTAATTATGTCGCTGCGGAAGGAATAAGCCACCTGTACGAACCTCCCTAGCAAACAATTTTCGGTCCCTTGTGCAAAAGTGAGAACTGAGAGGGAACTGCCGTGAACGGATAAACTGATGCTGTCTGTTGCAGCTGCTTTCCCTGTGCTAGCGTATCCTGTATTGCACGAACGTTCCGGGTGAAAGGCCAAACGGAAACGTCAACCATTTCGTGTTTCAAGGAAAACCCTCCACGGTTGTCGCTACACTGTCGCCCTTTGAGTTCAACTGTATGTGATCGTCCTCTGCTGGCCGTCCTGGGATCCGGGACCCCTGGACCTCACTGTCAGGACTTCGGTCTGGCACGGCTGCACTGCTCGGCGTTGAGGACCACAAACCCAGAGGCGGGCACGGTAAGGTGGGATGAGGGCGGGACGGAGGAGGTGGGCGGTGTGAGTTGAACATCCAATGTACAGCCGCACGTCCAGTTCAACACGAAATGAGGCTCCTGCGCCATAGTCTTCGAATACCTGTATGGGCATCCACAAAGTCATCGGACATACACGTCTCCATGACATGGAAATATGTTCCATACCGCCGGGTAGGTGCCGTATGTTGCCGCAAACGGCGCTTTGACAATGTCACGTCAGCATGGTTTGCTGGTTTGGTGATTACTACTAAACAATCTGACAAACAGTGACGCAACATGATATGTAAGCTTAAACTTAAGGCCTAGAGCTTATGTTTGCTTACGGTAGCGGGAAGTCTAAACCCGCTAAGCCACCACATACTCTGCCGGTAATCTGCCGATGGCCCTATATCGTCACAACGGCCGTGAGAGGTAGGTGGTATTGCTCGACGACGGTCGCAAAGAACCAGATGCGAATCACCAGTCAACTATCAATTCTCAAGCACTCACCCGAAGCATTGACCTCGCCCTGTAAACTTCCAAATGGCTTAAGCTTTTTCGTCCTTTTCCTTCCAAATGCCCCCGTCGTTCTGGGCCGCACCCCTGCACGCCCTTTGCGCGACTCGGTTTGAACCCGCCCACCTGACGCCGGCTGATCGGTCGTCATCCTCAACCCTAGCCTGCCTACATGGCTCCGGGTGGGTGTGCTCCGGCAAGAGAAACTTGTTCATACATGGTTGGCACACAAGGCGTCGCAGTAGTGCTGGGGCAGAAGGCATGCACGGGGACCAGTAGGCCAAAGGGGAGGGGATAGGGTTCCTTCAACCCCCTTGCCGCTGTCATGTAAACAGAGCAAGCGCAGGAAGAGACGCAGGGAACTTGTTTCTGGTGTCAATATCTCAGCGTAACCGTTGTGCAATATTTTGTTGTACGTTGTTGAGAAAAAATAATAGAGAGGAACAAAGCATACAGAAGCGGCCGAAAGATAGGCATGGAGGTGGCGATTATGGCCTATGGGGACAAAATCCTGGAGTTTTGGTACGTGTTGTTTGCCTTGTCTGCTGCTGGTACGGCAAAGGGTTAAAAGGCGCACTGCTACCGCACTGCTGCCTGCAGGTGTTGCGTGTCTTTAGTCTATGCAATATGTGAATATACCTCTTCCCCCCGAATAGACATGCCTGCTTGAGCAGTGTGGTTATGACGATTAGCTGGACGTGACGATATGTTGTGCCACATGTAATCTCCAAACCTTCCGGCGGCACACATGCGCAGTGACAGTGTCTTAAATACGCCCATGTTAAGACACCCTCAATGAATCCAACGTACCCATTTTCCCCTGCTGGGGCCCATTCACCTTCTATTTTTAGAGTGCTTTGACGCCACCGTCGCATCAATCACGTTTCACGTGGACATGTACGCCCTAGGTGAGTGTGAAGTCACACCAGTACCAAATCCACATTTTTCATAGGGCCGCGATCCGCCGCATCCTGCATGTGGATGGAAGAGATCCGTCCTTCTGTAGCATCATATGAAGCCATAAGCAAACCATGTTACGGGATTCTTTGGGGAGGAGAACGTAGCAATGCGCAGCCTGGTACCTGCCTGACCCCACGATTCAATAGGGCCAGTTATGGCAGATGTCTGTGATCGGCTCTTCGGTGCCGCGGCGGAAACCTGGTCCCTAATTGAATTGCGTCGGCGGCGTTTGCTTCAGGCAGCTGTCGTATGCGGGGTTTTGCTGGTGTGCCTTTCCGGAGGCTGATATTCTCCTGGCGCTGCTGTCCTCACAGGTATTCTTCTGTGGGTAATGCTGACCGGTATACGGCCGTGGGAGGTGAGAGAGCTGGGTGGGAGAGCGGGGGAGGTTAGCCAAAGGGAGGGAATGGCGTACAAGGGCGTGGGAGGGCTTAGCAAGGTTGCTAGGTAGGTAAGGATGCGACTTGTGAGGGACTTGCAAAAAGCAGCAGGGAAACGTGGTAGACGATTTGCCACGTAATTATACTTTCCGGCTTGTATTAAACAGTGATGTGCATGCCACCGTACAATAGTACTACTCTGCTGTGGTATCGGACGGTTAAATACGTCAAGATGTTAACACGTCAATGCTCGCACGTCATACAAGAAGAAAATTGTATTGCACGAAATCCCCATCCGGAGTTGCAACTGCGAGCGTCGCCTTTCGAACCCCCTCCCATCCTCCCACGCACTCTTCCCCAATCCGCGAAATCCGTCTAGGGGCTTAACTTCATGCATCTGGCTTTCAAAGTCACGTATGGCGGTGAGCGGCCCCCGCTCTCCGCCATTCCCCCTGACCGTCGGCCGCACAAGCTGTTACGGCTGTTACGGAGTTGCTGGGAGGCCGACCCTCGCCGCCGACCCGCAGCAGCAGAGGCCGTCAAGGAGCTGATGCTGGTGCAACAGATGGTGCAGCATCAAGGACAGGTGGGCCTGACCACAGCGTTCGTGCGCCTCGAGGAGTGTTCCATGAGGTTGTGTCTCAATGCAAGGATCAGATCCCCATTGAGATGCTTGAGGGCATTAAACAATGGAGGCGTCAAAGGGTAGTTTTGCCATCATGATGGACATCCGTATGTGACAGAGCCACGCCTAACCATGCGTTAGGCATGCGTGATATGATTGAGGCATTAGTAATCCTATCGGCACCAGATTTCGTTTCTGACTATATCGGTTATCAACCGTTCTGCATATATGCATCTGCCGCTCGTGTCCCACGTGGTCCGTGAGGACCAGGTATAATCTCGGCCCCGCCTAGTCCAGTGCCCTGTCACGTTGGCTGTTGAAAATCAGTCCCTGCCCGACTGGCTAACCCCCACATTTGCTCCACACGCAACAACAGACAGAAGTTGCCTCCCCAGAGAGCACCACGTCATGGGGCCCGAATCAGTTGCAGCAGCCTACCCTGTCTATGCAGCAGCCCCAGCTACGTTGCATGGCTGCGTTTGCAGGTCTTGCGTCCTGCACCGCCCTGCAAGCAGCAGAAGCTGGAGCGGCAGCGAATGGGCAACAGTATCTTCCTCACAATGCCCACCGGCAGAGTCAGATCTGCGAGCCATGGATGCATGAGCAGCGCGTGTGCGAGCAACACCCTCAGCAGGAGCAGCGTCTGTACAAGCAACGCCTGTACGAACAGGTCGTACTGCAGCTGCTGGCTGTAGGCAGGGTGCCGCGGTCGCTGTTGCTACAGCGCCAGTCTTCCTTCTGCTCCGTGCGCAGCCATTGGCGACAGCAGCAGCTGCTATTGAGGGCAGCTGGCTCATACGAAGATGCCGAGGAGCTCTTGACTGTGGACTTTACGCAGCATTGCCAGCAATTTCACCACGAGCAGCAACAGCAGCAACAACAGCAGCGGCAACATACCCGCACATCCGCGGGGCGCTTCGTGGCTTCGTTGGATAGCAGCTGGCGCACAGCGTTGAGTGTCCGGCTTCTCGAGGAGCTGGGGGAATCATGGACGGCAGCGGAGACGGGGGGCACAGCTGTGCACCTCACAATTGATATCTGCGGTTGAGCGAGGCCATTTGCATGCTGCCGTGATTGACTTTCTATGAAAGCTAGCAAAAGTAAATAAAATGAGTGTCGTTGAAAGCGTTAGGTTCGTCTTAATGTGATAATGGCTAGAACGTGGCAGGAGTTGCGTTGCGAATCAAGCTTAGGTCTGGCATAGCGAGGCAGGACGAATGATGAAGAGGTTATTGGTAGAGGCGATGGAGGTGACCGGGAAGATATCGGGGAGGATATTTGGAAAAGCTTGGGAGCGGTGATGGCAGCTTTGGTGGGGAGATGATGTCTGGTGAGCGAGCGTACTTCCTCTTTTAAGTGTTCTTTTTGAGTATTGGTTACTACGTCGTAATCTTAAAACAGACTTTGAGGAACAGTTTTTTTACATTTGCCATACTCGGTCAGTGACCACGTTCAGTGATCCACAGCGTCTTAATGGTTTTCCACTAGGAATGTTTATTTTATGAACAGGCGTTATTATCCAATTCTGAATACCTCGGGGGTAGACGTTTCTACGTTTCTTATCAGTTTGATTACAGTGTCGTATCAGTTGTAAGCTACTTGCCTGGCTCGGGGGCCCGCTCGGTCTCTAGGGGGGCATTATGCGATGGTTCTGGCCCTCATATCGTATCGTTTGTCATTCGTTACATCTGGGCATAGCCAGAGATGGAACATATATGGTCCGTCTCTGTCTCTGTTTCCGTAGCTGTATCTGTAAGGATCTGTATGTGATGTGGTGCCGTGTCCCCAAATGAAGCAATCCTGCTGAGCCGCCTCGGAGGAATCAAATTGTCCCAAGGAGCCCTGTGTGGTTCAAAACAAAGGAGGTTCATGTGAGCATTCAAAATATAACTTTCGTGCAATAACGAATGCCGTCCGCATGGCCCGCAAAGCAACCTTCTACATGCATAGGTTTGCACATGCAAAGGCCCGTTGGTCAAAGGGCGCATACATGTAGACACACCATTACACCCTCTGGTTGAGCCGGTGCATACGGCTGCAGGTACACGTGGCAACAACACGTGGCAACTACACATCCTTACTGGCATAGTAACACAAAACGTAGGCAGGCGGGGCAACAGACGGTTGCGTAAGTGATGGGGAGGACAGGGGATGCGACAAAGAAAGCAGGGGGCGGGATGTGTGAGGGGTTACGGGCCCAGCGGTTACGGGTTACGGGCCCCTGGTTCCTGTTCCTGATGAGTGGCTCCCTGTGCGGGCATTTGTTAACCATTTAGAATCACCCGTTGAGCAACACATCACACATCTTCGCTATCCCCAACCCCATCGTCATGGAACCATGGGCTGTAGTGGTCCCTTGGTGAGTGCGCGGGATTTAGTGTTGGCATGACCCTGCACATGCTCCCGTACCTAAGTATTTTTTCAATAACCGTTCTCCAGCTTGTGTCACTTGACCGCATGGAGTAACGCCCGGTCCTACTGCTTTGCTTGTATCAGCGGGTTACAGCGTGTGATGCAATTCTGCCCCGAGAGTTTTGCTATTCGCAAAACCCAACGTTTTTAACGTGTGCACCAGCATCTAAGTTCGCTGCAGCTGAACAACATTCTCACCATCAAGCGACGAATTTGTTGCAAAGTTCCTTTATTTGTACAGGGGTTCTCACCGATATATTCTGACCGTGCATGAGTTGGAGGGTTGTCGGCCCAGGTCACGTTATGTTCCGGTCGGTTGCTAACCCATGCCCCAAATTGGAGTAGCTAAGCAACTCCAATAAAGCTGTGTGAAGCTGTGTTGTCATTTATACCTAACGTGGTCACTATACAGGTGCAATTTAAGAAGTACTGTGCAGCAGATTTATTGCGAAACAAGCCATGCTAGGTCAAGCGGTGAAAAGTATGCAGGCAAACCTGCAGGTACATCTGCGTGTATGCCACATACATTATCACGTCATACTGGTGTATCATGCCCTAAGCAAAGGGCTTGCAAGTTAACGACATCTTAATCGTATCTATATCATGATACTACACATATTGTATGTTCTTCGACAACCTTATGGTCCCCCGCTGCGGGAGCAGACCAGCCATCATGATCAAGGGTCATAATCGCTATCACTGTTTTCACTCTCGGTCCGCACCTACCACTGCACATCACATCACCCAAACCAGTACCCATCACGTAACTTTGTAAACCAAATAGCAGTAAGTTGTAGTTGCGCAGGCTCACGCCTGTAAACTAGGAGCTCTGCCATGCTTGGCAAGCAAGCTCCAGATTCCAGGCGGCCACATGACTGCACCACGAGCAGCGATGCACTCTGCTGGCATGGGGCTTGGCATGAGGAGCTGTAACGACGACAAACGATACGATATGAAGGCCCCAAACTAGGGCTTGCTCATTACATGAGCTACACATCCATGGCGGATCCCGTTGTGGACTTGTGTTTCCCATCCCACATTTCCCATCCTGTTCCTGTGCTCACCCTGCCTTGAATGCTTTTGCAGACTACCCGCTCAGCTGCCCCCTTTTTCAGGGGAACCCCAGGAATACGCGACTACACACCGCACACGCCATCTCCGTGATTGCCTAAGAGACATAAATCCAAGGGCAGTGTTATGTCGTACAGTTCATTCACCCATATTTGTACGCGTGTCCAGAAATAAAGTCCAGATGTTAATGAGGGTTTGGTCAAGTTCCAACCCGCGTGAAGAGCACATTTATTACCTGTACCTGTAAGTCACAAAATGCTGTCAGCAATATGCTGGCAGGGTAATGGATTCGGTCACGACGCGCGGTATCTCCAACCGCCACACGAATCCCAATCCCGAACCACGCTAGCAGTAACCTCAAATTGGGAGGCACTGGCGTCCCGTATTATGACGAATCTGGTGTGTGCTCGTGTCATAAAAACCAGGCGTGCATGCAGGAATGCAGGGCATCCCCCATGACTTTCCGACGTTTTGTACACCGTGCCCTTCGTGCCCGGGGACCCGCCCATATTTGTAATGCCGTCTCATAATCGTTAACCTTCTGTCCTGCGCTTACTTCCCCGCACGTCCTTCTCATAACGCGGGCGGGGGCATGCTGGCCTTCACCATATAAGAAAACATCCAACACGGCAGGATACAAAATCCACACTGCAGAAAACAATAATCATCTCACATCAACATGACCGCATACGCATATACATAACGATTGGGGAACACAGTTTCACATCCCATCGTTATGCATATACCTCTGTGCCCCCACCAAGTGTACCCGCCAAGGAGCTAATCTCCGCCAAGCCGGCAGGATCACGCCACACCGCCCACCACGCCACGTGCACCTATATATAAGTCAACAAAACCATTTAGCCCGACCCAAGGCATAAATGCATCCAATTCCTTCTCCCGCTCTGCGATAATAAGTGGCCTCAATCCAGGCCCAGGACTCCGCTGCCGGCTCTTTCCCATTCCCTGCATCCCCACACGCTTCACAACCCTAAGCAGCTTCCATAAAGCTAGAACACGAGCATCTCCTACCCACTGTCGCCTTATGGCCCCAGGTCCTTATCAATCTTCTTGATGAGCTTGAGCAGGCCATCGTAATTAAATGGCACCTCCGGTTGTGACGGATCCCAGTAGAGTCGCCGGAAAACCAGGTCCAAAAACATTTCCAACTTGATGTACAGTGGTCGGGTCTTGGGCGTGTTGAAACCCGCAGACGCGCGTGGCCGGAAAATGTCGAGAGAACCGCCAACTGGCGCCGTGGGACCGTCACCACCGTCACCGCTGCCGCCCGCAGCGCCGGTACCGCCACCACCCTTATTGTCGAAACCGCCGCCCTCCATCCGCTCCTTATCGAGCGACCATTCTAAGATGTTGTCGTACCCGGCCATATCAAGGTCGGAGGATGAGGGGAGCGCCTTCATGTCAGCGACACGGCCAAGCGACTCCAGGAAATCAGTGAAGGAGAGACAGGTGTATCGTGCATAGTCCTTAATCTCGTCAATCACGTACATGCGCGCCCACAGGAAGGACAGTGCAGCGTCCTGCAATGGGGGGGAAATGACGGATCGCGGATCAAGGAGGAACGGTGACATGTGAGACCGGTGGTGGTGTTCGGCAGAGGACATAAGTTAAGCAAAGATACGGCCGAAAATGAATGAAAGGTGACATCAAAGGGCTCAGGTCGCAACCCAACACTCTGCGTCTCGAGCTTGACTCGTACCGAAGCCATCAACGCGCAATTGTGGCCAAGTTCCAATCCCCTCATCCCTTAAACTCGACCTCTTAGCGGCATGCACCGCCATCCCTTTCCTCCTGGCACCTTCCCCCGTCCTCTAAGTCCCACCTGCAGCGTGAATTGACTGTCGATCAGCTGGGAATCTGATGCGAACTGCAGCCAGCCGTCCAGCTTGAGCACCTTGGGCCGCAGGCCGCCGCCCACGGGCTTGAGGCGGTAACGGCTGTATAGCGCCTTGAGCAGCACGCTGTGTTTCTTGAACACCTGGTCCACCTGCGCGGCGGGGTGACGGAAACAGGGGAAGGAAGGGCAGGGGAAAGCACATAAGCGAAATACTCGAAGCCGTTGGGGGGAGAGAGAGAGATGCAAAGGCATCAAGGACGTAGGGTTGGCAAGGTTGAGTGCATTGAAATACAAGCAACGGGTCGGAAGGAAGAGCAGAGATGTGCGCGGTGGTATGTGCGCTTTCGTAGGCACAAGATCTCGTTTATTCAGCACCTGGACGTGAACAGGTGAACACGTCCAACGATGTACCGCCTTTCAACACTCTTGCCCCAGTGCCCCCAAAGGATATAGATCACCCTAAGATACATGCAGCGAGCTTGGCCAGGCCAGAAACACATGTACCTCTTCGTTGTACAGGCGCTCCGTGCGGAAAGTATTGGAATTGTGCAGCGCCCCGGGCACCAGGTTGGGTAGGATGTTGCGTTCGATGAGCGTTGTCACGGCAGTGGCCAAATCATCCGTCTGTTGGCCCTTGCCGTACTTGGCGATGGCTGAAGGCAGGGGGGTTACGGGTTATGTGTAGTTGGTGGATCATCCATACAAATGTATTGTGGGACATTCATTTGGTTTAGTGCTGATTAACTTGCGGCTCTAAGCGACATCCAACCCATACCATTTGGTGGCTAAGAAAGAAGCTCCGGTATACACGGCACACATACCACCGCAGCATTCACCAACGCACCCAATACTCTCATTCTCTCCACCCCACGTCCGTGTACACTACCCCGCCCGCTGCATGTGTTGCCCTAGATTTCTACACGCCATCTGACGCTTCCCTCGTCGTCAACCCACCTAAGCGCACGATTGCTTCCAGGAATTCATATCGCATCATGGCGTTCTCCATATTGACCGCGGCCTCCGCACTCTTCTTGTCAGGCTGCGGAAAGGGCGGTGCATGATGTGAAAAATGAGAGGTGGCATCGCACCTGTGCTTGTGAAATGCGGCAGGAAGCTGTGCAAAAAAGGAAAGAAGAGGACTGAGTACAGCAGTGCAAGCGCGCTAATGCGCGTCAGCCGACGACAGTTTAGGACGAACACAGTGAGCCTAGGATAACTAACGCCCCATCTATCAAAGCGCAACAGTCCCCCGAGAGGGACAACCCCCGGTAACGGACAGAGGTGCATCCACTGCCCCACCCACCTGGAAATTGCAAACGATGAAGATGGTATCGCAATCGGAGCGCTTGCAATACTGCGACTCAGAGTCAGCGATGTTGCAATCATCCAGGAAGGTAGTGAAGGCGTTGAGGGACATGTGGTATGGATCTCCTGTGCCGCCAGCAGCGTAGTAGACGTACGCGCCGAACACTTGGGGCCAGTTTTTGAGCAGCACGTCGTGCACTTCTTTGATGGCCACTTTCTCGTCCTTTCCCTCCTTGTTAGCCTTATTTTCGCGGGACATCATGCTTGTGAACTTCTCCTTGGAGCAGGCGCGTAGCCAATCGCGCTCAAACATGCGCTCCTCCACCTGAGGACGGACGGATAAACAGTCATATCGATAAGCAGATAAAGCGTGCCGTCGACGGTGGAAAAGATAAATGCAGAGGTATGGGAGTCAAGGGAATGTACGCTGCAGCGCCTGTCCAAAGGAGCAACCATTTCCACACTTTTCTCCCGGCACACAGACAAGCAGCACACCTGGTGTGAGTCGTAGAATGCACGCGCATCGCACTCCTTGACACGGTTTTTGAAGATAGAGTTGGGCAGTGTCCACGGCTCGCGCTCTTCCTGGGGCTTAATTTCAATGTTCTCGACGCGCGTCGTGGTCTGCGTCTTGATGATCTTCTTAGCCTGAATCACCAACTGCAGGTTGTCCTCGCGCAAGTCGCCGAACGCTTCCGCCACCAGCTGGTCCGGTCGCTTCACCGTCAACGTATGCATGGATGGCAGCGGCACTAGCCGCGGCACGGGCTTGTACGGGATGAAAGGAGGCGCACTGCGGATTTGCATCAGCCGGAAAATGGCAGTAGCAGCGTTGGATAGGATAGCGAATTTGAAGTTAAAAAAGCGGAAGGTTGCGAATTAAGCCGCAAGCTGGAGTGGAAGGACTGTGACGACGCGACGCCGTGTCCAGTAACCAAAGCCAATTGCATTTCGCTTGGTGACCACATTGCTGCGCCCGCTGCAAACACTGTTGGGATAAATCCGCAACCTGCCGGTAAGCCAGGCCGGGCACTCGAGATCTCACACACCCCCCATCTCAGTTACTGTCGCTCATAATCCTTCCCTTACGAACGATCTATACCCTGATATACCTGCCAGGTGGCTTGGCAATGAGGTTGAGCACGTTGGCCAGCGGCATCGTCTGTTGCAGCGCCTGCGGCACGGTTGAAGGCCGAGGCGGCGGGATGACCGCCTCCACACTGACCTCGTCCAGCAGAGTGCCCCCGCTGTAGTACATATGGGCGCGCTTGCCATTGGGCAGGATATAGGACGGGAAGAGCCCCTCCGACACTTTGGAGCCCTCAACGTGCTCGAAGAGCGTCAGCGTGGGTCGCGTGGAGGCAGCATCCACAATTATGCGGTCCTCAAAAGTGATGACCTGCCGCGGCCGTCGTGGGTGCAGGCACACCTTAAGAGGAACTGCCCTGTTTCCGGTGGTATCGCCGTCGCTGGCAGCGCCATCGCCGTCTGTATTTATGTCCATGCCAACACCGCCAAAGTGTGTCGTGGCAGCAGCGGCCGCCTCAGCTGCTTTGCGTGCTGCTGTTGCGGCAAGCACGTCTGCCGGTGCCTGCAGCACCGTCAGGCCCACACGCCCATTTTCGCGGTCGCGTGTTGATGGTCGGTGCGGCGGCCCGTCCGTCCACGACGCCACCGACGCGACCGGCTTGGGAATGTCCGTGCTGAACTCCCCTGCCAGTACGCTCGCCATGCTGGACGGCGGCGCTTGCGAAAGGACGCTGTTGCGGGCGGCGGCGCCATCGCCACCGACTGGTGGTGCAAATCCAAATTCGTCGGCAATGGAGACCAGGCCGTCACCGCCGGTGCCGGCTCCATTGACGCCGGCAGAGCCGATACGGCTGCCGTCCTCCGAGGCCCGATCCTCCGGCGTTAGCCCTACCAGCTGCGTCGCCGCCACCAAAAGGTCCTCCTGATCCTTGGGTGGCATTGTCGATAGTAACTTGGCTGCGGGCCGCGTCAGAGGCTTATCTGATTGCAGCTCCCTGTACTCAGACACAATGGGCTCCCACCGCTGCTTGCCCTGCCGTGCACGGTGCTCCGGCATCTCCTGCCACAGGTGGCTTAATGGCCGCGCAAGCAGCTTATTTAGTGCCTTGAATGACTCCGGTTCGTTGGGCAGCCAGTCGCCGTTCTCATCCCACAGCTGCTTACGGTGGGTGGTGCGGCTGGCGGCGACGGTGCGATCGTCAGCGCCCGAGGTTGACATGGGGCCCTTGTTTCGACCAGCGAAGCTTACAGAAGAGCTTGGCTGCAGAGGGCGAGGAGATGTAGGGGTGTTTAAATGCCGAATGGCTTGGGAGAAACTTGGATTTGATTTTTTGAGAGAGGTTGCAACGTATGGCGCGGTAGGGTCAAGAGATACAGAAAACCATGGTCAGGGGCATCTGCAATCCGCGACAGTAATGAAAAGGAATAAAAGGTAGTAGTGCGCCGAGGACGCATCACCCGGACGCGTACCGCGCACGGAATGGGGTCCTGCCATGGTTCGGAGAAACCATGGCATTTGCAAACATGCATCCACCGCATACATGTTTGTATTCAAGGAATGATCATGCGGGGATTTGAGCATTTGGCGCAATCACACCCATACTTTGGCTTTCCACTAGTATGGGAGGTTCAGCCGTTGCGCAGACCTCGCCCTTGCATGGCCCTATCCTGATGGCCATCCTAGCCTCCCAGGTTGGGGCCTCCCGAGTCACCTCTATTTCGTTGAGGGTATTGTCGATCCAGGACAGGAAGCGGTACCGGGAGTCCGTCACCGCCACGTGACGCATGTTGGAGCCGCCACTGTCGCTGACCTCAGGGACGTCCCCGTCGTCAGCACCACCTGGGCAGACATACAGGATTCACAACTTAGCGCGCACCAAGAAAGGGAAATATGCTGCATACGCGCCATACACGCGCCATACACGCGCCATACACTCCTTTATGTATCCTTAACATATCCATGAGCAGTGTAGAATTAGAATTTAATCGCCCTCGACAATCGGGCAAGCTGCAGTATGCCAGTTGTCAAACTCTTTACACATGCCCTCCTATATTGGGGCTCGGTCATACACCTGTAAGCCATACACCCGCGCACAACATGGCAATGTCTCCTGGACATCCTGGCACATTTGGTTCCTGGTGTAGCCTCCCTAAACCCACTCACTTCGTGTGCTGTGCATGCTACCCGCCCGGTTTATTGTGGCGGTGGTCGGCCCGCTGCTTCCCGTGAAGCGCTGAACCTGCCCGGAGTCGAAGCTGCCCCGCTCGCAAATAGGCGGGAAGACCACTTTCGGCCGCACACTGCCAGCCAGCGCCGTGTCCACGCTGTTGTTAATGATCTGATGCGGCAAGGGGTTCAGTGGTGCAATGACCAAACTCCCAAGTATTAAATTGGGTTAAGTACCGGGTCAGTGACTGCATGCTGCCGCATGAAGGATCGCACATCACTGCAGCCCGGCACGAAGCAGCCGATGATACCAGAATGGTACCGACCACGGCATCAGTGTCCCCGCTTATCCCGTGAGACTCTTACCATTACCCCAAGACTTCTAAAATTATCCGTTCCGTCCTCCGTCCTTGTACCCGCGCTTTCCAAATTGTCTTCTTCCAAGAGCCCCTCCCGCCCTCTCTTACCAGGCCGTTGGGCGACGTCTTGGGGCTACTCAAGGCCCTGCGCCCGGGGCTGCCCACCCGCATCCCACTTGGGCTAGGAGTCAGCGGCCCGCTTGCCCGGCTTGGAGCCTTGCTGGCCTTACCACTTGAGACCAGCCGGCCCCCCGAGGCCACTGACATGGCGCTGGGCGAGACGGACAATGAGCTGGAAATGGACGGCAGGAAGGATGCTGCGGTGAGCGTTTTCTCGTCAACATCAGTTGCAGCCTCAATAACCTTGTCCAGCGCCACGCTACCCTTAAGCTCTGCCTTGTACAATCTCGTGCGATTATGCGGGTGCTGCGACAATGAAATGGCAGAGAAGACGGGATTACCGGGAAACGCGCTTCCACTTTCCGCTTCCCGACATTGCGCCAGGAGCGGCGCGTCCCCTGAGTCCTTAAGCTTGGACTATCCCGGCGTCATTTGGGTTTGCGGCGCGACCAAGGACTCAGCATCGAACGTAGCACGGTGGTAACTAATGAAATAGCAAGAAGGGACAAACATTAATGCATAGCCAGGGAGTTTGTCCGCGATTTCACCTGAGAGATATTCTGCAGGATGGCCGAGCACAGGTATAGTAATTGCTCTTCGCGCGCCAGTGCGTCCGCACCCGCAGCAGCACTCTGCGCACCCGGTCGCGTGGCATTCATTTGCGCGCGCAGCGACACCACGCGGTTGTAGAAAACGGTGTTGGTGCCCAGCAGCACAAGCAAGCCGCGCTTGGCAATGGGGACCTGGTTAGCACGCAGCACTGACATGTTGAGCAAGGCCGCCATAGACACAAAGTAAATGTCCTGAACAGCCTCCAGGTTTTGCATATCGCGCTCAAATATGGAAGGGTTCTCCTCCCCTGGTGAGTACGGCCGTGCGGCGGCTGCTGAGCCGGATGCTGCCGCCGGCGTCGGTGACGGCGGTGCCGGGCCATTTCCGACGACCCCACTGCCGCTGCTGACTGACCGGAAGGTGCCGGGCAGCACACCAGCAGGTCCCAGGTCCTGGTAACGCCGGTTGAGTCGCTTCATAAGCGCTACAAGAGCCTCCACGGCCCCCAGTGCTGTAGCGACGGCCTTTGCCTCGCGCAGAAAGGCCTTGGGTTCAGGACACCCATACGGTGCGGTGTATGTCATGCGCGCAAGGCCGTGGCAACCGCGGTACTCCATCAAGGGCACCTGCGTATTGACCAGACCTACCATGGCCGCCGTGTACGGCACCACGCCGTCGGTGGGCGTTGTCCCCATAGTGAGGCCCGACACTTCGCCCGGCAGTCCCTGTGGCATCAGGTGCGGCTCACCGGGCCCAAACGTGCGCAGATTGGACCAGCGTTCCTGAAAGAACTCCAGGCAGCCCGCGGAAATCTCCCGCAGTGAGGGGGGCCAGGAAGGGTTGTTGATCACCATTAATAACTTAAGGGCCACGCCCCGCTCCACCACGTGGCGCTCCATGTTGGGGTGGCGGCAGCAGGCATTCCATAACGTCAGCACGCCTGCATGTGCGAGTCATGGCCAATAGAAACAACATCACTCGGGGCCAACACCGTAAGTGCGTGAGAGGCCATGTTTGAAATGATACGCAAAACCTGGGCACAAAGGACACAGCTTGCATGGCGCCGCGCCTGCAGGCCAGGCTAATAGGGCCGGGGCACAACGTATTCCAACAGGCTCCCAAAGCAGGTGCTTGCCGCAGGCCCGGCAAGACACGTGGCTTGTAAGATAGGCCAGGAGCCGGGAACACAGCACTCACCCAGCTGCATCGACTTCCAGGCAGCGGAAAGGTGCATGCCCAGAATCTGCAGCAGGATGCGCAGCGCACGCTCCGTGTCCGAGTCCACTATGCCGTCTGCCTCGGGGGCGCGCACGTCCACCGTCCACCACGTCTTGCTTCAAGGACGCACCGATGCAGAAGAGGAACACACAAAATATGGGCTGGGAGCTCGATGCTTTACGACAGCAATATTTAAAAGGTGGTATGATCGTAATGGTGAAACTGTGACCTGGCAGTGCCGTGGGGCGAATGTGCGTATCCATCTCCATCGTACATACATCGGACACTGTGTGTGTGGATAGCCGACAGGTGCTTACTGGCGTGCTCCCTCGGGTGCCGATAGGCGAAAAACGTCCAGTTCCCTCCGCTCTGGAACTCCGTCGTCGTCCACCATGAACATACATATGGACGCCACCAAGAACTCAAACAGCTTGAGCACCGGCACATCGGTTGCCTCGCCGTCCTGTGGAAAGAGCCGTCGACAGCCGAAACATCATCACGGTAACATGGTTGTCCAGCGTAGGAGGTCCCCCAGCATCGCTTACACGCGGAAACCAACAGAACAGATTGTTATACAACCGCCAGAGAGAAACAAACGGTGTTGAAGAGGCCTATCCAACAAGTCAGACGGCCCTGTCACCACGATCGGTGGTTTGTTCTGCAATTTATAAAGCTGGCCCAGGACCAAAGCAGGCCCCGCGTTCAAATCCCGCTGTATCTCATCTGCAAACTCACGTGGAAGTTATGAACGCCTCACTGAGCGGCCCCTGCTACTTACAAACGTGAAACTCAAGCGGCGCTGGGACCCTTCACCCGCAGCCCGCTGGGAACCTATCCTAGCCGCGCCGCGCTGTATCCACCCACCTCGTCTTGGTCCAACATGGCTGGCAGCCATGACTCGCCCACCGACACGAGGGTCTCCAGCCCCCAGTTATCCTTCAGCTGCTTATCGAAGCGCTTTTCCAGCTGCAGGGAAACAGAAGGGACGCTGTAAGAACGGGCGGAATGACCAACCTGATTCTTTAAAACAAGGGCCGCCCACTGGTAGGTACTGGAGTCCCGACAAATTGAGAGATTGCGCCTTACTCATTCCGCGGGGCCATTGATGCGGGGAAGATGGAGTTATAAATTCACGCCTGTCATCCAAGCGCCCAGGTCCTGTTCACGGCGCTGGAAGCAAGCCCCATTTCAAGCGCAGACATGTCCCCACGCTTGCTCGCTCGCACCTGCTGCATGCGCCCCTTCATGACCTCTGCTTTCCGCCGCGCCCGGTCCCGGGACTCGCTGCGATTGATCATCATCGACCCCGGAAACCGCCCGTCGCGCTGGCTCGAGTGATCCCGTGCCGCCCCTCGCTCACTGCGTGAAGGCGATCCAGGGGCAGTGGCGGTTCGGCTCCCCCCTCCGCCAGCTGTTGCTGCCCTGCTGCCCCCCCCGCCGCCACCAACGTATCCACCATCTTCGGTTACTGTTGTGTCCGTTTCTACAACTGGCGGCGGCGTAGCTTCAGGTTCAACCCCGAATATTGACGCCGCGCCGGCAACGTCTGCATCTGCCGCAGCTGCGTTTTCGCCCTCCTGTGCTGCCTCGGTGCCGTCTCCTGACGCCGCCCCGGCCTCTATGCCCGCCGCCGCGGCGTCTTCCCCTTCTTGCTGCTGCTGCCGTTCAAGTTCCTCCGTGTCCTCCATTGCCGCGGCGGCAGCGGCGTCACCATCGGTACCATCACCCCCGGCCTCACGGCCGGTATCGCCACTGCCATCCTGACCGTCGTGCGCGTTGCCGTCTGCATCAAGCTCCATCGTGTTGGCGGCTTCCGTGCCCGCGGACGCCACTTGACGCAGCTTAGCTGTCTTTGCCGCCACTTCATCGTTAATCTCGTGCAGCGTTATTGCGTCGTTTAGCTTGTTGATCATGTTTTTCGCCAGCTGGTTAGCGGGTGAGGGGTTAAAAGAGGTTCCCAGGACCTGCGCCATTGAACGGAGGTACAAGGTTGGAACGCGAGGGCAGAATGTGGGTGGGCCACGCAGGCCATGCTCAACCAAAATATCCTCAAAGACTGATGAAAGCGGTCATGACATCATTGCTGAATGGCCTATTTTCCATCTAGTCGAGCCACAAATGGGGAAGCGCCAACCGCGGACCACGTCATGCCGCACCTTGCGGTTGTTCCCATTGCGCAACAGGATCCACATGCCGGCCATGAGAAACTCAATCATCTCGCTGTTGTCACTGTCGGTCAAGAGTGCCGCGTACATGGCCAGCTCTGCTGGGTCTACGGCACCTGCCATGGTGGACAAATACATCAGACCTATAGCGGCAGCCTGCAGGGGAGGTGCGAATCAGTGAACCAGATGAAACAGGGGATCAGAAGTCTAAGCCCACTGCAGCCCGACCACCCCGGCCCACCTGCTGGATGATCCGATCGCATTCAGACTCCATGACACTGCTCAGCGCCGCGCGCAAGAGCGCACCGAATGCACCCATCGCCAGAAGCTTGCCGCGGAAGGGCCCAAACATGCACTCGTCACCCTCGGCGCCAATTGGGTGGCACGCCAGGAAGGCCACGCCAGCGCACGCGGACGCCTTGACGTGGCCCGCCTGCTCAAAGTTCTGCGTCTCGATGGCGTCCAGCATGGCCATGAGAAAGTTTAGCGCCACGTCCCCGGGGGAGTTCATGATGAGCATGGCGGCGTCGGGGTTGGCAGCCAAGGTTGCGAGTGACGCAGTAATGCAATGCGCTACGCGCGACAGTGGCAGCGCAACGGTGTTGTAGCAATCCATGCCCATGACACCCAGCTGCGATATGTGCTCCATCTTGACCTGCGCGGTGGGAGCAAATAAAAAACCGCAATGGGGAAACAATGATGGTTGATCCCAAATGCGGAATCTTGAAAAATAAAACGTCACAGCCAGAAAGAGCGCCAGTGGCTTGAAAGGAGGACCTTCCTCGCTTCCTAGCGTTTCTCGTATGAAAATGGCACTGATAACGCCTTCAACCCCTATCGACGTACCTGGATGGGGTCCATCATGACGCAGTAATGCGCACTGCCCCACATGGCCTGCGACGCCGCCTCCGCCAGCCGCACCCCTAGCTCCACGTCAAAAGTCGGTGTGTCCCCCATCTCCTCACTGCAGCGGTAAGGCCGGGTCCAAGATGACTTGTCAAGGTATTAAAAGGCAATTGGGAAACAAAAGCTATAATAAAGAGGTTTTATTTCATGGAAATCCATCCGCAAATGCTATCCCGTGGGTGGCGAACGTGTTTGGGCTTTGGCGCCATCGCAGCCCTTTAAGGGACAGCCGACACTTTATCCTAAGACGAAAGATTACTTCGGCAACCTGCAGCCGTTGGCTGTACGACGTAAATACCAGTAAATAACACCCTGTGCTATTAGATCAATCTCCATCCTGCAGGCCGATACCAAACTGCGCCCCACAGTTCCCGGTCCGCCTGCCACCTGCTCGCCAGCCTTCTTCCCTAGTCTGATTTCCGGTCCCGTGCCGCCACCCAAGCCCCCAAATGTCTAGTCCAACCCAGCTTACGGTGTCAGCTGTCCGTAGAATCTCGCCACCTCCCGCTTCAGCTTCCCCAGGGTGCTATGCAACAGCACGATGCACGCCTCAAACATCAGCGGCGCCTCACCACGGTCCCGGATGAGTTCCATAGCGTCATCGTCCAACACCATAGTGGCAAGCAATGAAGCGGCGCAAAACTGGATCATGGACTCGCCGGGCCCCTGGAAAAAGAGAGTAAGTGGAAGAGGAGGATGCGGTAAAGGGATGTGGAGGGCTTACATAAGCAACCCTGCTCGGGGAAATAGCCATGAGTATATGTACCCGGCAACGGGACAGCTGATTGCAGTGATGGTGATTGCAGCTGCTGGCGGAGCTGTGTGGCCGCGTGAAGCCTTGGTCACGCACCGACGCAACAACCGCGGCGCGAATATCGTTGAACAAGTTTTGCCGCTCCAAGACGGACATGGTTTCTGGGATGCATGCCGCTAGGACGCCGGTAGGACTGACAATAACACCACCCCTGCGTGCGGGCGCGTTCTACTCTGCTCGCACATTGTACTGATGAAGCCTCGTGGGATGTTCTTTTCACACCTATGTTCTACAATTTGCTTGATTACCTCACGTTTCCTTTCGTTTCGCTGCGGGCTTACGGCTTTCCGAGCCGTCTCCAGGTGGACCCTTAATCCCAATCGCTTCCTGTCTCCGCACTCACATCATCCGTCCGCTCGAGTCCCACATAAGTGCACGCAGACTGTCCATCTTGCCCCCACACAATAGGGCAATATTATCACAATCCACATTGCCCTTAAATAGCGCAGCACCCAGCCACACAGTCAAACCCGGGGAAACACGGCGCCGGCCTACTTTCGCACCAGCCACAGTCGGAAACCCAGAGCACCCAAACTCGCCTTGGGGTTCAACAGTGAGATGACGCTGCGCAATGCGCCGCTGGCGATGAGGCTGCGCCGCGCATCCGCGTCACGCTGTACCATTGTTGTCAGCAGCTTGGCCGCTGCCTCTCGACGCGCAGCTGCTGCGTCGGGTGCGTAGCCCTCCAGGTTCTTTGCTAGCATGAAAAGCGTCCCAAACTCAGGTTCCTGCTGTACGTATGCCTTGCGGCAACTTCGGTCGATTAAAAGCACGCTCAGCGCCCCCAGCAAGAATGACTGGAAGCGATTACGCTGCGCCTCGGGGACCAAATTGTTTGACATATTCCGGCCACCGCCAGCAGGGACATCATCTACTGCCGAGCCGCTGGTGGATGCGGTAGCAGCAGCGGCCGCCGCCGCCACTGCTGCTGCCGCCCCCCCAGCAGTTGCTGCGGCAGCGGCCGCCGCCGCGGCAGCCGCGACAGTGGCTTCATCAGGGATCACAGGCATTTTAAGAGAGCGCTTCAGGTTGGAGAGCAGTAGCGACACAATGTCCAGGTCAGCGAGCGCTTTCCGGCTGAGGCTAGTAGTGGCGAGGCCCCACACGGCGGCTGCGGTAGTGGTGGCCACCTCCAGGTTGGATGCAGACAGTCGATTGAGAAGGGCCGCCAGGCGGTCAATGCGAAAGTCCACATGGTGTTGTTTGTTGATGGACAGTTCCCAGAAGCCATGGGCTCCCTCTGCCGCAAGAACTGGATCCTCAGCCTCCACCTGGAAACAAGGGATAAGGAGATGATGATGACTGAGATGGCAGGCTTGAACTAGAGCAATCGCGTATGAACTCCAGCATCTTCTCTATGCATCCCAATTCAGGAGCACATGCTTTCCTGTGCCTCGGCTCGGCACAAACCATCGCAAGTCCCGATGCACGGGGAAGAGCAGTCTCGGACCTGACCGCCAGGGACTTGCGGAATGCTCAGCCATCCCGCCAGCGTAATGAACCGCTGGCGGGATGGCTGAGCATTACCACCGCTTGCACAGGCTGTGCAAGACAATGCGGCCTAGGGAACCGTCTACCTGCTACTTAACCCGCTCATCCTCCATACGAAGATGTCAAATTCTAGGCTACGTGCAAGACAGGCATCCCATCGGCTGCGGTGAACCGCAAAAAATATGTTGCAATGAATAGAGGGTCGATGCTCAGTGTACGGCGGGAAGGTTGATGCTACTACTGAAACCGGTTCTCCTTAACCCCTGCCTCATCTCAATCTCCACCATACCCCCATCGTGCGGCTTTCTTTATCTACGCTTTACCTTGGCATGCAAGTAGGCAGTTAACAGCTGTCGCCGCTTGCTGGCCGTCCATGGCTGTTCAGAAATCATCTGCGATGAGTCAAATGGGCAATGACTGCTTGGGAGCACACATAAAAGGGAAAGCTCTTATGACTAAGCAGATGTACGCACATAGCTAGGACCGCGCGATAGCACTACGCGTATTGTATGTAGCAGTGTCATGCACGTAAGGCATAATAAATAACGCGACTAGTTAAGATATAGATGCCGTAACCCGCTCAAGCGGCGAGCACGATCATTACAACCCATGTCCCCTCAACCCCATACCGTTGCCAAAATGTCAGGGTTTGGCACTGATTTTCGCTCAGTGGCTTCGGAGTTCGGACGTGACGTATTCCCCAGATGCTCCAATCACACCATTGGACCCCAACTAAATATCCTGGTGTCATGGAGCTGCAGCTAAGCCCCGCTTGTGCATGTGAGCACCCCTCAGCTCGGGCACAATGTTCGAGCCCAGCTAGCTGGTGTCTGTCCACAAACCGCAGCATATGTTCCCAAAGCAAGACCTCACAAAGAGAGGCCCTACCTCCTGCCATTCGTCATCCGTCCGGATGGGCGTGCGCTTCTGGCTGAAGTTTAACTCCGGTTTGTCCTCCCGCGCAGGCAGCCGCTCGTCGAAGTATGGGTTTTCCACCAGCAACGACAGCTCTGTACCCGTGAACACGCCCGTGAGCTTGGTGGTCCTCTTACCCGCCTCCTCCGTCACGTCCATCTTGGTATCACCTGCGCAGAGTTGTGAAGTAGGCATTTGCAAGTGTGGATATGAATGGCATTTGCAAGCATAACCGTTTGGTTGGGCCCAACAGATATTTACGGACATGCAGCAATGGGACAGTCTCAAGGGCGCGGAGCATCAGGAAACGTATGTGCTGGTGGGCCACGAACGCTCGAACCAATCCCCCAGTGCAGGGGTAGTGACTGGGATAGATAGCTCGTTTTGTTCAGTGGTTGATGCAGATTTACGTATGGCGGGGATGCCTGCTTCACGTCTAAAGGTTTTAGGACACGTCTGGCGCTCGTAATGGACCTGTCTTAGGCGTCGATGGTAGGAGGGCCTTTTGTAGTGGCCCCGACTCCAAGAAGCCGCATTTGCCATACACTTGAATTCACTGTTGACACTAGTGACATCGTGTCTTTGCTTTATGTTGTACTTTCATGCTTTAACTATGCTACTGCAATGAAAGATGCGTCCCACAAGGCACATCGCGTGCCCAGTACAGTGGGTAAGCCGACCGCCTTCGAAAGCATAATGCATGTATAACAATGGCGACGTCGACACTCAAAAGAACCCATTTTGACTGCACATGTCTGGAAGCTGACAGCGTGGAGTACCCAAGTCACATGACACCACATGCGGACTCACCAACTTGGTCCCATTTCGCGGGGTCCTTTCCAAAGAAACGACCCGCTGATTGTAAGAATTGCTCCAAAGAGTCATCGCTGGACGGGATCACAGGTGCACCAAGCAACGCAATTTTCCTTACAGCCCCTTGTA
Source organism: Volvox reticuliferus (assembly GCA_019650235.1). Classification (NCBI taxonomy): domain Eukaryota; kingdom Viridiplantae; phylum Chlorophyta; class Chlorophyceae; order Chlamydomonadales; family Volvocaceae; genus Volvox; species Volvox reticuliferus. Next base: position 4,552,758 of record BNCP01000002.1, read on the forward strand.
AGAGCTTCTTAACCCTGCTCTTGACGATCGGCAGCTGAAGCACCTACAATTGTTTAAAAAGGTGATGCACCAGATTGGCTTCCGCTCGCAGCTGGAAGGCTGTCCTGTTGGAAGCTAAGTCACATACCTCATCGGAGTCATCCAGGCGCACGTCCGCAATGAAGTTGCCGTCCATTTTGGAGGATGCGCCTAAAGGGCGCGACGGCACGCGCTAGACGGTATCGTGTTTCATATTATGTTATTATCCTTACTGGCCTTAGAGCTCCTATCAGTTTTAAGGAAAATATCTGAAAATGGCATAATTTGACGCCCATTGCTGTGCCAGGAATGCTTAAGCAGCCCATCAGAGAATTGTGTCAGGGCCGCGGCCCGTGAATATAGCTTTCGTACAGTCGTACATGCAAAGTCAGGGCGGCAAAGCTTTCTCATTATGCGAACCACTTCAACACGTTTTACAGGGACGGATGTAAGGTCTACGATGAATATGAGTTGCAACCCAGCAGCTCTCTCTTTAAAGTTAAGCAGCATGACAATACTTACTTGAAAATCTTTTCTGGCGTAATTGTGATTCTCGCATGTAGCGACCATGTCCTCTACGTAAATGCGACAATTGTCAGTGCTAAATCATTCTAATGGCGTGAAGCTCTGAATAACACACGAACTAAAATTATTCTTCGTATAACTTATACTGTACATTTGCAGTTGCCCTTTGGACTCCCTTTTCTTTTCCCGAGGGACCTATGCGTTGGCAGCAAATGACCTCTTCAGGGTTAAACTACTTTGTTCTTCTAGTGCTTTTAAGGTCTTTAAAGGGTATGGTTTCCGTTGCAACAGCGGTATGCGCACCCGTAACAGTTTCAAGCGGTGTTGATTTGGTGCGGGCTTTCACCAATCCTTGTGTCACGTTAGTCATTTTGGCAACCGACGTCTACATGAAGGACAGTGACTGGGACGCAGTACAAATCCCCCTTCAACTTAACCGAAGCGTAACAGTCCGAGGCAGCGCTGGCAACATCACTTGCGAAGATGTCCGTACATTACTAGATTTCGGATTTGTTGCTGCAAAGGTGATTATACCTTTTTTTATGCCAATGGGGCGTGCTGTTGTGACCGGGTTAGGCTGCCAGGTGTATGTAATATTGTCCGGCGACGCTCCGCTGCACTCACCGCACGCTCTATTCCCACATATCCCTCATTACCCTGCCTCACCGCACCCCTCCTTTCGTTCACGGTCATGACATTGGATATGAAAGAAACTTTAGACTTGAATTTGCTAATAATCAGGGTTAGCACGGCACACAGGGATCCGCGCTTCATCCATGTATCCCTTGTAAGAACTTAGTTATTGCACGTCTCGTTCATCTCGAGCCCCGTTCTTGCATCACAACACGGATCCCACCTAATGACTAAGTCCCCCTCCCCTTCACATGGACATCCATGCTCACACCCGAGGCTGCAGATTCAGCTGGCTGATGGCATCACACTGGAGTTCAATGGACTGTTTCTCATGAGATACCGTATTGGCAACCAGAACCTGGCCCCAGGTCAGCGTGCTTAAGATCCAGGATCGGGATTGGGTAGCGCGAACAGTACTTGGATACGATATCCGGTAACGTGTTGAATTTGCACAGGAAGGGCCAAGGTGGGGTTCGGGACACGCAGGTGGGGGTATGCAGCCGAGCATTTTGGTTGCAACGGGTGTGGCATTCGTGGCGCAGCCTGCACCTATTGCCGCACCTGTTGCCGGCCACGGAGGCCACGGGTCCAGCGTGTAAACGTAGCCAATGCCGTTGAATATTTTAATGGCGTCACAAGATCACAGTAAGTGTACGGTAATTCCTGACTTAGTTAGGAGGGTGAACGAATGGCTTCAAACCCGTGACCATGAACTCTCTGCACCCGCTGCAAATGCTCGGGCAAATTTAATTGTTTATATATCCAAATCCATGCAGTGCAATATTTTAACGATTCACACAACCTGCTGTGCTTCATTATAAGATCTAAGACCAATCATATATAAACCCTAACTTGTATTATCTATACATTATACTATTTTTATGTGATATTATTCCCTTAAGTACTTTGTCATAGATTGTCATCATCACATGTAATAATATTATTATGTTATATCATGTCTGGGGTGTTACACTGTGGGTGACTCACCCTACAAGGGCGAGCACCAAGGGGCCTGACCGGACCGAGCCACAGCGCAGGGGAGGGGCACGTGGCTTTGTCTGTCTGTCCTGCCACGTGCTCCCCCTCTCACTCGGACCAGCTAGAGCAAAGAAAGACTCAGAGGCTCTAGCCTGGCCACTAACAGAGCACTGAGGAGCACCACGAAAACAAGGAGGGAACTAAAGAAAACAGGGGGCAACTAACTGCACAAAGAAGGGGACCACTCTCCTCCAACACAAAACTGACCTAGCAAGAGCCTGACAAAGACACACAGAAGCCCTCAGAGGAGAGACGTCAACAGGAGAGCACACTCTTACACAGCCAAGAAGGAAGAACCCAGCTAAAGACAGAGGGGGGGATGACGAGCCAAATTGGCGCCCCCCTAGAAAGCCTCCCAGCCCCATCCACAGCTGGCCCCTCAAACTCCTGCACTGCACAAGAGGGAAAGACCTGTGGTATCTGGAGGTGGTCCACCATGCTCCATATGCCAAGTGACTGTTTGCAGACAACAGGCTGATACTGCCGCAGCCCGACCAAAGGCAGAGAGCGGATAATGGGCTAGACGTTGCATCCTCGTGTAGGCCAGAGCAAGCATCTTAGGCCAGTCTGGTTGAGGTGGCTGCAGTTGGTTGTCCATAGGCAAGTTAAGGGCTGTTGCAGTAGTGACCACCTTAATATCATGTGTTAAGGGGTGTTACACTGTGGGTGACTCGCCCTATAAAGACGAGCACCGGGGGGCCTGACCGGACCGAGCCACAGCACAGGGGAGGGGCACGTGGCAGGTTAGGGGCATGCGTATTGTGATATCATATGATGTATGATATCATGCGTGTTAGAGGTCATGTTACACGTCGTGTTATGGGTTAGATGTACAGGATTCCGCATGTACAGGGTTCCGCTCAGGTTAGCGGGCCGCTATTGAGGAATACCCTGTAACACCGACATTTACACTATCATCATACGCCACTCCTCACCGCCGTCGTTACTCCGTCCTCAATCTTGCACAGAAGCGTTACTGACCTCTTTACCAACACCACGACATTCATGCCATACCTTGCCGCCAAGATCCCGTGGGTTTTCGTTCCCAGCAATCGCTCACTGCCCTTGGGCAGAACGTATTGAAATTTCTAATTTTCTGTGCAGCCGCTCAACTGTTAAACTTCAAGTGGTGTTAGTTTGGCCAAATTTAGTTGAGACCAAGACGAAGAGCATGCTTTAAGCTAGCAGATAGACCGCATGATCATTGAGCGACATGCATCCTACACTTATCTAAGGGTGTAAAGTTTTCCTAACGGCGTATTCCATTTCCAAACAAACTTTTTATATGAGGCTGTTAAGGAGGAAAGTCAATCTGCTCAAACCATCACGACCGTAAAACGAGTCAAGCATATATTTGTGTGTGTATATGTAGTTATAATGGTTTTTTTACTGTTCCCTCCTTTCCTTGCGTATGTTCCCCACCTCCTCAGGCATGGACATCCTCGTCCCCACCTCACCTGGCGCGTCCTCCATGGTGATTATATCCGACAGCGTTTCCATGCATCGTAAGGCAACAGAGAATGTTTTTTTCGCTAGGTTGAGCCCGTGCTAGGCATGGGAGAGAAAGATCAAAGGGGGATGACTATATTTGCGTGATGAATTCATGAAAGGGCTGGGGAGGAGGCACAACATCTGCGGTTGGTTGCAAGGAGCAAATAGCGCCTTGCTTGAAGATAGGAATACCATCCCAGGAGTAAGGGGGATTTGAGGAGCGCTGTGTATGGGGTTCTGGGAAAAGGCTAAGCACCCGATGGAACATTATGGCTGTCGAAGGGGGACAGGATGATTGACGATGCAGGGTGCGTCTAGCCTGATCACTGAACCCCACCCCTTCGAAATACCCAACCCTATTGCGCACACACTTTGCTGCGAGTCACATTCCTGTCCACCTGCCCTCCTGCGATCCCATACGGCCGTGGGGCCTCTGCAGGAGCTTGTTATCCGGTTTCTGTCCAACAGCAGGTGCTTGTGTGGAGAAGTGGTGGGGTGTGGGCAATTTCTCATTGGGGCGTGTAGGTAGGCATCCCGCATGAGCTAGCTGTAGCATGCTGTACCTCCCAACTTGCTAGGCTAAGCGACCAACAGGGCCGAATAGGATTCATGCGGCCACACTCATTGGCGTCGTAACCCCCGGTTGTCCCCCTCGCTGGCATATGTGGTTATTGCGCTATCATTTCGAAGTTTGCTGTTTATGGAAGGTATGGTCCGAGCAAGCCTAGTTGCTAATGCAGTGCATACAGCGTGGATTCATGTGTCTAGGTCTTAGGGTATACACTCAGCCTCACTCAGTTTCCTTTCCCCGTTCCTTCACCTGCGCCGCTGAATTATCCACAGTCCATGCAGAGGTACCCTCGACCTCAAGGCATAGCTGGCACGCAGCTGGGCGACGCATATTCTCCGCTGCAGCCGTCCAACTGCGTCAATGACTCCTCTGTCAAAGTGCCGCCGCTGCAACGCTGCTGGGCACACCGCGGCACGTACATTGACGTGGCTGGTGCGTGCGCGGACCTGGATAAGTATGGCAAGACCGTCTTCAACCGAGTTAGTGTCCATCTGCTGCGGGTAAGGTCGTCGAGGGTTTCGGGTGCGGATTGAATCCCTCCGCGCTTACCCTTAACAACCGTGCCGAGCCGCAGTAGTTCATGTTGCCTTCCAACTCACCGCAGTTGCAACAACCCTGCGCGGCGTTCGGTGCTGTCCGTCATGCGGCATGTTCCTGCCTTAACACGCAGGTCGTTTACGTTTGTGAAATCATGATGACCGACGCGTGTGTCCTTGATATGGGCTTCATTGGGTGTGCCTTTTACACCTACTCCAACCTGGACCCCCCGGGAATTCCCCCCGGAAGCTTAAACACCACCACAAACACCTTGAGCCAAGGGTTTGGAGTTGAGACTGGAACCAGACCCAGCAGTGGGGATGGGTCCGTACCCTCCCAAATTCGACGTGGCGGCCCTAACGTGCTTGGAGTTGCCCTCGGGGTGTCGCTGGGCGGTAAGGGTTCGCGTATGCGGAGGGTACATCAGACAAGGGGTCAAAGGTCAGGCAAAGGAGGCCAGACACCCTAGATGCAGAGGTGGACGGTCGATAGTGATCGTGGTGATGGTTAAAAGCTATTATGGTACATGCCGCAGTGGTGATTAGGTTGTTTATGTAAATGTTTATGTCGTGGGGTGCGTTGGCTGGGTGACGGCAAAGTGGAGCAGGTTGTGCAAGTAGCGCAGATCCGCAGGTTAGTATGGGGGACCGCACTATGGGCGTCCATGCGGGAAATTGTCCCTATTGAAAGCTAGAATACTCGCCCTGCTGGCTTCACTGTTAACCTTGTGCTAGCGTCACTAGCTGGGTATGCAGTGTTTCGTGCCTGCCAGGAATGTCCCGCAGGGTGAATTCTTAGGAATTATAAGGCCGGCATTTCGCTTCAGACTCGGGCCATCATCACGACCATGAACGCAGGTGCGGCGCTGTTGCTTATGTTCGTCGCAGCCGTTGCAATCGTGAGATGCCGCATCAACCAGCGGCAGCCGCTTCACTGGAGGGGACGGACCGGTGGCGACGTCGCCGTTAATGGGGATGTAGGGCATCAGCCCCGACCATCACGTAAGGCGGATAAACAGAGCGGGTGAGTGAATGCCTACCTACCTTCATTCCGCCAATCACACTTACTACAGCCATCTCACCCTCGGGGGCAGCAAGAAGCTATGAAGCATGCATCCTCAGTTTATTCGCAGTCTGTGAGCCCGCAAAACCTGCAGGAAATATGCGCGCCACCCACCATCTGTGTAGGGTGTATGTGGGGGGGGGCATCAGCATGTCAGCAACCCGCACTCCACGCTGTGGCCCCGCCACTCACCCCAGCTGAAGCTTACTACTGGGACCGTTGCACTGCACGCGAGCAAAGGATGTACGCCTGTGCCGTATATTTGAATGATTCGCCTGGGCTACAAGCTCCAGTTACAATGCAGTTCCGCGCTCATACCCGTGGATCCCTGTGTTGCAGCATATGTCGTTTGTGTAAGGAAAAGCCATTAGAAGATTTGACCAGCGGCTGCACCTCAGCGGAGGTCAATACCTCCGCAGGCTGTGTATGCGCCTCGTCCAGAGGGCTGTCCGTTCTGCCGGGCCCAGACGGGGGTGCTGCACCGCCCCTGCAGCCGATGGAGTCAAGTGGCAGCAGTAGTGACAGAGGTAAGCGGTCTGAACTTGATTCCGCTTGATGGTAAGGTATGGAAAAACGTCCGCATGGTCAGGAAGCGGCTTGCTGCGGTCGGGACCCAACGGATAACACGGTCGCACCATGCCGCGCACATTCATGAGAAAGTGGCACTTCCATGTAATTGGTAGTTTTGCGCGAAGATTAGTGGCCAATATGGACAAAATGAACTCGGCAATATTTTAAAGCCATACTGATGCTTCGTTTGTGATCCATGGTGATCTGTGTGTGCCGGGATATGGAAAGAGCGTACCACAAACTGCTGGCAGTCGTAGGAGTTGCAGGTCCTCGCTCGTTGGGTGACCCACCGTTGCAACGGTGGGATGTTACCCAACCCATGTTTGTCCTAAACCTTATGTATTATTAGACCGGCTTCAAAATTAATTTTTTACACACCAAACTAACGTATGTGTGTGCACATGCACGTATATGTGCATGTATGTATGTATCTTCATCGGTGCATAGCTGCCTGGCCTCTTTAATTGTAGGTACCTGCATTGAAGGACAACGGTTAAAGGTGGCCTCAACGGGTGCCGCTGATGTGCCGCTGCCACTTCTGGGAGTGGTAGTTACATCCCATACCCCCCACCGTCCCGACGTCAATTTCAATCTGGTGCTTACGGAATATCAACAGCAAAAGCAGCATCACAGCCAGCTGTCAGAGGAGATAAGTAACACCCGGAATAAATCCCAGGCTTTCAAGGCCAATGCGCCGGGGCAGACCAAAGTCACAGTATCCAATTCTGGACCTGCTGAAGATGCACATGGTGCTGAGGAAGTGGTACTCCTGCCCACTGTGCGAGGCAAAGGCTCCTTTGGCCGGGTGGTGGAGGGCGTGTACCAGGGCCGGAAGGTAGCAGTCAAGCTATTGGCTGAAGGGCTGGCCCCGTTCATGGCTACTTCAGATGTCTCTGGGCCTGGAGCTCTGCCCAACACTAAAGCGGTGCAGCTGCACACGCTAGGACGGGAGGTGGAGGTGCTCGCTCGTTGCTGCCATCCCAATGTTATTCGGCTCCTGGCAGCATGTGTAACCCCCCCTAGCCTATGTCTGGTGATGGAACTTATGGACACGTCCCTGGAGCAGCTCATTCGACAGGCACCAGGGCGTCTGCTGCCCATGAGCGCGGTGAGCCAGTAGAAGAGCGGCTGGGTGTGTAGGGAGACAACGAGAATGCGTAGGTGTGCACATACGTACACAGGAGCAGGGATTGAAGAATGGATGTAGTCAACAAGGCCACCTTAGATTACCTGGATGTGTACGCATTTCAATTTGGCACAGACACCATTGCTCACACGCATGATGCTCAGGGCAGCTTATCGCTACGGGGCGCTAGTGTGCTTCCGTTTTTGCAGAGCTATTTGTGGATGCATGGAGGCCAAAAAAGGCAGCCAGGGTTGCGGGAACCCCCTTACATTGGGTGGGACTGATGCACGCCCGGGGAGCGCCTTGCGTGTATGATTTACGGTTTGGGGTCCGAGGCCGGGTGAGAACGTGCTTGTATTTAGGTCCTGCTTGCGCCTGGACGGTTTAATTCGATTGCAAAACCAAGAGCTATTGTGATGCCCAGTATATATCGGATTAGGAGATAAGCTGGGATAAAGGCTAGGAGGCAGGCGAGTGTACAAGATAAAGCCGTTGATCCATCGGTGGGCGTCCTGCGAAACCCGAGCAGAGGAAAGGGTGAAACATATGACAACTATGCATATCAAACTTTGCTATGTTTAATACATTTAATACATATATTAGTTATATCTGTTATAACTGGGATGGAGGAAGAAGCATTAACATGATAATAACGCTCCACAATCACCACATCGCATGTATTGCTTCCTCCGATACTGCCGCACGCTACACCTCGCTAATGGAGTTATCAACACAGCCCTGCAACCTCCCAGGTCCTGCACATTGCGGTGGATGTGGCTCGAGGACTGGAGTACCTCCACCCCACCATCGTGCACAGGGACCTGAAGGTGCGAAGGGGCAGAACTAGGTTTGGAAACACTGGGGATATAAGTAAGGCTTTTGCCGGCGTACCCATATCCCGACGCCATGAGGACGTGGCGCAGTGGTTTGCGCTGATTGGGCTCAGTGTCACGCCCGATCACCTGATCCGTCGTGACATCAGCTCGCTGATGGCTTTCTTTCTGGCTCCGCCTTCCTGTACGTGCATTCACTCCTGTGCCTTCATTCCCTTGAATCCTACATGCTGTCCCCCTACTGCTTCAGCCTGCCAATGTGCTCGTGAATGACCCGCTGGGGCCGAAGCAGGTGGCAAAACTATCGGTGAGGAAAGCAGGGAAATGGTAGAGAGGGGTGGGTGCTGTATCGGGTTGATGGTACTACACAGATATCATCCGATTGCGTGCGATCATTACGCACGCGCGTGATATTGGGCATTTTATTTTATAGCAAGTCACCTCACCTTGTGCAGAGCTCTTCGTTATCTATTGCGTAGTGCCTGTAGCAACAGATGTCTTTTCGCAATCTTTGTAAAATCCCGGGGTGCCTTGGCTTATCCAACATGCCCTGTCACATCTCCTTGCTGTGAGTGTGCTGTATATGTCGGGTTTATGGGATTTCATGATGCCAGGTGACGCATGCATGGGTCAGGTCGGTTACATATTATAATACACTTAGCTGAGCTGGCCCACGTAGGTGCGAACATATGTGCGCGTATATGTATCCCAGTTCATCCAGTCTGCACTGCTGCTACTGCTTCTGGATATTAACACGTAGGCAGGACTGGGCACAAGTAAATTTAAGCCTCGTTATAGATAGGTAACAATTATTTATCCAAGCGCCCTTAATCCCTGCTGCTCCTGCTCTTTTTGCCCCGGCCCGGGTGGCTGGGTAGGTGCTTACTCCCGTCCCCATGTTTCACTGACAGGACTTTGGGTTAGCACGGCTGTACAACTCGGCACTAATCACCGTGAGCCCCGAGGCAGGCACGGTGAGAACACCGAGAGCTGCGACAGCCACCAGATGGACGGATGTTCACACAAAGAGGCACAAAAGTCCGTTGCGTGAAGCAATAAAATATATTCATTTCGCAGTTTGGGATCCAAGGAGGTCGCTGCGTGAGCAGTATATCTACTAGCATGGATCTGCTAAGAAATGTCGAGAAGTGCGGTGTATACAGCAGGAGAAGAACGAGCCCCATCTTAGCAAGGTCCGACTGTCACCTGACTAGATTAGGACTTTTTCAAAGAGATCCTCTCGATGCAATGTTGTGTGTCTGCAGAAATATGAATGCACTGGATGATGCTATCTAGTACTGTATGCAGTACTAGATAGCATGAACCAAAGTTAATGAACCAAAGTTAATTTGACTTGAAAGCAAAGGAAGCGTGATGAAGGATGTGCCTAGTGTCTGTACAATATACGGTAGTATACGTAAAGCATACGTTGCTTCTTAATGTTTTAAACGCAAGGAGTTTAGGGGGTGTCATGGATGGCAAGCAAGGAACTAAAGCATAGCCAGGCCACTCCTAGTGAATTAGCGCGCGTACTGCTTCAGTGCCACTGGGGCGGGGCCCTTTGCTTATGTGCGAAGGATGCTGTTTGTTCCCCGTTGCACGGCATAAGCATACAAGTAAGCGGCATGTGTGGGCAATGAAGGGGGGTGTCTATCTGGCAAACATGGCATGCATGCACCCTGGGGCCATGTGTACTTAATTATTCTATTAATTACATATTTATTATTAATAATAATTATTATGGCCGGCCGTCTGGCTGCCATGTGTACTTGGATCCTTTTTACCAATGGGATCTTGATTGGTGTCCCTGCACGTGTAGTTAATCGCTTATGCGCCTGGTCATGCATACCACCACGGCGGGCCCTGGATTTCGCTTCAGTCAATTTACCCCAATCAAACCAATTTTGAGAATTGCGACGCTTACGAATACCGCTGTGCGTGTCTGCCCTGGGTCTGCTGCTTGCGTACAGCCTCCGTACATGGCTCCAGGTGGGTCGTCACTGACGGGGAAAGGCTTAAGAAGAGAACAGCTAGGGGCGGCCAGGTTTAAATGTTTGGAATGCAGGTGCACGGGGCCGGCGTTATGTGCTTGAGAAGTTAGGACTTGCTTGATTTGATTTGCTGCTTGATTTGATTTGATTTGCTTAGTACGTGTGGAGCAGCAAAAGTGGTACACAATCGCGAGTCATGCAACGGCAGGTGCTTAGTTTTCAACGAAGCCCAAGAAGGGTAGGAACGGTCGTAAATTTCGTAAAGCTAGGGGTTTGTTGAATGGATAAAGCAATTGTGCTCCATATACCCGCCAGCATGGTTATGCTCAACCAATACAACTCGGTGCATATATTTCCAGGTGATGAGGTGCGGAGCGACTGGTGGTAACAGGCAGTATAGCTATAGCACCACTGGGTGTGCATGACATTTATGTCTTGCTCGCTCTTGCCATTTGGATAAGGTTGGCGGTGTTTGCGCACCAGTGGCCACCCCGGCCCAGACTTAACGCATTGACCTGTCCAAGTGTTTCGCATCTAGTGTGTTTGTGGGGCGGTAATCGGGCGTGACAATCTTATCTGTTCACGAGTCGAGATAACTTTCCTTTTTCTCCACCACGCATACGTATTCATAGCGATACCCTTCCTTTTGTTTGCACCTTAACCGCTTATCCAATGCTCCCTGCTTAACTGGTCCAGGGTTTGCCATCTTTATTTAACTGAACTCCTGATATCCAAGTGGACCTGATCAATTGCCCTTATATATAGACGTGATTATACTTATGCTGCACGTTCGCAGAGTGTTTTGATGCCCTTGCGGAAAGCCTTACCCACCATATGGATATATACTCGCTAGGTTGGTAAGGAGAACTGTGGGGGAAGTGGTGCGAGTAAACGCGGCGGAATTAGAGCACCGTGGGAAACGATAACTTCGGGGTACAGTGTCGTACCTGGTTGCTCATGTGAGGGTCAAAATCATGCTAGGGGCAAGGAGTCTAGCGGCTTGGGTTGACTACAGCCTCACTGCCCTGTTTTCCTATGGTTTTCCTATCTCTGTCCTGTCTTCTTGGATTGCTTCGGGTTTTACATATAACACATATGTAAGAGAACATATTCGTACTCACTGCCCTAGCAATCGGGACGCTGTGACGTAGTAGGGTTTATAACTATTCCGTTTGTACTCATATGCAGTTCTTGCACTCACACGCACCGTATTGCCGTACCTGCCCTCCCGTCTTTCTCTCGTCGTTCCCTTCCCCTCGCACATTCTTGCTCTGACTTCTGATAAGCAGGCATGCTGTTGTGGGTGATGCTCTCAGGATTGCAGCCCTGGCAGGTAACTGAGCAATAGGCGTTGTGATACATAATACGGTGGAAATGTAAAGCACGTAGAGGAAACGCGCAGTGTAAAGGATGAAATAGATAATAGAGTCTGGATAGAAGTAAGTCGTGAGCATGATTCAGTTTTGGCGGGCATGATGACCGTGTATGTACAGTGGACTGGGAGGTCAAAATTAATGACAGCTGCGGTGGAGTAAAGCGCTGCTGTTCATGATATTGCTGCCGAACGGTATTGGCAGATTGCCTGCCCAAGCCACGCCGGTTCACGCAGCAATCCTGCCTGTGGCGGCAGGCAGGCATGTGACACGATGGGCACGAAAAGATGAGTGTGTATATTCCATCAGGCAAGAGTACAAGGGAACGGGGGCCGATGATCACATGCAAGGTGGGAGGGCAGCTCAGGCGAGAGGAAAATTACGCATATATGGCAGAATGCCGGGGAAGCTGCGACAGGCTCACATTTACATGCCGATGATGCAGGTCCTCTATAAACACACGTTTTCGGTAGCATTACGAACAGTGGGGCTTGGTAGGACTACCAAAGCTTAACTTAAGATCGGAACTTTGGATGTTATGTTGCGTGCTCACAAGAGCGGACAAGGCGACAGTTTAGAGTCGGATGCGTGAGCTTTTCAGGCAAACGTCATCATTCAGTCCACCGTCGCCACCGATCCTTCAGTTGGGCTTCCTTGCGTGCTTTTTGCCCTGTTGGTTAGCCCCGTCCGGGCTGACTACGGTTATGTTCACAAACCCTGGAGGCATTACTGTGCGTCACATTTATATTTGCGGAAATTTGTTATTTGTTGTGGTATTCCACGGTGCATTCACAGGCCGCAGCTCTGTACATTACACTCTAGTCACGGTATGTTACGATATTCGAGCGACGCATGTTCACCTGCTAGCTGTCCTTGTCACTTTGCTTTCCCCCACCCTTTTCTCCCCCATCTTCCTAAAATCCCTTCAAGGGCCTCAACATGGTCCAAATCGCATACCGGGTAACCTTGAGCGGTGAGCGGCCCCCGCTCTCCGCCATTCCCCCTGACCGTCGGCCGCACAAGCTGTTACGGTTGTTACAGAGTTGCTGGGAGGCCGACCCGCAGCGCCGACCGGCAGCAGCTGAGGTTGTCAAGGAGCTGATGCTGGTGCAACAGATGGTAAGGCCATATAATTATATAATGATATAATATAACGTATATATAGTACAACAGCTTACCACCTGTCTGTGGCCGAGATAGGAGGGGTCGATGGCTGACGAAATACCAAAGCGTCAACAGATGCATATGTGTGGTCGTTTTACATACGACGTTATCGGTATCCGTAAAGACTTCGAAATTAGGCAGCTGGACATAGCAATGGTTATGCAGAGCAGCTACGAACTAACTACGAACTAACGAACGAACTAACTAACTTCTTGTCACATGTATCCAATTTCTGCAGTCTATCTAGCGTCAGGGAGCGGTTATGTTTGCCCACGGAATGCGGCATACAGGACGAAGCTCCCTGCATCATCGTTTTCTGCAAAGGCACCAATACACGATACCGATACATGGAGCCCCATTAGGGCGATAAGAAACAGGGTAGGAGGCGGCACGGACGCATGTGCGATGCTGTTACGACAAAGTACTGTCAATCAAACACAACTAGTGCCGTACCGCCACACGACTCCCCTTGACACTAAGGTGTTGGACTCCACGAAAGAAGGGATGTCCTCTTGTCCACCTACCGGGTGGTGGACAGGGCCTTGATGCGTAGCTCAGGGCACACAAGTGTCGATCGTCGGTTAAAACGCACGATGACCAGTTCGGGTCGAGGCGGCAGACTTGGTGATTTGGCTTGATTATCAGTTACAGTATAACTTTGATTTCTGGAAGGTTTTTTACGCTCACAAAGAATTGCTTTGAGAGCCAACTGACGACTTCTTCAGTTGCTCTCATCGCTTTTATTAGCGGCAAAGTTTCCAGATGGGCCCTACGTCGATCGACGTGGCCTCGGAACATACGAAACTCGCACACGCCTGTCGTTCATCCAAAGTCGCCATGCGCGCGCAATTCAATCAATCAATCTACGAAAACCGTTCGTGAGTCGCTACTTCACCAAAGTAGCGACCCATTATTCAATAAAAGGCAAACTTAATTGCGTCCTAGCACGCATCATGTTCGACACGCCGCATGTCACGACAATGCACTGTAACATGACCCACAAACAGCAGCACATATTCACTGCCAGCACGGTCAATGGCGCTACCAAAGCGAGTCTCCGAATTTTCAAATGCTCGTGCGTCCAAATGGGAGCAGCCTGGCTCCAAAACCATGGATGCTCGTCTGTCGTATACTGCAAAAAACTTGTTTTCCTCACAAGATTGAAAAATCCTTACATTCAGATCCATGCGTATAGGCAAGGTTTCATTAGGGGTTGCTATGGGATTACTTCGGGTGGATTTGTCGTTGTGCGGGTTCGGGGATCTTGGGAAGGTCAAGGATTAGCTTGGCCTCGATCGGCATCATGCAGCCTTGCACGAATGCGACATCATGAATACCGCGATCTGATTGAAAGCGAAGTCCTGTGCAGTGTTGCTGTAATGCAGACGCTGCATAGGCGAAGAGTGGCAAAACGATAAGTATGCATGGAACCGGTGTCACTTACCGTGACTTAGCGGTGCTGACAAGCTGTCCAGTCTGCCACAATCCCGATGGAGGGCCCTGCCTTCTTGTTACCGTCACAGCCCCGACGTACGGCCAGCACAGTGTTCATTTTTCGAGCGACTGGAGAAATATATGTCCAGCAATATGCCCACCTCCCCACACGGCTCGGATGCTGGATGCTGCAGTTAGCGTTTGCACAACTTAATGTGTGAAGTTCCCTCCTGAAGTCCCCTCCTTTCTCGTTTCCACCCTGCGTTATGCATGTCTTCATACCCATGTGTTAACTTACCATGCGCTGAGATACGAAGATGTCACGGGACATCGGCTGTGAAGAGACTGGCGGAAAGGTACTTGACGGTCCACCTGCATCTGCGTATACATAGAAGCAGGACAAGGAGAAACGACAGCGGCAAAAGCAGCCGAAGGAGTGCGGACAGCAGTGCGGGGCTCCAAGGCAGAAGCAGCCACAACAGCTATGGCTTCGTGGGGCGTAGCAGTTACAACGGCCTGTGCAGCCCTGGCTGGCGTCATAGCGCCCATAACTTGGTCCGGCGTTACACTTTGAACGATTGGGGATGTTTGCGCATGCTCTTCGCCTGACCTTCATCATATACCTTTCATATTTTGCTTGTCATTGCGGTGGTTCCGCAGCAAATCGGCCCCCGGCACAGGTAACTTAATCGTGCAACGAACACATAGCCTGTCTTGAACGTTTCAACCTAAGTATAGTGGGGGGTGGGGTGGGAAAAAGGGAGGAAGGCTAGAGTAGCAAGCATCCCTTTCACTGACGGACTGACGGGGTCAGAAAAGCTAAGCTAAGCTCGGTCTTGCATTGCGCAACCCGTGCAAACAAAGAAAACTCATAATTATTTGTCGCTTCCAAGTTATTGTTGGCTGTCATTTGCTATGCCATGGTACGGGTGGTAAAGCGCAATTTTAACTTCATATGTGGCAAGTTGAGTGAACCTCGAGTGTCTGCATGGTCGCATCGGCATATGTTAACTATACCTAATGGTTGAAGCAAGAATTGCGGTAATTTTTTATAGTCTAACATGAAATCAAGCAATCCGATGCAGGCTGGCTTTGTTTTGCTCACGTTTAGTTGGCAGCGTTAGGGGTTTATTGATTGATTTAATATATACTGGCTCAGCACTGGCTTGAGGTCCCAATCAAGACACCTGCAGGGCAGAGGAAAGCAACGTGGGTTGACTTGGGTTTTTGAGGTCAGCCTTTGCGGTATACGTGTGTACCCGTTGTGGGAAAGCCAGGTATTGGGAGGATGGATGGTTAGAGCGTATCCGGCAACACTTATATACCTCTGCATAATGCGGTATCGATGATCCTAGGCGCGCGGCTTACAATGCAGTTGCGGTCACCCACTTTGTTACTGTTGACGATGATAATTTGGAGTTGGGTTAAGGGGTTTCTGGCTAATACGCACAGTTAATCATCGACGGAGAGCATGCCTGGGCAAGCGTAACTTCGGCAAGATGCATGAGGAAGGTGGGTGAGGTGATCACGGGTTATCTCACATGCTGCCAGCATAAATCGTTACGCGCCAACTGGGAATGGTTCCGCGCTATTCCCACAACGATGTGATGTTAAGGCGAGATGAAACGAAGCTTTATGCCGGCGGCTCATAACGTTCATTACGTTTGAATTGTAAGGGAACGAAAAGTTGCAAACAAGCGTGTTCGGGACGGCCCTTCATGTTGTTTGGGGGAACAGCGAAATATAGCAGCGTATAAAAAACAGCGTGGGACACGCTCTTCGAGATGGGAACAATAATTTAATTACCTGACTATATCTCTTATGCTTGCTGTCGGAAAGAATTCTATAAAAGACTCTAGAAGCGTGGATTTGTACACCTGTACAGCCGCGGCAGAGTTGCAGATCATGATCTGATTACAATGGCATGAAATCCATTGAAATCATCAGAGCTGAAAAGTATTCTATACCGTAACAAAGGAGAAGCCTGAAGTTTACGGAAGCATGCGGTCATCTCGTCCGACAATCCGCCGTGCATGGAAAAGCCGGTCGCTTCGTGATCGCACTTGCAGTCATAGTTCCTTATAGATCATTGTGTTACTGATAGACCTGCGTTACTGAGGCACGGAAAGTGTTTTCCGCGTGTCTAGCCTTCGCGGTATTTTTCCCGAGGATAGCTGAAGTGTGACCCCACATCCCCAGGATATCAGGAGTTGCTATTTGATAAAAGTCTGCCTGCAGAAGAAATGGATACCATGAAACAATACCGAACAGAGCAGGATCGGATTGATGCGCTCACAATGGCGATAACGGTAAGCGATGCCAGCCGTTCGTCTCCACAGATGGGCTTTATAAAAAGGCCCAGGACAAAATTTGGCACTTACGGTGCTGCCCCAAGCACAGAACCCGAATGTAGTGGGCTCTGGCTATATTCAGTTCCCGCCACAGCGGCCGTTTGAGAAGCCTGTTGTCTTTCAGCCACCGACTGTTGCGGTAAGGGGTCGTGCGAGTTGGCTGGCTATCGGCAGCAGTCAAGATAGCTGATTTTTTTCACGTAGCACCTGGAGTTCCCAACCGAGTATCAGGACTACATTCGGGCTACCCAGCCGACACAGGTGCCGACGGGTGCAACTGGACCCACGGTGACTGGGCCCCCATGTCCTGCTTCTCCGGTAAGGGGTGCGGACTGCGCGAGTCCCAGTCCGCTCACCTATCCGGTCCTCTCTTTCCCTCAAGCCTCCACCCTTTACCGCGGAACTGTCGGGAACTTGGATCCCTGTTATTGTTGGAATGGAGAGCATAATCGTCTTTTGCGCAGATCCGTGCGTGCGAGCACGACCCTGTGCCACGCGCATGAATGCAGGCTGCGCAACCTCCGGCGTACAACCCTCGGCAGCAGGCGGCTCCGCCGCCGCCGCAGCAGCAGCAGCACAGGCCGCCGCAGCAGGGCAGCTACAACCAGCAACCTGCGAGGCCCCCCGTTCAACTGGTAGGCCCTACGGCGACGCCGATGTTAGGAGTGAGTCCACTATGCATACGAAACAGTTTGGTCTGGACCATAGCTTGCTATCTACAAAGCACGCTGCTTCAAATATGGATAGGGGAGATGCAACTATCCGCCGTATTTCAGATGCCAACGGAATTATGCGAACCACGTTGACGGACCTGGTGGTGAATGGGTGTCCTTGCAGCGCTGTTTAAGTATGTTGGGCTGTTTCAAATTTGCTTCCCTGTAGGTGTAGCGTATTTAATCGCATGTTTTGCGTTCTGGGGCGTCCGATACTTTGCTCCTCGGCTTCGCAATTATCTACTCTGCAACTATCTCGACCTCCCTGGCATACGATTTCCTGCAGGCACAGCCCCAGCAGCGGCCGCTGCAGGGCCCGCTGCCGCCTCGCCCGGTTGCTCCACCACAACCGCATGCTCCTCGTCCAGTCGCAACGCAGGCGCCGGCACAGTCGCAGCCGCAGCCAGCTGCACGCCCCGCGCCGCCTCCGCAGGGCCCGCTGCAGCGACCCGTCTTGGCTGCGCCACGTCCGCCCGCAGCCCCGCCGCACCCATTGCCACGGCCGGCCGGTCGCCCGCCGGCCCCGCACTTTCCATCGCCGGCCCACGGTTCTGCTCATGGGGGTGCAACAGCCATGGCTTCCGCTTCAGCCGCTCACGCACACCACCAGGCGGCGCAGAAGATTCAGGCAGTGGCAATTGCGCAGGCGCAAGCGCTGGCCCATAAGGTCCAGGCGGTGCAGCTTACGGAAAGCGACGATGAGGATGACGGGAAGGGCGGCCTTAGCAAGTCGCAGAAGAAACGTCTGCGCAAGAAGCTGCGCGATGGTGCGGCGAAGTAAGGGCCGCTGGCTACGCTGCATGCGCCTGCTGCCCCGTCGTGATGAGGGAGGTGGGGCCGTGACCCTGGGTGTCTCAGGTGCGATTGTCGTGTATGGTGTCATCGTGGCCGTCGTGCTTTGACCGGGTCGCAATTAAATGGCTCGTTTCAATCATTCGTAATCCTTCCTATTTCTGGCTGTTTGGCACGGTCCTTGGCTTGGAAACTGCCTTATGTGGACTCGGCTACTGGCTACGAGAGGAAGGCTACTGGTGCGTTTTCACTATTTGTGCGAGGTCGTTATTTCCGTGGGTGGCAACGTCCTTCAGGACACCACCTCTCTTGTTGAGTTTGAAATCTGAGTCCCTGCATATGTCCGGCACAAGGTGGAGTCGTCCGCAAAGAGGAAGGCCGCGCAGAGGGAGTATGGATCCCCCGCGGAGCTGTGAGGCCCTGGAAGGGGGGGTAGCGATACCCAAGATTGTGTTGTTTCATCCCTCCGAACATCCATATCCCTCTGTCGGCGCTTTTCCTGCTGTGGAGTGTTTATAAAACATCTCGGAAGAGCTGTGCTTAGTTGGCTAAGGATATCGGCCAACAGCCGGACTTATTTCGTAGATGCTGGTGATGAAATCAGACACTGCGCGATTTATGATGCCGCCGCGATTTTGCATTTTACGAAGTCGCACCTTGCAGCAAGCAGTTTGGACTGGCTTTCAGCGAGGATGTTGATTGTTGGCGGCGTCCAGTTATCCCGGCCACCCAGGTCGCAAGTTTTCTAGCTGCCCAGCAAAAGGCAGAAAAGGGAAGTTTGCAGACGAGCGATTCTGTAGCTTATGCCCACACTGTGCATTGTTACCATTCCTGGGTATTAAGCGGGTATTATTCGAAAAGCCTATAAAAGCACCCAGGACACGACAGGCTTTCCTCAGCTGGCAACAAATTAAGGCCTGTATTCTGTCAAATGTGGACAAATGTCTTGATCGGACACCGTGTTACGCTTTTAGGGTTGAACGTGGTTGAACGGGTCCTCGCCTATGGGGACTCCTCTGCTGAAACACGTAAGCAGGCCTTTGGAGGCGCCAACCTCCCGGAATGGAACCTGGTCATTGTCGATATCAACATATAATCCACGCACTCACAAGTTTCACGTAGAGCTGGACGCTTAAGAGGCGCTTCAGCACTGTGGTGTTCTGTAAACTGTAACGATGATACGATACGAAGGCCCGAAACCAGGGCTTACTATTTCATGAACGAACTTTCACGGCTGCAGGCGCGAGGAAAACAACCTGGGAAGCCTGGGTAGGATTTTCAGCCAGCGCAGTCATGTGTAATTCCATATTCTATATTTTCCAGCATGAGCAGCACATCACAGATTGACTAGCCCGGCAGACACGGAGTGTTTATCAGGACCAAGTCCCACTGCCGATCGGATGCACATGCTCCGGCTGAATACGGTGGGCCAGCTCAGGTCAACCATACGCTGAGCAGCTGAAGTATATGTCCGCCAATATCAGTTCTGAGCTGAGGAACACATCATACCAGTTCACCACTCCGTCCTGTGAATTCTCAATTACCTCCTTGCGTTTGATTCCCCTTGCGCCTATAGCTGCCTGCAGAGCCGTACACCGCAAGGCGTTTACCGCCTCCACCCTTGCGGTTCCGATACCAAGACGACAGCCAGCATGCAAGCAACAATACGCAACCGTGCTGTAAGTTACACGTGTTCCGCATAAACGATCTCGGGCTTCATCTTGTGCCATGAGTACATACATTCATCCTCACCATGCCGCTTCGTACGTCAGTAGCGCACGCCAAAACCTCCTACATGGGCCTGTCCAACACCCATGCAGCCACATCTGCGCCTTTTCTCAGCATTGCACAATCATTTTCACAACACCCTGGCCCCTGGCCCCCTCACGCAAGGCCCCTATGCGCTCGGACGGCAGCGATCATTGACCTGGCTGGGGTTCAGCGTGCTTCATCCCCGACGGGACCCGGAAAGTTTTTGCATTTTAGGAAAACGCCCGTAAAAGTGTTGGGGCTGCTCCGGGGATCCCCGGGAGTTTGAGGACGTGTGAGGAGCTGCTGTCCGGGGCCCAAAAAAACGTACCCCGCAAAGAAAGATGTTTTTTCCGGATGTACCCCGGAGAAATTTTGCTCAAAGCAAGGTCAAGTTCCGGGGATAACTGACTCCAGAACCACTATGATTTGACTTACATTTGACAGTTAACGGTTCGGATAAGCTGAAAGACTTTATAGTACTAATCTATAAGCGGTTTTCAAAAACTTCAATTTCAACAGAGCTTATAGCATTGACATTTTTGCCCTTAACAAGCAAAAGGAAAGCCAGCCCAGCAAGTGCGTTGAACATTCCTGAGTTTCCAAGCCAGATGTAGCTCAAATGCAGCACAAAACACGTAGCAAACGTATGGAATAGCCTTCAAATACATTAACACATTTTCCTAATCATCTTGCACATGTTAGCACAACCCTGCACAACTACTAAGCCTATACCAGACAGAATTGAAAAACATGTGTGTTGGGCATGGGTTTTCAGGGGAAGAGGTGTAAGTGGAGTTGAGAGAAAATATTGGACAGAGAGGAGGAGAAGGAAGCAGCGGAAGAGAAAGCTAGAGAAGCTGGTTTCCAAGCGACGGATCTGCTCATGCTGGGTATCGGGAAGCAAAAAAAGACGGCTTTCGGAAAGGCACCCCATTTTCTAAATTAATTTATTTATTTATCTATTTTGAATAAATGTACAGAAGAAATATTTACCATCCAACAAACACTTGTTTTGGAGAAACGTTTATGCCGGCTCCAGGCAGCCCCGGAAAGTTTTTGGGCACTAGCAAGCTAGACTTCCGGACACCCCGGCTCCGGGGAAAACCCGTAACAAACAGTAACCCCCTTGAAGAACCCTGCTGGGATTGCGGATGGCGCTTAGGTAGATAGCATCAAAAAAACATCCGCTATCTGTTGGCGCATGCGCCTTCACAGGACCTCGCACCGCACGACCTAAGAATCTGATCAGTTTTCTGAAGCATAGCGAAGAAAATTACGGTTTTCTGTTATACTCAAGTACAAATGATTGTGGTTCTGGAGCAGGGGAGATATGTAGGCGGCAGTGTGTTATTGGTCTTACTTTTCGAGTTGCGTACGTATGTAGTCATCGGTATGGATGCTGGGCCTTTGGCTGGTCATTCTTCGTCGCATCTGAATCGGTGTTCCTATACGGCTCGACCCCTCCCTTTGTTCATTACCCCACTGGGGGCAATAGTGCGTGACGAAATTTAGCAGAAAACACAGTTTTTGGTGGCATTATGCCATTTGTTCGACTCGTGGCAATCTATAACCTCACCGTTCCATCTCGGCGAGCCACTTCACCATCTCGTTGCTGTGATGTGACCGGCCACCCCACGAGGCTTCGAGACAACCCCGAACTTCCAGAATTAAACCCCTTTCACCATCTGCAATTTCGCGGCATGCTCTGGGGGCACAGCCGCTTGGGCTTGTCGCCCTTGGGCCGTTGACACTCATTACACATCACCGCTGGGCGCGGCACAATGAGGGCTTCAAATCACACATGCCACAAAACAAACTACATAATTACCGTCCTCCATGCTGCCTATCAGGCTAGCAGGAGCGCTGACAGTATCATCGGCAGCTCGACTGCGGCAACACGAACATCTGTGTCGTCCATCAGTCCGCCGGCCTCAGCACGAACACCTTGTCGTCCGAAGAGACGATCTCCTCCCAAGCCGGGTTGGTGGACACGTAATGAAGCCGCCAGGCTGGGTTCTCTGACTTGCTGCGGTACAGCCCAAGAGGCACTGACCCATGGGACACTAACGTGTCAAACAGCTCCCGATACGGCCGCCCTGCTAGCTCCCGCGGTACAGGCAGCTGCCGCAGGGGAGTGCCGTGGGGTCGCCCATCGTCGCCGCACAGCTCCGACATGACGTCCAGGAGCAAATTCTGTTGCGAGGAAAAAATGAAGGGACGCATCGAGTGCAGGGATGCATCAACATGATCGAGCTCGTCAGCTTCGGCGGCGAAGCAACCCACTAGGCAATAACAACCTCATGTGGCACACGAGTGTGGTACATGAATTTGTTCAGCAACATTCCAAACAGGTTTCTTCGCAGTGCATATGACTGATGTGGACGTATCGCACGCGTATTCATGCAGTATGTACATGTACCCATGAGGTATGTACATCTATGCGTGTTTACATATGTGTATGTGTGTATGTGTATTTGCGCATGTGTGTACACTCGTACAGGACATTGCAAGAAGCTTTACGCAGGGTGCTCCTAACCTTCGGTGGACGCCGATGCAACCCCTCTAATCCGTACCCTCCCCGTGTCTGCGCCTCAGAGTGCGGCACAGCGGGGCGAAGCTCAACGCGATATCCGGCTTGCCGAGTCCCCGATCCCATACCCCCACTCCTGACCCGCTTAGCGAAGGCCTGGATGGTGAAGGTGTCCACCAGCGCGGGCACAACAACGCGACCGGCGCCGTAGTAGATGTTGGTCTGCCACTGCACCAAGCCCTGATGTGCAGCCGCCAGCTCCGCCTCTCGCCGCTGCCGCCAGCTGCGGCGCGGGGCAGCGGCTGCAGCGGCTACACTGCACGACTCATCCCACACGCTGGTGCCCTGGCGCGTGCATACCGAGGCAAGTTATGAGGCGGCGCCGGAAGCAATGGGGTGCAGTTAGCACTGCAAAACTTAATTCCCATGAGACCTCCACGAGAGGCGTGGTACGGTAGCGCAGTGCAAAAGCTACCAGCATCGAACGCCCAACTAAATCGCAAAGGGTGACCACGGACGTGCAGGCGTATTGGGAAATCGCCAGGCGGTCGTAAAGTAGGTGGCCCCCATTTTAGCATCGCCTTGTATGTGGCGGCATGCGGGTGGCCCGTTCCCAGCCCTTGACCTCCCCTTCCCAAACGGTACCTGCAGCAGCAGTCCCGGCTGTAAAAAGCGCACGGAGGAAGTAAATGACAGCTCCACCACACTGTGCCCGCGTACAGCACCCGAGGCGTATGGGTTGCCGCCAGTGTCCGAGCCAGCGCCAGCGCCGTCACCAAGTTTCGAGTAGGGTGGAGACACCGGCAGGCGCGCCCATTCCTCGGTGGTCATGGAACATTCGTCAGCGCTGTCCTCGGAGATGGTAGGTGCGGACTCCTCCCCAACACCATAACAGGTTAGGAGGGCCTCAGCGTCCGCCTGCAGCCCATGAGAGGATTGAAGCGTGTGAAGAAGGGGGGGAAGGAGAGATGGCGGGGGGAGGGCAGACCGCAGACCGCAGACCGCAGGGCGCTTTCAGGGCAACGAGCTTCACGTGTGTTTCACCTCCCAACCGCATTGCACGCGGGACAAAGTTCCGGGGCTCGTATCACGTCCTTGTATCGCGAGCCTAGCCCAGTAGGCCCTACCTGACCTACCATTAGCTGCAACCTGATAGCCAACCCTGCTGCCGGTAATGGGCAATGCTGACGTCACTCATGTGGATGGAGCACACTTTTGAATAAGTAGCAAAAATTGAGCGCCCATCCGTCATCCATTGCGATCGTCCGCCCGTGTCTCAAAGTTTCATGCTATGGACCCTCTTGGAGTGTCACTGCGTAACTTCGACTCTCGACAACATTGCCCCCTGTTCCTTCCCGTCCCCAAATCTTCCCCTTCCAACCAGCTTTCCGGTTGGCCGCAGTCCCCATATGACTGATGAATAACCCCAAAGCCCACCTGCACTCCCGCCTGGCTCGTGGACCCATAGTCGGCGGCGGAGGACATCGCGGAATCTGAGGGCAAGTCGGAGTTTCGCGGCCCCGCGGGTCGCTCGCTGTGTCCCAGGTACACCAGGCATCTACTTGGAAGGAATAAAAGGCGAGGGAAAGTGTGGGGAGGGGAGGCCGGTTCGCTGCCTTTACTTTGCATGGTGGCAAAAGGCGAGCCGGGATTAGCCCCAACAGCCCCAACAGCCCCAGGCACCAGCTCCGGATGGCATAAGTGGGAAGGGGTAACACGAACATGCGATCCTGGCCTGATGAGATGAAACTCCCCATCAACCCCCTGCTCTTGGGGCGCGGACACATGCAGCAAACCTATATACATTTAATCCATGCTAGGCACATTGGCCTCTGTCAACGGCCTTTGCGCTGGAATTACGTGCAATCCGTTCTCATGTACCGGAAAGCCCCGCCGCCGTAAAAGGACGCACACAAGCCACCATTAAATTTCCTGCATTGAGCATTACATCTTCCTCCCTTACTCCGCAACTCCTTTTCTCCTCCGCATCCGACCTTTCCTCTCGACCATCCTATCATGAACACACCTGGCCTGAGCGGCCCCCGCCTGCTGCAGGGCCCGCGGGTCAGCCGGGCTGCCCCTCACAACCCGAGCGGGGCCCAGGGCCCCCAGGGCGAGGACTGTGGACTCAGGCGGATTGGGGTGAAGCACCACCAATTCCAGGCTGCTAATGCCGCTGTTCAGATCTGCGAGGTGAGGGAGAGCAGGACCTGGGTGGGTAGGGGGTGATGTGTGCAGGGCTGGGCTTCCACACCACACTGCGTGTGCGGCCTTCGTCAGCCATGAGTCACTTCTTTCGATGTCTTCACCCACCCCTCATTCCCGCGCAGCTGTGCAGCACTCGAGCGAACTCCACAAAGCTGTCAATGGCCCCAGCTAAGATGATATGGCCCCGCCTCTCGACGCAGGAACTGTCTGGTTGTCGCCAAGGGGCGTCCTGCAGCCACCGGATTTGGAAAGACCCGGCGCGCAAGACGTTTACTACTACACTACGGCAGCCAGGGGCATGAACGTTCTCGCGTGGCGAGAAGGGGATGCCCAATGTGCCACGCAACAGCGGGTTGGCAGCTGAGGGTTCTCGGGGGAAGACACGCCGGCTCTCTCTCTCTCTCTCTCTCTCTCTCTCTCTCTCTCTGTGTGTGTGTGTGTGTGTGTGCGCGGTTTTATTAACGTTGCAAGAGGGGGCACATTTCACAGCAGCAGCGGGACGAAGGGTGGGAATGTTGGCAGCTTAAGCCCGCGCCACCCGCGGCCCGTGACTTACGGCGAGAGCGTACGGGCGACCCACAGGATTAGGTGCCTGGTGTCCCACCGACTGAACGGCGCCGGCGGTGGCAGAGCTCACGTAGCCCGAACCAGGAGATCCATTAACGCCTCCATATACCCTGCCGCTGCCGCTGCTGCTACTGCGACTGCTGCTACTGCCGGCCCGGCCGTTGATAGCAGAACGACTGCTGGACACGTTGCCACTACTGCCGCTCCAGGACACAACTAAGGAAGGGGAAGGCGCAGCCACGGCGGGCGTATGTGCCGCGCCAATTTCGGTCGCCGTCGGTATGACCGGCTGGCCCAGGTCGGGCGATGCGAAGACCGCAGGACTTCCACCCGCACTGCCGCCGGTTACACTAACGCCGACGCCGACGCCCCCGCTTCTCTTGCCACTCCTAGCGCCATGTGGCAAGCTAACGTGCGGCGGCATCGTCCCGTCGACTGCAGCTGAGGTATTACTGACGACAGAGTCAGTACCACTTCGTCGATCGAGGCTGCTGTCAGTTGCGCTCCAGTT
This sequence comes from Volvox reticuliferus, assembly GCA_019650235.1. Taxonomy (NCBI): domain Eukaryota; kingdom Viridiplantae; phylum Chlorophyta; class Chlorophyceae; order Chlamydomonadales; family Volvocaceae; genus Volvox; species Volvox reticuliferus. The sequence continues at coordinate 4,578,548 of BNCP01000002.1, forward strand.
ACTATCGTTCGTTATCCCAGTGCTACTGCCAGTGCTACTGCCATGGCCGCGGTCGCTGCTGTCGTGGCTTTTCCCGATATCACTATCGATGCCGATGCAGCTGCCGCTGTCACCACGTACACTGGTAGGTCCACTTGAATGAGTGCTCAATAACCTTCCGCTCAGTCGTGGGCTGGAGCTGGCAGAGACTGTGTCGCTTCCTGTGAGACGAGGTCCTCGCTGCTCTGATCCTTCTGCAGACACCCACCACGTGTCTGGTTCCGAGACGCCGTACGCCGCATCACTGGATTTGAATCCCGCCACTTCATCCCGTACACCTTCTGATCTCCGCGCACCCTCAGGCACCACATCATCTTCGCTGCTGTTCACTGAGGCACCGCTGCTGCAGCCCCGGATAAAGCGCGTCCAGTTCAGGCTGTCGTTGAGGCTGGTAACCCGTGCGTCACCCTGTCGGGCTGGGCAAGGCGTGTCGTCGGGCTCCCGGCAGCCGTCCGGAGTCATATCTTCGTCCCACGAGGCCAAAAACGGGAAGTAACGTTTCACTCGTGACGCGCCAGTGGCTGCGGCTGTTGTGGCTGTTGTGGGGGCGATAGCGGCGGCGGCGCTTTCACGGCCGCCGCTGCGACCGCTAGCTGGGCCTGATGGCACTGCCATCCCCACCGCCGCCTCTGCGTCGCTGGCGTCGACACACATACCGCCGCTGTTGCCACGAGAAGTGGCGGCGCCGAAATGAGAGGCTGCCTCGTGGGGCATTGAAGCCGTGGTGGCGGCAGCAGATGCCGCCGTAGTGGTTGACGATTTTTCCGCACGCCGGGTGGCCGCTGCTGCGCTCTGCACCACGTCCTGATCACGCACTGACTCGGCGTGTTTTTCGCTATGGGCGATGACCAGCAGCTGGTCGGCGGGGCCCAAGCGGCGGCTGTGCGATGGGTTGAGAGCCAGGCGGCCCATGCCGTTCCCTGTCTGCACACCTGCGGTGCGAGCAGGAGCATGCACACGTGGGTGTGCCGTTGCATGACAACAGATATGAGATTGGACCTCATAGCCTCATAAGATTTATGACCAGGCTTTAAGCGTGCTGCTACAATACAGACCGGCTTAGAGAGATGACGATAAGGGGGTGAGAGAGGAGAGGTCATTTCGCGCCAGATCGCGGTCGATGGGCGGCGTAGCAAGCAACGTAACGAGCACTATGCCTGCTAGATGCTGACGCGTACCCCCATACCTGCCCTCAAGCCCCTCTCTCCCCGCTATCTCTAGCAGTTCTAGTTCAATGACTGCTGCCGTATCTCATCCATTGTCATTTACTACGACAGCTCATCTTGTACTATTTGAGACAGAGGCAAGCGGCGATCCCCGCAACTGCCATGTCTTGCAGACTGCGTTCCGGGCCCAGTGAGGCCACGCACCCATGGAACTGGTACACATGGAGTACGCATGGATGGCGACCGTCTGGGTCAATCTTCAAGGGTCCGCCCCACGGGAACTCCCTCAATTACCCCAGCAGCCCACCTCGTTGCTGCGTAAAGTAAATCTCCCCCCCCCTAGCAAAAGCATCCCATTACTACCTAGTAGAATCCACTTCCTCCCCATGCACGCCTCTTAATCCACACCATCAGCTCCCCTTTCCTATGTTCGCTGAACATCTCCCTAAACCAGGTCATCGACCTCCAGTTCGCCTCAATCCCCCGAACCCCTGCTATCCCCTCAGACGCGCGCACATCAGGCATCACCCACCAATGACAAGCACGTGGTGCTTTTGGAAGGCGGCACTGACGACGGAGCCGAAGGAGCACCCCACCAGGTCGGTACTGCCAACTCGCAAGCCACCCCCTCCTTTTCCCCCAGAGAGGCCAGGGCCCCGGACAGCCACCAGGTGCAAATCGTGGCCGCAGCCCCGCACGTACTCAGCGAACCAGGAGCGGCCTGCCAGCTTGGGTGGGGGGGATCCCGGCGCCCGGAACACGCTGTCCTGCAGGTTGATGGGATACAGGGCTGAGTCGGGCGGCGACATGGCGTGGGGTACCGAAATGGAAGACGGGTAGGCAAAAGGTCACAGCGTAACTCCCTGGCGTCGGAGGGGGCCCTCGCGGGCGGCATCCGACCCAAGGGAAGGTGAGGAGCATAAAGTATTGACGGGCTGTGCGATATGTTTAAAATGGATTGTACTTTTGCGTCTGATTAGCGGCCAGTGGCGTCCTGCTAGCCAGAGCTGAGGGACCACTTTGGGGAGGAGAATGATACAATAAAAACTCTGCATCAGATAGAAAAACCTTCATAGAATCCTGGGCGGGAGATAGGGTTGTTCTCATCTCTGCCCAGTTCACGTCCGCGCCTTCTTATAAGCCTTATCCTACCTCCCATACGCACCTCATCCGCGACCTCCTTCCCGTCATCTGTTCCCTCCTCTCACCACGTGCCCACCTAACCTCCTCCGGTCCCCCACCTGCAAGTCCCTCGAGAGCTGCGCCGTGTGCAGCAGGTTACCGAGCAGCGTGCTCGCCCCCGGACACAGAGCCGACAGCGCCAGCAGCCGGTGCCGCATTTGCTGCACACTCATGATCACGTCCTGGTGAGGATCCAGGAAGGGGGACACCTTGGCGAGGGACGAGGCGCGGAGGACCTGCGCGTGGGTGTCAATCAAGAGGGAGAGTACGGTGGGGAGAGGGTACAACGGGTATGATAGACAGCGGAAAAGAAGCGGCAAAACACAGGCCTGGCTTCAGCACAGACCGGGGACCTGCTGCCGCATGATGCCGCGAAAACGCCACACAGAGCATGAAGACCGATGTCAGGAGCACCAACTGCTCCCGCATGTCGCGTTTGTGCGCGGGCTGATCAAATCGTGACGGGCTGGAATTCGCACGCTCGGCTCGTTCGCCAGGTTCTCGTGACTGGCATATCCGTCGGTTCGCTTGCCCCGTCCATACGCCAGCCTTTCCTTACCTGTACGGTTAGCGGTACGCACTTTGTGTAGCTTTTGATGGCCCAAACCCGGAACAGCACATCCAGGTCCTCAGCTTCGGCGTCGTTAACGAACCTGCAGGGCATCCAAAGGAGGCCCACCAAAGAGGGGGTGGAAGTGTGTTGCCCGGGGCGGGTGGGAGAGACGCCAAACGCCGAAAATAACTCCCGAAAATAGGGCCAGTGTGCGCCATCTGTTTAATGATGCGGTGCTCCGCGCGCGTGGGCAAGAACGGTTTATGACGTCACACACACACACACACACACACACACACACACGTACACAAGAACACCGGCTGCAGGACTTCGCTCATATTTGTTTTGTCGCTGTCTCATGCTTTGAAAGCACAGCTCCAGGACCTTACGTGTAGTATTGGAATGTACATCTCCCCTTCCCTCCACACACACATACACACTCCAGAGCCCGCCCACCTGTCCCCCAGCACCAGTACCGCCGCCGCCGCCTCAGCCCGACAGCGCACAAGATCCGCAGCGCGCAACACACTGCCCTCCACCAGAGTGATACGCTGCTCGTTAAGCTCCTAAGGGGCGTACGGCATCAGCGAAGAAAGTACAAGATGTGAAGACGGCAGCAAACTGACGCGGTGGACTGGTCAGTATGAATGGTTGGGTGGCGGAGGTTGGCCCGAAAGTTGTCGGTTGGGAGTAACGGATGGCCCAACGGAGTAAGGAAAGTATGGCAGGGCTGATAACCAGCAGGATGAAATCCGTGAGGGCGTGGGACCAGAGGGACCAGACAGCCGTGTACAAGCCGCACCCTTCCCGCCGCAGCGTTCTCAGCTGGTTGGGTCATTACCTTTTCCCTGCCACCAGCTCACCTGAAACGCCACGAACTCGTACGAGGGCTTGTTACCTAGTACCATGAGATGCACATCGTGGGGTACGAAGCGCTGGTGTTGTACCTGTCACCGCCGCTCATAAGCACAAGCGCAAGCACATGCAAAAGCACACACAGCAGGGGGGGAATTTGGCAACACCTGGGGATACGGAAGAGTGTGTGGAGGGGTGAAGACGTGTTACGGTCCGGGTGTCGTCCCTCAGTCGCACCTTCTCGGTACCCCAATCAGCTGAGGTCAGCCGAGGTCCCTCCAGCCCAAGTCCGGGGGACTCCCGAGTCCTTGGATTGGATCCAAATTCGCAAGAAGCCCTCGTCCACCCCGCACCAAGGGAGGACACCCCTCCCCCCGACAAACCAATGCAAAACGAAGGCGTTTACGTACATCGTACGAGGTGCGGATCTCAACCCACCCTAACCAGCTTAACCCCACCTGGTGGAAGAACTCTTCGGTGAGGTCCGCGAAGCCCCGCACCTCCGTCAGCCGGCTGCTGAGCAGAACCACGGGGCGGCCGGGTGCCAGCGTCCCGGCGGTGAGACGGCGAGAGGCCAGCTGCGCCCACAGCTGGGAGGTACGCACAGGAATCAGCACCACTCCCACTGCCATAAACACCAATACAATCAGACGACCTGGGCCGCAGGGTCGTGAGCGGAGAACGCGGGCGGAAAGGAGGTGACATGCGCACCTAGTAACGTGCTCAGTGTGATACTCAGAAGTCATCAAGGAAATTTGACGTCCGGCACATCATCCGGGACATTCACCCTTCTTTCCACTTCTCGTCAATCCTTCTGCCACGTTTAACCCTCCCCAGGCACAGCCGTTCGCGTCCCCCTTACCCGCCAAGCTCTTTACCACCACATCTCCATAGCCTACTGTGGTGAGGGTGGTGGTGACGAAGTACAGTGCATCATGCCAGCTCAGCCGCTCCACCGCATGGACCAAGGAGGCGGACGTGAACAGCAGCGCCAGCACGCTGGCAACGAGCTGTAGACAAGGAGGTAGACAAAGGAGCGGTAGTTAGATGAGTTTGACCACCAAGACTGCACATATCACAGTAGTACAGCTCTCAATGCCCACGCTTACACTATTTCTGCATGCAGGGGTATGACGTGCGAAATCTATGCATACCCACAGGAACCGACACAACAAGAGCACTTGCCGGATTGTGGAGTGAGCCCAGAGCCACCTGATATATATATGTATATGTGTGTATATATATGTATATATACCTGATGGTAGCCCACCTGATCGGGTACCAGTTTTTACCAGTGAATCCTACCATGCACCACAGCAGCTGTAGCTCACAACTAGGTGGATCATCACCTCCCATCTGGCTTTTCACACATTCCCAACACTGAGTAGCTGTTACCGCATGCTCCTGCGTAAAATTTATACATACTCCTTGGCGCCCTCTTAACACACAAACTGGTGCGGCGTGGTGCATCTCACTGCCACCAGCATACCACACTAGGGCGATCAGCCTTAGGTGGTCATGCCGATATGAAACACACTGGCAGCAACCGCCCCGCCCGACCATGCTCTCCATGCCACTATTAAACATGATAGTTTTCACTCGCCTATCCACATAGCGGATTGCACCGAACACTCTGAACACTAGGCTCCCTGCCTCCCGCACTTAGTGCGCCGCTCAGTTTCCCAGATCGAGTTGCTGCCTCCTCCGAAGTCCCCAGGCCCTGTCCCGACCTGCCTGCATCAGTCGCACGTTGACTGCCCCACTAAGCAGTGCGGAACGACTCAGCTTCATGAGAGGCAGGTTTCCGGTCAGTAAGCAAAGTCGCAGCAGCCGCAGGGCCCTGTGCCGCGTTAAGACGTCAGGATGGAAAGGAGCGGGGGGGGGGCGAACAGGGCAACCAAGCATGGTTAGGCCAGTCCGACCCTGTGATCTCATGGTAATGCAGAGTGGGGTATCGACATTGGTCCCGAACACCTGACCCAAGCTTCAAGAGCTTCATGCCCAACCCTATCATGCCCCTTCGCTTTGCCATTGTGATCAGTTAACAACCCCCCTTGGTGGACCCACAAAACGTTCCAAAGCCAGCAACGCCTTAAGACGGTTGCTTACCTGTCGACCCGTCAAAATCCTTACCTGAAGATTCGAAACCAGCGCAGATCAAGCCGCACCCCCTGCAGCCCCATTCCAAGCCAGCCAGCCCCGCACAGCTCCAACAAACCGGGTGCGAAGGACAGCATGTCCAATAGGCTGAGCGGGGTGAGTAGCATACGGAGCCACGATGACCCAGCGGACTGAGCAAATCACGGGCGGGGCCAGCGGTGGGAATCAGAACAACATCACAACAGGAGAATGGGGAAATAATGGCGCCCGGCAGCGAGTGCGTCCAACCTCGGACCCTCGCTAACTGCCACGTCCGCTTTAGCGGCCCAGACACGCGGATACTCCCGTCGCCGCGCCAATGATGTGCAGAAGGAATCGGATCCGGATCTGTATATAGCCTCGGTTGCGCCCTGTCAATGACTGCTTTTGCGCGGTGCCGCACTACACCGCACCTTTATCCTCGCTGCCAGATCAACCGCAAACAGTGTACTGAGGGCCAGGTCGGCCGTGTAGCGCCATGAGCCCCGGGCTGCGGGCTCGTAGGTGCTCCAGATGTACAGACCCACGAAAGACAGCGAGGCAGCCACCTGGCTGACCTACCGACGTGAGGAAAGGTTCGGCATGCGGGAGCACCATGTGGAAACGACAGTAGGGGGTTACCATGATTTGACATGATCAGGACGATAAGTACAAACGTGGCAAAATGTGTGCCAGGGAGGAGCTAACAAGCAGGATGGGCTCAATTCTGGAGTGGGAAGGAGGGATAAACATATTATTTAAATGGGGGCGCGAAAGTTAAAAGCGCGGGAATGGACCGGGAAATTGGGACGCGACCGGAATAAGTGTCGGAAGCCAAAATATTGTGACAGCCACGCGGATGGCGACTGCTGAGCCTCAGGTTCAGGGAACTTTAAGTCCATAAGTTTCAACTAGAAGAAACTAGATAAGCTTTCTCGAGTGTGTCATTGGGAGGCCAAGCACCGGCCTTGACGTGAGACCCGATCGGACTAGTGAGATCACCTCAGACAGCAACACTTTAATATGCTACCACACCGTCACCTAACATTATACCTTGCCACAATGCATTTGATGTTATCCGCACCGGCCTAGACACCAACTAACAAGTTTTCCTCGATAACTATACAATACCTGCAATAACAGTCGAACCTCTATGCCCGCCCATGAAGCGCCTCCGAGATTTGCAAAGCCTTGCTCGACGGCCTGTGGCAGCGAGCAATTCAGATGCTGCAACTGGAAAGCTCATATCCCGCCGTGCGAGTACTGGCGAGTAGGGTTTTGAACGTTCAGGGTAAGCTACTTCGGTTTAGCTAGCAACCCCACGGTTGCACGATCAGGGGTTACGACCTTGCCCGAATAGTTTCTTTGCTATCATAAAAAATACATTCACACCAATGACTCTGCACAGCGACAATGGGAAACAGTCAGTGGAAGTCCGCACGTGACTGTCAACGAGATATTGACACGTAAACCATCTTCATAGACGCAATTTGGGTCCTGGATACGTAAGAAGATTCCTTGTATCAATGAGATGGTGAATGTTATTTGACGTATTCCTCAAGGAAAAGGAGGTTTGTTTCCCATACACAGCCGGCTGAATCAACCCTAACCTCAGTTGATTAGTGCTTCAGTCTCCAAAACGATATGGACAAATATGACTTACTGACAATACATTTGTGATAGTCTTGCCAATTGTGATTCGAACAGTCGACGACCTGCCGTCGACCGCGTCATTTCGGAAGGCAGCTCCGACGACTTGGCGATAACAACGTTGAGATCTTGAGACTTGTACATGTACATGTCTTAACTTGTATGGCTTCACGCAACTTTGCCTTCCGGCTGTCCGGGCACTCGACGACGGCGACGGCATACAGAAGGGGTTGGCTGCATTAGAAAGCCGAATTATAAATAGCCACTGACCAATTTCGCCGAATGCATCACAAATTCATCTGTTAACATGATCTTACTAAACTGGGGTTGGCCGACACGGACGCACGTTGGTAACCGTCACCGTACAGCGTGCTCCGAAGAAAGTTATTTCCATGTATTTTCGGGACTAGATCCATATCTATCCTGTTCTTGGTTGTATGTGCGGCGACGTAATTATCTGACTGACAGTTTAACGCAGTAGTGCCCAAGACGGGCAGGACCGAGAATTGAAATGCTTGTGAACTGACTTTCACACGGGATAATTTAATGCTTTGCGGCTTACAGGGACTGACATTCACCCGTAGGAAGGCAAAACACTGTTTATCGGTAACGGTTATTACCGTAACAAGTAACAATGTGCCAAGCTGCGAACCATTTCATGCTCTTTCCCGATTCGCTCTGCTGCATTACATATACTTTCCCATTACAACATCACACCTCCCTTACATCAGCGAAGCAATCTTGGATTCCATCGACGTTCAGCCCAGGCCCCTGGCGACCGTCCAGCCGTTATGCAGGACAATTCCTAAAACGTTGTTCATGCAACCGGAGTAATTAACCGGGGTATTAATTCATGTCAGCGCGTGCCCCGCCCGCCATATCATGCGCCGCCTGCTGTAATTGAAACTAATTATCGCTGACCCCATATGTCCTGCCCCTAACCGAATACTCTGCTGTGCTAGGAACGGCTCCTTAAGACGATGCACCTGTGCCTGCAGTAAGTACTTAGCCATGATGGGCCCCACCCAGGTTTTCGCCAGATTTTCACAATCCCACCATTGCCAATATTCGCAGACCATGTGTCATCACAAGCAATTCCTAGCGAGTTGTCCGTGCGTTAGTCCTTGTATTCCACTTCCGGTCAGCTAAGCCCCAGGGGAGACCCGACACACGCGAGCTTTGAACCTCAGAAGCACTTCCGGTGCACAATGGATGGACCACTCTCATCATACTCGCTCTTGGCAATCCACATTTGCTGGAAAGTCGACAGCGACGCCAAGATGGAGCCACCAATCCAGACGGAGTACTTACGCTCCGGAGGAGCAACAACTTTGATCTTCATGGCAGATGGTGCGAGAGCCGTTATCTCCTTGGTCATGCGATCCGCGATACCTGCAATACACGCAATTGCAAGCACTTAAGCTACTGGGATACGATAAACAAAATTTACATAGTTCGCCCGTACGCCCATACCAACATTAAATCATCGGTGCACTGTGAACTGAAATAACCGCACAAATTGATAATATTGAGAACACTCACCAGGGAACATGGTCGTGCCACCAGACAGGACAATGTTGTTGTATAGATCCTTGCGAATGTCGACGTCGCACTTCATAATGCTGTTGAAAGTTGTATCATGGATGCCCACAGCCTCCAGGCCGATCATACTGGGGTTGTACAGAACCTCTGGGCAGCGGAACCGCTCATTGCCAATGGTGATCGGCTGCGAGAGAGACAATGCAATGACATCTGAAATGAAATAACGACGAGCAATAGTCCACAAGCCGTACTGTGAGAGATTATTACCTGGCCATCTGGCAGCTCGTACGACTTCTCTAGCGCGGAGCTAGAAGCAGCCGTCGCCATCTCCTGCTCAAAATCCAGCGCAACATAACAGAGCTTCTCCTTGATGTCACGCACGATTTCGCGCTCAGCCGTCGTTGTAAAGGAGTAGCCACGTTCTGTAATATTAATGTGAACATGAACACGGTAAGATTAAACACAGGTGCTACAGTGTACGGGTCTCCAGACATTTGAGACCCTGCCATAGGCATGAGACCTCGGACAACCCGATGACCACATTAGAAGTGACGCACCCATCAGAATCTTCATCAGGTAGTCCGTCAGGTCGCGACCGGCCAGATCGAGGCGAAGGATGGCGTGTGGCAACGCATAGCCCTCATAAATTGGAACCGTATGCGTGACACCGTCCCCAGAATCCAGCACGATACCCGTCGTACGACCGCTTGCATAAAGAGATAGTACGGCCTACGAAATGGGGTAGATTACGGAGGTAACTAGTAAGTGACCACGCAACAGGTATTATGGCGCATATTGGGTTCATATATGTAGGCAGAAGGAAGATTCGGGGCAAGACAGACGAAGAGACCGCAGGGCGAGGGCAAAAACCCTAAAACCCAACAAGGTTGGACCTACCTGGATGGCCACGTACATGGCTGGGACGTTGAAAGTCTCAAACATGATCTGCGTAAACAACATGCATTCTGTTAGTAACAGAACCCGATAGGACGGCGTAAATTTAGCGAGTTGCAACAAGTCAGTACCTGGGTCATCTTCTCACGGTTCGCCTTGGGGTTCAGCGGCGCCTCGGTAAGCAAGACTGGGTGTTCCTACACGTTAAGGAACACACGTGCTTAATGAGCAAGCTCGTACTCAGCAGTTTTCAGAGATGGACTTGAGGAAAAGACAAGGGCGCACCTCAGGCGCCACACGCAGCTCGTTGAAGAAAGTGTGGTGCCAGATCTTCTCCATGTCATCCCAGTTCGTGACGATACCATGCTCAATAGGATAGCGCAACGTCAAGATACCGCGCTTAGACTGTGCCTCATCACCCACGTAGGAGTCCTGTCACGAGTACACAGTTGCAAAAGTCAATGAAATTTAATGCATTGATAATGACTGCAAGCATTTCACAACATGTTCCTACCTTCTGCCCCATGCCGACCATCACGCCCGTATGGCGGGGCCTACCAACGATGCTGGGAAACACAGCGCGAGGTGCATCATCACCAGCAAATCCAGCCTGCATTTCAGTGGTAGAACATTAAATGCGATCGCGCGAAAAGTGCTGCACGTCCACTGATTGGGCCCGGCCAGGCCTAAGCAGCCAGCAAGCGCACCTTGACCATGCCCGAGCCGTTGTCGCACACCAGAGCAGAGACCTCGCCTTCCTCAGCCATTATTGCTAGCCTGCACAAGTCCGACGATAAAGCGGCGCAGGGTGCATCGTTGGCGATCTGAGAGATACACCAAGCTCCGAACAGCGCCACAGCACGCTATCATAACACTAGGCTATCTGCATTGCTGCAGCATAGTTTGCAGCAATCATGTTAGCTAGCTTCATCTTGACACGCCATGCCTACCTTTTGTTAAGGTATGCAGAGGAGGGTGGGTTCGGAGAGAGTTCTTGAGATCCGGTGCTAGACAAGCTCAAACTTATGTGAGGAAAACAGTCTAAAGTTAGGCTAAAAAGGGATGGTGTTGCCGTATTTGAACGCAATTGCGCGGGATTCAGAAAGCCGCGAACTTTTCATCGCGAAATTTTCTTCGATGATCGCTTGTAATCACATCCCTCAAGAAATTGAAACATTAATCTAGTTGGCATGTGCTCACATAGAATCTTATGACGGCCTCTTCCCCAAACCAGTATGATATGCTTCAGTTGCACTAACGGGAGGGAAGCATACTTCTCATAACAATACAAATGCGAGTGCTTGGGAGATGTGTTTGGAAAAGAGGAGCTCTGCTTGGCGTGAGCCATTGCCTTGATGGCGATGTTGGATTTAATGCAAGCGTCCATACCATATGAAATCGTTATTAGTCAGCTCTTCATTTTGATGTTCGCAAGTCAGAAGTAGATGGATGCCTGGGATAAAGGCGGGTAGCTCCGCTGCCGCATACCGTATATGGACTTGATATGGGCACCTAATAGCCACAGACAATCAATGTAGGGCAATGATCCACATGCATTGACGGATCTTCATCTCTGCGTTGCTTCTATCCACTGTGTAAAACACTGCCTTGCCGGCGCTGGCCTTCAGGGTTAAGCCCGCCCGCGTATGCGGTACGGTCCTACGACTTTGCAGTGGATGGACAAGAAGTGATGAAGCGAAGGAACTGCTATTCCGTTGTTAGGATTAGGAGGCTAGTCTTTTGCCCAGTCCCAGTCCCAGTCCTGGACGAGAGGCTTCTGTTCGGCGGTGAATGGTCCTGCTTGTGCGCATGTCCGCAGTCCCTGCACAAGGAACCTGCACAATCCGCAGTAACGAAGTGTGCCGGGTGTGCTTTTGGGGATTCAGTGTTAAACTCGGGTATGTGCTCTGCGGACAATGCAAATTGCCATCCAGCTGCCCTCCCTTGGTTGGGTTTAGTGCGGCCGTGGGCGGCTCTTTCCATGTCCGTGTTCCGCCTGGAAAGGCTAACACATCTGCCAGTAGAAAAATCCCCGGAAGTGTGTTTCCCTCAATGACGATCTGTGAATCATGTGGCACTTGATTATCAGGCGCTGGCTGAAGTGGTCCATAAAGGACGTCAATTTGTGAGACATAAGGGGCGCGCTTCTTAAGGGATTGGTCCCATGAAACTGCCACGTCATGCAGAGCCCATTACGGCTTGGCCACGAATGATAGACCTCAAATAAAACGCGCTGGTTCATAGGGAGGATGGCGCACAGTGTTGGGGTTGTGAAGGGTCCAGAGCTGCAGACGTAGGCATCATTAGGGGGGCATGAAGGATGCTCTCGCAGGCTCTGGCAACCGAATACAAACGCAAGATGCTCGTCATATGATAATATCGGCAGAACACCACGACGTTCACATTTCTGTGCAGGTAAGGTAGAAAAGGTTTTCCCCTGCAGACGGTGGGGCAGGGTGAGGCTGGTACGTGGTACCCACGGGTCATCCCATATGCCGCATACGGAATTACAATCTTCAAAGCAAATCGCCAAGAAATAAAGATTACACAAAAGTAGTGCTGAATTAGCTTCATGAAAGAATAAAATAGCAAAGCCCTTGCATAACTGCTGGTGCATAGCCGCACGTTACGGGCTTACCTAAAAAGCCTTGCAGCGTTGATCCTAGGCCGGGATTCGTTTTTACAATTGTCCTTGACCTCGATACGGACGGGTAGTGCTTGACGAAAGTAGCTATACAACAAATTCAACAGAAAGGCAAATGCTTCTGACAGCACATTCATCTGCGACCACCCTTCCGCGGGGAAGGCAAGCAGCAAAGCTATTAGTACAGGTTTTCGTTTCACCATTTCAAGCATCGCTTCAACGCGTGGCTCCAGCGCGGATCAGCAGAGCACGGCCGGCCAGGGTTGTTTATGTCGCGGGTGCGCGCGGATGTGTGTTCATGATCATCATGGTCTTATGGACAATTCCATGTTACCCAAAACATACCCTAAAATTTTCTTTGGTGATTACAGTCAGACGATGAACTCATATCCCGCCGCTGGCTCGCCGATTTGCAGGCGCATATGGCGATTTCATGGAGAGGGAACGCAAAACGAATGCAGATGTAAGTATTTAATAGCGGATTTACTTTGTGGGCATTTATCATACACCTCATCCACGTCACATCGCCACCGCGTAACCATCAAGCGTGAGTGGCGTAACGCGCACAGGTTCCTGGGCCCTGTGCGGTCACCAGCCCTCCCGATCCTTCCCCTCTCCCGCGGTCGTATACGGCAAGCCTTCTTATTCTAATCCAAGCTGCCCATGTTAATTCGGCGGCCGGGTTGCTGGCGCGCCTATTACATGGCACTCTATTCTAGCCGCCTGCTTGTAGACGGCGTTTCCGATACAGGCTGTCATCCAACAAGGCCGTTGCTCACCTGCCCACCGTCCATTCACTGACATCTGCTTATAGCTCCACCACCAATGCAGAAAAACGCACGCGCCCATAGACGTCCTGTTTAGGGCAGGTTTATGCCTATCCGGGATTGACCCATGCTGTACATGTTCATGTCGGGAAATGGCGGGTGAGCGCAGGCACCCACGGGACTCCTTGGCGCCGTGAGGCAGCAGGTTGCCGACCACTGAACGTCGGCTTACCATTGCCATCTTTTCTGAACCTATCGCATCTCCTCTGCCTTAGCCCAACGCGGCCGTTGCTATTCTTATTGCTTCCACTGCTTTGAGATGGATTGTGCCCTTCAGGCCCCAACCAACAAGATTTTACTAAATGGTCTGCGCGTAACTGGTGGTGATGCCCAGCGGCATGTCGGCTGGCGCACAGCTATCTTCCCGCGCCAGACCACTAACCCGGTGTCCTATGACGGTTCCATCAGATCACGTCGATCCGTGGGGAGGTGGAAAGTGCCATGGCTGCGGTCAAGGCGCGGCTGAGCCAGGCGGCATCCGGCGCTGGCTCCCTGTCGCTGCAGCGCGACCCAGCTCTAGCGGCCCAGGCGGAGCGGCTTAAGGCCAAGCTGAAGAACGCGATCAGCATTATGCAGGAGGGCCTGGTGGAAAGGGACGCCGAGGTGGGTGGGCAATATATGCCTGCAAACAGTAAGCTGGTTGAGGGAGGCAGCCTAAGGCAAAGAGGACAGAAAAGTGGGCGGCTGCGGCGCCTGGATTGCGGTGACCAGGCTTTGCACCCACCACCGAGATCCTCGTCAAATAGCCTGAGCCCACCGCCAGATCTGTTTGGTTTGTTGAAATGAAAATCCACGAGACACGCGGTTGGCTCGCCACGCCCCCGTTTCCAGGTCCGCCTGTTGCTGCTGGCCGCCATGGCGGGGGAGCACATCCTGTTGATCGGCCCGCCGGGTACGGCAAAGTCGGAGATTGGCCGCCGCCTCAACTCACTCGTCGATGGGACCTACTTCGAGCGCTTGCTCACACGTTTCTCGGTGCCTGAGGTGCGCGGAATGGACATCGTGCGGGGAATAGCTACCAATACCTGGCTTGACCGGAGGGATGTGACCCACTCCCTGGTGTAAATACACCAGGGAGTGGGTCAGTGATAGCAGGGGTGCGAGGGACGCCGGACGCAATCGCACAGTAGCGGCAAAAAGCAGCTCACAAAAAGCAGCTCATAATGACATTATGGCGCGTCCCAAATCCACCAACGCACCATCCTCTGCTCCTAGTGCTTGGGCTTCCCATTATAGTCCCAGATATACTCCGTTCCGCCGCACTTCCCGCGCACTCCATCTAACGTCATCTCTTCTTGTTGACTCCTTGCATGCAGGAGTTGTTTGGGCCATTATCAATGCGCGCATTGGAGAATGACGAATACATTCGCCAGGTGGATTGGTGGTGGTGGTATACGTCAAGGTGGTGGGAGGTTACGGGGACCTGCTGAGGCATGTGTATTAGTGTTGTGAGTGTGGGGTGCGTACAGTGATGGTGGCAGGACCTCTACTGGGAGGTGGGCCCGCCATGAATTCGGAAAACGCGCTTGGTATGGGGACGGTGAGGCGACATTGCCCGTGTTTGGGTTAATGGGCTTTCCTTTTCAAGTGCACAGTAAGGTTCACATGACTGACGTTGCCTCATCCCGCTTAGATGCCCACGAGCTCAGCGGAGACCGTTCCAAAACTAAGTAATGTCAACCCCTGTGCCAATATCATTTCGAACCCAAGAAGCTCCAACCCACGCCAAGATTTAATTTTTCTTCCAATTCCCAAATCCAATTCACCCCTATCTCTAGGTGGACGGTTATCTGCCCACTGCGGAGGTTGCATTTATTGACGAGATTTTCAAGGTAGTTCCGCCGCTGGGGGCACAGAAGCGCGGATAGGGCTAAAAATGCTCTTCGGATGGCGGTATCTTGTTGGGTCGAACTTAAGTGAGGTTGCGGGCGCGTGCAGATAGTAACTAATCGGCGTATGGACGGCTTAGTCCGGCTATCCATGCTGAACAGTTTGTGCTATGAGATTGTGTATTTAAAAGGCTAAGCGGACGCTGACGCTGACCTGCAAGCTCATTTCACGACCCTCCCCGGAATCCAGGCGAACTCCGCCATCCTCAACACGTTGCTCACCCTCATTAACGAGCGCCTGTTCGACAACGGAAACAAGCGTACGACCGTACCGCTCATTAGCATGGTGGGTCTTGCAGCCGGGAGAGCGGGGGGAGGGGAGACATGCGATGGAAAGCAGCATGCTCTTGTGCTGGCGCCACCCTCATTCAGTTCTGAGCTCGCTCTTAGGGATCGTCGTCCTTTTGGCGTCCAGTGTTTCCCTTCAGCGTCCTTCACCTGCCCGTACCAAGCTCTCCACCCTCATAACCTTTGATACCAAAGACACCCTGGCTCATTCCTTCACATCTATGGGAGTGCATGTATTCCGCGCTAATTCGCGCCCCGACCTGCTCGAACTGGCTGAAGGTGGGGGCTTCAAATGAGCTCCCCGAGAGCGAGGAGCTCGATGCACTGTACGATCGCTTCCTCGTACGTCGGCAAGTACGGCAGGTGTCGCCAGCAGGCGTTGCGCAGATGTTAACATACTATTCGGGGTCGGAAGCTGTAGCCGCGGCTGCCAGCCGCGCGGCAGGTGGAGGCAGCGGTAGCGTGTATGGTTCCACTGGTGTGGACCCTTCACTGCGCCTGACGCGGCAGGACATTGTACGGTGCAAGGCGGCTGCGCTGGCGTCCGTGCGGGTGCCGCAGAGCGTGATTCAGCTGGTCACTGACCTTAGGATACACTTGCAGGTAGGTTTCTTACTGATAGGTGAGCAGCAGCTTTCTTCACCCCGGACGGGACCCGGAAATATGTAACTTTTTAGGAAAATGCCCGGAAAAATGTTGGGGCTGCTCCGAGGATCCCCGGGAAACGTTTCCAGTGTGAAGCGCAGCTTCCTGTTTTTTTTTGCGTAACTAGGTAGAGTTCCGGGGACCCCTCCCCCGGAAAAGAAGTTTTAGGGCTCCAGTGAACCCCGGAACAAACAGCTACCCCCTTGAAGAACCCTGGTGGGCAGGTAGGTTACCTGGCAGTGTATGGTGGTGACGGCCCAGGGGAGCGGCGTGGTGTGCGTCGGATTAAGAACAATACGCAGTGGGCTCCTCGCGCGATGACGGGAAAGCACTAGCCAGCCTGCGTGTGCTCGGTGCACATTTCGGTTTGGTCATGGATTGCCCGTTTGGGATGTGGCTTACATTTATTGTTATTGTCGCCGTTGGGGAGCTTCCGCAAGCAACCAAACATCTGCAGCTCTGCCCGGGTATGTGCCAGGGATTGCACGGGGTAGGTACCAGAAATTGCGCCGCCCAAAGCTGACATCGTTTCGCATGGCGCTATCTGCTTGCTTTTCTGATCCAGGAGCGATTCGAGCCGCCTGTGTACGTGTCGGATCGCCGTCTGGTCAAGTCCATACAGCTCCTGCAGGTATGAAGCGGGTGTGGATGCGGGTGCGTGTGAGGGGTTCTGGTGGAGGATACGTTCCCTGCCTCACTCATGAATGGAAATAGATCATCAGGGTTGACGTATCAACATACAGGGCGGCCATAATATAGCAGACAGGCAGGAAAGTATAGCGGAGAAGTGAATACACCCGTTTGAACGAGGAGAGGGGCTGCGTGCATCACTTGCCCGTGCATCATCATGCCCTGTGGCTCGTTTGCCCCAGCGGTGATAGGCCAATATTCCGTTTCATGGTGCATGTAAAGAGGGGATTGAGTTACGAGCCGTTTCTTAGCTGTGATTTACAATATTTTCCTTTCGACACGGATAATCATGAGCGGCAGCTGCCGTTGTCAGCCCGCAGCACCATGTGCTGGGCGTATTGTACAGCTGGCGGCCATGCGTTGTGGGTATATGTCCATCTTAGGAGGACAGATGTTTTCACTACGTTGGCCACTTCTCCGCACTCGTTCTGCCCTTCCGTAGGTGGCGGCATACTGCAACGGCCGGGACATAGTCACTGAGTACGACTGCCTGCTGCTTCAGCACGTGTTGTGGCAGCGCCCCGAGCAGTCGGATCGCATTCATGACTGGATCATTAGCCAGCTGTCCATTGATGACGGCCTCAAGCAGGTGCGGAGAAAGAAGGATTGTACGCCGGTAAAGGATGCGGCATTGATAGGGCCGCGGATGTCCTTAGTAAGCGGTTCCGTGGTGGCCGCGGCAAGACAGCTTATAAGAAGACGCTTGTGATATATGTTTGTGGGGGGGCCCAGTGACGGGCTGGCTGTGGTGTTGTGATCCGATACGGTGATACGTAGCGGTATGTGATGCCGATCCAGGGCCCCTGGTGTATGCATTCCCAGATTCAGTGTGATTAGGGGCGTCTGGGTTAGGTAAGACCCATTAAGCTTTGGTCGACACTACCCGATGTCCTCCCGGATATATACTTCCGAACTCTCAATCCTTTGCCTCTTTCTGGATCGGGCAACAGCACTGGCTCCGCAATGCTCTGGAACCAACCGCTTCATTTCGTGTACGTGTGCGACACTTATGTCACCACCCGCATATAGGTCCAGTATCTGCTGGGCGGGTTGTTCAGCCGAGCCTGCCGCTCCTTAGGCAATGCGGAGAAGCTGGCGGACATTAAGGTATGGGCAGTAACGAGTTCCAGGTGTACTCATATATAGCACGCGGGGGCCACCACGTTGGTCACTGGGTGGGTTGGCAAGACGGACCTATGTTATCGGACCTTAATAGGGCCGCACTGGCTGGTCCGGACCAACTCCGTTCAGGGAGGCCCCAGTCGGGCCGAAGGAAGGGCCCTTGGTCTGATCATTCGCATCCGCGCTCGTGTGTTTTCCCTAACAGCCATACCTTCGCGCCCAGCCTATCCCCCATCCAACCTCAACCCAATCCTACACCACTTTCGGCCTTTTGTGCCCTCGTCGCAGGCGGAGGTCAGTGCGCTGGTTCAGCTGCTGTCAGACAAGTACCAGCAAGTGGCAGGGAATCTCAGCAGTGAGTGGGTGGGGCCTGTTGGGCTGGGTCCCCGAATGAGCTAACCCCTTCAGAATGGTGCATTGTTTATTTATTTTATGCACCAAGACTTCAGCATCGCATTTTTACGTTGTCGATGCCTTCTGGCTGACGGCACCGAACATCCTTTCCGTTGCACGAATGCACGTGCCCCCTTGTTCACCTCGTATGCATTTAGGGATTTACACTTCCGCACGTCAGGAGGTTGCAGCGACATCCTGGACAGTTACCCGACTCGACAGTTACCCGACCCAACTCGTTTGCAGATGGCTTCCCAGTCGTGCTAGACAACCTGTGGCTGGGCGGTGAGGAGAGCGCAGCAGTTGCAACCGCACTAGAGCCCAAGCTGGTGAAGACCCGGGCGGCGGTGGAACAGGTGAAATGTGAGGGTGGCATAAAAGGACCAGCCCAGGTAGACTCGTCTGGCGGGACCTGAGGCGAGGAGGAACGTGGGCTCCTGTATGCAATAGAGGATGGCTGGTGTGTGTTTAGAACGCAGCCGTTGTCCTCCGGTCCCCTGGCCACAGGTGCTGTACGATGTGCTGACCCTGGAGGTGGCGCTCAAGTTCGGCTCCGACCCCGTTACACTGGCCAACCTGATGCCACGGCAGTGGGCTGACTTCATTCGCAACAGCGATATCGGGGACGTCAAGCCCATCGGGACCACACCGCTTGCGGGAGTTTCGAGGAAGCCATAAATGGAAGTGGACCTGAAACGAACAGTTGTGGAGGGGCAAGGAAGCACTTGGGAGGCTGGAAAACTTCATGCGGGGGTTGCTTAGGGTTAAGGGGGTTTTAGACCGGGCAACGCCCTCTGGCTGAGGCTGCCTTTTAACTGGTGGCTTTGATGCGGGCGGCACCAGCATGAACAGTGGGAGGAGGAGGAGGAGCTTACAACCGTTTGCTGCCGCGGGCCGTGGTTGCAAGCAGAAACTTTGTTCGCACTTCGCCGGCGGTAAGCTCTAGCAGATAGGCCAATCTACACGGGCCACACAGGAAGGTTAATGCTTCGTGGGAAAAGCGGAGGGCTTGGTCAGGACGAAATGGAAAAACGACCGACCCGGACACAGGAACCTACGGGTTAGGGGAAAGGCGTTGTAGGGGTGAGACGTAATAGGTGAGGAGCATTCCAAGGGTTAGCGACCCCGTTGTCTGTACTGTGTAGCCTCCAAGGTCAGCGCGCGGTCAGGGTCGTGGTTCCTGCAAAACGGGCGCTGGAGCTTTCCCTTGCATTCGCCTTTCCTGCGGTATTATATTGCCGGTGGTAAGGACAGGGAGACGCGATAGGAGGAAATGCTTTCTTGAGGTCTTTATTGGGAGAGGTCTTTCTTTAGGATTCCTTCGATACTGGCGCCGCAACGCTCTTCTTGTCGCAGCAGCGGCGGTCTATTGTACTTAGATTGTTGTGCGTGATATACGCTATGCCAGTGGAGTGAGTGAACAAGGATATTCTATGACCGCATTGCGCAGCGCAGCAATTGATGCTAGCACCGAAGACGTGATTGGAAAAAGTGATGCTGTATGCGACGTGGTTAGGACGGATGAAGATCCGATCAACTGCAAGGGAGGTAGATGTTACCCTGCGCAAACCGTACAGCGTACTTTGCGGATCTCATCTATGTGTATGAGCTTTTCGACCCAACCCACGATTGCCACTCATGCGGAGAGAGGTAAAAGGAAAAATACTGAATGGATGGTGTAGTGACCCATGAGGTGCTCCCCTAGCCACTTGGCACTCGGTCTTAGTGGAAGGTGCGAGATGGGGCACATTCCCGCTCGCGATACAGAAGCAGCACTAGCATGTGGTGGGTGTAAGTTGGTGGCGATGCTCCATGGCGAGTAGCGAGGGTCTTGGGTGCGCTGAGCTTGGATGCGGAAAAACGGGAATGAGAGCTTCCACCTTACGATCGCAGCGCACTAAGCTAGGGGCTGGCGCCTAGCCCAGTGGGTGGCTAGCTTATAATCAAGTCGTCCATCGTAAGGTCTTTTTGATCCACAAAACAGAAAATCATTATTATTATAAGATGGGGCATTCGAATGAGCAACCAAATCTGAATTACTTTCCGGCGGTTGATGAGCACACGAAACCTGCCGTACGCGATGGATAGGCGTCTCAACTGCCAAGATTCCCAACAAGCATGAAAGCTAAGGCAACTGTCATTGTTGTAAGAAGGCTCATTCCCACACTCGCAAAGCAATTGGCGTTATGAGTCATGTTGTTCCTGGGACTGCGAAAGGATGTGGACCAGAAGATCCCCACGACGTTTGTATGTCCGCTGAGCTTTGTGATTATGTCCAACCCTGTCGCGGATCCTGATGACTCAGAAGGCCGCGCAGCCGAGCGGCTCGCTGTCGAGGAATTCCAGCGCCGTTACGGCTTTCGGCCGTTTTCAGGTGCCGGGGAAGTTTTCTCTTAAAATATGAAATATATCTCTGATTACTGATTGGATAATCGATCCCCGAGGGTTTTCGAAAAGCACCATGGCAATAATGGCGTTTCCTTAGCTTGGGCAGCTTTTGGAATCGGGTGTGTATATGCCCAATTCCAACATATCGATCGATTTGCAACACAATGCAAGAGATGTGACAGGCATGAGCTACAATTCTTGGCCCTGAACAGGTCTCCCCCCCACCGTCAACCATCTTCCGTTGGCCAAGCTGCAGTCAACCATCGCGGAGTTCTTGAGGGAGGATGGCATTTTGCGGCAGATTGAGCATCGACCATACAAACGGCTTTGCGGGGGGGCAGATACCAACGAGCTGGGGCCTCTCCCGGGTGTGGCCGCTCACCTGTCGGAGCAGTCCTCCACGCAGCAGTTCGCATTAGACTTCTTGGCCCAGGAGGTCCCCGTTACCTTCTTCTGTCCGCTCAGCTGGCGTATTATGCGTGACCCAGTCATTGATATCAGGAATGTCAGCGACGTGTCCTGGGACCGGAGGGCAATGGAGAATCACCTGGCAGAGCATAACACCAACCCCAAGACAGGTAGGTAACGCATTTGTAGATGCTAGTGGCTTTTATTCATAGTACAACAAACAAGCAAAACTGGCCCTGATAGCCCGTGTGGGTCGGAGTGGGTCGATGACCGGTGACCGTTGCACACCACCGGAGTGGCTGTACGCTCACCATGGGTTGCCTGTCCCTACGTTTCCTGGGTTCCGGCTGGTGTCCTTCCAGGCGGCCTTCTGACACCCTCGGATCTGCGGCCCGATCGCAATCTCAAGGGCGCCATCGCTTTGTGGCTGCGGAAGAACACCAAACCCTACCCGCCGCCAGCCAGGGCGACAGCAATACCCCGAGGGGAACCAGCCGCCAGTGCGGAACCAGCCGTTGGCACAGGCCGGCTGCCCGGGCCTACTGCGGCAATACCTGGAGTTCCGGACCCTGCTGGGGGCAGAGAACAAAGGGAATCTGCGACAATAGGTAATACGACAGCGCCAGATGCCACTCGGGACGGAGTTGCAATGGCGACTGCAGCTATGGCTGCCGCCCAAGGCATACCGGCTGGAATGGCTGCCAGTCCAAGGAGTGAACAACAGCGTCTTGTCGTCACTGGCGGAAATAGGTCGCAGCAGCTGGAAGAGCCAGTCCATGGAGGCCGATGGTGTATCGCTGCTTTAGGGGTAACGATGGCCGACGCAGTCGTGGCAAGGGCCACCTGTGGTCACCATCCCGCAACAACCTCCGCAGCGATAGACAGTTGTGACACCACCATGTACATGCATGTGATTTCAGGGGCCCCCTTCTCCGGATCGAATGCGGTGGTGGTGGACACTGCAAGGGCTGCCATGGGCAGAGCAGACTGGGGCACCGCAGGTCGATCTGGAACACGCCGCACCGGGGGTGTCCCAAATGAGAAGGCTAACTCCGGGGTCCATCCAGTCCGCGCGGTCGTCAGGGACACGATGGCTGGCAGTGCTGTCGCTCCGCTTGTGCCTGAGCTCTGGGTCCCACCTGTAGCAGAAGATCCTACCATCCTCGTCACATGCCCCTCTCCCGATGCCGATGGCGTGGTGGTGGTGGATTGTGACCCGAGTCCAGTCTTCCAGGATGGTGAAGCCAGCACGCGTCGTCCCTCCAAGCCGCCATCTGGACATAGGGTAGACAGGGACAAGCGCGAGGCCGTGGAGCTTGGTGGACCCATTGACTGCGGCGGGGCTCGGCAGGCCTTGCGTCCTTTGTCGTCTGGCGAACCGCAACGGCAAACACCGCCTGCTTCGGCCCGCCGGCCGCATAGCCTGGCCGCACGCATCGCCTATGAGCTCGAGTCGCTGGTCATTCCTCGGAGCCAACTTGCGCGTCGTGGTAGCTTGATGAACCGTCTGCCTGCACGGCGTGGAGAAATGCCAGTTTACTCCCACAACGCGGTGCAGGGCTGCTTGGCGCCAGACCGAAGCGCTGAGGAGTCCGATGGCATGGCGTCCAGTGACGATGATGGTGTGACGCATGCAGACAACTCGGTCAGAGATACGAGGGTTACAGTTTCGGACGGATGGACAGGCGCGGGGACCTCAGCAGCGCGGCAAACCAGCGGTGTTGACAAGGGGTCGAATGCGGGAGCCGCAAGTACGATCTCAGCCTCTGCAATTGGCGGTGACGAGGCCGCATGTGGCACTATGGGAGATGCAGCTGGGCTATCCCGTTCAATCACAGCCACTGTAGATGGTGAAGCCACAGCCAGCGGCGGCGGCGCAGCAGCGAGAAACCAGCGGCTGGTCGAGCCCGTTCAGTGCAAGATGATAGGGGCCGAGGACGTCACTTTTATTGCAGGTGCAGATGCACTTACTGCCCCCGAGACAGCTCTGCTGGACCCAGGGCTGCACCCGCAACGTGGTTCGGCTGGTGCTGCGGATTGTGAGGCATTGCAAGGGTCAACCTGGAAGCCAGTGCAGGATCAGGACAGGGGGCTTTTGCCGCCACTGCCTGAAGCACTCGAGCAGCAACAGGCGAAGCAGCAGCTGCAGCAGCGTAGAGGACAGCAGCACGAGCTGGCGATGCTTTTGCAACCGCCGCCAGGTGTCCATCTGGAACTGTCGTATCAAGAAGACTGTCAGGCCAATACCCAGCGGCAACAGTGGGAGTTAAATCCGGCGGGGTTACAGCCACGGGGGCACAAAATGTCGGGACCAAAGTTGGAGGAGCTACGATTGGCGGAGCAACAGCCAGCGAAGCAACAACCGGTGGAGCCGCAGCTGGCGGAGGTACAGCCGGCGGAGATGCAGCCGGCGGAGACACAGCCAGCGGACCTACATATGGGCCACAATCAGCCAGTGGAGCCGCAGCTGGCGGAGCTGCTGCCGGCGGAGGTACAGCCGGCGGAGGTACAGCCGGCGGAGATGCAGCCGGCGGCGATGCAGCCGGCGGAGACACAGCCGGCGGACCTACATATGGGCCACAATCAGCCAGTGGAGCCGCTGCCGGCGGAGATGCAGCCGACGGAGATGCAGCCGGCGGAGGTACAGCCGGTGGAGACACAGCCGGCGGACCTACATATGGGCCACAATCAGCCAGTGGAGGCGCAGCCGGCGGAGGTACAGCCGGCGGAGGTACAGCCAGCGGAGCCGAAGCCAGCGGACCTACATATGGGCCACAATCAGCCAGTGGAGGCGCAGCTGGCGGAGCTGCTGCCGGCGGAGGTACAGCCGGCGGAGGTACAGCCGGCGGAGACACAGCCGGCGGACCTACATATGGGCCACAACCAGCCAGTGGAGCCGCTGCCGGCGGAGATGCTGCCGGCGGAGATGCAGCCGGCGGAGGTACAGCCGGTGGAGACACAGCCGGCGGACCTACATATGGGCCACAACCAGCCAGTGGAGCTGCTGCCAGTGGAGGCGCAGCCGGCGGAGGTACAGCCGGCGGAGGTACAGCCAGCGGAGCCGAAGCCAGCGGACCTACATATGGGCCACAATCAGCCAGTGGAGGCGCAGCCGGCGGAGGTACAGCCGGCGGAGGTACAGCCGGCGGAGGTACAGCCGGCGGACCTACATATGGGCCACAATCAGCCAGTGGAGGCGCAGCCGGCGGAGGTACAGCCGGCGGAGGTACAGCCAGCGGAGCCGAAGCCAGCGGACCTACATATGGGCCACAATCAGCCAGTGGAGGCGCAGCTGGCGGAGCTGCTGCCGGCGGAGGTACAGCCGGCGGAGGTACAGCCGGCGGAGATACAGCCGGCGGAGCCGAAGCCGGCGGAGCAAACGCAGAAGCAGCCCGTCCACCATCCGACGGAAAGCATTGATACGAAGCTTCGGACGGCACAGCGTTTTCCGGCTTCTAGGGGGCCTCGCATGAAAAGGGTTGTGCAAGGATGGAGGCCCTCGCTCGCACCTGCAGAGCTCGGCGTCTTGCTCTCCATCGCGTCTACGGTCCCTAGCAGTGGTGTAGCCCCAGCAGCTGCTGTAGGGGGGGGCGGCGAGCGGCCGCCAAATCAGCTATTATGGCCCGCGACAGGGCCCGTGGTGCCAACTACCTCGTCGCATAACCCAGCGACCACGGCGCCGCTGGAGGCCTTCTCTGGGGGCCCCCCACCGTTGCCACCGCCACTCACCACGCAGACGGGGTTAACCCTTGGAGGAACAGATGGCGCGGCTGCTGGTGTGGGGCCGACTGGAGGGATGGCCACAGAGCTGGGGCAGCAGCTTCGGAAGGTGGCAGCGGATGAGCCGTCTTCTGGACCTCCCAACACATTCGAGGGAGGAGCACCTTCCGGCAGAGACTTAACGCGGGCGGCAAGTGCAGGCGGGCCATCTTCTTCGCCAGCTGGGGCCCTCCCGATGGCAGCGCTGACAACAGAGACGGCCTCGGTGCCATCACAGTCGCCCGCGCACCGCTCATCGGCCCGCAGCGGCAAGGCCAAGGTTGTGTACGCGACTACGTGGGCGGAGCTGCTGGCGGCATTAAAGGAGGCTGCTGCAACCAGCTCGGCATATACCAAGATGACCCCCGGTGCAAGTCCTGACGGCAAACGCAAGATAGCAGGGAATGGGGAAATCCCAGCGCTGGTGTGTGAAGCGGATGGGGCAGCCGACGCCGCCACGGTCAATGCCGGTGTAGTAAATCCAGCTGCGGCCTCGGCGGTCATTGGAGCAGTTGCGGTTGGGGGTTTGGAGCCTTCTATAGTTATCGACCTGCGGGGCGCTGTACTTGTAGCGCCTCGGGGAGCATCTGTAGGAGCGTGCCCATCTAATGTGTTACGTAGGCAGCCACAGTCGCGGCTACCACCATTTCGCATTACCACGGAGGGCGTTATGATTCGAAACGGCACGTTGCAGCTGCCGCGTGGACAGCGGGTTCTGGTTTGCGCGCGGGGAGTGCAGCTTGTTGAGCTCACAATTTGCGGTCCAGGGATCCAGGCTGCACCTGAGGAGGAGGTGGGCCTGCTGGAAATCCTGGGCTCGAACACCAGCGCATCGCTGGAGCATTGCCGCGTGAGCATGCAGCAGCGGCGCGGCGGGGTCACGGCTGCATCCACTAGTGCAGGCGCACACGTCGGCGGTATCGCCAATGGAGGCCCAGAGCCATGCTGCGCGGCAGTGTTGGTGGGTCGTGGCGCCTCGGCGCACCTACAGAACTGCACCATCACCGGCGCCGGTCGTGACGGCCTTGTAGCCTGGGGCCCGGGCAGCTGGGTGAGCGCTGGTGTTTGCATTGTACGGGACTGCGGAGCGTCGGGCTTTGCAGCGATTGACGGCGGTTGCATGGGGCCCCTGCTCAGGTGCGAGGCACGCAGCAACAAATTGTACGGATTTTGTGCGGAGGACCCGTGTTCCCTGCTGCGGGTGGGCCTAGGCTGCACCTCGCAGGGCAACGAGGTGGGTTTCGGGTCGACGCACGGCGGCACCACAGTTGTCGCTGCCGGATGCCTCGCAGAAGGCAACACCGACGCGGGATTTAACGCCATCAAGGCCGGGTCTAAACTGACGGCTCATGACGGCTGCATCGCTCGTGGCTGTGGGATAGGCTTCGCGGCCGGCGAGGGCAGCGAGCTGTTCGTTGGTGCGGGTTGCGTGGCGGAGGGCATGGCGGGCCACAGCGGCGGTGACCAGAACAAGGAGGACGACCCCTTCGACGGGTTCTTAGCGACGGGTCAGCGCTCGCGCGTCACTGTGGGCGCTGGATGTCGCGCGGAGGGCAACCGTCAGGGAGCCGGCTTCGCAGCGCGTTACGGCGGCGCGATGCAGCTGGGCCCCGATTGCGTGTCCCGGCAGAACGGCAGGTTTGGCTTCGCAGCTGAGGGCCCGCGCGCACAGCTAAAGGTGGGCGAGCGCTGCGTTGCGGACCAAAATAGCATGGCCGGCTTCGTGGCCGCGTTCGGCGGCAGCCTGACGGCTGCTGGCGGCTGCGTCGCCATCAAGAATGACAACGCGGGATTTATGGCTACCCGAGATAATTCCAGGCTGACGACGGGGTCCGGCTGTGTTGCTGAGCGCTGTACTGGCGACGGGGCCTCAGGCTTCGTTGCACAGTGCGGAGGTTTGGTCGAGGTGGGCCGCAACTGCGTGTCGCGGGATAATGCCGCGGATGGCTACGTGTCCCACGGCCGAGGCAGCAGCATGTTCGCAGGGGCCGATTGCAAGTCGTCAAAAAATGGCAGCACCGGCTACCTTGCGGCCAAAGGCGGCAAGCTGACGTTGGCTTCAGGCTGCATTAGCATCGGCAACGTCGGAGAGGGGTTTTGCGCCCTGGGGGGCTCCATAATGGTGGGCGCTGGCTGCCGGGCAGAGGACAATAACCTTGACGGATTCACCGCCTGCAGGCCGACGGAATCGCAGAACGCCAGCCGTGGTGCGGGTGGTACGCGAGGGCGTGGCTCAGGCAGCGGCGCAAGGGGTGATGGGCAAGTTGGCGTACTGGACGCCTCGGCGGGCAATTGCAGCGCCCGGGGTAATGGCGGTAGCGGGTTTTGCTGTGAAGACTCCGGTTGCCGGCTACTGGCGGGGCAAGGCTGCACGGCGACCGGCAACCGGGGAGCCGGCTTCTACGTTAAGGACGGCGGAGAGATATCCGCCGGGAAGGGTTGCACGGCTGCCGGCAACATGGGTTGGGGTTTCATTGCGGTGGGAAAGCGCACGCTCCTCCGACTGTGGCCGGGGTGCCAGGAGGCAGCGGCTGACGGCGGCAATGGCTCGGGCCCTTCACGCGCACAGGGTGGCGCAGTGATTGCAACCCTGCCCGTGTGATTGCTGTGTTCTGGTAGGGCCGCCTCTGCTGTCGCTGCTGCCTCTGCCACCTGGAGAGCTGGGTGGACGGACTGCCGCTGTGGTGGTGATAACACGGGAGGACGTAAATAAACGGATTGATGCACTGACGGGCGTGTGTAAATGATTGACACAAGCTGAGAGACATGCATTAAGATTGGAGACTGTCCGTATGTACGGTACCGGGTTGTGTATAGGTGTATTGGGCCCTGCGCTTATTGTTCCTCGAGGACGGAATAGTTGTACGAGCCGTGCGGTTATGAGAGGGGCGGTTATGGATGTATGGCAAACAGGCTTTGGAATGTGTGCCCTATGTGCAGTAAGGCGAGATGTCGGTTTGGTGCGTGAGTCCGTAATTGAGAGAGAAACATGACGGCGCCCTTGAACCCACTGGTTGCTTGTTTGGAGCATTGGATTCGTACTGGAGTGAAAGATGGGGCGCGGTACCCCTACCAGACCGATGGATCATTCCGCAGCGGGCTGAAGACTATTGTCTTGCCCCCTGGTGGCCGCTGTGCAGTGGACTGCGACACTTGGACTGAAGTTCGCCTCATCTTTAGGCCGCCAGGCGAAGCCGACTCTTTCGACAGAAGTGGAGGGGCGGGCAATGATATGGATCGCTGACCGCAGAGGTATGAGCTAGTCGATTTCATTTTACCTTTTAAGAGTATAAGTTATGTTTTCTTTGCGGACTGGCCTGAGTGTAGGTGTGTGTAGGTGTGTCGTACGGGGTTCGAGGCCCAATCAATGTCAATAGAGCAAAAATCGCACTGCTTTTTGAGTGTGCGGGATTCCGCTCCCGTGCACATGTTGCAGGAGGCTTCGATTGAGCGATGCTTTTTCATTTGCTTTAATTGAAAGTTGAAGCATTATAAGACGCTGGCGGGCCGGGCTGTGGCTAGCTGAACATTGCCATCACCATTGTTCTGGATCGAGTTGAACGAGGACGCCTTTATCCCACATGAAACGGATTCGCGCCGGGTCCATCAGGGTTCATATGGGAAGGTTGTCGCGGGTCGATAGTTGAATGGTGATTGAACAGGAAATACGTACGTTGCTTTCGTCCCTACGGCGCTGGCTGAGTGCGTCATGTACGAGGTGGTTGCAGTCTGGTGGAGAAGCTATAGCTGCAGTCTTCCAGAAGGAATCATTTCATTTTGGAGTGGTGGCCTTGTTTCCGGCCCTTCTACCCCATAGGGACAGACCGGGCATCCGTATTATAAGTCAACGAGTACGGCATGGATACCAAATAGCCGTTGCAGCACACGGGGGTGCGCAGCGAAACGAAGAAAACGAAGCGCGTCGGGGTCTTCGGGGGTCTTCGCACAACTTAGGAGACCGGCTCAGGGTCAACCCTATGCGCTGCCAACAGACCCGTCCGCAGGCACACATCCATCGACTGGCCCAAGCTAGCCAGCCTAACAGTGCTCTGCCTGTCATGTGTCTGCCACCTAACCCCCCCTTTCCGTATCGTTCTGCACTGCCAGGTGACGTGGGGCTGTCCCAACCGCAGCCCGAAATGCCGTACACTGCCGAAATCATCTCATGGCCAAAACAATAAAAGCCCGTGTGTACATCACATTGCCGCGGCAGTGCTCGCGGTACCGGCAGGGGCGGGGCCAGGGGCAGCGGCTCAACTTGGATGTCATGTCACCTGGCGTAGGCAAGAACCAACGATACCACCTGCTCTCATGTTGTTCCTCATGGTGCCTTTAATAAGCGGAACACGGGCACGCATACGGCGCTCGTCCAACCGACTCCACCGATAAGCAATAGGGTGATGGTGGGAGGAGGCAAAATACGAGGTGGGCAGGTGACGATCTCTTGTGACATCCCTCGGTTAAGCCCCCCTACTAATCCGCACTCCCGAAGCGCCAAGCTACTTCCGCTCTCTCACTGTCAAATCGTCTCCTCTGCGCTTTACATGACATAGCAGACGTAGACGCCGCCGACGTGGCCGCCGCGATGCGGACTGAGTCGTCGCTGTTCGCAGCAGCGGATGCATCGCACTTCGCACCTCGCCTGAATCGGCGGTGCCCGTGCTCCCGAAGTACCCTTTCGGCGGAAACGGAAGCGGTGGCGGCGATGATGGCCTGATGGACGGTAGGGGAAGACCAGCTCTCGGAAGCAGCTGTATCCTCCGGAGGCGGTGGTAACCTCCGCAAACAATAACCGCCTCCGCGCTCTCGGTCCAGGACCGTCACGCGGGCGGCTGGGGGGTGGCTGCCCTCTCAACGGGGCGTCTGGCGCCGCCTCCCGGAGTTGCATCCACCGATATGTTCGCGGCGACCGCTGCCTCGCCGACCGCCGCGGCATCGGCCAAAGCCGTCGCAGCATTAGCCATCTGAAGCCCCGCTTTGTCTGCCTCCCGCGACATCTTCACCATCCCCCCTCGCAGTGGAGGGCTTTGGCTCCGCCTCGGGGGTATCCAGAGACATCCTCTTGGAAACCAGTCGCCGCAATGTGCAGGAGCGTCTTGGGCGGCTCCGTCCCGGCTTGGCGCTGGGTGGCTGGGGGCTGGGTGGCTCGGCGCTGAGTGGCTGGGGGCTGGGTGGCTCGGCGCTGAGTGGCTGGGGGCTGGGTGGCTCGGCGCTGAGTGGCTGGGGGCTGGGTGGCTCGGCGCTGAGTGGCTGGGGGCTGGGTGGCTGGGGGCTGGGTGGCTGGGGGCTGGGTGGCTCGGCGCTGGGTGGCTCGGCGCTGGGTGGCTGGGGGCTGGGTGGCTCGGCTGTCCCGGAGCGCCCCGCAGTGCTGTCGCCGCCTGCAGCGGTGCCGCCGCTGCCGTGTGGAGACGCGAGCAGCATGCACAGTCCATCCGATGGGTTGCCGCCCCAGCCAAGCAACAGCTTGCCATTTGCGGCTAAACGCAGGGAGTCGCTAATGAACGAGTGGTACCGGCATCCTGCATAGTAGACCAGGTTGGCGGAGTGATGCCCAGGGAGCGGCTGACCGTCCAGAACGATCTGCGAGCGGGAGCATGGCATGGTACGGCACAGCACGGGTGAAGGTCGTCTGGGCAGGGCGGCACAGTTAGAAAGGCAAAGGTGGGCCCTATGGTACAGGGAAGCCCGGTACAAAAGATTGCCCGGGGACAGGCGTCCATGTCCGGCGGCTTCCCTCCCGCAGGCCTGTCTCTTGAAGCTCTGGGGACCCGGCTGAATCAAGTTCTGCGTACGTTCAAGGTGACTCCAATCCGGAGCAGAAGAATGAGGCTTTAGACCCCACCCATTAGCCAACTTGTCCACACACGCGACCCTGGCGAGAAAAGCCCAACGCCCATAACGACGCCCATTCCTTGTCGTTCTGCCAGTACGACCTCCTCTCCTTGCATCTCCCTGGGGACATGTACCAACCTGCAGCTTCAAATCGTGGCGGGAACCCTTCTCCCCGAACCACTGCCGGACCTGGGCCGTCCCTACACGCAATCTTGGAGTACGACTGGCGGCACGCTTCTGCAGGTGCGGGTGCAGCAGCAGATATATAGAGAGAAGCAAGGGAAGTAGCTCAGTAGTCTCAGAAAGGGTGTGGCGTGAGCTAATATGGGTGGGATAAGGCCTTACTGGAGCGGAAGTTTTCGGCGACCAGGAGCGCAACAGTGGACACAAGGGACTAGTCCGGCAGCAGAGAGGCCGGCGGACGTACAGCCTGGCGATTCGGTTGATCTGAAGCTTTGTGCTCTGTGCCCTCAGCTCCTGAAATTCCTGACCCTTCTCCCAGAACCCCGCGCAGGGAATTGTGCATAGATTGATTCAGGCAGGACCAAAGCGCTGTCCAACGGGGCCTATAGCGGCTCCACCTCCCGCCAGCCCCCTGCACCCTTTCAAAGACTCCCGGGCCCTCTGCTGGAGCCTCTTCCCAACAACACATAGCCCTGCGCCGCTTGGCCTCGATACTCCAAGCGTGCAGGAACAAAACCCCGCCCCCTTGCACGTCATTCGTCATTGGCCATAATTCTTATGACTTGTTTTTCCCTCGTCCCATCCTCTCCTGTCCCAGCTTGCCCCGTACGCACCTTCTTTCTGATAGACATACAGGACCCAGCCGCTGTCACCCCACCAGCTTCCTCGCTGGCAGATCCAGCCTCCCGGGTCCCTTGCCACCCTGCGCCTCCACGCACGGCTGCGTCCGCGACCACAGCGATCCCTGGCGAGTTCCGCAGTGGCCGCGTGGTCTGCTCATCGCCATCTGACGTAGCGGCAGTCGAGGCGGCGTTGACGGCCCCGACTGTGTCAGCGTTCGCTGAGCCCACATCCCCCCTTCCTCTGTTCGATATGCCCGGCCAGCCCACGGGGCGTGTCATATGCTGCCTCCTTTGCTGATCCCCCTGCTTGGTGGTGGTGGTGGTGAGGACGGGAACAGAAGTTGCGACATCCTCAACCGTAGCCACCGCCAGGGCCTCGTCGACCTCTGCGCCCACTTCTACCGCTTCGGAGCTCGAGCCGGCGGCGGCCATTAAATTGGAGCTGCCGCCAACCGCACTGGGCCGAAGTTCCCCCTCCGCGCATTGCACCGTGCGGTGCTCCTCATCACTGCTGCAACCGTCGCCGCTGAGCACTTCCTCGGAGGCTGGCGTTAAAGCACCTTTTGGGGTGTCTGTGTCTAATGTCTGTGTGATCAATGGCGACGGCGGCATTTCATTAGATTTCCTCCAGCTCAGGGCCCTTAAGACATCGCTCCCGACCAGAACCCGCCGCCGGTCACTGAGGATCCCACATGCGCCATCAGCCGCGTTGCACAGCGCCCGCGCCCTCACGGATGTCGTGGCAGTGTTTGCCGCTCTTTCCGCTGCCGTGTGAGCTGTCGCGTCTACTGGCTGCTTGTGCAACCCCGCTGCAGCGGATCCAGAGGTCGGCGACTGGCTGTTCAGCAAGCCCTCGTGCCGCCATGCAGCCAAACTCCGAGCAGCAGCGTTGAAGCTGCCAAGGACGGTCAGCTTCGCGGCTCCCATCGCCGGCGTTGGCACGATCCCAGCCAAGACTTCCGTGAGTGACAGACCCCCCGGAGTACTGCCATAAGATGAAGGAGCTCCCTGTCCGTTTCGCCTTGCGCTGTGCATGCATGGGCCAGTCGGACTACTGCTGCTATCATGCATCTGCTTGTCAGGCGAACGCAGGGAGCCACAGTGTGTCGGCGGTGTTGCGGAAGGTGGCTGGCCGAGATGTACATCTCCGAGTACAATCATACCGGGCCAACTGGCCCCTACTCTGCGGTCCATATCCCGGCTGGTCCAGTGCGCTGATGGTGCGTCCCGTGAGTCTGCCGCTGTGGCGTTTCCTGCGATGGTCGCCTCTGTAACATTCACCCGCTGCCGCAAAGGCGGCCGCTGTTGTTGCTGAAGCTGGGGTGGCCATCTCCATGGCTCCATGTGCAGAGGCCGCTGCCGCTGGTGGTGGTGCTCCTCCTTGTTCTGCTGCAGCCATGAGGATAGCATTGTGAGCCACAAATGCAATGACTGCGGCGAGCGCAGATGACTTTCCGTCCTTACCTCTCGCCCCTCGCGTCCGCCTTCAGCAGCCAACAAGCCATCCAACTGCTCTCCACTGCCCCTTGCTGCCGCAACGTAGCTTCCATCATCCACCAGCGCATTACCTGTACCTGCACCTACACCGCAACGTCCGGCAAACGACCGACCAGCTCCGGTACCCGCAGCGGTGGCGACGGCTGCTGCTCCCGCGCCGGAGCTATCGTCGGCGTGGGGTGATCGATACGGGAGCAACAAGAGTTGGTGAGCACCAGCAGCACCTGCTGCAGGGGACACCATAAACCCGCCACCTCCCGCCACTGCGTCCTGCGCTTCTGTTGCCAATGGCGATGCGAGAGCGGAAGCCGCAGTGGACGCGGCCGCAGCGGGAACAGCAGCAAAAGCAGCAATCGCCGGCGCAGCTCCTGTTACAACAGCCCCCTCAGCTGCTGCAATGGCCGTGCGCCGAACGCCGACATTATCTGGCGCGTCTGCGCTCCCCGCGACTGAATCGGGCAGTCGGGGCACCTGACCGTCTCGACCATAGCCTGCGTCAACGGCTGGTTCCGCACTGGCGGCTGGTTCCCCTCGGGGTATTGCTGTCGCCCTGGCTGGCGGCGGGTAGGGTTTGGTGTTCTTCCGCAGCCACAAAGCGATGGCGCCCTTGAGATTGCGATCGGGCCGCAGATCCGAGGGTGTCAGAAGGCCGCCTGGAAGGACACCAACCGGAACCCAGGAAACGTAGGGACAGGCAACCCATGGTGAGCGTACAGCCACTCCGGTGGTGTGCAACGGTCACCGGTCATCGGGTGGCTGCGGCAAATGCTTCGGTAGCAACATCGTAACAGGGCACCCTTCTTGAACTCTTCAAGTATGCTAGATCATACCGTCTACCAGGGGCACGCATGTACGGCACAAACGTCTGGCGCTCCAGGAGGGTCGAGGTTTGCGACAATACAAGATTATAAGTAGCCCACCTCCGTATAAGCTTCCCCGATGCCGGCGGCAGCAACAGTGATGGCAGAGGTTGCTAGTTTGTCCCCTGTATTCCCACAGACAGACAGACAGACAGACAGACGAACGCCTTACCTACCGGTAGCTGGGTTTGCGCTGTACTCAGATACGTACTCCTCAATCGCAGTACGCTCCCACGAAATGGTGCTGCCATCACGGGTATCGAAGACCGGGTCCCGCATCAGCCTCTGGCTGAGAGGGCAGAAGAAAGCGCCAGGGATTTCCTCTGCCAGGACATTTACGGCGACACGGAAGTTGTCCTGCACTTCATTGGACAAATCGACCTCCGAGATAGTGCGCGTGGCTCCAATACTATCGATAGCTGTGTGCTCGAGGCGGAGCCGTTTCGCGGGTCGGGCCTTGGCCTCCTCCAAGACACCTTCCTCGGCCAAGAAAGAATTTATGGCATCTTTCAGGTTTCCCAGCGTTGGCCATTTTGCGATCGGTGGCAGACCTGTTTTTAGGGACGTGGTGGAGGTGTTTTGGTCGGGTCGGAAGGGGCGCACAGTACTGGGCGCCCCCTCGCAGGACAAGCGTCATGGTTTAACTTTTTTTGCGCAAAAGTCATCTACGTCATCGCCCAAAGTTACACGCAGAAGACGCAAGCTTCACCTGTCAACGGGCGCACGCCACGACTGCGCTGATACTGCTCGCCGGCTTCTCGCTCTACCGCTCGGCCCTCAGCATCATCTGGATCAACAACCGGGTTGCGCATAATGCAAAGGCTGAGGGGGCAGACAAATGCCGACGGCACGAGGCAACCCCGCCGTAGGCGAAGAAACGTTGTCCGGGGTTCCCCGTCCGCCATGTTGCACCTCGCTGAAAATTTTGTCGTCAGAGCTTGAATACCGCAAGGACGATTAGTCACGATGAGTCAGGGCATATTTCCACCATTTATGCATTTAAGACCTGGCACCGGTATTATGCAATCATTGCTGACAACAACGAAAAATCTATTCCAATAATCACATTTGGCAACTACGACGCTTAAAATTAAAAACGCTCACATATGTGCTCAGGTCTGATTGGTTGGTTGACTGCTGTTTCGGTTAACGAGGCTGTACGGCAAAGTTGTTCCGGAACTTGCTTGGGACGGATCTTGTCATCTGGGGTTTGTTGTAATATCCTAAAATCCCACCGCAAAGCTTCATCTGAGAAATCTTAACGTAACCTCAGCAGCAGCGGAATTTTTATATACCGTCCCCATCGGTAGGCAACGGAAGTTAAGAGATTTAAGCACCTTGAAGCCTGGGTCAAGAATTGGCAATGACCAACTCTGTAGCCATGACTGCCGTGTTGCATCGGGACGGGGATGTACAGCAGTTAAACCCACCAGCCCGACCGAAGCTCTGGTGGCGGCACGACCCGGCTATGTTTACAAATGCAGTCCCGCGGACTAGAATGAGATGGACGAATACAAGTCCGTTCTATGCTGTGTTGCTCAAAACTTTGCCGCTGCATTACTGGTCGCCAGGAGTCATCCCCCTGGATGAACGTAGTCCTCCTGCAGTTGTGCAAAGCCGCCCACGTGAATCACACAGGTTGTGACCCACAGGCTGGAACGCTGCAGATTGTGCATCCATCCATACAAAGGATTGTTAGGGTTTAACTTGCTTCTAAAACTATGTTCCACTTTGCTGAACGCTGCAGACTCAGCACCAGTGACCGCACTAATGGAATTTAGAGTCGAGCCCGGAGGTGACCGGAGGTGTTCCGAAGTGTTCCGAAGTCTAGGCCCGTCCCCCTCCCCCGCTCTCTCTTCTGATCTCAATCCGTGACACAGTTGCCGTCAGGACGACGATGACCCTATCGACGTGGCAGCATTCGCTGCCGCCATGGCTGCCGCCAGGCTGTCTGCGGCCAGCTTGCGTGCAGCCGCCAGCTGCTCCGCCACAATACTATCGATGCCCCGGCTTGCCCCGTCACCGCCCACCGTTGCCGCCCCCCCCTCCCTGCTGCCATCGTTCCCCAGAGCCCCCTGGAGCCGAGGCCACGCCTCGCCAGATCCTGTCCCCCCTCCCATCGCCATGACGTTCGACCCGGGCTCTGCAGCTGCTAGAGCGGCAAGCGCTGCCGCCTCAATGGCCTCCGAGTCATCCGCAGCCCCAGCCTCTTCAGCTTCCACTTGAGCCGCCACCGCGCGCGCAGCATTTACACCGTTTCCGCCACCAGTGCGGCGTCCCTTAGCCGGGGAGGGCGATGCAGCTCCTGCACCTGACAGCGATGATGGCGGCGGTGCTAGCGGTGGACATTGCCCGCTTGAGCCTGTTGAGCGAGGTAAGCTATCTGTCTTGCCCTTGGAGTCCCTGGATAACCAGGCCTGCGATCGGGACAGGCAAGTGGGCTTCCCATGAAATGTATCAGATGGCTCTGGGCTTACCTCGGGTTGCTCTCAGCCCACGTAACACATCGGTGATGTAACTCGTATCCCCCCTCTCCGTCACCATCTCCACCACCGCTCAACTTGGCCCGCCCATCTCTCAAGAGGCTCCATTACCTCCCCCCCCCCCGCTTCGACGCCCCCTCTAAAACTTCACCACTTGCACGTCCCGCCACGATGTAGAACCCCACTGCCAGCCAGCTCCGTCCCTTCCGTACCCACACTATCCGCCAAGAAGTCGTTCACAGTAACCACGGTGGCAATGCACATTTCGTACGACCCCACCTACAGCGTGCCCGAACAGCTCGCCCCTCGTCCTCCCATTCCCAAGATCCGCGCACACGCCGGTGTATAACAAGCAGGTTCTATACCTGGTCGCAGCATATTGCTTTGCCTCACTCCCACCCCCACCCCGTCTCGCCTCTCGCCCCTCCTGCAGTCATCTCACAGAGTCCCTCACCTGTAGCCCATCATCCAGCGCCTGTAGCCCGGCGGTGATACTTGCGATGCCCATAAGGCCCTCTGACGCCGAAGCTGCAGCAGCGGCCCCGCTGAAGCCATCTTCCGCAGCCGGCCTCGCCGCCATCGGCGGGCACTGCTTGGTGCCGGCAGCTGCACCCACAGGCCGGTGTGTACCCGCGCCTCCCTGCCGCGCAAGATTTCGGAGGAAAGACGGCAGCGGTAACTTGCCGCCGCCATCTTTCTCGCTGTCAGCCGCGCCACCGCCGCCGCCGGGTCCTTCACCAATAACGGGCATTTCGCGCGTCGTCGTCCCAGATGGCGTTGACGGCTGTCTGTCATACTGTGGCGTTTGCACGCGCGAGCCGGAGACGCTTCCACCGCCACCGCCGCTGCCGTCACCACGACCCGGTGGCGGGTCCCAGATGTCCCCCGGTGAGTTGGCTCCGCAGCGGAAACGGTAACGTATGGTCTCACAAGAGAGGTAGAGCTCCAGGGAATGGGTCGCACTGACGAAGCGGACGCCGAGGTGCGGATCAAGCTGCATGTCCACGTGGGCGGGTGGCGGTGGCGGCGGCGCGCGTGGCGATGCAGACGCCAGTGGAAAGGGTAGCGAAATGGTCACGGCTGGGGGCGGCGAGGGAGCAGCGGCGGCGTCGAGATCGCGCCAGCGGCGGGTGATTTCGCCCGAGGGGCTGTAGCAGGTGCCTGCGCAGCAGCAGCAGCAGCAGCAGTAGCAGGTGCATGAGGCACAACCCTTCCGTATCCAATACGGCCGGCACCTCGGAATCTCCAGTCTCACCTGATCCTGTGGACCTGCTGTATATCAACATGAGGCCGCCGCTCGGGTACTGCACGAAGCCACCCATGGCGTCCCAGGAGACCGCCACCCCGCCAGCACGATACATAACCATCATCTTGTACGACACCGGCGTTACTGACGCCCGGCTGCCAGAGCCATCGGACTCGTCGTTGCCGTCGCTGCTGCCCTCTGACGACCCCATCAGGGTCGCATAGGCGTTGCTGTATTCTGCATCAATGGTAGCTGCCATATCTCCACCTGGCCAGAAAGCAGCCGCGGAGCCATCGCGCCGTACAACGACAGCCTTGCCACCGCCGCGCTGCGCTGGGTACTTGGCCTCGTACTCAACGAGATGTGCGTCGGGTGGCGGCTTGGCAGCGGCGGCCGGCCCCGCGCTGCCGCGCGGTTTAGCTTGGGCGCCGTTGTACCTTGCAGGTAGCTTGGCGGATTCGAAACGCGGCAGCGCGTCCAGGACCGCCTGGAATTGCGTGCCTTGCAGCTGCGACGCTGGCCGCAGGGCCCCGCCGCCGGCTGCGGCCCCCCCAGCCCCGCCGCCTGGCAGAGGCGGCCTCCGACCCCCGCCGCTCTGTGGCAGCTTGGAGCTGCCTGACCTAAATGACCCTGAAGATGCGAAGGAGGAGCTGGAGGCTCTGGCTTCTAGCGCCGCCGCTGCTGCCGCCAATGCCGCCGCCGCGGCATCATCGTCGGCGATCAAGCCTAAATCGCCGCCACCGCCGCCCGAGTCTGACTGTTGTGCCGCGCCGGTGACTGCAACAGAAGATCATGCACCACACGACAACTTGTACACAGGGCTATGCATTCGCTCAAGTGGAGGCGTAGGAGGCGCTGTCCTGGCCCCGCTGGCTCCGCGGAACAGCAGCCGCGCGCGGAGTGGGGAGGAAACGTGAGCACACACGCAGGTGGCCTGGATGAAGGTCCCGTGTGGTAACCTCGAGCCGAGGCTATTCCAGATTGAGCCCGAGGCAGGCAGCTCTAAACGGCGTGACTAGGCGTAAACATGCGCACTTGGCCCCCACAACACGTCAACGTTATGATATCATCGGCGGCGCTTGGCCGCAACGGAAGGTTGGGCCTCTGGCACTGTGGCTTTTCATAAGGTTATGCGGCTACTCACGTGAGTCGTATGAGTTGGATCTTGGAGTCCTGCGCCGCGACGCCGCGGCCGGCAGTCTTGAGTCCGGCAGCCCAAGAGCGCCACTGGATGGCCGACCCCCGGGTCGCCCCACCCGCGCACCGGCGGAGGTCCTCCCAGCGTCGCCATTGTACGACGGTGTCGCACTATTGCCGGACCCTGGTGGGGGGCGTCAACCAATTACACGTGGAGGGAAGTGCCGCGCTCGTGTGCACAGGCCTGCATACCACTTCTGACACAGGCAGGACCGCGTCCCATAGGTGCCGGGGCACAGGGGGCATCTATTGGGCTCCGCCACCGGCGGGTCCGGTTGGCAGCACGTTCCCTTCCGGCCCTTACAATGCCACACCGCCCCTCCACTCTCGATGACCGATGAGAGTCAGAGACTAGACACATAGACGACCATAGACGACCATCACATAGACGACCTATCTCGCTGTGGTAGTGGCACCCCCCGGTGCGCCAATGCCCCGGACTGCACGAGAGAACGCTGTGCCTCAGTGCTCAGTGCTCAGTGCGAGGGTGCCCGGGACTGAGGACACTGTGTTGGGGCCGGCGGAGGCTCATCGCTTCATGTGTCTCAGAACATGGTGGTGCGAGGTGCGACGTGCGTTGGGCAGCCACCGCAGCCACACCGCCGCCCCACCTGGTCGGCTGCCCAGCGTGCCTATGGATCCGAGCGTGGGTGGCGTGGCGGGCGCGCTGCCTGGAGCCCCGGGCCGCAAGGAAAGGAGCGCCTCCAAGTCCATAGAGTCGCTGGTCTGCGGCCAAGATGTGCGAAGCGTGGAACCATCACGAACAACGAGGAGTCAGCGAATCAAGGGCCGCCACGAAACGGGTCCAGCTCATCAAGCCGAGTGGACGTATCATCGGTGCTCCGGGGGATATAACTGAGAGCCTTTGTGGGGATGGGTTAAGACGGGCACGATGGGGGTGCCTGTTGGCCCCTGCCTGATTGTTGCCACTGGCCTAACGGCTTTTCCAGTTAGGTCTGCCGCTTGCTATATGGGATGCCGCTCATCGGAGGGTTCCTCCCGCCCCCTCCGTTAAAGCCTCAGAACGAGATCCTGTTGGTTTGTAAGCCGGGCGCCATCTGAACAACGAGTTCAAAGCGTCAAAGTCGCTCTGTGTCAGTCCCCCGTATCCCCCATCGCCAAGCACCCACCCACGTACCTAGCTGCGCATCCCGCCCCACACCAGACCACGCACCGCTCGCTCGGCTTGATCCACTGGCCGGCCATCAATGACCCTCAGCCCTGGGCATAATCGTAGTGCCACTGATCGCAACTGGTCCCCTGGAAGCGCCTGAACCGGCACGGGTATGGGTACGGATTTGGGGCTTGGGAAGGGTGCATT
The DNA here is from genome assembly GCA_019650235.1 of Volvox reticuliferus. NCBI lineage: Eukaryota > Viridiplantae > Chlorophyta > Chlorophyceae > Chlamydomonadales > Volvocaceae > Volvox > Volvox reticuliferus. The sequence goes on from BNCP01000002.1 coordinate 4,618,842, forward strand.
ATGGTATGTGCAGCGCAGTGTTGTACAGTATTGTACACAATATAATACTGCATACTGCCCGGAGGACAGCAATGGCAATGTGCACCACAGTACTCGCGCCCCTCCCTAGGTGAAAGCACTGCTGGTCATTGCGGCCGCCAGCAGCGGGACAGCGGGCAATGACGCGCAGCGACCGATAACCGCCGCGTTGGAGGGGTTGGCCACCAAGTCACGGTACGCTGCTGCTGCTGCTGGTGTGCGAAGGCTCCCCCCTTCAATCATAAACGTTTCACGTTTCATAATCCTTCCGCCCAAAGAAGCCATATGACTGTTAGAGAAAGTCCAGAGAAATTCAAAGTGATACATTCAGGCCGGCAAGGCGGGGAAGCGAGGCTGCCCATTCACTGGCATGTCCTCTCATCCTCAATCATTTTCCTAAACGTTCTTGCCCCCAGGGGGAATTTCGATTTTTTTCTTTTTTTAAAACAGCCCAGATAAGGTAAGCGTTTCTAGTAATATTTTTATTCTCCAACTCAATCTTTTCAGTCCTCCGGCTTTCGAAACCTACCACACTGAATTCGCATCTGCTATCTCCATCATCAAAAACATTTCTTATATTATGCCAAATGCCCAATGCCCACAAATATTTTCGCAACAGGCTCCATTCATCATGGCCTGGAGTCCAGCCTGCCCTGGGGCCCCCCGTTTTTCCAGTCCGCCCACCCATCACCGCACCCGCTTTGCTACCCGGTATGGGGGTTCGCCTCTCACCTTAGCCAAAGGGTTGTTCGCAATAGCCAGCCTCTGCAGTGCTGGCAGTCCGGCCAGCACTCGAAGCTCCCCTGGAGCCGCGACGCAGTTGTTCTGGATCCACAAGTCGGCCAGGCAGTTCAGCCCGGACAGGGGCGCGAGGGACACCACCTGGGGGAAGGCGGATACACCCACATACGGCTTTTGGGCCCTCTTGGGAAGGGCAGGAGTGGGTCGGGAAGGACAATGGAGACCGGAGAAGGGGCGCAGAGCAACAGTTGCGTGGGACGGGAGAAGGGACACCGTCCCGCAACACCTGCACCGTCCTCAGCGCATAGTGGGGCCGAACCATTCGCCGCCGTACATGTATGGAAAAGACATGTAAGGATGCACGGCCCACCTCTCACGGGTCCGCGATAACAGCCCCGCCCTGCCAAACCTCCCCGCCCCTCTCCATTTCACCTTGTTGTGGCTGGCATTCAGAGTGACCAGACATGACAGCGCCTGAAGGCCCTGCAGCCGGAAAAAAGGCGGCAGTGGACACCAGCCACCAGTACCAGCCACCAGTACCAGCGGCAGTACTAGTCAGTTGCCGGCGCAACACACTCGGCCTTCCGACACTTGAGCAACTCTATGCGGGCAGCGATATGCCCCGACAAGTATATGCTTGATATCGCAGACCTTTCCTTCCTTTCCTTACCCATCCCATTCCAGTGCTTCGCTTAGCCTAACCCGGCCACTGCACGCAGGCGGGTAGTTTGCCATCCATCGTTCCCCTTTCCCCTTCTTCCCCCCCTTTTCGCTCCCAGCACCTTCAGGCTGGCCAGTTGGTTATGGCTAACGTTGAGGGACTGCAATCGGACCAACGGTGCTAGGCCAGACAGCGAGGCCAGCGAGTTGAACGCCAGTGACAGCGACCGCAGGTTGCTAGCTTGAGCGAGCGCGGTGACATCTGTTGCCCCCTGAGTGTTTGGCAGAGCAGGATAGGGCATAGGAGGGAGAACGAAGGCCGGGGCAGGGGCGAAGGGTCCGGGGGTTATGGACGATGGAAATAGGGAATGGGGCGATGAGGGCAACGCGGCGGATGGTGTCGACTTGGCCAGGGAAAACACCGGCAAGACATTAGATGCATGGATGGATGGCATTTCGACCAACAATAGGTTACAGGCGGACATGCGAAGCGGTTTTGGAGGAGCTAATATGTCTGAGTAGAGCGGATTAGGCAGCTCCATGCATATTGGGGAGGCTGGGGAGGCAGCCCATAAAGACCGCGATGAGGGGAGCCCGGTAATGAGACCTGTTTAGCCAAACCTCTTTAGCCGAGCCTCTTGCATCGTTTCGGGGGCTGCCGGTGAGGCATGCTGACATTACTACTGTTTTATTTCCATCTTGCCAGACGTATTCCAGCAGAATACGGCTACCCGCAGGCTGGTGGCGTCCTTGGGTCGCAGGGTCCTACTCACTTTATTTGTCAGGATTAGCTCCTCAATCTCTTTAACATCCGAGGAGAATGCTGCTTCCTTGATATCCTGGGGTGGCGGGCGAAACGGTGTGGAGTGATACCTGGACGCATGTCCAGACACCGTTAACAACGTTATAACACTCACCCACGCGGTAATCGACATTCCTTTGTCGTGTTACGCGTACAACATTAGCAATAGCTGTTCCAAACATTGTCGCACGCCGCTGCGCAGAACCCGCAGTCTTCCAGACTGCTTGCTGTGATGGAAAATGCGTGTCAAGTTATTTTTAAATCCAAAATCTCCTGATAATAAGCTCGAAGGGCGGCGTGATAAGATCAAACGTTTCACTGTATGTCCGATAGCGGCGATACGTGTACAGACGTTTAGGACATGCATGCAACTCGGTTGCAAACGTGCTATTTCATCACACGTCATGTCATCACCAAGAAGGGGTTATATGAGTGCAGTGCTAAGCCTGCACAAACCGTGCATGTTGGATTGACAACTAGTATGCCAGTTGCCGGACCCTTGTACTACGTTAATTCTATGTGATTGCATATAGACTTCTTATATGTTTTACTTGTAGAGCTCCTCATGCAAGAAGATTTCGCTCGCTTTTGTCCTGCCTCACTAGCCTTGCTATCGATGTTACTGAAGTCGTCGTTTCACGTGAAGGGCATGAAGTCCATTTGTACGTGCGGGGACAATGTGTTCTGCATGTAAATAGGGAAACGGAAGCCGTTCTCGGCGGAACACTGCACAACAGCTCAACCGTTTGGGGTCCTGATACGGTACCTGCAAGTGACATGGAATCAGATCCAGAAGCAATTCCTACAGAGGAAACTGCTGCAGTGACGGCGGATACGTATGAGGAGGAGCTTCTTGACTACGACCCTCACGACGAAGACCTGCTTGCTGAGGAACTTAAAGCATATGGTGAGGAGGGTCTAGCTGATGTAATGTCGTATGAAGATGGGCAAGGTGGAGCGCAAGCCAGGGGCACGGAAGTCGCCGTCGGCCAGGAAGCGCAGGACCAAGCTGCAGTGCCATTTAATGCGAACAATCAGCCCGAGCAGAAGATCAATAGCACCAATGGCAGTCCGCAGCTTTTGAGTAATGACGGCGCACCCTGCCCGGACGATGGGCATTCTTCTCGCGACGGTATGCGGCGGCACCACAATGATCGAGACGTCTCCCGCAATTCCGATCATGGTCCAAATCCGGTGGCCCGCGAGGGTGGCCGCAGCTATGTTCAGCGTGGTGCGCCGGAACGGCGCCCCGAGCGTGGGGACGACCGGAGGAGGGAAGACCGCTCCGTCGACGACATACAACATCGTCAGGATCGTAGCGCCAGCTTGGATGATCGCAGCAAAAGTCGTGATGCAGATCGCGGCCGTGGCTGGGACAGGGAGAGAGACCATGAGCGAGATCATCGTGACTCTGGTGAACGGGACAAAGACCTGGACCCCGAGCACCGAGGCCGCGAACGGGACAGAGATTGGAACCGAGACCGTGAGACCGATCGCAGCATTATGTACGACTCAGAGCGGGAGCGCCTACGAGCACGGGCCCGAGAATGGGAGCTGGAGCGGACTCGCCTCACGGGCGCACGCCACGATAATAATCACGCTGCGGCGGGTGTAGTAAATACAGGGGTTCATCCTACACTCACGTCTGCAGCGGCCCTCAACGCCTCACCGCCAGGCGCCGGCAGCGCTGCTGCTGCTGATTCGGTTGTCCTGCGTGAGGAGCATCGTGTACGAGCACCTTATGGGCCGGCCAACATGCGGCGTGAGGATCCGCTCCCATATCAGCGCTGCCCGAAGGGCTCCACCCCGCCTAATGGGCCGCAGGAGCGCAGTGGGCCGCTGGACCGAGACCAAGACCGCGACGGCGAGCAGGGTCCGGAACGTGAGAGGGAGCGGGAGAAGGACGCAGCACGCCGAGATCCTGGGCCGCAACCGGAGGGCGATGGCGCAGCGAGATGGGAGCGGGAGTGGGCGTGGGAACGCGAGCGAGATAGAGACGAAGACAGGCGGCCTTTGCGGGGCATCGATGACCGGCAGCACAATGATTCCCTAAACTTGGGGTCTGGCCAGGCCAGAGAACAGCCCAGGTCTTCGAGCCGTGATGACAGACCCGATGGAAGTGGCAGACACGAGGTGGGAGGAGCAGCGGGGGGGTCTGAGGCTGAGCGACCCGGTGGCAGCGGGCGATCTGAGTACGATAGGCCTAGGAAGAGCGGGCAGGAATACGACAGACCTGGGGGCAGCAGCAGGTTATGTTATGACCGCCCCAGTGTTGGGGGCGAAGGGAGACCAGATTACGGCAGGCCCGGCAGCAACGGGTGGCCAGAGTACGACAGGCAATATGCTGGGGAAAAGACTGATCAAGATCGCCCAATCTTCAGCAACAGATCTGAGTACGACCGGGCAGGCCCCGGTACAGGGCGGCCAGAGCACGACCGGGGGATGAGATCCGAGTCATATGACCGGCTTGGCGGTCGAAGCGGCAGTGGCCTGGAGTATGAGCGGTCGGGGCCTGCAGGTGCATCCCGGGACAGGTTGATCCGGACCAGCTCTACCCGGGGTCTAGGAGATGTTCGGGAGGATAGCAGCAGGCTGGAGACCCTTCCGCCTGGACCTGGTCTGGCTTCCGGGCCTGCCTGCAGCTCAGGGGCGGATGGGTCGCAGCGAAGGGATGATTGGGGCCGTGTCCGTGACCGTGATCGGGACCGTGACAGGGGCTCCTATCGCAACTGGGAGCTTCGTGATAAAGATCCCCGTGACAAGGAGCTTTGGGAACAGGACCGTGCATTGCGCGATCGTGATCGGGAGCTCCGAGACCGGGAACCCCGGGATCGGGAGCTCCGGGACCGAGATCTCCGGGACCGGGAACCCCGGGACCGGGAACCCCGGGATCGGGAGCTCCGGGACCGGGAGCTCCGAGACCGTGATCTCCGGGACCGAGATCCCCGAGACCGGGAACTTCAGGATCGTGACGCCCGAGACCCGGAGCTCCGAGACCGAGACCTCCGGGACCGGGAGCTCCGAGAACGAGATCTCCGGGACCGGGACCTTCGAGACCGAGACCCCCGAGACCGGGAACCCCGGGATCGGGAACCCCGGGATCGGGAGCTCCGGGACCGAGACCCACGAGACCGAGACCCACGAGACCGGGAACTCCGGGACCGAGACCCACGAGACCGAGACCCACGAGACCGGGAACTCCGGGACCGAGACCCACGAGACCGGGAACCCCGGGATCGGGAGCTCCGGGACCGAGACCCACGAGACCGAGACCCACGAGACCGGGAACTCCGGGACCGAGACCCACGAGACCGAGACCCACGAGACCGGGAACTCCGGGATCGCAAATCTCGTGATCGTGAAAGGGACCGCAGCCCGGAGCGGTGGGGCACCACTGCAGCCGGAGGCAACGGCGGCGGGGCCTATGGGGCTGATCATCGGACATCACTGCCCCGTGGCGGCTCAACCCCCAGAGATACGGCCGACTGGCGGCGCTGGCCTTCACCGTTGGATCGAGGTTCCCGGGAATTTACGCCACTGACTGCCGATACAGCACGTGGCGGCGGCGGCGCGGCTGAAGACGCGGCGCGGCGAGGAGAGCCCTGGAGAAGGTCCTCGATTGAGAATCTGCGGGGGGTTGGGGGCGCGGCGGCGGCAAGTGGTGCAGACGAAACAGCGCGGCTGATGGGCGGACCGGGAAATGGTGGCGAGGGCGGGGATGGCAATGCTGCGGCAGCAACCGCACCCCGGACTCGGGCGCCTCTGTTCGTGGGAAGCGTCCGGCCGCCCCCGGATGTGAGCCGGACGCCCGCCGCCAGTCGTCAGCAGCAGCAGCGGCGGTCCTCACCTGAGCCACCGGCAGCGCACCAACAGCCGCCACAGCAACAGCAGCAGCTGCAGGCGTCACCGGCATCAATGGCAACTGATCAGCAGCAGCAGCAGCAGCAGCAGCCGGATGCGCTTGAGACGGGTGGCGAAACAGGGGATGTGGGAAGAGGTCACCGGATGGACGGCCACTCAGGAGGTCCAGTCACGGGTTCGTGTATGGCATCTAGCAGCAGCGACAGCGACAGCGACAGCGACGGCAGTCCAGCCGCAGCACCAATGGACGTCACTCCCGAGGAATCAGGCGGTGGACTTGGTGAACGAGTAGTGAGCAGATGGAGAAATGCCAGTGATGCGGCTGTGGGCGCTTCGCCGCGTTTGGATGCATCAGAGCCGGCGGCGGACACGAGGCCGCCAACAGCACCTGCAGCAGCGCCCGAGGTCTTCGGTCGAGGTGCATCCCCTCGCCGCACTCCGGTATCCCAGGACCCCGCAGATGGTGAGGCTTACGACCCCGCTGTGCACCAAAATCCCCTCAGCCGGCCCTGTGCATGGGAGGATCACGCTCCGTTGCTTCCGACACCATGCGATGCTGAGGCGGCGCCAGCCGCCACCCCCTCTGACGCGGCCGCAGGCGACGGCGCTATGCAAATGGAAATGGCGACTAGGGGACGTCAACATGCGGAAAGCAGTTGCCCAGTCGCTGCTGATTGGGACATCGGGGCAGGCTCCTCAGCGCGTGACGGGGCTACTGCCTTGAGACGTGAGCCTGGTGGTGGTCCAGCTGCAGGGACAGGCGCCGGGATGGAGACAGACGGGCACGGCGGCGACAGGGCGCAGCAGTTGCGCGCCGATTACGGGAAGGAGTGTCAGACCAATGCGCCGTATAGCTTGCAGGGTGAGGATCGTGCAGGAGCGCAGGATCCGTCATCAGATAACGGCCGCCAACGAGACAGTGACTCTGTTCCCCGCGCGCGCCAGCCAGCTAGCCAGGATTCTCACCGCGACCGCATTGCTGGGGCCGGAGGGGATATCCGCAATGATGACACGCGCCTCACGCAGCCGCTACACGCCGAAGGTCGCCGGGATGGCGGCTACGAGGAGCGGCGTGCGCAGCAGCACTACAGCGCCGGGAGAGAAGTGCAGCGGGATGATTACGACAACCGAAGGCGGCCGGCAGGATATCACGGCGCGCAGCCGCCGTCGTCACGTGACGGGAGCCGCCGGGATCCGTACGATGACGGCCGAGTACCGCTGCGTCGCGACGACTATAGCGCCCAGCGCCCAGCACCGTCTCGCCGCAAGGACGAGCCAGGCGGCGATTGGCGGCCGCGCGGGCCGCCGCCACCTTCAGGACTGCGACGTGATGAGTACGACGATCGATCACGGCCTTCTGTTGGCACAGCCCGTGGCCCTGGCCGTGACGATTATTTGAATCACAGGCCCCACGCGCCTCACGCACCATTGCCGTTGCCCAGTAATGCCGCTGCCACTGCGACCAGTGGCGGGGAGCAGCGAGGCGACCCTCACGAGAGCCGCCGGTCACAGCAGCTGCCGCCAGGACGCGGCAGTGAAGGCTACCGGGAGCGCGAATGGGCGGAACGGGGCGGTGGCTCCTCCGCCTCCACGAGGGGCTACGGCCGTGATGTGGGCCCGGGTCCGAGGAATGAGAGCCTGAGCAGCGACCGCAGTGGATGGGAAAGAGAGCGAGAGCGGCACCTGGACCGAGACCGGGACCGGGACTACCGCGAGCGGGAGAGGCAGCGGGAGGGGTTAACGGCACGCAATTTGCCATCACAGGGGCCTCCCAGCTACTACCGAGACGCCGTCCCCAGCGGCGGTGGTGGAAATGCGAACAGGTGGGAAAAGTACAACTGCGCCCAGCCTTCCCCTTCACCCTTGCAGATGGTGACCTTAATCCTGCCCATATGGCCATATGGCTAGCATGCAGTCATGCGCACCGTACTCTGGATCAGAGGTGCGGGCACACGCTGCCTTCTAGTCGTGCCGCAGCAAGGACAGCTGCAACTGCAGCCAGGTATGGCTCTTGAACTCGACCCCGGGTGTTCCTGCGTCTCGAGTGATCAAGGGCCGCCTGCCAGCACTGCCCCTAGCCTATCCCACAGCCACATCTCCACCGCCGCCTCGCCCCAAACCGCAACATCTCCTGTCCCCCCGCAGTGAACCCCCCCCTCCCCCACCCCCCAGGCACCAAAGGAAATGAAACTCGCACCACCGAACCACCGCCATAGACCTGCTTCTGGGCGCGAAGGGAGCACTGCGGCCCCTCCCTCCTCGCCACCTCTCCGTCCCCCTTCGCCACCTCTTCACCCCTCCGCTTCTCCTTCTCGACCCTCCTCGCCTCCTCCTCTCCGCCCCTCCGCCCCTCCTCCTCTCCGCCCCTGCGCTCCACGCCATCTCCACCCTCCGCACTGTCCCGACACGCTATGCCACCTCACCACCGACCCTCCCAGCGTCCCACCAGGGCGCCTCCCACCAGGGCGCCTCCCGCCACCCAGACCCCATTATGCCGCCGCCACCATTATGCACCAGGCACCCCTCCCCGCCCACCCGCGAAACCCCAAAACAGCTCCACGACGCCCTCTCCTTCGCTTCCCACTTCCCAGTGGCCACCATTCTTTGCTATATACCCGCCCTCTCCTGCGCCGATCTGAGGAAGTTGAAAGGCTTCGAGAGTCTGTGCATCGCTCGTTCATCTCGTGGGCCTTATTTAAAGTAGGGAACATATTTCCTACAAATGCGACTGGCTGGACGGATGTGTTGGGCCGAGTAACCCCTGACGAAGTGGGAACCCCAATGGTGCCCTCGTATGACCGCCCCAAGAAGGCCCTGCCGCCCACCGGCTGGCCCTTCACCTCCGCACCTCTGGGTGCTCCCATCGGGATGCTCCGTGATGTGGTGGTGTGAATACCGCTTGGACGTATTTATTGTTCCACCTTTTCCATTCCGGTTTAAATGATGCCAAAGACCCCTCCGCCCACATCACGCAATTGCATTCAACAAACAATCCCTCTCGACACCCCCTTTTGTCGCTGTTTTCACGCTCCCCGCAGGCGGCCGGGCTCACCTCCACCGGCCCCCAAGCGACCACGTACCTCACCACCCCGGTCAGGCACCGGTGGCGATTACCCGCCCTACGATCATCGTCAAAATCAGCAGCCACCACCTCATCACTGTCATCCGCCCCATACCGGTCCAACCTCAGGAGGGGCGGCCGGAGCAGAGGGGGGTGCCCTCAGCAGTGCGGATATTGGTGAGCTTGGCGAAGGGTTTAGGGTTTCGGTTGACGGGGGGAGGTAGGTGTGGTGTCCGTGGGGTAGATGGGGCTTATGGCTGAGAGGCAACGATTAAATTGGGCCCGATGTCATCACCATACCATTGTCTGTGTGTGTGTTTTGGATGGGCGTGGGAACTTGGAGAGGTGGTAGCGGAAGACATGGTTAGGGAGGTTTTGATACATGTGCGCCTCTCGACCTTTCCTGAATTTGTAGTCCGTGCCATGATGGCTGCGCCCGGCGGAGCTCCTGTAGCCGGGATGGGCACAACGGGTCATGCCGGGCCCGGCGGTGGCGGCGGCGGTGGATTCATGTCGGGCCCTGGATCCGGATCTATAGCGACAACTGGTAATGGCACAGTCGGGACAAATTCCTCTCAGCTCACGGCGGAGCAAAAACGCAAACTACTTTGGGGCGCTAAAAAAGTGGAGGCCGTCGTCACCCAGGTACGATTACAGACAGGGATGCACGGCGGTGGGTGCTGGTTGCAGGTGTACGGGTTTAGCAACGGCTGTTAGAGGGTAGCTCTCACGCCATCATCGGCGGGATTCTTGAAGTGGGGACTGGAGGGAGAGTGTGTTCCTTGCTTCATGCCTGAAAGGCTGTCGTGCGTGGACCGCTACGGCGGACTTGATTCTTAAGTCAGGTCGTTCTTGGGCCGGGCTGTTCGCAGCTGAATGTCCATGTCCAACTATGCCCCCACTCCGCTGATGCTTGCGCAGGGCGCTGAATCATTGTTCGGTGCAAACCGCTGGGACCGGGCGGCCGAGGTGCGTTGTGGAGGGGGCTGCGTCGAAGTTTCAGACAGGGAAACGGCATCGATCTTGTGCTCTGGGGCTTTGGGAGGTGACTGGGTTCTGTGGCGCCGCGCTGAGCGCTCACGGCGTCTCCCGGTCCTCCCCGGACCCCTGCCCGTGCACCGGTCACCAGCGCCTTGGGCGGCAATCGCGTGTCCTATTGCCTTGGGCTCACGTTGCGTGGTGTACCAACCTCCGGAGGATTTACTGATGTGCGTGCTCCCGGTTTGGCTGCATGTACATTTTGGCTGTGCCTCTCTTCCTTCTTTACCCCTCTAGCGCACCAACACGCCTTGCACCGTGTTCTCATGCACGAACCCCGCCTGGCTGCAGATCTTGGAGACCGATCGGGACAAGGAGAAGTTTCAGCGGCTGATGGTAGGGGCGCAGAACTAATGAAGCTGTCACAATCGAGGCAATGTTTGCCTAGCTGCAGCTCTGCCTACCTGTTTTTGTGCCTCATGGCCATGTTGCGCGTTGCTTAATGAGGCCACGCCTAAACCCCGTTGCCATGGCATAGCCAGATGCAATCTGTGAGGTTTCGCGGCTGCTAGGGCCGTTTTCATCCCGCTGCCGTCCTCCGTCCGGTTGTGCCTTTTAGACAAGGAAACCTTCTCAGCCCCCCCATACCTCAATTCCGCCCTCCGGTTCCTCAGGGTCTCAAGGGGGACATGGTGCACCGCACCGCGCTTCCCACGGTGGAGGCCCGACCTCCGTCGCCCGGCCCAGAATCCCACCTGGCCATGACACGTAAGTGTTTAGGTCCTGAGCCGAGCCTGATGCCCTCAGCTTGTTCGCGTACCCCTGTATGACGTCATCAGATGCACTGACATTGACGCTTCGGCGTGGCTGGGGAGGTTAAGGTGCTTATTCCTTCTTACTAAGATTTCACACAGGCTGCGTCTCAGTGCTCAACGTGCGTAGATCGCACTAGTTCGATTCGTTGCTGCCAACAGCTGTGTACCGTTTTCTTAAACTCCTGCCTTCTGGCCTTCTTTGTAGTGGGACTTGTGGCGCAAGTGACGCAATCCAGCATACGGGATTGGGTGCCGTTGCTTCCACACCGCCCTACAGATGGCAGGTTGGGAAGCTTAAAAGATTGGAAGCGTTGGAACATTGGTTTAGGATTGTTAGGCCGGCGGTGCGAAATGCCGTGTGTTGCGTAATCGACACAGTTAGCCGGCCCCATCCTGGAACCCCTCATTCCCGCAGGCGAGCAACAGGAGCGAGTGCTGGGGGAGGTGGAGCAGCAGTACCTCGCGGGTCTGAAGCGCAAAGATGGCCGCACGGCTGGGTTGGGCATGTAATGGGCAGGATACACCGGGGATGGCAGGGGCCGGAGCGGGCGGTTGGCAGTAAGGATTAGGGCAGGCTCGCAGACTGGCAGGAAAATGGGCTCTACGATGGGCGACTTCTCTGTTTGCCCCATTTCTCCGTGCAATCCTAGCGCTCCAGGGGCAATGTGGGTTGATGCATGATTCGCAGATGCGGCGTTACGGCGTAATGTGTTTTGTCTCTTGCTGACTCGTCGAGTTGGTAGCCTTCCGGAGGACTCCACAGACGTAGACGGAGGGGGGATATCGGGCTTCCGGCGGCGCTCACTGCAAGCATGCAGGAGGTCGAGGCGAGCGGTGGCTTTGCAGCGCACGCGTATGACGGAGCAGTGCCAAGAAACGGGAGGATCTGGGGATATGGCTCCCACATAACTCAGTGGTGGTTGCAGGGAGCAGCGTGCGGGATGCAGATCTGCTCTCTCAGCCAGTTAGGTTTAGTTTAAGACGGAATTGTGATGATTCCTGTGCCTGTAAACTGGAGTACGCGGCGTCATGACTCGAATCCTTACTATCATTCATTCATTAGGCCAATTCCCCACGACGTCGTCTGAACTCTTGAGGGCATTATCGTTGGAGTCATGCGCGATGGATGCTAGTTGACCCTGTCGTGTCTGAAGCGGGGTGGACTGATTACATCAGATGGGGTGCTCCTGGCCAGAATACCTCCCGGTATACCGTTCTGCGCCCTACACTGCTCTCCTGTATGCATTAGCGGCGCGTGCACTGATGGCGTGCTGCGTATATCCCCAGTACCGCAGGGTATTTAACGAATGTGTCACCTTTGGTGGTGCTGTCCAGTCCCGCAATCTACTACTGTTCTCAGTGTGTGTTCTCGTCATATTCCCGCCACCGGACTTCGACTATCAGCTGATGGCGAAAACTACTTTGGGTCGATATGTTAATTTACGAACCACACATTCAGCCATTCGCACCACGGTCCCACAGACCGTGAGTCCCACATCTGTGGCACATGGCTGCTCAGGCCGCTGAAACTTTGATCGGGGCAACTCGCGCCGGAGTGTGCTTTCTGTCAGTCCCAAACGTGAGGTGCGCTTGCTGCATCACTTATACAGCGTAAGTTTGTATTAGGAGGCTTGGGCAACCCCTAAGCTTGTCCTCAGGACAGCAGAGGAACGGTCCATTGGGATAGAAATGCATTTTGCCGCTACGAGCACAGCTTTTTTCCTTATCCCAAATTGACAGCCGAGCACGGACAGCATCCGCGTCTTGAACAGGTACCCTTCAGATACAGACAGACCCTTGCCCTGCTCCCAAATGTACCGTGGGTGTACGATGTCACTGCGGATGTAGCAGCCCTAGCGGCAGCAGGCGAAGACAGCTCCACAGTGTAGGAGGAATTCGTCAATTCCAGCACCGCTTCGCCACCACCTCAAAACAGACACGTTTGCACAGGAGGTGGGCTACAGTTCCATGCGGGAGCAAATGCGGGATGCAGTGGCACGCTCCGGAACCCCTCAGCCGCAGAAGCCAACGACAGCCGCGCAATGTCAGTAGTCAACTATCGAGTATGACTTTGTCCCGAAGAAGCCGGGAATCTCAAAACTTGCCCTTGCGAGCACCACTTGCAGCACCACGCAGTAAACGCACACGCGACGGCCGGATCAGCCGCTCTCGGCTGGAAAACCTGGCCCACACAAACACACGCTGGCCGCCCTTGAGGCAAAGCGCTGCCCTTCAACAGGAAAGGAAAAAAGCCACCGCAGCTACAGAGACCATTGAAACCCTCCATCCCCAGACGCACGTGACAGCAGCTATGAACAACCAAAACTGGGCATCCCCTACCTACAGGAGCGCCGTGGCGTTACAACATCACAGGAGCCGCGTCTGTTGGCAATGCAACCAGGACCTCACCCACACACGCCCGAGGTACACCCGGTGCCCCCATCTCGCTCCGCACCGTGCCGCTAGGACCTCAGGCAGGGCAGCCCCCCAAAACGCAGCATCCTCCCACAGCTCCTTGTCTGTCACATCACGGACCTGGGCTATAGCAGCCTCCGTAATGCCGCCTCAGCAACTGTGAGGATGTTGCATAGGCATACCCTCGCTCAGCTACCACCCTTTAAAATCCCCTCCCTACATGGGGCCCCCTTCCGGAGGAGCCTCCACGCTCCCCCTGAACACTTTTTGCTCCCCGGCAGTGACCCGGAGAAACTTGTTTGCGCTGCTGGAGAGAGCCCACTGTACCATGCTCCTGGCACCGATAGCACCGCAACCTCGTCAGGAACCCGAAGGCACCTCTCAACGGCGCCCTCGTACCAGAAACCGTGTTTACGACCGCGCGAATTCAACAGAAGGATTGGTAAATGCCTGCTCATGCATCCGCAGCAGCGGGAGGCGCGGGCGTAGCGGTCGCGGCCTTTTCCTGCAGGCAAAGTCCCCCGAGCAGCAGGAGCAAGACAGGAATGCAATCATTGGCAAGAGAATTGCAATGAAGGGCATCCGGAATCTTCAACCGCTGCAATTGTGTCACGCACAATCTTTCCCTTCCCCGCTCCCCAACACACACAAGCAGACAACACCACGAATGCACCGCCACCGCCACCTTGCAGTTGCCACCCCATTGCATCCGTTCCCCAATACTACCATTGCCCTTACACTCCTTATTCGTCATTCGTGGTCCTCGGACCCCTCCAGCATCCGCACATCCTAAAGCTCTCTAGGCGAAGGGACCTTCTCTCGTAAGGGACAACCTTTCCGCCCGATGTTGCACCCACCTTGTTCTTCTTCTTCTTAGCGCTCTTGGCGCTGACCGGCGTCGCCAGAAGGTCGAGAATCTCCTTGTCCTCCACTTTCTTCTCACTGTTGACCGGCTGGCGCACTGCCGTGGTGACAATGCTGGAACCGTTAGGCATCAGCAACACCGTGCCCTTGACCTGCGCGACCAGCTCGCCACTTTTCTCGTGCAGCACCGGGTATGGGTGCAGCAGTCCGTGGTTTAGGCACTCAACGAGGCCTAGTTTGAGCTGGACGACCTTAAGCTCGGTCTTCTGATTAGCAGCCTCATCTAAGAGGGCGCGCAACGTAAAGGGCATAGTTTCAAAGCTCGAATTGATCAGAGAAAAGACGGTGCGGCTGGCCTGCATCTTCAGCTGGTAGGCCACTTCGAGGGCGCGCTTGTACACAGTCGTCTCCTTCTCGTCAAGCACCTGGGGTGTGGAGAGGGGAGGAGAGGAAGGAACAAAAGCCGCCAACCTATGCGTCTGCAAGTATACGAACTGCCGAGGCCTGCTGCAAATTAAGACCTCCACCGAACTGCACGTGATAAAACAAACCCCGACATTACGTCTACCGCCCTACGGTAACAACTTATGGCGGTTTTCATAGCCATGTGCGACCGCTTCCAAACACATATTATGGTATTTTATCCTCCTCGGCTCTCTCATGCACTGAAATGTGCCAATGAGCGCCACCACGACAGTGCGGGAGCACCATTTACCGCCATTGTGCAGCCGGTCCCTGTAAGAGCAGCACATCCTCCCACCCGCCCTCTCCTCCCTCGTTCGCGAGCCTACGGCGCTCCCTCCTGCACATGCACTGACCCCACGCGTCTTTTGTCCGCACTGCTCCACCCGATCAGCAGACAGAGCCAGCGCTGGCGAATCCTGCTGCACCCAATCATTGCACCCCGTTGACCCCGAGCACGTATAACCCTGCAGCCCCGACATGACCACACAGCGGCCAGCCAGAACCTTCAGAAACTTCGCATGGTCGTTTGCAGAAGGTGGTGACAGGGGGATAAATCAAGCGGTCGAGCGAGAGCCCCAGACCAGCTCATCGCGCATAGGTCTTGTTTCTTCGATAGGATCACCCTCCAGGAATTTCTTCTCTGGAAGTCTCGACTTCTCGCGGCTCTGTCTGTCACCCTCGACATCATCTTCTCTCCGCAGAACTCCCCACCAGTTGGGTTAAGGCCACCCCCCAGAGTCGCCCCTTTCGCCGGACCTCCCCCTCCCAATGCCGCACCTTAAACACGCGCACTCACCCGTGGCTTGCCCTCAGCTGTGCTGACGACGATATCAATGGCGTATACCTCGTTCTCTTCAAACTCCGCATCCTCCACCTTCTGATCCGGCGTGGGCTTGTTGAGGATGCACTTGCTTCCGTCAATAACGAACTGCTTCATCTCGTGCGACATGACGCCCTCCACCATATTGCACCCATATGCCTCCGCGATCTTTTGCAGCGGCCCTGCAACATCCGAGATATGCTTGCCGGGACGTATCAAGCGCACGGCGGCATCAAACGCTGTGCGCGCAGCAGCAATGACATCCGCGGCACGGCCGGTGATGGGCTCCGCGCCCGCCTGCACCACAACCGTGGTTGCCTGAGTGGCAATGAAGCCGTCGATGTGGCAGCCCATGTCACTGCGGCAGCCCCAGCGGGTGTGCAGGAGTGCCGGTTCGGCTCACACCAGGAAAATAGGAAGGGGACATTCGCCATCGGTCACCCTTTGAGCCTTTTGTACTATTTTCCCCTCTTCAGCTTTATTGGGGTTGACACGAATGTATGCGGCGGCCAATACAGTCCGCAAGATATACATCGCCCCCAGGCAAGATACACAGTGCAAGACGACCCCCGAATGCCTTGAAGTGGCGCCCCGACTTACATCTTGACCACATCTCCATTTTTAAGGGCAGTAGAATCATCCGCATTGGGCGAGAAGTGTCCCACGACACTGCGCAGTCAGGCGGGTGGCGAACGCTGAGAGTCCAGTGAAGCGACTTACGGAAGAACCCCCGGCACCACGACAAGGCTCGAAATCCATAGATCTGGCATACTAATCAAACAAAGAATCATCGCAGCATGTTTTCCAATCCCCGATTGCCACGTGCCTGTGTGAACATACCTGTTGACGGAGACGCACGTCGGGAAAGCGACACCCTTCTCAATCTGCTTTCCCTTGTATATGTTGCCGCATTCCCTAAAAATGTGTACATTTCCAGTTACCGCTTCGGCGAATTGTGTTAAGGACCTCGGGCGCAAGCAGTGACCTCTTACTTGTTAATGAAGTTGTCACCAGTGCGGCATAGGTCCACAATTTTTGCCCCGTCTTTGCATCCGTCGATAACAGCCTGAACGGCGCCTGCACGCACGATACACGGCATGAACACGTCGGCCGGCAGACCAGCGCCGACAATTCTCTACTCACGGTTGCAAATATCCGCCGCCGCCTTGTACTTGGTCACAACCTCGGGCTGCAGGCAATTAAATTGTTCCAATGTCGATGAACATCCATACTGGCAACAATGGAAGGTATAAGTTTCGCTCAGTGCGCACCACGCTTAGGTTGGGCTCCTGCTCGCCCTGAAGAGAACCGTCGTCGGACATATTTGAAACTTCGTCAATTAAAGTCAGCCTAGCAGCGGAAAGAGGGAGTACTGTTGTGGAGGTGCCGGCACTATGAATTGATCTGATGGGCCCTTTGGCAGAAAAATCACGGCCTCCGGAGAGCGCAACTCCCGAATATCTTTTGTGTGTTAAGACCAGTTATGATAGGCGCTATTACATAATACTAAACATATATTACGATAGTTCATCTCGCCTAATGGGCATATAAAATAGTTCTGAGTCGTTGCAGTTTGCAGTAGCCACCGAAGGCCGCGTCGAATTCTTTTATACCAACTCAAGATGATAAGAAATGAATAGGTGTTGATTTTAAGCAACCGGCAGGAGAAGGCACGCATTTCATGTGGCACCTGGGGTAGGAGGGGCCCAACTGGACAGTTAAGGTCGGACGAAGGTGATTTAGCAACTATATTGTTTTCCAACTCGAAGATATACATATTCCACTTCTCATGTAGCCGTGTACAACACGCCCTTCATACCGGTGGTTCGGGTCGGACGGTCTGGCTACAGCCAGCATGCAGCTGGCACGTACGCTGCCATCTGTGGGCGGCGAATCCCTCACCTCCGTTGCCCTTAGGCCGCCGAACATTTTCAGCTGTGCAGGCTTCCTTAAGCTGCTGATTTCGTGACCTTCTGGAACGTGGCAGTGGTAACGCCACGTTCTGAAGAACACACTCAGGAGGAAAGTGTTCGAGGAGCCCCTCTCCCACTGACATGACCCCGTCCAACCCATGGGCTTTGCTGCGCATTGGTACCCTGCTATGTACCGGTGGGCACTAGAATGCTGAAGATCTGGACATGTCATCCTGGCCGTAACGACACCATAGGTCCCCGCACAACTGCTGAAATACAATCAGGTCATCGCCATGGAAGCCGGCATTGTGGGCGACGGCGTAGGCCTGGGCTACAGAGCACCATTCCATGCTTACGTGTATTAAAATAGGCGTACAAAATAGTACGTAAATCTTGTGCTTGTCCTTACCCGTACATTCCATATGTTACAGCCAACTCTGATGCTAGTCGGATTGCTGCGCGGAAGGATGCAATAGTGGTGTACGACGCTGCACCTTACTTAAACCTTTGCGCCAAATATCCTGTTGTGCCTTGCTGGTCGGAATTCAACACGGGAATATCAACCGCCGCTTCACCGTCGTATCCAACTTACACACCTCATCGCAGCCAGCACTTACAACATCTCTGAACTGGTCACAACCCATTGAAAGCCCAACATTTTAGGACTCAGGACAGGTAATTTTTGAAGCCGAAGGTGAGACAGAGCAAGGAACCTTCGTATTCTTCCACGCCATAAATCTCCGCACCCACGCCTAAAAGACGTCCACTAGCTTCGCAGTCGAATTTTGCACCTTGCAGGAACCCAGGCGATATCGTCCAAAGTATCGCCAACCGCGGTGGTACTCGCACACATACAGGCTTATATTACAAGTGGCCCCCTTGCAAGACAACAATCCAAACGCCAGCTGAGCAAGGGGACGCTCGCTTACGCTGGCGAAAGTTGTACTCGACCGGCCTAACCTATTTCGTACATGTGGAAATGACGTAACAACGGCTGCATTACGAACCTCTCTCCGGCTGCACCTCCGCACCCTACCTGCAAGGTATGGGAGTCCAGCCGCGGTCCTGCTGGACAACACCTTGTTCGTGGAAGGGCAGCACAGCGACAGGGCCACCTATACCTTTCAAACGACCCTTGCTGGACCGATGCGCCACTCAGACAACAGCATCATCATATGATCAGTCTACCATGTGAAAAGCAATATCACATACCACGATAACCTTCAGGTGGCACGAGTCGGAAGCCAGCTGCTGCATTTCTGGCTATCGCCGCGCAGTAATAGGCACGCAAAAATGCACATACAACAAAATTTGCACTTGTATGCTAAAGATGTATCCCGGGACGGAAAATGGAGACGCAAACATAGACACACAATACGCATACACTAATTGACGTAAACATTGCCTTGCAACTGCTCGTCATGCAGTGCCCACTAACCTCCTCTAACTGGTCTGTGCCGAGCACCAGTGGCATTGGCAGCCGGCGCAGCATATCCTTGCTGTTTTACAGCTGCTCCAGATCGGCAGCTGCACGACGGGCGTTCCGCTTGGCCCTGCGGCCCTGGCCTTTAACTGCCTGCGGCAGGCCCGCTGTGGGGCCCGTGGGCAGCCCCGCAACCCTTGCACCCGCGCTACCAT
The DNA here is from genome assembly GCA_019650235.1 of Volvox reticuliferus. NCBI lineage: Eukaryota > Viridiplantae > Chlorophyta > Chlorophyceae > Chlamydomonadales > Volvocaceae > Volvox > Volvox reticuliferus. Next base: position 4,637,893 of record BNCP01000002.1, read on the forward strand.
GACTGGTGCTCCCGCTACCACCGGCTCCAGCTGCATCCAGATCATTACCACCAATTACCGCTTTGCCGCTAGCCGCCCTACCCTTCCCCGCCTTGCCGATACCAACACTCCCGCTTCCGCCAGCCTGGCTTGTGTTGTTGCTCCCAGCTGGACGTGCGTACATGCGCCCGGCGCGCATGTAGCCGTTTTCGCCAAGACGGCGATTGCCCAGCACCACACGAGCGCGACCTGGAAGGGCGGGGGAGGTATCCCAGCAATGAGGGTGATAGATAATGTGTACAAATTCCGCTCAAAAACCCTGGGAACAGCTATGTCATACCTGCGGCACTCGAAAAGTAGTATTTCTCAATCTGCTCGTCCTCATCATACTCGTCTTCTTCGCCATCATAGTCCTGATACGAGTCTGCCCACTCTGCTGGAAGAACCTCCTCCGCTGCCATGGATGCTGAAACTGCCTTGCCGTTCTCCAGTGTCTGCAAATGCCCATCAGGAACACGGATTGACTCCTCTTCGACACCAGGCAGTCTAGGACAGACATAAAGGTAAACCACCACCACCATTGCAATCCCTGTCCTCTCATACCTTCACGTGCTCAACGAACCAGGATGCTCGCTTCAGTAGGCAAACGCTCTCCTCAACTGGCATATCACTCATGGTGCCGTCTAATAGACGATAGCAATACAGGTAATTGAAAGGCGTTTTGCATTGGGGGCACCATGGCGCATCCTTGCACACGGCCCATTGTAAGATGCAGTTGACTGTAGACCAACAGGGGAAAACGCGATTGGGGCCGGACAATGGGGGCGGAATATTGGTGGGGGGTAAGAACTGCGCAGGGGCAAAGTTAGGCCTTACCACAATATTCGTGCTCGCATCCCTTAATAATTGCCAGGTCTTCAACCTGGATGGAACTCAGGCATATAGCGCACACTTCGCTGGCATCGGTGTCCTTATTCGTCTTGTTGGCGTTTGATTCCACCAACAAGGCATCTGATGCGATTTCCTCGTAACCATCCGTGCCGTCGTATGCCTCCTACAAATTGTGGCACAGAGGATAGCGAAATAATACCTAAGATGCCAACACCCTAGTTGTCACGTCCACGCCAGCACGTGAACCCACCTCCTCGTCCCAATAATTGTCCTCGCCCTCCAGAGAGAGCTTTGCAAAACTTCTGCCAAGCGACTTCCTCATTGTGCAGGCGCCCAGACGCAGCGTCCAGGGACAGGTGAGGCGCCTCAGCACGCGAACAACTTAGCTGACCACTCCACGACCTTCTGTTAAATGGAGCTAGCAAATCATCTTGTTTTATGAGTATGTGAAGCGGCTGGTCAGCCCTACGGCTCAACCGGCGCCTGCCGTCACTCTGTGACTCAATTAAGAGCAGAATAAGGCAGCTTTTACGAAGGATGCTGCTAGGGCACGAGGCCCAAGGCAGCACGCACGCCCTCAGGGTGATTGTCTTGCACGTAAAGGCTGCCTCGAGTCGAAAGCGCTTTGCCTTTACAAAGGATTTTGTCAAATGTTAAAATTGTAATTCTGAAGGTAAGTTGTTTTATAAAATCAGAATGCGTCTGAACTTTGCACTAGAGCCGTGCTCCCTGCCGTAACAAAGCGATTCCAAATTCCAATGTGCGGAATGCAGTCCGAATCATCCATTGCCACTCTTCCCGGTTCTCCATCATAAGCACATAAGCAGACGGGTACCATCATTAACTAAGGCTAATATGTGAACGCTATCGAGCTGCCAAACTACATGAGATGCCCAGCTTCTTTCAGTTGTGCACGGCCGGCGAGCTACCGTGATGGTAAGCCATAGCGACCAGACGTTCTGTAAGGATTTGTTGATGTCTTCTCAGATGAAGGCGAATACGGGCTTAACCTTGTCCGTCTGTGCAGAGCGAGACGAGTAGGGTGGGCAGGGAAGGGTGCGGGGGGTTGGAAGCGCCACGCGGTTAGCGAGACGTACATGTACCCAATCAAATTCAGACAAACTCATACAACATACATGCCAAGCCTGAGGGGAGCGCCATGGCTATTGTGCGCGATGAGTTGCAAACTATACTGGGCACACGTGGACCCCGCATACGGTATGTGCACACACTCCTGCAACCCAGCGTTCCAGTTAGGACAGCTGGACGCCGAAAAGCTCATCAAGGGTATTGCAAACGCAATCTGCTCTTACCTGCAAACCTCCTGCTCCAGACGCAGCCTCAGGAGCCGCATAGCAAGCGTCTGGCGTCGGCTACCCGCTGCGATGCTGATGAATGTCCCTACCGCCAACACTCCGCAACTTAGCATCGCCAAAGCAAACTCGACCAGCGCTGCTCGAGACATGGCGAACAGGGTTGGGCGGACGATATGACTTAATTTCTCGTCCTTGACTCGTTCGTGCGGGAATCATCAACTCTCACTCACTGGCTATCAAATTTAGATGCCAATGTCATGGCCTCAGAAAAGGAACAGCTAGCCCAAATGGCAGGGGGCCGATCGATGTAAGATCACCGTATTGTGAGGGCAGTACAAGGCTTGCGCACGATAAATGAACGTGCCGGCTTAACGGTGCAAACCATGTTGGGGTCCAAAACATACTGCCCTCACAGCAGCTCCCTCAACGGCCGTGCCTGTTCATACAAATAAGGTTGGATTGATATGGATGGGGGTCGCGACTCAGTTGGCCACGCGTTGACCGCACACTGCACCCACCCGCTGACACTTATTGAAAAAGGGGCATGCCCAATGGTGATAGTATACCCATTCCACATCTGTCGCCAAACGAATCCCATTTAGATAACCATGGCCGCACTAGTACTGGCTATCCGACTCACACAATAGTATGTGGCCGCCAACACCCGCTAGGCCCTCCAAACCGTTGGCGGCCTGCAAGCCGTCGGGGGTATCGTAGACCAAGTAGATATCGAACCGGCTGCCGAAGGGGCTGATGAAGCCGGCAACTGCCAGCCGGAGCTTGACGGCCAGCCAGATGAACAGCACAATATACCTATGAGGAATTATAAGGTAAGAGGGGTGAGATCTGAAGATACCGAGATCTGGTACTGCTCCGTAACCAGTCCGGTAAGTAAGCAGGCGGCAATGCCTGGATAGGGGACCCCTTAGTAAAGGGCTGATTGTGCTCAAATCTATTGGTTGGGAATTACGTGTCCCGAGCCATCGGTGCTGCGCATCACTAAAAGATTATTCCCACAAGCAAAGACTCAATAGGGCCGCCCGAACCCGAATTCGCCAATGTCGGGAATCCTTGTAGAAACCTCGACGAGAACACACTTGCGCGTCAGGAGATGCAGGATCACTGCCGGCGCACCAGGTAAGGGGCGCCGCCTTGCTCCAGTGTAGGGCTGCCACCAGAACCACTGGCATCAATAACCCCAGCAGGCTGTCTGCCAGAGCCAATACCAGCGGGGGTGGCCGTGCGTCGTATGACTGCCATGTGGGGGTGATGAGGTAGGCGGGTACGCAGAAGGCATGAGACACGGAGGTACTCTGTCACATTGGGTTTTCGTTTAAGGCCAGGATAGGCAGTCTGGAGCCGGCTATAATCTCCAACCTAGAGGAACCCCGCACCATCAGCAAGGTCATTAAACAGCGCTGCTGTTACAAGAGCTGCCTTCGGCCTGCTATCAAAGCCTTGACAACGGAGTGCGAAGCGCAAGGTGCAAGTGCAACCTGTGTCGGACCCAGACATCACAGAGAGGCGAGTTGCCATGGGGGAATAGACCCCTGTGTGCGAACTCTGCCATGCGGAGGGAGGCAGCCGTATTACCAAATTCGTAGGTAGCTAGCGCTTAGGACTAACAAACACTCACCTGGAGATCGTCCCTAGAGAACAGCTGGCGAAAGGCGTCGGGATCCAGCTGCCTCAGCCGCTGTTTATAGGAGAGGGAAGAGAGAAGGAAATGGTGGGCACAGCGGCGTTCACGGCGTCTGCAAGAGTACAAGCTAAAAGGGTTGCAACTCTGTCAGGCGGTAAGATTATAGCATCTTCCAACCAGGGAAAAACTCTCACGAAAAGGATCAAGTAGTTTTTGTTGGTATGTAAGTTCACGTGTGCGCATTGATGCGTCAGCTGGCATGGCTATAGCACATTCAAGTGTGTTTCGCACAAGGTTGTTAACCCCCCCGAATGTTATCTCCACCCTGCCTTATGATACATCCAACATCACACCATGTCGCCCTCAACATCATGGGAAAGAACGCACCAAGCTTTGCGGGCGAGCAAACATTCCTAACTGGCTACCGGCTGTCGCCACCAACCGCTCATATAGTGAGACAAAAACATAACCATTAAAAAATGCAGTCGAGTGTCGACCCACGAAAATCCTCTTTTCGCATCCACAATACACATTTAGCCACGCAGCCGTCCGGGTCCCTTCGTTACCCGTGGCGAGCCCCATGGCGAAGCAGTCGCGTGTACCTGGTAGGTCTCAATCTTGTCTTGGCACTGCTTTGCGACAAGCGGGCCCCGGGGAGTGCTTCTGAGGAAGATGGGTGGCAGATATGTTGGTGGTGAACAAGCTTGCATGTGCCCCAATTCCAACTCAAGCCTGAGATATATCACCCATATGCCAAGGTGCGTCACCCTGGGCGCCGTCAACGTCCCGGTAGCATCGCATGGCATAGTCACACGACACAACATAGCACGTTCCAGTACCAAGCCATTACTCATCAATGGCATCAACGCTGCCAATAGCTGCAACGGCCCCACACGCAACCAACACCCCGCCACGTCTGCACTCACCTGATGTACTCCTGGAATTGTGCACTTCCTTTTAAGCCTTCCACGCTGGAGATCACCGGGAGCAGCGCCGCCTGACGCAACATCAGGTCTCGGCTCCAGCCAACGCCTACGGCGCTGCCGATTTCCTGGCCGGTATTGGCAACCGTAATGCCGCGAGCACCAGCCCCGGTGTCTGCATCAAGCCGTGGCACAACAAGGACAGCATGGCAAGCGGTAACAAGAAATTAGACAATAGGAGAGTAGGCGCGCGAAAGATAGGGGCTGTGCTGGCATGGATACATGCATAAGTCTTTAAGTCTAACGGGGAATGCTGCAGGGCTTCCGAAGCGCCCACTGGCCACTGGTCTGAACGGCGCACCGCCTTGGCGCCACCGCGCAAGGTTGCTAGAGGGTCAAGACCTTCTTCTGGGCACCTGCGGGTAAAAGGGTATTTCTCACCGCGCATGGCACCCAGGTGAGCGGCCTGGTTGCCCGCTTGGCCTGCCGTAGACTGCATCGTGGGAAGGTGGGTCGGGAATGGCACGTGTCTGGCCTCAACCAAGGCGCTTTGTCCAGGCACCGGGCTGACAGAAAAGAGCAGCCGCTCCGGCGGTGGAGTGACGTACGCACGGTCTGTGACGTCCACATCGCGCAGCCAGACCGCGGGGGGATGCGAGAGCGGGCTATCGAAGACGGCGCCTGGCAATGTTCCATCTGAATCCTGATCTGGTTCTGCGTGCGTCCGCCTGCGCGTGCAGAAGGACGGGGTTTTCAGAGCGCTTCCTGCCAAGTGCGTGCGTCTTAAGTTAGGCCATCCGGGTATGCTGGACATCCACGCCGCAGGCAGGACAAATGGTTGGACCGTTTGATGATGCACCAGTCAACCAAGTGCGACTGCTGTCATATTGAACAGGTCACGGGGCAGAGCGGTGAGTTGTTAGTAAGCAAAGACATTTACAAGCTGTCGCCGTCAGCTGTCATCTACTTATTGGTGCCTAATCCTAACAGCCAACCCTTGAGAATTGCTCTACAGCGTCGAATAATAAGGATCAAATTCTAGAACCAGCCTTAAGACCCATGCTCATCAACAAACTTTGGTGCTGGGCGCACTTTTCCTCACCCGCCATATCGTCGTCGCCCCCGGACAAACCACCGATAAGGCCATTTTAAGGAGCTTGCGAAGAGCCAAACGAGTAAGGTTAAAACCAGCACAGCTATAGTTGCTTTACAAAGAGAGGCCGCATCGATATCTGACGGCTCGACAGTCTCTGAAGTCATTCTCGGTGGCGGCTCAAAATCGTATAACCGCCTGTCTGCATCGGATGGATCCCAAGTATACTTTTCGGTAAGGGTAAATGACATAGTCGTCCGGATGAGTTCTTATAAAATCTTAGAGCATTATGTCAAATATCATATCCATAATGCCAAGTAATTCGAAACAAGTTAAGGTAAAACAACAGATTATTGGTAAGCAGTAAGAAAACCCATCTGCTACTTGTGTGTTTGTAACTTCTCCCGTACGGTGCTCGCATCCCATGTCACGACGTCAGCTCAGCACGCGAGCAAGGGCCTTACTAATTCATGAAGCTTGTAAACATTATATATAACATTTTGAAGTCAGACGGTTTAACGAACGCAAGCGCCCGTGTCCCGTCCGTACGCCTTTTTGTCGTCGCGACACTGCGTGAACGGTGGTAGACCACTTTGTGCAATTCAATCTGATCAAAAATACCTGATCAAGATCATAAAAAGGGGTCACCTTGTGCAACTTCTAATGACAAAAGCGTGAAAGCAGAGACAAGAAGCATGCCTGCACGGCAAGGTTATTATCCTGAGACAGTGGTGTTCGTTATTGACGTTCGCGAGGACTTGGGTAGTGAATATGGCAAGTATGTGTCACGCCTGGAGCTGCTTAAGCAGTGCATTGGTTACTGCGCGCAGGCGAAGGTGTGCCTCTGGGTTATGGGTGGCGGAGGGCGGGCTGCACGAGGGGCTTCTATGGCGCGTGGCACAGGCGCGGGCAGAGAAGAGCATACACACGCCCACGAGTTTTGTCCCGCGTACGATGGTTTCAGGGGATGTTTGACGTTTCCCGTATGGGGTCTCACAATCGGCCGTACCCGCCTCCCGACTGATCTCCCTGGCCCTGCTTTCTTTGTCGCAGAGCCGCGTGAATCCCAGTCACAAGTTTGGCCTTGCGGTTATTCGGGTAAGCTCCGTAGCCATGTCCTGGTGCTGAATGTCCTGGAGCTAGATGCTGATGCACGTACCATGAACCCGGACAGCGCGAGCACGCCATGGCAGACCCAGTACGGGGACCGTCCCACTCAAACTGCGTTCATGTTCGCACACCTTCGCCGTTCACCAGGCGGAGGAATGTTTCCCAGAATGTTTTCCCCGGGGGCCGGATATCCCCCTGCGCACGTTGTTCATCTTGCCATCTTCCCCGAATGCGCTTCTTGCTAACTTCCTTGCCGTCGTGCCTAAATCTGCGGCACAGCATACACGAAAATCCTGTACATGAGTGTGCCTAAAGCTCACCAGTTTGACCAGCCTTCGCGTGGAGAAGTAGTTGCCTACTTCCCTGGCCCCCGCTTCCTGCCCGTGCCCATGCATGCATCTGGCTGGCAGGACTCAGTGCAGTGGGAAGGGGGATGTGTCACAGCTTCAGCCGAGGGGCTGCTGACGGCGCTGCGCGGCGTGCAGCCCTTGCCGGTGTGTGCGCATGGGACTGCCCCAACCCGTCCTCTCGACCTGAGTGCACTGGTGTCGCTGGTGCAGCCGCTTGCGGTGGCGGAGGAGGCGGACGGCTGCCGGGTAGGTTTGCGTTTGAAGAGGACGGCTCCTGAATGGTGACCGGGCAGCCGGTACCAAGGGAAGGCGACAACATGAGCGATGCGACCCGGAGTTCCGGGAAGGGAGGGTTTCGAGCAGGACGTGCGATGTGCGCCGAGGTAGGCTTTCGTGTGGTGTGGTGCGGCGTGGGGGCAGAACGGGCCAAGTGTGGCAGATGGGGATGGAGTTACGTGAAGCGCGGGGGAGAACCGGCTGCGGATTTGCCAATTAGACAAGCCGGGTATATTTGCCAAAGGATAAATTTCCCATTCTGCAGGCCTGCAGCCTTCCTGCCTTCCTTTTGTCGAGTTAGCACCTCGGTTGGTCAGTCCATCCTTCTATCAGTCAGAGAAACCGAAGAGACGTTGAAACTCGTCATCAAGTGCCCGCCCGCTCAAACAGCGCGTGGAAGGGTCTGCCGCGGGAGCAGCTGCCACAGGTGTCACACGCATGGTGCACAGCAATCCCGATACATCCCCTGTGCTGCGTACGCAACCTTCCCTCCACCCGCTTTCGTGCCCGCCCGCTCTTCGCAACCCCCTTCCAGGTCCGTGTGGTTATGGTATACTGCCGCTCCACAGAGCTGCCCAGATGGAGCAACCGCCACCTACCAAGAGAGGCGCTGTGCATGGACGCGGTGAGGGCGGCATCCGCGGGTACTGGCGAGAGAGGGGGCTCTCGGACCGGGGCAAGAGTTGTGTAATGGAATTTCGTCCCACGGGCCGGAGGCCCTCAGAATCAGCACCCGGGAAAGGATGCCTCCAGGGCCAAGGTTTCTTTGGGTGCGGTGAAGCTGTGTGCCATCAGGGGACAGGGCTGGGAGCGCTGGAGCGGGGAAGGCCAGGGCAGCGGGCATGCGTAATGAGGGCAGAGAGGAACGGTCTGTCGGTGGTGTTCGGTCGATATCCCTACCCGTGGAGGTGGCGGGAGATGATCTGCCCCCCTTGCTCGGTAAGGGTACGCGCTACACGCTTCTCCTGTGTTTGCATTCCTCACACGCGCAAACACACCGGGCCCTCGCCCGCAGCGAGTTTGGGTCAGGCACGGCATCCCCTGGGCACGTGATGAACCTGGCCGGCCCCTGGGCTCTGCACGCTGCGGTCCTTAATGTGCCCGTGCAGCTGTTCGTGCACGACAAGGCGGCGGCGGCGGCGGCCGCAGTAGCGGCGTCTGGGCCCAACTGCGTTTCCCCACAGGATGTCTACACCTGGCTCGAGGTATGATACGATCAATTGGGGGCGGTGCGATGTTTTGGAGAAGCGGCCACCGGCACGCCGGTGCGTATGCCACTCTACCATGTCACGCGAGTGGGACACCCCCTCACCCCATCTGACAACCCATCCGGTGGTCGTGAGTCGTAGTGCTGCTGCTCACCTTAGCGCGGACGCGGACGTGGTTCCGCACCGATACAGTACGACAAACCGGTTGGGTCAACCCCCAGTGCCCAGTGCTCCTGCCAACCCCTCCCACCGATATCCGACGTCAGGGTTTGACCGAATCTCCGCCCTCCGCCGGTCCATATCGGGGAGGTACGGGCCGGGACCCGTTCTCCCGGGTAGCTCTTCGTCAAGGCGCTGCGGGTCAGTCTCTGCGTGTGGTTGCAGTAGGGCAACAGCAACTTGTGCCTTGTGGCCTCTCGCAGGACAATGTGGACGAGCTATCGGGTCGGTGCGGCCACCACGCGTACATTTTTGAGGCGGGAAGCCATCTGGTGCGCAAAGTGACCAATCTGCTGGTGAGTGTGCGAGCGGGGCTGTGCGGGAAATGTGCGTCATTGCGATGAGAAGATGCGTCAGGGACCCAGTGATGGAAGTTCTAGAGACCGCCCTGACTACACTCCGCTAGACCGCTCATTTGCTACTGGGCACGTACCGTGTTCGGACTATGTTCCTCTTACCCCTCATCAGCTACCACCACATCGTTTCCTTCATCGCAGTTCGGCATCGGTTCTTTTGCGCTCCTTTGCGGCACATCGTGCTCGATACCTAAGGTTTTACACACCTTCCATCCTCCAATCATTAAGGGCGAATTGATGCCGCCCGAATTCATGTTGCAGATCAGCCTGATGGCCCACCCGGCCCACCGGCCGCCCCAACGCGCCCTCCGCGCAACCCCCCTGGACCTAGCTACCATGCCGCCGCAGTCCACGTCCGCCAATGTTAACGCCGCCTCAGCCACAACCAGCTCGGATACGTCCGCCTTCCCGCACCGCCCTGCGGCCGCCACAGCGCACCCGGCTGCGAGCCCGCCTGCCCCTGGGGTTGCGGTCACCGCTGGCGCCAGCGGTGTCGCCCTAACTCCGCCACCCGGAAGCTACCAGCCGCCAGCCGAGATAAACCTGATCGACTTGGCAAGTCCCAACGAGCACACGCCAACATCACCAGCAGCAGCAGCGGGAGCAGCAACGCCGTCGCCGTCAGAGCGAATGCGGGCTACCGTAGGCGGGTCGCCGATACCGCTGTACTGGCCGCATGCCACAATGTCCCCGGACCCCGCCTCGACGGCGGCAGCAACTGCCTCCCAGGCACTCGCGGGTCTGGCATTGGCCCAGCCTCCGCTGCATCCCCCTCCCATTGCTCCATCCGGCAGTGGGGAGGGCTCAGCGGCGGAACCCAGGGCAGCGGCGCTACCAGCCCCGGTGCCGGGTCAGGGTCTCCTCAGACCCCTCTAGTCTGAAGGCACACATCTTGGCATTCGAAGTGAGAGGAATCCGCCCGCCAGCCTTGCCAGACAGCAATCCAACGAACTGAGCTCACCAGGCAAGCCAGCCAAGTGATCGCTGAGCTGTTCCTACATGTTTGCACGTGCATATGCCTGTACTGCATCCCCCACACGCACGCAAAGATCTCCGCTCTCTTATCTTTAGACCAGGTCTCCTTGGCCAGGTCTCCTTCCTTTCGCCGTCAGCACATCATCTTCTCCTTGCAGTCCCACCCGGGATCCGCGCCGCATGGTTCCAATAGCATCTGGTGTAAATATAGGTAGAGGTCGCAAGCAGGTGACGAAGACGTTTACGATGAGATTTCAAGCCAAGGCGCGGCGCGCAGCGGCCCCGTTGGGCGCTACCTACCCCAGCCACACGGGCCCTATGTGTTCGCAGCCTTAACATCTAACCTATTTACTCCGCATGCCGTGGAGTTAGGCCGGGACCACGGCCCAGGGCATGTGCTAGCATGACAGTCATTCATAGGGTTTGCGGAAGGGGGCCCGCAGCCGAAGTTCAGTTCAGATCCGCAACTCTCTTGACGCCCTTAGCCCTGCATTCGCGGTATCCTCAGGGAACCGAAACAACCCCACAGTGCCGTACAGAAGGAACCCGATACCTGCTCCGAAAATAAACCTCAAGATCCCCGCGTGAGTCCGTTAGCGTTGGTGGGTGAGGCGGCGGGAAAAGAGCGGATGGGTCGGATGGTCAAAAAGGCAGACTGGACCGCGAAAGGAAAGCGCTCGCGGAGTTCGCTGCATGGCCTCATATCAGGTGGGACTAGGCGTGTTTAGAGCCTAGCTTTGTAATCTGAGGATGCGATGGCGTAGAACGGTGTTGAGCGATTGGCCTTGCCTGTGTCTGGATCGTGGGTGCGTAACAGTGTTGGCGAGCGGGCGGAGGGTGAGGCGTACATCTACTGCTTCATAGCTGATATGAAGCTAACGGCATCGCAAGCCACCAGTGTAAGCCACCATCGATGGCTTCGCAGATAACACCAGCGGTTGGACAACTATTTAGGGTGAGGCAGGTTGTTCGGTGGGTGGAGTGCGTGGCTACGAAGGTTGTGGCCATGGCATGCAAATTTGCTCACGCTGGATCTTCATCGGAGGCGGAGGATCCTCCCGAGCAGTCTTCAGCCTCTGTGGCTCTACTCGCAATCGAATTAACCGCGTATGTGTCGTGAGCGGTCTTGTCGGCGGGTCAGATATCATCTGGGTGCGGGTATGTCAGCTCCTTTTGACTCGTTCGACATCTGTAATGCATGCAAAAGTGAAAAAGTCAAGCGGAGATTCCGTTCTAGGTCCACAATACGCAAATTTGTTGAACTTTACTTCAACTTGTGTAAGTAATTATCTTAACCCTGAGATCTATGGTCGCATCTATCCAAAGACGTATGGGGGGTTCTTCTGGATATAATTCGGTTACGCCGTGCATCTTCTTTTTTCACTTTGATTTTACGGTTTGGCGCTTGTACGCATCAAAAGCCAAAGTTCTCCCGGTCAAAGGGAACACCGGCCCATCCAAAAAAAGACACGGGAAGCCAAAAGAACACCGTGGGGGTGAAAGAGAGCGTCAAAACGTTGAGCAACGCTGGGAACCTGGCTTGTGTTGTTAGGGCAACGGGGCACTACACATCTCTCACCCGCGCCGCAACGATGTCAGCCCTGCATGCCGCCGTGGCGGACCTCCATCACAGCTACGACATGCACCGTACAGATGCCTTTTTGACGTTGGCGGATTCTTAGGTGCGCTTCCGTCCTGTCCGTTCCTTTCCCAAGGCCTGGATTTTAATTCCCCCCTGAAAGACCTCCTTCCTTCGCATGGTGGTTTGATGGGACGGGAAGGTAAATTAGAATTCGCGCAAGTGGCACCTTGAGCCTCCTGGCTCGTCCTTACGACCCCTAACAAGTTTGTCATCAAACATTTAATCGATTAAATATTTATATGCAACTTCCGCGCAATAAAATAAATGTGTTTGGTTCATTGTGTACCCTCACGGGCCCTACGATCCTGTTCGGGAGCAATGACCACGTCCTTGAAGCACTCGCCAAGATGACCTGCAGCAGCCCCAGCATGCAGCACCCGTGCATATCGAGGAGGCTCACAGAATTATTATAGGAGGTCTCATATATAACGTAATAATGTACGATAGCGCATACGCTGATTGCCAACGGGAGATACCCTAAAAAAACAGACGAACATACAGATATGCAGGCAGACAGACTGAGAGGCCGATGGGCCGACAAAGATATATATATATATGGATGATAAGAGCAACAGGCAAGAAGGCGAAGCTGCCCTGGTAGGGTTAGCCATTTTGCACTTGAAGGTATAGGGATGGAGAACCATGGGAAGGGAGATCCGCGCAGGAAAACACGCACCGGGCTACTAACCCATGGGTCAGCTACTCACCCATGTGCGCACCGCGTCCGTCGCCTCGGCTGTCTCAGTATCTACATCCTATCCCCCAAAACGCCAGTCGGAGTGTTACGGAAGGAGGAGAGATGAATGCGGATGCGAACAGACCAATACAAGGGGGGACCAAGCGTTTATGATGACGAAGGGCTCGTACATCTAAACAAACCAAGACATAAAGGTACACACATCTCAAAATCTGTCGGCAGCGGCGGGCTTTCCGGTGACTGGATCCCTTGACTTCCAACCCCCTTATTTCCCTAGCTGCGAAATGGCTCCAAATGTTATTATGATGGCAAAGTCAATAACAATAACTTTGATAACGTGCAGCCGCTGCAGCATTCCCTCTTCAGCTGTCCTCACCATCTGCCCCTCCGAAACCATACCCCCGATGCCAAAGTCGTTATCCTTCGTTCCCCTGGATCCGTGTTCTCCCCATGGATCCCTTTTCACCTGGCTGGATTTGGGTCTCTGAAAAATCCGTTTCCTCATTTCCAAAAAGAAATGAAACCATTCCTGCTCTTACCGATTCGCAACTTATTCTGCCCGGCGCACACCACTTGTATCAGAACATAACCTGAGGCTTATCCTGGAAGCGAATGGCCATCATCTCACTGCACATCCAGTCGATGCAGGGCATGCAGCCCTGACGTCTCCCCGTCAGATCTACCATCTCCACCATCGCTGCAACATCGCATCGCAAATAATACATGCCTGCAAGCAATATCTCTCATGCTCATTTCGTACTCATGTGCCAAAACCGACTCGACCTTGCGATTTCTGATCCTCCATTGCCATGTAATTTCTTTTGTCGTTGCCATCTACGACTGCTGCGAACCTCTTTCGGCCCCGCTCTTGTAAAATGTAATGCCCTTGTGCCTTGTGCCTAATGCCCCATGTAATGCCCTTGTGCGTGTAGCGGACAAATGCTTACTCCACCTTGGGTGTGCTGCGCTGATGCTCGCGAGGCGCCGGCACTCATCAATGGGGGCGGCTGCGGCATGCGGACCTCCAAAAGCCGCGGCGCAAGACGGGCGGGGATTTCAGTTTCTCAACCCCCCCCATCCGAATATTATCCTAAGGCCCGGCTGGGCCCAGAGGACTGGCAAAGCCATTGGGGAGGAAATCGTGACCCACCGCCGAACGTTGAAGCCTCTACAGGCGCTCTGTCAGCCCCGTAGCGCCCCTCTTATGTCACCCATGATGCTGCCGCCGCAGTTCCGCCATCAAGATCCATGTCCAGCAATACCCGGATGGGGGACCAATACCCAGATCAGCCTACTGCTCAAGCCCCCGTCATCGCACCCATCAGCTCCGGGGCGGCCCCAGCTTAGCCCGCGCTCCGGAAGTGCTCGCGCCATCCCATTGCTCCATCCCTCCATCCGCACCTCCACAGACACCCACTCCGCTATATCCCGGGCAAACCTCGTCACCGCAGCCTGCACCAAATGCGGGACGTTCGCTAGCCAGGGCCCGTACGGCTCGTACAACCGGGCCTTCTTGCCGTACGAGCACGGAATATAATTTACGATACAAGAGTACGCTTGTCCGGAATGGGAAGTGTCAGTTTGGATTTTCCGTTGGCTAGGACAAGCCGCACTTTCACTTTGCATCCTGCTCCCACCCAACTATATGTGTTAAAGCTGTGTGGCTTTGGAGCCTGCTGATGCTTTAGATCAATTATTACTGAAGTAATCGTACTCCTGATTGTTGTGATTGCTCATCAGCGCGGCTTCCCTGAGGCTCGGGCATCAGTATCTACGTAAGGAGTCAGAGCTCCTGCACCTGAGTGAGCCGCTCCAACACAGCTCTGCTGACGCCTAATGCCGGACCCTGCTCGTAACGGGTACCCGCCTTTTGGCTGTTCTGTCGGACAGATCAGGAGCGAGAGAGCGGGTTACGGAATACTTTGCTTGGGCCGACGAGAGATGTCTTCGGTGACGGCATTATCGCCAAGGCTGGTCCTTACCACACCACCTCTACCCTCCAATACCATGCGCCGCTACAAGGATGTCTTGGTGCTCCGCTACTGCTCACCTGTCTTGGTGCGTTCCTCTGCGATCTGAAATTCCGGTACCCAACCCTCCCGCACGCAGGTCCCCAACTCCGGTCACGACTCCGGCGGCGCCCAGAAGGAAGGGTGAGGCTGCTGGAGAAGAAAGCTGGCAGGGCTGGCGACGGTTCAGCGGCGGGCCGAGGCAAAGGTGTCGTACAGGGTGGGACGTTGACGTTAGGCCCCATATCCTTTTTGCTGTCTTGGGGGAAACGACTCCCCTCGAGTGAAGCTCGACGGGGCTGTCGCGGGCTCTCCTTACCCGCTGCAACTTTGTTCAGCATTGCTCCCCTCTTAAAAAGCTCCTTAACGGGCGCTCTCTGGTGCTTTACTGCGTAGAGGGCAACGCCACCCGCCTGGCTGTTTCAGATACCTGTGTAACTGCATCTATCAGCTCCCTCCGTTCAGCCTCTCGCGCAGCGGATAGTAAGACCGACAGCTTACAACTATCGTATGTACTTTCCCCAACCACAGCCCAATG
Organism: Volvox reticuliferus; assembly: GCA_019650235.1. NCBI lineage: Eukaryota > Viridiplantae > Chlorophyta > Chlorophyceae > Chlamydomonadales > Volvocaceae > Volvox > Volvox reticuliferus. The sequence goes on from BNCP01000002.1 coordinate 4,653,117, forward strand.
GCCCGTACAGATAATTTCCATACCCTTCCCCGTGCGCAGGCATCCACACGGGACCCGGCATGAGCAGCAGCATCGGCGCCCAGGTGTCCCGCTTTGTGCTATTCGGGGATATGGTCCACACCGCCTCCCACATGTAAACGTCCGCCACACCAGGCAGTGCGCATTGCACGTGTCGGAGGACACACGGGCGCTGCTGCCGCATAGAAATTGGACGCCCGCGGGCGGCGTGCAGGTATGTCGACGATTGCGTGTGGGAGGAGATGGAGATGGGGGTCTACCAAACGAGTGAACGGGAGGGAGGGAGACGTGCGGCCAAAGAGACACCCGGGAATGGTAACCGGACTCATCACATCGGGGCTGAAGACAGCTTCAGCCATGACACTGGTTAGACTGGCTCCTCCTCAGCTGCGTGCTGGTGTTAATAGGGGAAGCGCTGTTCAGAAACGTGTGTGCGCTCTCCATCCCGCCCGTCTGTCTCCGAAGCCCAATGTGCCTGGCAGCCTTCCAGCCGTGCCTGGCAAGGCCTCACCGCCACGTCCACTCATCCACCCTCCCGCGCTAAGGAATTCAAAACTCGAGGCAAATGGCCCACGCACATGTCCTTGAAGTCGCGAGATGCCTTTTAATGGTGATGGACTGCCGACAAGCTCCGTGCCTCCATTACTCGCCCACAGCAGCACCGCCGGCGTGCTCCTTCCCGCTTACCGTGCCTCTGCAGCGGTGGCAATACGGTGTCTCCAACTGCGCGTGGAGGCACAGCTCCTCCGCGTGTCTCGCTTCCATTTCCCTTCCTCCTGTTCTCCTTCTCCCCGCTATCTTCTTCCTCCACCTCCCTCTCTCTCTCCCTGCCTCCCTCTTCCAGCCCACCTGAGTCAATACCGCACCACTCCACCATCCCGTACTTCCGTTACACACCGTTTCCCATCTACTGATCTGAGCATCTTCCGTTCTCTGCACACAGTACGTGTGGTTCACCGAACACCAGGTAGATTACCTGGTTCCGCCAGCCGTCAGAACGCAGGAGTCCACACATACCGCCGTTGGTGGCGGCGGAAACAGTGGCAGAGATGACTCGACCAATGGCAGTGGCGGCACACGCACCGCTGCAGCCGGGTTGGTGGGGACCGCCATCGCCAATGGCTCCCGCCACCAAGTAACTTGCTCCACACATCACACCACGTTGGCGGCCTAGGTTTGAAGTGTCAAGCTTGATGTTTCATCCTTCAAAAGCTGCACAATCCGGACTGCTGAGTCCTCCCAGGACTTGTCTTTATCCTTACCGTACTCTGCAAATGGACAAGCGCCCCACCTCTTCAGAACACCGCAACCTTTTAGCCCCAGGGAGCCCATAATGCATACCCTAGGCTGACACAATCGCACCACTGCACCCACCAAGTCGTGATTGGTAGGATTGGTAAACCTTGTTTCCGTAGAAGTTCGTCTGCATGGGAGTGGACTGCACTGAGGGTTTGGCTCTGGGAGCAGGGTATGTCCCTTGGGCTGGCACAAGCTTGCCTGCACTGACACCCATCACAAGTTCCGTGGGGTCCGGTCTTGGGCCTTGCCGGGAGGCTGGTAGGTCCTGGGACGCCTCCTGGTAGTCTGCCAGGTGGTTACCTATGGGTCTCAGCCCACCTGCCCAGCTCCCACCAATGTTGTTCTTGAGCAGCAGGCGGAAGGCTGCCTGGAGGCTTGCTGACGTGGTGCTGGCAAGGATATCTGCTTTGGACGCCTTCAGCTCTGCTACCCGGCAGGCCTGCAGGAATAACTCCAGTCCTCTGCGAAGTCCATAGGTCAGTGGCCCCCAGAAATGCCGGTAGGCGTGGATGGGCAGCCAGTATTCCATGGCTTCCACTGCGAGCATCTTAGTGGCCATGGCAGAACTGATGTGTGCGTGGGAGATGTAACCACAATCATTAGTCCATCAGGGATTAGAATGCCATTGAGTCACTATGGCCCCAAGGTCTTCAAGATTTGCCACGGTCAGTCGAGAAGCTTTTGCGAAAAAAATGGAACCGGCGGGTGGGCAGCCTGCGCGGTGTTTTGAAGCTGTGCCATGAGTGGGCGCTCTTCTTGCAGTTAGAGGTCACCCCTCGCATCCTCCCTAAGCTTTTGATGGATGCGGCAAACTCGTCAAAGGTGGTGGTCATGGCTGCTAAGATGCTCGCAGCGGAAGTCGTGGAGTACCGGCGACCCATCCATGCGTACCGACATTTCTGGGGGCCGCTGACCTACGGGCTTAACAGGGGCCTGGAGATGTTCCTGCAGGCCTGCCAGGTAGCGGAGCTGAAGGCGTCGGAGGCAGATATCCTTGCCAACGCCACTTCGGCAAGCCTCCAGGTGGCCTTCCGCCTGCTGCTCGAGAACAACATTGGTGGGAGCTGGGCAGGTGGGCTGAGACCCATAGGTAACCACCCGGCAGACTACCAGGAGGCGTCCCAGGACCTACCAGCCTCCCGGCAAGGCCCAAGACCGGACCCCACGGGACTTGTGATGGGTGTCAGCGCAGGCAAGCTTGTGCCAGCCCGAGGGACATACCCTGCTCCCAGAGCCAAACCCTCAGTGCAGTCCACTCCCATGCAGACGAACTTCTACAGAAACAAGGATTACCAATCCTAGGAACCAATCACGACTTGGTGGGTGCAATGCTGAGATTGTGTCAGCCTAGGGTATGCATTACGGGCTCCCTGGGGCTAAAAGGTTGCGGTGTTCTGAAGAGGCGGGGCTCTTGCCCATTTGCAGAGTACGGTAAGGATAAGGACAAGTCCTGGGAGGACTCAGCAGTCCGGATTGTGCAGCTTTTAAAGGATGAAAACTTACATCAAGCTTGACGCTTTGTTGAAGCCATTAACCTCAGCCGCAAACGTGGTGTGATGTGGGGAGCGAGTTAGTTGGTGGTTTATTAGGAAGGTGCAAGCAAGGGTCGGTTAAGGCCCTCAGAATGTTTGAAGGCGAGATAGGGGCCACCCCCGAGAGTGTAGTCAACAAGACAGCAAGCGGGCTAACAGTCTCACACCATTGTTGTTGTGCAGGCAAAGGGGAGGTCGACCTCAGCGTTAGATGTGGAGGTTAGCAAAGATGAAGAGCTCGAGGGCATCACATTGGTGGCAGGGCCCTTAGACGAGGATGAACCCAATTTTGAGCTTGATCCTCTGCGTAACACGCGCACAGCAGGGAAGCGATGGAAGTTGCAATGGTACAGCAGCCAACAGGCTTGTTTTGAGACCTCAGCAAGCATGCCGCAGACACTGGGAAGTGTAAAAGAGATCGAAGACATCTGGTCCGACCTGCAACAAACCGGGACACAGGATGGCGTAGACCCAACCCCCAGCGAGCTTTATGAGAGACTACTCCAGGCTAGCCTCCGTAACCCAGCAGACTTCCGCCGAGGCCTGCTCACCGAGAACCTGCCCGCATGGCGCCACTATTTCTCCCTGGCAAACCTCTCTCGGCAATGCAGCATCAAGTCCTTGAGTTCCTGGAGCAGGGGGTTAAGTTCGAGTCCCAGCTCTTGTCCCATGCCCAGTTCACCTCCAACTCTGCGGCACAAGCTGCGTAATGCGGCTCCTGTGGCGGTAGCATCTCGCCTCTAAACCTAAGAAAGCTTTGCCGTTGATGCTCCGGAGCTTCTGGCCAGACAATCCGCAACGATGCGCTAGTCATGTTTCCTTCATCCATGCTGGGTACCTCGAGCGCCTGAAGGAAAGAGGGACACAGTGGGCATGAGGGAAAAGGGTAATTATACGATGAAGTACGACAGATTAGACATGGGCTGTAGGGCTTCACAGAGACCTCCTTGGTGCATCAGCATCGCGGGCTTCGACTTACCGTTGCGACTTTCCGTCGCAATCGGAGGGTGGTACAGGATTGCTACGACTTGATTGGATCGGCTATGAAGATAGTCGAGACAGGAGGGGGGGAACAGGACGAATAGGAACAACATCCCGCACAGTTGCAATAGTCTGACCAAACTCCAACCAATCCGACGCCACAACGCCTTAAATACCTATAGGATGCGGTGGCGCATCCTATCCGCCTTGTCACAACCCAAAACCACGCCACCAAGGGGCGTATGCTCATGTAACTTCTTGGGTTGTTTCTATTATTTACGTACAGCCTGCACGCATAAACAGAATCCTCTCACATCTGGTTAGGATGTACCCCGCGTGAAAGCTAATGGCGAAGTTTAGATGGCGTGCCGGTGTTCAACAGGGTGGCAGCGTCCTTGGCCGTCAACCAAGCTGAATCTGAATTTAAACAAGCTAAATGATACAGTGACGTTTTGGTAAACTATAAGAAGTTGGACGAAGGTGATACACCCGGCTGGCGACGTCGTTGACCGCTGCATCGTCGCCACAGGAGCTTCTTACGCAAACTGTAGAATATTATCTTCATTACACATTAGTTGGATGTAGTTATAATCCAGGTAAACCGTCGCTAGTCGACCAACAATTATATTAATAGTGGAATACCTTTGCCGATCCAAATCCGAGCCTTTTAAAAATTTTCAGCGCATTGTGGACCTGTCAAAATGTTACTCCAGAATATACCCCTATAGATGTTCTGATTACATGGCTGGTGTCGCAAATGCGGTACAGCAATTCTGATTACGTGAGACCCGTGGACCACGAAGCGAACTCGCACAAGCACCGGCGCCCCGGGGTTTGCCATTCGTAAAAATGCGCTCTCTAGATTAGGCACTACGTGTAAATTTGCCAATGAACTGAACTAGATGCAAATCGACAAGCCAACTATGGCAAAGCAAGTGGTCAAGTGTTGCTCGCGCAGTGGCACGTTGTGGCGATGGCCACATGCCATTTGCCACACGTCAAGGTCCTCGCAGACTTGCCACATCGGCGACGAGAGGCATTATGCCGCGGCATTATACGAAACTGCATCCTTCCCCACGCGGATCCCGTCCACCTTGGACATGGTAAACACGCATACACTACGTACAGATCTACGCGCGCACCTATGAGCGCATAAGTGCATGACAGGGAAGGTGAAGACGTACGCCGCTACCTCAGTTGGTTCAACCGTTGGTGACGCCCTGAGCTGTCGGGACTCATGTCACGCACTTCCCGGCCCGATAGCTTCCGGCTGGCCTTAGGACCGGACTCGTGACGCGACCTCCCGCCCCACCGCCCAACCTTCCCGGAAACGAGTACTGCGGACTGGTGCCGGCCACCCCGTGCTAAGTTAAGGTAAGACCTCTACCCGGGCCGAACCAGGTGTTCAGCACATGGGCGCCACCTGGCCCCACAACCGCGTCCTCCTGTGGGCCCCCAGTCCCCGCCGGATCATTTGAGAGGCAAGTGACAGGGACGACGTAGCCGAACCCTGGTTCCTAAGCATCCCACAGCCCTGCACCTCCTCCTCCACCTCCCCCATCAATTACCGTCCACCTCATCAGCACTCTCACGCGGCGGGCAACGACGTGAGTTTTAGGAAGGCCTCTAGGGACTCCGTCATGCGGGGGGGCCATCGGCGATTGCGGCGCAGCCAGGAAGAATCCCGATAGCGGGGATCGTCCACGCGGGCCCTGTGTGTACGGTGAAACGGGAAGCAGGTGGATGAATGGATGCGCGCTAGCCAGGCCAGGGGTTTGAGATCCAGATTTGTGGCTGTGTATCAACTTGAGCCCCGACTGCGCTGCGGTACCAATCCGGGATCCGGGATCGGCAAGCTCGTGACCTCTAGTGCTGCTTTCGGTCCCCTCCCAGCGCGCCGAGGGGCCTGGCAACTGGCAACTTGAACTGTTGTCAAACGGGAGGGGGAGAATAGATAGAGATGCGCTATGTGGCATCCAAAGCACATTCATGGCCATCGTGTCTGCTATTCCAAGCCTCAACCACGTCGTCGTTCTGACCCAGGTCAGTACCGAGATAATCCTCTTTGTACTCCTTGAGTGGCGTAGAGGCAGCCTTATCGTGTATGTGTGGCCTGTTCGCCGCCCCCGTCACCCTCCCGCATTCCAGCCCACAGAAGGCAGCTCCCTTCCCCCCCTCCCTTCCAACCATTGGTTCTCCGCGTCGCCCTCTTTGCCTATGGACCATAAGGCCCCCGCCAGCGCTGCCCGCATGTCATTGAAGTCCGGGTAGCGCCGCAGGAGGGTCCGCATCTCCCTGAAAGAGGGGACATCATGGGACAACAGGTCCAAGCAGGGGCTCGGACTCGCTAGTAGGCGTCCCCGACCCCGGACTGGCCGGGGTGCCGAGGGCCAGAGTGCGATGTGAAGAGAAAGAGCGGTGTAGCCCCAGTTCGGGTTGGCGGCGGTGGAGCCTCCAAGGGGGTGATTGGGACTAACCAGCAACATCTTCCTCAGATACAGCATATTACAAATGTGTGTGAGGAGTGCCCTGGTCGACATGGGGGGCTTGCTTATGACTGGTAAGCTTTCTCGGGGCCGGGAGGACACCGGGTAGACTTCATGATGAAGACACCAACGACAGAATATATACAACAGAGCGTATGGTTCCGTACCGTAGTGCCGTAGTACCGTAGAAAGGTTGGAATGGAAGTAAAAATGGAGTTCGAATGCCCTCTTCCGTCTCTCCCCCCCCCACGAGGGCCCCTGAACCCCCGGAAACACACACATCTACACACACGCTCGTCTCCCTCACCGTATGGCCTCATCCGTGCGACCGACTTCAAAAAGAGCCACAGCTCGGTTTGCAGCTGCGAAGGCGAAGTTGGGGGCCAATTGGGCGGCCCGCCCGTAATAGTCCACTGCCTCAGACCAGCGGCCCAGACCGGCTGGGTGCGCAGCGCACCGGAAGGGAGGCCCCCGCGGGATGGACGGGGAGAGGGGAGGTTGAGCTCGTATCGGCACAATAAAAAGTTAAGCCAGGGCGACAGGTTGAAGAGCGATAAATGAAGAGTGTTTGCGGCATAGCTGGTTCAGCTGTAGGGGTAATGGTGGCGCTGGGTGAGCAATGCAGGGCTAAGGGCCCACACCCGGTCGTGGCTTGACCTCGTGGTGCGGTTCCGAGTCGGCGGGAAAGCAACACCTTCGGCGCGCAGTCAGCAAGACCGGGGGGCAACGGCATTCGCAGCTTCAGCCGCAATCGTCAAAGGACGATGGGTTCCCCCGTAAATCCTGCCTCTGCCCTAACCGAACCGCCATATATATATATATATTCGCCACCACCGTGCGGGTTGGCGTTGGCGTTGACCTCCATACCAATCGCCGCCTAACCTCTCGCCCACAAGCCCCTAGGCCACAGAACGTACCCAGACCTCAGTGCCCGTCTCCCCGCACTGAAGCAGCCCCCATCTCACCCCCATCTGCGAACCCCGTCCGTCCGTCGTCCGTCAACGGGTTCGAGAAGACCACCATCATTTTGCACTGCATCATTAGGCACCCATGCCGACTGACCTCTATACCCTACAACGCTGAATATGAGTCTCCCCACCCGCATCCCCACCCGTTGCATTCCCAAGGTTGTTCCATCCAGCTGGGTCGGAGGGCGCTGCCGCCAACACCGCCCGGTAGTCCGCCACCGCCTCCTCGAAGCGCCCAAGAGCCTCCAGCGCCACTCCCCTGGCGGCGGAGGGAGCGAAACGAAGGACGGCGGGACCCAACCAGGATACGAATTAGGCAGCACACAAAACGCCGCTCAGTCAGGAAACGCTGCGCACTATCTGGAAGGCGTAGGTTAAGTCCCAGTACATCCAGTGCTGAGGCTGTTCCATTTTCCCAAATGGTCGTTACACTGCGGACTACCTCTTGCGGAAGGAGCACGGTGTTGGCGCGTGCTCCCGCTCCCGCTCCCGCTCCCGCTCCCGCTCCCGCTCCCGCTCCCGCTCCCGCTCCCTAAGACCTCAACATTACAACATGCGAAACCACATGTTTCTCCTCCTCATATCGTCTGACAGCTGAACAGCCGCGACTCGGATCTCCCTTGCAAGCGGCCCCGCTCACTACTCAGCTCCTCCGCCCACCCTGCTGCGCCTCTTTTCCCTCCCCGGTGCCGTGCGCCGTTCTTTTCCCGCCTCGGGCCCCATTTTCCGCGCCTGCCTATCACGCTCACCGATTTAGTACCGGGTCCACGGACCAGGGGCAGATGGCGATAGCGGTGTTGTAGTCGGATAGGGCCTCTTGAAGCCGGCCCTGGCGACTGCGCGCGTTGCCCCGGTTGCCCCAGGCACGACCCACCTGGCACGTGGGGATGGGAATGCGGAGGAAGAGGTTTCCGTTGTAAGCGGGGGAGGGGGAAAGTACCAGTTCACACCCCGACCGGGTTCGGACAGAAGGGCAGGTGGGTGTGTGGACGCGAGGGAATCCCCCTTAGGCAACCGCATAAGGCAGCGACATCCGCAGGCATTCACGAGCTGCCCCCCTACCCCCTACCGCCAACCGCCTCACGTATCTCCATTGCCTTGTAGCTTCATCACAAAGATGACGGAGGGGGTCCACCGGGTCGGGCTGTGTCCCCATACACATCAGCTAACAGGCCTGCCATTTCACATTTCACCCGGCAGTGAACCAGTGACCGTCAAACTCCCCCCAACCTTGATCAATGACCTGCGCAACCCGGCCGTTCCGCGCTCCCCATCCCCATGCGCACCACATCTGGCACCCAGCTCTTGTCCATCCCCCCGTATCTCTTGATGACCTCACTCCACAGCGCCTCCTCCGCGTCCACACTGGGGGCGTTCAGGGCGCGTTGGAGCAGAGCGGCCGCTTCTCGGAGGTCGGGGTCCTAATCGGGGCCCAAAAAGGGGAAAGGCCTATTACGATGAATAATCGACATCAGGGTGCACAGTGTGAGTGAGCCCTGGCGAGCAGGGGAGGTGGGGGTGGGGTGATACGGATATCGGGGCTGGTTAACAGTAAGGGATGTACGAAAGCAAAACCTCTGCGCAATGTGTGATGGGTGTCCAGAGAGATCTCTGGAGAAGACAGGGGCCCAGACGAGTCCGGGAATCAATGCGCGGTGAACGCCAGAGCGGATAACGACCAGCCCCATTTGCAAAGAGGGGTTGCAGATGTGCGCGTGTTTTTTTCGTGTGTGTATTTCTATGTATGTGTGTATCTGCGTGTGTATGTGTGTGTGCGCGCTATCCCTGGCGACACTCCCGCGAGGATCCTCCAGTCCCCGGAATGTCCGCACTCCTGATCCTGCACTTAGCACCATCCCGCTAGCAGCATCACAAGACCAGCACCGTGGGCCCCTTTATTGGGTAACCGCTATGATAAATCACCACCCACAGTGGGGTCGTAACTAGACTGGTCGGGCGCTCTGCTTGGGTCAATCACTGGTACAGGGAGGGCCTCGGGACCTGTACGGAGAACAGCCAACCGTGTGGGCGTCAGCCATGCTTCCGTGCTTTCGGGAACACACACAACGTCACGTTTTGAGTACCCCTGCCTGAGAGGCAAATGCTAAGCAGCATTAGGCTGCCGTACACACCCCCAGCTTATACAACACACATATGGATTGTACATTGCTGCGGTGCATCCAGGCTGGTATGCTGGCGGATGGGTGCACCCATGGTTAAGAGTGGATGATTGGGTGGGTGACTTTTGGGGAGATGACAATGGGGGTATGGAGGGAGGCATTCCGAAAGCAGTTTCAAAACCAAACAACTTAGATGATGATAGTGGCTGCATGACTGGCGAAAGCGCCGATCCTAACAGTTGCTGCTGTTGTGTGTTTTGCCAGCACAGCGGGCGGTTTGTCGCCTTGCCCGAGTAGGTGCGACACTGATACAATCATGATCATACATGACTTTGCAGCCCGCATGCCCGATTGAGGTCCCCGGCCTCGATTTGGGATGAACCGCTTTACGTTGCGGCGCGTAACAGAAGCGCATGCCTCAGCCTCAGCCAGGTCTAATTGGCGCCGTTTGAAGCCTTTTCCAGCGCAGTTGATGTGCCGACGTCTGAACTGCTAATATCGCCACAGCAACACATGGCGGGAGTCCCCAGCTTGTTTACCGCGAGGGTTGTTGGCTGGGCCCAAAACACGTGGGGGCTGTGGGGGCAAGGCAGCCGTGTTGAATGGAACCCACCGGCATCAAAAGCGAAGGCCACCGCATCGGTAGGAAGGAGCGGTATGAGTGCTAGCAGCATATCACGCCGCCTGGGGGCAATGAGCAGTGGGGGCTGCGGCTGCGCCTCAGGCTGTCGTTCCGGCCGGCTTCGCCTCGGAGCCGAACAGTTACACGCCTGGATGATTGGTGAGCTTGGACGAAGGAAAAGCTTTAACTTCCATTTTTGATTGTCGACATGCTTGTTAATTTTGCATCGATGACGCCCAGATGCATCCATGGCAAGTACTGTACGTTGGAAACAAATGTGCTACGGAATTGAATAGAGGAGGCAATTATAAGTATGACTGCAATTAAAAGAATAGGCTCCTCTTGCCTGCTGCCGGTTTCGATCGAAAAGTACATTGTTGCATCCACATAGGTTCTAGCTCCGAGACCAAATCCTTTTCACAGTGTCAGAGGAATATATGTTGACCGCATTAAATATAGTACATTTTATCCATCTATCCTCCCTTCAAAGCGCTGCTTATAGTGCCGTGGCGTCGTGACATACTGTGTCCTTGCACTTGCGACGAACTTTTTCGTCACCCCTCCACCGCGGTCCCGTCACAGGTGCTGCAGACCCGGAAGGGTTTTTTGAAGCTGCGCGTACCTGTTAGTAGGATGGAAGGAAGGGGGGAACGGCGGAACACACAGCAGGGGGAAGACGGACGGGGCTGACGCCAGGTCCGCCAGGAGCGCACCGCCCAAGTGTACGCGAGCGAGGTCGTTGTGGATGGGCGTTATACCAAACAGAGATATGAGCCATTGCAGCTGCGTTCAATTCGTGCAACCTACCTCGTAGTTCTATAACGACAAGGAGATGCGCTGGTGCGTGGGGTGGTGGTGGCCGGGATGGTGGTGCTGATTGAAAGGTGTGCGCCCACATGTCCTGCACATGGGTTGAGAGATGAGCTCAAAGGGTGCCGCCGGTGTCTGAATCCGGTTTGCCTGGCTACAACGATACTGCAGGATATATAGGTTCATGTCTTTCTCCGTGCGACCCTAGAGATTCCATGTTGGGAACTAAACGCTGTGGGTGTGGGCGTGGGTGGGTGTTACTGACAACGTTGTTGTGGCCGTGCGGTTGGATGACTTCTGTAATGAAGAATCCGCCTCCTGGGGATGTGAGTTGGATGTGAATTTAGGGTCTGGCATTGTCAGCAGCAATAGCAATGGCGGTGGCAGCGGCAATGGCAACAGCAATAGCAAGAGCAGCGGCAGTGGCGAAAGTAATGCCAGCGGCAGCGGACAAACCTAAACTAAACGTGTACAGGAGGATTCGAACCTCCCATCAGGTATGTGTATCCTGATGGCAGCCGACTGCTGTACACCCGCCCCAGGATAATGAAATCCTGGAAAAAGTAGCCATATCCCCGCCTCGGGCTTGTCTTAATGGCGGTTCCCTCCAATGGCAAAATGGGGATATGGCAACACCTAGCCAAACCGATCCAAAGACCACGCCTGCTGAACTAAGCCTGCTCACAATCACCACTCATCCAGCCCCAAATACACTTACCTGCCTTATGCACGGCCCCGCCCATCGCACACTAAACACCACCAGAGCGCCTATGATGTAATACCTGCCCGCATGACGATCACATGCACACACACACACACACATGCACACACACACACACACACACACACACACACACAAGCCATCCCCCGACTGCTCCTGACTTCCCCGACAGAGCGTGATTACTGGAGCCAGCTCTCAGCCTCCTTGCAGAGGTACTCGTAAGCATCCTGCAAGAAACGCAGCGCCTCCTGCACCTGCTGGCACTGCAATGTGGAGCAATCCTGCTGGCTCTTGAACCCCCGGATGAGGATGCGCCGCATCTTGTCACTCCGGTGGTTGAGCTCGTTCAGGTTGATGTCCACATCGGTGCCCAGCTTGAAGAACAACCGGGCCCCGAGCGCCGGGTCTTGCAAGGCCTTCGCTTGGATGGCATCCTGGATCACGTGCCTCACATCCTGGACGCCTGCATCGGTGCCTGCCGATGGCTGCTCCCGATCCTCCTTGCCAGCCCACTCCATGCCGCCTGCCACGGTCGGCGGCTTTTCCTCCTCCTCCTCCTCGCCCACCTCCACCTTGACCTCCTCCTTCTCCGTCTTCCCCGGGACCACCTCGGTTTGGTCGCCTGCCACGGTCAGCGACGTTTCCTCCTCGTCCTCCTCCTTGACCTCCTCGTCCTCGCCCACCTCCTCCTTGACCTCCTCCTCCCTTTCCATCTGCCCTGGGACCACCTCACTCTCGTCGCCTGCCACGGTCAGCGACGTGTCCTCCTCCTCCTCGCCCACCTCCTCCTCGTCCTCCTCCTTTACCGCCGCAAGACCGGGATCCGCCTCCGTCTTGCCATCTGCCGCCACCATCGACGGGTTATCCTCCTCATCCGTCTTCTTGCCCTCAAACACCTCACGATGACTCACCTCTGCGTCGTCTGCCACATCCAAAGACGTAGAGTCCTCCTCCTCGTCCACCTCCACGTCCTCCGTCCCCGTCTCATCCCACCGAACTTCTCCTGCACCATCAATGCCCACCACGGTGTCCAGGTCCGCCTGCTGGTTGTCAACTTTGCCTTGGCTCGCGCCCAGCTTCAGTGCCTCCATTTGTGGCTCGTAACCAGCAAAGCTGCTACTTGCCCTAAGGATGGAGTGAAAACTGAAAACGCTGCAGGCAGCAGGCAGGGCAGGCGGATAAACAACGGACAGATATAATAATATCGAGCGATATCGAGACTCTATTTTGGCCCATGGCCTTACCAACCGATAAATCGATTGGAATTAACGATACCAGAGGAAATATTATGAGTTGTAAACGCCGTTACATGCTCGCCGCGAAGGAACTCGTTTCCCGTCCTAACCTACCCATGCTAACACCCATACGCGCATCGCCAACCCGGTCCCCTCAAATTTATGATTACGGAACCGAATTGTACATTTGGAGTACGTATATATGAGTAATAGCCCTATAATCGATGCAGGGCCGAAAACAACGACGAAAGCAAGGTGTGACGTAAACGAAATGAACACGGCCATTTGCAGCTATCTTCAGTCTTTAGGACATGCCACCAACCCATATAAACCAATAGTATATAGGATTACGAATCATAGATTACATACGGCGTACCTGGTATAAACGCGGAAAGTAGCCAAGGCCAGGACCCAGGACAACCTGGCAACCCAGAACCGAGTGGTGACAAAAGCCGAAGCCATCACGAAGATCAAAATGTTGCTGATGGCTGCAAGGCTGATGGCTGTCGCTGAAGCTGAGGAGCGGAAATGAGCTCCGTTGGACGGATAGTCGCAGAAGGCTTCCATTGTGATGGCTACTTGTAAAAAAGAATGATTGAAATTTTATGCAAAGAAAAAGCACTGTAAAATGCTCAAAGCGCAGACTCGCAATGTCCCAGTATATACGCAAATCTGGAAAGCGGGCATGTACGGCGGGACTGACGGTTGACACCTACCCGCAAGGCTTCAACATGCCTTGCCCAGCTGTTTTACCTTATTTATCTCTTTACGTCAGTCAGATATATGTCTCTAGACATCGATCGTGGGCATATCTCACATGTTTGTGTCGAGGATGTAAAAATGCTGGACGGTGCGTTCCAGGGAAAAGCGTGTTTCCTTGTCGTTATAAAACTACTAGGTAGGTTGCACGAATTGAACGCAGCTGCAACGGCTCGTATCTCTCTTTGGTATATATAACGCCCATCCACAACGACCTTGCTCGCGTACACTTGGGCGGTGCGCTCCCGGCTGACATGGCGTCAGCCCCGCCTTCCCCCTACTATGTGTTCCTCCCTTCCTCCCTTCCCTCCCTCCCATCCAACAGGTCGCGCCAAGACGTTACACCCGGCCGTGCACGGGGACATTCTTGCCATTCGCGACCAAGCCGGAGCACATGGCGGCTATTGCCAAGCATAACAACGGCACCATTATGCATGGCTGGTGGGTTGCCGCCGGCATCAAAGAGCCCGGTCGGGACGACGGGGCCAGGGGTAATTGTAGCGGCACTCATGAAATACACGAGTCGAATTCTGGCGTGTGCACGGATTAGCAAAAAGAGGGAAGCTGGGTGCGAATAATGGAGGTGGACGCATTGGAGTGTAGCAGGGGAAGTGGGAAGTGGGAGGCTTGCGGGGTAGCAGGGGGAGGGAGGAAGGGCGGACATGGTGGAAGGGGACGAAGGGTAACAGCGCACTGGTGGAAGGGGACCAGGGTGATGGGGACGAAGGGGAACAGCGCACTGGTTTATACTAGCAAGGTGAGGAGGCGGGATGAGGCAGCAGAACGGACGGCTGATGATAACACGGGGCCGTCTTCGAAGACGAGAGATGGCCAAAACGCACCATTAATGTTACAGTTAAAAATTGATACCGTTAATAGAGACTTGTCCATGACGGTCCTATGCCTCAAACCAGAGAGCATTAGAAAAGAAGACAACTTTGAGGTCTGGCAAAGGATTAAGCCCAGGCGGACCCAGGCGGATCGTTTGTGGGCGGATGAACGACATGATGAGGAGTCTTAATGCGGGTCACGGTCTCCCTTGCTGCCTTAAGACCGGCATGTATGTGTGAGGGAGAGAGCAGAGCAACCTACCCACAAATACATTCCCTGAATCGTCGGGTCTGGGAGTGAGATGGAGGGGGAGGGTGAAGGGCAGCTGCGTGGCCAACGTCTGGCTGCTCCTGGCTGGGGCTCGCGCTGGTTTGCTCTTCAATGGGTTGGATCTTGGCACCGGCTCCCTGACCGACCCTCTTTGGTTATAGCAGCCTAACCATACTGACGGATGGGTAAAACCCCGCAGATTTATCCTGCCAAGCCCATCACCTCTCTGCACTCTTAAACTTTATCTACCCCAGCGCCATCATCAAAATGTCCGTCTGCTCCGTTGAGCAGTAGGATGAGTGTGACCTCACCCCTAGAAACCCGCTCTCAAACTAGGTGGTGATGCACATCTATGTGCTTGGAACGGACCGTCATGCATAATCGGGTTGTTCCCAAGACTAAGCACCTGCGATCCCAATAGCTCCGGGTCCTAGGTCCAAATCTCCCACTAGCTTCCAAAGCCAGAGTGCCTCCCATGGCAGCCATCGTGGCCTGGTATTCTGCCTCGACAGACCAAGCTGCCACCATACATTACAGCTGACTGTTCCAGCTAATCGCTGCCCCTCCTAGCGTAAACACATATCCCGTCGTAGATCTCCTGGTAGCTGGATTGCCAGCCCAAGCATAATCACTGTACCCTTCCAGCGTGAACTCTCCAGCACTGCCAAAGCACAATCCAAGCTCCCGTGTACCCGCCAGGTATCTCAGAATGCCCAGAGCCAGTCCCATGTGACTTTTAGAGGGCTTTCCCATAAAGCGTGCCAAAATGCTGTCCTTCAGCTCCGTGTCACCTTCTTCTGCTGGTAGCACTTTAGAGCCCGGACAGGCCCGGAGGTAGTGGAGTTGATCACAGTTTTTGTTGTAGCGCCATATAGAAACATTAAGTAAAGAATTAAGATATATATTATTATATTTATCTAATAAAGAATTATAGGGCGTTAACTAGAATAAGTTAATGCTATTACAGAAACTCAGCACGTGGTACTTTAGAATAAAGCTATTTTAAACCACGAGTCTCGTTCGGACAGAAAGATCCCCGTACGAAAGTCAGAGCCTAGATAAACAGAACACAGAGCTCGTTTTAGCTCTCTTGGCAACAAGGATCTAAGGTCTTTGGTGAGGAATCAGGACGACCTACTAATAAGTAGATAGAGTCCTGGTTTGCGGGAGTGAACCCGCCTACGTCGGTAAGGCATTGCTAATAACAGCTACGCCTGCAACAGTTTTGCATCCATGAGTTGGTGTCGCTGCAGAAGCTCCTCAATGTAGCACCGCTGCGATAGCTTCACCTCACCATTCTCTCCTTGACTGATCTCCATGTCAGCGCATGCATTCATGGCAGCTCGACCTAATTCCTGCATGATACTGCTATATATCCAAGATATGATCCATCTACCTAGGTTGTTTGAAGTGGTCCTTTACTGCCAACAGTTGGTGTGATGGAATTTCAGTCACTTAGAAGTTAGGAATTAAGCTGTTTGTGAGCTCCCTTGAATGCCTTTGAAAGTCTCCAGACCTCCAATCTCACTCCCTGGAGTGTTGTAAACCTCCTGCCATTCACACATTGATTCTGCGGAGAACCAGGCTTAGTGCGCAATGCTCGATTATATCAGAATGTACCAATCGAGGCAGCGGAATGAAGTCTTCAATGCAGGGAGTTACAATGTACGATCCAAGACAGGTGCAGATGATGTGAAAGGCTATCAGTGCCTAGTCAAGGCAATCATCATCTAACCGATGTCCAAGAGGTACGACCGGCGGAGTAGGTATAAAAGGTGTAAGCTCAACCAAAGCTCGGTTAGCTTAACTTAATTAGCATTCATCTTCCTACAGGTCGTCAATGAGTATAGCTAATATACTCGCAATGACACCAGTTTGTGGTACAGGAGATCTGCAAGTAGTAAGTGTACTACCGTGATCCTGCATGCAGATATTGCTATGTAAAGGTGCCGACTACGCCATCGCACATGTCACAGCACATCGTGTAACCTGCATATCGTGTGACTTTGCTACCTGCGGGCACGCGTTTATAACGTGACAAACATACTGTGACTAATCCTAAGAACAATCACTGTGACTTGATAGCGGCAAGGATTTGGCTGCAAGATGGCATGTTAAGTGACAATGTACTGTCGGTGCAGCAGCAAAGGATGATGGCGAATAGTTGTAAGTTAGGGAGTTGGAATTCGCAGTAGATTTAACTTAGGGGCCCGATATCAATCCGGGCAATGGACGAGAAGGATTTAGGCGCGAGTACGGCTAGGCGCGAGCGCGTGCAAACGTAGGTACTTAAGTCGCCGCTCATCTGTATTGAGCAGCGATTTAGACGCAATTGCAAACAAGTGAATATTATCCTTGTAACGGAACAATTGGATCATCCTAGCAGCGTTCTCTCGCTCAAGTTCAAGTTTGACATTGGCGAAACACGTGAGTCATAACCGTTCGCCCAGGTCCAAGGTGTCACCATCCAAGGTGCCTTCTCCCGTGCGTCGAGGAGCGTTACCGTGGGACGCATTGTAAGTCGTCACGTCCAAGGCTTCGCCTGGATGAGCAAGTAAGAACAAGATCGGCCCGCAGCTTCCTCTTGTCAGGTCGCTGCAGGAACCTGGTCTCATAAGACCGAACACCAGCATAACCACTCGTCTAAATCGCTCTGCTGATACTAATCCTTGCTGAGCTTCTTCGAGCAACCTCATCAAGCTACGACCCCAAGCATCTGTCACGGCAACGAGCTGCACCATCGCAAGCTCCCTGGCAACGCTTCACGACCACTTCTGCAACCTCGAGACGGAGCTCTAAGAAGACTTGTCGTCAACGCGTTGCTGATCAACATCGACCACCGTGGCGTCTCGGAAAACGAGTCAAGACGGGTCTGAGCAACCGCGGCGACCGACGGTGCTACCATTCCTCTCGCCGTTAGCGGACGCAGCTGAGGAGACCGTCCCGGAGCTACCCCCATGCTACAACCTACGATCGGCCAGCCCACGCGTGGATGCCTTCCTGGTTCAACGCACCATAGCTGACGGCCGAGTCGCGGTGGAGAGAGGAACGGGTTCACTAGTTTCCGACGGCAGGGACCTCAACGTGAGCGCCGGTGGGTCAACGTCCGAAGGCGGCCAAGCTGCGACCAGCTCGCTCACCCTACCGAGTCCTGTCCACACGCAAGACAACCAAGAGACCGACGACGAGATGGAAGGGGTACAGAACCTAATGCGCTGCCCGACCTTCAGCTCGCGGGCACTGGGCTCTTTCGCCCAGTTCGAGCATGAGTTCCGCAAGCACATAGGCACTGTGAAGTTCTACAGCGTGGTTCATGGCAAGAAGGCGCTGCTGGTCCACGGGTTCACCATCATGACCGCCAGCGTCTGCAAGGACCGGGATGACCCTTTCACCCCGTGGGCTGAGAGCGAGCACCCGAAGGTCCTGCATGAGCACAAGCAGCTCTGGACGCAGACGGGCAACCGAGATGCGGAATACGGGGGCATGGACTTCATCGACGAACGGGGAAACAGGGTGCCAGATCTGTGGTCCTTCTACTTGGCCAAGGTCAAGGCCAAGTTCGACCTTCCGGACCCAGACGCCAAGCGGAAGGTGCAAACCTTCCAACAAGCGGAGCACGAGACGCCCACACCGGCCGCCCAACGTTTCGCTGACCTAGTGCGATGCATCAAGAAGAACGCCATCACGGATGATGACTTGGCCACGCACTTCTTTGACGGACTACGGGATGACAAGATGCGGAAGTTCATACGCAACATGTACATGCAGAAGCCCGTGGACCAGGAGGACGTCTATCTGGTCACTGAAGTTCGTCACTGACCACGCGCAACAATACTATGTGGCGATGCGCAAATCGCAGAAGAGCCTGGCCTGTGACAAGCCGGCGGAACCCAAGACCAAGACCAAGGCAGTCACCCTCAGCATTAAGGAGTGGCAGGAGTACCAGGAGCTCAAGGCGTGGCAGGCATCGCAGCAAGTGAGCAACACCACCACGCGGGCGCCAAGGTCAACAATGGCGGGCACCTCCAGCCAGCCCGCGTCGCACCGCGCCACCCAGCCCCCGGAAGGGCGGACCCGTGGGGCTCAAGGCGGGCGACGGGAGGACGGCCAGCTGCGATCCTCGGACGGCCGCCCCTGCGCATACACCAAGTGCCTAGGACGACATGCTGCACACTCAGAGGCCGAGTGTTGGACCAAGCAGCTGGATGAAGGACGGGTCAACAACCAGGCGCCGCCACCAGCATACTTCGTAGAGAAACACAAGCAAGCGAGGGCTACAGGAGGCAAGGCGATGCTCACCGTCGCTGAGGAGGAAGAGGATGAGGAAGCAACCTGTAGCAGTCGTCTTCACGATGCTACTAGATTTATGCGGAAGCGAAGCCTTAGAAGGTTTGGAAATGGTTCGTAGGTATGTTAACGTCGCGAAGTTGTACATCTAGCGAGAAATGGTGACAGCGGAGTCTTGAACTCCGAACAATTAGTAGTATTATACTAAGTTGTCAGGCCGAAGCTCTTCACCAGGGTGATTTTAATATTGGCTCACCTAGCCAAGATGTACGGCAATCTACTTGCCAATCGCGAGCTTTTCTCGTAGTTAGTTTGTCGGTTAGGCATCATGCTTATTGCATGATTGCCTACCGCTTTATCTAGGCCTATTTCTCTAAGGTAAATGTAGCTTGCTACATTCCCCCCCCTCTGAAGCGAACCGTCCCGGGAGCGTTACCGTCTCTTCTTGGATGAGGTTGCTTTGTCAGTGGGTTTCGGCCGTGCTTTGGCTTTGAGTTTTCGCTCATATTCCTCAATGGCTTCCACCAGAGGATCGGAGTCTTTTAGTGCCGCCTCGGTTTCGTATGTATTGTGAGTGGAATCATATCCTTCCCACTTGATAAGGTACTCACGACGAGTTTTACCTCTGCTTCCACGGATTGAGACGTCACGATGATCTACAATGGCTTCAACCATGTAGAATGGTTCACCCTCAATAACAAGTGGTGAAGGTGGTTGTCGCTGTGCACCCTCCTTGAATGGTTTCAGGAGAGACACATGAAAGACCGGGTGTAGGCGAGATTCAGCCGGTAATTCGAGTTTTACTGCTGTTTCACCAATGTTAGCGAAAACTGTATATGGGCCAATGAATTTTGGCATCAGCTTCTTCGTTCCAGGTTTTTTGAGATTTATATTCTTGGTACTTAACAGCACTTTTTGTCCAACCTCATAACGCACTGGGCGCCGAGACGAGTCAGCATCCTGTTTTTGTCTAGATTGCGCAGCCTGGAGACAAGTTTTAGCGAGTTGTAATCGCTTGCGCATGATGGTGGAGTACTCATCAGCAGCCGGCACTTTAGAGGGTACATGTAGGTCAACCGGCACTCGCGGTTGGTGGACACCATTAAGAGAAAATGGTGTCATACCCGTCGAGCGTTGTTTTGAGTTATTGATTGCAAACTCAATCAACGGTAAGTGATCATCCCAATCATCCTGATTAGGGGAGATATAGTGCCGCAGTGTCTCTTCCAGTAAGCGATTCATCCGCTCGGTTTGTCCATCGGTTTGGGGATGGAAGGCTGTGCTCATATGGAGGTTGGTGCCCAATAGGCGAAAGATTTCCTTCCAGAAGTTGCTTGTAAAGCGTGGGTCCCGGTCAGAGATAATATTCTTTGGAAGGCCGTGCTGCCGGAATACAGTGGCTACAAAAAGGCGAGCCAACTCTTCCGCTCCTGCGGTCGTGAGTGTGGGAGCAAAGTGCGTCATTTTGCTCAGTCGGTCCACAAACACGACGATCGCATCATGCCCATTGCGAGTTGTTGGTAGCTGGGTTATCAAGTCCATTGATATGCTCTCCCACACGGAAGAAGGTATGGGGAGCGGCTGCAGCAAACCACCCGGTTTGGTGTTGTTTGGTTTGTTATGCTGACATTGAGGACAAGACTTGACGTAGGCCTTCACGTCAGTGTCTAGTCCAGGCCACCAATAAGTTTGTGCGATCGCTTGTTTGGTGCGGTCAAAGCCGCGGTGGCCGGCACATGGGGTATCATGATACTCTTTCATGATAACCTGTCGTAAGTCAGCTTGATTAGGGATGTAAATCTGGGACCCATGGTACCAGAAGTTACCCTTCTTTTTGAGCCGCAGTTTTGCTACCTTAGTTTTCGTGAGATTGGGATCACCGTCATACCCGCGGATGATTCGATGTCCTAAGTCGCTGTCAATCAGCGCGGCAGAAAGCAAGTTGAGCACCACATCGTGGACCCGACTGATGGGGTCAGCTACATTTACCCGACCAGGGCGATACTCCCATTTAAATGTGAAACGTGATAATCGTTCCATCCAACGAGCTTGGCGGCGGGACAGCTTATCCGCGCTTTGTTGATCCTGTAGGTATACCAGTGGTTGGTGATCAGTGATCAACGTTACATCACTGGCTCCTTCAAGGTAGCAACGCCACTCTTCCAGGGCTAAAACAGTGCCTAGGCACTCTTGGTCTGTTGTGGTGTAGTTATATTCTGCCCTATTGAATTTAGAGCTGGTATAAGCTACAGGGTGGTCATCCTGCAAGAGGACGGCTCCCGTGCCATGTATAGAGGCATCAGACCAAACCGTGAAAGGTTTATCAAGCTCGGGGAGTTTAAGAACTGGTGCGTTGGTCAAGGCATGCTTCACACCCTGGAAGGCTGCCTCGCAGGCTTCGGTCCAGCGGAAGGGCACTTTCTCGCTGGTAAGGGTTGTGAGGGGGGCCACAAGGGAGGAATAACCCTGAAGAAACCTCCTGAAATAATTGGCTAAGCCAAGGAACGCCCGCAGTTTCTTAATATCCATGGGGACAGGCCAGTCTTTAATGACTGTTACTTTGCGGTCGTCTACTTTCAAGCCTTCTTGGCTTACTTTGTGGCCCAGGAAATGCAGTTCGAACCGGTTGAACTGACACTTCGACAATTTTGCCTTGAATTGGTGCTTTCGGAGCAAGGACAGTACCAAACGGAGGTGCTGTTCATGCTCAGCCGGGGTCTTACTAAAGACCAGGATATCGTCCAAGTACACTAGCACAAATTTGCCAATGTAGTCAGTGAAGACACGATTCATCACTGCTTGGAACGTTGCAGGGGCATTGGTGAGTCCAAAGCAAAGGACTTTGAACTGGAACTGGCCCATGCCTGGGGCTATGAAGGCCGTTTTCTCCACATCCTCGGGAGAGATTAAGATTTGATGATACCCCTGTTGTAAATCCAGGGAGCTGAAAATGGTTGCTCCTTGGAGTTGGTCGAAAAGGTCTGTGATATTGGGCATGGGATACCGCCGTTTTATGGTCAGTTTATTAAGTGCACGGTAGTCTAACACCATGCGTAGTCCTTGCCCATTTGCCTTTTCGACAAAGAGGACTGGAGCCCCATAGGGTGAGGTTGAGGGTTCAATGTACCCCTTACTAAGCAATTCAGTAACTTGCTTTTTAACCTCTTGTTGCTCCAGTTGGGTGAGCCTATAGGCTCGTTTAGCTGGTGGTACGGCACCATCTACTAATGGAATAGTGTGACCAATATTCCGGTCGGGGGGAAGGCCTTGAAGGTCTTCGAATACATCCTTGTATTCCTCCAGTAATTCAGATAATTTCGAATCAGTCAGGAGATTTTTCCCACCGGAATTGGGTTGAGGAGCAGTAATTTGTTCCTCTGCTTGTACGAGCAGGAGATAACTTCGTGCTCCTTTAGCAATTCGTTTGCCTGCTGCTTTAGCAGATACCGTTTCGACAGTGGTCGCTGCATACAGTGTTGCAGTGACATAGTTCATGAGGGTAATCGCATCAAGATTATCGTCGATACCCGGGGAAGCCCAAAGAGATGGCGTAAACGTGTACGCCGCATTTGGCTTCTTATACACTGTCAGGGTATTGGTTGTCCAGCACATTGTGGCTTTTCGTTTTCCTAACCAGTCATTAGCCAGGATAATGTCAACACCTGGGACATCTTGTTTGAGAACAAGGAGTTTGACTGTGTCATGGAACTTGTCAATTTGAAGGTTGGCAACAACTGAGCCCTCAATCAGTTCGGTGTTGCCATTAGCCACTTTAACTGAGCTGGTAAGTGTTGGTTTGAGAGCAAGGGCCATCTTCTTAACGGCTGTTAGGGATATAAACCCATCTGCGGTACCTTTACAATCAGCACCGGAATCGGCCAAGACTTTGCAGGCCGTTTGGCACAGGCGAGCATCAAAGATCATAGACGGTGTAGAACCAACTATGGAGTTTAAGTGCACGGTAGTGGACGGTCGGTCGTACCATAGCTGAATAGGCCATGAAACACCTGGTATGAGTTCCCGTACTCCTGTGCTACTTTTCTGCAGGAATAATCTTTTTCCTGGTGTGTATGTTTTTATCAGGCGAAAGCCTGCTGCTCGCATACTGTGCTCTACTGAGCTCCCCTTTGGGACTACAAAGACTGCAGAGGTATTTTCTGGATCTTTGTGTTTGCAGGAGATGTAGTGTTTTTGCCACTGAGCAATTTGATTGTAAGGAGGATGAATCCAGGCAAACTCACCCGCAAGGTTATGATTGACGAATGGGTTTGATGGAGAGGCAAAACGTGGACAGAGACTATTATTGCCCGAATCGTTACATGCGGCGTCAAAGGTAAATTGACGGCTGAGTTGAACCTCAACCTGACGGAATTCGTCAGGCCGGAACATCCGATCAGTCCGAGGGCTGTCGGTCATGGGCAACACAAACTCTCCATCTGGTGCAACCAGTCTAACTGGTTCACACTCCTCCACACGCTTGCCAGGGTCCTACTCCTGCATTTTAGATTCGAGCCGGGCAGCGAGCGCCAACTTCTTTTCCGCCTCAGCCTTGATCGCCTTGGAGCAGTCCACCGCGTGGTCCGGCCAAGACTGGCCTGGCTTCTTGAAGCCGTGGCAATAGCGGCACCGGTTGCTAGAAGGCTTGTCAGAAGCTTGGTCGGTCCGGGGTTTTTTGCTCGCGGACTGCCAGCCCTGTTGTGATCGGGAAAAGGGGCGTTTTTGGTAGGGATGTCTGGATTTAGGGGTGGTTACCGTAGCAGCTTTCAGCTCAACGGTGGCAGTCTTATCTTTTCCTGCCTTCCACCGGACCTCTTGGCCCACTGCATAAAGAATGCATTTATCTAAATCCTGCCAGTCCTTGCCCTCATCGTCGGTTGCACACCGACCCCGAAGTGCTGGAACTAAGCCTTTGATGTACCAGCTAATCTGGTCTGCTTTGTCCATGTCCTTAGCTTCTCGTAGGACATCATGGAAGCGCTGGGTATACTCAGCAACGGTTTCGGCAGTTTTCATGTCGTATTCATGAGAGTGCAAGCGATCCCGTGCTGCCATGGCAGTGTTGCGTTGCGTGTCCCCATATTGCAAGAGAAACGCCGCCCTTAA
The DNA here is from genome assembly GCA_019650235.1 of Volvox reticuliferus. NCBI lineage: Eukaryota > Viridiplantae > Chlorophyta > Chlorophyceae > Chlamydomonadales > Volvocaceae > Volvox > Volvox reticuliferus. The sequence continues at coordinate 4,677,159 of BNCP01000002.1, forward strand.
GGTTTCGCGTGTGAGGGGTTTCTTGCCCGACTTGTGCATCTCGAGGACATCTGCCGCCCAGACCTGTGCTTTGCCCGTTAAGAAGTACACTATGTGCTCAAACGGGTCCATATTCATCAGGTCAAAATATTGCATGAGCACATTGAACCATGACCGGGTGCAAGTGATGGTGCTATCCTTCTTCCCAGAAAATTTGGGGGGATGCGGAACCCGTCTATTAGGGCTTACCTCACTTGGCCGGCTGGACTTTGGGGCCGTTGTCTGGGAACCGCTACCCCCAGCTAGGTGTGCGGTTGCCTCCACCCAGAGGGACTGAACCTCCTCGAGTGTTGGCACCGGAACTAGGTGCTTCTCTAGGATGGCCTGCAGCGTTGTTTGCTGGAGGGCATCCTTAGGCAACAGGGTGGCGACGCTCGACCCAGCAATCATGGAAATAATGTCCAGGATTGCTTTCTTGCGGGAGTCAGCTGCTTCGGACGTTTGGGAACGTTCTGAAAGGCGTTCGAAGATCTGTTCCAGCAGGGCTCGTGTGCGATCGGAATCCGCACGGATGGCACCCATCTGGTCGTCGAACGACTCTTTAAGGCGCGTGAACTCGCCATCCAATGCTACAACGCGATTATGTGTTGCGTTGCGCATTGTGTCAGCGACGTGCTGGGCCGCGCGCGTTTGCTCTGGTGTGCGCTGCGGCAGGCCATTGGAAGGCAACGCGACGTCGCCTTCATCCGCCATTGGTTCCTGCGGACCGCGGATAATAGGAATATTATTATTATTATTACTTGTGGGAATTACTGGTGCCAAAGGCACTGTTTCCGGAGGGTCAATGTTCGAACGACTTGGTCGTCGAATGGCGGCGACGGCGGCTAAACGCTTTAGTCGCAAAATTTCATTGACATTTTTACGTTTAAAACGTAAGAGCTCCTTCCGCGCTTTTTGCTGCGGAGGATTTGTTGTTGCGGTGTGCTTGTCGCGTGGCATTGTGCAAAGTTTAGCTCAAATGTGGAGGATCGTTGCTCAGACCCTCGCTACCAATTGTAGCAGTCGTCTTCACGATGCTACTAGATTTATGCGGAAGCGAAGCCTTAGAAGGTTTGGAAATGGTTCGTAGGTATGTTAACGTCGCGAAGTTGTACATCTAGCGAGAAATGGTGACAGCGGAGTCTTGAACTCCGAACAATTAGTAGTATTATACTAAGTTGTCAGGCCGAAGCTCTTCACCAGGGTGATTTTAATATTGGCTCACCTAGCCAAGATGTACGGCAATCTACTTGCCAATCGCGAGCTTTTCTCGTAGTTAGTTTGTCGGTTAGGCATCATGCTTATTGCATGATTGCCTACCGCTTTATCTAGGCCTATTTCTCTAAGGTAAATGTAGCTTGCTACACAACCACTCTGGCCATCACCAAGGCCGACCTCCTGCGATGGGAGTGGCAGGAGCAGGAGGCGCCGGTGCCGATCAAGACTGGAGGCCCCGTGGCCACGCCTCCTGAAGTCGCCCCAACCGCGGATACGGGCGCATCAACGGCCAACGCATGGGCCAGCAGGGAGCGGCTGCCGGCGGGTTTTGAGCAGCTGCCGCCCGGGCCGTTGCCCAGCATGCTGCCAAGAAATTCCTCTACCGCAACCACCCTCGACTGCCAGTGGCGAGATGGGCGGCGTGTCCAGCTACAACTGGGGCCACAGGCGCCGGCAGAGGCGCTGCAGGAGCTGCTGCGTCTAGTCAAGGAGGTCGTCAAGGAGGCACCTCCCTGCGACAAGGTGTCGGTGTCACAATTAGCACCAAGGCTGATCCAGCGATGCCGCTCATCACAGCCGAAGTGCTGGAGGGAGCCCCTGAGGAGCTGGTCTGGCAGGCGTGCGCAGACTACCGAGCGGCGGCGGAAGGCATCTTGCGCATGAGCAACCAAGCACTAAGTGAGTCAGTGGCAATTGTGGCGGCTGACGGCAGCCCCCTGTGGAGGGATCTACGGGTCGTGCCGGACACCGCCTCCGACGTGGTGCTCCTGGTGGAGTCGCTGGTGGAGCAAGCCGGACTTCAACTCGCACCAACCAGGATCCTACTCAACAAGGGCCATGGACCAGCCGGCACTGGACCAAGGCCGCTCGGACAAGTGGAAGGCGGGCTGACCATCTGCCTGGCGCCCGGCACGCCACATGAAAGCCATATCCATACGAATGCGGTAGTGGTTCCCGACGCCGCTGCACAAGCGTGTGGATTCTCCGTACTGCTGGGCACCAGAGTGCTGCACCGAGGCAGCATGGAAGTGCGACGCTTTCCCAGCCCACACCTGGCGTACCGGCCACGCATGGATGAGCTGCACTGGGCCTACCTTCCAATGGAGCCACTGGTGGACAAGGCGGCGGCACATCTCAACACGGTTCACCAGTGCTTGATGACTAGGAGCACTGCGGAGAGCAGTGGAGGTGCGGCCGAGCCCTCGGGCCCCACAGGGCGAGCAGACCAGGGCCCTGTCGGTGCCAGCACGGCGGCAGCATTCCCGGAACGATCACTACCCGGCCCACAACCCATCAGTCGGGCCTCGCTACCGACACGCCTGACTCGAGAGCCAATGTCTCAGGCGGCCGTCCCCGCCAGTACGCCCGGTCTCTCAGGATACACTGGACCTTTGCCTCTCGCAGGGAACCTTCGTGTCCTTGAGCTTCAGTCAGCCCCGCATCCGGGGGAAGAGTGTTGTATCTCTGTCATATTCGCCTAAAGCAAAGGCTCAATCGAAGGATGCCAGACAATTGGCCAACCTGGATATTAGGCATGAGATATCCCAGGATACTACAAAGAGGAGGAAATGCGTCGGACCCTAAGCAACGAAGGGTTCCTACATGCCGATGACGTTCAAGCAAAGGCCTTCACGCTGTCAACCCTGCGTCTGAGCCGAGGCCCAAACATCACCCCCGCAGACGCTGACGTCGCCGGTGAGGGGATCCCGACTCACCCTGCCGGGGGTTCCGGTCTCGCTCCACCGCTGCCTGTCACACTGACGACACCGCCTCAGCCAACCCGTCGTGTGAGCTCAAGGGAAGCCCCGGTGTCACGTCCACCATCGACTGAGGAGTGACGACCGTTGGCTACGTCAGGTCGACGGAGTCGGAGCCGTGAGCGCCCTCAACGCAGCCGACCGAGCCCCAGGAGCAGGAGCCGTGAGCGCCCTCGTCACGAGGAACCGGGCCAGGAAAGGAGCCTCAAGCGCCGGAGTCGGGAGTGCAGCCCCCGCCCCCAAGGACAGCGGCGAGCGAGCCGCGAACGAGCTCCTGTAGCTCGCTTGCCCCGGGAGGAGCGTCACCACCATGGTTGGCGACCGAACAGCACCGGCTCGGGGTCACCCGTCCGCCAAACCAGGCCCGAGCGTTCCAGTCACTGGTTTTAACCTGCTCATTGAGATGGAGCATGAGCAGGCCATCCTCATCCCCTGCCCGGACGTCGTTCAAGGCGACCTGGTGTGGCCCGTGATTCACGGTCAGAAGGCCGACATTGTCGTCGGCATGGCTTTCCTGGAGGGCCGCGCCCAGCTTGATTTAGAGGCCGTGGACTCCGATCACCGATACCTCACGCTCACAAAGATTGTGCCGCGAGCAGCCCGTTGGCGGCTGGAGACCTTCACCACGTACGACCTCGCCTACGCCGGGGTGGACGTGGCTTCAACCACTGCAGCCATGGGCACGCTTGGTCAGATTGAGCCGGGGTTGGCGGACTTCCTGATGGAGGCCTGTGTTGTACCATGCGTCACTTTGCCGAAGCTCTGCAAGGGTTGCACCCATCATCGCTATATCGCGCACGACACCACGTCACCTGTCGTACGTGGACGTGCGGAGCGGTACGGCACTGATGATGTCACCTGTCGTACGTGGACGCGCGGAGCGGTACGACACAGATGACGTCACCTGTCGTACGTGGACGCGCGGAGCGGTACGGCACTGATGACGTCAGCTGTCGTATGTGGACGCGCGGAGCGATACGACACTGATGACGTCACCAGTCGTACGTGGACGCGCGGAGCGGTACGACACCGATGACGTCACCTGTTGTATGTGGGCGCGCGGAGCGATACGACACTGATGACGTCACCAGTCGTACGTGGACGCGCGGAGCGGTACGACACCGATGACGTCACCCCTGTTGTACGTGGATGCTTGGAGTAGTACGGCAGCAGGTGCGACGCGACCGCACGCACGCCACGCAGCACGTCGCACCGCACACGTTAGGCGCACTGGCTAAGGGCACAAGCAACCCGCGAACAGCATATCGCCTAACGCATCGTGCACAATGCTGCAAGCATACATCGTGTGATCGGTATCGTGAATAGTGCGCATGATCCGATGACTTGGTCGCGGACGACCTAGAATGCATAATGCATCGCACATCGATGCGCACTAACGATAACATGTGCACCGCGCATACGCGCGCGCTCGAGCACGAAAATGCGAGCGTATCTTGAGGTCGCGAGGCAATGGCTCGAGCGATGCGGCGCGTCGAATGCAACACTACGCGCGATGGCATAGTCGGCACCTTTACGCGAGTAAAGAACATTGCATTATTGCTATGACGGCTTATATAGCAATATCCGCACGCGGGATCACGGTAGTACACTTACTACTTGCAGATCTCTTGTACCGCGAGCCGTCGCTGCGAGTATATCTGCTATGCTCATTGACGGCCTAAGTATGAATATATGAGAGTATCAATATGCAATCATAACGATTGGCGCTAAGACAAGCTAACCGTGCTTTGGTTGAGCTTACACCTTATATATCGCTTCCGGTCGTATTTCTTGGATAAGCCCGAGCACCGAGTTGCATCGGTTAGATGATGATTGCCTCGGCTAGGCACTGATAGCCTATCACGTCATCTATGCCTGTTTTGGAATAAACGTTGTAACTCCTTGCATCGAAGACTTCCGCTGCCTCGATTGGTACGTATAATCGAGCATGATGCACTAAGCCTGGTTCTCCGCAGAATCAATGGGCGATAGTAAGGAGGGATACAACAGCCTGTGGGAGTGATGTGGAGGCCGCCGCCAAGTGCTACTACGAGGGCCAGGCCGCGGAGGCGGAAGCCGTGCACCACCAACGGGCAGCATCACGACGCTGACAACGGAAGGCCCACCGTAAGGTGCTGCGTGCCCAGCAGCGAGCCCTTTGCCGTGAGGAGGAATGGTGCCTGGAGCAGGAGCGCCTCAGCCGTCAACTCCGCCGCCAAGCCCTCTGCGCCAAGCGGCACCAACGGGCCACCCCGCAGCCGGCTCCGCAAACCCTGGGGGCCCCGCCGTGTAGCTGGTCCGGACGACTGCTGCTCCTGGCGGTGCTGCTCCTGTCCCTTTGCGCAACCCACATCCACGCGGGCGGGTCCCCACCTTTTCAACCCCCCGCGGAAGGGTTCCAAGGGCATCGAGGAGCGTCTCCCGCCATCAACCTCGAGCCTGGTCGCAGTGCCCACACCAAGTCGCCTACCCGGCGGCACGCGTCGCCCAGTTTACTGGACCACACCGCCAGGGTGCTTGCAGGACAATGGGCACCAGGGGGAGTTGCAAGCACCCTTCCAACTTCCGGAGCATCAGCTAACCCCAACCTCCCTGCGAATCATCCGAGGGCGCCCCCTGGCAGCCTGGCGCCTGAGCCCAGCCGGCCGTCCATGACCACACCCGAGGGCAACCGCTACCCAGGCGCTGGCACCACGTTTGTCAAGGACGACAAGGGAGGCTACCTATGGTGTGAACGGCCCGACATGGACCCTGCGCTCAAGGCCAAGTTCAAACAAATGCTGGCCAAGCACGATGCCGTCTTTGCTCGCTCTCTTAAGGACCTTGGATGCTATTCGGGAGCCATGGGTCCTGCGACCCCACGACCGGCCCATCTGGCAACCTCAGTGGCACCACTCTCCCTTGGAGCTCAAGATTCAGGAGGAGAAATGCGCTGAGCTTCGGGACGCTGGCATCATTGTGCCTTCTGCCAGCACCAAGTACGCCATGAACGTCACCATGCCCGCCAAGAAGGACGCTAACGGCCAGTGGACGGATCGGCGCTACTGCTGCGATGCTCGGCCGCTCAACGCCGCCACCAAGCCCAACCGGTACGCGCCCCCCACTCCCGAACAGTTGTTCCAGTGCATTGGTGCTGCCACGTGGCTGAGCAAGATGGACTGCCGGGCGGCGTTCAACCAGATTCCGCTTGCAGAGGCGGACCAGGACAAGACATCCTTCTGGTGGAACGGGAAGCTCTGGAAGTACACCCGCAACCTTTACGGTCTGCGCAACGCGACGGGGCAATTCCAGATGGTCATCGACCATGAGCTGCGGCGCTGTGGGCTGGATCATTGCGCTATGGCCTTCGTGGACGACATCTTGGTGTTCTCGCCCACTGCTGAGCAGCACCTGCAGGACTGCGCCGCCGTCTTCGCCTGCCTCCAGCAGTGCGGGCTCAAGCTCCATCCCGACAAGACAATCATTGCTGCGGAGGAGGTGGAATTCCTGGGCCACATGGTCTCAGCGCAAGGTCTTCGGCCCATGGACGCCAAGATCTCAGCCATTCTAGCCCTGCAGCCACCCAAGAACCTGACGGAGCTGCAAGCACTGCTGGGCTTGGCCAACTATTACCGCGGCTACGTCCCCAAGTTCAGCGAACTGGCGGCCCTGCTCAATGAGCTTACGCGCAAGGGCGTGCTCTGGAACGAGGACACCTGGCAAGATCGTCACCAGGCTGCGCTGGACGCGCTCAAGGACTGTTTTCGCCAGGAGGGTCTCATCGTTCGTCGGGTACGGCCCAACCGGCTACTCATCCTGCACACGGACTTCTCCACCTACGGCATCAGTGGCGTCCTAGGTCAGCTGGATGACGATGGGCGGGAGTACATGGTGGCAGCACTCACACGAGCGCAACTACATCTCCTACAAAGGTGAGATGCTCGCTGCCTGTTGGGCCATGCAGACGCTCTGGCCGTATCTCCACGGCGTGCCTTTCGTGCTGGTCACCGATCACGCGCCTCTCTTGTGGCTCATGGAGGGCAACACCATCGGCAGCACCGGCACTTACGCGCGCTGGGCCCTCATCATGAGCCAGTTCGACTTCAACGTTTGCCACCGGCCGGGTGCCCTACACCAGAACGCCGATGCCCTCAGCCGGATGCCCTTGCCTACCGTGCATGATGGTACTGGCGCCCGCATGGACGAGGACTCGGACCCCAAGCCCCCTGGGCCCCGCCTTGTGCCGTATCCCACGACCCTGGCGACTGGGGAGGCCTTCCGATTCAGCAGCGTAGCACAGGTGGCCTTAATCGCGGCGGCCGCACGCCTGCAGCGCCTGCGCGCGGCCCAACGATGCGCCCACACCACGTTACCCACCACGGAAGAGCTGCTGGCGGGGCACAACGGACTTGTCACGGACGCGGTAGACAAATGCCCTCTCGATGACCCCTCCCACGCACAAGTTCTGCAACGGCGCCTGTTACTGCACGTGAACAAGCTGGTGCACGACCACCGGGTGGCCCTCAATGCTATCCCGTGTGAACCACCACGACCGCAGCAGCTGGGATCCGCCGCGGGTACCACTGGGCTCACCACGCTGGCGCTGGACAGCAGCCTCGTCTCGCGGCACTTCCTGGACAAGGCCCTCAGCGAAGGACTCGTGGTCATCGAACTGGGTGCCCGTGCGTCTGGCCTCGAGGCCTGCCTCCGAGCTGGATGGCGCGTACTCGACTACCATGTGGCCGACTCCCTTGCCCCTGCAGCCGCCACGGCCGTCACCAACCGGGTGCGCCAGCTTCGTCTCATGTTCCCGCAACAGCTGTTGACCAAGGCCACCCTGCACCCCACTGGGCGGTTCCCCACTGCGTCATCCTGGACGGACACGCTACTGCGGGACCTTGGCGCGCACAAACCCCACCAGTGGCTGGTCATCGGCGCGGTACCCAACTTGCAAGACCCACAGGCTGCGCAACTCCGCCAGCTGATCGGGGCCCTGCAACGTCTGCACCCGCGCCTTCTCCCTGGTTACCTTGTGGAGGTGCCCGGCGACCAGCGTTTGGATGCGTCCTTCGGCAGCAGCCACCTCACAGACCTTGCCGCCCACGGACGCCGTCAACATGCCCTCGCTACCCTCTACTCCAACCTTGCGGACGCCCGGCGCCTGTCCAAGCTGATGGACGCAAGCTCTGCCGCCGTCCGCCCGCCACCTCTTGCTGCGGCCCTTCCGATGTGTGACCCGGCGCACCTGCTCGTACAGGGTCAGCGGCGACAAGCTGCTACATCTCATGCCCAACGGGACTGTGCGTGAAGTGCCACCACCACAGCAAAGGCGGGACGTCATCGAGTGGACGCATAACAACCTGGGCCACTTCGGCAAACGGCGAACGCTGGGACTCCTGCAAACGGGATTCCGGTGGCCTGGCATGACCAAGGACGTCGCTACGGTGGTAGGAGCGTGCAAACTCTGCGACCAAGTCAACGCCATTGGCAACGTCAAACCTGAGGAGTTGCAGCCATTACCGATCAGAGGACCGTTCTATCGGTGGGGCTGCGATCTGGCTGGTCCCTTCCCAACCACCAAGCGCGGGAACACCATGGTGATGGTCTGCATTGAGCACTTCACGAAGCACGTTGAGCTGGCGGCCATACCGAGCAAGCACAGCGAGCAGACGGCGCGTGTCCTTCTCGAGCGCATCCTCACACAGTTTTCCGCGCCGGCAGAGATTGTGACGGACCGGGGTCAGGAGTGGGGGGGCAGCTTTGCCGCCCTCTGCGAACAAGGGCTAGTGGACCATCGGCGGACCTCACCCAACCACCCGCAGGCAGATGGAGCAGCTGAGCGAATTGTGCAGGTCCTCAAGCGGTCACTGCGGAAGTTCTGTGCTGCCCAAGGCACTGCCCAAGAGTGGGACGAACAGCTGCCATGGATCAGCCTGGGGTACAACTGCTCACCTCAAGCGTCCACGGGCCACTCACCGTACGAGCTGCTATACGGAAACCAGCCAGTCATCCCTCCAGCCGTCAGGGAGCGCTTTGTGCAACCGCTGGACCCGGACAAGCTGGCTGACTTCAACCACTACTTGGAGATGCGGGCCAAGGAAGTGCAGCGGCTCATGCCCGCTGCAGCAGGCAATCTGCTCATCGCCCAACAGAGGGACAAGCACCACTACGCCCGAGTTCGGTCTGGAGGATACAAGCCGGCGTTCACACGCTTTGAGACGGGTGATTACGTCTACATCACCGAGCGCAACCGCACCAACACCCTGCAGGTCCCGACGCGAGAGAATGTGCTGCATGTCATCAGCGTCACACCAGCGGGAGTAGCGACACTCAAGGGACGCTGTGGAACGGAGCGAAAGGAAAACGTGGCCAACCTCAAGCCCTGCCATCTGCCTGACCTTGACCCCATCGTGGACGTCAGGCTGGCAGTACCTTCGGTGGATCTGGCGTGCAAGGTGTGCGGGTTCCCTGACCAGGAGGAGAGCATGCTGCTATGTGACAGTTGCGGGACAGGGTGGCACATGCACTGCCTTCGCCCAGCCGTCACTAAAATTCCCAAAGGCGCGTGGATCTGCTCGGAGTGCAGCGAGGCCGGAGTCAAGGTGGAGGATGTGGAAAGCAAGGAGCTACCGGCCGCGCCTCAAGCGAGGGCCAAGCCCTTCCCCGGTGCGGCCCAATGGAAGCAAGACCAGGTGGCAGCAAGCTTCGATGGGCGCAGGGTGCGACGTGCCTTCAAGGACCCGGTCACGTTGGAGAAGACGACCCGGGACGGGACAGCGCGATACAAGGGTGGGGGAGCCGGGCGGCAGAGCTACGACATCGTGTACGACGATGGACTGGTAGAGACAGTCAGCCCCAGCGTCGTGAGGAGGCACCTGCTTCAAACCGAGCAGCCGCCAGCCAAGGCCCTCACGACGGCGCATAGTGAGCTACCGGAGCAATGGGATTTGAGGGAGCCAGCAGGTGTGAAACGGGCTCTGGCCCTGCTCATGCCAGAGACGCAGCCACGGAGACGCTCCTTGCACGGCTGGCCAAACGAGCACCCAGAGGAGCAGCTTTCCTGCAGCGTCCTGGGCAGCCAACGCCAGGCCAACCGGAGTGTGTGGAGACGGTCGATGAGGAGACCAGGCCATTGCTGAACACCGTGGACTTAAGCCGCTGCACTGGAGTACTGGACCCGTGGACCTGGAAGGGCAATGTTGCACGGGTACTACAACAGCATGGGTTGCTAGTGCACTGCAATGACGTGAACCCCAGCCACTCAGCAGACAGGCATGAAGACGCATTGCAGCCGAGTTTCTATAGAAGAGTGCAGGAAGTGTGGCCGTACGATGCCATTGTGTGTTCCCCTTGGTTCGCCTTGCTGGACTTGGCGCTTCCGTTAGCTGTGCTCTTTGCACCAGTTGTGGCCATGCACGTGCCAGGTCATTACGTTATGGATGCGCATGATGCACGACGTAAGTACCTGAAGGGGCTAGCCAAGGAAGGACGGCTGTCACTGATCATGGGATTACCTAGGGGCTGCATGGGACGCAGGTGCATGTGGATTGTGGTGTTTGCCAGCAGGCCGCTGCTTGACAAAATGCTGCATGAGGATGCCCACATGGACGGGGCCTGGTTGTTATCATAGCAGTATGAACCCCAATGAGGGGGGCATCATTGATAGAAGTTGCCCTGACCCAGCCGAGTGTGCAGCTTTGACTTCGTCTCGCTGGGGGGGGAGTTGGCCGTTCCTGGCCTTAGGGTGCATGGCACGACATGTGTCGTGACAGCTGTCACAGCACATCGTGTAACCTGCATATCTTGTGACTTTGCTACCTGCGGGCACGCGTTTATAACGTGACAAACATACTGTGACTAATCCTAAGAACAATCACTGTGACTTGATAGCGGCAAGGATTTGGCTGCAAGATGGCATGTTAAGTGACAATGTACTGTCGGTGCAGCAGCAAAGGATGATGGCGAATAGTTGTAAGTTAGGGAGTTGGAATTCGCAGTAGATTTAACTTAGGGGCCCGATAGCAATCCGGGCAATGGACGAGAAGGATTTAGGCGCGAGTACGGCTAGGCGCGAGCGCGCGCAAACGTAGGTACTTCAGTCGCTGCTCATCTGTATTGAGCAGCGATTTAGACGCAATTGCAAACAAGCGAATGTTATCCTTGTAACGGAACAATTGGATCATCCTAGCAGCGTTCTCTCGCTCAAGTTCAAGTTTGACATTGGCGAAACGCGTGAGTCATAACCGTTCGCCCAGGTCCAAGGCGTCACCATCCAAGGTGCCTTCTCCCGTGCGTCGAGGAGCGTTACCGTGGGACGCATTGTAAGTCGTCACATCCAAGGCTTCGCCTGGACGAGCAAGTAAGAACAAGGTCGGCCCGCAGCTTCCTCTTGTCAGGTCGCTGCAGGAACCTGGTCTCATAAGACCGAACACCAGCATAACCACTAGTTGGCCGTTCCTGGCCTTAGGGTGCATGGCACGACATGTGTCGTGACACACATAGTATCACAATTGACACGCTACACCGCTCGAGCCATTGCCTTGTGACCTCAAGGTACGCTCGCGTAATCATGCTTGGGTGTGCGCGTATGCACAGTGCGCATGTTATCAGCAGGATGTGCCACTGGCAAAGGAACGGAGGTTCTTAGTGCTCAGCAAAACCATCTGCCCTTCCAAAAAGACCACGTCCTGCTTGGACTTGTTGTATTAATCCATCGCCTGTTGCTGTGCCGCATCGTGATAGGAATGTCTTGGCAAAGGTCTTAGCCGCAGGGACATACACCTCCAGCTCACGCCACACGGGTAGTGCCAGGTGAAACCCATAAGTCAGAAAGAAAGGACATCGATTGACCTGTCGACTGATTATCAGCATTGTTATCGCGAACTCTGCAGCAGTCAGGTAGGTATCCCAAATGAGAGGCATGCGACCAGCAAAATTGTGCAACATGTCACCCAATGTGCGTGCGGTTTGTGAGTTCAGTCTGGCCGTCAGACTGAGGGTGGTATGCCATGCTCAAGTTAACCCGCATGCCGACTAACTTACAGAGTGCAGTGAACTGACCCCCACGGTCCGAGACCACGTTCTTAGGGACGCAGTGCAACCGAACCACATTGTCGAAAAAAATAACTAACTTCATATGGAGTACGTCAAAAATCTCATGTGCGCCGTCTCAGTTTGTGCTTGATTTCACGTTTTCTGTGGCACTTAACCTCGCTCCTGGCCAGAGCTCTGCTGCACGGCAACCCTGCCAATTTCCGCTCATCGTCGGTCGCACCTGCACTACCCATGATAATGTACATCTACTATGTAGTAGAGGTAGACGTACGACACACACTATCATAATATAAGCACCTACGGACATCTCGAGAGGCCTTTGCTGCAATCATTGGTAGCGAGATTGGAGTTCACTGATGAACCCTAAGGTCCTCTATTCGATGCCGCAAGATGCAACTGTCGTGTTCATATTGATAACTTGACACGATCACACATCCTACAGCGGTAGGAATTGTACTTGATTTACCGAAAGGGGTCTGATGCATGACGCATGCTAAGGTGGGGCATGTCGTGACTTGCTTGGGTAGACGCAAAACTCCCATGGCCAGGCAGGGTTGGAGATGGCAAGCCCTTGTGACAGGGGACATAGTGCCCGAGACGTGCCCTCCAGAAGGGGAAGAGTGTAGTAGTCGTAGACGTACGACACACACCATCACAATATACTAAGGTGCAAGAAGCACCTTGTCAACATCTCGAGAGGCCTTTGCCGCAATCAACTACTACATACTAATTCGATTCTTTCCAGAGACGAATGAATATCAAACAGTTCCCATTTCAGGCCGTGCTGATTGGTGTTGCCGGTTTCGTTCTCGGTTTATTTGCTTTTCATGAACCTACAGAGCCTACAGGGATCCGTAAGACCCATACCCAAAATGCAAATGCAAATGGAATTGGCACCTTTGCGAAACGCGTTCAGAGATGCAGCACGCCTGGCTGGCAGAAGAGGACTCGCAGTTCACGACGTTGGCTTCGGCATCCGCGCTCGACTTCTGACATATCGTAACAACTCGTTTGTCATGGTATTGCCATTGAATACAACTCAGGTCGCCGGCCCCGCGACACATGACATGATTATGGAGACCGGTAAGAGGCCGAATGACAAATAAATCGAGGACTGTCATGCTTGCCCGTATCGAATATTCGGCCCCGTTCGTCTCTCAGGGCGTCTCCATGAGCGAGAGACCAATTTCGCTATCGCTGTCTTTTCGCGGTTCTGTGGCAAGATTGGTCCGCAGCTGGTCCTGGACGTGGGAAGCAATGTTGGTTATTACAGTTTAATCGCAGCAGCCTTTGGTTGTAAGGTTATGGCCTTCGACGGCAACCTTGAAGCGCTTGACTATTTGAAAATGTCAATAATTATTAACGACTTTTCTGACCGCGTGAATGTCATGGAAGCCCTGGTGTCAAACGTCACGGAGATAGAGTTTAACGGCTGGAATGTAAAAGCTGATTCCGGAGCCAATAGCTCTCCTGCTTTCGTTACTACTAGGTCGGTGAAGCTCGATGACGTCATTCACGAACCGGTCTTATATGCCAAGGTACGCAAATTCTGTAAAGAATTAGTATTTTTAGGCGAGGACGACAAATCTGCTAGCTACACTGGAGGCACAGGATAGATAGATGTCCTGCTGATTGGGTAAATAATTGCATGGAGCCAGTATTGTGCGGACTAGGCTAGCTGTGAGCGAGCATAGTTGCATTCATACATTCGTTCGCTCGTACATAGGACAGCGTGCTCCATATGCGCGTGCGTGTCTGTAGTCTGGTTACAGCAGGGGTTTTACAATAATGTGGAGCCCTGTAGGGCCTACGTACGTAACCATACCCTGCTGTGCGAGAACCACCCCCATCTGATAGGGTTTGCTAGGCTAGCAGGAAAAGGCGCATCCGGGCATACATGTATCTGCTACCTAGGTTTAGGCTAGCGAGGGACCTGTTGCATGCTAGGTAGCTAGCAGGGCCGGATTATTACCTTCTGGCCTATCTGATAACCTAACCCCTGCTGAATATGTGCCTGCTACCGTGCGTAGGCTATCTGCTAGAATACTGATAGCCTTCTGTTATGTAGCTGCTAAGCTTGCGTGTTTCAATATTATTATTCTCAATTACGAGTTGGCCTTATTACTTACTCGGATGCGGCTCGGATGAAATAGACTTGCATATATATTTAACTCGCGTATCTACATTAATATCATTAGTTTCAGAAGTAGTGAATTAAGATTGGTCATGTTCAGTAGAATGAAACATTATTAATTCAGTAGTCATGACAACATATAAGGATTCCACGGCGGATGCATGCATGACATACATATATCTAAAAGTTGTGTGGATGTCGGGTTTATTATTTACCTTTGCATGATAATTGCTTCTGGCATCTGCCTGATTGATGGTGGGTCGCACTTTAGAGAATCTCCACTATTATCACAGATATTTTTTCGTCTATTTTTCCCCATCCGCATTAGCTAGGTCTTCATGTCTAGCAGCACGCTAGCAGGTGCTTAGCCAGCCCCTAGCAGGCAATTGGGCCCTTAGCAGCCGGTGCTGATAGGGCCTTGATAGCCTAGCAGCATCGGCTGCTATGCTATCTGCTAGGGGGTTTCTCGCATAGCGATATGCAGTGCATGTTGTATCTCTGCCATATCCGCCTAATGCATGCTCGATGGAAGGATGCCAGACAACTGGCCAACCTGGATATTAGCCATGAGATACCCAGGATATTACAGTGCACGGGGATACGCACGTGGCTTGTCTGTCTGTCCTGCCATGTGCTCCCTTATTCACGCCATCAGAAACACACAAACCCCTAGCCTGGCGGCTACTAAGAGGAACAGAGCCACAGACAAATATTAGGAATAGAACTCAAAAAGAAAAATGGGGACAGGAAGACTCTGGTAACCAATCACTATAACCACTACTCCCGCTGCCAAACCACCCACCCTGGCAAGAGCCTGGCACTCCCACATGGCTTCCTCGAAGGAGAGGCCACCAAAAGAACGAAGGCGACCCTCTGCAGTATAGCAGAACAGCTGGACACACCTAAGGATGGGGAGGAACACGTTAAGGAATAATCTTATACCTACCAATGTGTAAATATCGAATGGTACTTAAGCAGATTAACTTGTACAATATGGCTGACCCCCAGGTCGACGTTGAGGGATGGGAACCAGCTGTGTTTGCATCAGCTAAGGAGATGTTTCAGAAGGAGCCGCCACTGTATATATTTTTCGAGATGACGTACTACCTAGAAAAGTGGAAGCATGAGTATCTTGAGGTATTCATGATGTTGGCCGCTGCTGGCTACATGTGCGAGTCACATGTTCTTGAGAAGATGTTCACCATGCCCACGACTAATGAGGCCTTTGATGCAATGCTGAAGGAGTACTCCTTCATCTGTGACCCTACGAAAACCCA
The DNA here is from genome assembly GCA_019650235.1 of Volvox reticuliferus. Taxonomy (NCBI): domain Eukaryota; kingdom Viridiplantae; phylum Chlorophyta; class Chlorophyceae; order Chlamydomonadales; family Volvocaceae; genus Volvox; species Volvox reticuliferus. Next base: position 4,692,596 of record BNCP01000002.1, read on the forward strand.
TTTTTGCCAAGATGAGTTTAGTTGTATTCTGCCATGGCCTAGTGTAAACCAGCTGTCAAGCAAATCCTGAGCCTAATTATAAATATTTCTTTAGTAATGGCAGATGTCAGTATTCATTTCTTCACGTGAACTTGTGTGCTATCCCTCAAGTCAGTGGTGATCATTATTTAAGCAGTAATTGGCTACTGGCCAGCCAACCAGTTTAGCATTCACCTAGCACACAATACCTATAGGTCATTCCAGTGGGTTGGAGAGATATGTAAAGTTAGAGATGATAGCATACCTGCTAAGCAGATAGAGTCCCACGTGCAGTATCCTGGGGTATCTACGGGTAGTATCCGAGGTGGCCAGTTGTCTGGCATCTTTCGATGGAGCCTTTGCTGTAGGCGGATATAACACACCACTGTTGTATGCAGTATTAGTTGAGCCTTCCTTGGGCCCTGCTTGGGCCCGGGAATAAAAAAAATAATCTCAAATACACATGAATAGTGTGTGTATAAGAAATCCAAGTCATGATTGGTGTAGTATCCTGGGGTATATACGGGTAGTATCTGAGGTTGGCCAGTTGTCTGGCATCCTTTCGATCGAGCCTTTGCTGTAGGCGGATATAACAGAGATACAACAATTGGCTGGCCTTCATCTCCCCAGCATTGTGCATAGCCGTTGCGGTAGGCGGACCTCCCTTCCTCTTGCCTCTCGCCAGATCTTAGCTCTGACCCGCACTGAACGACCACTTCTGTTTGCCCGCACCGGAGGTACCACGAGCCCCACGGCCCGCCCCGTTCTTGCATTCTGATTGGAGGGGCCCCACGCAGCCGTGTCCTTGTCAATTCTCCTCTCCTATGGGGCATGCAGCAAGCGCTTTTCCTTAGGATGCAGCTTTTACCTGCCGACGATGAAGGGCAGGTTTTCTGCTGCAGGGATATTGGTGGCGGTCGATATTTTGTTGGATCACATGCAGTTGTTGGTGGGTCGTGGTGGGTGGTGGAATTGATTGCAGTTTTATACTTGCTACACGGTTCTGGGCTCGCTGCTGCTAGTTTAAACCGTCCCGCTCTCCCAGAGTCCTCCACCCGTGCTAGTTCAGATTAAGCATGCCCGCGTCCCAAAGACATCACAATGACCACCAATTGCACAGCGTGGCAGATGCGCTATATATGGTTTCATGGTATCATGCCTGCGAACATGAAGTCTAGCAGGGAAACGGAGAAGGTAAATTAGGATGAAAACTCGGGGCCAGCCAGCCAATAGCTGCAGGACTGCTGATTTGGTATGGAGGGGTATGGTTGCATCTAAGCTACTTTAAGAAAGCATAACTACCGGAGAATGTTAATGAAGCATGCGTAGATAGATGGCGGCATATGCAGCAGCAGCCTGATTTGCTGGGCTGCTGTGCGTGCCATTATAAAAATAAAAAAGCTCGTTCGTCCGACTTGCATCGTGAAGAATGATGTAATGAATGAATCAACATGATGGCGACGATATCACGACCTCTACCATAATACCGGCAACCTACACCTGCGTAAGCACGAAGCTAAATCCAAGACAAAATGTAACCGCCGTCTGTTGAGAATGAGCGACACACGGTGATATACCAGGGGAATGAGGAAGAAGTAATACGGCTGAGGGCCGGGCGCTTTTCTTTCTAACACCGTCCAGCAGGATATATAACTGTACCAACGGTGGTGCCTGGTATTTCAGTTATTAATTCGTGGAGTTGGACCATACGTAGCCCCACCCCATACTTACCTCCCCGGGGAGGTGAGTTTAGCAAATAATAATGACAATAACGATTCGAAGGGCAAGATTACAAAGGCGCCTAGCCAGCGAGCAGGAACCCAGACAGTCCCGTATGAACTAAAGGCGATACAAGTGACAGGCAGGGTGTACGCACGGATGCCCTGGCCCTCTCGTGCACGTGCATATCTAGCAGCGCCAGTCATAATGGTAGTGGCAGCACCCTTCATCTGGAAGATTGGCCAAGCATAACTTTGTTTTAACTCAGCGTGGAAACTTCCGAACTCCTAATGGCCAGGACAATCAGGTTACGAGTAAGCCCGACTTTGTATCAATATCCTCCATGTCCGCTTTGCCAATGGCGCCACGGTCCCACTGGTGGTTGAGCGCATCCGGCCTTCTCTTTCGTCGCGGCAAACATGGATAGATGGGGACTGGTACAAATACATTGAAGCCCTAATGCTGTGTAACCCTTGTACTTCACCTAAGCACAGCTTGCGATCTGCATTGTTAGGTTGCAGCATTGCCCGTCCACTACACGGTTACTAAGACCAGGATCTTCTTGGTGCAGCGAAACGACGTCTGATGCAGCCAGGCGCTAGCGCGAGCAAGCTGGTTCTGGCAGCAAAGGGGGGCCCTGCCGGAAAACTTCGGCTGCATTGTGGGTGCGAGCGACTATGCGGATATCATCAAATGAACGAAGGAATTGCGCTAGAAAATGAGGGTGGGGGCGACTTTGGAGAGTCTGAAGGGTCCCGATGTCAGGCGGTTCCTGTCGTGAGGACCTAACGTATGGAACAATTTGACATCGTAGTGGAGACATCATCATAGTAGTGTTAAAGTTAACATGCTAGGTGCAGTTTACATTTATATATTAATACTTTATTTATGGTGGCCAGAGAGCGCGAGAGAGATTAGATTCTTCAGATTCTTCAAAAAACGAAGAAGGGGTGCGTGTAATTGGGCGTCCCCGAGAGAGTCCGCAGCTTCTTTGCGACCAACTGGCTCACTAATAAACTTCCGCGCATTTCAACATGCTGCACACTGCAAGTGGGCTTTATTAACCACCCATAAGCATGGGGCCGACTGCATGACAGTCCAGAAACTTGGGCGGTGGAAGAGCCAGCAGGTTTTTGAGTTTGCTTATGTCCGTGAGACCGCCACACAACAAGTCGAAGTACTGGCAGGCTCGGCCTTAAGGGCCTTAAGTTACCGATAGAAGTTTGACTCCTTTCAAGGTCCAGGCGATAAGAGGGATGTCTCTACCAGCCACTAGGAGCAACTTAGAAAGGTCGGGGTACTAACATGAATTGCAGGTCAATGTGTTGCAGGTCATGGTTTCTCAGCTTGGACGATTTTGTGGAGATGTGTTGTATTAAATGTAACATACTGAGGACAAGAATCGGGCGATAGCGGTTGTAGTCGCACCACCTCGTCGGAGGTCATGTGGGCACAGGGTGTCACGGATGCCCGCCTCTTCGTTAGCAGAGTCGCTTGAGTGAGCTCCGGAAGTTCTGGTATGACATAGCAGGTACGATGCTCGGCAGCACTGCGGTAATCTCTTCAAGCCGGCCGGTTGCAGGGTCTACCTCTCGGAGGAGGGGCCCAACGTCTTCGGCTTCTTCCAGCTTGTTGCTGTCTTGCCGTTTTTTTCGCAGACTGGGCTCACGTTTGTAGCCGCCAGCAGTTAGCAACACCTCCAGGAGACCAACTGGGCATAGGGGGCCACCAATGCGGCCGATTGTGACAATATCACCCCGGCAGTGCTGATCCGTCTTGCTTCTGAAGAGGTGGATCTCCACTCGGTCACCATAGATGCGGAGCTCACGATGCACAAGGATGTGTGTAAGGTCATCGTAAGGTCAGCAGCCGACCATCCTTGGCGACGGTGATGGCATTGGACTTGACGTGCTTCACCGCCCTGCAGGCAAACACGGGAGGCGGAGTAGCCCCAGTGCCGCTCATCAGCATCTACCAGTGTGTGCTCAAGAACGTAACTGAATGTTGACTCAAATGTTGACTCAAGTCGCCATTGTCGCACCATCTATCCAATATCACATCCCGGGCCGTGACGGAAACTAAAAAGCAAGTGACACTGTCGTACAACCCCGATATCGATTCGGACGGCCCCTCCTCCCGCCCCCTACCTCCACGCAAACTTGAGGTCCTCCAGCTGCCAGGCTGTGGATTGTGCCTGGGAGACACACGTTAAAGTGATGGCTTCGGGGTCCAGGGAGTCCGCTCCCTGCCAAAGCCAGCCGCCCGCCACTTGGCGGAGAGAGAGACCGGACGGGGCGCGGGGCTTGGCCTCCAGGATGCGCAGGTTCTTAGACTTGCCCTTCAGGACCTCCAGACCCTCCGGTGTGTACCCGGGCGCGATGACAATCTCATAAAACATCTTTGTCTCGTTGTCCTGAGGCGACCTGAGGGAGAGATGTCCGGGCAGGGAGCGGGATGATATATAAGAAACGTCAAGGTGGTGGTAACCGCGGTAAATTGATTCGGCGGCCTTTATGACACACACACACACACACACACACACACACACACACACATATACATGCGAATTTATTTTCACACCTATACACGCATAAACCCCTCCTGCCATCCTGTGGTGTACGGGCTGGCACCCATTACGACCCCACCTGGTTCCATAGCCACTCCGAAACCTGAGCGTCGTATGACGAGCAGTGCTGCAGTACACGACGCCGGAAAGGGAGGGAAAGGGCGCAAATGATACAATGCAGATTTCCCCTTCGAATGAGCTCTAAATAAAGAAATCATCAACACAGCAGGAATGGCCACATCGGCACATGGGTTAAATCGGCCCCTGGTCTCATAGCCCACCGCCTCCAGATCGCACAGGATTAACGAAGCAACCCAGCCCCTTGCCCCGAAGGATCACCCGCCGAAGCAGAGCGCTGCGGGCAACCAGACCCTGTTAACCCCTGCTTGGAAAGATCCGAACATATCAGCCCGTATCGGTACCCTTACCTCGGGGGAAGCTCCCATGGCGAGCAGCCCGAGTGGTCACCCGAGTGACCGCGGCTTAAAATTCCCAAACACCTTAGCCGCGAATACCCGGACCCCTGCTGGCTGCCCAACCCACACCCTCTTCATCCCCCACCCGCGCCCATATCGCTACCCCTCTGCCAGTTCTGTGTGCAGCGACTCCCTTGCGCCAAACCCTCCCTCCAGTCCGCCAAGGCCATCCAGGCCCCACGTAACCGAGTAACTGCAAAGCACACACACACACACACATACACATACCCACGTGTGTGCACGCGCATCATTACACTCATACAGGCTTCCCTAATCCTCGCTGCCTAACCTAAAATAAGGCAGACCTGAAATGCCTTCCACGCCAGCTTCCTTCGGAACTCCGCAAACTTGCGGAAAGGGTACAAATTGACAATCACCTGCGGCGAGGTGGCAACGTATGAGCGCGCGAGGGGGTCCAGGACGCCAAGGGCCAGAGGGCGTGGAGTAAGAAATAATGGCTGCGGGCGGCCATCATCACACATTGCGCAAAGGTGCATTCATAAAACATGCTAATGCCCGTGCGCAGGCAGGGGCGGGGATGGATCTGCCCCGGGCGGCTGGCGGCATCCGTATGCTTGACGGCTGAATAACTGAAAGTAGCTGAAACTGAAAAAACCTTGACTTCAATACGCCTACTGCTGCCAAATGCCGCGAGGTTCACAGACGTTCGCGCCTCTTCCCTTTCATGCCTGTTGACTCTCGCCCTCTCTGGCCGCTGAAACCGTCGGCTGCAAATGTCCGCCCTTCGGCACCACCGCTACGCATCCGTTCCCGGGCCGACGTCCGTGATAGAGTGAGCACCTACCTGCGCCAGCCGTCACCCCGGAATGGGCCCTCACTGAGCTGCTAGGTGCGCTGCTAGGGGGGCCTCACTGCCTATGTCTCACTGTGCACCGGTTAACTGGCTCCTGGCTCCTGCCGGCGGCCACCCTGCTGCACCGACCGCCTTTACTCGCGCATCGTGCATGTCGTTCATCCGCCCACAAACGATCCGCCTGGGCTTAATCCTTTGCGGCGCACGTGTAACGTCAGTTGCGTTGAGGGTCGGAGTCACTTGGCATGTGTCCTAATGTTGCATATCATCATGCTCTGTCTACCCAACGTTACTGATCCTATGAGACTTATTGGTTCGTTGATTATGGTGACGGTATCACTATTAATGGAAGTCGTGGCAGTCATTGTAATGTTGGTGCTAATGTCAAGCATTCCGAGCATTCAGAGCCTTGAGGAAAAGTACAAATGAGGAATTGATGCTTCGCAGCTGCTTGTCAGTTCATATGCTTGGGTACGCGTCCATTCTGCGCATGCTACATTGCGCGAGAAGCGCGTAGCTGTGTAGCCCATGGGTCGGGCTAGGTCTTCAGTTTGGTGAAGCATGGTTCTCGTTAGCGCACCGCCATCTACGTCCAAAATTGATAGGGACAAGTGCCCAGGCTGTTGTTGTGCTTGGTGTGTAATCGTATTTTGGGAGTGAGGAGACAACAAAAGTGGTGGTAGTCGTTGTCGTGCTGCTGCGCGATTGGTTACCCTGAGACGCAGTTGGTACGGGGGCTGGATTGGGAGAGTAGATTTAAAAGTGCGAAAAGGGATGCCTCCTTTGTATTGGGAGCTGGGGTAGCAGTGTGCGCTGCAACTCCAACGGGTTGGCGACGCACCGACGAGGCTCCCGACGAGTGATGTTGGCCGTCCCGTCCGGTGGGTGCGTCATGCTGCACGTCCATGGAAGTTCCGTGTACTTGGAATACAATCGACACGTACAGTTGATGTTGTGCCGTCTGAAGGGCACTTGATGAGGCAAGATAAATGAAACATTGATAAAATAGAGGCACCCGCTATGGCGCGTTACAAGATTGTCGGCTTAATACCTTCTTATGAGCATTAGGACTGCATACTGTGCCGTATGATTGTAATACTCGGGCTTGTATCACCACATGCGAAATGAACCCTTTCGACGGCTAGTATATATTTGCGCGCCTTCCCTCGTGCATCCCCACTTGTGCGGCACGCAGGATAACCTGATGTCAATTTTTCGATCGTACGCAACATACCCAAAAAGATGTGTGTGGGATGGGGGGGCTTTACTTCACCCGTGGCCACTACCTGGCAGTCCCTACCTTCCCCAGTATTTCGGGGCACCCTCATCCATTCACCCACGCGGACTCCTCAGAAATCAGTGATTTTCCCGGGTTCAGCACCCATCACCAGCATCCAATGGAATCTGCCGGACCAACGGCGGCATCAACTCCATTCCTGCTTAGCTCGCAGGTCACTTCAATCGGAGTCGGTTACCGTCCATCTTTGTGGGGGCACATCCACCCTCAACCGACGGAGCGATTTTTATCCCGAAGATGTGTTTGGCGGTGACAGGACCATGTCTGCAGAGCGGAAGTCCTGGGAGTTGATGACCCGAACTTGGAGCCTAAGCACGGCTTTGCCCCCTGGTCGAGCCACTCGCTGTTGATTGTGGTGGCAAAAACGGCATTGGGTTGTTCCCAAAACGCCTTTGGGAACACATTAATCTATGGTGTGCATGCAGGTGTCAATATCGTGTCCAACCGCACAATCCGGGCACGAACGGGATCCTCCCCTAGTCTCCAGACTCGTGGTGACACCCCAACTGTGGCGTGCCCAGTAGCCCACTCACCACCCACTCACCATCTGCGGTCATTCCCTGCCTCTCCTGTTGTGCGACGAAAGTAAGGCCTGGCCTACCTTGGTACCCAAGCCAGGTTACGCAGGGAAATTTTGCGAACTGAGCACCATCCTGCCCGTCTTCCTCGCGATGCTAGTCTTTGCTTGACCGCTAACACACGCTCCGTGTCGGTGCTTGGCAGCGAAAAGACGTCCCCCACCATCCACCTGCCGACATATGCAACCGACCAGAAGCATATAAACCCTTCCTGTGTTCCACCAGCTCTGCAGAAAGCCAACCGGCGCGCGCATACCCCGCCACAGTCCGTCCGATCTCGTTGGCCCTCTTATGTCGCCCTGATGCCCACCCGCCATGTCCCTACCTGAAATGCTCACGTCCGTCCGTCTATTAGTTAAGGCCCCATCGCGCCAATTTTAAAACTTCATTAATTCGCAATGCTCCATAGTTACCAAAGTGTTTGTACAATACAACTGTACAGCGAGGAAGCAAACGCGGACGCGGCACATCAGCTAAAATTGAAATTGCGCTCCTTGGTGCCCTTAATCTCCACCGCCTTGAGTGTGACGGTGGAAGCAGGCAGATAGTCCGTGGGAATACCCTTGTACCCCTGTGCGCGGCAATACAAAGAGGCCCTGTGTCATGACGCACAGCTGGATGTGTCGAAGAGCTTTGTTATAGCATTGCCATCGACAGCTGCAGTGAAAAACATTGAAGAATTCCAAAAAATCCCAAGCAAACAACACAAGGTGAATGGGCAATCGACACCATGTAGAGGTGGGACCCTGTGGCACATGCGCAAACGCAATGGACCCAACACGCTAGTACGCAAGGCCCACCATGGTTGCTTTCTCGGTCTTAGGCCATGTGGGGTTCTCCTTTGGCCATCGCGGCGCCGAGTTCATGAAGACGGGCGTCGTCTCTGGGTGGTTGAAGGAGTTATTGATCTTGGCCACGCCTGAGCGGCAAATGGCGAATAGAAAAGCAACGGATGCAGTATCAAGTGCGCCGTTGGGATTGCGGACAGAATAGTGGCGCCGACGCTTTTTGAGGCAGGGTATGGGCTCGGGAGTAAAACAGCCGTCAAGTCTCAAATAGGCATATAATGAATGATCAAGCACAGGATGGAGGGACGCCAGGGGCTCTACAGCGTCGAGTCAAATGTCCAGGATATGCTGAAGCTACCGACACTGGTGGCATATAGCACTAGAGTCACGTATTACGTGCAAACGAATTAACTTAACAATACTTTGCAGGCCGGCGTGAGATCGCCGCAATATTGCAATTGTACATGAGCTTAAAATAAGGGGATCAGAAACTGCGGTCCGTGAGCAATGGCGTAGAGAACATGGAGTTATTTACCACACGACACCACACCCAGCTTATGCCTGCTCACCTGGCACGAGGTGGCCATTGTCGCCAGCGATGAACTCCGTCTTTCCATTTCGTGCTACAAGAGTGCCGAATCGCGTACCCGTTGTCGTCTGCACCTTCTGTAGCGGGACCGCGACCATTCGGGCCAGGCATGCACCAGTAATGGAATGAGGCACAGATGCGCACCTTCAATTTGTCTTCCGCAGGAACCTCCCAATTTTGAAGGCGTCGAGCATTGTAGGACGCTTCAATCTGCTCGCCTGGGAATGAACGCGACATCCTTACAGCTAAGGTATGTTTGTTTTCAGAACCGCTTTGAAAAGTTCGATTGGTTGTCGGGAAAATCTTACAGTGAACTTTCAGCAAAGCTAAACATCTTCTTTTCAAGCATAGGCCATCTAAGTACAACACAGCTGTGTACGACAAATGTTGCACTTCCGTGCCCCGAACAGATTCTGTCCGTGCCGGTCGTGGACTCACATGCGAGGTCAATAAGGTATAGCATGACATTTATTGGAAGTTTGAGAGTATAAACTGGATAGCATGACTGTAGAACGGGCAACCTACATAGCTCAACAGCCCGTTGATTCGGAGGCCTCATCAGCCTCGGATCATGACGCTGTCCAGCAACTGGTTCGTCTGGAAGACATGCTTTTGCTATCTCGGTATGAGGAGGTTGCACAGGCGTCTGCAGAATTGGTTTCGAGTTTCTCCGAACGTGGTAAAGCTGGCGATGACCTGCTACAGCGAGCTCTTGTAATAACATTTCAAGCCCATTTCTTTATTGGCAGGTAATTGGCCTTCGTTTGAAGGTCGCCTTGTATGAAAGCCGAATTTCCAACCTCCACTCTAGTGCAACCCGAGATATCCCGTTGCAGGCATAGTGATATTAATGCTATGCTGGACAAGCTAGGTCTTGCACGACTTCGGGTACCGACTTTCATGGCATGGTACGGCTTCCTATTAGGACACATCCCACATCCCACTGGCGTTTCTTGGGGTTTTCAGAAGCATTTTGTCGAGTTCTCGTACCTCGAGGCTTCAGCTTATCTTCTGAACTTTATGAAATCGCCTCTTGCAAGCAACCTTAACTGCTATAGAGGTACCCGCTAGTAGTAGATAGTACAAGCACGATCAAGCGTTCTTGGAGGGGGCCTTAGAGGATGTAAACACCTACCTATCCAGGTGCGCATCTCTCTTAGAATCGAGCCCAGTCATACGGTTATATTACGGTCCCGCCATGCTCAGGTCGTATGGGACGGCCCACATCCTTCTTCCCGGACTAGCCCTTGACTTCTTCATGGATATTCCATTGCAGATGGATGACATATTCAACTATGCAAAACTTGCCCACCTTGCAATAACGTGTCATCTTCCTCATCACCCTCATCTGGCCCCATAGAAACTGAAGATGGATAAACCGTCTCCGTCTCTCGCTATTGCATATGCTCCTGCCTCTTCTATTGACACCCGCTCCACGCTTGTTATTTACTATGGTGCCCCGGTCTCAGTTTCTTTCGAATTTCTCTTGTATCGCTTTCGGTAATTTGCTCTGATCCTGCAGTTTGCGCTTTCCATAAGGCATTCTAGCAGGCACTTAACGTATTACCAGCTGCCCATGGTCAGTCATTATGGTTCCCCTTAACATCCACGGCAGGGCATTGTTGTTACTGGAGTCAGGGCAGGCCGCAACGGCGCGGCGGCGGGTGGAGCAGTATATGTCCACTGTCATGGCGCACATCCAGGAGCAAGGATGCGAGGCAGCCTCCCACTGTGCCATTGACGACGCAGCGGCGGCGGCAGTGCCTCAATCCCGTGGGGATGGCTGTGAAAGCTGGCGGCAAGCCCCAATAAAAGCAGGCACAGCAGCGGAAAGCGCGGCAAAGAAGTCGTGGCATGGGATGGCGGACCCGGTTGCCTTGGTAGGCGTAGCAACTGCGACCCTTCCAGACCGGATGGCATTGGCCCGGTTGTACAGCCAGGATGTGCTGTGCTTGGGACTAGGCCTTCCACTGGAAGCACTGTATTGGCTCCAGTCAATTTTGGACACCACGGGGTCGCAGCAGCAGCACTTATGTTGCGGCAAGGTAAATGAGTCCGCGCAGCTGGGAAGCAATGTTGGGATCCCGGCCGTTGCTGCGACGGCGGGCGTGGTAGATGCAAATGAGCTGCTGGGCCGCTGCCCAGAAACGCTCCAGCGGCTGCGGGACGAGTTGAATCAGCTCATCGCAATCTCCGGAATGGCGCCGCTGGGCCTGCCTGACTTCACTGCTGCCACCATAACCGGGAATCGTTTGAGCATTGATGCGCTGGCTATGGTTGCGGTCCCCGGCGCGGTCCCCGGTGATAGGGCTGCATCCCAAATTCCACATCGTGGTGCAGACGGAAAGGTTTCCGCCGGTGATAGTCGCGGCGCGCCAACTGTGCCAAGGCGGCTCCAGAACAACGGAACGGGTCACCAACAGCCCATAGTCAGTCAACTGGAGTCGGGTCACGCCTCGTTTTTATTATTTCGGGCGTTACTGGCGTCGCTGCATGCGGCTGTACGGCGGCTGGCCCTTGGGGCAAGCTTGCAGCTGACGCGAGCGCAAACATGGCTCATATGCAAGGTGACGGCTGTAGCCGCGCGGCTTCGTGACATGTCTGCCTGTCGTCACGCCGCCGCTGCCGGCTCATGGGGCAGGTCGATCAAACGCGCGGCTGCGATGGCTGGATTGGCAGCGGTGATCCTGCTGGCGTTGCAGGCAGAGGCACCACACGTGCGTACAAACATGGAGCGGCAGGCAGGTTGGATTGCTGGGATGGTGCAAGATGCCCTGCGGATGGGCTTTGCGCTACAACCCAGCCCTGTAGCCGCTGGCGGTCCTCCCATGCCCTGAAACGAGGAGAGGTCTATCCTTGGTAGTCTATTGCCAGCCGCAAAAGCGGCGGGCGTCGTAGGTAAGTATAGACGTTACAGATGTTTAAAGACAGGCTGCTAGCACAGTTGCAGACGTCTAACTATAGGGAGCTTCGGGCTTCTTTGTTACCTGCTCGTTTATGTCTGCGCATTGGTTTTGAGATCGACAGGCGCCGCGGAGGATTACAGGTGGAAACTAGTAACCAAAAGTGGCATGAGAATGGGAGAATTGCAAAGTGTTATATTCGTTTTCATTTTTTGATACCGCTCCAAATTGGTTCAAGATTGAGGTTCAGATGATGCTGACATTGCTTTATCAAATATGCTCCGGGCTCCACCTAGTTACACACATCTAGGTGGAATAGCGGTCTGTGGTTTCTTTTTACTGGTGGCAACCTATGGCAGAACGACGTAATTTCAATGAACGGATTGAACTTCCGAAATTAACGGATTGAACGTCCGTCAGAACGTTCCTGTGCTTCGGGTTTAGGATTTGGTAGGTCGATGCAGAATGCTTCGCCAGGAGCGCCCACGCGGTACTTCCCCCGCAAAATTCCTTGAATGGCAAGTCCATCTTCGTTCTACCAGGCCAGGATGAAGGACAGGTGCACACCCTGGCAGATTGGCATGTGGATTTCAGATGTGTATTGATGTCATTCCGGTGCCCCACCTGTCGGCATCCAGGACGTCGTGTATGGGTCATCTCCATCTTGTTATGGTTCAAGGGTTGAAAGTCTATTGACCCGTACCCTGAAAAGAAAAGCTTGTTGGGGACTGAGGGTCATCCCAGGAATGTGCGGCATCCCAGGCATGTTCACGCACGATTAGCCCATTAACCGTTTTTTGTAGCATCATAAAATGATGTACGAAATACAAACACCCTCCGCCTTGGAAGAGACAAGATCTCCAAATATCAGCTGCCGCAGAACCGTGGCAGCTCGGCCTATGAAGGTGGTCGGCCAGAAACCTCCTCTAAAGCGCATAATTGCCAATGCGTACTCCTGAAATAAGCCAGCAGTCCTGCGCCATTAGAAAGAATTGTACGGAAATGCTCGTGACTAGGACACATTTTGCACACAGACAATGGGCGCTAAGTGACCATTGAGATCACGAGCACTGTCGCTGACACTGGCGTAAGAGGCTCAACCAAAGCTGCTGATCCATTGGGATGGCCATTGCGACCAAATACATGGCACGAGCACATGCCCCCCCAATCAAACCGCCTACATCCAATCCTTAGACGCCACCAGAGACGACCACTACTTATCATTTAATCGCAGCCTGCCCCACCCTACAGCTCATCGACGAGCACGCCAAGATGCTACAAAAACAAGTATTAGTTTGGCGCTACGTAACTGCCCACCTTAAATGCCCCGTTTTCCACACGCTCCCAGCAAAAGGTGTAAGTGTAAGATCGAAGCGAGGTGGTAATCTCCGGGCTGGTGGCACCTTCGCTGGGCGTGGGCACCTGGCGCGATTTGCGCGGCCGTGCGCGAACCTCCAACGCCTGTACGGCCTTGTTGTCGAACCGCTCGCTGGGAAACACCAGTGGCGAGACCATTCGCCAGCTGTCACAGTTAATTAGCGGATTGTATGACACGTGCAATAACGCGTGGAAGCGCTCCCAGGATAACCACTCCTCAGCTGCCCGCCAACTTCGGACTGTCCTGGCGCCCTGCGGTGGGAAGGCCCAGTGTAAGGTGGGACGGCCTAGCGCAATCACTGGCTGCGGCATCATCATCTTTTCGCGCGGGTCTGAGCCCTATTTCACGCCACGGTAATGGTGTGAGACAATTGTTGTACAGCATAATATACCATAATCGCGGCCTTCAAGGGTAATGATGTTCACAAGCAGCATCCATGCCCTCCCCTTTTTTGTCCTACAAGGCCATCCTTGGCAGGTAGCGTCAAATTAAATGCAGCCTGGACGCCAGAGTCCGGCTCCGGCCAGTCGTTCCTCTGCAACCCAGGCAGAGATCGGGATTTGGCGATCGAAGGTTCTTAGCATGCTGTGATAAGTGTACCAAAGAGAGTGGGGCAAGATGACGTGCAGTCAGGTGGAGCAACGCAGCTTTGGGATCGCCAGGATATGGGCCGCCAATCGGTGAACCAGGAGAAGTTCAAACACAGCGTCAGACCCGTATAGCTCAGACCGCACTAATCCAGGACACATTGGTCCACGTGTTTATGTGCACGACAATGGCTGGCAGAGGTCATGACACCCCCACTGCCGAGCATGCCGGCATCCCGTGTCATAACAACTGAGGCACCTTCTCACCTGCAGCATTGACATCGCCTGCTCCAGGACGGCCGTTGGTGGGAGCAGAGGAGCTTCACGACGGTGAAGGTAGAGGGAGCAGAATGGAAATGCAAGAGAAAAATGGAAAAGGCAATGTTGTTGATCCGCAGCAATCTGATGCAATCCCAAGTATGAATTACATCCCAAGTATGTATTTCATGTGGCAGGCCTGCTGGTATGTTGGAATAAAGTACGGATACATGCGCGTGGATACGTGGGTCTCCTAACGCCAATCATTTCAGTTTGACTGAGAGGCAGCGGAGTCCTCGCAATCCAACGGGGACGTACAGGGGCCCACATGTCGGAGCAGTTGCGTTGGGGTGTGATCCCGCACATGGCAAAGGGTCCGCAGGTTACAAAGTTCTGTGGGGCTGGTCATGTGGGGCCTGTCTAGCGATAAGCGAGAGCTGACACGTCGCACAGCATCTTCCCCCAACAGACAATCTAATAGTCGCCAACTTTGTATGAAAGCCCGTTTGCATTAGGGTTGAACCTCTTTCCCCACTTGCATGGCAACTTTGCACGTACATGGGTTCAGTTGTTGCCCCGCGGCGGCAGGCGACTTGATACCCTGCAGAGGGGGGAAAACCCAAGGACTACGCAGAAGACGGATACCATGTGCAACATACGCACGTGGAACTCATCCCATGATGATGCATGCGCAGGTGTGCAATTGGCGGGGTACGCGCAAATGCTTGCCGCACCACCAGGGCCTCCTGCGTTGGCATCCCTTGTTGCTACCTTTAGGAAGACAAATTGATTGAACACCTCTGCAAGTTTTTCATCTCCACCTGCGCGCAAGACCCGGAAAGGCATCGAAGCATAAGATACCAACGATTACTAACACCTGCTTGCGGTACCTTTCCGGTCGTCCTCCGCGCTTACGCGGAGCGACGTATTAAGGACACGCTTCCGGAATTGGAGGCTGCCAACGTTAAACAGCGATATTATCGCCCTAGCCGGGCACCTCAAGCGTACAATGCCTTTTGACGGAACAGGTACTGCTGTCATTGCGTAGGTAAATATATCCCTAGTGCTAAGCAGGTTTGTGGAGACCCTAGATCAGCGCGATGGGGTATGCCGAACGGAATGATTGCTGCCGAAGACAGTTCGTCCCAAAGCCGTACGGTATCATGGAAATTGGCGAGGCCGTAAGGGACCTCATGACTGCATCGCTCTTTGCACGTGATAAGTTGCGTTTAGCTTTGAAGAGCAAAATCGATCAAATACTCGTAAGGTTGCATTGTGCCGGACAGGCATAACAACCAGGTTGTTTGCCAGTTTGCGTATAAGTAAAGCGCACACGATTTGTAGCTTCTTCAGCGCAAAGCTTTCTATATCTAGCTACCTATTTCTCACGGCACATGCACCAAAGCTCGCTGCAGTCCGTCCCGCAGACCCGGGCGAGCGTGAAAGGCGTCCCGACGCGGCCTATGTCCAGCTCCAGCTATCCGTCTGGTGAGCTGCTAAGGCTATGCAATACGCGGGTATCTAGAATTTAGGTGCAGACCTTTGGCCAACGTGTGCATCCTTTCGTTTGTGTGTGTTACGTGTTGCGAGTAATTATGGCTTCCACCTCAAATGATAATAATTTCGCCTCTTTCACGTGTATCATATTTTCCATGACTCCGTTTATTGCCAACGACTTTTCCTGTTGCCGATGCCGCTCCCCGTGTAGGGCGCCCCAAGAGCAGCAACAAGCGTAGCGTCGCAGAACTTGAACGATCAGGTTTGGCGCAAGCAGCGCCTTATCAGCAACAGATGCAACCCGAGCCGATACCGCTGAAGTATGTCGTGCAAGAAGCTGTGAAACGCTGGTTTGAGGATACACTCCTGGAAGCACAGCGCGGTGATGTGAAGCAGCAAGCACTTCTCGGGGAGATGTATAAGGTAAGAAATAACGAAGGATTTCGTTGGGATACCCCTTGTTGGGATAACCCCCTGTGGGTGTCGAGGCGCCAGCATAGAAAGCCGCGAAAACCAGTTGGCCAAGAGGGTTCAAGCGTGGGCAGTATGTGCTGTCAGATAGTGCACCAGTACTTCTCCGACTTCCAGTTGAGGTGAACTGCAACGGTTATGGGTTTTGGTGGGCGGTTCCGAGTTTGACTTGTTCGTAAATGCTATTCGTAATGTAAGGTTACCGCGTATTCGTCGCTCATCATTCCCTGGCAACCTGAATGCCGGGGGAGGCGAACCCACATTCCCACATTCCGGCATGGAAAGATGTCTCACGAAGAAGATGCATTCAACCCCTTGATTCCCCTTATCCATAGATGCGGTGTGACATATTAATCGATGTTGCATGCACTTCTGCTCACGCTGTCCTCAGCTTATTTAGCGTCTGCAATTTTTTGGATCCTTCCGTGATGCGGCCTCAGGAGGGCTACGGGTGCCCGAAGGATGTGCGCGCGGGCAAGGAGTGGTCAGAGAAGGCAGCTGCACGCGGCTACAAAATGCAGGGCGTCTACTGCGAGCTCTAAACAAGCTGCGGTTGTTGTCGCGGTTGTTGTCGCGCGGCACTAGAAGCTGCAATGTATCACAGCATGTCACGGCCTTCGCACGGGTATTCAATGCGTGAAGAGCTATTGCGCTTCAGGTAGCCAAAAAAGGCCATATTCTCGCCATGAGGGTCGTTTCATGTATGTTGTACCACTTTTGCGGTAGTCTGATGGACGCGTCGGTTGTGCATCATCTGCACATAGTTAATTGAGATCACTGAGCTCCATGTGGACCTCACGCCAGCGTGTTTTGCGACTGTCGCCCTTTCAAAAACATTTGCAACGTGCCGTGAATGGTCGTTTGATGGAGTCGTCCTGACTTCGAATGTTTGCTTGGCTAGCAGAAATGGGCTTTATTAGGGTGTTCCCGGCACGACCCATGGGAGGTGCCTGAGCGTTTGTGGTAAACGACGTATAAGCGTTGGTGGCCAAGTGCACACAAGGGGTATTTGACCAGACGAGGCATACGAGGAGGTTATGATGCATTCTTCTGATGTTGCAAGTTTTGGGGCGAAGACTCACGTTGCGATTCGAAGGGGAGATGACAGCGTACCTGTGCGGCGATTGGCATGGTAGGTACAGCTTTGCAACATTCTGCATGTCGCCGAGAAAATGCATGATCGATGGGGCCCCAGAATTGCACAGCTCTGGTATGTCCTCAGTAGGGAGCCAAGGAAATCCAGTGCTTCGGAAGTTGGCCAGATCTGTCGCTGCATGTGCAGGCCGTTGAATATATCCCGTTTATGTGCTGCTGATGCTGGATTTGGCTTCGACAATCCGTCGCTAGAACGAGGTTGGCTCCATGATATACTTATTCTCCATGATCGCATTTCCAGCTTTATGGGTTGGGATTTTAGGGGAGTCTTTCTGCAAGGCACTACGGGGCCTATGGGCAGCTGTTTACGAGCCCTATTGCTTCATGCATAGAAGAAATATTCTATCCAGATTTTAAACTCCACATCCTGACACCCTGCGCCGCTGTCACCCAGACTCGTGTCCATTGTACAGCTTCCTGACAGCTTAGTACAGCAGCCTAGCCCGCCACGCACGCACGTTATCAGTTTATAGTCTGGGCTCCTGACACCCCATCCCTCCACATACAGCATCCAGGCACCCGCCTTCGTACACATCTGCAACCTGGAGCTTCTTGTAGCTAACAGCTGCATATCACATTTTGTTAAGACCGGTGTTAACCATTTGCTACTCGCAGGGTAAACATAGAAGCAACCACGTCACCATAATGGCCAACACTGGAAAGCACAGTTGAATCCCCATACAAGTACAAATCATTAAAACCCCGACGTGTACAGGAGAACGAGTGCGTTTTCATGTGTGTGTATACCTTGATGGTAGCTGACTGCCATTCACTCGCCCCAGAATAGCAAGTCCCTGGAAAATAGTCATATTCCAGCCTCTGGCTTGTCTTTATATTGGTTCCCCCCGGCAAAATGAGGATATGAGCACCTTAAAAAACCTGAAAATATAACACAGGTCACCATCACTTCACTAAGCAGACCGCTCAACCCACGGTCACCTTCCCCCAGCACGCATACAAATCCCAAACAATCCATCCGTCCACAAACAGACAAACACGTGTGCAGACAAACACATACACACAAGTAGTTCACACACAGACACGCATACACACAAACATGCACGCGTGCACACACACTCTCTCTCTCTCTCTCTCTCTCTCTCTCTCTCTCTCTCTTATACACACTTACACACATACATATACGTGGGCACACACAAAGAAGCACAGAAAAAGAAACCTCCTCCCCGCATGGTCTCCATTACCAGCCAATTAATCAGGTCTGCACTACTCTTGCACCTGTGCTCCCACCCAGGGGACTAGCAGAAGGAAAGCGCAGATAGGCACATATCTCCTTGTGGAGACACTCATAGTCCTCCTGCAGGAAAAGGAGTTGCTGGTGCAGCTGCTCCTCAAAGTGGCTCTGGAGCTTGGGCTGCTTCAGCACGTTGCACTTCATGACCCAATGTACGCCATCCAGCTGATGCACACTGGTCTTCACATTGGCACCCGACCCAAAGAACTACTAGAACCTACCGTTGTGATAGAGTGCTTACAGTGGTGCACGTATTGACGTGTATGTCCCATGTGCCCCCTCTGTGCTGGTCCCCGGGGATTCAGCCTCATCTGCATTGTTGGAGACCAGCCACCACTGCGTCATCTGCTACTTATCCTCCGGGATGTTGTATCTCTGTTATATCCGCCTACAGTGTGGCAAAGGCCCGATCGAAAGATGCCAGACAACTGGCCATTTTGGATACCACCCGAAGATACCCCAGGATACTACACTGGACACTACTGCTGGCTCCTCGCGACGTTTGTCCCCTCGGAACATATCCACACCGTCTGCCACAGTTGACGACAAAGACTTCTCATCGTCCTCATCCAGCCCATGCATCCACCTCGTCCATCACATCCTCCTACCTGCCTCCTAGCTTTCATTCTTGCCCACCTCGTCTGCCTATTTGTCCTCTTCGTGATCCGCCCCATCCGCCTCCCTATCCTCTGCCCCTTCCTTCTGCCAAGCTGGCACCTACGTACCCGGATCTGTACATACTTATCCATCAACACCATGGATTCGGTATTGTTGACATGTTGACCTGCCTACAACAGTACCTTCGTTGCCCTGGTTAGCGTCCTCTTCACCTATTACTGTAGACGACCCATGCGCAGCCTCCATGTTGTGATCAGTGCTCGAGGTGTTGTAGGGTTCCACACCCAAGCAGACCCACGTACCAAGACATCCGGCTGTTTCGGTTGATGAGCTGCGGGTGAGGAAGTCGGCTCCTTCAGCACAGTCTCTACCGAATTAAATAGATGCATCGACCACAGTAAGCGAATGGGCCGGAAAACCGTGCCCCCCGAGCAGGTTCGCTAATTACCGGATTCACGCACCGGCAGCGAGCATTCAGAAACTGCAATTCTAATTACACATATGAAAGCCGGAGACTTTTCCCTATTGACGACCCCTCCGAGCACGGCGAATTTAGCATAATAAACGGCCAATAATAAGGCCAAAACGTTCAGCTGAGCGATTAGGCTTGATGAATGGTCCTACCAACCGTGCACTGTAGCTTGTCATTAAATGGACAAATAAATTAAATCAACGTGTAAAATTGTATTTATTACAAGCATAGTTAATCATGGGCTTTCAATATATCGATGCTCGCTGGTAAGAGTTAGTGTTGAATTAAAAAATGAATTCACGCTTGAATTTAGCTATGTAAACTATGATATTTGCATTGTAAAGATTATACCTGATCCCCAAATGAATGCAAACGGGTAGTATTTGTACGCAAAGATGATACACTGCGTAAAACTGTTTGCTGGTCAATCATGGTCGATCAGATAGACTGTGGGCTCCAACGTGTAGCACGACCTCATGTTTAGGCGACAATGATGTTAGAAAATCCATATACCGGAAATATTTAAAAGGCGAGCTGGAGGGCTTCCCAATGCTTTTATCGAAATAGACGGGTTTTTTTAGACGAAATTGCGGTTGATTTTACCGAGGCTGCTGCCTAGCTACTGAACACAATCACAGAACACGCCCCCGGCAATGATAACATGATTATATTCCAAAGAGGTTTACCAAGCGAGTAGGAATACTTTCTGCGGAATCTATTATGTCAGGTTGGCCTCTGCTGTCAATTTGAGTGTCGCTAGCTAGCCATTTAACAACATCTCAAAACCATCCGAAAATCACAGGTAAGTATCCATATAGTACTAGTATTTGTATCTATACGGCTGTATCAGTGAAACGGAGTACTTGCCGCGGGCATTAGGTCGGCACAGGTCAGCAGCAGGCTAGTCCCTTCAAAACCCACACACTGGCCTGATTGGCATTCTATTCTACTCTGTTCGCAATGCACGCAATATACTTCAATAGGGAATACTTTAAAATATTTCAAAGGCGCAAGGAAAATTGCAGTTGATGGAATGCTCAGAAGTCTGCTCGGGCAGGGTTGCCATTTGCTGTCTCCGTTAGTTTATTAAGGAGCCCAGCAGGGCACACGTCGGAACTTGATGGAGAGAGGGCATAACTCTTGTCCACGAGTTAGCCCACCTCGTGATCGCCACGGGAGTCGTGATCTCGCTCTCTCCCACTGGCCAGAACTTGTAACCAACCAGAGTCAAGATTCCAGATTCGCAGCAAGCCACGATAGCGTTCATGTATCCACAACGACAACATGCATGCCCACGACTTGAGAATAAAATATCGTGTCCATAAAATATCCACATATGCATCCACGCATTAGTCTTCTGCTCCTACGTGTAACGTGGGGCCTAGCAGAGGTGAATGGGTAAGAGCAAAAATTATAAAGTTTGCCCTGCTGTGTATGTTCCGTGTGACTCATGATATTTGTAGTCGTAGAATCGTGTATTCACCCTTGCAGGCCCGTGAACATGTCTGGCCGCTAGCTAGTACAGATTAATGAGTGCACCAGTCGTTATGGGATAAGTAGAGGATCCGAAAACTGCAACATGCAGAAGTCCAGGCCTCTGGCCACTTGAATCATCATATCCGCATCTAACCCTACACCAATTAGGCGTCCAAAGCAGGGCCTCACAAACCCTAAAAGTTCCATGATTGGGCATCACAACCTCTTGATAACGCCCTCACATGTCCTAATCCCACCTCGCTCCATATTCCTGGAATGCCCTTCCAGATTCATAGTAAAGAATGCTTAATGCAACCATTTCTGCACACCAAATGACAACGTTCACCACAACACGCGGTCCTACGCTGTGTCGTCGGGCCAAAGTACAGTGTCGCCGTGGTTGGGAAGGAAAGGCATCACTATGAGGCATGTCCTGGCAGAGCATTCCCACTTCAATGTTTCTTTATGCCCAAGTCCTCAGCTGTTACGCGTATGGGCGATCCTTAAGATAACCATCTGCTCATTGCCAAATGCAAACAGCGAATCGCCAAACCGGGCTGGCACTATCGCCACTATTGCACGAGCACATATACTCATCACAAAATCGAAAAGCCCAACCAAGTAATCATCGCGCCTTGATTGTGTCCTCATGGCTACATTGTGCACACTGTTAATGGGCGTATTCAGTGGCAATCAATTCCCTCAGCTTTACACTCCCTATGGGGACCACGCACTCTACGATTACGGCCGTACTTCCATAACAAGCTGGCTGTCTCATTAAGTTTTGCCGCCTATGCTAAACTCGCCGTTCGCCCCCACATTTATTGCCTCTCCTGGCCCCGTAGGAGGCTTGGACCGACGTTTTGGCTTGATGAACGAGCCCAGCACGTTCACAACAAGCATGAGTATGAAGGGAAAATAGTGAACAGACGCGTACGCTTCCATGCTGGCCTTGTAATCCAAAAGCTGCGTATATTCGTTTGGGAAGAAGGGCACATTGGGAAAACAAACGAAGGCTCAGTTCATAGGCTTCCAGACCAAGGAAAATATTAGGACACACACTGAAAC
The DNA here is from genome assembly GCA_019650235.1 of Volvox reticuliferus. Classification (NCBI taxonomy): domain Eukaryota; kingdom Viridiplantae; phylum Chlorophyta; class Chlorophyceae; order Chlamydomonadales; family Volvocaceae; genus Volvox; species Volvox reticuliferus. Next base: position 4,714,576 of record BNCP01000002.1, read on the forward strand.
TGCGTCCTAAAAAGACAATAAGATGTGCGGCTTCACGCAGAGACATGCCGAGGTGGCCCACCTGAAAGGCGCATGCCATGTAATTGAGCACGAACGTAGTCCAGATGATCTTTATTGCGCGGTATAGCAGGTTCTTCTGGATGGCCGCTGGCAGGTATGCCTCGGTCTTATAAAGAATCTGCGTAAATGTGCAATTATAGTATTCAGTGCGTTACCATCATAGGGCGCCTTTGTGCAAGAGCAAGTGTGGTGCGCATACTCCCATTAGCTCACATTCGACAAATACCAGCTACCTCAACATATGTGGTGCTATGGGGCCATGGCCGGTGCTGGCATTCAAAGGGGCAGAAATTTTCGAGAAATTTGAGGGCAAGAATGGGCAGTGGGAGTAAGGAACTTGTGCAGGGGGTCGCATACATTATAGATGGCTGTCACACTGATTAACTTGATCATAATGATTGGATGCTCCGCGAACCTTGTAAATTCAAGGCAGGGATCTATGCTGTTGGTGGCGGTGAAGCCCATGGCACTGAATTGTGACGAGCGAACAATTTTTTAGCTAAAACTCTTGCTCTTTAGTCTGTCTGCTAGCTCACACATGCAGCTATAGGCGGCTTGGATTCAAGGTTCACAACAATGACACTGTTTGAAATATACCATTAGTGAAATCCTGGGCCTACCTGTAGAGTTTTACACGATATTCATATGTGTGCAAATGGATGGGTAATAAAAGGCCAGGCATGTGATAAGCTGCCCAGAAACACAATAATATCAAATGAATGAAAAAATAGGCATGTGACCCGTACCTCCAGAATCCCCACTATATTCCAGCTGATAACCAGGTAACAGACGCAATAATATGGCTTAGTCCTGGCTACCCTCCTCATAGTTTTAAGCATCTAAATATAGTATAAGTGTAAGCTCTGCTAAGCCCGAGCTAAGTCTGATGAAGTCTTCTGGATGGCTACGCTATAAGGTTTACTTGAAAACGTGTCAACCCCCAAACGGCAAGGTTTGGCCACTGTTAGGTCTGGACTTAGTCCGGGTGCTATGTTGATCCACCATAAAGCTAAGCCTGACGAAGTCCAAACTTGACAATACATCTTTCGTAGTGAAGAGGTGAAAAGTCTATATCGTCCGATGTGAGGCTTACTCGCGACGAGCCCGACGGGCAATGCACAGGTGGTCTGGACTGCTATAACTTCTTGACGAATTCGAGGCAACTACTTCTCATGCTGTTGCCGTCAAGCAAATCTTCTGGGCTAACGGGGCGGGGCCAGACATTGACAAAAGCACTGGCGTCGGGAGCTGTGCCCACCTGTGAGAAGTAGATCCAAATCGCTGTGCCAGCAAAAAACATAAGGTACCCCGCATAAAGGCCATGCCAGACAGCGCTGACAAGTTGTGTAAACAAGAGCGATTGGAAGCCAGGCTTGCGGTTTCGGGGAGTCACTCGCTCATACACGTATCTGCAGGGGCGCAAACCAATGAAGAAATAGAATCGTGTTTGCAGACATTTTTAGAACCAGGCCATGTACTACGTTTCAGCATCAAGTTTTCGGAGCATACATGTACGGACTATCATAATAGAGCCATCGCCTAGCGTAGCACAATCCGCTATTCCAGCATACCGCGGATAAGTGAACGCCGCAATCACGTGGATGGGCCCCAAGACTTACCTACGGAGGAATTTCCCAGTGCAAATGTTCCAGTTGAGAGGCACGTTACGTGCGCTGTCCGCCAGCCAAACACCAAGGAAGTTACAGTTACGACATCTGCCCCTGCAAGACAACGAGACAATGCGGGGGCTGGATGACTTCAAGCTCGGGGGCGGCGGCAATTGTGTTGGAGATCCATCCGCAATGCGTTCCTTCCCAGCCCGAACAGTACACCCGAAAATTCTTCATTAAATACAACTCCGCCACACAAAACACCTGTACTATCCGCCTGACATTTGGCTTACCATTGCGGCTTGTTTGTCGCTGGATCATAGCCCATGAAATCCAACCCAGCAAACACGTATGAAGCTTCCGTGATTTTCCAGCTGAAATAATATCGCAGCTGGTAAACCAGGCCGATCACGCAGATGGCCGCGCACTTGATAGCCAGGGGCTGGCTGTAATACCAGACGCTGTGGTAATGCTCCATGCTCCAGCCGCTGAGTGTAAGGGCTAAATAAACGCCCATGTGCCACAGGCCCTCCAGCAGGGCCAGCAAGCCGTGGCCTAGAGCCTTCGGCATGGGGCGGCTTGCGCCGCGTGGCCAAGGCTGCACACGGCATAGCCAGCGTACAGGTGGGTCGCGATTGGCCGCACCCAAATAAGGAGACGGGCAGCGAACTAACATACAAGCAATATTATTAAGGTTTGTTCTGTCCCAGTGGAACGGGCTAGCGACGACCCACGTCATGCCGTTTTGGTCTGGATTGCCTAGGAGCTGTTGGGTGCACCTACTACTGCCACCGCACGAGCGAATTGAACTCAGAGCGCAGGTAATGCCATCCGGAGCGATGAACACCAACTTCTAAAGCCAAGGATTATGATACCTACATGGCATGCATCCACTCCTTTCATCACACAGTGCACTTCCTAAAGATCGTTTACGTTATTATAGGCAAGCGACCATCTTAACAGAGCCCAAAAACATGGTGTAAGCGTGCCTGCAACCAAGGTATGAGTATACAAGTGAGTGGACAATGTTATACTGTCCCAGTGGAACGGGCTAGCATCGACCTACGAAGCAATGGCCGTGCCGTTTTGGTCTGGGTAAGCTGATGTGCGCTCCCACTACTCCCGCCCACCGCACGCATACAACGCGGGTGCGGGTAACGTTATCAGGAGCAGCTAACCATGTCTAAAGACACTAGAGGGGCATATCTCCATCCGTCATTGATCCGGGCAAGCGCCGAAGATCCAGCACAATGGGCAAGACAGAAAAATGTCGGATACAGGCAAACACCGGGATCTTTTCGTGATCACGAGAGCAGAAAGCCTGGTGAATCCGCTCCACACGCATAAACTCACCCCCTTGAGCTCAATAAACTCTTTATACTCGCTAAACTCGAAGAACGGCCCCGCCAGAAGGTTCCCCAGGCCGAATAGGTAAGACAGAAACTCCAACGGGGTTGGGGTCATAACTAGTTGGTGAGCGGCCTGGTAAGCGTTCAGATCCTGAAGGTGCAAAGTATGCCGTGCAAATTGGCGGATATGGCATGTCAGCCTGTCTGATTTAAGAATAGGTAAATCGCATATACTGTTATACTGCATCCAACTTGAGATCAGGCGAGGCATGTCTTAACAGTGTTGACACCGCTGGTATTATCTTGTTCAATCCGGACACTCGCACATCTCCAATCAGATAGCCCCCCCAGCGCAAATAGTCCAGGGTGCTCCTGACAGCGCACCTCCTTGTTCTTGCGGAAGCTATCCTGACGACAAACGCAAATAGACACCAGCTTCAGCACAGCGACCATGGCACCACCTACCCGAAGCAAAGTCAGGAAAGCGCTGCGTCAGCTGGTGCACATATGCCAGGGCGACTACGCCCTTACAAGGTCACATGCGGCCCTACCTGGCCCTACCTGCTGTGTACCGCAACTGACATTTCAAACTGAGGGTTGAAATCAAGTTTGTACCAAGGTTTATTTGCCGTGCTGTGCCCTTACTTGTTCTGCTTTGATACTGCTTGCGCGCCAACCCCCGATACCAATGCAAATCCCGAACCCTGCTGAAAAGCTTGCAGCTTAACATTAAATCTCACCCGTGAAGTCCATGTTGCCCGTCTTCCATGATTCGCCACTTGCATTTACCACGTGCCTATGTGGGGCGTCAAGCACAACGCAGCTAATCCACGCGACAAGCGCATGCTCAAGGCACACCCAACATTAGCAAGGCTCCGCGGCCTGAATGTCAGTAAGTAATTGTTAAAACAATATGGTGCTTATAGGCTTGACCAGGAACGCCAATTCGAGGATCAGATGGGACCACTTACAAATAAATGAGGTAGGGGAAAACCGTGCACCATGCAATTGCTCCTGCTCGCCTTGGCGCTAATAACAAGGCGAGGTAAGCGGCGACCGCCATCGGAAAAACGTGGAGAATGCCGCTCCCGAAAGGGTAATAGATAATACCGACGCCAGTTACCAAAGCGTAGAGGTGCCGCACTGAGGACACGTGGATGCAAAGAATACCATGAAGTGAGCTCCCCGAACACAGTCATGCACTTTTGACGCGCCGCTCCCCGACTTACACGTCGGACTCTGAAACAGCCGTATGCCAGCAACCAGGAGGATCGAAGAAAAAAGGGCTAACGTAAACCGAAATTGCGAATGACTCAGCCCGGTCGCTACTGAAAGCTGTTCTTCCCAAGCCATGTGAGAAATCATATTGTGCTCAGTGGACAAAAGTGTTTGGAAGCAAAGGTGCCCCTTGTATATCTGCTGAGCATATGGTTGCAGCTGATGTAAAACAGGGCCAACATGGCCTGCTGCGAATTGGCGCGCCTGCGCCGCCACTGCCTCCATGATCTCCCTCGACAAAATTATAGGTAACGATCAGAGAATTACCAGGTTAACCTATGTAGGATGGGGCTTGCGCAAGATATGTGGGGTTGGCAGCTTATACTCTAGATCGCAACATTTTGCGACCTTATGGAATCATATCGTTATGATTTTCCGAAACTGAGAGCTGCATGTGGGAGAGTTATATAACATATAATGATGTGTAAATTTTGAAGCATGTGTACGTGAAGATGATAGATCTTGTTGACAATGTACTTCATATGCGCAAAATCACTTGTAAGACACGGCAAAATCTACAAGGCTATAATAATTGATACTCGAATTTTGCATAGTTATTACATGGGCAAGGCTAGCACCAAGCGTCTAGGTGGATCGACCTGAATTTCTTGACCTTACGATGAATTTAGAGGTGAAGCTAGGGCGGTATCCTATGCGAGGACCCCCCTAGCAGATCGCCTAGTAGCCGATGCTGATAAGCTATCAAGGCCCTATCAACACCGGCTGCTAGATGGCCAACTGCCTGCTAGGCCTGCTACGCTATGATAGGGACCTGCTAAGCACCTGCTAACATGCTGCTAGGTCTGAGTTGCTAGCCTAGCTGGATAGATAGGCCTGCTAGGTTATCTGCTAGTATCAGATCGAGACTAGATAATTCCCGCCAAAAACATTTAGACTTCCCTGCTGAACTTGTTGCTTCTGCCGAGTTCTGCCTGATGTAAGCCCTATATATGTGATCAAGTCCTCATCATTCAGCTAATTTTGGTATAATTTATAGCTTTAATTTAAAGGTCCTTATCAGAATTTCAAATATCTGTGATAAGTAGTGGGGATTCTCTAAAGTGCGACCCACCATTCCGCAGAAGCCAGAAACAATGATACATGAGGATAGATGCAAACATAATTGTTTCCCCACGCATATTATACTGCTCTTCTGAACCTAGGCATGCCATGCTTGTGGGTTCGGATTAAAATTTTCGTGATGGTTTTAATTATGACTGAATTCATAATCATGAAAGTTTACATGGCCAATATAAATTCATGGGTTCCGAAATGAAGGGAATTTACGTAGGAGAGACATACAATTATAACATCGAGCTAGGCCAACCCATACTTGAAAACTATGTATGTACTTGCAGACTTAGCCACTATATAGCAGAAGGCTATCAAATTTCTAGAAGATTGCCGAGCAGGCACATACCCAGGGGTTACCAGATAACCTAGCAGCTCACGCAGCTAACCCGGCCTTGCTGGCTAGCAGGTCCCTTGCTAGCCTAAAGCTAGGTAGCAGATACATGCCCGGATAGGCCATTTCCTGCTAGCCTAGCAGCCCCTATCTGCTAGGGGGGGTTCTCGCATAGGATATGGGGTGCGAGGGGTGCCCGAGGATGTTCAGTAGGAGGGCAGGAAGGAATACATCTAATTCACAACCCAGCCTGCATGACACGGTATTGCACCATCTTAACTTGCTACAGTTGATTGATTATGTGACCTTAAAAATACCTTTGTGCACACCCCTTACTTGCCTTTAGATACTATCCAAATATCTATCCACATGCATATCCATCAAACTGGGGCATGCAGCAGACACCAGTACCCGCACAACCACCATACTTTCAGGGCCAGGAAGGCATGGAAAGCGAGGGCCATGAATATTAAAAAACATCATTGAGACTATATGGTGCCTAGTGGGGTTAGCTGACACCGGCTACTCATCTTGCACCCGTCAAATCATCATCGAGAGAGGCGTGAATGGGGAACATGGCTAGGAATACTGGGAGAGGGCACTGCCAGTTGTAATATCGCGGTGTTACGGGAATGTGGAGCCTGAGGAGCTGTTGTGAAGATTAGCATTGACCAATCCTTCACAGCACAGCGTTATAAGTATGGCAGGCCAAGCATTTGGTGGTGCAGTTCCTTGTCATCTAAGACTCGTATGGTATAATCTTTCATGCAGATGCCGATGGTCAGGTGAGGCCCTCACCTGAGTGCCAGTTGCCCGGTCCCCTGTACGAGCACTTCCATTGAAGTGGGAGCTGCCGACCTACCCCGCGATAGGTCGTCATCAGATGGTACTTCGCTGGCTACGCATCTGCCCATGGCACAAGGCCATGGTTCCGAAGCGGCATGATGGCAGCCAAGCCATGGTTCTTCGATAGAAAAGGTAGGCTGCAAGCATGTTACGGTTCGCTTGCTCCGGTCAGGTATCTTCATTTGCTGAATACATGCACACCCAAGCACGGCAGCAGCTCGAGATTCCTACCACAATGCCGTCCGGGCTTCAATGGCGTACCGGTGCTGGGAATGGGAATGGATTGATGGGTTCCACCGTTTGCGGAAATTTTTACAGGAATGCGACAGCATGTTAAACCTGCCCTTTGTCCAACCGATGCAAATTGCAGCACGGCGACCCCGCCCTCCAGGATGCGCGGGTGGGTGCCGTATAAACGAGGCCACAGGGTTGCCAGGGAACCACAGGCGTCCCCAGGTGGCTTGACATGGTGTGACCATGGCAAATTCTAAATATGCTCAGTACCATGAAGGCACGCGCTTTACTGTCATAATATGTGCATAGTCATGACACAGATTCTAAACGTCATGTCATCCATCCCAGGCCTAAGATGGACGTACTTCAAAGCACAACAACAACAACACACACACACACGAGTGGGCCCACACAAAATCCGCACAGGAACGAAGGACAGCCGGTTTGTCCGTTAAAGCGTTGGTACAGGCGGACTCTTTAGCACTCTTTCGAGACCTGGCCCTCCGTGGAGACACGAGACTGGACTGCTCACATATTTAAAAGCGCACGCCGCTGGGCCAGTAATTGCTCCACTTACACATCGCCGCAGCCTTCGAAAGAACTCCTCCCCATTAAAATGGCTTTAAGTAGCCTTACAGCTTGGAGAGTGGAAGCCCTTTAGCGCAGATTCAAACGGCGGCAGAGAGACATTCAACACAGAAATGACCACGTATGGTGTGCATAGGAATCGGCTTTCCGCACGGCCGCTGCTGCCGGTGCTGCTCGGCGGATGCGCCAGAAACCAGTCTTGTCACGATGCATGCATACATCGCCACAACGATTACCACAGCATCACGCAGCCGCCCCAAGCTTCACGTTCATTTAACATATAAGAAACGCACAAAGCGAGCAAGACGTATCGTCATCCCCATTAAGCACCTAAGAGGGTGTCAACAACACTTAATACTGAAGAAATTTGCAAAGGCGCTCGCCGCGGCCCAATCCTAGCGCGACGGACTGTAGCAAGCAATATGTTAACTGGCGGATACCTCATTGAACCACGTGGTCCCACAAGTGGGCGTCTGATGGCCAAGCTTACCATCCACAGCACATTCCCAAGATTCAACGCTGCAGATGACCTAATGTGTGCACCAAAGAACTTATCCTATGCATCGAGGTACAGAGCGGTAGCACAGTGCCCAGTTCCAAGGCCCCTCCCTTCCCATCCCAAGACACATACTTCAACTTAGCCACTCACAGCTCTCAGGTTTCTTCTCAAGATGTAGCATGTGGCACAAAACCAGGAGCCCCGGCCTGGCTCGGATCTACGACACCCGCGTCCTGACCCGGCTGCTGCTGCAGATAGAGCGCCGCATGCTGGGCATAGAGTGACTCCATACCGGCCTGTCCCTGCGCCGCCACGGCCGCCACCGCCTGGTGAGCCTGTGCTTGCGCCTGTGCCTGTTGCTGTTGTTGTTGCTGCCATTGGTAGGCCGCAACAAGCGCGGAGGGGTCGCTTCCTGCCGTATATGCTGCAGGATAACCTGCTGCCGCAGCGGCTGCTGCCACCGCTTGCCCACTGTAAGCCGCCATAGCGGCCATGTGCGCCGCTACCTGGCCGCTGTAACCAGCGGTGCCGTAACCCTGGCCAGCAGCGGCAGCCGCCGCAGCTGCCACAGCCGCGTACGTTGCCTGATCGTATCCATATGGCACTCGCGGCTGTGCTGAGTTCATGCCAGGCGCTCCAGTCATGGCGGCGGCGGCCTGCATGTTGGCGGCATACGCGGCAAGCTGAGCTGCGTATTGCTGCTGGTACTGAAGCTGTTGAAGCTGTGACTGTGCAGCCGCCACCACCGCATCCGTTGGTTTTACCGCCGCTGCTGTAGGCCCCTGCAACTGCTGCTGTGACAGTGCCGGCGCTTGCTGCTGCTGCTGTTGCTGGGCTGGGCTCATCGCTGTCGCAACAGGACCCTTCGCTTCATGGCCCTGTGTAGCCTGTAGGAACTGCAGCCCATACTGCTGGTGCTGCATATGCTGCTGTTGCGGGTCGAGACGCGTGATGGCTGTAGCAAGATTTGGCAGAGCCTGAGCATCACTATGCTGTGTAAGTAAGGGTGACCGACCGTCTGTTTGCACTGCAAGTAACGCGGTCTCCTGCTCCTGCTGCTGGTACGCAGTCTGGTGGTTCACGGGCTCCATCGCTGGCGCACTCGTGTGCAAAATAGTACTTTCTTGCCCCTTTGGTGAAGCAGACCCAGCCAAGGTAGCTTGGCTTGCGGTGCCCACTCCCTCAAGCCCTAAAGTTGCCGCCGATACGCCCTCATGCAACGACCGCTTAAAACCTCCTCCAGGTGCATGAGCACCCTCGGCACTGTAGACCTCCAGGGCGCGCGTTTCGACCGCGGGCTGCTGTTGCAGTTCCGAAAATGCTTGCTGGGACGACGGCGAATGTCTATGCGGCTGAGAGACAACTTGTTGCTGGTGTTGCTGTTGGATTAGCAATTGATTCTGTTGATGTGCAGCATCCACAGACATCACCTGATCAGCGGCAGCTGAAATGACGGGCTCAAGGGGATCATGTTGGTTTGCAGCCGATGCCTGGTCGTGGGCCGCGTGCATAACTGGCGCTGCCGCAGCGTCCATGATGACGGAGGTAATCGGTGTTTCTGCCGCTTGATGAAGCAGCACTTGCTCTGATGCAACCATAGGCCGCGACTCCATCGACGTCGCTGCCGGGTAGACGGGATCGGGGTTGGCTTGCTGGTCCGCATGGTGTTGGACTGCGAGCCCCACCTGGCCCTGGGCTGCGGCTGAGGCCGTCCCAGCAGCCGCAACCGGATCCGGCAGGTCAGGTGAAACAGTCAACTGCTGCAAAGAGGCCGCGGAGGCAGCACCCAACGCAGCCGCGTTGGGCGGGGGCGACGCCTCTTTCATGGCTGCTGCAGATGCCACATCCGACGTGGAATGTGTGCGGATATCCATCGCCGCAGGTTGCACCTGCGCTGCATTTCCTGCCACCGTCGGTTCAATGCTACCCGTGTATTGCTGCTGCAGCATGGGCTGCCCTGCGGAGTCAGACTGCGAAATGGACCCTAAGTGGGAAATCGCATTAGCGGCCATCATCGACACCGTGGCCGCAACCACCCCTGTGGCTGGAGAGCCCTGGGCCACCTCAGGCCCTATTCCTGCTATTCCCAGCGCAGCTTTTACCGCCGAAGGCTGTGTGTTGTTGCTCGGCTGCTGCTGCTGCTGCTGTTGGTGCTGGATCCTGAGAGGCAGGCTGGGTGCGGTATCTGGACCACTCGGCCCCGGACCGCCTGCCACCGCCGTCTGAACCCCATACAGCATGACACCATGCTGCTGTTCTTGTGGGGGATGTGTCAGCGAAGCCGCGTGCACCTGTGTTCCGGTCGGGCTGCTCGCCCTAGACGCATGTCCTCCACCTCCAGTGGCTGCAAAAGCAGGCTGGACCTGCAGCTGTTGCTGTGCCGCCGCCTCAGGAATGGATGTCGCTGTTGCTGCAGGCAAACCACGCGTATTGCATGCCGTGGCAATCGAGCCCTGGTACTGTTGCGTGGCTGCGGCCAATAATTGTTGTGTCTGAGCGACAGTTATCGCCGCTGCTGCAGCCGCTGGAGGGGCCCGGACCGTGGGCGAGACACCCCGTGCATCACCGCTGGAGGATACCGCCCTCACTCGCGCGCCCTCGCTCGCAGGCGGCGAAGCGCTGTCCATTCGAGGCATGGACCCAGGACGCTGCCACATGCCGGCAGCGGCCGCCAAAGCCCCCTCAGGTCCGGCAGCTGCAGCGCCATTACTGTCCTCTTGCGCTGGGTGTGTAGCGGGGAACGACGCAACTGTAGGAGGTGCTGTTAGTTGTGCCAGCGCTGCTGATGCAGCGCGCGGTACGTTGGGCATGCCCGGCGGCGGTGGTCCCTGCGCGCGCTGCATTGCAGTGTGCTGTTGCGCTAGCAGCTGTTGATATGATGATACGGTGTCAGCCTGTTGATGCAAGGTGTATGATGTTCCCCCGACCACAGCCGTTGTCGCGACCGCGGAATTAGCAGGCGTGTGATGTTGATTCTCGTGCGTGACACCAATCATGTTCTGCTGCACTTGCGAGTATCCATGCGGAAGCTGCGGATCTTGCAGTGTGGCAGTCGGCTGTGGTGCAGGCTGCAGGTGCGCCGGCATAGCGGGCTTTAACGGTACCGTGTTCGCGGCCACGGAAGAAGAGATGGACAACGTTGTCCCGCTATTGAACCCGCCAGATGGCAGGGGTGGTCGACTGGCGCTGTTTCCACTTAGGGACCGCCTGGCTGCCGGTTGCTGCTGCAGCAGAGTCGCTCCTGCAGGCAACCCTGCTGCAGCCGCCTGCAGACCCCCAGCGGGAATTGCACCAGCTATCGCAGCCCCTGGACACGGTGCCTTGCTGTTGGCCGGTGAAGCAGCTGCAGCAGCTCCAGAAACCGCCGGCAAGGTATGTTGGCCGTTTGCGGTAGGTGTTGATGCGTTGGCGGATCCGCCGCTACCGCCGCTGCCGGGCGTCGACGCACGGTACGCGCTGCCGGATGCAGCTGCCGCCGCCGCGGCCGCAGCGATAGCTGCTACTGCGACCACGGAGGTGCTGCCGCCCGCAGCGAGTTGCTCCAGATACGCTTGAATAGGCCTCCCGCCGGTAAGTGCGGACAATTGATTTCGGAACTGCTCGGGGAGCTGGTCCAAGGAAATGCGATTAGTGGCCAGCGCCGCCAACAAGTGCTCCGACTGAGGAGACGATGCCGCAGCCAACAGCGCCGCCGCTGCACGGGGGTCCAGCAGCGGCTGTGCCGGTGTTTGTTGCTGATGTTGTTGTTGCGGCTGCTGTTGCGGCTGCGATGACGGGGCGTGAGCCTGCAGCTGCTGCTGAGTTTGCGCAGAATGGGGCCCGGGAGCCTGCGCTGAAGCGTGATGCGGCTGCGCGGCTGCAGCTGCCAGCATTACAGCCTCTGGGGCCAGCTGGTGTTGCAGTTGCGGGGCCAGATGCGACTGCTGCTGCTGCTGTTGGACCACACCCCCAGAGGTCGGATTCTGCAACTGCTGCGCAACACTTGAATTCGAACCCACTGTCGCCCCTGTCGCCGGTGCTGCCGGGCCTGCGTCGGCCATGGCGACGTCAACGCTGCCGGCCACAACAGATGATTGATTTGTTGCTGACGGTGTTGCTGTCGCTATTGCTGCTGCAGCTGTCGCAGCGCCAGCCGCCGCCCCGGCGTTGCCACCAGCAGACGACGTATCCAGGGTGCCCAAAGGACCCAAGGCCATAAGGCTAGCCATGGCAGCAGCGCTGCTGCCGCCTGTCGCTGCCATACCCTGCATGGCAGCGGCGAGTGCTGCCAGCGTCGTCGCAGTGTCGAGGTGCCCTCCCAACGCCCCAGCCGTCGTCGTCGACTTGTCTGCAGCCGTTGTTGATGTAGTTGTGACTGCAATTTGCTGCTGCTGGGAAGCCTGCTGTGCTGTGCGCTGCAGCTGCTGTGCCATCTCTGTCAGACGTTGCAACGGCAGCTGCGATTGCAGGTACTCGACATACAGGTTCATACGCTGCGTGAGGTTAGCCTTGTGGTGCTGATAGTCGCGGTTTGCGGCATCGATGGCGCCTTGCGCCTTGCTGCGCACCTTCTCCATAAAATCCTGATACTCCTTCTGGATTTGTTGCACCTGCAGGATCACAGAGGTACAACTAAAAGACGGGCTAAGAAGACGAATCGCAGGAAGTTCCCAGGAAGGTTATCGCCAGTGCGGAAATCAGACGCAGGGCGCCGGGGGTTGTCCCCTCGTATTCGAAATATGAGATGTACAGCAAAATGCGCAGAGCTGCGCGCCTCGGTTGCGCGCCAAGGGACAGGCTGCCCTCAGCTTGACCGCCCTCCTCCGAGGCGGAGTATATATCTAACATATGCGGTAGAAGCCCGTTACGACTTTCCCGAAGGCAGGACCCCCTCCGCCCCGCCTAGATCCACCATCTAAACACAGGTCCGGCCCAGTCTGCCTACCTTGATGCTATGCGACCTATCGAGCACCACCAAATGCTCCTGGCACTCGCGTGTGCTCTTGAGCAACGTCTTCATGCTCTGGTCATTCAGCACACCAGCCATCTGCAGCAGTGGCATCAGGGTCGCCAATGGCCCCAAGGGAATATTCTCCTGGCTGACCTGAGCATAAACAACCTGTGGCAAAGGACGGGATAGATGGCACAGGAGGGATAAGGGACTGCCAAAGAGACAAAGAAACGTGAGGCGTGAAGAAATCAAGAGTATTCGGCGTTGGCATCATGGAAACGCGGGAAAGGTCTGCACAAGGGTACAGATCTTTGGCTTTCAGACATGACCCGCCGGCCACCCGGCGATGGAGAGCCTACTGCGTAGAGACCATCGCCACTGCAAATGCGCACACTTACTTACCGGGGACACGTCCGACTGTAGGACGGCCTGCAAACGCATTGCAAATGAGTCCACCTCCGAAACAACCTGCGCCTGCGAGGCATTCCCACCCGGTGCAGCGGCGGCAACAACGCTGCCACCGCCAGCAGATTCGCCTTGCCGCATACCACCAGGACCCGTCGCCTCCGCCCCCCTACTTCCAACGCGGTCACCAGCGGCAGCGGCGCCCGCCGTGCCAGCAGTACCTCCTCCACCCGCGGTCGCCGACAACAGCGCCGCCGCCTCTTCGGCTGACAGCCCCCCGTCAGCCGCCAGCTGGGAGCTGCGCACGTGCAGCTCGCGGTAATAGCTTAGACGCGTCAGGATATGCCAAAATACCTATGAACGCAGGAACGTGGGAGCGAGGTTTAGGACTTTCGGCGAGGACCAGGCAGTGGTTGGATGGCTACAGGCAAACAAGCGTAAGGCTGGCCCCTGGTATCCTGTTGCAAATCCATCGTTTGGCGATCGCGAGTATGCATTTATGGCGCAGCAGAATTCCGGTTGATATTCAAACGTCACCCCATTCGACTGCAAAAAGAGGTGCCCGATTGAAACCTAGGAAGGGTAACCGGTACGAAGCGCAGCTTTGGCCACATTTATTGTACCGCTGCCCTAAATTGTAAAACCATTGGGCACCCACCTGGTCCAACGCCGCAAGATCGTGTCCGTAGCGCTCCCCCAGACGCCTTAGCCCATAGTCCTCTCCTAGCTGCACCTTGACCAGGTGCGCGGCCACCGCAATTATGGCCACAAGCGTGTAGTCCTGGAAGTCTGATGGAGCCTCGTCCTCCTGCCGCATCATCACAAGGATGTCCGCCACCTGCAACCGGCAGCCGTGCGACCGAGACAAGTCGTTAACTTTGGAAAATAACATCCACGCATGTAACGCACAAATACGAAGGTTCGTCTTATTGTGAAACCCCCTCGCGGCCACGCTTGCAGCAGAGCCAGTTACACGCAAGCTCCTCGCTTCAGTCCGTGGTGCAAGTAGCGCTACAACCACCGTTGTAACACCACCTGACAGCTGTCAAGCACTCACCTGACAAGCCATGTCGCTGATGGCCGCTCCTGAGTCCACATGCAGCTCCAGCTCCTGGGCAACTTCCTTGAGCCGCGCATACGACCGCTGCGCAACTGCATACTCCGCCGAGGTCGGGTCACCAATGGCCTTTTTCACGGCCTCCATTCGGGACACCTCCCGCAGCAGCACCTCCCGTACGCGGGCCTGCGCAGCATCGCTGCCGCCCCCACCACCTTCATCCGCACCGCTTACACCGCCAAGGCCTCGCTTTCGCTTCTTGAACGGCCGCTCGTCCCCCAAGTAACCACCTGCGCCAGTGCCGCCGCTGACAGGCATGCCGCCGGAGCCAGGGCCGTAGACCATGCCGTCATCGAGGTCGTGGTCAACACGGCGGCGACCGCCCCGACCCCGGCCGCCCCGGCCGCCACCAGCAAGTAGGCCGCGGCCCCTACCCCGACCGCGGCCACGGCCACTGGGTCGGGGGCCATCATCGTAGCTGTCCTGCAGGCCATACGATCCGCTTCCCGGGCCGCGACTGGGGCGGTAGGTTTCATCATCCGCCTCGTCATCCTCGTGGGCAAGGTCGCCAAGGTCATCACCATCATCTCGACTGTGAGGACCGAAAGAGGGTGAACAGAGGCACGGTTCGCGGGCGCGGCTTAAGGGCAAATGCGCAGCTATTTCATTTTAGTAACCAAATCCTATTCGCGTACTATTTATGAAATAAGGAAACTGAACGTAGGGAAGCGGAGGCAAATGATGGCTCTAACAATGCTTCTGGAAGGTTCTTCCAAACTCTTCCGACCTGTACCTGTCCATATCCATCACGCTGCTCCGACGGCCACCCGTGCCCACGTGGTGCGCCTCCTCGTGCGCGTCGTCCTCTTTCCGCATCGCCTCGTAGCGATCTCGCAACAACGCCGACCAGTATAACGCATTGCCCGTGCCGCCACCACCGGCACCCGAGTCGGACCGGCCCAACCCCAGCAGTCCGTTGGCGTAGGCACCCAAGCTGGCGCCGTCAGGTGCTTCAGCGACGCCGCCGTGGGGGTCATCCTCTGCCATACCCTCCAAGTCGTCAGGGAGGTCCTCGTCGGGCTCGTCTGCGTTGTGAATGGGGTATGGGCTAAGTAGATTTCTGGGACATGTCCAATAACCGGATCCTATTGATGCACATGCGAGCTTTCCACTTCAGTCCCATACCTGAAGCTGCCGGCAGATCATCCTCCAACCGTTTGTCCACGTCACCCCACGTCCGCACTGCCACCAGCTCAAGCCCCGGCCCAAGCGGTACGCCGCCGCCATCCCCGCTAGCACCAGCTGCCGCGGACATCGCGCCCACGTCTGGGGGTTCAGTCTCCGCTGCCACTGCCACCGCGGCAGCAGCTGCATCCACCGCATCTTCGGTGCCACTTGCGCTGCAGCACGCCAAGTAGCCCAAATCCAAGATTTCCCGAACCTGCTCGTCTGAGTACATGGCACGTTCTTGCCCCCGAGACGCCGCAGTTCCATTAACACCTCTGCTGCCATCGGCTGCACCCGAATCAACAGTCGACGGTAATGAAGCGTCCATTGTGCCAGCCCCCATTGAGCCAGTAGCATCCGCGCCCTCGCCCGCTGGTTTAAAAAGCTGCGTGGTGCCCCATTTGAGGATTTCCTCTAGCGCTTTCAAGCCCCCGCTGGCGCCAGATGCGCCAGCCCCAGCACCGCGGCCAGTTGCGGTGGCGGCGGAGCCCCCGCTTCCGGGCTGGAAGGCCTGCTCAAGGCCTCTGCGCCGATCCACCAGCTGTAGCAGTCGTTCCTCCACGGTTCCGCGAGCAAAGAGGCGAAACACAGCAAGCTGGCCCGGCCCCCCTAGGCAGCAGGCACGGCGCAATGCCTGCATGTCCAGTCGCGGGTGCCAGTCACTGTCGAAGACGATGACACAGTGAATGCTGGGAAGTTTGGCGCCCAGGCCCAAGATTCGCGATGTCGCGAGGACGATGAATGGTGCCAAGGCCGCTGTGGCGGTTGTTGCAGAAGGGGACAAAGGGGAGGCTGCCGCCGGCACGGGTCCTGCACAGCCGCTGGAGGTTGCCGGCGATGCAGCCACTGGCACGATGGGCCTTGCATCCGCAGCGGCGTTAAAGGCAGCCACGTTGGCGTAATGTACTGCGGACGGTGTGGAGCTATCGATGCGCACTGCGGCCGTCCGACCAAATGCTCGCTGGGTGTATGACTCGACAACATCCAAAACCTGCGGGTTGGAATTAAATGTACGAGAAATACACTTGGAAGTACGCAATCGTTGACTCGCTTTACAAGCGGAGGTCACATCCAAATAACAAACGCTTGCTCAAAGTAAGTGGACCCTTCCTTAGGTAAGCTTCCGCGAAGCCCAGGCTGATCACAGATTGGAACCTATCCTGTTTGGAAAAGAGCTTTTCTAGGAATTGATGTGATGAGCATTGCCACGAATCCTGTGTGTTTGTCTCGAGGTATTGCCCAGTGTCTTCCGTCCTCGAACTATGTATATCTCACCTTCACTGACTGCGACAGCACCAACACGTTGCGCTGGCGGCGACGCAACTCCTGCAGTAGCTTGTCGAGTGCCATCAATTTGCTGCTGGCTGCCAGGAGCACTTCCGCCGAGGGCGCCAACGCGGATGCGGCCCCGTTGCTGCGGTTCGTAAGCGTCACACTGACGCGAGGGTTAAGGGCGCTACCGGGGCCATTGTCCGCTGCGACGGCGGCGCCCACACTGTCGGCGGCATGTTGGCCGCCCAACTGCAGCGCCTCCTCGGCCGCATCTGTTCGAAACTCCTCCAGAAGGTATGGATGATGGCATACCTGCACATGCAGCGATGCGTCGGGATGGATACCGGTAGGGCCGACGTCAACTGGTCTACAGTGAATTCAACATAAGAGCGCGATCCAAACACAGCGAGTCTACCACAACTAACAGCCACGGCCCTTTCAGAAAGAAGGAAAACATCCACCTTGCGTAGGTCGTTGCAAATATGTCGTAGCATAGCCGCACGATGGCCGCTGTGGCGAGGCTGACGCGGATCTGCCAGCACCTCGAAGTGACGGGCCAGGACGGTGCGGTAGCACGCGGCTTGTAGCTCGCTTAGCTCCACGGGGATCTGTACCACGCAGGGGCGTGGCCCAAAGTGAGAAGTACGCGGAAGTGGCAATTAACTAAGATGTGGCTATGCAAACAGCAATATACGAGGAAGCTTATCGATAAGCATCACATGGTCTACAAGTACAAGCGCGCATGGTTCGTCATATACGGTCCAGAGAAACCGGTCCATCACACATAATACATATGATTTGGATAGCCACACACCGGGATCAAGGACGCGGTCACATCCCCTTCCCAGTCCCTGCCTCCCCCACAAAGCCCCTCTTTGACGCCCACCTGCACCTCCCGTCGGACCGTCACTTGCCGCACCAACTCGCGCCCAAAACGGGGAGCACATCTGCTTTCGAGTGCCTCCGCCAACCGAACGCGTGCAGCCTCCGTGGCACCCTCGCTGGACAAGTAATCCTCAGGCTCATAGGCCTGAAAATGGGGTTGGGATGGTTTAAGTAAGGTGAAATTGCAAGGCTTGGTCCGTTGCATACGATCATCCCTGCAAATCAATGATCATACGGACTTGCACAAGCCATCGAGAGATGTGACCCGAACCTCACGCACTTGCACATCTGGGCGTATGAGCTGTGCAAATCCAACGATTTCCTCCACGGGAGCCGCCGCAGGGTTGCTACCCATTAGGAGTACATGCTGGCGGCCCCCCAGTTCTGAGAGCGCTCCTGTGTTCCGTGCCGTAATACCACGCCCGCGGTGCCGCATGTCCACAACCACCACCTCCCAGGGCATCGCCTGGAAACGCGGTGCGCAGGTGCAGGATAAGAAGCAAGAGTGGGGATCTACGACGAGCCATCATGTGGGTGCTCGGCTATCCAATTGAAGGAGCAGACGATCACGATGCCCGTGGAACATTAAGGTATGCGGAAGCTATGTATGGGGGGAGATTGGATAAGAAACAATGGACGCAGACAAAACAGAGCGTGAAAAATGATTGCCAAGCCATACGAGGGCCGGAGGAAGCGTATAAGTACGGCCTTTCGTTAGGTGCACCACTGAACAGCAAGGATGACTATCGTCTGCGGAACAACCTGCAAGCAAGCATGCCTCGAAAGCCGACGATGCCAGCGCGGGTCATCCCATAAAATCACATCAGTAGGTACTCGCGCGAACGCTAACAAAGACATTATATCACAGGCGCACACATGAAGTCAGCCAGCGTTCTCACCTTAAGTGCGTTAAGGTCGGATAGGACATGCTCGTATCCCGCGATGACGACATCTGCCTTGGGCACCTAAAGGCATTAACGAAGGACGACCAAAGAAAAGGCAAGAGTGCAGCACCTCGGACTATTGTGTCACGGCAACGAGCTAGATGAAACAGCGCACACTGCTCATAGAGGGCTTTCCAATATTAACTTGCCACACCGTTTCGAAACCCCATAAACAGGGATTCAAAGCCCGGCAAAGCCTTCTCCTGCGGTCTGAACCCTGCAGCATTCATTTTAAGGTTCTTCCGCCAGGGTGCGCTGAGGAAAAGGCGAGGGAATTGGCCCGCGCGACTGCGAACACATCACAGAATTATCGTCCAAGGTTCTCGTCCTGACCTGACCATCACCGATGCCGGCCCTAACCTCTTTGTTTCCTTGAAGTTTACCTGTTAGGCCAAGCTGTTAATAGTACTGGCATTTGCATGCTTCCGGTCCCGTTCACCTTCCTCGTTCGCTCTCTTGCCGCAACAGCCGAGATTATTAAGCTTCGGAAATCTCCACACCGCGTTCGACAAAGGCGGGGGACGCTTTATCATTATCTTTAGGAAGCCATGTAGGTGTACCTTATTATACGACGGTAAGTGGGAGGTTCTATGCGGTGGGCGTTTTAGGTATCTTTCCTTACTTTTCCTACGTCAACCCGCTCCTTCCTTCGGCTATATATGTGGTCGGTCACCCCTCCTGCCCTCCCACCACGCGCCTTGTTGGGGCAGTCATCCCTGCCGCGACCCATAGAACCTTTGCGGTCCAGGGAGGAGGGCGATAACCACAGCTCCTGTTCATGCAACAGCATGCGCGCCGTTGCCGAGCCCGTGTAGACGACTACATTAATAGAGCTACCCGGTGCCGATGACGCTTCCTTGATTGCATTGGCAGATGTCCCGTGTGTGTACGGCTCCGCTGTGGCACCGGCGACCCAAAAATTCCAATCCCCTTCCCAGAAGTCCAACATGGCCTGCTCGTAATCATCAGTAGGGACGAAACAAGGGTCAGCAATAACATGGATTACGTGCACATGCCAAGATTGCCGACGCTACTTACTACTGGGCTGGCATTGCACCGTTGCTGTGACCCGTTAACGTAAGATTAAAATGTAGATTTCATTGTTCGCATGAGAGCGATCTCGAACGGTATCATTGGTCATAAGCAGGAGACGGGTATATGGTCGGGGGGGCATGAGGCCATCACCAACGGGAAGGCGGTGACGGAGGCAGCAACCGGAAGGCTAATGCATAATGGGCTAACGCGAGGGCCACCCAAATTGTTACCTGTGGTGTGATCACCAGCATCGGCCTTGTCACCTTGAAGTCGTGGCTGCAGTAAAGGATCCCAAACACGACGATGGAGCCTTTAGGTAAAAACTTGAATTGCAGCAAAAGAACAACAGAAAACAGAAAGGGTGATTGCAAGCAGCTTATGCCCATCATTTCACTGTCACTAACGCCTATGACAGACGTCGATAGCATGTCACCATGACAATTAAGTTCTGCAGCACGTATTGAACTCAACTCACCATGTGTTTGCTTTCATTCATGAGTTGTGCGTGTCCCACTATCTAGAAGGTGAAAATCAAATCGTGCCCATCTGCCAGTGGCCACTGATTCGTGGAAAAAGGGAGCTTCTTTCAGCCCGAAACTGAGCAGAATTTGCAAAGTCCAACCAATGCATACTGGTCAGGAGCCACTCCTAAGCCCCGCGCCCTTGTCTTTCGTCACCTTTTCAAGGTCATATCCATTCCGCATGACCTACATGAGACTCTGTAGGAACGTGGCCACCGTGGCTGTCTTGCCCAGTCCCATGTCGTCAGCCAGCACCGCGTGCTTTCCAGCTACCCACATACGCCGAAGCCAATTGACCGCTTGCAGCTGATGCGTGCACAACCTCGCGCCGGTCACATAGGCCGGCTGTTCAGTAAGTTCTGCCGAAGGACACGAATCGGTGGACGTGGCAGCGGCCAAGGCATCCGCCGCCGCCTCAACAGCCGCGCGAGAGGCCTTGTACAGTGCGCGCTTACACCGTGTCCACATGGCGGTATGCAGTGCCACGTATTCAGGCTGCAACAACTGTTTGGCACCCTCAGCCTGCCACGATATAGACAAGGGGAAAAGATGGGAAGAATGGTGGATCCCCTGTATACGGAAGTCCGCAGGCATACATATATATTGTTCACCAACATTCCATTGGGTGGCAGAACGCCCAGAGATATGCCGTATTCACCAGGATCCCCAGAAGCAATCATCCTTACCTCCCACGTTGCCTGCTCGTATCCCAGGCCGGACCATTTAACCAGCACCTCCCAACCGGGTCCCGTGGGGGATGGGCGCCGTGAGACAAATCGTTCCGGCCGCGTCCACGTCTCGTCTACCGCATTGTACGGTCGGTCACCGTGGCGCTTCTTAAAATTTAGCAACTTCCGGCGTGCCATTCCCATCAGAGCACTTTCCTTCACCCACTCGTTGTGGATGTGGCTACGGTGCGCCCATTTAACAAGGTATTCTGGCTCCCGGCCTGCCAATGCACCGCCTTCGGCGCTATCCAAAGCGCTGGCGCCTCCTACGGTCGTGGCACCCACTGCATTGTCAGCCTCATCACCAAACCCGAGCAACGCCGCAGCCGCGTCGGCCTCATCAGTAGCCATGCGATCGACATGCTGCACGCAGACCAATCCAGCAATTCCGGCGACGGGCTTGGTGGCGGCTATCATAGCCGCGCTTTTGCCAGCTGCGGCAGCTGCCGCGGCCGCAGCATTTGCTGCCGCGACTGCGTCCGCAATAGCGTCTGCATCAGATAAGCCCGCCGCAGAGCTTTTCCGTAGGCGATCTAGGATGCGATGGCGCTCCAGCTCCAGCTGACGCTGGCGTTCCCTGTACGTTTCGGTCACGACAGAACTACTCGGAAATATTTGCGACTGTAAGCCTCATGTTCATGCAAGGACGTGAAACACTAAACCGCTTTTGGCAGTTACAGTGAGAGCCTTACCTGTGTCTGTCATGTAAAGAAGGGGTGGTAATTTGCCCGTGTAGGCCATCGCTTGAAGCCACCCTAGGCTTCACACAAGTCCGTGACTGACAACCCCCCTAATAAAATTAATAGCATTGCAGAGACCAACCCACATACG
Organism: Volvox reticuliferus; assembly: GCA_019650235.1. Taxonomy (NCBI): domain Eukaryota; kingdom Viridiplantae; phylum Chlorophyta; class Chlorophyceae; order Chlamydomonadales; family Volvocaceae; genus Volvox; species Volvox reticuliferus. The sequence continues at coordinate 4,736,280 of BNCP01000002.1, forward strand.
GCATTGTACCATTCCGGTGAGTTCTATATGCAGACTTCGAAGCGCCTCTGAAGTTCATAGTACCCAAACCCCTCACCTTTCCTGCGTCTTCTCCTGTTCCGATAAAGGGAACCGCCAGCCGTAAATGGCCTCCACCAAGTTCTTCTGCACGGAAGCCGCACCAGCTGAACCCATCACGAACGCGTCCGCCGGGTTCACAACAACTGGTTCGAGCGGCGCTTCGTCCAAGAAATCATCCTCCTCGTCACTGGGCCTAGTTTGAAATCAGCGAGCCATAGGCCCACCCGGCGTTTACAGAACATGAGTTCAGGGAGAAAAGAAGCAAAGATAGGTTACGCGAGCGCTGTGGTATGCTGTTGGGAATGCATTGCGTATTCCTTAAACCGCGGGGCATAGCACGACAGCACGTGGAGGAACGGAGGCTCACCTGTCGCACCTTCCCACACGTCCTCTTAGCAGATAGCTTCACGTCACCAAATCCAATCCTTACTATGCACTCCCTATCCCAGCAAAACAGGCCCGCTGTATGCAAGTGGATAATAACAGAGATAAGCTTCAGGCCGGGGCCATGCTGACGATCTCACGATTGCGCATCACTGCTTCGCCATGGCGATAACATCTTTCAGCGGCGGTGATAACAGAAAGCAGTGATAAAGAACACTGCGGACAGAAGTGAGCTGGTTCGACGACTTGATTCACACGGCTAGACAGCCGCTGCGGCAAAGCCACTGCACGACCATGGCATACGCACCTCGGCACAATGCCGCGCCTTCCACGACCGCGGCGGCCGCCACGACCACGACCCCTTCCGCGGCGACCGCCGCGACCGCCACCGCCACGGCCCCGGAAGCCCCGCGCCACAGCGGCCGGGAAATGTGCCGGCGCTCCCCAGCCACCATCTGAGTCGCTCTGGAAGTCCTCCTCTGCCTGGCACGGCTTCGTGCTGTCCGCCAGGAGCAGGTCGTCATCAAGCCCAGCCTCCTCAAGTTTGGGCAACAAGCCACCATTCGCCTCTGGTGCAAGCATGCTCCCGGCGTTGGCCGGCCGCTCTGCCTGGCGCATAGCCACCTCCGCATGTGCTATGGAGGTGCGCAAATTTGGATCGATGATGGGACCCGACTCCCCGCCATTGCCGCTTATATCTCCAACCTTAAATGGCTTGAGACAGTCCAACGGAAGCCAGGCATATTCTGCCTCCTCGTCGTCTTCCTCCTCACCTATGCATGTATTTAGGGGCCGTACATCCAATTACTAATTGCGTTGGGCAAAGATAACACACACACACACCCGCCCCGCCTTTTGCGCATGTGGCGTTTATTTATCGTTTATGGCTTCACGCCATGTTCTACTTGCGGCATTCAGACTCCCGTTTGCACCGATGATCCCCACATTGGGACATCATGAGGAAGCGCTCGGCATGCATAATCTAGGCAACCTCTTTTTTTCTTATTCGGGTCCCATGTCTGTCTTAGGATGAGCAGGGCTAACTGGCCTGCAGCTAGAGAAACCGTGACGTTTTCGTGCTCCTCGCTTGATCTTCCACTATGGATATCACTCCTTTGAATGGCACATGCTGTCCAGGTGCAATGCGGGAAACAGGTCACTTGCATGCAAGGTAGCAAGGCTTTGAGTGCATATCTGAATCCCTGTTGTTCAAATCGTTAAACCTTCCCGTCTGAACCGCCTTACCAACACTCAGCGCCCGCAGGCTAGCAGCTACGATGCCTTGCGCAGTATCCAGCCGCTCCTCCACCTCCCCGGGAATACCCTTGTTGGTGAAGAACACCACTGGGATGTAAAGCAGCACAGAGCCATGGCCACCAGGCGGCGGGCCAACCTACGGATAGCCGCGTAATTGTAGGTGGCGTAAGCAACAAGACGTGAGCGCAGACCAGGAGCACAGCCGAAGCGTACACAATTATGCGATAGTGCGCGGATATCGTCCAAATGGATTGTGACGGTAGTTGTAAATTCCCTGGATGAGCTCAACCCATGCATAATTTTATTACTATATCAAGGTACGGTTCCATGCGCACAACATTGCTGCTCCTGGACACCATACGAGGTCCTTTGGTCAATTGCAAACGGTAATCACAATAAACCGTTAGTTACTCGCACAACGCCGGTGTGTTCTGCCAGTGACTGGCCAAATATGCCCAGCGGTTACGACTGCTGCATGTCCTCCAATCCTTGCCTCCAGCAGACGTACCTCCCGTGGGACCGCACGCCGGCGGACGATCTTTGCCGGCCACCAGTCATGCCCCTCCACCTTAGCCCACACAACCCGACCCGGCCGCAGCGTATCCCGTGGATACGGAAACTCAGGCCGCTGAAGCACCACGTGCTCTGCGGTGTCTGGTATCATGGGGTTGACCTGGTAAAGTGGGTGTCCATGCCCATGGGCGGTGAGTTCGGGCGGGTACCAATAAGGCACATTTTGACACCAGTCTGTGAGTCGGACGGCAGGGTGGAATGGGTCAATAAAGCGCAATTCAACCGTGGCGCTTCATGAAAGCTCAGATCGCTCAACCTTATGCTGCTCCCGTTGGGACTTTCGGAAAATAGTCGGTGTTTTGCTTCCGGTTACTGCCCCCAAGCACGACGTGGCTTTGCCAAGTATCATCGGGCTGCTCTTGGAGTTTAGCATCACTACCCCCATCAAATGGAATCAGTGTCACTCACCTCGCCGTCATACATGTCCCCCTCGCCAGCCACAAACATTCCGAGCAGCGCCTCTGCTGCTTCGCTGACGCCACGCAGGCCCCTGCCAAATGTGCGTCCACCAGAGCGGCTGCGTGCTATGGCGCCGGCAGTAGTCCGAATACCACGTCCCCCACGGCTAGCTCCACGTCCGCCACGCCCACCACGTCCGCCACGTGGCGTTAGTCCACGCCCGCGACCACCGTTGACACGGCCCCCTCGGCCCCCACGCCTGCCGGGGCTGGGTATACCAGCCGGTAAAACGTCAGACCCCGCACGCCGGATCTTCGGACGATTGCTGAGCTTCGGTCGCATGCGCTTGCCACCCTCGACGTCGTCATCCATGCCATCGCCAATATCGTCATCGCCGTCGGCATAGTCATCCTCGGCCCTGGTATATTGCCATAAGTGCGCAGTATTCGTATCATGCATTGGTATGGAATTTAAAGAAACACAGCAAATACGATTGCATGGATTTCAAGGGATACTTTCCCCTTACCCGTCACCATCATAGTACTCAGGCTCCGCCTCCTCAAATGCTGGCTCCTCGTGCTGCATCTCGTGCTGCTGGTCCTCATGTTGCTGCTCTCTTTGCTGCAAGGGCGAAAGCGGGGGATCCAAAGCTCTATGCCTACATTTATAATGAATGCCTACATACACACACACACACACACACATAGGCAAGGCGGGACCCGAACCTGGAGCGCCAGGATGTGATCAATTTCCTCGTTTGACAGCGCTTGCGGACTCAAGCAGGAAGCGTGACGCATGTCCCAAGTATTGTGCTTGCACTCCCAGTCTTCCGGCAAATCGTCATCCTTCACAGTGTAAGGCACCTGCTCGTAAAAAATATAGCAAGGATCACAGTTACTAGACTCTGCATATTATGCAGAAATAAATATATTTTGCATATAATGCGCACCTTGCGCCATTTCTGACATTTATTGCATTGAACCCATTTTTGCATCTCGGGACGTTGTATAAATCGTTGTCTGCTTTGTCCAGAAATCAGGTTCTCTGGTGCGCTTGGTAGGGCCAGGGATGGTCGCGACGGAGAACCCCCTCGCAATTCCTCCCGGCTGCGATAAATAATTCAACCGAACAAGAAAAATCTTAACTGAGAAGCACTCGCCACCACTAACATGCAAGAACGCATACAAGGGCTATATTAGTTTACCTTGCAGCTGCCACCGACGCCAACGCGCCGAGAGCATCGGCAATATCGGCCATTTCATGCATTTCCTCATCAGCGTCTGCGACCGACATTTTTTGTGCTTCCTGCAGCACAGCATAAAACAAATGCTATATCAATATCGGCTCCATAAGAGGATCCGATCAATAGTTTGCAATTCATCATGATAACTTATGGTAACTTAAACGAGGATCGTCAATTGAGTCGGCCAGTGGTCCACGACCAAGTCACTGACTGAGCCACCGCCACCTTGAACTAGCGCATAACAGCCGCTGGCAGCATTTTATTAATGGTGCATAACACAAACTGACATAAAGCATCAGTAAAAGCAGCTCGTATGCAAAAAGCATGCCCCGAACCACGAGTCAATTGTGTTACATATGCGCCAACTATGAAGTTCGCATATGCATGAAGCAACACAATCGATTCATCAGGCAATGCATGTTCATACAATATCTCCCATAACGATTCCTTTAAGCCCTGAAGCAACCCCAATATATACTTTCTCTGCGTACCTTTCCGAACCCAATCTCAAATCTCCTTGCCACTCCAGTGCAATGAGACAGTCATTTCTGTGTTAAGGACGACACCACGACGTCATTCTCAGTCTGGGGTACTGTTCATTGATAATTACATCAAAGCATGTCATTTTTGTAAATGTCATGTCTGATAAATCTTTGGCATAACCTAAGGAAATCTTCTGGAAAGAGACTCTCCTTATTGCCACTGAGTATTCTTGTGCGATTATGCCGTACAATCGCAGCACTGTCTGGCTTAAGCTGAGCATGACACGACAATATAGTGATATTACATGTATGGTTTTGGATCATCAAGGGATGCTTTATTGCTAAGTGGATCGTTGTTCTGGATTGTAACGTATGCAAGATACACATATTCAAGTATCCAGCTTGCAATTTCAGTCGCAAATATTTGGATCGCTCTTAATGACGGACACCAACCGAACCAATTCAATGGCATTTATTACCGGGCCCTGGGTTTAAAGACACAACTTGGCAAGCCCCAATCACATAGTACGAAGCATATGATTGGGTTTGTAAACAGCTAGGGACCGTGTTAGGTTTGCAGGATTATCCAGAGCCAGCTGTTATGTTTTCTTAATACAGTCTGCCCAACAGTCTGACCCTCCCAGCCAGAACGTACACCTCAGGAGCTGACCGTGTTACTTCAAGAGCTGTGGCATTACTTGAACACTTTTTGGCAAGTATTAATGCATACAACAACTCTAGCTATGATAAGCTGGACATAACGATCACATATGTCAGTACGAAAGAGAATTCACAGGTCCCCAACACGACAGCTTTGAACTACGTCTCGAAACACGTCTCGAAACCTAACAGTTACAGGCTGATCAAGTCACTGAAGATGGTCCGGGACCATTTGTAAACACCATCCCACAACGTGGCTGTAGAGCATCCTGGCCCAGCCAGCCAGGATACTTTGAGGTCCCATGCAACCGGACATATACATAACGTCCCCAACATATACATGTAAACATACATAACGACTTCGTCTCCGCCACGTCTATCCCGACGTGGCAGAATCGCACGGCGCCACTTGTAAGCCGTCTTCTGCAGAAGCCCATCGTTGTCCCTTGGGGTGCGACATCATCATGTTCTTGCCAGTTGCGCCAATAGGGCATCTCTCCGGCACCGCAGCGCCATGACTGTTGCCTCGCCCACCACTGCCTGGCTGCACAGTTCATGCAGCCCCGTCAATAGCGCCTCGCAATGATGCTTCACCGCGGCCACCTGACCCTTTGCCCCTGCCGCCAAGGCCGCCAGGGCCGCGGGGTCAACACCAGGCAGCGCCAAGCCAATCCCGGGCTGTGGCACTGCGACTGCCATAGACCTGGCCTGTGCTGGCGACACTACTGCGGACAGTGATATATGTTTCACTGTCTGTTGCTGGGATCCTGCCGTGGGACTAGCAAGGGCTGTCGCAGCGCTGAGCTCCTGGTATGCGGCCTGGCCGGTGTGGCCGCCCAAGTTGAGGGTCTGTAGCTCCAAGGGCTCCAGCAGCATGTCACCCGTGGCCCTAGACAGGCGGGCCTGGAAGCACCTACCACGTAAAGCCAGCCACCACCCGGAAACCAGGAGCCCAGGATGCGGCACCGGTCGTCGCCATGTACATCAAGGATGCATATTCGTGAAGGCAATCAATGTCGTTTGTGGGACATGTGTTTACTCTTTTGCGCGGATGGCAGGCGAGTGATACATATTTGTCCACTGGAGAGCCAGGCATGCTATCCTTCCTCGCAATCAACCTCCCCCAATCTTGCCTAATCTTTGGACAGTGCAGATGTCCCGAAAGCCCCAAACCGCTTATTGGGACCTGTCCCTCAGGGCTGTCGCACCTAAGCTGCCATGTCAATGTCGCGCCATTGTGGTCGGCCCCCGTGGTGACCAGGAGTAATAGCACCGCCTGCCTGCCGCCGTAACGTCCCAGTTGTCGACGGAGCAACGCCAGTGTTACAGCGCTCTCACGCATGGATGGCCGTAATGTCCCGCTGGCAGCAGCGGCGGATGCTGGCCTGTACGATAACCATCCCAGCAGCGGCGCCGATTGCTCCGCAGACAATTCCTCTAGTCTTGACTCTATGCACAACGGGGCAGCGGTACGTAGGCATAAATACATAACTGGCGCGTACTGTCTGTATGACAGCCTGAAAAAGCCCCGGGCAGGTCCGGCTACCAATCGCACACACTTTCCCCAAACACAGTCAAGGCAACGCACGAATACAACCTCAGTCCCGTCCAGGGCAAAACTGTTCGGCACAAGCAAACGCTGCTCCACATGCCACCTACGTCCCGAACTGGTGCGCCCGCCATCCAATCTTGCCCAGCCCAGCCCAGCTTAATCAAGCGTGGTAGAACGGAACATTTGGACATCTGGTACGATTTTCAAGGTTTTCATTGGCGAAATATTCTCCCGTTGTTTCGGTCTCATTTCTCGTTCACTATTTTTGGAGCCCTAACTTTACGGCTAGGGCCTCTGTCCAGAGGCACCCACCCGACAGCTCCCCAACATCATCGTAGAAGCTGCATGTGGACGCACAGCACAGTGCCGCGGTGACAGCAGCACAGGACTCCGTGACGGTGGCCATGTCTGTGGGTATGAGTTGCATTTGGCAAAAAGCGTTCTGCGCTGCGAGTGTATCCCGAGTGCGAAATCACGGAACATGCATATGCAATTTAGAGTGAAGCATATGGCGTCGCCAATTTTAGGCGTCGACTGCTTGAACAAAACACCGAAAGGAGGGGAACAAGTTCCACCAGCTGCCTCGGCCACTCGCCGTTGGGGTAATGATTAACGGGCTTCATTATGAGACGAGCTGCCTTTAAGCCGCAGTTCGAGATTGCGCATGTTTGAAAACGACGTCGCAATGATGAAGGGAGGAATGCTGTTTCGGAGGCGGCCAGCGTGTCTAGTTCACAAAGGGGCAGCGCAGTTCAGCGTAGTCAGTGTTGTTGCTGCTCCCAGGGTCCCACGGCTGCGCTCTAACTAAGCTGTGACCCCTTCCAGGGACTTGGGCGATGCCCGTGCCGCCTGCACGTCCTGGTTTGCGGGCCATCGGGTTCCAAGCATTCCATGACGCTGACATCGTACCCTCCAACGCCCTAGCTTGGTTACGAAATCCCACCACTCAGCCATACCATCGCCATCTTGGAGGTGTTGCGTTGTCGTCGTCACTGTCTCACCTACACATCGGCTAAGTCATTATGCTATTCCTTCACCTTCTATTTGGTTTAACCAACAATGATTATATTTCGTCTTACCGAACAGTACACCATCACAAGGAGCCCCCCCTGCCGTCACCGAGTACAATGTCATTCCGATATTGGCACCATGCACAATCACTTTCGCTATCTTGTCCGGTACAGATTCTAAATTCATCCTCGCGGTATGTTAACTTCAGCTGTGAAGCTATTTGGTACCGTGTGTCGCAACCCTCAAGGCAGTTAGAAGATAGATTAAAGAGCAGTGTCCTGTAAACATCGGCAGTAAAAGGTCGCAAGTCAGGCGTGAACTCTGGAATGGGCAGGATGTCAGCGTGGTATAGTGGCAGCTGACAGTTGCTAGGAAACGGTACGAAATCGTTTCTGTATAAAGTACCTGGGGCCACAACGCTCAGCGGTAGGTTTGAACCAGGAACCTCAACTGACAGCTTGTGCTATTTGGATTTTCTTCGTTATTTGTAGCCGGGGCCACGCCAGCTCAGTCTCGCGCATTGCATGTTAGCTCAACTTCGCGCTTCGTTTCCGATTTTAAAATAGCAATACATCTTTTACAAACTGTATCTGAGGCACAATGAGGCATGCCACCTGGCTTGGGAGCGGTGAACCCTAACGTCGGGGTCCCATGGCCCTTACAGCCAGCGCAGTGAATTTGTCAGGAATACCTCAGGTAATTTGCACGTGCCAAGGAAGTGTCGTGTGCTCGGAAATATGTGAGCTGACATTGAGTCAGGAGCAGCAGCGTCCGAACCCCTTGCTCCCTCGCCGTCGTGCAGGTCTTCCCTGGCACCATGCTTAGAGTTGAGGAGGGACAAGTCTGTGCAGTCCTCTGCGCAGTAGAGGACGAGTTGTATTGCGGTCCCATGGCGTCGGGGTGGGTGTGTTTATATATCTGCTTACAAGGCGTTTCCGGCGGTCCCCGCTGCCGGTTGTGCCGGGTTTGGCCGGTTCTTCTACAGACCCATAATCTCCGCTGCTTCTGAATTTTCGCATGGCAATCTGTCTTGATTCACCGCTGTTTCTCATCGGTAAATATTGGTGAATTCGCATTCTTCTGCTGCGATGGCCGCCTAACTTACTGTCCGTATTCATACTTTCGTGTGAATGAAGCCATGCATTGCGGTGTTCCTTGCCTCCATGCGTAATTACTTGTAGTCATTCGCTGTGTTCCCAGGGCCAAGCGTGTGAGGAAAGCTTTTATTTCCCCGCATCTTCAAGGCACCCGAGAGGCCCGATGCGTGGTGCACGAACCAGCCAAAGTCCTCTAGTGGACTGGGCCCTTACCGCTGGGGTCCTTGCCGAATTTTTCGGTTTAGGCATTCGCATTTGGAGATGAGATGCGTGCTCTTCTCCTCCCTGTCCCCAAGCCGCTGGTCATTTGGGTACAATTGAGGAGTAGACCACCTCGCTGACAGTCCCTTTTTCTTCCTCCTGGATGTGTGCCTCGCCTTCAAACTGCCTCGCCCCCAGTAGGCCGTGCGGGGAGCAGCAAATCCAGCACCACCTGCCTTCCCGAGGAACTCTCCGATTGAGCCCCGAGCAGGGCGGAGGTTCTAACACCACACTGAATGCCGTCCCTGCGTTAACCTCCGGCCGAACGGAGGTTGTTGGGGTCTCCCGGGCGGATAAAGAGGTGGAGCGGGAGCGAATGCAGCAGCAGCAGGAGGCGGCGGAGGACTATGAGGACGATTTTGTGGATGGCGCAGCCACGGCGACACCATACGACGGAAGCAGCAGCAACGGCGATGAGACAGAGACGTTTTCGGAGCTATCAGACCCGGGTGGAACTGAGGTGTGTTGGGCGGGCGGGTGCTGGGCCTGGTGCACCCGAGCAGAGTAATGGAAAGGGGCAGGAGGTTTTGGCCAGCAGCTTTCCTTCCGCATGATGAAGCAATCATTTTCTGCTTATAAGCCTTTTCTAGCTGCTTCCCTTCCCATCCTTCCGCATCCCCGTATCCACCACAGGTGGTCTTCGTGCGTGAGGGTGTGGCCGTGTGGCCGGGAGCTCGGGCCGAGCGCATCTTGGGTCGCCTTTCCCTGGTCAAGCAATGCAACGTGCTGTTCATGGCATGGCTACCGTACAGCCGGGGCATATTGCAGGAGGACGGTACGTTCCAGGTCACAAAGGCAGAGGCGGCGGCACCACCGCCGTCGTCGTCACCGTCGCCGTCGGGAATGACGGGTGGTACGTGTGGTGCCGGCGCCAGTAGCAGTTGGGGCAGCAGGGGTCCGGCGGGGAACGGCGGTGGCGGACACAGCAGCGGTGGTACTGGAGGTCACACGGACGCGGCGGCCGGTGCGCATGCACCAGCGCCGGGCAGGGGTAAGCATCTTTTACGGTTCCCGTGGTATTCTGAATACAAGTATTTGGAATGGTATGTAAGGTAGGGTTTAGGATGCAGTGTTGAGTAGTAAGCTTCATCGCAGATTAGCTGCGTGTTGGAAATGAAGAGGGGAAAGCCTTTGGCAGCCCGCGCTCATACATGCGGCGGCAGGACGCGTAGTAGAAGTGGCAGTTGTGAGAGGGTGGGCTTGGGCACACCTCCATTATTCCTAAGTTTGAATTTCTCCCTCCCTCTTCCAAATCCGACATTCTCCTGCACACGGTTCCGCCGCGCGATGATGGCACTCCGTCCGCTGACTCCGCCATCATCCGTTTGGTTCACTTCCCCTCCAGATCGCACGCTTTACGCGGTGCACCCCATCCCCCTGTCCGAGGTGAAGGCTCTGCGTCGGCGCTCCCCCCCGCTGGGGCTCGGTTGCCCTTCCTTGGTGGTGGTGCTCACCAGCGGGGTCACTCTGCCCCCCCTGTACTTCCAAAAGGGCGGGGTGAAGGCCCTCATCAGCACTCTCAAGCAGGTGGGGACAAGGGCGATGCTGCTCGTGTAGGTTCGTGCGCCGGGGGTTTGCCCAATACACGATACCCACCCACTGACATGGGCGGGTAGCCCGTGACTAGCAGCCGTTCTGGCTTAACCTCGCGCTGCCATATTGTGTCATCCCGCCATGAGTCTATCCTCTGAACATGATGCCCTGCGTGCGCAGCACGTCTTCCTTCTGAAGTCTGCGGACGACCCGCACACCTACCTTGTGAACGACACCGCCGACCCGCTCAGCCGCAGCCTCTCTGCACTACAGCTCTCAGACGTCCTCATTGGAGGCCCGCCGCCGGGCGCATCCGCAACCTTCAAGCCCGGCGAGGGCGTCGTTGCGCTGGCGCCAGATAAGGTGTCTCCGTCCTCACCACTGGCACCATGGGCACCGGCGGCTTGGGCGACTCCGACGATTGGGCTGGGCCTGGTGGCGGCGGCGGGCCTTGGCGGCGGTAGCGGCCGCAGTGGCAACGGCAACGGCGGGCTTGCAGGCGCCGGCGGAGTCATGGGGATGGGTTTGGGCCTGGGTCTGGATCTCGGGAGCGCAGTGTCATGGTCTTGGGCTGACCAACCAGTGCTGGCGGCGGCGGCGGTGGGTAAATCGACGACTGCGCGCAAGACGGGATTGGCGGTTACGGATCCTAGTGGCTTTGAAGCGGTCGGCGGCAGCAGCAGTGACGGCCACAATGGCGGAAACAATGATGCGATGGACGATGGGGAAGATGGCATCGGCGAAGCCGTGCGAGGAGGCGCTGGCCGCCAGGCCAACGCGTGGGCGTATGGCATTGTGGAGGCTATTAACCGGTTCGTACAGAACGTGCGAGGCACAGCGTCAGGCTGGATTGGCGCCCTGGATGACCTGGAGGAACAAGACGGTGACCTGTCCAACAATTACTATGCAACACTACCGGATGGCGAGGTGGAGCCCCAGCCGTCGGTGGATTCGACAGCTTTATCGCCGCAATGCGCCACGGTGGCGGCCAACCAGCACGAAGGCCACGGAACTGGCGGCAGCTTAAAGGTAGCAGCAGTGACTACGCCGTTGGCATGGCCGCCGCCACCTGTAGTTGGCCGCAGTGCCTCGTCAGCTGCTGATGGCAGCACGGCGGCTGAGGTGAACACCGCAGTCGGCGAATTTGAGTTGCTTGACGGCGGGGGCTGCTGGGGTGAGGCAGCAGCACACCCGCATTGCCGCCGTCGGGCGCGGCCACCACCGCTGGGGCCCGAAGAATGGGCAGCCATGTTCGACGCGGGTATGATGTCATTTTATGGGCCCCAGTAACTACCGAGTGACAGCGGGAGTGCACGACAGCGGGTTGTCCTTATTTTCGGCGGGGAAGGGTGGTCTTGAGGGCTGGTGGAGGTAAACGTACGGTTATTCACCCCGCACGGGATTCCCCTTAGTTTGATGACGGGACCAAACATGCTCCATATGCAAGTTTAATTGAAGCGTTTCGCTGGTATGTATTGTTCGCGGTATTCAATGGTGTGTGTATGACGTGGTTCCGTGTTCCGTTGTATGTCTCCTGTTGCTATCCCATCGTGGGCGCACGGCGCTATGTTGTTAGGAGCCACAGATTGCGTTTGCGTGCGGCAGTTCCACCTGCATCAATGCGGGAAATGCACTGAACTCCATCCACTCCGCATCGTGACCCGTTTCTTCCCTCCGAGCGACTGCTGACACATTGCAAGGGTCGTAAAATCCACCTCATTGCGTTCCATCATTTTCCCCCAGACGGCCGGCTGGTAGTGGAGGCGGCGCTCCGAGACCGCGTCTGTTTGTCGGGATGCGCTCCGGAGCTGAGGCGTGAGGTGTGGAAGCACCTGCTAGGAATGTACCCGTGCGGCAGTACGGCTGCGCAACGGGCGGAGACGGCGAAGGTGAGAAAATACGGGCTCAGGGAGAGGGCCCCGGAGGGGGAGATAGCGGCCAACGGGGAAGGTATTGTGTGTATCAGGTTTGAGGTGAGGGGCGAGGGTTGGGAAGAAGCATATGACGCGAAGCTATTTGCGTGGTTGTCTTTATCCTTCGATTCCTTGGTATTTCTAATCCTTCGGGTGAGGAAAGCGGGGCGGCTTTCACAGCCTTCCCTGACTATCAAGCTCCGCTAGGTGCCTGCCACTTCCTCCTCTGCCGCTTTGACATGATGTCCGATTCCCCAGTGTGCGTGTCTTGCTTATTTCATGCATTGGGCGCTCCGATGACCTATCTCCGCCCGGGCGCGGGTCTGCTGCGAGAGATCACATCCTCCGATGTCTCTTGAGATTGGTTGCTATCCTTCACCGCCTTGTTCTTCTAGCCAACACGATTCTGATCTTCCTAACTTTCGTAACCCTTCTCGCACTTTCCCCCTCCTTCCCCTCTACCTTGCAGAAATGGCAGGACGACTACCGGACGCTCCGACAGCAGTGGCAGTCCATGGTGCCGGCGCAGGTGGAGCTGGGTTGGCAGCGCGTTTCAACGGCTCTGCGCGTGGACTCTTATGAATGCATGTCTTATGAATGCGCGAGTGCCCTGTGCGTGTATGTGCACCACCCGTATTGGCATGGGCTTGGCTTGTTGAATGATCTATGTCGACATGGGCGGCAGGTCGTCTTGGGCGCACCTGGACAAACTCCAACTCCTCCACCTCTGTTTCGAATGCTTTGCCTTCCTACCGCTTTCTCTTTGCGTCTTCCATCGCCCGATTTATAAATAATAAATGCATTAAAAAATGTCCAAGCTTCCGTCACCCAAGTGACTATGCGTCCCTTATGGGCCACCTAGTGTCCAGCATCGCAGTCCGTTCATGTTGCGTGGGCGGTCCCTTCCCCGAACCCCGTTCTACTACTTCCCTGCACTCGGGCTCACAATCCCCTCGCCTTAGCCGCTCGTGGGCCCCTGCGATTAGCCCTCTTCCATCTCGTTTAATTATCCATCTCACCTCACGTCCTCCGTCTCCCGCGTCAATCCACGCCTGCACACAGGAGGCCCGCTGCGGCTCCTGGCGCTGCTACCGTGCCGCGGTGGATAAGGATGTACGGCGCACAGACCGCACCCACCCCTTCTTCGCCCGAGAGGGCTGCTTGGGGTTGCGGGCCCTTCGCAACGTGCTTCTGACGCACGTGGTGTTCGACAGGGACCTAGGCTACTGCCAGGTGAGCAGGTTAGGTGGTGGATGCTTTGAACTGCAGGTAGTTGTATTCGGTCTTCAGCGCGTGAAGAGACTTCGAATGAACGCACGTGGGATGACTTGTCATATGACCTGGTAGGACTTGGTACGGGCCCCAGGCCGGAAGAGAAAAGGTGTCAGGGGATTGGACTGGTGGTTTAGCGGCTGAATCGACGAAAGGTTGCCATTAAGATTTGAGTTCGTCCGATGCGGCGATACGCTAGCTGGGGGACCGTCCAGAAAACTGAACTCCGGAGAGCTGCCCTGCAGGGCATGAGCGACCTGGCGGCTCCTCTGCTGGTGATAATGCGCGACGAGGCGGAAGCGTTTTGGGCTTTTGCGGCGCTGATGGAGCGGATGGCTGGCAATTTCCACACGGACCTGCTGGGCATGACGCTGCAGCTGGCGGCACTCAGGCGACTGGTGCAGGTGCGAGTACTCGCTGAGGGCGGGGATCTTGTCTATGGGGACGTTGCTGGCATAGTGAGTCTGTGTGTTGTGTGCGGGTGGCACCTAGATGGGTGCTGCAGGTGGGAGGTTTTGCTGCATTGTCCTTGCAGTCTGTCACTTGACGCATGCCTTGAGCGGTGGCAGCTGAAGAGAGCACCTCTATCTCACACACACTACTTGCCTAAAAGCTATAGCTATTGCAAGGTCCGTCGGGTAGGTCCCCACGTTTACACCTACCATCAGTACTGACTGAAGCGCATGTCACCATGCATTGGGATTGCATGGAGAGCGGGCTGCAGGCAGCAGCCATGTGTGTGGTGATGAATCACCATGCACCTGGCAAGTTATAGAGTGAATGTGTGGCAGCAAAACCCCATTGCGGCGTGCATGGGGCCGCTCATTCCCGGGTACTCGCTTGCACACACACACGCAGAAACGTTGGTAATCGTAAAAGGTTGGTGGGGTTAGGGCTGCCAGCAATTTCACTTCCCGGCGCAGCTTTTGGCTTCTGCCTTCCATCTCACGCGGATACTATCCTTTCCCCACGCGTACAGTTGGTGGACCCCCCTCTCCACGCCTACTTCGAGCGGCGTGACTGCCTTAGCTACTACTTTGCCTTTCGTTGGCTGCTCATCCTTTTTAAGCGGGAGTTCAAGTGAGCGAGGCCCTGGAATTGATGAAGGGCAACGGGGTAATGTCGGCCTGGGAGTCGCGAGGAGTTCGGATTTGAGAGGGGTTCCGAGGTCGGGACCTCGGGTTCGGGATAGAAATAAGAGGAGATGGGTGGTAGAGGCGTTGATGGAAAAGGGGTGTTGCTCGCAAGTATCTCACTCCGTTACTGCCACAGCGCGTTCCTATTGCTGCAAGTCTATATGGTACCTTGCAGCGTCTGTTTGGGCTCTCAGGACTCATATATCCATGTTCTAGTTGTGGCGTCCTGATCTGTCCCTCGCCTCTCCTTCGCCGCCACCCAAACATGGCGCTTTTTCGCCGAGTCCGACAGATTTGACGAGGTGTTGTCGCTGTGGGAGGCATGCTGGGCCTGCCGCCGCACCCGTCACCTGCACCTCTACTTAGCGGCTGCTGTGCTGATGCATAACCGGTAGGAAAGGTAGTTGCTCGGTATCTCAACCGGAGGTGATCAGCTTGGGAATTCCCCCCCACACACACATGCCGCTTGACGGCATAATGCCCGGCCAAGGAGTAGCGACGCTTATTGCGTATGTCCATTGTCATAATCCGCTGATCGAATATGGGTACAACAGCGAGTATTCAGCAAGCACCCTTTGGATTGATTAGGTTATGCAGAGGCAATCGATAGTTCCAACCTTGCGCCGTGGTATCTTCTTCTCCTTTGGCATGCATTTGTTACCTGTCCTCTCCTTATCGTCCCGTGGCAGCCGTGTCATTCTGTCATCCGACCTGGACTTCGACGGCATGCTGCGCCTGTCCATCGGCCTGGCGGGTCGATTAGACCTACAGCCGCTGCTGGAGACGGCCGAAGCGCTGGTGGGATACGCGGGCGAAGCGGGGCGGGAAGTGACCGCGGGGTTGCCATGATGGGGTGAGTATGCAACGGTTACGTAACTGCCCGGGGATTTACCGGGAGAAAGCGGTGTACAGACATTGCTGGAGGCTGGCGCAGGCGCGCAGGGTGGGCCGCGGGGTGACCTGCGCTGCCAGGGCGTCATTGGGCTTAGCGCGGGAGGTGCGCCCTGCCCCTTTGTCCGCAGGAGGCGCAACAGCCCGGTGTACAGATCAATGGTTTGGATTGTAGGATATGTGATTGCTGGTGGGTTATGAGGATCTCAAGCCGGGCGGAGCGGGGAGACCATGGGGGTACAGTTGCAGTCGAAGGAGTCGCTGCATCATCGCGTGCAGTCCGATCCGGCGGGGCTAGGTTGTTGGGGCTTGTCTACCGTGTAAGAGATTCAGAGGAGAGGCGGGGAATGTTTCGCTTGTGTCTCTTGACATATCCGAGTGCGAAGTTGACCATCGGTGTGGAGACGGAGGTAGTGATGCTCACGGCGGCGTTCTTGAGGTCCCGGCCGTCCCTGCCGGAAACATATGGCCTCATGGCAAGATAGATATCGCAATTGACGCAATTGCATTTTCTTTCTCGGGGATACTCGACGGCATGCCAAGAAGCTGGGCCTCTTCGCGCACAAGTAGCGGCTGTCATTATCTTAAGATATGTTTCAGTGGGTCACGTTTCAGGCGTTTTCTCATTTGTTTTCCTCTTTCGCGGAAGGATAGGGCATGTGCCCCAGCCAACATAGGGTGGCTGTGTAATACTAGTCTGTCGTCCCTTGTCCAGAGGATAACGTGTTGGATGTGTAGGTGGGATGGCGGTCGTGAGTGTAATACCTGAAATGCTGTATTTCTTGGCAATCCCGTTGTACTACTAAGATACATTTTGTGCTAGGGTATGGCCAAGATGGGCGTCAGCAGCAGTTATCCCGTTTATTTGTGGGCATAACATGACGACGGGCTTCCTATGGTCGCATTTTTGGTGGGACGCTGGCGAGAAGATCGGTCTGGAAGGACTGCTTCCACACGCACTGATAAGGCGAACAAAACGCCTTCTGGGTTCATGGATTTCGGAAATAGAGGTACTAATATACGGCGCCCTCCGGGCGCCTGTTGGTACTTCATTGTATTCGTTAGCAGGCCCTGTGCTTGTTGGTGATTCTTGCAATATCAGACACCGCAACAAAACGTCCTGCCCATATGCTGTTGCTATGAAGATGATCCTTTGGGGAGTTTGCCGGGCGCCATATGTATTTTTATGTGTGTTTTATGACGGGCGCTTATTGTGTGTGTTGCTGCCTGTATTTGTCGTGGGTTTGCGTATACAGAGATACGATGTTGCGATGGCATGACGGAGCTGCGGTACGGAAAGCCAGGGAGGCGGTCGAAAATTTGCAAGGGGGATGCGAGTATGACTGTGGGGCTCTGATGCACAGCGTAATTGGGTACAGCTCTAGGGAGTTGCACTGGGCACGGGTACAGGTGCCCCGCTTATCCTGGGTGGTCTCAACGTACCCAAGCTCATCCATAAGCAAGGTCATTTAATCCTTGGCAAATACCATTTGCAAGCTAATTGTCTGGAGGGCTCAGATATAACGACGGTATGTAAACCGTTGTAAGCCCGCCTTCGGCAATAGGATAGGCTCACGGAATGGACCTACGGAACCAGACTAGATCGGACTACAGCACAACGACACGCTCCGAGACGGTGAGAGACGACTTATTGGCACAAGGTAACCTCAAAGAAAGGTAGTACACACATCGCGTAGACATAGACTGCCTACTCTTCGCGTTGAGTGTGGTTGGCTAATGCACGTATTGTCATATCTCTGCTATTATGCGATTGCTCATGTCCAACGAAGTAACGACAACCTCCGTCCACTCAAGCACTGACAGGAAATTCTCCGAGAGCTTTATAACTGTTGACTTACGGTCGCCATGAACAAGTAAAGGTAAAACGAATAACGAAAGTTAATGAGAATTTAATGGGGTTTCGGAGCGGACGTGGGCCTTGCGTCCTGTGCTCCCTGAATTGTTTCGTGAGTTCCAAGACAATTCTCTTTCCTGCAGATTGGCACCATGACGACCGTAGTGCCAGAGCTCCTTGCTAAGAAGCGTAAGCGGGATGAGCAGGCTGCCGCCGAGCGGGCAGCGGCTGCTCTGGAGTCTCGCAAGAAGTCCCGGGCCACGCGCAAGGAAATCTTCAAACGTGCTGAGAAGTATGTTTCCGAGTACCGTGCCCAGGTATAGCAATGGCCATGGGCTTTTCGGTTGTGAAGGCATTTAAGTTCCAAAACGGTCTTGTAGTAAGGAAGCACCCTAAGCCCACGGCTCGTTTACAACCTATCGATGGATATAGCGGCTCGTGGAGCGTCCAGCAGCGCAGAGCCCGGAGTAGCAGCCGCCCTTGGCGGCTGGGTCAGCCGGCAGAAGAGGTTGCTTCAGCACCGCGACCGCAGCAGCCATTTCGAGGAAACTGGATTTCTAGCTGAAACGCGTACTTATACTGAAGCGCGCTTCACCCTGGTTCTCGTTATACCTGAAAGTGCCTACTACGCTCGATGGCCAATATTCACAGGAGAAGGACCTGATCCGCCTCAAGCGCGTGGCCAAGGCCAAGGGTGGCTTCTACGTGCCCCCTGAGGCTAAGGTCATATTTGTTGTGCGCATTCGTGGCCTCAACAAAATTGCGCCCAAGGTAATCAAGTGGGGACGGCATGGGAGGGAAGTCGGTAACGAGAAGTGACTATGTGTGAGAAAGCAGTTGCGGAGGATGATGGGCTTTGGGCTGAGCCGGCTTTTATCAGTGTTGGCGTCCTTATACCCGCGTTGGTACCCCAACTGAGTCTTCATGAGTTGGGTTACTTCTCATGAGTTTGCCATGTAACGGGATATGGCATGCACTGGGGTAATTAGTATGAATGAATTGGCTTAGATGTATTCGTGCCTCCAGCGAAGTACATGACAAGCTGCCGGAATCGCATGTCCCCCAACCGTGGTTGCGGTCGGCCCTTCCGTTCTCACAGACGAAGAAGATCCTGCAGCTGCTTCGCCTTAAGCAGCTCAACATGGGCGTCTTCCTGAAGGTACGACCGCTTTTATAAACACAGGAAATCGCTCGTCAGGATTGTCCGTAGATTTAGCCATGGATATCGCACCCATTTATTGGCTTCTGTGTGACCTGGAGCTGATTTGCTCTTTGCACCTGAAGGTCAGCAAGCCGGTGCTGCACATGCTTCAGCGCGTGGAGCCGTACGTGGCCTTCGGCTACCCGAACCAGAAGTCCGTGCGGGAGCTGATTTACAAGCGTGGGTATGCCAAGGTAGGTACCTCATGGAGTTCTGCCTTAATCTTGGATATATTCGGATGCCCCAGGGGCTATAAAAGGCAGGATGTGGATGGAGTGGATTTGTTAACGAGCATCTGCACACTGGTCTGTTTTGAGTAGGCACGGTGGTCAGGAGGAATCAGGGCAGGGAGCAGCCTTGGGGAGCTGGGACGTCTAGGAAAAAATACGGCATTGTGGCGCATTGTCCACGGATGTTTGAATGTTCGGACAAAGTCGCTTCATGTTGAATCAGCAACACCATGACCGCTTTATGAACATATGTTCGGTGCTCTATTAAGGAGTTTGGCATTGTATTGTAGAATTTTTATCTACTGGTGTATGGGTACATTTGTGTATGGACGTGTACTTGACCCAGCAAATGGAGCAGCCGGAGAGCTTACTCACGTTTATCATGTTAATGATCCATCAACGTGTCCTGCCCTGTGTTTGCTGTCGCTCCCGTAGATCAAGGGCAACCGCATCCCGCTAACGGATAACAGGATCATTGAGGAGGTGCGTTTAAGTTACGAAACCTGGAACTGTGTGAGGCGGCCGAAAGATGTATTATTTACGCCCAATCATATAGGTCCGTTGGGACAACTAATGTTCAAACATTTGGAATACAGTTTAAAGCCAATAGGGATTGTCAGAGTGGAAGCCACGGTGTTAAGGGTGGATGTAGAGAGCAGGTGGCAAAACGTGATGGTGGCAAACATTGGCTGTGAAAGGTTTTGCCTAGAATACTTAAATTCATCCAGCCCTACCTTGCTAAGATGGTGTATAGTTGGCATAGATTGTATGCCGGTTCCGTAGCGTGTCTGGTCAGTGCGGTCCCAGTTTTTGGATGCTACTTGGATCGACAGGATAGAGTGTGCATGGTTTACTAGGTCTCATCCGCCGTAGTTCTGTTGTAGTTTGAATTGGTTGTGAAAACAATGAATGAAGGATTAAACGTTACTCAGCATAGGAGCCAAGGTGCATGCGCCCTCCTTGCTCTGCCACTTTCAGCACCTGGGCAAGCACGGGCTTATCTGCATGGAGGACCTCGTGCACGAGATCTTTACGTGCGGCCCGAAGTTCAAGGAGGTCAGCACGTTCCTCTGGCCCTTCAAGCTGTCATCGCCAAAGGGCGGCATGGACAAGAAGCGCCTGCACTACGTGGAGGGAGGCCAGGCTGGCAACCGTGAAGACAAGATTAATGCCTTCATCCGCAAGATGAACTAAGCGCAGTGCAGCAGTGGCAGGAGCTGGATCATTCATCTGTCAAAGCATGGATGAATGCACCAGCCGCAGCAGGAATCTATTTGGCTGCGGAGGGAGGTGCGTTGTACATCTGGTGGCGGAAGCGCGCCTGCTTGCTCCTGCTACCATGTCAGTGCCATCCCCTGTGTCCACTCGTGGCCGCTGAAATGTGATCCTTGTGTCACGCTCCGGCTTGTCGGCGGGGAAGCATGTAACGCGTATATGCAGCGACTTACCATGTATTGCCCCTTACCGATGGCAATTTTAGGTTTTAGCCGTAAAGTTATAACGCAGTGCCTTTTAGTGTGTCCCAACGGATGAACGAGCAGATCTGAGATTGAACAAATTGTTACAGACTAGCTGCATTCAGACATAGGCTGACAACTTGTCCGCCACAGCCGCAATCCAGTCCCGCTCCCGATCCGTAAGGGCCCTGTGAACACAAAATATGCGGTTGTCGCAAACATCCAGGTGATGCAAATGCAAATGCAAATGGCACGTATTGAGTGTCCCGACACTTGAGAGAACGTCTTCAAACGTATCTTCCCATCGCATTCCGTACATTAACATACCTCGGACGCTCAGAAAACACCAGCAGCAGCCCTGACTGTTCCGTCAGGCCGCCGATATGCTGCGCCAGGAAGCATTGCGCCCCAGCAGGCAACGCAATAAGCCCTTCAAGCCCTGCTAAAGCAAAGGCAGAACGCTCCGGCAACCAGAATTGAGACAAGGCCTCTGAGCCCACTTCAGCCAGCTTCCTGCCCCCGTGTGCCGCCAAGTCCTGCGGACGGCAGCGCCATCGCATGATTACAGTCGGTCCATGTTCGCGTCGGAACATCTAGCTGCACAGGACTTCAGCAGGCGGAACGACCTTTGGACGGAATAACCGAGTCCAAACGCTGTGCTTCGGCCAGCCTAGCGTCCCCCCAATATTTGCCCTAGGCGATTGGCATCACAGATGGCAGCAGCAATGGCTCAAAACCCGTTCAGCTCACCTCCGACAAGGCCATCAGAGAGCCAGCGGCGTCCCCCGGGGTGATTCCCTGCGACCCCATGGCCCCGCGGACCATGAGCACGCGCCCGCCCGCGGCTACCAACAAACCACAGCAGTTGGTGTTCTTCAGCAGGGAGAACGAGGCCCAGGCCAGCTCCTGCCGGGAGGCGATCCATCTCACGTGGTAGGCGATTTATGAAGCCACGAAGCTAGCTGCCTCAGCTGTCCATATCACGCGTCCTTGCAGAATGCACGGCCCGCAATTGTTTGCCCTACCTTCTTAGACGCTTCGGATAGGCTCGGGTCCAGGAAAAAGCAATTAGTGGCCCCCTCAATGAACTCCGCCGTCTTCTGGCGCCCCCGCCCTGGCATCGCCTCGCGTAGGCGCTCCTCAATGTCCGGCACGAAGAAACACAACGTGGCCAGCAACGTCCCCACCCATTCCGACCGGACCTGCAAGTTGTTCGATACGCAGTAGCATGGCATCGCCGGAACACCACAGTTCAGTGTAAACCGGGGCCAAACAATGAAAGAAAGCCAAGCAGGCGAAAAATCCGGCGGTCGGCGCGCAAAGGACGCACCTGAACGTCAGGGGTGGGCTGCACCCCTGCAAGGTGGTTCAACACCAGTAATGCCCCCAATACTGTCCCCACAACGCGAGGTATAAGACGGTCGTCAAATCCCGGAATGCCCAGCGTGAAGCGAAATACGGCGACGTCAAAGTCTTCATCACCAAGGCCTCCTGCAGGGAAGACAATGACCCGCGCCGCTCGCTGCTTTGAATGGAATAATGTGGATGTAAGAATGCAGATATTTTACCACGGCCGGATGAATTTGCGTAGAGCTGGGTTGGCCGGCGAGCGAGTCGTTGCGAGCGAGTCCGGGTTGCCGGGTGTGCTTGCCCCGTCCATGAGAAGCTCCGACGCGTAAGAGGCCAGTATTTATACGAAATTTGAAGGATGGAATTTGACATTCCCTGTAACAGCCAATTGTTAAGGAAGTCACGTCCCTTAAAAAAAAGACCAAATCCCGGATATATGTTGAAACCTTGCAAACAGTAACTGCGATCCTAAATGTACTGCGCCCGAATAATTGAAAAATACGCTTGGCAGCGTTGGGCACGTTGGCAGGCATTAAAGTTAGTTAGACCTTCCCGTTAGCTGTTGTATTGCCGTACATACAAAACCGAAAACCTGCGGACCTGGCATGGAAGAGTCTGAAGCGCTGAACCCCAAAAGGGAGAACAGACGCTGATGATCGGAGGCAACATGTACACACGACAATCCGTATCGCAAGAATCTCGCACACAACAGGTTGTTTAACCAAGGCAGAACGAAAACTAACAACCGTCAGCTGTCCGAAGTTGCTTGGCTTTGAAATTGCACATGGTATGCACCCGGGTCTGGATTGATCAACGGTACAAGCGGTTTGAAGGGTTATAAATCATCACAGAACCCACAGCCTGCCGAAGCCGAGGGCGTGATGGTGGTAATGATTCACGTGTCTGTGAATATTTAACAGCTTCCAAACCAGTCCTCAGGCTATAAAACCATTATGAAAATCAATGGAAGCGCTTGCTCGCGCTGATATCAGACAACAAATAATCACATATACGATTACTCTGTCTGAGTAACGAAGTATTTGACATGGAAAAGTACTTTTCAAATCTGCCGCAGTGACCATCTCCCAAATCAATTAGTGCACGCGCATATAACGTCATGTGTGGAGTCCCAAGAGGCCCCATGGCGGCAAGCTTGAACGTTAGTGGGCCATCCGTAAGTCGGCGGATTGCCAAACCCCTACCCTTTGGCTACTGCGCACATCCTGACGGCAAAACTCGCCTTCACGTATCCCTGCATGCGGCTGGCGCCCCAGCTGCAATACCAACTGCGCTCTACAGACACACCAAGCTTTGATCACCAATGTGCGAATCTGCGTCTCTCTCTGTCGAGGGTACTGTCGAGGAATTCCCCGACAGGACGTTCCATCGTGGTCGAATACCGCTAGGCAGCTCCCTACAGCCCCATTCTCCATCTACACACGCACACGAGCACGCACGCCGATAAGCACCTGCGGACTGCCTTTAAATACCTCGGTGTGCGTCATCGGCGTCCAAGACTTTAAAAATCAATGTCAGTAACAATGTCACAAGCCGCTGCTCGCTGAGCAGCTCGTCACGACGTAACATGGTCAGCAACGTCGCAAAAGCTTCAAAGGCAAGCAGGAGTTCAAGTTCGCAGTGGTTGGGGACAAGAGCACTTCCAGCCCGCTTCAGCGGCTCCCCGGAGCGTCCCACGATAGGGCCGCATCGCGCTGGGGCGCAAAGAGCCGCATCAGGCTTATACCAAAGAACGCCAAATAGCCGTGACACTGCTGGGCCAATGGCTCCAAGGCGCATGGCCGCGATTAATCCTCAAAGTGCCTTTTCCGGTTGTGAAGGTGGGCCTCATCCCGGCACGGTTCGGCGGTTGCCCTTGACATCTTTATCCGTACAGCGTCGGTACTGTTACAGTTACACGACATGTAGGGCTCGGCAAGGACCTTGGGATGCACACTGCACGCCCAGGTGGGGATAAGACGAACGCACGACAGCATATTTGATGTGTGGGGTTTGGTATCGGAGGGGGGAATGTCACCCGGTGGCTAGAAGTGCATAGAAATAATTTTTCGGTGGCCACCGGGTGGGCATCGAGCGGATGGGATGAGGTAAGTGAGCAAGGAAGAACTGAACAGAAACCCGCACCAAAGGGAGGCACGGCCTGCAGGCCCCCCCCGGTGTTAATCCATCGATGTGGCAACATACGCAAGTGGTGACTAAAGCCAAGCGCCTGGTGCCTGGTGGGTTTCAGACACCCGGGTGGTGAGGACGCCCTCGGTACCATCACCAGCGCCGGTAATCCGGCATTCCGCAGGGCCCCGGTGATGGGATGGTGCCAGATGGTGCGGATGAAACGAACATTTGTCGCGATCGGCCCCGCCATGACAACTTAGTAAGGACTTTGATGCGGTGGCCTATTGGCGGGCCCCCTTACTGACGGGCGCCAGAAACAGCTATAACCAGTACTAGAATGACGGATGGATGATCGATGTACGGGATGGACGTACGGAAAATGGATGAACGCACTTGCATTAACTTGCCTGGCAGCATTCCAAATATAGCTCCATATCGCCCGTGATGGGTAGGGTGGGGGTGGGGGATGTGGTGGGGGTGCTCAGAAGCACGTCCTCGGGATCATCATCGTTACCAGGTGCCATCCCCGCGATGCAGGGCTGCAGGGGGATGATGAGAAAATTGCCGTAGCTTAGTCGTAGCGGCGAGGCATGGCAAGCGGGACAAACCATATGGCAGTGCCGGCTTTACCCGGGATGAGAAAGTTCACGATGGTTAGGTCACGATGGTGGATCAGCACTTTGGGTTTCCCGCCACCCGGCAGGGTCGTAGGGAAATGCTGTTCACCTGCGGTGCTGCGGTCGCATGATTTAGGTTCCCCCTCGCTGGATTGGTCAACGCCGCCAGGTGGGCGGACGGCTTCCGCACTGCTGAAAGTAGCATCTGCTTCGGATGCGGCTCTGGTCGCCCGTTATGCTCTGGTATCCCCCACCCCGCAATGCGCCGGTCTACCATAGCGGCCCCCCCTGGCAATGGCACATAGCAGTGCGTGCGAGGTGATAGCTCATTTCAGGCCTCCACGTCAGGAAGCCGTCTTCCAGAATGAGATCATTCCCCCCCAGATCTAAACGTCAAAACTCGCCGTGCACGGCTGGGACCAGCACATGGCCGCCTCCGTATTCGCGCCCTTGTGGCACATTATAAATTATAAATCGCGATGATCCCGGATCGTCGGATCCCGGATCCCGGATTTGTCGCCCTCTAATTATGTGTCTCTATCGAAAACTCGGGAAATGTATTTCATGACACACCGCATGGGCACATGAGCGTGCACATGCAGGCGGCGTTGCGCTATGCATCTGCAGCACAACATGAGTACTTTGTCGTACACCACACCTCTGATGCCACGCGAACTCCATCTGTCACGCGGACGTACTGCCGCCGGGGCTGGATTTTGGAGTTTATGCCGTTGCCGTACGGATGATACGGACACGACATCAACTCTCGGCCTACATCGAACTCAAGTACGGCATCATACCCGCTAACACCACAGTCCTCGTGGGCCTCCTGCACCCACTCGCGGACAACGGCGCCGTTGGGCCCGGAAAGTAGCTGCAGCGTTGTGCGTCTGTTCGTCTGCGGGCGCTCCTTATGCTGCTGCTGCTGCTGGTCAATGATTTGTCCATTATGGCGGCGAGCAGGATATGGGGCGCGGTAAAAGACGCCTGCAGAATGTTGGGGGCGGGGCGGGCGCTTCATATGAGCAACAGTTTGGCCAGCTCGGTTACGCCGAAGATGCGCGCACGTACGCACGCACAAAGAAACATGGATCCTTCTCCTTCTGAGGTATGGTCACCCAGGGGTCTGGATGCTTGGACGGTGGCCGAGGGGAAAAGGATTTCCGATGGGGGTTGTGCCCCGTGCCACGATCTGAGGAAGAAAGGCGTTGGGGCCAATGGCGGACCATGAGGCCGGTGTGCGGGCCTCTGGAGTGCGCAGTGCACCGCTGGGCCCACTGTCGGTTCTGGGACAGCGGAACCTCCCCCCCCAGCGGAACACTCCCGCGAACAAACGTGTTGCTTTGCATTTGGATGTTGTCGGGCCTGGTAGGGGCCGCATGCAACACCCGCTCGTGGCTCCTCTCATCCGCACAACACCGCTTGCCTCAGTAGTGGTTCGCACACGATTGCCCCGGGTAGAACTTAGCGGCAGCGACTGAGAAGGTGCTGAGGAGCCAAAGGCACACGGTCTGGTGCGGACATGTACACCGGCCGGATGCTACCATACAGCGCACCATACGATAATCTAAGTTTTGTCGTATTCCGTACCTTCATCCAATTTGTTTGTTACCCGGATCCGGAGGCCACCGCTGGCCCCCCCCGTGGGGTCGACATCGTTTTGCTCCAGGGATACCTGCGTCCTGCCCAAGGTGTCGCCATCACCGCCCCTCACCGCCACCGTCAGCGGCGCATCGCCTCCATTTATACAGACGCACCGCTTTGCTGAATTGTGTGTTGGGTAAACGTGATCCAGTGGCAACACCGGAAGCCGGACGCCGAACAGGGAATGGGACGAATGGGGGGAGAAATAGCGGGGGCGCAGCGCTGCACCTGATCACCACAACCGTCTGTTTGGGTTCGTCAACTGGTTCCGACCCTTGGGTCGTTTTCCCTCCCTTGATTGCTGATATGGCCCAGCCCCGCAATGCCACCACGCACACGCAGTTGCGCAATACACGCGGTGCTGGTTTCTGCTGAAGCAGCTCTCTCATTCACCAAACGGGCGGCTCCGAGCTACGAGCTCCTAGCCAACACGCAGCTCATGTGCGCATACTTTGAACTACCCGGGGCCGATCGGATGCCGCAACGTGAGCCATAAAAGGCGCCGGCGCAGTATAGCCCATTTGTACGGCCTGTACTGGGAGCCCGCAGGTTAGTTCTATTGGCCAACAAGGCTTCATGTCGCCGGACAGTAACACCGGAAGCATCTGGAATGCGTACCGAACCTTTCTAGGGGGCCTTATTAGGATCATCCGATCAACCAGTCGAGGGCCGCGTGGGCACGCACCTGCCGGGAGTGACGTCAGCGTGTGTACGGCAAGCTCGGCAAAGATGGATTCTGAGCCCGCCGCGGAATCCTCTGGACCGGGTGATGACGATGATCGCAGCAGCCGCCTGTACAGCAGCCATGTATGCAGTTGTGCGCGCATGAGCTCATTCGTGCTTGGGGCTGTAAACCGGGGTGTCGGGCCGGTCCCGGTGTGACATCTACAATTAATTTTACGCAGCCCGCAGCACATGCAGCTTTAGGCACTCGCCAACCGGGAAACGACCAACGACCAACGGTCATCAGATTACGAGCCAAGGGGAAGTTGTTCACACGTGAGCGGACGAATGCCCACCCATGTATGGAACGCGTGGATGGGGTGGGGGTGATGATGGCTTGATAGAACGCACGCAGCTCCCCGGTCTCATTCCCATGTCCATAGCACAGCAGACTGGAGCGCTCTGGTCTGCTTTGAAACAAAGCATTTCCATTTTGCTCCGTCGGATTCCCCCACATGCAGCGAAGAGGTTAAGAGGGCGTGTAGTTCCGTGTGTGAGGTGCCATTGCTTGTTTGCACAAATGTACGGTGTCCTTGCACCGGTGTCAGTCGAGGCGAATCACCCACCCCAGTCTGGAGGGTCTCGGTGCAGTCTCTGGCCGCGGCGGAGGTGCACTGCGTGGTGGCGGTCGCGGCGGCGACGACGGTCGAGGTGATGGTGGTGGCCGGAGTGTGGGCGGCGGTCGCGGCGGCGACGACGGTCGAGGTGATGGTGGTGGCCGGAGTGTGGGCGGCGGTCGCAGCGGGGACGGCGGTCGAGGTGACGGTGGCGGCCGGAGTGTGGGCGGCGGTCGCAGCGGGGACGGCGGTCGAGGTGACGGTGGCGGCCGGAGTGTGGGCGGCGGTCGCAGCGGGGACGGAAGTCGCGGCTCGCGAGAATGGGATGGTGCAGGTGGTGGCCGCTGTCGTGGCGGTGGCTGGAGCGGTGGGGCTGGACTGGAGGGCGGGGCCGGCAAGGTAGGTTGCCTGCATCGACAGAAAGCACACTGGCAGTGTCAGCTGTGTCAGCTATGTCATTTGGTTGTAACGCTGATCGATCGATCAATTGCCAGGTAAGTGCTATGATCGTTATGGAAAGACGATATCGGGTCCTTATATACATAAGGGTGGTGGTGGTCACCTCTTAGACGCTAATGAGCCGCAGCTCGAGCAGGTTGTTCACGTGCCCGGAGGGACTACATATTTACCGGGTTGGGAATGAGCGTGGAGGTGGAAATGGTGGTGACAGGACCTCAGGCGGATGCAGAGTAGATTGCGGACGACTTGGCGGCGGAGGAGGAGAAGGATAGGGTGAGAACGGTGAGGGCAGAGGAACCGGCGGTGGCGAAGCAGGTAGCGGCAGCGAAGGTGGCTGAGGGGGATGCGGAGATGGCGGTGGCGGAGGGGGTGGTGGAAATAAAGGAGGAAGGAGAGGACGTGGAGGAGGGGGTGGAGCCGGGGATGGCGGCGGTGGAGGTGGAAGGGGCGGTGTCTCTGGGGGAAGAAGAGGCGGAGATGGCGGTGGCGGAGGGGGCGGTGGAGGTGGCGGAGGAGGAGGAGGAGGGGGAGGGCGCGGAGGAGGAGGAGGAGGAGGGGACAGCGGCGGTGGAGGGGGGGGAGGGGGCGGTGTCTCTGGGGGAAATGGCGGTGGCGGAGGTGGTGGTGGAGGTGGCGGAGGAGGAGGAGGAGGGGGAGGGCGCGGAGGAGGAGGAGGAGGGGGGGACAGCGGCAGTGGAGGGGGGGGGAGGGGGCGGTGTCTCTGGGGGAAATGGCGGTGGCGGAGGTGGTGGTGGAGGTGGCGGAGGAGGAGGAGGAGGGGGAGGGCGTGGAGGAAGGGGTGGAGGCTGGGACGGAGGCGGTGGAGGTGGGGAAGGGGGTGATTGCGGAGGTGTCTTAGGAGGAAGTGGATGAGGAGGTGACAGTGGTAAAGGGAAAGAAAGTGGAGGGGAAGGAGCTGGGGACGGTGGCGGTGGGCGCGGTGGTGGAGGTGGTGGCGGTGGGGGAGGTGGTGATGGCGGTAGTGGAGGCGGTGGAAGAATAGGGTAAGGAGCTGGGGACGGTGGCGGTGGTGGCGGCGGCGGTGGGGGTGGTGGAGGGGGCGGAGGAGGGGGTGATGGCGGAGGTTTCGGTGCGCGAAGTGGATGAGGAGATGGTGGTGGAGGCGGGGGTGGAGGGGGTGGAGGGGGAGGAGGAGGAGGGGGAGGAAGTGGAGGGGAAGGAGCAGGGGACGGGGGCGGTGGGCGCGGTGGTGGCGGTGGTGGCGGTGGGGGAGGTGGGGATGGCGGTAGTGGAGGCGGTGCAAGTGTAGGGTCAGGAGCTGGGGACGGTGGCGGTGGTGGCGGCGGCGGTGGGGGTGGTGGAGGGGGCGGAGGAGGGGGTGATGGCGGAGGTTTCGGTGCGCGAAGTGGATGAGGAGATGGTGGTGGTGGAGGGGGTGGAGGGGGTGGAGGGGGAGGAGGAGGAGGGGGAGGAAGTGGAGGGGAAGGAGCAGGGGACGGGGGCGGTGGGCGCGGTGGTGGCGGTGGTGGCGGTGGGGGAGGTGGGGAAGGGGGTGATTGCGGAGGTGTCTTAGGAAGAAGTGGATGAGGAGATGGCGGTGGTGGAAGGGGTGGAGGGGGTGGCGGGGGTGGAGGGGGAGGAGGAGGAGGGGGAGGAAGTGGAGGGGGAGGAGCAGGGGACGGGGGCGGTGGGCGTGGCTGGGGCGGCGGTGGAGATGGGGGAGGTAGGGAAGGGTGTAATTGCGGAGGTGTCTGAGGAGGAAATGGATAAGGAGATGGCGGTGGTGGAGGGGGGTAATGGGGATGGAGGGGGTGGTGGAGGAGGAGGAGGAGGGGGTGCAAGTGTAGGGTCAGGAGCTGGGGACGGTGGCGGTGGTGGCGGCGGCGGTGGGGGTGGTGGAGGGGGCGGAGGAGGGGGTGATGGCGGAGGTTTCGGTGCGCGAAGTGGATGAGGAGATGGTGGTGGAGGCGGGGGTGGAGGGGGTGGAGGGGGAGGAGGAGGAGGGGGAGGAAGTGGAGGGGGAGGAGCAGGGGACGGGGGCGGTGGGCGTGGCTGGGGCGGCTGGGGCGATGGGGGAGGTGGGGAAGGGGGTGATTGTGGAGGTGTCTTAGGAGGAAGTGGATGAGGAGATGGAGGGGGTGGAGGGGGTGAAGGGGATGGAGGGGGTGGCGGGGGTGAAGGGGATGGAGGGGGTGGCGGGGGTGGAGGGGGAGGAGGAGGAGGGGGAGGAAGTGGAGGGAGAGGAGCAGGGGACGGGGGCGGTGGGCGTGGCTGGGGCGGCGGTGGAGATGGGGGAGGTAGGGAAGGGGGTAATTGCGGAGGTGTCTGAGGAGGAAATGGATAAGGAGATGGCGGTGGTGGAGGGGGGTAAAGGGGATGGAGGGGGTGGTGGAGGAGGAGGAGGAGGGGGTGCAAGTGTAGGATAAGGAGCTGGGACGGTGGCGGTGGTGGCGGTGGCGGTGGGGGTGGTGGAGGGGGCGGAGGAGGGGGTGATGGCGGAGGTTTCGGTGCGCGAAGTGGATGAGGAGATGGCGGGGGTGGAGGGGGGTAAAGGGGATGGAGGGGGTGGTGGAGGAGGAGGAGGAGGGGGTGCAAGTGTAGGATAAGGAGCTGGGGACGGTGGCGGTGGTGGCGGTGGCGGTGGGGGTGGTGGAGGGGGCGGAGGAGGGGGTGATGGCGGAGGTTTCGGTGCGCGAAGTGGATGAGGAGATGGCGGGGGTGGAGGGGGTGGAGGGGGTGGAGGGGGAGGAGGAGGAGGGGGGGGAAGTGGAGGGGGAGGAGCAGGGGACGGGGGCGGTGGGCGTGGCTGGGGCGGCGGTGGAGATGGGGGAGGTGGGGAAGGGGGTGATTGCGGAGGTGTCTTAGGAAGAAGTGGATGAGGAGATGGCGGGGGTGGAGGGGGTGGAGGGGGTGGTGGAGGAGGAGGAGGAGGAGGAGGAAGTGGAGGGGGAGGAGCAGGGGACGGGGGCGGTGGGCGTGGCTGGGGCGGCGGTGGAGATGGGGGAGGTGGGGAAGGGGGTGATTGTGGAGGTGTCTTAGGAGGAAATGGATGAGGGGATGGCGGGGGTGGAGGGGGTGGAGGGGGTGGGGGAGGAGGAGGAGGAGGAGGAGGAAGTGGAGGGGGAGGAGCAGGGGACGGGGGCGGTGGGCGTGGCTGGGGCGGCGGTGGAGATGGGGGAGGTGGGGAAGGGGGTGATTGTGGAGGTGTCTTAGGAGGAAATGGATGAGGGGATGGCGGTGGTAAAGGGGAAGGAAGTGGAGGGGAAGGAGCTGGGGACGGTGGCGGTTGACGAGGGCTTTGTTGATCCGGTTGTTGAAGCGGAGAATGCGGAGAGGGATGTGCAGATGGCAGAAGCAAAGAGGTAGGGGCGGCTGGCGGCGGATGAGGATTGGATGGGGGAAGAAAATGAGCTGGACCTAGGGAGGGCGATAGTGGTGGTGGCGACGAAAGCGGCAGTAGGGGTGGCCCAGGTGGTGGTGGTGCTGATGGCGGTGGCGGTGGCAGTGACGGTGGCGACGGAGGTGGAAGCGGCTGTGGAGTTGTTGAAAGCTGTGTTATGAATGGAGATGGCGGAGCTTGCATAACTGGCGATGGGGATGGGGATGGAGGTGGTGGAGGCGATTGTGGCAGGATATACGGCATGGTTGGAGTTGGTGGGAAAGTGGACGGTGGGCGTGGTAGCTGCGGCGGCGGCGGCGGTACTTGTGGCCTGCAGGGCAAGGACAGCTGAATCTCTTAGCATTGGGAACATGTTGACAAATAGTTTCTGAGGTTTTGCGTCCTGGGGGTTTGCATCTATCCCGCATCTAGAAGATGCACACAATCGCCCCTGAAGCCATCTGAGGCCATCAACTCTCAAAAACGACAGCTAATGCTGAACGGCCAAACAAGCTGGAAAGGTCTTACGAGGGTGCTGGAGAAGGCGATGCTGGCGGTGATGGTGGTGAAAGAAGGCGCAGGGGTCCGGGTGGTGGGGTCTTGGTTGCGGGAGGTCGCAGTTGTGATGGGGAGAGCGGGACATGGGGGAGGGATGACGCAGTGGGATATACGGGGGGTATAGACGGTGATAGGGGTGGCATTATCATTGTGGATACGGGCACCGGCAGCGGAGGCGGAGGCAGAAGAGGCGGCGACAGTGGGTTTCCTCCCATCGGGGTAGCAGGTGGCGGGGGAGGAGGCGGTTGGGTAGGAGGCGGTTGGGAAAGAGGCGGTTGGGTAGGAGGCGGTTGGGGAAGAGGCGGTTGGGAGGGCAGTAGCGGTGAAGGTGGTAGCGACCGCGGTGACGAGGTTGGTAGTGGTGGAGGAGCGGGGGGCAGCGGAGGAAGGCGTGGCGGAGATCGGGGGCGGGGCGGTGGACGAGGACGCGGGGGAGACCGTTGTGGTGGAGGCAGAGGAGAAAGGGAAGGCGGCCATGAAGGTTGTGGCAGTGATGGCGATACTGGCGAGTGGCCTGGAGACTGAGCCGGTGGAGGAATTCGAAGTGACGGTGTTGGGGTTCCCGAAGGAGCGGGGGACGAAGGAAGTGCGGGGGGCAAAAGTGGAGGACGTGGTGGTGGCAGCGGTGGCATCGGCAGTAGAGACTGAGACAGAGGGGGGTCGGGAAGTGGTGGGAGATCTTGATCGGATATCGACGGCATACGTGGAGGGAGTGGCGATAGTGGGGATGAAGGAGGCGGCGAGGGAGGAGGCGGCGAGGGAGGAGGCGGCGAGGGAGGAGGCGGTGAGGGAGGAGGCGGTGAGGGAGGAGGCGGTGAGGGAGGAGGCGGTGAGGGAGGAGGCGGTGAGGGAGGAGGCGGTGAGGGAGGAGGCGGTGAGGGAGGAGGCGGTGAGGGAGGAGGCGGTGAGGGAGGAGGCGGTGAGGGAGGAGGCGGTGAGGGAGGAGGCGGTGAGGGAGGAGGCGGTGAGGGAGGAGGCGGTGAGGGAGGAGGCGGTGAGGGAGGAGGCGGTGAAGGAGGAGGTGGTGAAGGAGGACGCGGTGAGGGAGGACGCGGTGAGGGAGGACGCGGTGAGGGAGGACGCGGTGAGGGAGGAGGCGGTGAGGGAGGACGCGGTGAGGGAGGAGGCGGTGAAGGAGGAGGTGGTGAAGGAGGACGCGGTGAGGGAGGACGCGGTGAGGGAGGACGCGGTGAGGGAGGACGCGGTGAGGGAGGACGCGGTGAGGGAGGACGCGGTGAGGGAGGACGCGGTGGAGAGCGAAATGGTGGCCTTGGAGATGGCGGTGGAGGTGGCGGTGGTGGGGGTGGGGGAGGCGGAGGTGGGGGAGGTGGGGAGGGTGGGGAAGGTATCGGGGTGGGTGAAACTAAGCTTCCTTCACCGCCCAGCGAAGTCGATGGTAGTTGTGATGGCAACGGCGCCATCAGCTGTAGCTGTGGTGGTGGAGTCACGGGAGGAGCTACGGGAGAACGTGGTAGTAGGGTCGTGATAGGAGTGGGCGGCGGTGAAGATTGTGGCAGTGGACTTGGGCATGGCTGTGGAAGGGGAGTAAGGGGATATGTGGATGGTAATGGAGGGGGAGGGGGGGGAGGGGGAGCCGATGGGGTCTCTGGCGGCTGCGGGATCGAGCTCACTGTGGATGCTGGCGGTGGTGGAGGTGGAGGTGGAGGTTGCGATGGCGGCGGCGGCGGAGGAGGAGGTGGAGGTGGAGGAGGTGGTGGCGGTGGCCTTGGCGGTGGTGGGGGCGGCGGCGGCGGCGGCGGTGGAGGCGGAGGCGGCGGTGGCGGGTCAGGCGGCAGTGTTGGCTGCAGCGGCGGCTGTGCTGATGGGCGGGGGGACGGTGAAGGCAGCTGCGATAGCACAGGGGTTGCCACTGGATGTATGGCAGGTAACGATCTCGGTGGTGGACTTATGATCCTGCAGTCGAACGGGACATGGACAATGGGGGAAGGAACAGCGATGCATCGGTGGAAAAGCTTGGCCTCGCCTGCGTCAAAGTTAGGTATAGATTTATGGTACATGAGGGTGTGGGATTCGCGGATGAGGATGTTTGTTGTGACTTGCTGG
Organism: Volvox reticuliferus; assembly: GCA_019650235.1. Classification (NCBI taxonomy): domain Eukaryota; kingdom Viridiplantae; phylum Chlorophyta; class Chlorophyceae; order Chlamydomonadales; family Volvocaceae; genus Volvox; species Volvox reticuliferus. The sequence continues at coordinate 4,770,189 of BNCP01000002.1, forward strand.
CATACACCTCCGTCTGCTCGGAAAAGCTTCATTGGTGCCTGTGTTAAAGAATGGAATGGAATTACCCGCCATCACCCGCCATCACATCTCGAGAGGATGTCATAACCTCAGCTATTATTACGCAGCTGCCTTAGAATGCATACACGAATAACCTGACCGCATATCTTACTGCAAAATCCTGAGTGCATTGCTTTGTGGGCCCCGGCTCGGACCCCTTTGCGGGAGCATAAACACGCAGCACCGCTCAGCACGCAGCCAGTCGAACGGGCAGTGTCGTACGTCACAGCCGAAACGTAGCTATCACTGTAGTCCGCAGACCGGTCCGATCCATCAAGCCATCCACTTTGTGATCTTTCAGAGGGCGGGCCTGGTTGGCCAAAGTGCTCGTTTTTCATTGCTGCTCGATACCTCTTCAGGCCTCTCCCCCTGGGAGCCCCAGAACACATTGTAGATTGCCTTCCTGCCCACTTCCTAATAATATGCAACATGCAATCCGGGGTAGTCGACGGTCGGCTGCCATGTCCCTAAACTCCAATGGACGCGAAGACAGCCTCGAATATTCGCCTCCGCTCTTCCGCTACCTCCCACGCTCGGTGACCTGGCCGCATTGGCAGGCACCTCTTTGCTCACCTCGGAGGATCGAGCGGGGCTGGAGAACCTGGCGGATGTGCAAATGGCACCGTCGGTGGCAATGTTGGGCGTGGTGACGGCGCCGGTGGTGATGATGGTGGTGGTGGTGGTGGTGGTGGTGGTGGCAGCAGCTGTTGCGGCGGTGGCGGCGCGGGGCAGCTGCAGCAATACAATTGTACGGCTGCGTACCGGGGTGGGTTTGCGCAGGTAGGCAGGAGCGAGCTGCCCCCCCAACCAGTCACAGTTTCTGCGTGTTGGTGCGCCGCGGGCTGCGGTGTCGGGAGTTGGGAGCGGGTAAGGAAGTAAGAAAGCAGAGGTGTCAGATCAGCGCCATGCATGTTGCTGCGCAAGCACTTCGGACCCTTCGCGGTAGCCTAAAACCCATTTTGAGATTAGTGGTTGTATTCATGGGGATTACCGCCTGCTAGGTTATATGCCTGTTACATCTGTGTTATATGCGGGGTGTGAATTAGCCCCGAGGAGTAACTTCGTACGTTTGTTCGCCTGCTACTAGTTTACTGTTACCGTTGCTTCGGTTATTCGTACATATATGTACGATCACATGCTGGGTGGCTTAGCAGGAGATGGAGGACTGGGTCTTCATGTTCAGACAACGAACGGCCAGCGGCCATAACGGATGCAGCAGCAGAGGGCGGAGATACGCGGTTTGAAGCCCTTGCGGCTTTTTCAACGAACAACGAACAACGAACAACGCTACGGACATCAGCGCATCCGTTTTGCATGTGTGCATGGATATGGAGGTGTGTGGGAATGGCCCATCGAACTCTGGTGCCGGCAGGGAACCATCGAACTCGCAAACGCACAACGCACAGGTCCTATGTCAATACCCCAAACCCTAAGCGCCGATTGGCCCAGTCAGGAGAGCCACCGCTCCTGACCGCCGCCGCCTTGGATGATAATCATCCGGAAGATGGCGGCAGATTAGGGTTTATCAGCTTCCCTCCGCCATGAGCGCCACTGAACTGGAGGTGGCAGCGGCGGTCTTTCTCCGGGCTTGAATCCCACATGGGGCAACCCTAAGCACCACCCCTCTTCCCCTCCCTCTTGCCCTCAACCCTAAGAAGCAATACTCCACACATGATCTCCCTGAGGCCGCATCCAGCGCCTCCATTCCACGCAGGGAGGTCCGCATTCGGCCCCAATCCCCTCCCAGGCACATCTCAACCCGTCGAAACAACCCCGACTTGCAAAATGTGATCGCACTTACCGTGATCCCCACCAGCACCTGGATGAACACAAACAGCGACACTGGGGCCGCCATGGCAAGCCGCGGGTCAGTGCAGTTTGGTGTCAAGCTCGAAACGTCCAAGGTAGCAGTTGCGGCCATCCCAGGGTCATCAGTTGCGGGACTTATGCCCACAGAGGAACCATTCACACCATTCACGCCGGCTCCCGTGTCGTTATTCAAGGGGCAAGCCGAGGAGGAAGCTGGCGGCAGGGACGCGCTCACACGCAGGGTGGGGTGGCCCGCAGGGTCGCCAGTCACCGGCGTGGTGAAATGATACTGACTCGACAACTGCACCGAGATCCTCAGCGCCATCCTGCCGCTACTGCTACCGGCAGTCGTGCTGTTATCAGCGATTAATGAAATACTGACAGATCCCAGGGATGTGTTGGTGGTGGCGGTGACGAGAGGGAAGGAGAGCGGGGTGGGATGGCTCCGAGTGCTCCCCAGGGAGCCCAGGCAGATACAGCTGCCTGAGGTGGGGGTGGGGTGGGAAAGGGTTTAGAGAACCGATTGGACAGTAAGGTAGTGGGCTCATGGGTTAAGATTGCCTTAACATGGGGACAGCACTTCCGATGATTGATGGTGTCCTGATGGAGATCACTGCATCCTTAGAGGACATCGGGTATTTAGCCGTCATCGCGTGCGCGTGATCCGTGTCCTCAGGGGACGGGGATTGGGGCTCCCTCCTCCAGCTGGATGGTGCATTGAGCCTGATGCCAAACACTGTGGATATATATACGGCGGGTTATGGCGAACGAGAAACGATACGCTACCGAGGCTCGAACCAGGTCTTGTACGGGTTTAGTGCCCATGTGGAACGGCCCGTGGGGCTTAGCGATTCACTGTGCTGGTGGCGTCCGACTGCTACGAAGACATCCTGGGTCGTGCTGACCGATTGCTACTCATTCCTCTCCTCCCAGACACCCATGTTTACAACCGCCTGGTGCCCTCATGCCTTTCTTTTCCCTTCGAACTTCGCATTCCATGTAATCACGTCTATGAAACCCCGTCACGCGCATATCCACGCTGCCATTCTGATTTACCGCATTATCTGTATGTCGTCGCCTTATTTCCCCCGCGCTTTGAAAACCCGGCTGCTTCGCTCCATACGCCATCCTACTTCTTCACTATTCACTGGTAGGACGGGCAGCGCGTAATACGAGTTTCAGCGATGAGGCAGGTCCTGCACGACCTCACCCCCTCACGATCACCCCCTGAGGAACATCCTACACCTGTGTTCCTCACCAAATAAGCACGATGGGTTGTACAATTTGTTTACGGGCGGGTACAGCGTACGGCACAACTACGGACCTCTACCCCCGTTTCCTCACAAAATGTCCCCTGACCCCTGTGCCATTGCTCACGTTTCCTTACATGGTACACACCTGCATGGTACTTGGTGGGAAACGGTGGTGATGGTGATTGTGGTGGTGGTCGGGAGACGGGGAGCGACATACCATACTGGCCCTCCATATCAGGCACGATCGCAGACCTGGAGTCTTGTTCTCCTGGAGACAAGGGCACGCATGCAGGGTAGGGAACGAGGGCAGGAAGAAACAGTAAAGTCATTAACGCAATTGCGTCCGTTGAAATAACGTGTGAAAGTGAATGAATTCGTCCCGGGGGGTTGACGTCTCGTGATTGGCCGCATGAATAATTGGTTTACGGCGGACGGTGGATGACGGGACTCACGGAGCCGTCACGAGCCGTAGAAGCGCTGCCGGGACGCTTGTTGGGAGACTGGAAGGGATGGCGGCAGAGGAGAGGGCTGTAAGAGCCCCCTTAAGGCCACTTGACCGCCTATCCGACGGAGGATGGATGAATCCCCAATATGTGTAACATCTATCACCGTACAGCCTGGCTCGTTGTTGTAAGGGCCTTATACTACTTAGTGGCCACCGTCGTGTGCGAAGTGATCCATGTATCCATACCTTCGTAGATTCCCCCCCACCTCCCTCCACCTCCCTAAGTACAATAGCATACAAATGTAAACGTACCATCGTCGGGTGGGTTGGATTCGTCGCTTTGATTGCCATCCTGCGAGCATCAGCATCGGCCAGAGAAAGGGAAGGAGGTAGCAAGGGCACGGGAGAGAGGGAGGTAGAAGTGGGTCGGGGGTTTTGAGGCCCACGTCATTCAGGGAGGATGAGGGGAAGGGAGGATGAGGGGAAGGGAGGATGAGGGGAAGGGAGGATGAGGGGAAGGGAGGATGAGGGGAAGGGAGGATGAGGGGAAGGGAGGATGAGGGGAAGGGAGGATGAGGGGAAGGGAGGATGAGGGGAAGGGAGGATCAGGGGAAGGGAGGATGAGGGGAAGGGAGGATGAGGGGAAGGGAGGATCAGGGGAAGGGAGGATGAGGGGAAGGGAGGATGAGGGGAAGGGAGGATCAGGGACGGCATATTAATGGGGACGACCCGACACGCCTGGGTGGTGACGGAGCTCGCACAGTGACTCACCCTCCACGCCGCGTCCAAGATAGAGGACCGCTGTGACAGCAGCTGTCGAGACAGAGTACACACCCATGACACCCATGACATGCGCCCAAACGCATCAGATGCATCACATTTAAAAAATTCGAAGGCGTCTTGAGTTGGCAAGGCCACAGGCACACAGGACTTCCAAACGATGCCCGTTCTTTCCCTCAACCAGCACCCACCGCCTCCTCATCCGGCGCCCGAGGACGCGGAGTGCCTTCCGAAGTGGAATTCGTAGGGGGGGAGCTTGAACCCCCTTTGCCCTCGCCAGATTGGGCGCCGGGCCCAGATTGGTCATTTGCATCGCCGGGTGTATTTTCTGCTTCGCGTGAAGACGAGTCCAGAGGGGCCTGTGAGTTCTGGCAAACACACAAACATGTACACGGTAGGCTTTGGCCGGATTACAGTACTTGACTAATCCTACTCCGTGCGTATAGCATGTTTAAGCAGCAGGGCATGCAGAACAAATGATGCCAGATGATAACGTTTTGCCGTTCAGCAGCTCCTGGACGGATTTTCAGCACCAGAGGCGTATTTCATGCAAGTATTCGTTGAGACGCGGATGATGATGGTTCGAAATCAGAATGGCGCCACCGGGAGTCGCCGGGAGCCGAAACCAGCACTAATCGGCCAGTGCCTCAGCCACGAACCCACCTGATGGGACACATCTTGAGGCAGTGGAGGCGAGGGGGTCGAAGAACTGGTCACCGCTGTGGGCGGTTGGATAGGTGCTGTGGGATCTGCCGCGGGCTGCGGGGCTGCGTCCGCCGAGACTGCGTGACCTGCCGGTTGTGGCGGTGGGTACACCGGGGGTACTGCCGGTGCCGCTGACGGTGATGCCGTCGGTAGCACCCGATTGGGCGCGGCTACACGACCACCATCGCCATTGCTGGGGGATCGTACGGAACTGGCGTAGTGAGGAGGCCCCTGGGAGCTCTGCGGCAACCCAAGAGGAAGCAAGAAGAAGAGATGGGAAAATGTGTACGGCAGCGTAAGGGTGATAATGGTGACGATCGCGCGCATTCCGTACGGCCCAGCCAAGGGCAGCTCTATGACAGACAGATGGACACAACCGGCAACGAGCAGCTGTGTTGCCTCCCTCCTTGTGCGGCAGCCTAACCTCTTTCGTCTGCGTTCGGGTCAACCCCAACCAGTCAACATCCAGTAAAAGCGAAGATCGACATTGTGCCAGGTGCACTTCATGTTCAGCGTACCTCGTACGATGATCCCTTGGCGGCAGGCGACAGCGGGGGGCCCGCCAACGAGGGTCCCAAACCGTAATAGTACCCAGGCGCCTGAACGGTTTGACGATCTGAAGTAACAAAGGAGCCGGTCGGAGGAGAAAGTACTGGAAGTAAAAGGACATCCAAACAACGATGACCATAACGTTGGGTCGTAATGGGGTCCGAGTGATGGGGAGCTTCGGGCTGCTTGTCTGACACACAATACTCAACACTCTTTACGCTAAGTGGTCGTTTGCTCCAACTCGAGCAACTGGTGATGATGGTCGAGATTCCGTACAGTTGGATTTAAATGACCAAACCTCGTCTGAGGCACTGGTTTAGCTCCTGGTGATCATCAGGACCCCAACATGCACACAATTGACACGTTCAGTACCAGCGGTAAGGAAACCTCATTGATTCATCCCCCCCCGCGCATGGGCTAATATCTGCATGGCCTACGTCGAAGTATCATCTGGTTTCGGGCATGTCGGTTGAACCGTGACACCCGTATGACGAGGCAGGCTCACCCGTATGGCCGTATGTATCACTCCAGTTGCCAACACCAGCTGGCTCCTGGCAATGCAGAAGGGGATGGGGAGATGCGAGCAGCAGGATGTTGAGGAAAGGGGCAGCAGGCAGAGCCAGACGGCGGTCACACGGTCCAAAAGGGATGCAAGTGGTCCCCCTTAAATGTTAGATGTAGAATTTGGTGGCAAAAGAAAACACTTTTGGACCGCTGGTGAGCGACTTGAAGGACTCATACACACATCGCACACACATGACATACCCGGAAAATCGTAAACCATTACGCCACATTGCATACCATTACCATAATCATTAAATATATCGTGCAATTGTTCTGTAGCTGGTCATCATGGCAACCAGCAATTGCGAACTGTCCATAGCGGAGACAGCAGGATTTGCAAGGTTTTTTGCATGCAAATACACGGTGCCCAGAAATCCTCTCTATCCGCAGCCAAACAATGATGTCACTTGATGCTCACGCCATGATAGCACCCGACCAGTATTTTTCCAACAAACCGCCGCAAAGTACAGCAACCAGAAACGACCGCATGGACGTGGCGGGCGGGATGCATAAATAACACGGGCACGCGGCTAAAATAACCGTGTTAACGAAAGAATCATCAATTTCGAATGCAAGGATTTTCGATGTTATCAAATCCTAAGCCCAGCCATCCAGCCATCCCCTCGTAGGTTAAAGATGACAAGCCAGACCATGCAGCCGGTGTGCTGAACATTAACATACATTACAGTTTATATCCAACGCTCATTCCTTACGACCAGGAAAGCTCGCTATGCAATTATTGCGACTCAGAAGTGCTGTGTTGGCGCTCCACCCGGAATATGCCTAACGCTGCGTAAAGTCGTCTTTGACACAAAAGATTAAAGAAGTTGTTTTGGCGTGATTAAGCTCGCGGAACATGGAGTCAGGAGGGAGAACGTTGACCCATGTTGCAACATTCGCGTTAAAAGTACTTCATGTCGAGCGAATCAGGTAATTTGCATTTCTTAAAACGAGTAAGATTTCTTCGCCTGAGTATTCCCCTCAAAACCCGGCTTGGTGAGCCAGCTGCGGTCCCCCAACTACGTGAACAAGTGAATGTCACTGCTTTCACCAAATCTAAATGCTAGGCGCGAACTCTCAGACGGAAACATGGAATCCACCCTTCCGAGCTTCCTGGCGTCTAGACAAAATGCTGAAAACCTTAGCCCACATCGGTAAGCAATTTACCACACCCATACACCGTCTAAAATTGACTACATATTGGACTGTATGCTTATTGCACTACATCAGAGCTGCTGGCTAATCTGTTAACTATAATCTGGTGCAAGGCGGAACGAACGCCCAGCGCCCAGGTTTCCAGCTTTCCTCTTTTCCGGGCTGGGTTAGCTTTCCGTTACCCTTACGTTAGGTTGGTCGTACATTTTGCAACCGTCTGCACACCAATCACCAGTGTGTTTCGCGTGATCCAAAACCGATTGAACCGATCGATCTCATTGTTCCAGGTATGATATCCCGCATCATATGTACGCGGAAGGTGTCGATGGCGCAAATCCCGGGCACGAGTGGTGGCACGCGTGAGGTTGGCTTTACGGAGGTTTGGTTGGTTCGCGAAGATGGCTGGGTTGGCTAATAGTGAGGTAGGACCCTCGCCGAGCTGTGAGTGTTCTTTCCGCCAGGGGCACCACACTGCGCCCTGTGCCAATCTGCACGCAAACATCTCTTAAGGCGCGAACTATTGTCGCGCTGGTGCATTGGTGGTCGCCCAGCCGACGGCTCACTCCTAAAAGGGCAACCTTGTCAAGGTGGACCAAGAAATACATGGGATAGACACGACACGTCGCGGTGCTAGCGTCCCGTGATGCTATGCCGCTGCCAACTTGTGTTGTTCCTGATTTCAAGACACCAGCTCCGATTGTGTTCGGACGGTGGGTGATCGGATGCCAGGGTGTTACGCAATGGGCTCACTGCACCGTACCTTGCTTGCTGGAGCTGCCCCCGCTGCCACCGGAGGTGTCGTCGTCGTCATCCGTGGTGAAGCAGTGGATGTAGTGGATGTAGTAGTGGAAAATCTCTCCTCGTCCTCGTCCTCCGCTCCCGGGCCACTCCCGGGCCCCATTGACGCTGCAGGTGATGAGTCGTTGCCAAATGGGCCTCCGACACCTGCTGCCCGGTAAGTAAGGACCGGTGGGATTTGACGAGAGTCGCCCGATATGAGTGGAGCAGGGCAGACAGATGGACATGACAGTGCTGATCAGCTCGATTGAGATGGGGGGAATCTCACACGCCCAATGCCCTTAAGAGATTATGCTGCTGTGGTGGTAGCATTGAGCACCCTATGCCAACCCATGAAGCCGCAACCTAGAAGTATTCGCCCACGTGTAACACCCCAAGATGAAATTCCTCCACTTGGCAGGTTATGCAACTGACGTGGTGATAGGCCGTAGGTGGTAAGCTGTTCTCAAGGCTGCCCTCCACCTGCAGATGTCTGTGCATGCGACGATACCGTAGAAAGCTTACTTTAATTTGGCTGGAAGGTCTGCGCAATCGATCGCATTCACCACCACCACCAGCAGCTGCTTGCCGTTCTCCTCGAGAACGACTTCTTACCGTTCATTTCGCAAATGTACCCTGCTGCAGCCATCGTGCAAGGCAGCTGCACCCATGGGGCATCCGGCTGCTCACCCAGCGCCAGACAGTCCTTGGCGCCTCTGAGGGGCTGAACCCAGGCGTGCAGGTGTCCAGTTACCGTGATTCGCTGCTCACTCGCCGCGGCCCTCTCCAGAACTGTCCGCAATTCCGAAAGAGCCCCTTGAAGCGACGTGAAATCACCCACCTTCGCATGCAGACGTACAGATAAACGTTTCGGGAACTAGGACAATGCGGCAGTTTGGGAAGCGACGTGCTGAGATGGTGTGAGAATGGTTGCGGTTGGCGACAAGGTGTTACGGCAGAGCGAGCAGAGGCAGATAACTCTTGAGAAGGAAAGGGATGCCGTACTTGATTGGGTATGTTTGGGCGGGCAGACGCAGAAATAGTATTGTCGGTGTTAGTGCTTGCGATGACAGTTGTACCAGTGATAGTGTTTAGTTGGCCTGTGTGTGATGCGTAAATGGTAAAACGCTGGGTGGTTGTCGTCGGTTAAGGCTGAATTGGCATAGTGCAGAACAGGCGTCGCGGCGAAAAGCAAGCATAGAGCTCCATTTTGAAGCCCTCACCTAGGGTACACTGGCAACACGATCCAGAGGCCGCGTTAACATTATCCTAGGTCGATTTGTCAAAATTATAAAAAAAACTGTATACCATCCCGCGACACGTTGTGTACGCTTGTGTGCTAGATGAAACTGTCGCAGCCCAAAGGCTACAGAAACACGTTGACTTACTGAATTTAAGTTTGCCAGGATGCCTGACACTCTTGCACAGGCAGCTTTAGCAGCGCTGCCCGTGGTCTCGCTGAGAATAATTGTGAGCGAACGACCACCGACTGTAACAAGACGCGCCGTTCGAGGGACTGATGAGATCTTATTATCGCCTGGATCTTCACCTGATTGAATTCATGAAAATTGGAGGTTATGCTCTTAAATAATGTAGAGGCATTCCATCCGTAACCGCGACCCGATGCGCAACCAAGCAACACCCCTGACAAAAACTTTCTCTCAAAAAATGCATTTAAATAAATCATAATTAAATTTGTGTAAAACTCAATGCGTAAGCGTTGGTTTTGCGTCTTACCTGCCGCCCACATGCCGGCCCGTTTCCTCGTGCCAAGCAGCAAGATGAGAAGCCACAGCATCCATATTCTCATTATTACTTGCTGTTATGGATTCACACGTTGGCTAATGCAGCTGTCGACAAGCCCACGAGTAACTTGTTACCTCTTGTTGAAAGAGGTTGAAACCAGCGGATAACTGAGAACCACGCAAATGAAGCTGAAATGAACCAAATGTATCACGATGCAGTGGTAGTTGCAATGCACCACATCCAGAGAGCTGCACAAAATGCAGAGGTGAAGCTAGGGCGGTAGCCGGCTGCTTGCTATAGGTTGCTGCAATATGAGGCAATGCTTCCGCCGTCTCACTCCTTGTATGCCATGTGCTCCTGCAGCGTACCAATACGTGGATGTGTTCTGCTCGCCTAGGCGATGTGGGCGTAACACCAACTTCTGCAACTGGCAAAACCACGAAAACTCCCTCTAGTCCGCTGTTCGCGACGACCTGATCTGTAAAAATTTTGATATATTATTGATTCATTAGATGATATGTTTAAAAATTGGTTTGCATATGCATGAAAAGCTGCGCTTGTCAGTCGCCTTCATCGCTAGTTTGAGCCGAAACGAGCCGAACAGCTCCAACGTGGCTGGTCGCCAGCGTTTACGGCCAGTCCACTACTAATACATTACAAATATAAAAGTTATACTCATATTCATGTCATAGAAATTTGGGTCATCAAGATTTGTGCAAATACACTTCATGTACGGCAGGTCGTTGCAGGTCGAAGAGCGTTACTGCAAAGATGCAAGCATTCGATGACACAGAACAATTCTCAACAAGATATACATTGCATGAAAGTTAAGTCAAACTTTAGTCGTAAGTTTTTCACAAGTTCCGACCATTGCATACGCAGGTTTATCCTCGACAAGTGCAATGTTGCAAGATCTCAGCAAGTATGCCATGCAAATCATATTTCTATCTCAGAATCTATTTCAATTCAATAATGGTTTAGTACATTTCAAAATGATATTGAAGCTGGCGGTCTGTTTACGAGTTTGCCACAAACGGAGTTCCGGGAATTATGTATGATACATAGGTATATGGGATATTTTAATAGGTATTATATTTCTTCATTCGTTATTGAGTTTTGACATCGCTCGAAGTTGTCATTTAACAAAACTCCCGGGAACAGGCGGGAACCTGGACCAATTCGTACATGGCTGCATAACTTGTGATAACACTAATTGGTTATAAACCACCATCGGACCATCTGTTGACGGTTTTGTGGCGGTCAGCGCACGCCGATGCAGCTGCTTGACCAACGATGACTTGAATCCCCGGCCCTTAAGCCAATATCGATGCTCTTCAGGGCCTTGTGCACGCTAGTAACACTCCTGCACATTAGTGTAGGACGTCAGGGGCTTGGCACATGAACGGATTTACCCCTGCAGCCATGCCTGCGTTCCGGTATCCGTTTGTCTACGAACTGAATGCTGTCCACAGACGGCAACGCGCTGCGTTGCCTGTGCGATACCACAAATACATACTCAGGGTCAGGGTTGGGCTGGTTAATCCAGGGCTGCGGTGAAAAGGAACTTAGAGACGACTGTATGGGTGGCAACATCCCCAGCAACGAAATTGCGCGAGCGTGCAGAAGCCCACGCATAACCACGCTACCACACACTCATGCGCACGAAGCAGACCCTGGACGCCGCGGCGGAAATGCATTCGGGCATCAAGGGAATCAACCAGCCTGGCTCCGCTCCCAGTGCTTCACACGGCTCCACCTCCCCTCTTCTCGGTAACCGGCTATCACGAGAGCTGCGCCGATTTCAAATACTTGCCCCTGACATTCCACCTCCTACATCTCTGTGACCACGTATTGCTGCATGCGGTCTCGACGGACACTTGGGTTGTTCTTCCGCACAATGGTCAGTCGGAATGTAGGAACAGGCCTCGGCTGTAATCCTCTTTAATCGCAGCACCACCCGCACATACCTCGCTTTCGTGTGCATATAAGCACCAGCAGACAGGCATCGCCCACAACGGATGGCAGAAGTCACCAAACCCCACAACTACACAAATTAACAACTTTCAACTTTAAACGAACTGCCAACTCCCTTTCCCAGTGGATGTACGGTGGTGGCGGCGCCTCATGCTGACGAGGTCTCGTTCGCGCACCGCACGTTGGGAAACACAAAGCGGTACGCGGAACACAACAATAGAGAGTACCAAACGTAACCATCAAACGGACCTCTGCCGTTATGATATGCAGTGTTATGATGTGAAACGGTCACTGAGGATAGCAGCCGGCCTGCGTACGGACGTACTGCACTACGTACAGCATTACCCGCAGGCCGGTCATAATTACCTAACGGACCAAATGTCCTCAACGCCCAAAAACCGCTCTCACATAGAACCGCATAACGAACTACAACAAACATATCGATTAACGTACTCGTACCAGAGACTTTGTCCGTAAAAAAAATCACCCCGCGGGCTGACTGTTGGAATAGGGCCCAATGAAGAGGGATTTGCAGGGGGGTCCGCGACCACCACACAACAGACCGGTGCTCTGCTGTCGTGTAAGTTTGTCGCTTTGTACAGTGTTCAATTATTAAGGCAGCTCCCAGTCGTGTTACACCCTCAGGCATTGCCAATGTATGTCAGTGCCGCCGCCCGCCTCCATGCCCACATGATGGCCACATCGCCATTCGCTTCCCCCCCAGATCCCCACCGCGTACACACACGCGCATGCGCACACACGAACTCACATACACACACACGCGCGCGCGCGCGCATAACGTCCCGGGCGTACCATCTCTTCCCAGCTGCACACTCGCTCGAAATACCCGATTGCCCGCATCGCATCATTGCAACGAATACTTGACTTCAGCTCCTTACGCACATTCACGCCGTCGGGAAAACGTGGGCTGACGGAGCCCTCCCCCGGCTCCATGGTCTCCTTCTCGCCACACGACCCCAGCTGCCAACCGGATGCGACGAGTAAGAGGCTAGCCGGGGTGAGCTCGTTAATGGCCTCCGTCCCTCGACTTCAGAACCTGAGCCACTGGAAGCTGTGGGGAGGAACGGGGAAGTGCTTTGTGCCCTCGAGGGCTTGTCGTTGCCGATAGACCCGCCCGGGTAGACCCGCCCGCTTTCACCGTGGCCTGAATACGCTGTGCGTTCATGTGTGCGTGTGTGTGTGTCCTTGCTTGATGCCATGTATTCCAGGTCCTGCTGCGAACACACGCCCCGGCCAAGAAATGCCGAAAGTCATCCCCCCTATCATATCACAGCAAGCAGGCATGCACGGCTGCCCCATTGTTACCAACGCGTGACGTAGCACCTGGGATTGAATTGAATCTCTCACACAACACCTGGAGCACCAGCCGTACCAACTCAGCAACTTCTGGCAGGCGCCAGAACTCACCTGCGCCTGCGCTGCATGGATGTGCGCAACTCACAGAGACCATTACACACCACACCCAGCGGCGTGAGCCCACAGACCCATCACCGCAAGCAATCGCATCATGGGAAAAGAACAGCTCCCGCTCCAAACAGCTCCCCAACAGCCCAGCCCCAGTAAAATCACTACAATGTGCGGAAGTAGTCCCAGATTGTGTTCGCGCCCTGTCATTGCCCCCTAACGGGATACGCACAAGAAAATTTTCGTGTGTTTGAATGTGAGCAGCCAAAGAAGTTAACCAGCCATGCACCGCAAGGGCACTTGGGCCCTATGACATATGATACCCGTGTAAGGCCCTCGTACGACATAACTACTGCGACGGTCCGGACATCTGAAGCAATGTGGCGACAGGCCAAAGGTTATCCGACCGGGTGGAACGACCGGGCCTCTGGGTCGTCCTCCTAGAGACCCATTTGTCCGTCGGCGCCGCTACAACTGCAACCGCAGAGCGCCTCTGGATCATTCCGTTTGTCACAATCACACGAATGCTCCATCTCTCCAGTCGTCGACCTGATTGCAGCCAGGGGTCAAGGTCAAATCCCTCCACTGCACGCTTCTATGGCATCAAATCAATTTTCGCAACTAAACGAAAAACTCGTATTTCGCACAGATATATAAATATAAGGCCTTTCAGCTAGGCCGGTGTAGCTTGCCCCTGGTCCCAGCCGCATACGGAAGGAGAGACCCAACCCCAATCCTCCAGCAGACCATCCCGCGACTGCCATTTTCATCTCCTCCTGTATGGCGCTTCCCTTACCGCCGGAATCGCCTGGCCTGTCATCCCCCACATCAGACCACTCAGCAAGCCGAAAGCTCGCAACCTGCTTAAGATGTGGACACCGGCTGGTCCACAACGGCAAGTAGGTGCACCTCATGATGATCGCACCGACCTGATGCAGGCAAGGCCAAACCCCAACCGGCTTCTTTTCCGCCCTTCAGCCCTTCGCCTAGGGGCCTGCGTGGCTCTGCCGACCCCTGTGGCTCAGTCTGTTGGGTGTTCATCCACGGGAACCAGAAGGGACCACGTTTCCAATTTTATGTTGCCTAAACAGACCGATCGATGACGGCGCGTCGGGGGTCACCGGGGGCACTGCAGACGATGCACCGCCGACGGTGTTGACGGCGCCGGCACCGGAATCTATGTTCATGCCGTCGTAACCGCCGCCGCTGAGGTTCTTATTATTGCCGCCGGGCATAAGCCCCGCCAGCAGTGCCATTGGACCAGAAGAAGAAGACATAGATGGCACCTGCACAGACGCGCCGGCGCTGCTCTTGGCTCGTCCGCTCGTCAGTCTTGCGAAAAGCGACGGTGAGGAGTTGCCGCCTGTGGGCGATGGCAGCGGCACGACTTTGCCGCTGCTGTTGTTGCTACTTCCGCCCTGAGAGGGACAGCCGTGCATGGGCACGTCAGCCCAGCCACTGTTGCTGGCGGCAACTCCAATGGTGGCGTCCACCGCGGCCGCTGGCACGGCTCCGCCACCGCCGGCACTGCCGCTGCCGGGCAGGACTGACCAGAACTTGAGCTTGCGGGAAAATGATCCAAACTTATCCGGTGAGCCCTGAGGTCGCACACCGCTGGCGGGCGGGAGCAAAGGGCCGTGGGCGGAATGTTGTTGCTGCTGCTGTTGTTGCTGCTGCGGCGGGGGCGGTGGCGGCGGTGGCGGCGACGGCGGCGGAGGCGATGCCCTTGGCGACGACATATGGGTTAACGCGCTCGTGCTCGTGCTTGGTGGTCCCTGCGTCACAGCCGCCGCCGCCGCTGTGTCACACGGCGAAACTAGAGACGCGATGGCGAGACTTCCGGATGGCCCCCCCGCTGCCGCCATCATCGCATCACTGGAAACCGGAAGCGGGATGGTCGTTAGGAGCATCGAATTGTTCACAGTCGGCGGAAAATTATGGGCATGATTATAACTTTGTACGGTGACCACGGACGGCTTTGGCTGCACGGGATGGCCATTCGCAGTGCCGGCAGATGGAACGGCGACGCCGGCCCCATTGCTATTTACATCACTTACGGGTGGTAGTGCCGAGGTTCCCGTCGGCGCATGGGCATGGGTTGCCGCGGCCGGGCCCTGGCTGTGCTTTTGTTGCTGCTGCTGGGATTGCTGCTGCTGGGATTGCTGCTGCTGCTGCTGCTGCTGCTGCTGGAGAAACTGTTGATGCTTCTGTGCTAGCTGCTGCTGGCCCAAGTCTCCCTGCGCCCGTGAAGGAAGGAGGGCAATGGAGGAGGATAATGCGTACGTTAGGAACGGGACGCCATCGTTCGCCGCCAAAAAGTGCCGGAAAGGACCCGGCCAGGAAAATGACATGAAGACAGAAATAGGCGTAGAAGGAAACAGATCTCGGAACGCCAAAGCAGGTGAGCGAGTCCGTGCGTGCGGCTGCCGGAGGTGGTCCGAAGGCCGGAAGGGAGGAAAGCAACAGCGCGTGGAAGGACACCTGGCCGGACGTGATAACGTGATAACGCATTACGAGGTGTCCCGAGATGCGTTAAGTGTAGGTAGCACAGGGAGCATGGCGGCGTGGGAACCACCAGTTGGAACATTGGCAGGGGAGGGAGAGACACACACACACACACACTAGGCCGGAAGATGAGGTTACGGCCTAACATGGCCCCCAACAAGGGCGAGGTCGGGCCGCCAGACGTTTCGAAGGGACGACATATCTCGACCTATACATCTCGGGGTCAATCCCCGAGCATGTTTTGCTCTCCATGTCCGCGTCCCAATGACCCTATGCATGTTGGCATGTTCATAGCGGCTATTGTTGCCTTGGCTGCAGTATGGACGCACCGTCATGGAGCGTACTAGCACTCCGCCATCGACGGTCGGTCGGCGCTGCTGCAGCCGGTTGCGAGCACGCGCCAGTCCACCGCCCTCGCGCCGACTGTACTTCAGGATCCAGGGGTGATCCAGCAGCTCTGCGATGCTGGGTCGCTGTGTTGGGTCGCGAACCAATACTCTGCCGGACAGGCAGCGGCAGCGGCAGCGGCAGCGGCAGCAGAGAAGAGAATCCGAACAGATCCGATCAGGGGTAAGAATCCGAACAAGCAAGGACCAACAATACGACAACTGAAGCAGTTGCGAATACGAGGGGGTGGAAGGGAAGATTTTGAATATCCCTCCATCGCTTTAACGGAAAATGCAATAAGGCCCAGGAGGGCAGAGGCCAGGATGTTAGCAGATATGTAGGTAGGGCTCACATGGACATGAAGTTGATGCTCTCAGGTGACAGCCAGCCGGGATACTCGACGCGCTTTGTCCGAATCAGACGCAACGTCTCCTGGGCTGTGGGCTGTGCGGGGAAGAAGCGAAGGAACAACGGGAAGTGGAGGCATGCATGGACGTGACGGTTCGGAGCGGTGGCAGTGTGCCTGGCCAGGGTGTGTGCGGCGACCGGTATAAGGCCTCTCCGGACAAACTCTGAAACTCCCAACCTTGGTTTCCCGCCTCCTCCCTCGCATTCCCCTCGCAACAACCCGTTCCGACTCACCGCAGCAAATGGCGGCTGCCCCACCAGGAGTTCGTACGCCAGCACCCCCACTGACCAGCAATCGACTTTGTTGGTGTACCCTGTGTCGGGCCGGTCCTTGTGGTCCTCCGGGTGCTGCTTCACGGGACAGTCCAGGATCTCGGGGGCCAGGTAGTCTATGGTCCCAAGCCTGTGTTGTGGTGGTTGGGCGGTTGGGCGGTTGGGCGGTTACGGATTATACACAACTTATGGCGGGGTGAATGGGACAGGTTTCAGTAGGTGGATCATGCGGGAGCACAGAGGGCCCAATGAAGACACACTGCTCAGCTCAGCCGCGTGTAGCCGGATGCAGCTCTGCCGCACCTCCTAGGGTCCGGCAGTTAGAAGGCAGCTGGGAGGCCGCAAGCGACCCCTATTGCCCCTATTGCTGCCCTATTGCCCCTATTGCGCGACCCCAGCTTCACCTGGTATTTGCGATCTCCTGTTTTGAATCGATGGACAAACCAAAATCCGCAATCTTCACCTGTCGAGGCGGGGAGCACAGCATGAGGAGGAGACCGAAGGAAGAGGAGGGAGGGCTAAAGAGAGGAAATGCCGCGAGGGCGGCGAAAGGGGAGGAAAGAGGCTCTGCCGTTGCATGTGGACGCGAGGGGCACAATGTATATGTTCGGTACCTTGTTGCAAGCGCGGGCTGATGCGCGTCACCGGCGGTGGGCCCCCGGCGGCGCTAACCAGCCCCGCTAGAACGAGGCGTGACAAATTGAATCACTAGCAAGGCAGCCAGATGGCATTGAGGTGATGGGCGTTCCTCAACCCCCCAAGAGCGCAGTCCTACAACAACAAGCCATGTGCCGTATAGGCCCGGAACAGCACATCACGCGGGAGCCCGGTCGGAGCTTTGACACCAACACATCCATCCCCTTCACGGGACGCACACGCGAACAGATCCAGAACCCGGTACGGCAAAGAACCTCCTCCAAAGACCCTCGAGACCTAAGCCGTGTCATAATTTGATACTTTCCAGGTTTAGGTTAGACATGCTGTGGCTAGCGTGACACAAAATCGGCGATGCATTCATGTCGGACCTGGAAGGAATTCGTGAGCAGCATGTTCTCCGGCTTTATGTCCCTATGGATAAGGCCCTTTTCGTGGATGACCGCGAGCCCCGCCATAAAGGGCTCCAGGATGAGCGGCACCGCCAGCTCCTCCGCCAGCCGGCCTCTCTGGGACTTGAGGTACGAATACACGTCACCCTGCATGTCGTACGGCATACCCACAGTACGGCAGTCGGCATACGCATCACACGGTCACCGCGTCTCCAGCCATGCAGCTTTCCATGAACGTGCGGGTTGTGTGTGCGGGGCTACACCAAAGTACCTTAGTCAGCTGCTGTCCTTGCATCCACCGCTACTGCTGCTACTGCTACTGCGGCAGTCCCCCTACTTCCGTTGATGCTGCGCGCATTCAGTGGCGCCTTCCATTCTTCCCCGATTTGATAAAATTTGATTACTAAACTGAAATCTGAAATTGAAAAAATGGCCGCGACTTCTGGAAGAATTTAATCTAATGATTCACGGCGGTGTAGGTGGTGATGGTTAGGAACTGGCTGTCCCACAGGCGGTATATCCACCACTATTGAGGATAGCGACTCCGCCTCTTGCGTTACCAACAAAACATGCGTGCGGGTATAAGGGCTGTATTTGAAGCTTGAGAGGCAATTATCCCTCCGGCCGCTGTACTAGTTAAGACCGATGCATTGGTCTCTACTTTTTGCCAGAACTTTTGTTTGTTGATAAGATTTTGGACCAGAAGGCTAAATGACGAAACAGCTGATCAGATCAGGATCAGTTCACCCTTTTGCCATCGTCGCTGCGCGTTCTCTCCTCTCGGTCATTCAGTCGCCATATACGTACAATCGACTCTACGACCTCGCACGCAGCCTTCGCCGGTAACCCCCATCCCCCAACCTTCCCCGTCCAGAAGGCACCGCCTTTTAATCCCCTCCCGGGCAGGGGCTTCCCCCTCCCAGCCGCACCCCTCGGAGCCATTTTCCACAATCCGATACACCCTGGACAGTACGTATCGTACCCCCGGCGTGGGGTGTCCGAGTCCGTCACGTCCCAGGCCGCCTCACCCCAGGCGCCCACTCCAGTGCCAGGTACACGTAGGCCTTATCCTTCCAGGCAGCGTATAGCGCAATGATGGAGTCGTGTGCCAAATCCGAATGCAGCCGAATCTCGCGCGCCACCTGCGGTTTGAATGCGGAGAGATGTAATCTCAATTAACGATGCGGTTTCAAAATTATATTTAAAAATTATTCATTAAAATGACATAATCAAGCACAACGCCAAAAGTGCGCTGCTGTCGAGCGTCTTGGAGGGAGAGGGCATGCCTGCATAATATCCATTTAATATGAGCGCCATATTTTGCTTAAATATTTTTTAATGGGTTTGTAGCCACCGGAGGTTGCATGAACGGTTGTGCGGGAAGGCAAAGGGAGGCACGCACTTGGGGCGGCTTGCACCAAACCGCAAAAGGGACATACGCCAGCCCCGGGAACTCGGGAAAGCCTCAATGTGACTTGCCTGGTGCCGTTCGATTTCGTTGAGCTTGATTCTTTTATATAGTTTCAGTGCCACCGTAATTCCGGACCTTTTATCCACGGCGTGATAGACCATGCTGATAGCGCCGTTGTACATCAGCTTACGAAGGTCGAAGTCCGTCACGTGCCTGCGTGCCGTACAAGGTCAGGGCCGTGGAAGATCCGTTACGGCATCACCGGCGCCCGTCCCTCAGAGGGGGTTAAAAAGACACCAACAAGGACTAATGCGAGTCGCTGTGCGCCAGAGCCTTTCCCAACGGTCGCCACCGGCCTCCTCACGCGACCAGGCGTGCGTCTGGGCAAGTGCATGGGGTCATATTCGCGCACATCATGCGGTTAACCCGGCCTCCTTCGCAAGGCCACCGCGAGGGCGGGAAAGGGGCGGCGACTCCGCGACGGGCTTTACCGAAGGAGGGAGGGCTGGAAGGACGGAACGCTGCCCCACCCGGCTCCTGGCTGACGTCATGTGTATGTCGGGTTTGTTGTTTGCTGTTTTGTTAGCGGCCAACAACGGAGTGCGGTCACACCCTCTAAGTGGCTCCGAAGCTCGTAGCAACCTGCCAATTGCGGGGCTCTGCCCGGCCGCCGCGTTTGACCAGAGGCAGCGGATCTTCAGCTTCTGCTGTGCCCACCACATGCGGTGCAGCGAAGAGGGGCCCCAGCAGGCGTGCTGCGTCTTGAATGGATCCTCTGTGCGTCTGTGTATGTTTATATTGTCCACCGTTAACGCCACGAACGCCGAGGACACGCATAGGAGCCTTAGGCACTAGTGAACCCACATCATGTGGGGTGGTCTGAATGAGCTATCTGCATCCTTATGTGGGGCGTGACGTGCGAAGGTCTTAATCAGGCGCCCTAACTTTGCCTCCATCCTTCCATCCATCCGTTACATTTAGGCCGATTGCTGCTGGCAGAGGCAGACATGAATATGCGTGATCTTAATTTACGTTCCATATCCTGTTTAGGAGATCAGGGTGGTAGTTGATGTGAGATGCCGCACCGCATGCATGGGAGACTGCATCGTTGGCAACCGCCTGTGGGGAAGGGAGGGGACCCACGCATCCCACGCCGATCCAGATGCAATAACGGGACACAGCAGCCGTCACGTCATCATCCCAAGCCAGCTTGTCACCGCAGCCTACTCACCATACTGCTCTGCGTAAGCCTTGCGGGCAGTTCCTGCCAACCGCGATTGTTACACTGCGAAGCACGCAAAACGGTCGTGAGTTAGTTAGGACTTCCGATACATATGCACGGCGTGCACCTCGAGGCAAATTACAAACGGCCTCAGAATAATGTTGAATGTGCAACTTTAAGGCGCTACATATACAATGCACCGATTGGTGGATTGGTTGACGTGCGTGCGTACAGTTGTGCACCCGCATGACTCCATCAAAAATGTACGTTTGCTCCCCAAGTTTCGGCATTGGGTTTTCTAAAAGGTATTGTTCTTATACTTACCTTTCATAAGACTTTGGTGCGACGTGGTCGCGTGGGGGAATCTTCAGTGATTGCGTGGGCTGCTGCTGCGAATCCGCCATTGCCGGCACAGGAGCTGCCACACAAGATGGATTCATTATTTGGACTTGGTATATTCTATCAGGAATCGCAATCGGTGGCCCTGTAGCCTCTGCAGAGTCCTTGGAGATGTTGGGCTGTCGAGTGCAAGGCACCTTAGCCCTCGCTGAGCAGTGTGTCTTCGAGTAATTAATATCAGAGCTAAATCTGCGGTTAGGATGGAATTACATATCGGCTAAAGATTTGCGAAGCGCTCCAACGCCCTCCGTGAGCAGGCACACTGCCGCTGGTAGGTGTGAGGCCCCTTCAGCACACCATAATTTTAAAATTGTAAGAGTGGTTATAAATCAATGTTCGCACCTTGAAATTGCGCCTGTATCTTTTACGCAAGCGTCGTCGTGCGTGGGACAATTCGCTTTCGGCTCCAATCTATGAAAAATCCTGGAAGATGGAATCCTTCGATGTGTGATTTTCGCATCTATTGCCCAGTAATCAACTCAAAATCTCACACGTCTACATACACTTAAATATGAAGAATGTCAATGCGAATGTCACTGTAAGGATCAAACTTTATTACGTAAGTAACATTTAAAGAATTGAAGCTGGATCAATATTTTATAAATCGCAATAAACTACCAAAATAATTGAATCAGAAGACGGACCGACCAGAAATGACGATCGGCTCTGTTGGTAGTTCCAAACTGATCATACGCCTTACCGCTTAAGCACGCGCTTCATAGATACTGTTACAGGGATCCCGCTCGCCACTCCAACTCATGCACTGCCTCTAGTTCGCTTCAAGCGGATTGTCGCTTCAAGGAGTGCTGTTTCAAGGGCTAGGCGGCAACGGAATAGATAGTAGACGAACAGTTGGATGTGCCGACCTAAGCGTTATACAGGTTGGAGATTGCAATACAAAATTGGAATCATCTCGAATGTACCTGGTTACCCAGGTAGCCGTGGAAGGCAGAAAGACGCCTTACCCGTAGTACGATAGCAACTACCTCTGGTTCTCGAAAATCTAACGAAGTGTGGGAAGCTGGGAACTGTTAATCAATAACCGTCAAGGTGAGGTCGCACTTACCGTTGCCTTAAGCCGAATGCTATTGGTGCATTGGGCAAATCGCATCGGCTCGCATGCACGCACCCAGCTGGCGGCGCTACAGCCCCAAATCATTGGAATTCGTATTTGGCAACGCCGTGGGTCTTACAACGTTGCTTCCAAAAACGTTTTTATAACGGTCATATGAGGCGTCGCTCATGTTTCATTTGTTGACACCGTTGAAGGCCGTGGGGAGGGATTTGGAAGACCATACAAAATGAACAAATGACATGGCGCGAAAGAACTTCTATCTCGGAGTTAAGTTTAGTGCACCTGGTCCACTCTTCCACGCATGCATTACTTCGATATTGGTGCCGCTTAACTCCGATTACTAAATCGATGACCCGGGTCCTTTCATGTCCTTTGGTACGTTTCACGATATGCAGGTCCCAGATGGACTTCTCAAGGAGCCCGGCATACCATATCTTTCATGCCGACAACCGCCAGTTTAGGTCTCAAGAACCTCTGAAAGCGGCACCCAATGCACGCTGTCCTTCCATATCAGCAAGCCAATACTGGCTACTTGGTTTCGTTGCGCATCTTGTACGTCCATACGCCTTACATATGTCATCATACCCCATACTTACGCCTTTACTTTTTACTTTCCACCAAATTCATTTCCTGGAAAAATACATTATACACTGACCGCTCGAGTCACCCATATAAATCTGGTTCGTATTTCGGCATTTCGAATAAGATAAATGGCCTATGGCCCCCAATGGCTTCCCGTACGTTTCCACCACCACAATGTAAACACCTCGCATCCCGTAAGGGGTGTGAAGTCACGTAACCAGGCTACGCGTAGCTTTTTGAGTTATTGTGGAGGAACCAGAACACCTGACGGGCAGGGTCGTTACACGATTGACAACACATGCCGGTGATGCGTGTGTATATCACCCTCAGAGCTCCCAATGCCAAGTCATCCTCCTGACCTTGTCCCATCACATTCCGTGTGGCCCCCACCATGTCCACCATTACAAAACCCCACAATACCCTGAGTTGAAACCTAAACTATACGGACACATTTACGCACAAAAATGCCAAGCCCTAGCCGCAACGCATCCGCAAGCGCCTCAGTCTCTACGTTCTTACACAGTTAAGATATGATGTCTACGCTCGACGTCCGTCAAATCAATAAGCTGTTTGTGGCTGCCGCAACCGTCCATGCTACGCACACCAGACGGATGAACATAGGCCTCCAGCGGGGCTGCTCTAATGGTGTCCCTTCTCAGCGCCCTCCTCAGGAGGCCACACTTTCGCAACGCGAGGGTGATTTTCAAACAGGCCGTCCTCGCCCCACGGCATGCCGGGAGCGCGCCGAATACGCATCCACGGGTACCTGGCAAAATATAACAACAGAGGATTATGAAAGTCACATCTGTACGTAACATTATAGTTTTACAGAATAGCCAACGCGGGTCGTCGGCACCGCGACCAGAAAACCTATTACACAACACGATAAACGGCCAGCTTCAGCGCGACAGATTTTACTAACTATTTCGCACAATTCGCTAGAAACCTCCGGCAATATGTGTCGGACAGGTTGCCGGTACAAAATTCCAGCAAACACTCACGGTGGAATCGTAACGTGATGCTCCTCCTCCAGACCAACAAAGAAGTCATAAAACATGAATGCAGCGCCGACCGGCCCTGGTGCGTAGGAAGCAGCGCAATCACGTTGCGGACGGAAACACACGGCAAGGCAGCAGCACTTCCGCAACCAGTCTGGCGCTATTCACATCATCATGGTACATTAACGGAGCGACCTAGAGAACATAGGCTCCACACCTACGGGAACTTAATTATCCTTACCCAGGAGTAAGAAGCCGACCATCTCCTTGCTGACATTCTTCTTCACTTGCTCGGCTGTTTGCTGAGGCTTGGGAAAGAATGGAGCCCAGTACTTGTCCGCGTTGACGGACGCATCCGTGGCCGTGCCCATGCGGCGGATGCCCGGCAAAATAGCAGTTGCAGAGCGGCGAAGGGCCTGCATTTTGGTTTGAAGTGTACGTCTGTGTCGAACAAGGGCAACATACCAAAGAGAATGTTTCCTATGGGTAACATAATGTCCTGCTCC
The DNA here is from genome assembly GCA_019650235.1 of Volvox reticuliferus. Taxonomy (NCBI): domain Eukaryota; kingdom Viridiplantae; phylum Chlorophyta; class Chlorophyceae; order Chlamydomonadales; family Volvocaceae; genus Volvox; species Volvox reticuliferus. The sequence goes on from BNCP01000002.1 coordinate 4,794,240, forward strand.
AGGACCGCTATCCGTACGCGAGTAAGGCTGTTCGTGCTCGGCTATCCCTGCAATGGGCTTAACTTAGCATTACGATAATTGTTGTTCTGTGCGCCAAGGCTACAATTCGTTTGCTTCCTGTTGTAAGACGTATCTCAAGTTTCTCAACGTTAAGTAGCGTTGGTTGATGATCCCTTTGTCCCACGCACGGCTGGGAGGCTCGAAATGGACTCTCAAGAGATACCATATCAAAGGCTTTCTATCTACCAGACGAAGGCACGGCTTTACATTGTGGGGTACTGCAAGTTACGGGGAACGGCTGCACTTCTCAAGGTGAATTTTCCCGAAAGGGCAGGTGGGGGGTTTCGATGGGGCAGAGTGCATTCTCAATCTGGATGGAGCGTGTCTGGCATGCAGCAGTTGGGCGGAGGGGGGCACGGCGTGCGCGACTGTGGGCATGGTATCTGCACATGTCATCTGCCAAAGACACAGCTTTCCGAGGGACCTGCGAGGGATCAGTGTTCGTCCCCGCCAGGTGCCAGATGCCTCGTGCTCAAGCATCAAGCACATCAATCGCCGCATGGCAGCTGCTGAGCTGTGGGTGTTATCGGTGAACGTCACCCGTGCAGTGCGTGCGGGGGGGGAGTGCTCAGGCAGCGGGCTCTCGTAAGGCTCGGGTTCGGGCTCAGGCTGAGCACTCAAGAGTTCTCAGAAGTCCGCAGATTCCGACACGTCCTCCCAGAAGCGTACGGCACATGCATTTGCGTCTTTGGCTGAGTGCCGCCCACGTGCTCAAACTTACTCCACATCACACCACTCCAGATGCGCCCGCATGCATGCTGGCGACCACCTCACCCACCTCCGCAGTCCGCCATATCCGGTTCAATGTACCCGCGCGTCAATGATGTGAAAGGGCTGCGTGCCGCCGGGGCCTCGCGACACGCAGAGGCCCCGGCGGCACATGAGTCGTAGCGTAATGCGTAACGTCACGTAACAAGCGTGGCTTCCTCAACATGGTGGCTTCCATCAACTCCGCAGCCTCAGCGCGGAGTGCCTCAGCTCCTCAGCGCATACCATTACTGTTATAACTGGAAATCTGTTTATGACTTATATCGGAACCACCGCCTTGATGCACTGCCTTGAACCACCGCGAGCCCGTTCCGACGTGCGGAAGAAAGGGAGGGTGGGAGACGAACCGATAAACTGACTTACCATCAAATATGTGCTTCGACTCGTACCTCTCCTGAGCTCGCAGATCAGCAAGCAGGAGCCGACGCAGTTGGATGTTGCCGAGGTAGTTGGCAACTATAATTTGGACGAGATTCGGGCCATGTTGTCGCAGATCCACATGGCCAACGCGCATTTGGGCGGCCTGCAACTCGTAACACACGTGAGTGCCTATCTGTGCCGTCGCATATGGGATGTACGGCGCATAGACGATGTAATTCAATGAACTATCGGCCATGAGTACGAGAAGTGTCCGGGTGTCCGGTGTGGAGACACCACGCTAAGGTGCTCTCCGAGGGAGTACTTCGAGAGAGTATCCATCCCGGAACGGAACAGTCGAGGCCAACACACCTAGTCCGCACCCTCCATCTTACAATGTCAGTGTGAAGGGGCCCACCCGCCCGCCCCGCCGGCAGTGCTGCGGCATCATCGGTTGCTTCCGCTTCACGGAGACGTACTACTTGCTGCTAGTGACCCGCAAGGCCCATGTGGGCAGCCTGTGCGGGGGCCACAAGGTGTACACGGTGGCAGCCACGGCGCTGGTGCCGCTGCATCCCGGCTACCAGGCTGCTGCTGCGGCTGGGCAGCCAAGCGGCGCGGCGGAGAAGCGGTAGGGGTGTGTGCATGTGCGTCAACAAGGGGGGCCTGGGGCCGCTTGTAGCACAAGTCGCGAAGCAGTGTCCTGGCCCGGCGGCCTTTGGTCGGGTCCTTAGGCGGTAGGCCGGGACGGCGGGCGGAGAAGTCACACGCGACGAGGACCCATCCCGTGTGAGCGACGGAGCTGGAGGGGCAGGTGGGGGGACCAGGTACAGCGGGCTTGGATAGCGGGCTTGGACAGACAGACGTACCTGAGGTACCTCGGAGCAGTTCAACCTCCGGAGGGGCACCCGGGGGGGAGATGCGGAAGCTCGCTCTCTGTGACCCGCTCTGTTGCTTCGACCCGCTTTGTCGAATGCAACAGAAAACACAGATTCGGGTCTGTCGAAGAGTCGCACCAGTCCCGAAACCTAGTACCGCTGCTGCTGCCCGCAGCTACGTCAAGCTGCTGATGGGCATGGACCTGACAAAACACTTTTATTTTTCCTATACCTACAACCTGACGGCAACGGTGCAGCAGAACTGCCGAATGGCCCAGCAGCGTGGGGAGCAGCCACACGTGCAGATGCAGATGCAACAGGTACGTTACCTTACCCGTAACCTTGGGAGGCCGTGTGAGACGGGGTTTGCGACCTGCGTGGGTCGATTTCCCCAGATTCCATTGGAACCGTTTGCACCCACCCGGGAACCGCGCATGTTGGGGTGACCGTTGAAGTCCACTGCATCCTCACCATCTGCCAACTGTTTCGCTGCATCCTTCGCGTCGTTTTGTTTGCAAAATCTCCGGCAACGGTCAACCTCCCGGCCGTTAATATGCAGCCGGGGATTTTTCCTGTGAAGGCGCCCGACGGTTGGATGCTATTGCGCCCGCCTTGCGACCCGAAATTGAGGCAATTCCGCAGGGCGCCAATCTGCCTGACGGCGGTGGCTCATTGTCATCTTCGGTGTACGACAGCATGTTCACGTGGAACTCTTACTTGACGTCAGCGCTGCGGTGGGCCCTGAGCGGCAATTCGCGCTGGACTGTTCCGCTGATCCACGGGTTCTGGGAGCAGCGGAGGCTGTCCAGTGAGTCCCGTCGCGGAGGTGCCCATGGGGGATTGTAAGGGCCGTACATGGCTGGCGTCGGAACACGTCCCTTGACGTGTTCTTATTTGCGTGCGTGTGTGCTTTTAGAGCGTGTTATACGTCTTGCCCGATCGGAATAGGCGCCGATGGAGGCAGGATTGGAACCATGCAGCAAGCCTTGGTTCGGCAGCTGCTTCGGCCCCTGTCCTCGTGCACCTTCCCAGCAAGACGCGCGAAAGCAGCAGCAGGACTGGAGAAGGGTGAACCCCTGGCCTTATCGTCCGGCAAGTAGGGCAACTAGATTGCCGGACGCGGGTAAAGCTTTCTGCGTGAGAGGCCAGCGCGCTGCTCTCGAGTGCGTGCTGCTCGTGCAGGTAGCGGGAGTGTGCGTGTGTCGCGAGATGCATGAATGGGCTCCCCGAGGACAGGTTTTGGCAGGCGGGGAGAAGAAGAGGTGTCCGGGGCAGGGTGTGGACACCCACATGGACACCCATGATGCAGACTCGTGGGCCACGTCTGGGGGACACCTTCGCAGGCTCGCAGCATCAGATGACCATTAACCTATACGCCACCATGTGATACCTCCATGGCGCCCACGGACCTCTCCATACGAGTTGGTAATCGCCGCAACCGCGAACCCACCCCGCTCCCGCCCCCTTGCAGTTTACGGTCGGCCGCTGACGTTGACGCTCATTGCGCGCCGCTCCCGTCATTTCGCGGGCACCCGCTACCGCAAGCGCGGCATTAATGATGGCGGCAAGGTGGCGAACGAGGTGGAGACGGAGCAGGTTGTGGACGTGGGAATCGACTACAGAACGCGTACGCCGCTGCTGTCCAGCGTGGTGCAGGTGTGTGTGTGTGGGGGGGAGAGGTGCCAGGTGCGCCAGCGTGGTAATTTCTTTATGGTCCGTACCGTACCGTGCTGTGCTGTGCACTGCACTGCACTGCACCACGCCACGCCACGCCACGCATACACCATACCATATACTTTGCCCTTCCCCTGCGCGGCCCGCTCTTCCCCAGGTCCGTGGGTCGGTTCCACTGTTCTGGTCGCAGCAGCTAACTGCGCTGAGCCCCAAGCCTGAGATCATTCTGCAGCAGTTCGACCCGCTCTACGAGGTGGGTATGACCTATCGGCACTCCTGCATACGGTGCACCCTGCACTGTTGCATAGCCTCGTGCCTTGACATTCCTACTCCATGATACGTTCGCTTCCCCTGACCCGGCCGGGGCCTGGGGAGTGTGTGTGTTTGTGTTTGTACCGTCTAATGGATTTGGGGCTGATGCGGGCTGTTTAACAGGGGTAGATGAAAGCGGACAAACTGGGCCTAAGAAAAACACGGGGCCTAAGAACCGCAAAACCTGCTCGGAGTCCACCCCACCATTGCAAAAGCAAATCCATCCATGTCACACACTCCATACGCACACGACATCGACCAGCCCTACTACCTAAACCCAATCACATAATGGGCCCCACATGGCCCCCACATGGCCCCGTTTTTCCTAATGCCCGTGTGTGTGAGAAAAGGGGAGGGGGTCCTCCTCGTAAGCTCTCCCCCGGGGAGGGGAGTGCTTCTCTCAGCTCCGGCTTTTAGCCCCACCCGCTGGACGTGTTGCAGCGTCCTCTTCTTCCATCCCCTACCGTTAGGGGGGCCTTTGCCATTCACCTCTTGATCGCTGCCGGCTGCACCCTCCAGGTAACGGAGGCGCATTTTTCCGACCTGGAGGCGCGTTACGGCTCTCCGGTTGTGGTATTGAACTTGCTCAAGAGCAAGGAGCGACGACCGAGGGAGGTGCTGCTGCGGAGGGAGCTGGCAGCCGCGATCGCGCAGCTGAATGCACAGCGGGGCCGGAGCCGGCCGCACATTGTGTACATGTATGTATGCTGACGCAGCAGATTGGGCTCAAATTGCTTGCTTGCTGCTTGCTGCTTGCTGCTTGCGACCGGGTGTGCGTATTTCGTATCAGTCGTCATTGCGTTGGTTGGGCACCCGAGGCGGAGGGATGAGCGGCTCAGTCTCGCCTTCTTGCCCGCTCGTGTCTTTATGTGCTTTGATACTGGAGCCGTAAAAAGGGCTGACTCAGACTGTGGATCTTATGTGTAAGTGTGTGTGTCTCTGCGTTTATATGTATGTACGTATGTTTGTGTGTGTGTGTGTGTGTGTTGTGCTCATCGCACGTGTGCCTCAGTGACTTCATCTGTGGCCAGCACCTGCCGTCCAGCGCTGTCGTTCGGTGTATGAGAAGTGCATGGTGTGATGGTTTACGAAGGAGGTCTGACGAAAGCAGCAGAAGGTCCTCTCCTAAGCTCTTTGTTGGGAAAGGGCGCTGCGGGCGGCTCCGCGTCTATTGTGCGATAGCATGTTCCCCGCGTGGTCTCGTCCGTGTCGTATGACATTGTTCCCGCCCGGGGCATATATATGGCCAGCCCCCCACCCCAAGGTGTTGCGCGGACGCCCGCACAGTCCCACTTCCACCCCCACCACCTGATAAGACCTCCCGAGTATCCGTACACGCTTGAGCGGGACCCACCCTTTGTGGCCCTCATCCAGCCCTCCTTGCGCTGATTGAGATTGAGGTTGCGACCGTTGCTGCTGCCTCATGCAGCCCCTGGGACTTCTCCAAGCACGCGAAGCAAAGCGGCGCCAACCTCTTGAGCGAAATCGCCGCCATCACCCGGCTGGCCCTCGACATGACAGGGCTCTTTGTGCACAACCCCAATGCGCCCGTGCCGGCGCCCGCAGCGAGGTCCTCTGGCGGTGCGCCCCTCGTGGCGGGGCTCGGCTTTGCATCGCCGCGGGCGAGCAACAGAGGCAGCGGTGGCGGGGCACCCAGCGGCAGACCAGGTGTCCGTGTGGCTCTGGGGTCGCTCCGTCGCGCCGCTGGCGACGGTGGTAGCAGCATGCATCTTGCCGCCGCCGCCGAGGCTGCGGCCGCTGCCGTCAGGGCCCGCCACGCCACCGCAGCAATGCTGATGTCTCGCGGCAGCGGGGGCGGCGCTCTTTCTAGCGGCATATCTTCCCCTCCCACAACAGCCCGCCCGTCCCTGGAGTATTACATCCTCCGCCGCACCTCAAATGCCCACAGCTTCGGCTCCGCCGGCGGCAGCGGGGGCAGTCTGAGTGCCACTCAGTGGCAGTCCGGCGTGCTGCGCACCAACTGCATTGACTGTCTCGATCGAACCAACGTGGCGCAGTTTGCCTTTGGCCTGGTGGCGTTCGGACGCCAGCTGTACAAGCTGGGTCTGCACGACGTGCGCGACATTGACGGTGACAGCTCCGCCGCCTTCACGCTCATGGCGCTGTATGAGGCCATGGGCCATGTGCTTAGTCTGCAGTACGGTGGCAGCGAGGCGCACACGATCGTCTTTCAGCGGAAGAAGGGCGAGTGGGAGGCGGCGACGCAGTCCAAAGACTTCGTCACATCTATCAAGTGAGCCGATTGGCTGTCTGTGTGTCTGTGTGTGTATGTGTGTGCTGCAAGAGTGGTGTCAGGGGGGAAATGGCTGGCCCTTTCTTGGCCCGCTGGCGGTGCGGATCGCTTAACGATGCTCTAGTTTGTTTTCTTCGCGCGCTGCCTCTCCGCACTCGGCCCCGTCCTGGCAGGCGGCTATACTCGAACACGTACACCGATGCGGAGAAGCAGGACGCCATCAACCTGTTCCTGGGCAACTTTGTGCCGGTGCCCAATCAGCCGCACTTGTGGCAGTTAGATACCGATCAGTACCTGCACTCCGAAACCACGTTGCGGCCGACGCCACCGCCGTCCTTGTTGCGGTCATCGCGGTCATCGTCGGTCGTGCTGTCGCCGCCAACGCCGGCGTTGCCCGTCTCCTGGTGCTCCAGCGAGCGGTCGTCGGGCTCAGCGGTGCCCTTCGACGAGCCCACGTCGCCGACAATGGTGGGGCCGGCTCCTGCTGCTGCTGCACGGTCGAGGACACTGTCGAGGTTTGATTTTGCCAGGGCTTCTTCGGACTGGACGGCCATGGCCACGGTGGCAGCAGCGGCGGCGGCGCTGGGTGCTTCACCGGATAACGAATCTGCGTCCGCCGTTGCCGCCGCCGTCTGCAGCGCCGCTGCAGGCGGCGGTGCCAGATTTCCGGGCCTGCCGCCGGAGTCGACTCCGCTGCCCCTGGAGTTATCTTCAGATGACGATGACGACTCCCGATCGAGGTCGTACCGCGATCTCAGCGGCCCGGACGTTGAAGCCGGTGGCGGCCTTGGCGCCGGCCTGTCATCGACTGCCGCCGCTGCTGCAGGTGCGGCCGCGTACGCGTCCGCTGCCATTCCCTTCCATAGGGCCCCTTCCAGCGGCAACTTCTTTGCAGGCCTACTGCCCGCAATGGGCCGCGGCAGCGGCGGCGGCAGTAGCAGCAGCGGCCCGGGGCTCTTCGAGCGCATGGTGACGTCATTATTGCAGCCCGGCGGCGCCGGCGCTGCGGCGCGATCAGCAGCCGCGGGCGTCGCCGGTGGTGACGTTGCGGGTGGTGCGGGGCGACCGGGGCGGCAGCTCGTGTCGTTCGACCGAGCCCTCGCGCGTCCTCCAAATCAGGTAGGGTGGGCAGTACCTGACTCGGTGCGCTATATCTCACGGAGGTGGGAGGTGCGGAACAACGCTCCGACCCTGCCTGACCGAATCGGGGTGCAACAGACACGGTCCGTACACGGTCCGTAATGTTCTCCCCTTTCGCCCTTTCGCGCCTTCGTAGCCCGAAACCGCTTTTGCACTCTCTTCATGTTCTCCGCGCTCCGCCACCCCATATGTTTACGCAGCTGCTACGACATGGTACGGCATGTACGAAGCGCTTTTCCTCCCTCTTGCATCAGTCCTGTTTCCTCGCGGATTGTACTCTGAGACGTGCCCGCGCAAACGCACGGCCACAACCCTGTTACGTATTTTGTCATTATGCGCTAAGTGGGCTGCCGGGTCCACCGGTCCAACGACAACCGCTGCGCAGGTATGGCCCATCTTGCTCCACGGCGAGGAGGACAAGCAGGGCCGCTGGGCCGCTGTACAGTCTGCCTTTTCGTTCTTCTGGACGAGCAACGCGATCAGTGGCGCCGGTGACGGGTCAACGCGATTGCGGAATAACTACCAGCTGGATGACGCGCCGCGGTGCGTGTGGGGGGCCTCGCGCGTTGAGCGTTTGCGAATGAGTAGCCGCCGTGAGGGTGGTGAGAGGTGGGCAACGGGTAAGGCGTGCTTAGGTGTGTGCAGCGAACGAATGGGATCAAACCCTAATGGGGCCGGTATCTAAATACGGGCGTGCCGCCTCTACACTTTCAGCGACGGGCGTGTGGGTCCTTCCAGTATACCTTCCAGCCCTCCCACTAGTCGGCAGTTCTATTCCCGTGTTCAGCAGGACACGTGGGTGTCCACCGCCCAATCGGGGCATGTGGGTGGTGGTGAGAAAGGCCTTTCAGATGAACTTGCTATCGCGTGCTGCGTCTTACGTTCATGTTCTTACGTTCATGTGTGCTGCGTCTGTACTGATGCTGTCGCTGTCCTTGCTGTTGACGGTGGTGCAAGTGGCCCCACCCATTCCCAAATGTTCCCTGCACAGGCCCCAAGTACGGCACTCCCAGAACGCGCTGCCAGCCCGACTCAGCACCCCATTATCACCCACCCCGTCCGGCACCCACACGCCGCTTTCCCCTGTCACCTCCATGCCGCTCTCGCCGGATCCATCGAGGCATGGTGGCGCTTCCCACGCCAACGCAGCAGCTGGCGGCGGCGGAGGTGGCCATGCTGTATCGAGAACGTTGACAGTGGGCACTGATGGCGGCATGAGCGTCATGAGTGATGGATCCCCGAGGTCTCCCGCCGGGGCATTGACGTCCATTACGGCAGCGGCTTCAGCGGCGGCGGAGGGTCCCGCTGGAAGCCGGTGTCAGAGCCTGAGGCAAATCCTAGACGCGATGGTTGATGTAGATCATACGGACCAGCATCATGGAAGAGATACGGCGTACCGTACGGTCGCCGAGACGATTCCAGCTCTTGGCGGCTCTGCATGCGGCGATGCGGGTCCCGCCGGTGCGGTGTGCGGCGGCACCGATGAGGATGACGCTGCGTATTACTACTCTGCCGGTGACGGTGAAGCGGCGGCGGCGGCAGCGGCGGGGCAGTTAGATGGCGCTGGTGGCGCACGGCAGGGAGTACGGAAGATGCTCAGCGGCTCGTTGCTCACCCCCACCGTGCAACCGATTGGTAGCAGCGGGAAGCAGGTGCGATAAGCACTGGGAAGGGACTGGAGCAGCAGCGGGTGTGGAGGCGGGTGGCGCCGGGCATTTCTGAAGTTGCCCTCTCATGTCTGTCACGCGTTTCCCCCTCCGCTGTCGTGTGCAGAGCATTCCTGGCTCAGCGATTCCGGTGCTAAATGACTTCATCGAGGTCATCGGTGGCCCGGCTTCCTATTACACAGACTGGCGCTGCCTGGGGGAGGGCCACACGCTGGACCCGGTGGTTCGGCGGAAGGCGGTGGCGGAGGCGGCAGCCAGGGCAAGGGAGGAGGAACGGCAGCGGTGCGTTTTGCATGTTTGAGGAGCAGGGCTAGGAAGGGGAGGGAGGGCACCGTGAGGAAGGGGGCATGGGTGTTGGAGGGTCGCAACAGGACCCCCAGGGTCGTCGTTCCTTAACCAGGCTCACCTCCTCACCGTTGCCCCCTGCAGCAAGCTGGTGACTGCGGGCCTCGAGGTGAACGACATCTTGGCGTTGGGGCTGGAGGATCTTGGTCTCAACTGGGAGCTGCAGCCCTGGTGGGCACTGGAGCCACGCCCACGGTACGTGCCCCGACCTTACGAGCCGCAACCCGGTCTCCTGCTCAACGTGGTGCCGCCGCACGAGAAGGAGCTCCTGGGGCAGCAGCAGCTGGTGCGACAAGGACAGGGGGGCGAGGAGATCCGGCACGGGCAGGTGGAACCGGTGCGCGGGCAGGACGGAGTGAAGGTGGAGGCAGCGGTGCTGGAGGCGGACTTCACGCCGTTGGAAAGTTTAACAACGGCGGCGCAAACTGCAACTGCTGAGAAGACAGCCCCCGGCGGCTGCACACCGACAATGGGGCACATTTTGCAGTACGAGCCACCGCCTGTGCACGCATTACAGCGCAAGCAGCAGGTTGAGCATATGGCTTTTGTGCACTTCGACGTGGCGCAGACGCACGCACGTGATAAGTTTGGCAACTTCCTGGGATCAATCGCCCAGCCGTATGGCCTGTACGGGGAGGAGCGCCGCCGGGACATCGCCATGTATGACGCATTCTGCTACATTGAACAACGCTAAAACGTGATAGGCCCTGTGGCTTCACGGTATCCAAAAGAAGGTTTGGATTATGGAAGCCCCGCTGTTTCCGCTGCAGGCGAGGTGTCTGTGGCTCGTTGCTGCTGGTACGTTCTGTGAAACCGGCCCTTGCCCGTAATGGCGAAGGTTTAGGATCATCCAGGAATCATAAGCTACCCTTGCTCTGTAGTGCTTGAGGCATTACTATAAGGGAAGGGGATATTCGCATATTGCAAAGTGTCTAGACTCCCACGTATGTCGCTGCACTGTTGCTGACACGGATTAAAGTGATCTATAGATTAAATATACCTGCGAGTAACCAAATAGCAATGCTTGGCGGGGATGAGTAGATTTTTACATTGGAAATGCAGGTAGACAGTTAGTGCGGGCTGGGACGCGCCCCCTTGGTAGCTGAATGAGTGGATGCCGCTGCAGGGGCGCATATCGGACTCAATCCATAAGCGCCCCGCACGGTGCCTGCGGAAGCTGCATGCGGGGTAAATTGTGTATCTGAAAGGATGTCCACTTAATCACAGCAACCCGTTCTACCAGCTTGCCAAGTTCGCTTTCGGGCCTTCCAAACAAGAGTCACATCTGCATATTCACGGCCTAAAGAACGAAATCGGCTAATTCGGTGAGGCGAAATCCTTTGCCTACGGTCAGCGTATCTGTCCACGAGCAACCTCTTAAAGCACCATGCAATTAGGACACTCGAAGTCACTTATATGTTACTCCTAGCTGCCATCTAGTTAGATGGTGTAGTGTACGGCATTACCTAATAACGCCTATCATTTGAACATTATCTCCTTCGGCAAGGCCGGCCTGGTAAGGGAGAGACTACGTGCGGTTGGCCCCGAAGACAATGCGGTACAATATAAGAATTGGACTCCACGCAATCGGGCCATATCTCAGCGGTCACTCTCCCCCTGGAAGGAACCACGTCCCCGCCCAGCAGTAACACAGTCGAGCGCCAGCATACCACCAACAACCACTACCGCCATAAGTTTTACCACTCCCTACCACACCCCGCCAGGTGGTGGTGATGGACATGGTAATATAATGTGCGGGACTGCTGGTGCGTACCTGGGGACAAAATCGCACCTACTTTGGCAGATGCTAAAGGAGGGGTCGTGCAGATGGGCTACTTCGCCGTCTAGGATCATCACACGGCCATTGCGGCCAAACATCCCTGCATGTGTACACGCGACATCCGCCACCCCAAGTTGCGCAGTGTTCCACCTAAACGGACTTTGAAGGCCCCAAATCTGCACGTTCAGTGATTGGCTTCATGAAGACTAGTTAACCTTGAACGAAATTCAGTGTGCAGGCGATGGCCCGTCTTAGGCAGTATGTGCACCAGGTAGTCCCTAGCTCCTGCCCTTTCCATGTTCCCGGAGGCTCTGGAGGCCTTCTCCTCCGCATATGTAAGCAGCGACATACCTGAGACGTTGACTCCATAACGAATTTGAAAAGCGAATGCGCGAATACCCCTCCGAGTGACGGTTGTCACAACACGATCTCTTCTACAATTTCTTTAGTATTTTGCAAGCAGCGAGGCTGTACATACACCGTAACACAGCAGGGCCTCATGCGCTGAGTGATACCCTCCAGCACGTTTGACAATCCGCAGCTACTATGGCCTCATGAGCCCCCTTGCCCGCTCCACCGTTCAAGAGGTCCACTCTCTCTAGGAAGGTGGACCTGCCTAACATAAATCGGGCAAGGTTCGTGTGCATATAATAGCCGCCCGCGGTTATTATTAGCTGGAGTAACCCATGTTGGACCAGCGTTGCGGCGTCGCATTTCCAGATGAGGGCATGGAAGAGCGAGCAGATGGCAGGGGCGGCGGGGGCGGCAGCGGCAGCGGTGGGAACAATGGGCAGGACAGTGGACCACTCGGAGGCGCGCCGATGCTGCTACCTGGCGGTGTTGCCGACCCAGATGACACAAGTCGCAGTGGGGGCGGCGGCACCAGCGGCGACACCGACCTTGCAGCCTCAGTGACGCTGATCAGCAGCTCGGAGGCGCTAGTGGCGGGGCGGGAGAGCCGTGTGCCGGTTAAGGGGCAAAGAGGACTGGTTATTCCACCGATGGCGGAATAGCCATCATCACCAACCTCTTCACTGCCGCTGCCTCTCCAGCCGGCACCAGTATTGCGAGTTGCGGCGCGACGGTTCACGATGTTGCTGAAATTCGCACTCTGGACGCTTCGAGAGAGAGAACTTTCAATTTCAGGGCTGAAGGCCGGGAGCTGCTTTGCGGTTGCGGATACGGCGGCCGTGCTGTCCGAGGCGACGGAACGCACCGGGAAAGAGGCCGTCGAGGTTGGGCTGGTGGCGGCAGTGGTGGACGCATGGATTACCGTGTTGGTGGATGGTGAGGGCGGTTGGCTGGACTGGGCTATCTCACCGCCGACGGCATCCACCGGCTGCAGGAGCAGATGGTGCGAGGGCTGCCCCGAGTGTTGCAGCTGTTGCTGGAATAGGGAGACTGACGGCGATTGCCGTTGCTTCTGTTGTGGCGCCCGTGGCAGCGGCAACTGTATCTGAGCTGGCTGTCCAGACTGAGGAAGCGAAAACGGAGGCGTCAGTGGTCGGGATGGCGGAGGCGCCGGTTGTGACGGCGCCTCTGACGTTGTCACGGATGGCATCGATGGTGAAGGCCGATCGCGCCGCTCCATAAGCGCCCAGCGCTTCTCATCCTCGGCATCTCGGGCCAGTGGCGTGAATGTTATCTCCTGCACACAAGAAAACGCAACCGCATTATCAGATAAAAAAACGTATGCACGTACCGACGTCCATTGAGGCCGGATTGATGATCTGAAATCCATCTAAACAAATGAAACCCACTGATAGGTGAGCACTGGATAACGGGCTATTGCGGGGATATGGACCCAATCAGGGTGCGCCCTTCTTCAGGACGTGCGCGCCCGTATGCTGCATCCGAAGATGTCCACAGGACTCAAAAGCCCCGAACGGGATGGTCTTGAGGACGGGGTCCCCCAAAGCCTGGAGACTAAGAGCAAGCCATCGCAGGGAAAAGACCATATCCAGCCATGCCTTGGTGCCGCGACGCCCACTTCCCGGCTTCTCCTTGTCCACTCACCTTGTAGGGTCGGACCTTCGCCATTACCTCCTTCACCAATGCCTACACGGCACGGCATGGAAGAGGAATGCAAATACCCTGTCAATGCCTGTCCCCAAAAGGTCGCGCTCTGAGCGCCTATCCCAGTGCGATCTGGTGCGTGCAGCCAAGGCCCCTTCCCCTTCACCTCGCTCAACCCTTGCTCCCGCACGGCTGCCTCAAAGTAGGTCAGCCCCAGCTCGAAGTGGTCGCGGGCAAAACCGCGCTGCTTAATCAAGCGCAGGTGTGCGGTGCGCACATGCCGACTTGTGTTGCGCTGGTCTCTAGGGTTGAACAACCAGGTCAGGAAATTGCACTGCGGAGTTGAGTGTCCGGGGGGCCGTTAAGCGAGAGCGCAAGTTGCTTGGAAGGCGGAAGGTAGAGGGCAGTGGGTAACAGCGGGTAAGCAGAGGACGGTGCCCTCTGTCCAGATGGAACAGCAAATCCAAAGGTTCAAGCGCTTACGAAGCCTAACGGGGAGCCGGCAGTAATGCGATCTGAAAGCCGGCAAGGGAAAGGGAGGAGAAGAGGCAGGAGGAGAAAAGCAAGGCAGGAGAGAAAGGTCTGAGAGACAGCTGTATCTCAAAAGGGCCGTGTCTGAAGAGCTGGGCCGCCGGCATACTGGCGATACAGCACCGTGAGGCTCGACGACATGGTTCTGGACCTAGTACATTTGAACGGAGGTCGAGCGGCAAATCATTAGGGTGGAGGTCATTAAGGCTGAAGCATAGAGACAGGGAGATGCATGAGCTTCAGATGAACCATTTCGACTGGTGTGCCTGTGCCCTGCCCACCGGCCAAAGTTATACCCGCAGAGCATTGCCCACATTGCAAAGGTCATTTCCCTGCATGACCAGCCTTTGCGGTATCCAGCCCTTCACCAACCCATGTTCTTCCACCTCTTCACACCTGCTTGGCCCGGAGGGAGGTCATGTCGGTATGCTCCAGAAAGACCATCAACTGTGAGAGGGATCGAAGGAGGTGCGGGAGGCAGAAAGGAGGGGATGCGTCGACAGATTTGCACTAGTGGTACCTGGCCATAGAAAGCGACGTGATCGGTCTGCCCGACCACTGCGCCATTACCGATATCGATATCGCAGTGCGCACTCAGTTCATGCACGTACGTGTAAATGGTAGGATCGGAATGTGGCTCGATCGCGAATCAACAGCTCACAGGGAAGGAGGCTCCTGTGCATGCACTCCGTGTGTCCGTGGCCAGGCTTTGAACGGATGAGGAGGCCATCGTGTACCTTTTCATCGGCGTAGAGCTTGCGGCAAAAGGCTTCGACGGTCCGCCTGACGACGTCGGGGCCCCCAATACGTTCCAGCAGTGGGCCAGTTGAAGGGGCGGAGCGCTGCGACACGGATTGATGCCCCCGCGAGCCAGGAATGAGGAAGTGGCGTGCGCAAGTTAAACGTTCAGGCCCGTCCTGGACGACAAGGATTGACCAACAAATTGGTCCGGCCAGCAAGATCGGAAACCCACCTGGACGGACATAGACAATTTTAAGTCCTCCTGTGCCTTCTGCCATGCCTCGAATCCCCTGACGGCATCTCGAACCTCCTCCTGCCAAATGTGAACAAAACAGTGACGTAGCTATGATGTCACGTTAATAGCAGCACTTTTAAGTCATTGTGCCTTCATGCAATAGAGGTGGTCGCCGAAAATGTTTCCGGACAATTTGCGCTCGCCAACGGACCTTCGTCACGAGCGCCTTCCAGGACTCTGATCGGCTCCAAGTAGTGCCCATACCAGCGTCTATTTGCCCAAATGGCCGTTTGAGCTACCCATCATGATGTCTATCTGAGCGTTGGCAGCCGAACCGTCTTGACATTCCGCTTGGCTACGTTGAACCATCTGGTTAAAATACAGTACTCGCAAGATGTAAGTAAGACTCCTTAAAAGTTGTTGGTGGTGCCCGTGACTATCAACGGTTCTTGGTGTAATAACTCTGTACGTACGGTGCAAATCGACTTTTCGACGAAATCTTCTGATTTGCCAAATGAGTCCTAGGAGAGCCTTCTATAAAGCAGTTCCCTGACCTACAAGTCGTCGGAGTCTATCGCTTCTGTCAAATCATCATTGTGTCATACAACACCGTGGACATCCCCTTCTTAAGCCGGCTTCTGCACGTAACATGTAGGTTGGGCACATCCCTCGGGCCGTTTATTATTTAATGGCATTTTCCCTTAGGAGCATGCGATGCATGGCCGCCAACTTCTGCCCCTTGGGCCTTTGGGAAGCTCAAGAAGATGATATAAAGAAGGCCATCCATGGCAACGTCCCCATCTCACCCATCCCCCTCAGCTGCACTGGCCGATGCAGAGTAACACGCTGCCCGACACCTCCGCGCTGCTATCAGATAATAGCGCTTTGCCATTCGTTGATTCCAGCTGCTCAGATAAAAGAGGTTGCCGGTTGGCACCAGCAGTTCAGCGCTTGCCCGGTGGCCAATAACCTGCATCATGCTGCACACTCCCTTATCTGCGTCCAAATAACTGAAGGCAAGCAAAGATGTGCCACACAATCCGGTAAAATAAGCACATACACTCTTTATCCGGTCCCTTCCGGTCGTACCATGGATGTACTGGTCGTACCGCGTGTCGTATACAAAGTCGAAACCACATAATGAGCCGTATGGCCTTCTCTCAACAAGGACTTCGGGAGAAAATTTTAGACCGCAAGCTTGTTGCCTCTTGGTGCAGTTCGCCAATATAATAGAACACGACGCTTCGGAGAGAGCAAAAAGGCTGGTTGCTAAACCGATGACTTGCTAAACATAAAAGGCAAAGCTGTGTCGGGTCTCGGCAAACGGATATCAAGGCGGATACGGTTGGTACACAGGCGTTTGGTCAACTCCTATTGATTCGTCCCTCTGCTTGCACCAGCTTACAGAATGAATTCGAATCCCAGGGGTGGTGCGATTTACCACGGTCACGAGGAGTAGCCATCAATGGGGCGCCACCGATCGGCTGCTGGGGATTTGAGAGGGCCCGAGTCCGCTGGCTCTGGTAGTTGGACAGCTCTTCTATTTTGCAACGTCGCGCTCTTAGCGACAACGGGTGAATTCAAACTACAACAACATGTGCGGCTTCAGTTGCCGTGAGACCAACGGTCTCGCTCAGTTACATACCTGTTGCATCTGACTATGCAAAACTGAGCCCTAACCCTAACATGCGAAGAACTAATAACATAGACCTGGACGCATGTATATTGCTATTCGTTCATAACCCTCTGGTAAGCTTGGGCAGCTTGGGCGCCTAAGGACAGGTACCGATATCCGATTAGGCAATATTTGTTCCTAAGCAGGTCATCATGAAGGCATCAGAATGTTATTTTGTGATACTAGAGATTACAAGTCTAAATGCAAGGTAGCTCGTCTATAAGGAGCACATGTGCGCAAGCGATACAGAGCTCCGTTGACTTCCGTAACTAAATTACTAAGAACGTCCCTTTCTTATGTGCCCTGACACGTAAACTCTCTTTTCACGCACTGTACGGCAAGTCGTGCGGGCAGAAAGTCGTGAAACGGTGCGTGCGCTTTCATTCAAAGGGGGCGTCCACAGTTTTGATACCGTAAGCAGACGGTTTTCTTATAATTGTTACTTGGAAAGCGTCCCGGAAAAGGACTCAAATATGGCGTGCTTGCACCGTGCTCAACAGTCGGTTGTAGTGCGCGGAGACCAGCAAGTCGTGTCCGCTGCCGTGATCCAGCCCCATGTTGTAGCCAAGCCCCTTCTTGCTGGTCGTCCGGTTGTCGCGGACGCTTCATCACCTTTGTTTGTCGGGTAAGTCGCCGCCACTCGCTGACTGTCGGCACAACTCGCTGTAACGCGCTCGAGTATATTTCCCAGCCGCGCGGCTCGACAGCAGCTTAAGGCCACTGCGGCACCGCCTGCACCCGCTCCAAGCTCAATGCCGAGCCAGGGTAAGGAAATCAAGCCGTTTCGGGCAATGTCGCCGTTAGAGCCAACACAAACATTTCCTGTGTCGCAGCCGATACCGGAAAGACAAGGGCTCTCATCTCTTTGTCAGATAAAACTAACTTAGACATATTGGTAAAGGTAAGACAGCAAGGAACGTATTATGCTGTCGATTCCGAGGTCCGATAAGTGCCCTTTGGCTGCCTGCAGGGTCTCGCTGAACTGGGCGTTGAAATTGTGTCCACCGGTGGAACTGCGACGGCCATTCAAAATGCGGGGGTGCCATGCGTGAAAGTCGAGGATGTGACAGGCTTCCCGGAAATGCTGGACGGTGCGTTCCTGGAAAAAGCGCGTCTTCTTGTTCTTATCAAATCACCTGGTTGCACGAAATGAACGGAGCTGCAACGGCTTATATCTCTCTTTCGTATAACGCCCACAACGACCTCTCGTACACTTTGGCGGTGCGCTCCCGGCTGACCTGGCGTCAGCCCCGTCTTCACCCTGCTGTGTGTTCTTCCGGTCCTCCCTTCCCTCCCTCCCTCCCTCCCTCCCTCCCAACAGGCCGCGTCAAGACGTTACACCCGGCCGTGCACGGGGCCATTCTGGCCATTCGCGACAAGCCGGAGCACATGGCGGCTATTGCCAAGCATAACATCGGCACCATCGACCTGGTGGGTTGCCGCCGGCATCAAAGAGCCCGGTCGGGACGACGGGGCCAGGGTAATTGTAGCAGCACTCATGAAATACACGAGTCCAATTCTGGCGCGTGCACGGATTAGCAAAAAGAGGGAAGCTGGGTGCGAATAATGGAGGTGGACGCATTGGAGTGTAGCAGGGGAAGTGGGAAGTGGGAGGCTTGCGGGGTAGCAGGGGGAGGGAGGAAGGGCGGACATGGTGGAAGGGGACGGATGGACGACACCAGGCTGATGGGGACGAAGGGGAACAGCGCACTGGTCTATACGAGCAAGGTGAGGAGGCGGGATGAGGCAGCAGAACGCCTGATGATAACACAGAGAAGAAAAGAAGAGGACTTTGCAGTCCGGCAAAGGACTAAGCCCAGGCGGATCGTTTGTGGGCGGATGAACGACATGCACGATGCGCGAGTAAAGGCGGTTGGTGCAGCAGGGTGGCCGCCGGCAGGAGCCAGGAGCCAGTTAACCGGTGCACAGTGAGACATAGGCAGTGAGGCCCCTAGCAGCACACCTAGCAGCTCAGTGAGGCCCCATTCCGGGGTGACGGCTGGCGCAGGTAGGTGCTCACTCTATCACGGACGTCGGCCCGGGAACGGATGCGTAGCGGTGGTGCCGAAGGGCGGAAATTTGCAGCCGACGGTTTCAGCGGCCAGAGAGGGCGAGAGTCAACAGGCATGAAAGGGAAGAGGCGCGAACGTCTGTGAACCTCGCAGCATTTGGCAGCAGTAAGCGTATTGAAGTCAAGGTTTTTTCAGTTTCAGCTACTTTCAGTTATTCAGCCGCCAAGCATACGGATGCCGCCAGCCGCCCGGGGCAGATCCATCCCCGCCCCTGCCTGCGCACGGGCATTAGCATGTTTTATGAATGCACCTTTGCGCAATGTGTGATGATGGCCGCCCGCAGCCATTATTTCTTACTCCACGCTCTCTGGCCCTTGGCGTCCTGGACCCCCTCGCGCGCTCATACGTTGCCACCTCGCCGCAGGTGATTGTCAATTTGTACCCTTTCCGCAAGACTGTGACATCTGATCCCGCACCGGCCTTCGAAGTGGGTGTGGAGAACATCGACATCGGTGGCCCCGCAATGATCCGTGCTGCCGCCAAGAATATGGCACATGTGGCGGTGGTGGTGGACCCCGCTGACTACCAGGAGCTGCTGGAGAAGCTGCGCCAGGGAGCCGGAAGCGCGGAGTTTGCGGAGTTCCGAAGGAAGCTGGCGTGGAAGGCATTTCAGGTCTGCCTTATTTTAGGTTAGGCAGCGAGGATTAGGGAAGCCTGTATGGGCGTAATGATGCGCGTGCACACGCATGTGTGTGTGTGTGTGTGTGTGTGTGTGTGTGTGTGTGTGTCTGCTTTGCAGTTACTCGGTTACGTGGGGCCTGGATGGCCTTGGCGGACTGGAGGGGGGGTTTGGCGCAAGGGAGTCGCTGCACACAGAACTGGCAGAGGGGTAGCGATATGGGCGCGGGTGGGGGATGAAGAGGGTGTGGGTTGGGCAGCCAGCAGGGGTCCGGGTATTCGCGGCTAGGGCGTTTGGGACTTTTAAGCCGCGGTCACTCGGGTGACCACTCGGGCTGCTCGCCATGGGAGCTTCCCCCGAGGTAAGGGTACCGATACGGGCTGATATGTTCGGATCTTTCCAAGCAGGGGTTAACAGGGTCTGGTTGCCTGCAGCGCTCTGCTTCGGCGGGTGATCCTTCGGGGCAAGGGGCCGGGTTGCTTCGTTAATCCTGTGCGATCTGGAGGCGGTGGGCTATGAGACCAGGGGCCGATTTAACCCATGTGCCGATGTGGCCATTCCTGCTGTGTTGATGATTTCTTTATTTAGAGCTCATTCGAAGGGGAAATCTGCATTGTATCATTTGCGCCCTTTCCCTCCCTTTCCGGCGTCGTGTACTGCAGCACTGCTCGTCATACGACGCTCAGGTTTCGGAGTGGCTATGGAACCAGGTGGGGTCGGGCCCGGCACCGCAGATGACCGTGCCGCTGCAGCTGGCGCAGACTCTTCGGTACGGCGAGAACCCGCATCAGGTACGTGTGTATGTATAATGTGGGGCTGTCCGGGGCTGTACGTTGTTTTCGCCCTGGCGACGTAGTCCGTCCAGATCAGCTCCAGGTCAGTCTGTCCGCTCAGGAGTCCCTGCAGCGGGAACCGAATAACACATCTGATGAGTAACTGACGTCTCAGCGAGCAGGTGTCCTCCTTTCCGTTTGCCTCCGCTTCTGATCCTGGGACTCCGACCTTGTCTCCTGTGTGTGCCGTCTCCCTGTCCTGCATGCCTGTGTCGTACTTTTCCTTCCCAATATAATTGCATCCTCAGTTTTTCCAGTCCCTATTCCTCAGCCGCATGTCATCACTTCACTTCACTCCCCTTTTATCTTTTATGTTTGCTCCCTTCACTCTCTCATGTCCTGCGTAGGCCGCGGCCTTTTACACAGATTCCTCCTTGAGGGAATACAACGCCGGAGGTGTCGCCACCAGTGTCGTACACTGGGGCAAGGAGATGTCATACAACAACTACCTGGTAGGTGATGACTCCTGCCGTTTAGTCCTCGCGGCGGCGAGGGGTGTGTGTCGGCCAAAGGAGGTCCCTTACCTCAGGACTCGTTGCGCTGGTTGTCCAAAACCGCACACGCACAGAGTGTGGGTCTTAATGCGGGTCGCGGTCTCCCTTGCCGCCTTAAGACCGGCATGTATTTGTGAAGGAGGGCATGCACGCAATTCCTGACCGCCAACGTGACTTTTGCTGGAAGTGCACGATACATCAGCAGGTGTTACTCCTACATACTCGTTTTCCTTCCCCTCGATCCGATCATCTTACACCCTCCTAACCACACCTGGTGGGTGGCTCTCGTTTGCTGTGGCTCAATGAACATGACAGGGTCCGTTGCGTCCCCATCCCCCCCTCCCGGCCCCTTCGTCATCATGCACGTCACATGCCCCTTGCACAGTCGCCTGCCCTCGTGCGGCCACCTGTCGCAGGAGTTGCTAGCTGGCCACACTACCGCCGCGGCTGTCTCTTTGTCCTCGCCGCCTTACCTCCCCCCTGCCTCTCCCCTGGATCTTCAGGATGCTGATGCGGCCTACCAGTGCTGCTGTGACTACGCCGAGCCCACGTGCACCATCGTGAAACACACCAATCCCTGCGGCATCGCCTCACGCTCAGATTTGAGGGAGGCCTACCGCCTGGCGGTTCGCGCCGATCCCATTTCGGCATTCGGCGGCATTGTGGCGTTCAACCGGGCTGTGGATGCGGACCTGGCGCGGGAGATCCGAGAGTTCAGGTACGTCATGTACGGCAGCAGCACACCCTTTTGGAAGTTAAAATTGGCGGAAGGGGGGAAGAGTGAAGTATGTGGGAGACACAAGGTGGGGTCGTAATGGGTGCCAGCCCGTACACCACAGGATGGCAGGAGGGGTTTATGCGTGTATAGGTGTGAAAGTAAATTCACATGTATATGTTTGTGTGTGTGTGTGTGTCATAAAGGCCGCCGACTCATATTACCGCGGTTACCACCACCTTGACGTTTCTTATATATCATCCCGCTCCCTGCCCGGACATCTCTCCCTCAGGTCGCCTCAGGACAACGAGACAAAGATGTTTTATGAGATTGTCATCGCGCCCGGGTACACACCGGAGGGTCTGGAGGTCCTGAAGGGCAAGTCTAAGAACCTGCGCATCCTGGAGGCCAAGCCCCGCGCCCCGTCCGGTCTCTCTCTCCGCCAAGTGGCGGGCGGCTGGCTTTGGCAGGGAGCGGACTCCCTGAACCCCGAAGCCATCACTTTCACGTGTGTCTCCCAGGCACAACCCACAGCCGGGCAGCTGGAGGACCTCAAGTTTGCGTGGAGGTAGGGGGCGGGAGGAGGGCGCGTCCGAATCGATATCGGAGTTGTACGACAGTGTCACTTGTTTTTTAGTTTCCGTCACGGCCCGGGATGTGATATTGGATAGATGGTGCGACAATGGCGACTTGAGTCAACATTTGAGTCAACATTCAGTTACGTTCTTGAGCACACACTGGTAGATGCTGATGAGCGGCACTGGGGCTACTCCGCCTCCCGTGTTTGCCTGCAGGGCGGTGAAGCACGTCAAGTCCAATGCCATCACCGTCGCCAAGGATGGTCGGCTGCTGGGTATGGGGTCGGGTCAGCCGAACCGAGTCAATTCCGTGCGCATAGCCATCGAGAAGGCGGGGGCCGAGGTGCAGGTGGGAAGGCCAATGGGTGCAAAGGGTGGAAGGGGGTGGGGTGGGGGCTCTGGGTGAGTTCTGGGCAGCCTCGTGCAGGCCGGAGGAGAGGAGCGTGTGAAAGTAGAACGGGGCTGCCGGGCGGAAGTTTGGCCGTGATATCGCCATCTGTGTGGACCCGCCTGGATCTGGTGTACAGCCAACTGACGTGGTGCCTATTTTGCTTAAGGGATCTTACTGATGCCGTACTTGGTCCGTGCCCAGGGGTCGGTGCTGGCCTCCGACGCCTTCTTCCCCTTCTCCTGGGGTGACAGCGTGGAGATCGCCTGCAAGGCGGGTGTGTCCGCAATTGTGCATCCCGGTGGCTCACTCCGAGACCAGGACGCCATTGACTGCTGCAACAAGTATGGCGTCGTCCTGCTGACCACCGGCGTCCGTCACTTCCGCCACTGAGCGCTGTTGTTCTCATTAGAAGTAGAAGAAATAATATGCCCCAGTGCGCACCAGCAACCTGAGCACAGTTAGGACCTGGAGTTTCGCCCGGTGTCGTGGAGTATGAGTAGTGCACCCACGTGCGAACTGGAGGGGGGTGTGGGGGCCACCGGGCTCCACGGGGGGGTGCAAAGGGGGGGGTGGAAATCGGGAACACGGCTGGTGGGTGGAACATGCTGGTCTGGGGGGAGGGTATGGAGGGTATTGTGTAGATTCAAAGCCATTGCGTCAGCACCCGCGGAGGGACCCGCAAAACTGCGACCTTCAACTTCGGGAGGGGGAGGTTACGTGGGTGGGGTGGGTGGGCGCTGCAATGTCCCAGCATTGTTCTTGAGGGTCCTTGAGTTGCCTGTTTATTGTTTGGACTCCAGGGGAGGTAATGTCCGTCTACACGGCGGGCATTGGCAGTGCAATGTGCGTGTTAACACAAGGCGGTGGAAGGGTGGGGTGGTGGTGGGGTGGTGGTGGCGAGGATGGTGGTGCAGATATTTAGAGGTGTGCGCCCACATGTCCTGCACATGGGTTGAGAGATGAGCTCAAAGGGTGCCGCCGGTGTCTGAATCCGGTTTGCCTGGCTACAACGATACTGCAGGATATATAGGTTCATGTCTTTCTCCGTGTGACCCTAGAGATTCCATGTTGGGAACTAAACGCTGTGTGGGTGGGTGGGTGTGGGTGTTGCTGGCAACGTTGTTGTGCTTGGCCATGTGGCTGGATGACTTGCTGTAATGAAGAATCCGCCTCCTGGGGATGTGAGTTGGATATGAATTTAGGGTCTGGCATTGTCAGCAGCAATAGCAATGGCGGTGGCAGCGGCAATGGCAGCAGCAATAGCAAGAGCAGTGGCAGTGGCGAAAGCCAGTGGCAGTGGACAAACCTAAACTTAACGTGTACAGGAGGATTCGAACCTCCCATCAGGTATGTGTATCCTGATGGCAGCCGACTGCTGTACACCCGCCCCAGGATAATGAAATCCTGGAAAAAGTAGCCATATCCCCGCCTCGGGCTTGTCTTAATGGCGGTTCCCTCCAACGGCAAAATGGGGATATGGCAACACCTAGCCAAACCGATCCAAAGACCTCGCCTGCTGAACTAAGCCTGCTCACAATCACCACCCATCCAGCCCCAAATACAATTACCTGCCTTATGCACGGCCCCCCCCCATCGCACCCTAAACACCACCAGAGCGCCTACGATGTAAACGTAAAATACCTGCCTGCATGACGATCACATAAACACACACACACACACACACACACACACACACACACACACACACACACACACACACACACACACACACACACACACACACACACAAGCCACCCCCCGACTGCTCCTGACTTCCCCGACAGAGCGCGATTACTGGAGCCAGCTCTCAGCCTCCTTGCAGAGGTACTCGTAAGCATCCTTCAAGAAACGCAGCGCCTCCTGCACCTGCTGGCACTCCAATGTGGAGCAATCCTGCTGGCTCTTGAACCCCCGGATGAGGATGCGCCGCATCTTGTCACTCCGGTGGTTGAGCTCGTTCAGGTTGATGTCCACATCGGTGCCCAGCTTGAAGAACAACCGGGCCCCAAGCGCTGGGTCTTGCAAGGCCTTCGCTTGGATGGCATCCTGGATCACGCGCCTCACGTCCTGGACGCCTGCGTCGGTGCCCGCCGATGGCTGCTCCCGATCCTCCTTGCCAGCCCGCTCCATGCCGCCTGCCACGGTCGGCGGCTTTTCCTCCTCCTCCTCCTCGCCCACCTCCACCTTGACCTCCTCCTTTTCCGTCTTCCCCGGGACCACCTCGGTTTGGTCGTCTGCCACGGTCAGCGACGTTGCCTCCTCGTCCTCCTCCTCCTCCTCCTTGCCCGCCTCCTCCTTGCCCTCCTCGTCCTCGCCCACCTCCTCCTTGACCTCCTCGTCCTCGCCCACCTCCTCCTTGACCTCCTCCTCCCTTTCCGTCTTCCCCGGGACCACCTCACTCTCGTCGCCTGCCACGGTCGGCGACGTGTCCTCCTCCTCCTCGCCCACCTCCTCCTCGTCCTCCTCCTTTACCGCCGCAAGACCGGGATCCGCCTCCGTCTTGCCATCTGCCGCCACCATCGACGGGTTATCCTCCTCATCCGTCTTCTTGCCCTCAAACACCTCACGATGACTCACCTCTGCGTCGTCTGCCACATCCAACGACGTAGAGTCCTCCTCCTCGTCCACCTCCACGTCCTCCGCCCCCGTCTCATCCCACCGAACTTCTCCTGCACCATCAATGCCCACCACGGTGTCCAGGTCCGCCTGCTGGTTGTCAACTTTGCCTTGGCTCGCGCCCAGCTTCAGTGCCTCCATTTGTGGCTCGTAGCCAGCAAAGCTGCTACTTGCCCCAAGGATGGAGTGAAAACTGAAAACGCTGCAGGCAGCAGGCAGGGCAGGCGGATAAACAACATATATAATAATATCGAGCGAGCGATATCGAGACTCTATTTTGGCCCATGGCCTTACCAACCGATAAATCGATTGAAATTAACGATATCAGAGGAAATATTATGAGTTGTAAACGCCGTTACACGCTCGCCGCGAAGGAACTCGTTTCCCGTCCTAACCTACCCATGCTAACACCCATACGCGCATCGCCAACCCGGTCCCTCAAATTTATGATTACGGAACCGAATTGTACATTTGGAGTACGTATATATGAATAATAGCCCTATAATCGATACAGGGCCGAAAACAACGACGAAAGCAAGGTGTGACGTAAACGAAATGAACACGGCCATTTGCAGCTATCTTCAGTCTTTAGGACATGCCACCATCCCATATAAACCAATCGTATATAGGATTACGAATCATAGATTACATACGGCGTACCTGGTATAAACGCGGAAAGTAGCCAAGGCCAGGTTGACGCGCAGCCTGGCAACCCAGAACCGATTGGTGAGCCAAGCCGAAGCCATCACGAAGATCAACATGTTGCTGATGGCTGCAAGGCTGATGGCTGTCGCTGAAGCTGAGGAGCGGAAATGAGCTCCGTTGGACGGAGAGTCGCAGAAGGCTCCCATTGTGATGGTTACTTGTAGAAAAGAAAGATTAAAATTACTTGTATAAAAAGCACTGTAAAATGCTCAAAGCGCAGACTCGCTATGTCGCAGTATATACGCAAATTGGGAAAGCGGGCATGTACGGCGGGGCTGACGGTTGACACCTACCCGCAAGGCTTCAACATGCCTTGCCCAGCTGTTTTACCTTATTTATTTCTTTACGTCAGTCAGATATATGGCTCTAGTCACCGAGCGGGGGCATATCTCACATACTTGTGTCGAGGATGTACTAGGCTTCCCGGAAATGCTGGACGGTGCGTTCCCGGGAAAAGCGTGTCTCCTTGTCGTTATAAAACTACTAGGTAGGTTGCACGAATTGAACGCAGCTGCAACGGCTCGTATCTCTATCTGTTTGGTACAACGCCCATCCACAACGACCTCGCTCGCTCGCGTACACTTGGGCGGTGCGCTCCCGGCTGACCTGGCGTCAGCCCCGTCTTCACCCTGCTGTGTGTTTCTCCAGTCCTCCCTTCCTTCCCGCCCATCCATCCATTCCAGGCCGCGCCAAGGCGTTACACCCAGCCGTGCACGGGGCCATTCTTGCCATTCGCGACCAAGCCGGAGCACATGGCGGCTATTGCCAAGCATAACATCGGCACCATCGACCTGGTGGGTTGCCGCCGGCATCAAAGAGCCCGGTCGGGACGACGGGGCCAGGGGTAATTGTAGCAGCACTCATGAAATACACGAGTCCAATTCTGGCGCGTGCACGGATTAGCAAAAAGAGGGAAGCTGGGTGCGAATAATGGAGGTGGACGCATTGGAGTGTAGCAGGGGAAGTGGGAAGTGGGAGGCTTGCGGGGTAGCAGGGGGAGGGAGGAAGGGCGGACATGGTGGAAGGGGACGGATGGACGACACCAGGCTGATGGGGACGAAGGGGAACAGCGCACTGGTCTATACGAGCAAGGTGAGGAGGCGGGATGAGGCAGCAGAACGCCTGATGATAACACAGAGAAGAAAAGAAGAGGACTTTGCAGTCCGGCAAAGGACTAAGCCCAGGAGAAGGACATTCGAAGGCTCGTGGTCTGTAAACCACGACGGTGTCATCGGAATAGGCGGCCCCTCACCCGTGACCCGTGACGGCCGGCACGGCCGGAACCGCGGTCGTGCCACTATCATCTCCCGGCGAGTCCACCTCTGCAAGCGGGGAATGATGACTGCTGCTACTGTCCTTGCTGGTGTTGGTAGGTGTGGCAGTGGGGGCGGGGTCAGTAATAGTGTTGGCGGCGCCCTTGATGCTGGGGACATCGGCCGTTGCGATGGATGCTGTACATGCGGAGGTTACAGCAACCTTCCGGGTCTACCACTGCTGACACCTCAGCAGGGGTTTGATTATATTACTTCCGAAAATGCAGCGGCTGCTACCGAATCCTAACATGCATTTGTCGCTGCCCAGGCCCGTGCAAATGGCCTCATAAGACGACAGAACCTGGGATGACGATAGCGCTTGCTGCTACTGCTCTCCAGATTCCCAGGGAGATAGGACACCAGTAGCCTGCAACAGCTACACGATGCCCCGCCCTAGTTACGTGATGCCCTATCTCTGGGAGCTCTGTCAGCGTCGTCTAAGCCCAAATGTCCTGCGCTATTTCTTATTGGGACCGCGCAAAAACACCAGGACTATCTCCACACCTTTTGAACTCCTTGATTGCCAGCACGGGGAGCGGAGTGTATCGCATTACGATGGGTAACCAGAACTGCGCGGAGGGCTCCACGATGGTCCGGAAAGCTGCCACATCTCCAGCGACAAACACACTGGAAAGGCGCCGAAGCACAACCGATACAAGAACCATACTCTTGCAACGAACAGGTTGACGGAATGATGTTATGGTAAGTGTAATGCGATACACTGAGCTTGAAGAGGAATGTGGGCGATGTCCGCCTCAGGTCCGCGCCTACTGATGGTGGTTGTTCTTTTTGACGAAGACTGCTGGTGCGGGGGGACGGCGCGTGGTGGGGAGGAAAAGTATGCAATGGCATAGACAGTTAAAAGATAGGAAGTACGGCGGATGGAGACCTTCCAGGAGGTGTCCCTGTAGGAGACCAGATCGGGGGCGCTGGGTCGGGAAATCAGGCCAGTGAGCAAGCGTAGTTCCTTCGCAGGAAGGTCAACTCATGCACTGTCCAACGACACGTCCACAGCATACCGTCCAGGGGCATGCCTCACCATCACCCATACCTGCGGCATGCCATACGGGATGCCATCAGGTTCCAATGCTCCCGTACTCGATGCGCTGACCAGCACCAGCACCAGCACCAGCGACGCCCACCTGTACCGCCGCTGCCGCCAACCAGGCCACGATGCGCCCCAGCGAGAAGGCCTCGTTAGCCACACCGCGCCGGTGGAGCTGTGGATAGCATAGCAGGCTTCTCTTGGCCAAGTGGCGATTGAGCATGCCTATCAGCAGGGATGTTGCTGAGGTGAAGACTACGTTGGACAGGGTCATAGACGTGTCTCATGGGGGAGGGGAAATCGAGGATTTTGGAGGGAGGGGTGGGCAAGCAAAATAAGGGACGCTGAAGAGGAGGAAATACAATTGCAAAATCTTAGTAATTGCTAGATAATGGGAACCGTGTGTTGGAGACGAACAAGTGTTCCACGCGCATGTAGATAGGCGGGTCCTTCCGCTTTAGCGTGGGAAGGTCGTTCAGGCTTCGGCAGCGTGCATTGAGTTGATAGGTAC
Source organism: Volvox reticuliferus (assembly GCA_019650235.1). NCBI lineage: Eukaryota > Viridiplantae > Chlorophyta > Chlorophyceae > Chlamydomonadales > Volvocaceae > Volvox > Volvox reticuliferus. The sequence goes on from BNCP01000002.1 coordinate 4,822,565, forward strand.
TGGTACGGCCAGGGCCATGTTCCGTAGAGAAGAGGTCCACAGCGGGGTTACATAAGGCTAACTGTCGAGGTCTGAGGCAAATCTGTAACCTTCTGAGCAGCACAAATCTCAAGGTACACGAATCGCGCGTCCGGTGATCATTTCTACGCCTTGCGATCATGGCATACACCTTCAGCTCATACACCTCCCGGACTCTTCTAGCACGCATCAAACCACCTAAGGACCACCTAAAGCACCACATTGTCACCCGATCGCCGCACCAACCACTGCTGCTCACTCACCGTTATAATTATACGACTCTGAACGCTGAATAGGTGAAGAGTGATAGCGTGAACAACATATTCTTGTAGAAAAAGAACAACACCATTCGAGCGATGCGCTTATAGCAATACCGGCCGTGCACCAGCAGCAGTGGCACCAAGAAGCGGAATTGCGCAATCGCGAAGTCCGATGACATCACCGCCTGCATGCCCTCTTGCCCGCTGATGCCAACGCCGGTAAAAGGGCCTCAGCAGCCGCGGTGGTTGCGGCGATATCCGAGGACAAGGACGGGGATATGGGTAATAATCGGAGAATAAATTTACCAATCCGCATCCGCAGCCGTTGTCCGTCATAGACACTGCGCAACAATATGCAAGGTAAGGGACGATATCATGTCCCAAGTGCGCAAGGAAAATACGTCCGCCATCTACCCAACCCCCTGCCTCCTCCCAACCTGCATCATGTCCTCCTGCAGCAGTGAGCATGCGTAGCCGATATTTATGGCCGTCTCCATCTTGTCGCCCGTCAGCACCCAGATACGGATTCCTGCCAAGGCCAGCTGCTTGATGCACTGCGGCACGCCTTCCTGTAGCTTATCCTCAATAGCCGTGCAGCCCAGTAGCCGTAGGTTGCGCTCAATTTTCTCGCTGACTTCTGCCACTTTGTCATCGCGGTCTTCGAGGGATGTCTTGGCAGCCACCCACTCAGGCAGCCACACGCTATTATACCAGTCGCGGTCGACTTCAGCATACGACAGGCACAGCGTGCGGATGAATCGGATTCCTGTTGTTGCACATGGCGCCATTGTTGTTGAACATGGCGCCACTTGCGTTCATTCCCCACATACATGCAAGAATGGGGTCCTCTCATCAAAGGTGCACCTTTGTGAACACCCGGATTTCTTTTCGCGCCTTGTTCTTGATTATCACACTCATGCACTTGCGGGTGATATTGAACTCCAGAACGTGGGGCAGCTCGTACAATATACATCCTGTTCCCCGCCATGCAGACCCCGCTCGCTTACCGTGATACTGGACTGCGTGCGGCGGAAGAAAACTCCAAACACCTTGGCCGCCACCACCAGCGCGGCCTCGTCCGGAGATTCGGCCTGCGGAGCGACCAGGTAGCGGGGTACGGTGTCGGAAGCGACATGCAACACGCAGGACCAAATCCAGGTAAGCACGAAAATCAGCAGCAATGTTGGAGACGGCTTGAAGGATCGCTACTCAGGTTTCGTATACAGTTATGGTCGCGATGGTAATGGTCGGGGTGCTGGTGATATGGTAGGAAAGGTTCAATCTTCGACGGGATATGGAACACCATTGCTAGGTACTTCTGGTCAAGGGAAATGGATGTGGTGCGGCGCCCATAATCAGCCCCATGCCGCATTCGGAATTCCATACGGTGGTGCGCACATCGGCGTTTGTGTCGGCTGCGGTCAGATTTAATCCATGATTTGGCCAGCGGGTGTCAACTCGGTCGCGGCACGTTGACCGTCCCTGGCGCCCCAGTTCGTGCAATTAGTATGGATTAGGGTGCGGACGCGTGAAGTTGCGTGTTGGTACCGCTTTACAACCAGCTTCATAACGCGTGGGTAGGTAAGATCCGTAAGCCCACGCAGATTCAAGCGGGACGCAGCAACACGGTGATGCGATATGCAACCACCTCTTCTCCAGGCGTGTACGTACGCTTTGCAGCAGCTGCTTCGCACTCTGTAGAACACGCACGGCGGCGTGCCGCTGTCACAGACTTTCCACCAGCTGCTGGGCTTCGGCCTGTAACAAGCGTTTCTCCTGTGGGCAGCGGAAGAAAGCCAGTGAGGAGTGGAGCCCATGCGGTCGAACGAGTATTCACGGCTTTTGCCGTTGATATCGGGTCAAGAACTCAGCACATGCCACGATTAAGTCATGGTTTTGTGCATGGTTCATGCGCTTACGTCACTAATCATCATCATCCACACCCTATCTCAAGAAGATCCTGCATGCCCCGCCAGTGGGAACTTGCTTCGATTCGGACCTCGCGGGGCAGGTACTCTCAGGGACAATTGGAGCCTCAGTACGCTGTATACCAGGGGAACACGTATCCACTTGCTGGGGACTTCCTGCTCTCATGCAAATGCCGCTGTCAACCGTGCGGCCACTGAGGGGTTCTGACGAAGCATTGAAAGCGACGTACATCAGAAGCAGGATCGTCTAAGCATGCAGGCAGACGATGTTATAACTCAATGGAAGGAGCCGAGAAAAGCTAGTGTACCTTGCCAAACAGAAAACATTTGCACAAAGTATCGGTCCTCGGGACTCCCAGGCCGCTACGAAAAGTGGTCCTCATAAGCAGCCCTAAGATGCGTTTTCGTGTTAAATCCAAGAGCTTCGAACATGGCCAGAATACAATCGGTAAGAGGTAACCCAACTATCAACTACGATTTGCAAGGTGAAGCAGATAAGACGGATGAAGATAAACTTACTTCACCCGCGGGTTACACTTGGATCGTGTTCAATAAGGCTGTGCAGCGCAGTGTAGGGCGAATAACGCGGGAGCACCAGCGCCGGCGAGGGCTTTGGCACACGCTGTCGTGCACACGCTACGCTGCCACAGCCGCCGTGGGGGCGATGTTGTGACACCACTTTTAATTATTTTGTCAGCGATCTTGGCGCAGCTGTGGGTATGTGAGGTTTGGTCCGCTGCACGAGTTCCATGTACCTGCTGCATTACCTCATCGGAAGCTCTGTGCCATCGGGATGGCAGCTGCCACCTTTAATAACCTGCTGTGGCGATTGCAGTAGCGAACGAAGCGTGCACCTTGTTGCTGCCCGCTGAACCTCCTTAATGTGTGTGTTCCAGTATATCTACTGCAAGTTCGATCTGTGGATCGCTCGTAAATAGCGTGCACATCTCAAAGCAATAAGTGTGTATGCCATTCATATATTACCCCTCATATGTGGCAGTTTCCTGACACTCAGTGTAGGCGCTGCCTTATGGATTCATCTAGGGACCCCACAGCCACAGCATAACGCCATAGCCCATCCGTGAGACTATGGCTACCGTACAATAGCACTACCATGCGAGCCAGTTATGCATCAGCGAGCAGACTCCAACGTGCAATATCGCAACTACATGGCAACGTTAAGGTTTTCTTACTTTGCTGACCTTTTAACACTGTGCGCACGCGATGGGCAACCAAGTCGTGAACTGAGCCCGCGCTAACCGAGTCATCCGTACAGCAGCTCTAGCACGCAAAAGAATCATCATCCCTCGAAAAAGATAATGTAGCACGAATGGCATGATAATCTTTAATCATTTTTCTTTCACTTCATCTGCGAGAGTAAAATTTGCATCTTGAGTTCTGGAAGAGGTACGACGGTACGGATTGGAACGCCAAGGAAAACACGCTGCGAAAAGGCTAAATGGCAAGCGATGCAAGGGCTAGGTCTGTATGCCTTGGTCCGTCTGAACTTAACGAAGTAATGCTTGGCACTTTTGCAAGCTTATGCCGCAAATGAATATGGCTATAAAATAGATATTTTACTCGGCTTACAAGTATCTAAAGGATGAAATTATTCAAACAGGGCAGAACACGGCGGGAGACAGAGAAGAGACTTGTTCGCGTTAATACTGGCGAGCATGACCATAGCTATGCAGGCAACTACACTAGCACCACAAAATATACTATTTGGACCTTCCTCCCAAAGGCTCTTTTTGAGCAGTACAGGTGATCAGAGCAATTACGGAGCCACGGGAAGCCATGTATCATCATGTACCTTTAACCGGTGAATTCACACTTTCTTCACAGACGCGTGGCCAACATCTATTTCACACTTGTAGCTGCTCTGTCCCTGACGCCATTCTCTCCAGTACGGTAGGTCCGGACCGCGGGCACTGGGGGCTGCAGTCAGCGTAGCAGCGCTCACCAGTCGAATCTTTCATCCCGAAGGGCATGGACAACATGGACTCCGCTAGTCATTGTACTCGGTGTAGCGATGATAAAGGAAGCAGTCGAAGACTACAGGCGCTACAAGCTAGACAAGGAAATCAACAACCGTCCAGTCCAGGTTTTGGACCCGGAGAGGGCCGAATATGCTACCCGGACGTGGAAGGATGTGCGAGTGGGCGACATTCTGATCGTTACCAAAGATCAGCAATTCCCGGCGGATTTGTTGTTCCTCACAGCGGAAACGGAGGAGGGGACATGTTACATAGAGACTATGAATCTGGACGGGGAAACTAACCTTAAAATTAAAAAGGCGCCCGACGAGACAAAAGACCTAGGGGAGCAGGATTTCATTCAGTTTCGGGAGGCGGCGATCGAGTGCGAGGGCCCAAACGCACGTCTATACCAGTTCACGGGGAACTTGCTCCTTGACGGGAAGACGCTACCTATCAGTCCCAACGCAATCCTCCTGCGTGGATGCAACCTGCGGAATACGGAGAAGATTGTTGGCGCTGTCATTTATGCGGGTGCGTTGCACGGAATGGTGGACGTGTTTTGCCTTGACAGCCGTATGGAAAGTTGGTGTAGTGCTTGGTAGGAACTTGCGTATTCATAATCTATCTGTATCGGAAATCTGCTGCTTTTGTGATCGCGAGTGCACATCGACTGCTCTCTCCCGCAGGCCATGAGACAAAAATTTTCAAAAATGCAGCACCAGCACCGTCAAAGCGCAGCCACGTGGAGCGCATCGTGGACAAAATCATCTTTTTTATGTTCTTCTTGCTGTTTTCCTTCTGCATTGTGGGCGCCATCTTCTTTGCCGTGTGGACAAAGGACCGTATGGACGGCCACTGGTACCTGGCTCCAACAAAAAAGACGGACCAGTATGATCCGGACAATGCCGGGTTCGTGGGCTTCGCGTCCTTTATTACATCTTTTATCTTGTACGGTGAGCAACCAGGGACTAGGATGCAAGACGCGATGGGCAACGGTTCGTTCTGACTCACGAGATGGGCACAACTGGGCAATAGGGTGGTCAGGTCTTGTACGGCTAAAGTGCATGGAAGGGGCTATGTGTTATCACCTGGAAAACGCAGCTGACTTTGGGGGTTACCTTGCAACTGGAAACAGGCTACCTGATACCCATCTCGCTGTACGTTTCCATGGAGCTGGTGAAAATTGCCCAGTCCATGGGTTACATCAACAACGACCGCGACATGTATCACGCGGACACAGACACGCCCGCATTGGCGCGTACGTCAAACCTCAATGAGGAGCTGGGCATGGTAAATACCATCTTGTCGGACAAGACTGGCACGCTGACGCGCAATGTCATGGAGTTTTTCAAGTGCTCAATTGCGGGCGTGTCGTACGGCGCGGGCATTACAGAGATTGAAAAGGCCAATGCACAGAGGTGGGGAGGGTCTGATGCGTTGCACTTAAGCGCCTCTCAAGTGGGTGATCAGGGAAATGCACAGTGCACCACCTAGAACCTTTCAGTTCAGTCGATGGATACAAGAGGTCTGGGCCCAAATGCAATCATGGCTTGAGAGAGAGTGTACAGTGGAAAGCAGAGGGTGCCGTATGCGAGCACAGGTTACTGCTGCACAAATTGACCTAGGCCTAGATGCTCCTGCGTTGGGATGGTAGTTCGGCAACACGCGTCTGTTGTATTAATGTTTGCTTCACACGCCTGTTTTTGACCTCAGGAAAGGAATAACGTTAGATGGCCGGGAAAAACCTGAGGCCGCTAAGTTCCGTGAGCGCTACTTCAACTTTTATGACGACCGGCTCATGGGCGACGCGTGGTTCACAGCGAAGGACTCGGACACCATTGAGATGTTTTTCAGGCTGCTGGCGGTCTGCCACACGGTTATTCCTGATGGGCAACCTGAGCCAGCGACTATAAAGTACGAGGTATGGATCGAATATAATGCAGTGCATGGCTGAGGTGCGTGACCACCTTTCAGGAAATAAATCATGTTACAGAAGGCGGGGAGAACAAGTCTTCGTATCCTCTGGATTGTACTCTGCACAATGTTCGCACACTCCACTGTTCCGCATGGCTGTTCTGTAGGCAGAATCTCCGGATGAAGCCGCGCTTGTCGTCGCCGCGAAGGCCTTCGGGTTCTTCTTTTTCAAGCGAACGAACACTACGGTGTCAGTGCGCGAACACACCGTTCGCGGCGTGGAGGATGTGGAGTATGAGGTGCTCAACGTTTTGGAGTTCAACTCTACCCGCAAGCGCATGAGTGTAGTAATTAAGCACAGATCACAGGACAAGATCATAATCTTCACCAAAGTGAGTGTGCCAGTATTTTACTGGATTTAAATAGCTAGGTGCGTCAGTAGTGGGGGCAAAAACGTTTGCTAAGAAGCGCATGGCTAGGTGTCAATGCCGCGCAGAAACAGCAAAGATGCATAACCACCACGCATGCTTTTGCACCTCAGTTCTGTGGTTTTCCCTTACGCTTTTCCATGGTCACTGCGAAGGTGAGCGGCGCCGTGCTGAACGTCTGCATCCACGACATGCGGCCATGTTAAACCCATCCCTTAGCCAGCGGCGGTTAACGGGGATCCTTGCCCTCCGGTACGTATATCTCTCTCCATGCAGGGTGCCGACACAGTCATCTATGAACGCCTTGATCCCAGCTACGCCACGAACGAGGCCATGAAGGAGTCTACCGGTCGCCACATGGAGGAATTTGGGGCCGCCGGCCTTCGCACACTGTGCCTGTCGTATGCTGAAGTCGACCGCGACTGGTATAACAGCGTGTGGCTGCCTGAGTGGGTGGCTGCCAAGACATCCCTCGAAGACCGCGATGACAAAGTGGCAGAAGTCAGCGAGAAAATTGAGCGCAACCTACGGCTACTGGGCTGCACGGCTATTGAGGATAAGCTACAGGAAGGCGTGCCGCAGTGCATCAAGCAGCTGGCCTTGGCAGGAATCCGTATCTGGGTGCTGACGGGTGACAAGATGGAGACGGCCATAAATATCGGCTACGCATGCTCACTGCTGCAGGAGGACATGATGCAGGTTGGGAGGAGGCAGGGGGGTGGGTAGATGGCGATGTGCACTGATCCTAATACTAGTTGTATTACAAACTTTTGCTGTTGTTTGCAGTTCAACGTGACCGTGTACGGCGTGGAGGACGTGGAGCAGGCAGAAGCGCGTGGCGACAAGCAGGAGGCAGAGCGGCTGGCACATAAGGCTGTAGCGCACTCACTGGCAACGGTGGGCCGCGTAGCGAAGTCTCTCGTTTATGTTTATTCGCAATTACCTGTTCGCCTTGACTGAAATATTGGATTGGACGTTCCGTGTTATGCACCGTGCACCATGTGAACTTAGGCAAGGGCTATGGGAGATGTTAAAGAGAACCTCCATGGTTTAAGAACTTGTAGGACAGGAATGAATCGGAAAACTAAAATAGTTGCTACCCCTCTGCTACTTGTCGCGCATCCAGACGGAGAAAACGATGAATGAAAACGAGGGCACGCCATTCGCCATCGTGATAGACGGCAAGGCGTTATCGTACGCGTTGTCCAAGGAGCTTGCGCCATTGTTCCTGAGCGTGGGCACCCGCTGCAAGGCTGTGGTGTGTTGCCGCGTGTCGCCTCTTCAGAAGGCGCAGGTGACCAAATTGGTGCGCAGTAAGGGGGATACAACGCTTGCCATTGGTGACGGCGCCAACGACGTTGGCATGATCCAAAGCGCGCATATCGGTAAGTGGTTATATCACAGTCCGCGGCTCAAATGTAGCGCAGGATGAATGTATCCTGCCCAGTGATCCAGCCTCATGGGTGTCCCTCAAACGGGCTCAGGTGTCTAATCTCTTTAAGTCTCAGAAGTCCGGTGCCAAGTCAGGCCAATTTTCTCACGCATGTCATTAAGTCGTTCTGTCTGCATGCAAAACCTACTTGTAGGCGTTGGCATCAGCGGGCAAGAGGGTATGCAGGCGGTGATGTCATCGGACTTCGCGATTGCGCAATTCCGCTTCTTGGTGCCACTGCTGCTGGTGCACGGCCGATATTGCTATAAGCGCATCGCTCGAATGGTTTTGTTCTTTTTCTACAAGAATATGTTGTTCGGCGTCACCATTTTCGTGTTCAACGCCTTCAACAACTTCTCCGGGCAGTTCATATACAATGACTTCTACATGACGCTCTTCAATGTCGTGTTCACAGCCCTGACGCCGGTGGTCATCGGCATTTTTGACCGCGACGTCGACAAGGCAATGGCCCTAAAGTACCCTGGCCTGTACATGCAGGGTACGGTTAAACCTGCAATCATCAAAGGATACACGGGTGTTTTTGTAAGGTTTCAAGTGAACGATAAATCATGAGTATACATGTATGAGCAGATAGGAGCACGGGTGGTATGATGACCAGGAAAAACTTAACAAGTGCCTGTACTCCGCAGGTCAACGCAACGAGTACTTCAATTTTCGGGCCATTGTGCTGTGGCTTATGTCGTCGTTATACCAAACTGCCATCATTATGGTCTTCATCCTTTGGGGATGTCGGTCGACGGTGTCGGACCGCGCCGACGGCAACCCCTACACGATGTGGCAGACGGGCCTGCTCATGTTCTCGTGCGTGGTAGTGACGGTGCATTTCCAAGTTATTCAGGTCATAGACCAATGGACATGGGCACACCATGTGTCCATCTGGCTCAGCATGGGTAAGACCCGGGGTAGTATTTGTTTGGATTGGGCGGTCTGTCCGTTGTGACATTGGTACTTGGGCAATGGGAAGAAGGGTCGACCCCATACACTCGAGGATTTGTAAAGCTGCTGCAGCATACCGAGAAGTGGAGACCCGTTGGGCTTAGCCGACTTATTCTGTAGAATTGGCCAATAGCTGGTTGCACCATTGCTATGCCTGCCTTCCCTGCGCAGCTGTATGGTGGTTCTACCTGTTGGCGTACGGCGCCTTCCCGCTCTCCCTTAGCTCGGACTTGTACTACCTGTTCATTGGCGTTTCGGCACCGTCGGCGCAATACTGGCTTTTCTTATTGCTGGTTCCAACAGCGTGCCAACTGCCTGACTTCTTTCTCCGCCTGGCAAAGAAGTGAGTTGCCGCGGCTCGTTTTTGCGTGTATTGATTCACCCCAGGCATCACGATGTATTAGAAGGCTGAATCGGCCTGCAATCATCCTTGTCCTTGCAGGCAGCTGGCTCCCTTCGACCACACCATTGTACAAGAGATCCAAAAGAAGATGAAGCGGGAAGGCCGGCAGTCGGTGGAGGAGACGGGCCTAGAGCAATCCATCTTATCCAACATTTTTAGCCAGAAGAGCTCTGTAAACAGAGGCTACGTGCCGCCGTACGATCCACGCTCGAGGTATGCAGTAGAGTCGTCCATAGGTCCATGGCCGAAAAGCGCCAAGTCCTCTTGGGTATGGAGGTTACAAATGTTGTCACTGTACTTCTCTTTTTAATGTACCACGTCAGCATGTTTTATCCTTGCATTCTGGTCATTCCATGTTTGTTTTGCGGTCCTCGTGGATTCATTTCGTGTTCAGGTTCTACGGTTTGGTCAGCTCAGGGGCTCGCCAGTCAGGCCGCATTGAGACTGGGGCACGGAACCCTGTGCTGACGCACCTTGACAACGAGCTTACAGACAACCCTTACCGCAACCGGAAGAAGTCAACCTTGCCGGGCATTACTGCCCTGCCCATGTATGTATCTACCTGAGGAAACGCAATGGAACGAATGCGTTTTCTGTTTTGTTGTGGGATATTATAATATTGATGTTGCGTGTTCTAGCGCGGTGCGCGCGGCGAGCTGTGGATGTACGGACATGAGATGGCTGTGGCTTTGTATACCTTTGAAACCTTAGAAACCCTAACGTTGTGGGAATCGCTTACAAGGGCTTTATTTTGAGTATGAAGCTAGCAAGACCCGATGTGTAAACCCTCACCTCCCAGGGTAACATCTTCGGCGGGAACTCTGGTGGCGCCAAGATTGGCAGAGCCACCGCCGCCGCCATCGGTGGTCCCTGTGGCAGAGTCCCGACAGTTCCCCCAACAACAGCAGGCAGCCTTGTCTGCGCCTGCAGCCATGTACGACGGAATTGGGCAAGCTGCAAGCCAACCATGCGGCCTGAACGGAGGAGATAAGATGCCTTCCAGTGGCAGCGACGCCCCGGCGCAAAGCAGCGTGCCCTTGACTCCGCTAGGGGCACGCGGCTCACTACAACCGTTACAGCCGCGTCGCCTACCCCCTCTTGTGCAGGGGAGCTCTTGCGGGAGCTTGGCGAACACGCCAGGTGCAATTGCAAGCCCCGCAAGTACGGGGCCATTGCCACCTCCGGAGAATGCGGGGCAGCAGGAACGTGAGATTTTGGCAACATACGAGTCGGCCCTTAAGCACTAAACGTATTGTACCTGCACATAGTCAGTGCCGGCTTGGATTACGCCGTCGAGCCTTTATACGTATGTCATCAATCTAGTATGGAGAATTGTTGACTGTGGAGCGGCTTAGTATCCTCATTCTGTAAGTCCGGAGCAGCACCACTATTCACCATGTATGTACAGCGTTTGGCCCTTCCGTTTCAATGATTTACCAGCGTTAGGGAATCTAAAGTGTTTGTGCCGATCCTAGCTTGCCCGTGTGTGCGTCGTGCGAATGGATCGTTCGGTTATATGGCCCGAGTCTGTAAGCAGCGCAACTTTTGAGAGGCACTCAAAAGTATTTACTGTACGGCGTGTGCATACGAATTACTGATATCACGACTAGCGCTATCTTTGCCGGAATTTTCGTTGTGTGCAAGGGAGCTGCCGTTTTTGTACATGTGACATCAGTAGTTGTGTGTTGGGTAGGATGTGTGCGTGCGTGCGTGCGGCATTTATTGCGCAATGAGAACTGAGGAGGGTGCGGTTTTTAGATAGGTTTGGCTACAGCAACCTCTACGGACTCAAGCAGGCTAATTGAGCGCATGGCTACTGCGTCATCACAGCCGTCGTCCTGACCCGCATTACGTACAAGCATCGGAATCCACTTGAGCTTTAGAATGCCGTTATAATAGTGCATCACTGGCTCGGGAGACCTGGGCCCCAGTGCCTCGCGATTGATCCGTCCGGGCACCTTTTTTACTGCGTAATATGTTGGTTGATTGATGCGTAGGGAGCAATAGAAACGCGGAAGTGAAGGCTCAGATTATGTAATGCCCCCTATCTCTGGGCGAAAGTTGCATCCTGCATACATGCATCCGAGAATGGTCGAGACATAGCTAGGCACAGCTATTTATCAGTGAACAGTATCATTCTGCAACGTCCTGCAACCCTGATCTACAATACCAAACCGAAAAGCTCGTCCCATCCGGGAACAAGAGAACATTCGCTTATACACTTTACCTAAATAAATACCTAGAACTATGCAAGTTTTTCCCAATATATGCTGGCGACGTTGAAACATGCTTCCCATTGATTGGCATTGGAGGTTCCATCAGTAGGCCCGGTGCATGCGTTCGTCACGGCAGCCTGACAAAATTGCACAGAAATAGCGATTTCACAGAAATCGTTTGCCACTCTCTCTTAGGGCACGTGAGGCAATTCCCCCAGGGCAGGATACCCGCCCGTGACCCGACCGCAGAAGTGGCATAATATTCAGCTGATCTTTACGTGAACGTCCCTTATCTTCCGTTACCACAATATCTGGCGGTGATTTTACTGTCCTGCTATTCGCACGGCTATTTGCCTTGGGTTGCTGCACGCGACTGAATCGTAGCCTCTGGTCCCTGCGCATGTAACAGCGGCGGCACAGGGGCCATACCAAGCAGGAAGCACAATCCGCGGGCTCATCAAAAGATCTGGGCAAAACTAACTGATTATAGTAATGCTTTTAGATTTTTTAGATTTATATTCCTGGGACTACCGCTTTCCCCGCCCTCCTAGCCCTGTAAGGTATGGTGTCGTACGGGTACTAGGGCCTACTGCCCCAGTTTCCCACACTTCCACCGTCTTGCCGTGCAGGATACGCTGCAAATAGCAACAAGTAATAAAAACTCACAATAATGTATTTAATTTTTGCGAACCAATCAATGCATTTTGTACGGGACGATAAAATTTCTATAAACAAATAAAGGCGTATCCATAATTTTGGTGATTCATGAACATGGCTAAAAACATCTTCAGGAAGACCATACAATTTTTAATGAATAAATAGCCGTTAAAATAGCTGCTAGAATTCCAAAGACAAAAGCAAGCATGCCGACTCCGGAGGCCATAGAAGCCGATTCTAAGGTAATCCAGCTAAAGAAAAATTCCAATAATCGCCGTTATAGCCGTTACATGACTAGCAGTCCTTACAATGGGAGATAATGTACGACATGACTGCTAAAATTCCCACGGGCCTTACATGACTACAATTCCTTTCAGTAGAAAATCGCCCACAGTGTAACACCCCATAAAGTAGAAATGGACCTACGACATTATGATATAGCAATAACAACTAAAAGATATTTAACATACGATTACTAGCCCAGCTAATTAAAGCGGTAGCAATAATAAAAAATAGAAAAATAATGATAAAAATATATAATTGTAATAATATAATTACAGAGGGCGTTTCAGCGCCGACACCCCTGGAAGGATTTGTCCAACAATTACAGGATTACCTACCTATCCCTGCAGCCCTGTACACCTTGCCCTTCTGCGCCACGCTACCACCTAAGCCTTATATTTGTCCCAAGATTATACGCACAGCATATGGGAGTTTACGCATTCCCGCCGCTGTGAAGAACTTGAAGGACTTTGGCCGGCGCCATGAAAAGCTTGGGTAAGCCAGCTGGCCATGGTACTACTCTCCTGCATCGAAGCCACTTACAGCTAACCACAGCTTCGCTCGCACCTGCACGGCTCTCGCCGCCTCCACCAGGATCCGCCGCTGAAGCGACGAGGCGTCCAGACGGGCATTCAACTCGGGCGGACTGGCGTCGAGGTCACGGCCGCCCGTAGCACAGATGCCAGCACTGGATGGCACCGGGCCGTTTCCCACAATACCTGAGGCACCTTGGCTATCTGTCACCGAGGTATGCAAATCAAGCGGCCGGGGCCGTGGTAACAGCGTCCGCGCCGGCACACCCATCTGCACCCGCAACTCCGGTGGTAATAACAGCTCCTGCTTCTGCTGCTGCGCCGGAACCTGTTGCGGTTGCCCTCGACTGCCCTGCGGCGCTAGTGGCGGCTTGCCAGGCCGCACTGGCGATGATGCCGCGGCTGCTTCCGTGGCAGCCGCGGCACCAGTTGCTGCGGTGAATGCGGCTTCCAACAGTGGCGGACGTGTTGCTACGTCCGCCCATCCCTCGTCGCCTAGGGTTTCAGAAGCGTGCGCAATATGATCCTTCGGCCATCGTGGCTGGTAGGCCTGGCAGAACGCAGCACCTGGTGCGTCTTTACCCTGGATCTTAAGTAGTTGGGTAAGGTTGCTTACGGCGGTAATGACGGACGGGTGCTTGGTGCCCAGCGACGCCTCAAGCACGGCAATTGCTTGGCGGCAGCAAACCTCAGCCTCGGCCAGCTTGCCTTGGTAACACAAAGCGCGGGCGATGTTGTTTAGGGTGGTACCGACAGCATGGTGGCTGGGGCCTAACACCTTGCGCTTAATGTCAAGGGCCTTCCGGAAGACCTGTACCCACGCAGCTCGGGACACGGGGACCCGGAAGAATTATCTAGGAGGGCATAATTCCCGCCTGGCAAACCAAAACGGGGGTTTCCAATGGCGGTAACCGTCAATCAGAAGTGGCGCGGCAAGGCGAATGATGAGCAGCGGGCCTGAATGTGAAATCACGGGATTTGGGAGTTAGCGTGTCTCTTTTCGCATTATTCTCTCTACACCTGCCTGTTCTGCAGCTGCGTATTTCCCCTGGCTGGAAAGCGCTGTGCCGATGTTGTTGATCGCCTGGGCCGCCTCGGGGTGGTCAGGACCCAGGCTGCGCCGACGGATGGCCAGCGCCCTGCACGAGGGGAAAACGGGAAGGGTTTTAGGGATTTTAGAAGTTTAGGGAGTAGGGAATGGGAAAACGTGGGGATAGAGCCTGGCAGGATAGCTTCAGGACCTGTGAACGTCTTAGATGCATTCATTGCTGCGGAAGATGGGAAGCGTTGATGCAGAAGAGGCAAGGAGCGCATTAGCTATGTAAACAACTGTGCCATGGCATTAAGAATATGCTTGTGCAGGAAGAAACAGGGAGGGGACACTGAAAATGACGTGCTCGCGACCGGGTTCCTCTTGTAGAATGTCGCTCGCATTTCCCGTCGCTTGCTGAATGGATACCACCACTACCACCACCGCCATGCAGCGCATGGAATGCGCCATCCTGCACCACCTCCGTCCGCGACCTTCCCCTGCCTACTTCCGGTAGAAGTGCTCCTCCTCCATATGCCTCTTCTGCAACCCAGCTGTGATGCCCGCACTGATATAGGTGTCCGCCACAGCGGGGTGCTCCTCCCCGAGCAACTTCCGACGAATCTGGTTTGAAAGGGCATGTTGCCGTTGGGATAGGTTTCCCCCGATGACAGTTGGGGACAGTCATGGGACGTCAATCACGTTTCATGAATGTGAGGATTTGTGACAAGATGGAGGAATGGGTGGGAAGTGGGAGGCAAACTACCTCCCGGGGTATGCGTGTCGCACCGCCAGCCCGGTTCTTATGTGGGATCCCTGCTCGTCCTGATTTATTTCGAGGATTGCTGCGTTGTCTCCTCGCGTTATAATAGTCCACCTCGCTGTCCCCTGCTCCCATCGCCACCCCTCCGCCGCTCATTTCCCTACATCCTTCACTCTCTCACCTGCAGCACCTTTTGGTACGCCTCCTCGGCCTCCCGATACCTTCCCGTGTGACGCATCACCCTCGCCAGGTCAGAGAGGCTGGCGGCTACATCGGCATGTCGGTCACCTGATAATGGGGTAAAAGTGGGACGAGGATGGGCATCATATTAGCCACTGTTAGGCCACTGCAGGTACGCCAGACCCATAGATCATGCAAAACGAATCTTCCCGCCACTGCTTCCCCGTAACTCCGCTTTATTTTACACAAATGGAAGAACGGACGATTGGATCGAAGGGAGAGTTATGTGCCTAAGGAGATAAAGAAGGTAGCCAGGCTCAAGAGTTCAACACTGACCGTCGCGTGGGCGCAGTCATAATCGTCGCCACGCCGCATCATGCGGGAGATCGCATCCAAAACTCTATCACGAAGGAGTGAGCAACGCTGCTAAAGATACATCCCGTTCAATAACCTTGTTCTCCTGCCACCTGCTGCTGTCGCTGCCGACGCAATTGCAAACATGAAGTGCTCTTTCCCTCACGCCAATATTTGTGTCAGCCTTCCCCACCACCGTGCGTGCCAATGTCGAGCCCCTCCCTTCCAGCCAATGTTCACCACCAGCTCCCCCGGTAAGCCCACCCAGTACAGCCTTCCGCAGCCGCAGTGCCGCTACGTGCTGCTCCTCCGCTTCTCCGTCTCGACGTAGCGCTGACAGTGCCAGGCCCAGTCCGCTGTGGCATGCAGCCGCCTCGAGAGAACCCGAACCGTGAATATGCTGCGCTTGCAACAGCGCACCTTGCCACGCAACCTCCGCCTCCTCATACCTGCAACGTACAGCCGAACCAGACTGGAATACCTACAACATAATCTGGAGGGCAGGCTTTACGTCTTCACTTGTTAACATCTTTGACAAAACACTGCTGTGCAAACCATTATCAGACACTACGGCCTCCATCTCTACCTCGTCCACGCTCCGTCCACCCTCCAGCTGGCCTTCGCATTCAGCTACCCATCATGCAGCCCCATTAACCATTCTACCTACATGCGTTGCTTGTAGCCCTTTAACAATTCCAAATCCCTACCTGGCCTGTTTATGCAGCGTCTGCGCCAGCACCATCGCTGCTAACGCCGCCAGTGCATCGTACCCACCCGCCTCCCTCGTCCTCGGTGAGACCGCGGCAGCGGTCCCTGTTGCGTCCGCCACTGCCCTCCAGAAGGCGTCCATCTCCGCACTGGTGTCCAGCACCAGCGCCGAGAATAAAGAGGAAGTCGCCAGCGCGGTCAGGCGGGCGGTGCCGATGGTGCCCCACAGCATACGGTCGGCGTCGGTGCACTTGGCGGCCACCTGAGGTGCGATGCGACGGGTCGTAATGTTCAGATGGATTGACCGGTCAAATTGCGAATCAATCCTCGCCTAATTCTTCAACCCGCGCAGCATCCCGTCAGCTTCCAACAGCGCACCAGCATCATCGCCTGCACGTCCTGCCGCTGCTCGGATGCCAGCTGCATGGCCGCCCGTACGGCGCCCGCCCGGTATAACCGGTCCGCCCGCAAGAACTGCGACAGCACATGGCCCACAAAGCGGCACTGCAGCGCCACCTGAAGCACGACAGGGCAGGCGGGTGGGACGGCAGCAAGACGGGTGATATTGCATATGAAACCAGATACTGGTACAGGGAATTAGGGGCCTCGGACCGGGAAGATGGCCGGTAGCAAGTGCCGGAGCTGGTCGGCACGGAAAACAAACTTGAGTATCCAGTTGGCAGAAAATAGCGCATCTGCCCCCTTCGCTTCCTTTGAGCGGAAGCCCTACATATGTAATCCCAAGTTGCAATCTCTTCTGAGTGACCAAGTGGCAGCACGATGCAGTTGCGATGCAGCTCTCTGCGTCAGCAAACCCACTCACCCGGCTCTCCGTATCCAGCTCTGCCAGCTGGGTTCGCGCTGCGTCCAGCATTCCTGGCATTAGGCTGTAGCAGCCCTGGCTGTAGCTCCCTATCGCGGCGCCTAGACCCCCGCTTCCACGTATGCTGCCGCCGCTACAGCCACGACATACAATGAGGCTGTAGCCCAGCAGCACGTCCAGCAGCGCCCGGGCGGCGTATGGCGGCTTGCCAAGCAGTGCCGACGCTGTGTCCTCGTCCCATGAGCCGGGCATGATGCTGAGTTGGACGAGCGCCGTACGGTGCTCCTCACCAAGCGCCTCCAGCAGCGCTGCCGCCACGGCGGCTCCGCTACCGTATGTACCGCAGCTAGCGCGCCCGCCGGTTTCTCCATGGGTGCTGAAGGTCTGCTGCATGGTCAAGCCGCCACTGCCACCGGTATTTGCGCCACCGCCATCGGCTTGTAAGGCCCTCAGGAGGAACGACATGCTGCGCGCAAAGCTGGCATTAGGGCGCTGGTTTCGAATGTTGCCAGGGTTGGGTGATCGCGCTGAAGACGGCGTGCCGGCGTTAGAACCCACGACGCCAATAAGACCGGGGCTGTCCGGCACCGCCGACCTGTTGCCGGCGGTAGAGGCGTCGGGAAGGTACTGGGTGAAGCCGTACGCTGGTGACGGCGTTGCTGTCAACAAGCCACTGCCACCGCCGATGCGGCGACCCGCCAGCGCCTGGGGTAAACTGTAGCGATTGTGCAGAACAGCCAGTGGCGACTGCGATCGCAGTAGCCGCGGTGTCGTCGGCGTCAGGGTCAATGGCCCCGTACTAACGCCGCCCGACCTTACCGCTTCATGAGGCCCACGTGGTAAGGAACCCGGTGCTGGACCTGAGGCAGTGGCTGCTACGGAGGCGCAAGCGGAACTCACTCCGCCAGTGGCTGCTGTAACAGCTCCGCTGCCGCTGGCGGTCCCGCCGGTACTGCCGACGCGCGGCGTGCTGGCCACCAGTGCGGCGGCGTTGCGCGCGCGCCCCATGGCGTCCCGGAGGGTCACAGCGCCTGCGGCCACTGCCGACGCTGCTATGCGCAGTGTTAGGGTGCTCATACCGCACGTCCCCGCCAGCTGGCGGGCCTCCTCCCAGGTCAGGCACCTGTCGGGGTACAGGCAGCAGCGAGCGGTACCGTGAGCGAGGCGCTCAGGACAACAATAGATTTCGACAAATAAGCTCCTGACTGCAATATGACCCAGCCTGACCTGTTTCATTTATTAGTATGCTGCGGCACGAGCTGGCTCCGTCACGCAGCATGACATAGCTTTGGTGAGCCGCTGGGCCCGGTCGGTAGCCCGGGACGGTGGATTTGTCCGCAGTGCAACACAACGTCATGCGCGGAGTTCCCGCCCGTGCGGAGGCGGCAACCGAGGCTAAACTGGCATCCTGGATTGGTTGTGGTGAAGAGCATTCCCCCATCGCCACATAGCCCCGTTGCCACATCTACTCACACGCCTCAGAGAACAATGGGAACCCTCAATCACTGTATGGCTACGGCATCCCTTGCCCACCCAGGGCCCCGTGCTGTTCCTGTGCTCGGGTCCGTTGTTAACTAAGGGCCGCCGCCTGCCGCCGCCGGGATCCCGGTCCGGCTCTCCAAAATAACAGATGCCTTTTCCAGGCCCCCACGCACTTCCCGCCTCCCTTCCCCTTTCAAGTATCAGGTGAGCCAGGTGTGTGTAAGGTCCCCACCGTGCCAGGTCCTGCACCAGCGCCACCGCGGCGGCCTCTGGCAAAGGTCCCAACCAGAAGTACTCCACCTCTCGACTGCGCAGCTCCAAAGGCTCCGTGCTGGTGAGCAGCACGCGGGCGGAGGGGACCACCATCAGCAGCTGGAAACGGGAGGGGCGGAGCCGGGACGGGAGTGGGACGGGAGTGGGATGGGAAGTGCGATGGGTCAAGGAAAGAAGTAAACGCAGTACGCATGGCAGCTTAGGAGACCCCAAGCCGCACATTGGACGCGGGAAGGGTCCGAGACTAGCACCTTGCAAACCCCTCCCCACGGGACAAGGTGCAACAAGGCGGTGGCTCTAGCCGCCTAAACGGAGTGGAACGGGAGAGGGAGTACGGAAAAGGAGTATATCCTGGTATACCCGTTGCAATGAAGCTTCGCAGGTGAAGGCGGTCAGGTTCAGGTTCAGAGGTAGCATCCAATACCTCCAGCTGCTCGGTGGAAGTAGGACGAACAGCAGTTGCGGCTACGGCAACAAGGGAGAAGCTTCATCAACACATTTCGCAACATCTGCTGTCACAAGCCCTATGAAGCCAATGCCCGAGGAATAAGTGCCCCTGAATTATATGATGTACCTTATCCGTCCCCAGCACTGCTGCTGGATTCCTTAAACGTCGCTTTGTTTCTATTGCGTCGATAACCTCTTTTGCTGCGTGTGCAATACCTTCGCAGCTTTGAGGTTAACAACGGTTGTTAACTAATGAACACGCGGACCGCACACGCGCCTGCACCATCCTGCTCAATCAGCAATAGCTGATTGTTAACCCATCACTGCCGAACGTGGCCAAAGGCAAGGTCCGTACCTCTGACAATACGGCCTCGGCCTCGGCCTCCGTGTCAAGCACTGATCCCAATGCACCGACATCATCCTGAGCACCAGCGGCGCAGCTGCCGCAACTGTTGCCGGCGACATCGGCCGGATCGACCAGACACGTCCCCAAACCTAGATCCCCGTAGATGTGGCCCAGGCAGTCCACGCCGTCCAGGACGAGCAACAATGTGCCTCTCGCCGCCAGCGCCTGCAGCGCCAGCGATACGCCAGTGATGCCGGCAGCATCGCCATGTTCCGCCTGCATGGTTGAACATAAGACACATGTTGACCTTGGCCGTTGCACGGCATCCTACAATGTGTATGGGATCGGGGGGTTGCTTCACCCGTGGCCACTACCTGGCAGTCCCTACCTTCCCCAGTATTTCGGGGCAACCTCATCCATCCACCCACGTTGACTTCTCCGAAATCAGTGATTTTCCCGGGTTCAGCACCCACCACCAGCATCCAATGGAATCTGCCGAATCCACGGCGGCGCCAACTCCATTCCTAGTCAGCTCGCAAGTCACTATATTGAGGTCTGTCACCGTCCATCATTGTGGGGGCATATCCACCCTCTACCGATGGAGGATGTTTACCCTGCACCTAGTCAGGATTGATCCTGGAACCCTTCCAGGATCGATCCTGAGTATGTCCTATAATATCGTAACTTCCGAATCAACAAAGACAAGGGGCTTTGCGCCCAGCTTCCTGTGTGGGAAAACCCACCTGCCTCGTCTGCCGCGCGCTGCAATCTTTCCACTATTGCACCATAATCCTGTACGTGCTGTGTGTGCGTTGATCAAGCAAGGCAAATGCTCGAGTACCCGCTTTCTGGCAGCCCCTAAAACCCCCGTAGTCCCCTACCTTAGACAACCCTAGCGCTCCGGCAAACCTCGCCACCAACTCGGCCCTACAGTCTGCTCCCTGCAGGTCCACGTAATAGGAACCCCCAGGCAGTGAGCCACCCTCCCACAGCCGCCGGGCCGCAGCCACCGCCAAAGCTGACTTGCCCATGCCTGCGCGAGAGGCGGGGATAACGGAATGCGCGTACAAAGCAAACATTACATCCGCTCATGGAACGCCTGAGCAAAAGCTGCAGCCCGGTGGACATGCGGTAAGTACGGGGAACCCCGGCTATAAGTGTGGGTTAGGACAGGGAAAGGCGGTCGTATTTGCATGTCAAAAAGAGGACAGATCAGGTATGAGCGATACCTAATCATTTTCACACCGCCGCCTTGCGCCCTCCTTTCTACCGGCAGCAGTGAGGGGCGCTGATATCCGGCCTGATTGGCTAAGGTATTCTCGGTACCCGAGGGTCAGCCGCCTCCGCTGTGGGCCGGGCCCCACCCCACGCCGCCTTATGACCTGGAACCTGTACCGCCTTTCTGGACGCAAAGGGTCGTGAGCCCGCAATCAATACATTTGTCCTTTGTTAGTTATCAGGACTTCTCCGCCGCGCCACATACCCAGCTCGCCGACAATGCAGACGGCATGGGGCCGATTGATGCTGGACCCAGGAATGGCAGGGACGCCGCCGCAGCCAGAGGGCTCCTCCTGGGCTAGCAGGGATGAGGGGAAGACGATCCCGGCCGCAAAGCTGCTCCTCCCTGTGCCCACCCGAGCGGACCCGGTATCACTCCTCCCGCGGTGGTGTTCAAGCACGCTGGAGCCTGCCATAAGGCGCTCAGATACCTGTCGTACATCTTCCTCTCGTCCCACAAAGCGGTCGCTGTCTAGCGCAGGAAGGAAGCAGTGGGGCTCTAGGGACGTGTACGGTGCAGGCGCTGCGTCCAGTGAACTTGCAAACGACAGTTGTCGAGGCTCTCCCGCAGAGGCGGTATGGTCCGTGCCGGCTGGAGCCGGAGAGGAGGCATCCTCACTGCCACCTTTTTCCCCGCCCCGGGTACCGCCGGCCGGTATGCTGGAGATTTTGCTTCGGCAGGTGGGGCTGCTGCTGGTGGCCGGGATAGTGATAGTGGCAGCCTCTCCGTCAACATCAAAGCTGAGCCTCTCTGCACAGACGCGGTACCAAAAGTGTCGTGTGCGGATGCCCCCCGTACGAATACGATGAACGCTAATGAGTCAACAATGTAGGTGTGTTCCTACTGTCGGACATAGGCACAGATCGCTGCCTGTCTCTCAAATGCCACATCATAGGGCGAAAGTATGAATGCGGTGCTGTTCAGCACAACCTGCATCTTGCCTCATCATATGATATCGTGCACCTTTGCCGCAGTACCTTCTCACGACTTCTGGGATCCGCACACCCATCTCGTCTGTGGATTTTTGGTTCATTGTTTAGTCTCCATTACATCACGGCCGCACCTGTAAACTGCGCCACAACGTCCCGTATGTCGGCGTCGGCCGCCACTGTACGACGCAGATCCACTACGGAGATCCGACCTGTAGCGGTAACGTCGAGCCTCCGCTCGAAGGCCCGTCGGCGCCGTATATCTGACAACCGGAAGGATAGCGCCGCAATGACCTGGGATTGGGGCCCAAAAACATGAAAGGCGGACGTGGAGCAGAATGTGAGAAACAGGAACGATAGCCCAGTGAATACCGGAGTGGCTGCTCCGGAATGTTCTGCTGCCCCTACCAGCTGCTCCACGGGCACGCGGGCGAGCTCTGTAGGGAATGCCTCCCACCATAAGGCCCAACTGACGTCCTGCAGTGAGGCGAAGCACTTCCGCCATAGCACCCGCAGATCAGGATGCGGAATAAGGGAGTGTACCCCCTCGGAGCGATCCGCCTCAAGCAGACTGACCGCCTCCTGAATCTGAGGTTGGGAATCCGGCATGAGTGTGACGGGGTGCGCTAGGGAGGGGTCAGGTGCGGGATATTAAGGTAAGAGATGGGGGATGGGTTGTGGTTGAGCAGAAGAACACGAGGCGGCCTACATGAGGAACCATTACCTAGGAATGCACCTGCTGCGTGTCGCTGACGGGATTTGGAATGGATACCTGAGTTTCTTCAAGGACTAGGATCGCAAGATAGGAAACTGGTGGCAGCACACCCGGTTAGTTGCCGGACGTGAGGATCGTCCCGCGATCTCCTCCACGAGACTGTCGAGGAGATCGTCCTCCAGTAAGTGATGCACAGCTTCATACCCGCTCATATCGCTAAGACTCAATTACCTTGTGCAGAGTGAGCTGATCTCCCACCCCCAGGCCAGTCGCCACCTGGGCCAGCTGGCCCGGGTCCCGCAGTAGCGCCTCCACACCCCCGAGGTCCTCAATGCGAGATCGCAGACGGCCCTCCTCGTCATCATATCGCGCCTGCCTGCGTGTGTTGACCCAACAACAGCCAGAGAAGCAGGGGTACCATGGGGACATGTTTGCGGTACGAACAGTGTGGCAAATGGTTCTGGAGTGGGGGTCTTAAGGTGCGAATACCGGTCATGGATAATAACAAAACGGTCGCGATGTCGCTGGTATCACAACTGGAGAGTAGCATTTACAACGAGCATGTAGCATGATAATGTGAACAGTGCACCCGGCCGTCAAGGACGCCAACGAAAACATCTTTCCTCACCTCTCTTGAAGCCGCTCCAACGCCTTGACCACTATCTCCTGGCAACCTGCAGCCCCCACCTGCAGCCCTAGACTAGCATCCGTTACCAGAGTACCCAGTGCGTCCCACAACTGTGCAGCGGACAAGAGTTGGAAATAGGAAAGCATAGAGCAAGAACGGGCAGTAGACAAAGTACAATTAGGGTAAACAGATAACGGGAGCCAAAGTAGTAGTTAGGGTGAAGCGCACGGGGGATACATTAGGAAAGCGAGGGCGCGGCGGTGCAACAAGAATGGCATAGGCAAGGGGTGGGGGACAAGAGCAGTAGGATACAGGACGGTAATCCCGACGGGTTGGTTTCAAAGATTAGATTAAACATCTCCGTCTCGTCTCCCCACCTCGTATGCTCGGCCACTTATTCTCCCCACCTCGTATGCTCGGCCACTTATTCTCCCCACCTCGTATTTCCGCCCACCCACCCCCTACGCCATTACGTCCCTCAGTCGTCCGCCAGATCCCCTCCCCTCCCATCTCACGCATACTTCCTGCTTGATTCTGTATTGTACGACCAGGGGTTCCAGCCGCTGCGGGTTCCCTGTATCCTCCCTGGCTCCAGACTCACATTGAGACTCTCCCCTCCATCACCCACACTGTCTACGTTGCGTTCTTGCCCTGCAGTGCCAAACCCAACCCCGCGGCCGTCTCCTCGGTACCGACGTGCCTGTGCGAACATGTATTGATCCCGCCCTCCACCCACAACAATCCGGGACAACCAGTTACGGTTGGTATAGTCGGTGTAATACTCCCGGATACCCTGAGGCGCATTGATTGGAAAGTGGGGAAAACGGAAGGGGGAAGGGCAGAGAGAGATGCAGACTCAAGGGATGAAAGGGTCAAAGGGAAACAACGGACATTGCCGCGGGTAATAAAATAGACAGGGGACGGGGAGCGGAGCTGAAAAACGGTGGTGGTAATGATAGTGGTTATCCTGGATTGAAATTGACTATTGTACGGCGAACTGAACACCGATACTGAATTCACAAGCTGACAAGGCATCTCCTCCGCCCTGCGGACCAGCAATCTCATGCCCCCTAACCAAGACGCAGCCCGCCTAGTCGCACTTTACCCGCGGAACAGGTTGTTGTCTCAAGCCAATACGGCAGCCTCAAAGGAGACCAAACCTTTGGAGGGCCTTTGGAGGGCCCTGCTCGCCCCAACCGCCTTTTCTGTGAACCCATGGCCCCATATTCCCACATTCTCCTTATTCTCCTCATCCTACCTTTAGCACATTGATGAGGCGGTGCATGATGCTGCGGTACACGTGCGTGTCCGCCTGCAGCTGCGTATTGCTGGCGATTAGCTGCGGCCGCAAGGGGCGCAAGGGGGGTGGCCACAAATAGAAAAGGACCAGGGGACGCCGCATGAGGAAGTGCCAGCGTGGGCGCAATGACAGACCCGTGTGTGCGCAGTGGAAAGTATCACCGTTTCGTTCACACGCCTCTTCATTCCGCGCCCGGGGACACTTTGACTTCCAGACGCACTCACTATATCGACACCCATGTATGCACGGCCCCCTTCCCCGGCCCCATTCACGTAAACATACGCGCACCTGAAGGAGGTCCACTGCCCGCACGTTCAGCTGGTGCCAATTACGGCGGTTGATGAGCGCCGTCTCGCCCATATCCAGCAGAGCACCCAACAGCTGTGCGGCTGCGTCCCCGGGCCAGGGGCACATGGCACCGGCCTTTCGAACGACCACCTTGAGGTACGACACGCCCTGTTCAAGCCAACCCTGGGGATAAACGAATCGAAGAGGAGTTGTTGAAGCGCCACATATATATATACATATTTGGGAAAATATAGGCGGATTTTTCCTTTCTTCTTCAGGCTCTGCTTATACTGGCTCCAGTTTGTTACCTCATATTCCTTTCTTTCTTTTTCTGGGTTACCGCTTTTTAGCCTTACTTTGTAGGGCATCGTTCTTCATGAAATTACTTATCTTCCCCGCAATTTAGCTTTTTTTTATCTATTATTACCAATATTTTCTTACCCCTTCCGAACAAAGCCTTTATTAGATATCTTCTAACCCTATCATCACTCAAGCCATCTCTACATGATCAGAAAAAACTGTAATCGTATAATTTGTCTGGCTAGATAACAAGTACTATAATCTATTCTTGTAATCATCGTATTTTACGTACGTTTTCTAATTAAAATTGCAAAATTACCACTTTTTGTACTATTTTCATCTCTCGCGTAAGTCCTGATTGTATACCACTAATCCAATCTACCATCTGAATAGTTACAAATATTTATATAGAATATTAAAAATTGTATGCATGTGGGGTACTTTTGATAGTAAAAGAGGCAGGCACAAGTTTATTTCCTGTAAAAGTCAATTAGAGGTATATGCTCAATTGGGGTGTTACACTGTGGGCGACTCGCCCTACAAAGACGAGCACCGGGGGGCCTGACCGGACCGAGCCACAGCGCAGGGGAGGGGCACGTGGCTTTTTCTGTCTGTCCTGCCACGTGCTCCCCCTCTCACTCGGACCAGCTAGAGCAAAGAAAGACTCAGAGGCCCTAGCCTGGCCACTAACAGAGCACTGAGGAGCACCACGTAAACAAGGAGGGAGCTAAAGAAAACAGGGGGTAACTAACTGCACAAGGAAGGGGGCTACTCTCCTCCAACACAAAACTGACGTAGCAAGAGCCTGACAAAGACACACAGAAGCCCTCAGAGGAGAGACGCCAACAGGAGAGCACACTCTTACACAGCCAAGAAGGAAGAACCCAGCTAAAGACAGAGGGGGGAAATCAATTATCTAGAATTTTCAAAATCAGATGAGCCAGAAATTATCGCCTGTATTAAACAATACAAATTAAGGTAAGAACCGGCAATTAAATAAGTTATTGTTAAGTGATAAAAAAGAAACGATTGTAATTAATAGTTCCTGTATAAGCTGTTAAATATGTTGATAATCAATCTAAATACAGCAACACTTAAATTATCGCGTACTTAGATATTGCAAAGAGGGAGGCGCGCAATGAATCTAATAGAAGCAGTTAAGGAATTAGTTAAAGCAGAAGACGTAAATTTAAAAGATAAGTACGGCGGTAATGCGCTTTACTACGTAGCGGAATTAGGCAATAGCGAGCTAGTGGATATACCAAAATAGGTGTAGCTGCTAAAATAAAATTAGATGAGCAAAATATTTTAGGGGCTACGCCTTTGATGAGAGCACTTATTAAAGGACACAACGAAATAGTGAGCAAATTGTTGAAAGAAACTTCTGGAGATTTTCAGGTAGTTTTTCAGTGAGCTTAAAACCAGATACCCCATAATTTATATGATGTACAAACTTATCAGGATCTTTTCCTTCTCCCGTTTGCCACTCACTTGAGATTATGATAATATCTCTTCTAAGAACCGCTAATAATGTTTTTAAAATTTCAGGAGCAGATCCAAATATAATTGATAAAGATGGTTATACTAGAGTACATATGGCTGCACTGAAAAATAATCTGGGACTGGTAGAATTGCTGGTAGAGTATGAGGGTAATTTTAAGGCAAAAACCAATTACAATAGCAGCTACTGGTGTAATCGAAGAATCAGAGATTGGGGGTTAATGGAATGGTTATTAGGCAAGGGAATAGACCCATATGCAAAAACTAAATCTGACTTTTCTGCTCGGGATTGACTTTATCAGAAAGGCTGGTCTTATGAAGACCTGCTTTCTGCGCTTGGCGAAGCGAATTTCTTCTTGAATCGAAGAGGAATTGTTGAAGCGCCAGCCAAAAAGGTCAGAAGGAAAGCCTCAAGGGAAGCGGTCAGGTTCAGGTTTAGATTCCAATACCTCCAGCTGCTCGGTGGAAGTAGGACTAACAGCAGCTGCGGGTACG
Organism: Volvox reticuliferus; assembly: GCA_019650235.1. NCBI lineage: Eukaryota > Viridiplantae > Chlorophyta > Chlorophyceae > Chlamydomonadales > Volvocaceae > Volvox > Volvox reticuliferus. The sequence goes on from BNCP01000002.1 coordinate 4,849,412, forward strand.
GCAACAATGAAGGAGACAGTTGGATAGGCTGTCGTGTTTGAGGGCACACCGATTGTACCATACAACATACCTGTTCGTATCCCGCCAGCCGGTTAGCACCCTCCCTAGAGCCAAGATTAGCAACCGTCCCGCCAGCGTTTGTGCCACAAATGCTGCTCGGCCGCGACAACGACACATCGTCTTCGCCTCCTCTGACGCTGCCTTCCGCGCCTTTGCCAGCACTGTGCGTCCGCTTTAGGCTGGCGAACTTGGCAGGGGTGCAGGATCCCGCAATTTCTGTGTCGGAGCCACAACCTAGAGGTCCGTCATGCTTGGGGTGGGGGTGCTGCCGAAAGACGGTTCCCGGCAGCTTCATGCCGCTGTTACCAGCGTTGCACCCACTTGTGCTGCCGACACGTGGGCTGTCGATGCAGCCAGGTATCAAAGCCTCCGGCAGCCCCGTCCCCGCCTGCTGCTGTTGCAGGCGAGCTGCCACGTCGGCCTCTAGCTGCCATACATACACCAGAAGCTGCTTGCGGTGAAAGGCGTTACTGACTCCCGCCGCAGTCAACAGCTGCCCAAGACAATCATAAAGGGGAAGTAAAAATGTGTACTATGCTACTGGGGTTTAAGATGCTGATAAGCTAGGAATAACCTCATTCTTGGGCCCAGGGGGGTTAAGTCCATGAAAGTTACAACGGTCAGCTGGTGACGATGGTCCCCCCATGGCACGGCCGGACGGTTGTCAACGACGCCACCGCTGCATCCGGCATTGCAGAAGCAGGAGCAACGGCCGTCTCGTCCCCATTTAAACAGATTGCCCTAGGTTCCTCCGATGCAGTCCACCATTCTCATTGGCCTGTTGAAATAATTGTTGCTGCTCTGCCATCGCTTCACGCGGCTCACCGGCAAATCTCACCTCTTCGTTCCACTCGAGCAACAAACCTCCAGGACTGCATAGCATGTCGGTGTATGGACGCAGCACGGAAGGCAGTGTGAGCAGCCACATGCGCACATGCTGCCAGGGAAAGGAAGGTGAGGGAGGGAAAAGGATCGAGGGATTAGGGGCCAGATCCGTCAATCCAGTTGTTCAGTTGAATCTTGCACTTGGGCCGTTGGTGCTTGAAAGGCGGCTCGGAAGTGGCTCCATCAATACATCACTACACATCCATATCATGAGGTCTGCCGTCGTTAGGTGGTCGCCTCTTTTGCCACCGTTACGGCAACACAGACAAGTGCCCGCCCATCCGCTCAGATCCCCAGCAAATATAACCCAGTCGCCACCTAACCCGGTAGCCCGCACCAGGTCATCCCAGTCTTTGAGCGGCAACCCCAGCGGCAGCTGCTGGTAGCCTCGATCCAGTTGGGACCGACCCAAGGTCAGCTCCTCAGTGGGCGCCGCTGCTGCCGTGCTGTTGAAACGCAAACCCGATGCTGTACGAGCATTTGCCGCAGATGCCACCGCATTTGGTGGCTCGACTGCGGAAGTGGCAGCCAGCAGCAGAGTGGCGGCCGGGCCAAGTTGTCTCCGGGGGGGTTCGCAACATCCCAGGGCACTGCTGCCACAGCCCTGCAAGGGTGACACGTGCGTGTGCACCAAGAGCTCTAGAGCGGTCACACTGGAGAGCCATCGCATGCGTTGCAAAAAGGCTTGGCATGTTCGTGCGGAGCAAGAGCGGTTAGAGATGGTCTCAGTGCCATGCTGCTGTGGGCATGCTGGAAAATGTGGCCGTATGAGATCGGGCGGGTAAGTGAAGGTTGTAAGGCAGGTGTAAGTGAAAATAAAGTGTGAGGATGGTGCAGAGGCCAAAGATTGATTGATTACAAGTTACTCGGAACTCGAGCTCAGAGTTCAGTTCAGAGACAAAAGAGGCACGTGCACTTCAATTACAGTTTCACGTACGAACGGGGACAATACGGAACCCCATGCAGATGCAGATAGATCCTTATTGAAGCTTAACAGGATCTTAAGCAGTGCACAATGCCATTTCCGCAGCAGGTCTCCCGCATTCGGCGACTTAAGACCATTGTTTCTGCAGTAAAACGGTAGGTAAAGCGGGACCCTTTTTCCAACACTGCAGGATTCCCACATTGCCTGTTCATATCATTACCTTACCATCTTTTAGCACTTAAATGCGTAGCTAAATAATTTTGTCCAGACGTGCTGCTCACACTGATAATTCTACGTTAGCCAACTGATGCACATCGTTATCTTTACATGTACAATGTAACAAAAAAGATATGGAGTGACAAAATACTGCTGATTGCAATAAAATGTCGTTGTAACGTTGGCCTTGGGCTAGGGTTGAAGTCCGGTCCCGCGATATGCTCCGGTGCTTTCCTTGTGCCGTTATTAGCCTTTTTTGTCCCCGATATCAAAACTAATTTGTGATGAATATGAAGTAGCTGTATCCTCGACCGGTGGAAGCAACATATCAGGCCATGCTAATTCACGTAGACTGTGCTAAGGACCAGCTCCCTTCCAACATTCGCCTCCATCTAGTCCTTATATGTGTCCAGTCATTAAATTGGAGATATTTTGATACATCACGCGGTTCAAATGCAACATACGTCCTGACATGGCAACACAACCCACCTCCCAAGAGTTAAACCTATATAACAACCAACCTACGCATAATTGAACCTAGCGTATCGTGCCTTGTCTGTTTGTTTGTCCTCTCCAAACTGCGGAGCCTGTCGTACTGAGACGCCCTGGAGCATCCGGCTTGACTTGGCCAGGCTCAGCTCCGGACCTCCTTCTTTCCCGCAACGGTGGGGCCCATATATGCAAGGTGGGACATAAGCTTGTCTTTTAGCTGTTACAAAATGGCGGAATTTTTGGCGGCGGCTTGCCTGTTGTTTGCGCTAGCAGTGCGTAGCTTCAAGCTTACTCGATAATATTCCCTATTAGGTTCCAAACACCAATATCTAACTGTCCTTCTTAGATCTCTGGCTTCTTCTTAACCCAAAATTATGCCTGCAGATGGGTCGCGTTATTAGGTCGCAGCGCAAGGGTCGCGGTGGGATTTTCAAGTCCCACAACACTCATCGCAAAGGTGCCGCTCAGCACCGCGTCCTGGATGCAGCTGAGCGGAACCACTACATTAAGGGCGTGGTCTCTGAGGTCATTCATGATCCTGGCCGTGGCGCTCCCCTGGCCCGGGTAAGTTGTTATAAATTGTTATATGGAAGGCCTTGCTGTGGCGGCGGCCCCTTGCCTAGATACGTTTCTATGGGCATCGTCATCGCCCCTTTGGCGGCTGCGGCGGGTCGGTACTGCACGCTCGCCGGACTCTTGTCAGTTCTTGTCAACACGTCGGTGTTTTGATAGTCAAATTAGGATGGCCGTGAACGACATACGCAGGTGACTTTCCGTGACCCGATTCGTTACAAGCACCAGAAGTCGCTGTTCATCGCCGCAGAGGGTGTCTACACCGGCCAGGTGAACGGAGGGTTGTTCTCATCTCTTGCGAGTCCGGGTTGCGGTCGTAGGGCCTTGCCATGGGGCTCCTTGCTGACACCTTTGATGCATCTCTTGCCAATGTAGTTCATCTACTGCGGCCAAAAGGCGGCCCTTTCCATCGGCAATGTGAAGCCCCTGGGCGAGATGCCTGAGGGTACCATCGTCTGCAACGTGGAGGAGGTTGGTAGGGGCTATGTAAACAGTAGCGACAGGATGCCCAGGTAGCCTCATTAAACAGACGCGGGTTGTAACGCGAGCAGACATGGCCAACTGCTGTTCCGTTTGCGATGCAGCATCGGTTTTAAACTGACAGTAGCAATGAGTGGCGCGCGTGGCTACTGTGTTCCTTGTGTTCCTGGGCAGTGCTGGTGTGCACTATCGTCCAGCAAGATATTGACATGAGTGCGAGCTAAACAGTGCTTTGAGGTTGTGGTATATCTGTCATGGCTTTTCGCAGAAAGCGGGCGACCGTGGTGCTTTGGCCCGCTGCTCGGGTGACTACGCCATTGTTGTGGCGCACAACCCCGACGCTGGCATTACCCGCATCAAGCTGCCCTCGGGTGCTAAGAAGGTGCGTGCCATGGAAAGCCTCAGTGCGATGCATGCATGACGCATGGGAGGGCGATGGCTGGCACAGGACTGATCAAGTTTCCTTAGGGTTCGCTTTCGTCAAGCCCAAGTTAATGGCGTAACTAGCGCTGGGACTCCGTGCTATCAGTCGGTGATCAGTACAGGAAGCATGAGCACTATCATGGCTACGGTGAAGAGCTATCGCCTGGAGCATATGGTGGCTGACTTCGGTGGGAAAGTGTCGAAGCCGCGGGATTTGCTTGCGTTGCTGCCCGGCAGGGAAAGGCAGCGACCAGCATGATATGTACAGTTGGGCCGCCGCCGTTGGGTTATTAGTGGCTTCGAGAATCGGGGGTTGCTTCAGGCGACCAGGCGGATAGCAGCCGCACATTCGATTGCATTTCATGTCATATAGAACAGGCTGAATTTGGGCATACGCGGGTGGCCTTCGATGGGGGGGGATGATGCCGCGTCAGTGCAGCTGCCCCATGATGCCCTGATACAGATGGACTGTTGCACCTAAACTGAGTGGTAATAGGCACTGCATAATTTGGCCCAGATGTGTGACTGCCCGCCTGGAGTGCCTACACTTTTCCGCTACAAGGGTAGCGGAATAATTTTAAACTCATTTTGGTCCTGTTAAGTTGGGAAACCGTGACAAAAGTGGCTGCAAAGCTGCAGCAGCCAAATAGTGCTGGTTACGGCATGCGTAATGATTAGGCGGGCTATCTTTGGCTTGCCCTCGGGCCTTGCTTGTTAGAGTCTTATCATGAGGTCGCATTGGACCCTGACGAGGGCCGTAGGCACCTGGGTTTTTCTACTAGCAACCAGATTCCACTTCTGGTTTTGTCAAGAAGATGCTGAAACCTTGTCGAAAAGCTGTTGGCTCTGTTCTCTGGCCTTCGTACTGCCCGCTTAGGTGGTGTCCAGCGAGTGCCGCGCAACGGTGGGTCAGGTTGCTGGCGGTGGCCGCACTGAGAAGCCGATGCTGAAGGCTGGCCGTAGCTACTTCAAGTACAAGGCCAAGCGCAACAGCTGGCCAAAGGTGAGCCGATACCCAGAGTATATTAACAGCACGTGTTATTTCTACAATTACGGCTGTGGCGCGTTCACAGTTCTATATTCCATCCGCTTAGACCTATGTCACAACAGTTCTTTCCCCATTCATACATTTTTTCCCGCATGCAACTATTGCTGATAGGGCGTCATCTCATTACCGTGTAAAATGCTGATCTCCCTTTTGTCGGCCCATTCTGAGGTCCATTGCTGATGTCGTGGTGTTGTGCCTTCCGTTTTTCCCAGGTGCGTGGTGTGGCTATGAACCCCGTGGAGCATCCACATGGTGGTGGTAACCACCAGCACATTGGTCACGCCTCGACCGTCCGCCGGTCGGCACCTCCTGGCCAGAAGGTTGGTCTCATTGCTGCTCGTCGCACTGGTCGCCTCCGGGGCACGAACGTTGTCAAGGCGGCTGCCCAGAACGAGTAGGCGTGCTGCTGCTGGCCAGCTCTCTGGGTTCTGGTGGTTTGCAAGCAGTCTCGGCATGAGCAGTCTATCTGCAATGAGGTCATCTCAGCTGGTTGCCTCGCCGGGGTTCATTGTGGCTGGCTGCTGGTTGAATACATGGCTGGACAGAGAAATGTAACAACACTTGATTTTTCTGTCCAATATCTTGTCAAGTGATCATGCCATGCTGACGGTGATGCATAGTGAGCAAGCAATAATGCTGGGCTGCATTATCAGACCGTAAGATATGTTGGATACACGCTCGCGGATATACGCTTGGCAGTACGTTAGCGCAGAGCTTACGGCGTTATCATGTATCAGCGTTGATGTGAACGAAAAAAACTGTGCTTGGTGCACCCAATTCAGGAAGTCAACACCGTCGCAGGCCAGCTGAAACACAGACAAAACTGGAGATGGCCAAAACGGCAATAACCCCAGGAAAATCCCAGGGACCCTAGTGCCTCCGCCCTCCTGCATTACAACGCTTGCAACATTAGTGGGCTCATACCAATGCCACCAAAGTAGAGTCGTTACACCGCGCCACACTTGCCCAGCGCGGCAGCAATTGGTGACTCCGCGTCCTTCAGTTGTGTGTTCTTTGCGCAGCGTCATCGCGTAACCTCTGATCTACTGCACAGTGGTCACGATGCTGGAGCACCACATCGGTCACGGTCTGGTCACGGTCACAGCCAAAACCATTCACATTTCACATTTATTTCCGCCTCGTTTTCAGCATATTCGCCAGCCAGTCCAGTCCCTCAAACAGCCCCTCACCCTTCACCGCGCTAGTCTTAAAGATTGCCCAATCGCGGTTCCTGATGTCGTGAAGGCCCAACCCCTCCGCAATCTGTGCATCGCTAAGAGCATTAGGCAAATCCTGCGACGAAAGTCACGATGAGGATCGAAGGGAGGTACCTTCCTGTTGAGCGGTTTAAGCTCAGGCTTAATCGCCTGAGGTTGATGCGAGGATCATCGCGTGTTAATGCCGCGAAGCAGCACCACGAAGGCGCAAGCTTCTGTTGCTCACTGCGCCAACCCCAGTCCTCCAGGTACAACACGGTTACGTTATACAAGCTATGATTCCACCCCATAACGAAGAGCGATTTCACAGAAAACTCGGGGTGCTAGGTAAGCCAAAACCCGTGACTGGCTGCATTACATCATATACATCAGAAACGCCCGTATGGAGCCGCCGACAGGCGATACACGGCAGTGTCGTGCAACAGCTCTGCCAATGATGCTTTGACCCAGCCTCACGTTAAGCAGCTAAGAGCGTCAACAAATCCCTTCACCCACAAGCGAGCGTGCTCACCTGCTTGTTTGCAAAGACTAGGATCAGCGAATCACGCAGTTCCTCCTCGTCCAAGAGTGCCTTAAACTCGTCCCGAGAGATGCCGATACGGTCTGTATCCGTCGAGTCTACAACGTAAATGATCGCCTGCCATATGTTCACAATGCGGGGTGCTTGTTAGTCGCCTCCGGGGAAATTCTTGGTATGCGACACCGCCTTACGGAGGTCCGTACTTGCCCGTGCAAAAGTTTCGCGATTGCACAGTGCTTGCCAAACATGTCATACACGCCATGAATGGCACCATCGGGATTAGACTTGGCCGCGGGTGATGTTCTTACTTGGTAAGGCCCTCAGGTAAGGCCCTCATAACGCACCTGTGTGCACGGGAAGTAGCAGCGCCAGTACGGCCGAATGGAAGTTTGCCCTCCCAAGTCCCAGACTTGAAACTTAATATTTTTATATGCCACCGTCTCCACGTTGAAGCCAATAGTGGGAATCGTCGAGACAACCTCACCGACTTGAAGACGATACAATATGGTGGTCTTACCTACAGGAACATATCAAGAAGACCAAGTATTGACCGCGGCGAAATCCTGCGGACATACCTTACACCAACATGATCATGTCTCAGTACTGACCAGCGTTGTCCAATCCCAAAACCAGGATGCGTGCTTCCTGGTCTCCAAAGAACGACCAAAGTTTGCTGATCCAAAGACCCATGCTCGCCCAATTGCTCGGATGTCCGGCTAAACTCTTCCCACGGCAGATACGGTATCCTTTGGAGTTGTTGCTAATCCACTACTTGAACAATCTTTTTCCTAGGGCATTACAACATGAAACGCAAATGTCTCGCAAGTTCAGGAAGGGGATGATGCAACTTTGTCTCTTGCAAGCAAGAAGGACTTAGCCTCAACGTAGTAATTATAATAGGTCAACTAATGAATCTGGTAATTTTACGACGAATCTACTCGCTACTGAACTACTGGCCCCATCAACAGAAACCATGTACAACAGCAAACAGCGAATGTCCACAACAGGCTCGGCCACAAGGGATGTACCCATCGGTGCTTGGGCATGCTCAGCTAGGGGGATATCAGATTATCCGAAAATCCGAAAAATCTCCCGTTTCATGGGAGGGCATAACCATTCGCCAGGTGTGGGGTATCTCCGCGATCCATACTAGCCCGATGTCTTTTCCCAGTTCAGACTTTTTGCCAACAGATCTTACCATGCAACGCTACGTAATGATGAAGATGTAGAAGAGCCGAAGGATTTAAGATTTCTGCTGAGTCCATACTGCTTTCGTATACATATCGGAACACGAGCCCCACAATCTACCGCTGCCAGGCAGGGCCGGCTTAAGTATCCAAGTTGACGGGATGAATTGCGCAACCCTGCGTGCATCTCATTTTGTGGGGTCTGCAAACCCCCCTCATTACTACAAATTATCAGTTGCTGTAGCTGCTGCAATAATGCACGGTGTAGCAGCACCCATGGGGTACTATTTCCCATGACGTACTACTGTACTGCCCTAATGTCTGACTGTATGGGCTGGACTTGGGGTTCAATGTTCTTGCAAGGACTGAGGTGCTTAGGGTATTTGCCAGATGCGCCCCTTGGGGGTCACGTGGAATTCTTAGCTTCTAAAGAAATTTGTATAGGCTCCATCACGTTCATCTTTGCGGAGTGTTTCAAGTAAGATTGGTTTAGCCCGCATCTGCTTACCCAGCCATGTGAATTCGTGTCTGATGGTGGTAAGCCCGGAGAGAAAATGTGTAGGTACGCTCATGGTATGGGTACCATGCTGCAGCATGGTACTAGCTATATCCCGTGTATACATCCTTGCTTTGTTTCCGTCTTGGTGCTTTGGCACGAGGTGAACTGTCCTAAAGGTCGTCCATGACAAAACGCTGGTGCGGTGTTTGCAATAACGTCGATTCCACGAAAGATGGGTACCATATGGTGATGGAATGTCTCGCCTAAACTGGAATGCGTGCTGCTTTTGCTAGTCTTAGGTGTAGGACAGAGCTATACTCTGCTTCAAATTATGTCAACGCACAATCGACTAGGCCTTGCTCGGAATATCCATAGCATTCGCTGTAGACACGCGTTTAATGTGGGCAGGACTTAACCGTGCATTGCCGTACTTTTCTTTCGCATCTTTACTTCGATGGACTTTCTTCCGCAATCCGATTTCATTTTGCTGCTCGTCCTTGCGGTTATATGGCTATAGATATACTCCTGGCGCATCCAGGCGTTACGCGCTCTTTCTGAGTTTGTAACAACGGAAATAACATAACAAAAAAATCCGTTATCAGAAAGGAGCTTTGTTTTAAATGCATTGAAGCAGTGGTCGTACCTATGACAGTGTGGGATAGAATGGAAGCAGCTTCGATGCGGCATAAGCGAAGCGAGTATAGCCTCTAAGCTAGATTATGTACGGTAGCCGTACGACTTGCTGTTTGCTTTTTGTTCAAACAGCTCCCTAGTTCCTGCATTCTGACTTCATTACTGGAGTTTAAATAGCTCTCTTACGTTTCCCCCTCCCGCGTGATAGTCCGTGCGGATCCGCCGCTTCCATCGTGTTTGGCGCATTCACATCACAGGACCTTGGGATATTTAACACCTATGGCTAGCGCGTACTGTAATTCCTTGTCCCTTAATTGGCCATAGTGGTTTAGGAGACGTGCATGGTGCCAGAATATGATTCATACGGCTACCGTTAAGAGGAAAAGCCTTTATCCAATAGCATAAAGCAGAAATTCACCTCGTTTAGTCAAAAGCAATGAACACCTGCGGAGGGCTGCACGCGTGGGCATCAATTCGCTAGCCTGGCGCTGTGACCATCCAGTGCTTGCTCATTCACAGGTCGTCCCCGTCCCCAAGCTCCAATCCCTCTATCCCGCCATTTGGATGCTCCGCTGTGCTCCGCGCTCCGCCCATCAGATGTGTCATATCCTCCGCCCCAAAGTGACTTTCACGTACCAGCACCCAGATTCCATGTCTCCATGACCTTCACGCGCGCCATCAGCAGCAGCGCAGCCTCTCGCATAGCTGTGTCAAGATGCCTAGTGTGGTGAAATGCCGCTGCAACGGGCTTGTGGGGCAGTGGGATGCCGCAGCAAGATCTCGGGGGCTCACCTGACGTTTCACGTCATGCTCTCCTGGTGGAGAGGAACCCATCATTTGCTGGAAACCCGAATTTCGACACGTCGCTAAATGACGTGCTGCTGGCTGCAGAATGCTGCCGCCTCCGTTGCACCCACCCGCGATGGGCTACAATTAGCGGAGTGGCTGCAGTGGCTCGGGCGAGGTGCTGCCGTTTTTTATGTTGTTCTGCGTCGCGGCTGTTGCCCATCGCATAAGGCGGCCCTGTCTGAGACGGACTGGACTTTCGGCCGCGAGGAACCAGGCGCTGGTGAAATTTTTGTGGTGAAATTCCGTGGCGCTGGCTGCAGCAGCGCTTTGGTGGGCGGCTCAAGGACTAATCTCGCCATCGGTACCGCCGGTGCTGGTCTGGGTCGGGAGGCGGGCTGCTGCAGCAATTGCGGCAATGGTCTCCAGCGTGCCGTCTTCGGAGATCCTGAGATCGCCACCGGTTGAGAACGTCGTACAGGGCCACCATCGGCGCCGTAAACGCTGGGCAGCCCGGGGGAGCTCCCCTCCTCCTCCTCTGTCCCAGGTAGTGGCCAGCTCCTCTCGGTTTGCCCTCTGCAGCTGAGCCCGGGTTGCGATTCCTATCGCCTCGGCGTCCAAATGACGGTGGGCTAAAGGAGTGAAGTACACGGGACGAGTGAATTTCCAGTGGCCCCACTGGCGCTACTGCATCGCTGTCGCTGCTGCTGCTGCCGTGCCGTGCCAGGCGATGCCCCTTCTAGTTTTTGGACGGCATTGTGATACCATCGAATCTTAGCTCCACACACACACACACACAGCCGTCGTTAAGAACACGGTATGTGTCACCGCTCTTGTCTTCGCCAGCGCTGCCAGTAGCACCCATGGTATGGCCTCCCTGGATAGTTGCAGGCAGCCCGAGGACGTTGGCGGGAGGATCTTGGATGCGCTGTCCGTTAATGTGCCAAATCCGGATGGCACCGCCCGATGAGTCTGTCCATGATCATATCGTCGACATCCGCATAGCCGAAATCCAGCTCATCTAGATCAGTATCGTGGTTATCGACCCTGAGGTGGTTAGAAATGGTAAACAGAGGCCAAGTTATTTCCCTGGCCCCGTTCATCAGCGAGATGCTTGGGGAATACTCAATATTGGCTCCCGGGCACAGAAGGGGATAACGCATATGCAGACACCTCCTTGAGAGACTGGGCTTAACTATGCGGCGATGATAGTGTTGTTGAGTGGCTTTGTCCTGGTGTTGCGCTGTTTTGCTTCGGGCTGAAAGATATCCGTAGACTGGGACAAAGCACCATTGTTAGACAATAACCACAGCAGTCACCGCTACGGCTTTGGATACAGCGTGGCCTCGCAAAACCCAAAGATACCTCACAATGTTTTACGTTGTGCACGTGCATATAAGGTCGAGGTAGCTGAGCAACATTCTTGCCGTCTTTATTTGTTCAGGGGTTCTCACCGATATATCCCTGTACATCCTGATTGTGTATGAGTTGGACGGTTGCCACGTTACAGTCCGGTCGGTTGCCAGCATATGCTCCAAATTGAAGTAGCTAAGCAACCCTCGTGTAAACCTGCCTATTATACCTGGTCACCATACAGGTGCAGCTTAAGAAGGATTGTACAGCAGATTTATTGCGAAAAAAGCCATGCTAGGCCAAGCGGTGAAAAGTATGCAGGCAAACCTGCAGGTACGCGCATACATCGTCGCATCATACTGTGTAGTCATCGACAGCCCTGTGGTCCTACACAGCGGGAGCATGCTCACAAATTCAGCCATCATGAGTACTTTGTGGTTGAGCATGCTCGCCCTGTAAATTAGGAGCTCTGCCATGCTTAGCCTTAACTTAACCTTGGGAAGCAAGCTCCAAACTCATGGGGGCCACATAACTGCGCCACACACAACAGCGCGGGGCTTGGCATGAGGAGCTGTAACGAACGGCAAATGATAAGATACGAAGGCCCCAAACCAGAGATTGCTCATTACAGAGCTACGCATCTATGATCGATCCTGTTGTGGACTTATGCTTCCCATCCCACATTTCCCATCCTGTTCCAGTTAGAGGAAGCCCAGTGCTCACCCTGCCTGGAATGCTTATCTACCTTGTTGAACTACTACCTTCGGCTGGTCCCTTTTCGGGGGAATGCCAGGAGTACACGCCTACACACTGCGCACGCCATCTCCATGATTGCCTAAGAGACATAAATCCAAAGGCAGTGTCATGTACATATATCATACATATATGTGCGCGTGTCCAGAAAGCCATAATGTTTGTGATGGTATGGTCAAGTTCCAACCCGCGTGAAGTGCACATTTGTTACCTGTACCTGTAAGTCAAGCACGGCTTTCCGGGGGCAGAAAAAACATGCCCCGTGAAGAAAAAGGTTTTTTAAAGGTGCACCCGGAAAAATTTGCTTAAAGCAAGGTCAAGTTATGGGGATTACTGACAGCTTGACGTTTAGGAAAAGCTTAGGATACAATATATCTTTCTTAAAGTATGTTAGTTTTTAAATTTGTAAGTAGTTAGACAAGAAAACATTTTCCACAGAACAGCATTGACATTTTGGCCTTTATCAAGCAACGGTAAAGCCAGCCAAGCAGATTCCTAGGTTTCTCAAGCCAACAAGTGTTAGCTTAAACCAAGACAACCCGGCGCTTCGAAGGCAGTGGAATCGTGTACGCGAAAGGTTCTCACTGGGTGGTGTTCGACAGCCTGAGGTGCGCAGACGGAATTAGGTCGTTGTGTGCACGACGTGATGTTGCGAACCACCGTCTGAAATAGTGTACAGTGACGGACGTACAGACGGAGTAACGTATAAATAACAAGGTGTCCATCTTGGATGGGATGGACACAGCCTTGAAGCGGGTTATATTTCCGTACATAATAAACATAGCCGATGTAGACATCTATATTGGCGTGTGTGTGCATATTTCCAGTGTGTTGCGTTCCCTACCGGATACGCGTGCTATCGATCCAGACTTGGATTGACCACCATCATGTTGAGGATGCAGGACCGACCGCCCGACTGCGGGTCCCTGGGTCAAGTGGACCTGCGGTTCAGCTTTCGTGGCCCGTTCAACAAGCTCGTCGGGCCCGTGGGGGAGGAAAGCCGGTTTGAGGTGAGCGGCTTTGGGTCTATGTTCCCCGCCGCATCTACCCATCAGCACACCCACCCACGCATCGACCTACCAACCGGTAGAAGCCCATTAGCGCGCAACGTCCCTTGAAAGAGGGCGTTGCTACCGTGCTGTGAATGCAAGGGGGAGAAGAAAGTAACGTAATTCCCAAGATACTTCGAACGCCCTGGACCACGGTCGCGAATTCCGTACGGCTACGTCCCCACACGGACCTTCGTCCCCCCCAATCTACCGCCTTGCCTTATTTACTTCACCACAAGGGCATTTCGTACGACAACGTGACCGACACGTTTTTTGTTCTCCGTGAGTCCATGGAGCACGAGGAACACGGACTGGTGCCCCTGACGGAGGAACTTCGGCTAACTGATTGCGGAAATAAAGTCGAGGTGCGCTTGGGGCCGGGCATGTCATCCATTTCAAACATTTCAACACTGACATGCATTTCCAAAATGGCTTCCCGCCAAACCAGGCGTACCACGCAGCCTACTTCCTTCTATAGAGGCAAATGTAACCAAATTGTATCGTAAGGGGTTTGTTCATTCGACTGAATAAAAACATCTTGGAAGTGTTTTTGAAGTAATTCTTCTTTCCAGTGAGAGGGTTTCTTGATAAGTTGTAGCAGTGTGCATGACGCACGAGATATCCATCCCTCATTCAACCCGCCTTCCACCACCAGCTGCGTACATCCAGCAGCATCCCTCGCGCCAAGTGCTCGTGTGCCACCTCGTGCGTTGGGATTGACGGCATGAGCGGGATATCAGCATATGGGTTACGATATGAGTTCACTCGCACATAAGTTGTGTATACCACAGGGCTCAACTCACACCCATTCATGGTTCGGTCGCTGTTTGCCAGCTGCGGGCTGCAGGCTACCTCCTCCTACAGGGGCCAGACGCACGATTGCTTGGCCGCCACTCCCGTGGTCTATCTAACTCGCAATCGTCAAACCCCTATGGGCTGACGGAAGTGCATCCTTCGGCCGGTTCATCCCGATCGCAACCCTGCCTTCTGCCCAGCCGACTTCCCGTCTTCATATGGTTGATTTAGCTCGTCCCTTCGCTCCTTAAGTGGGAATCTATCCATTCAACCCATTCTAAGTCCCAGCGTATACATGCACCGGAATTCCGTTTTGTAAAGGAGCTCGAACCCAATCATGATGCAGCCATCTGATTTTCCCCGCCCCCAACGCGACGAAGTTATGTGAGTATGTGTGCGACCCGACGCTTGTTCCCAGGTCCTGGGGCGCTGCGTTGTGCCGTTCGCGCTTCAGGACGTAAATAAGGGCTTCGAGTCACTCGTCGTGTTCTGGAGGGACGGAAAGAGGCGCATGCTGGGGCTCTGCGAGGGTGAGCACGCACGTGGTTGGTTGGGTGGGATGCGACGCTCTGTACAATGGGGGTTGCCGTAGCCCCGCCATCCAAGGCGGCGGAGAGATGCATAGTTAATTTCCACATGCTGCCATAAAAAAATTCGTGTCTCACCCACGACGGTTCCCTAGCTATTTATGTACAGCTTTTGATTTTCCTTGGACTGCAGCGGCTGTTCGTCTCAGCCGGGGATGAGCATGTTTGGGGGAGGGGTCCAAATCACATTGCAAATATTCGAAAGTCATCGCAGCTGAAAGACGGACAACTTTCATACTAGACTCAGCCATCGATTTCAGCTGAGCAGGTCAGGAGGGCTCAAACCTTGAACCCCCGCCTCTAGTTGAGGTTGAAGCTGAACCCTGCAGTCTTATATCTCTCGGGTGGGAAGGGGAGATGGTGATCATGGAAGAAACCATTTGGGCTTAGCGAATGCCAAACAATGGGATTTTGGTATTTAGGGACTTGGGGTTTTATCCGTACGAGTTCTTGACTGTTTTGCCTCCGCCCCAACTAGTTCCATGCTGGCAGCCGTTTAGGGCTCGTTGTGGGAATGCTTGCAAATAAAGGGGACGCCTAGCAGTAGGGTGGTGGGCGAGTGGTGAGGGAGAGTCGACGGCCAATTATGGGGCCCTTAGGCGGCGGCAATCCGCCAAGTTGAGGGCGGAGAGGAGGTTCCCCCCTCGTATCTGGGTTGCTGGGCGTGTGTGGGGTTGTCCTTGCTGCTGAGTGTATAATTGTGTGTGTGTGGGGTGTGTGTGTGTGTGTGTGTGTGTGTGCAAACGCAGGAGAGCTTTGTGGAGAGGGCTGCTCTAATTGTTCATTTCGTTCCAGTCGCGCCCTTGCTGCTCGTGGTATTCGCTGTAAAAGTGGTAGAGCGATTTCGTTTTCGAGCCCAAAGGTTTTGCTCGCGTGCGTGTGCCTGTGTGTCCGTGCATCCAGGTACAATGTAAGCATAGCTGTGGGTCGCCATCAGGTGGGCGGGAGCGTGGTGCCGGGGTTAGGCGGCGTAACGAACGACGAGTGGTAGGATGCGGCGCGACTCGATTATGGCTTGCGCGTTAGAGGGGGCCTTTGGGACTTAGGTCAGAGCCCAGTAGCAATGGCAGGAATTCGGCGCACGGGCAGATGAGCGGGTAGGGAGCAGAAGTGTACAACATCTTGCGGCGAGCCACGCACGATGATCTAGGCGGGATTGGCGGACCTCTTCTTCTGGAATTTCGGCTCCTTCTCGAGGCCAACTGAACTGCGGATTCTGTGGGTGTTTTGTCGCCTTCGTCTGTTTGGACGTCTGTTGGTTTGGGGATGTGGACGCCGGGTTTTATGATGATAGTTTCCATTCCGCTGTGTGTCGGGTCAGGTCAGGTGAAGTGTGTGACTCGCTGATGGTGTTGTCATGGTGAGGGGCGGGGAAACAGGAACATGGGGGCCGCAACACATCCCCAACCCAACACAGACACCGGCCGAAGATGCACGCGATTGCGTGTTGCCAAATGAACTGGCGGGAATCGTATTTGCTTTACGAGATACCGGAGCTTTACGAGGTATTACGAGGATTCGTCGCGAAACCTACCTATATTGCAGTGAGGTGCTGGATAAGCAGGTATTGCCCGCCTCCTGTACGGCACTGCGGCGAGCGATGCAGTGGTAGGCATTCCAGTTGGGTTCTCAAATTATCTTAAGTCGTGAGCTGGAGAGCTGTAGCATGCGTGTCTGATTATGTCGACTCGGAAATGCAGGAAATGCTCCTTGCACTCACACGATATGCGTACGGAAATTAAATGTTTGCCATACAGTACTATTAGGCGTTTGTCTGTAGGGCCAGGCTTCCTCAATCTAGCCATACAGCGGGTAGACCCGCTTGGCCGGATCTGCTCACTGAGCAGGTCCATGCAGTGTAGCTGATCTGTAAGACCACCCCCTGTCTGAGCTCCGGGAAGAAGGTTTCCTAGGGGGCATACTCAGGACAATAGGCCCCATCCAGGCCCACGCGCAATGCCCCCACATCAAACACCGCGAGAGTTAGGGCTTTAAAAAACCCTTAAACCCGAAACCCTAAAAGCTCCCACCACCACACCTCGCGACCACTGCAGCTTCATCAACGTGCCACCCTTCGTTCCGCCACAGAGCCTTCGGTCGCCCCTGCTTCCGCCATCCTAGGCGTTGTTGTTCCCGTTTCCAGTCCAAGCTCGCTAGCGGCCTGCGCGCTTGCCAGAGGCGCTTGCTGCTGGCGCCTGGCCCTTTCCCCCCGATCTCTTTCCACCCTGTCCGGAAATTACCCCTGGGCCCCCGGCTCCCTTGGCGGCCCCAGAGACCAATCCCATCTGCTCCAGGAGCACGCGAGCGGTGTTGTTGATGACAGTGAACCGGGCGGGTCCCAAGAGGACTCCCCCAAACCAGCGAGATACCACCACCACCACATTGCGGACGTCGGCGGCCTGTGGCAAGCCCCGGGTTGGGTTCGGATGGTTTCTCTTGGTTTACTGTACGGCGGAATACTTGTTTTCCCGCCCCGCAGACCCCTTTCCCCTCACCCACTCACCCACCCACGACACGCAATCCCTAAGGAACGCATTGGTAGTTCACATACAAACACGAATGCAAAGCTCATAGCGGGCACGGGGCACCCAACGCTTTCATACAACAATCCCTCAAGACCGCCGGGGCCACATGGCAACGTATCGCATTGTTGTTTCGATTCGCTTACGCATTCACGTACGCACTTAAAACATTACCATGAGCGTTTCACAAATCCCACCCGCTTTTTCTATTGGTACCTGTAACAGGTGCAGCAGCCGGGCTCCTGCCGCATTCTCGCCGTCGTCGTCATAGTCCTGAGCAGCGACACATCACAATCAGTGTGGTGACAATGACATGCAGCGGAACGCAGCTTGGTGTGGCATGACGAGGAACAAAGAAGGATACGTACGACACGCCGTATATCAGTTTGAACCGCAAAAGGTGTTCCGCTGACGCGGGTTCAGGGCCTTGACGTCGCTGGCGGGTCGGTTGCAATCATTCTCCTGCCCCTCCCCTTCCCTAGCAAGCCCCGCGTCCCGTCGTCCAGCTCTTACTCCTCCCTTTCCCTCCGAGATACAACTGAGCTGTTGGGATCTGAGCAGGGGTATACCCATCATTACATCGCCTCCCCTTGCCCGCCCTCCCGAGCCGCACGCCCAAGTCCGAACCCACAACAGCCGCGCCTTTACATCGGAACCCCAGTCCGTCCTCAGCCCCTGCTGTTCCCCAGTGCTGCTGTCCGACATCCGCCACTCCGTCCATCCACCTGCAGGAAGGTGCCCCCACAGCCACTCGCGCCCACCGAGTGGATCCGGTAGGCCATGATGTTGTGCGTTGCGGCCCGGATCTTACTGATGGACAACAGGGCGTCCATGACGGCCGCAACCTCCTCGAAGCTGTCTACCGGTGCTACATGTGCCTGTACCGTACGGGGTGAACCGTACGGAGTATCGTTCATAGCAGGGCACATTTGAAAATGATTGTGAATGTTGGAAGGTTGATGCGCGGTTCCCTGCATTGACCAAGCGTCTGCAACCAACCCTGAAGCCTATATCGCCCACTGTTCCGCAGCGCTGGACGGCATGTGACACGACCCTGCCTGATGTGTCCACTTCCCATCCCAGGCAGGCGTCAGTAACTGGATCCGTCGTTCTTACCCTAACCTTCCCTACCAACTAGAGGAGCACGTCCTGCGCCCGACCATCCGCTGCAGCACCATACACAGCCCAGCTGGGGATCCCCCCCGCATACCTACATCTCCGCGGCAACAAACTGGAGTCCCCAGTCGAGACGCAGGTTTAGGGTTAAGCCCACGACGAACCTGGAACGTGGACTTCTTCTCTACGTACGGCTCGCCGCTGGTCACCCGCATTGCGCGCAGCAGTTCCATGGCCTCCGCCTCCCTAGCTGGCTCCTGAGCACCCTAACAGGATGCGTGGGGTATGGTGTGTAAATAAATTATACGGCATCAGTTCATGCCGCCTCCAGGGAGCTCCAGGGAGGGAGGAGGGGGACAGGCTCGACCTTCGTACGGAGATTTTCCATTGCCTCGTATGGACCCTTAAGTATCGCGAAGGTTGTGTGTGTGTGTACTTTCAGAGAAGCAGTGCGGTTTTTGTTTCTTGGCTAATTTTGGAGGAGTGGGCCACGCGGGCCTCTTCGAGCAGGCACCTCCGTTCGGGCGGATGTACTACTGGCCCCAACTCTACAGCGGATGGTTCACGAGATTCTACCACTAACAGGCTTCAGCGGGGTGTCAACCGGTTGCCGAAGTTCCGGCAATCTCCTTGGGGGCCTTGCCGCACCTCCTTCCTGCCCTTGATCTCTGCTCCCAAGCACCTGCCCCGCGCGGCCGGGAGCTTACTGAATTCCTCACCTGCCGTCCACAACCTGTTGTGGGTCACTCTGGCCCGCAGACCCCCTACCTTGACAGTCGCAGCCCGCCGGGACGAACCATGGGTCGCACCTTCTCCCTCCGCGCCTTCCTCCTCCAGTTGCTGCTGCTGCTGCCTGCTATTCAACCACTGCTGCGACGGTGCTGATGGCACCGCCCAGAGGATCTCCTGCTCCCTCAGCCATTCCACCCAGATGTACAGCACAACATCGCCTGGAACCAAGTTCCGGAGAAACATTAAGGTCTGTGCGTAGGCAGGGGAGGCGGGGGCCTGGCAAAAGAAAGGATCGTGCACAGCTGGAGAGTAGTCCATCGAGTGATGGGCAGGGTTCTTGCCTGCGAACGGGTTTAATCGCAGTCCTCTTTCTTCCACCAAAACCACCCAAACCTATGCGGCTCATCAATACCCTTCCCACCTGGGGTAAAGAGTTTCTCCAGCTGTTTAACCGCCCAGGCCAGCACGTCGTCCGATAGGTGGCTGCCGTACAGCACGGCAACGGGGCACGACGAGCTGGGGTAGTCAGATGGCAGCGAGACGCGCAGAACCACCTCCTGATTGCCCCCCTGAGGATGGGGGATGCACACCTGGTGGCGAGATGCGAGTTGGGGGCGGAGGAGGCAGATGGTGTACGACGGGTCGCAGCCCTGGGGGATTTTATTGGTTCACTGAGATTGATTGACCGGACAAATATAAATTGACGGCCCTTAGCAACGTGTACCCTTAAAATTGATGTCTCATGCCATTGCCCATTTCCGTTACTGAGGAATGCGCAGCGCTTGGGTTTGGTCCGGGATCTGAAGTTGCTGGAGAAACCCAACTGCCAGTTGTCGATTAAGGCCAAAACACCTACCTCGACAAAGGAATCCTCCCGGGACGCATTGACGGACTCCCCAAAGATGGCCTCCAGGGCGCAGAGCTCCTCATCTCTGGCGGCCGCATCAGCTGCATCCGTGCTGTCAGCCATTATTTATTACGATACGATGTATTAACCCAATAAACAATCAACGCGTGACCATGGCCCGAAATGTCTTTCCTAATCCTCGCTTCTATTAAATAGATACGTATTTAACATTAAATTTATACCTCGTGATATCCTGGATGTGACATACATTAGGCTGTGGGTTATCACACTCGCTATCTCCCTAAACTTCATCGCTCCGGCGCTGAGTATGGACAATAGCCTTCATGGCTTTGACCATCAAATGCAATGCTCACACACAGGATCTCCTGTGTGAAGAGATGTTCATATACGCCTGTGATGAGGTACATTCCGTGCACATCAAAATCTTATGTCCATTCTACATCGTTATTGGGCTAAAACCTTGGCACGTGACATTTTTGTCATACGTTTTCTCAAATCCCCAGCCAAGGATCAAACCCTAGCAAGTATAGGTACTGACATCAGAAGCCCTGGGTTGCTGCTGCCGAGTTTCTTGCCTGCAATATTCCGTGGAAGAAGCAGAGCGCATGTAAGTTAATCACATAATTAACTGTGTAATGATTAATGGATGGAAGATTTGCTTGCTTTTCGCTCCGTTACTCCTAAAGTTTGGCTTGTTTGTCCAGATATGCTAACAAATTGTTTGACTTTACGGAGGAAAGGGGTTAATACATGAAGCGGGATCACGATGAAGGAGGCCAAGACGGTCTACGGCGCCGTGGACTGCACTACCAACAGCGGTACAGTGCCCAGCCACGTACGAGATAGCACTTTCCCGTCTCAGCGCATTCATCCGCTCCTCCCGCTGCCCTCACATCCTCCCGCTCCAACAAGCGCCATCGACCCCTTTGATCCTCCCCAGTGTCCCTCAGTGCCACCCATGCCATTCGCTTGCAAGCCACTCCCCCGTGTGGCGGACCAGCATGGCACCATCCGGATCTGGATCGGGTTTACTGAGGAGACCGCAGCAAGCAACACAGGACAGTGCAATATGTGTGTGACATGGCTAAGGGTTTTGGCTTCATCCGTGGCCACTACCTGGCAGTCCCTACTTCTCCGAAATCAGTGATTTTCCCGGATTCAGCACCCACCACCAGCATGCAGTGGAACCTGCTGGATCAACAGCGAAGCGGCCTCATCTCCTGGTTGGCTCGCAGGTCACTTTAATCGGGTTTATCACCATACGTCAACATGGGGCCACAGCCGCTCTCTATAAATTGAGGGATTTCTATGTCACTGTGTCATGACACACAGCGTGATGCGAGATATGAGGCCCACAATGACGAACTCCTTCCTGGTGGTGACACTTCTCGGGGTGGCGGCGGTCAGCAGATCGGTGATGCTCCAGGCTCCAGCGCTCCCGGCTTCGGTTGGCCCTGCTCCGGCGCTCCAGGGACGGTCGCCTGTCACGCGCCTTGCCTTCACTATGTAGGCCTCAACTGCTGCGGTGCTGGGAGTGTGGCCCGGGGAGCCGGTGATCTGGCTGCCGCGGCTGGAACTGCCAGCTTTCCATCTGGCCTGTGATGGCTAGCACAAAGATATTCTGCTTCAGGCCGCTGCTGCTACTGGCTGCACCGCGGTCATTAGCGCTGGCTTTACCACCCAATGGATGCAGCCGCTGTAGCTGTGTACGTCATGACGGATATGCTGCGCTGGGTGACGGCTGTGAGAACCGTTGGTCAGTCACGACTGGATGCGCTGAGGGCCAGCGCCCTGGCAGTCAGTCTGCAGCAGGTGCGCTGGCGGTGGATTTGTGAATTTTGAATGATTGTGAGTCAAGGGGCTGTGTGTTTTTGACAGACTAGGGGCCGTACGACCAGGTATGAGTTATCCCGCCGTACACACACCAGGTGCCCTACCTTCTTTTGTAGGTAGGTACGGTTGCAGTCTACCTTTGGTCAACCCATGCCGACCCACGGGTCAGCAAGGATCGGGCTGAGTCAGGTCAAGTCTATAGCATGTATGAGCATCACCACCACTGCCACCACCAGCAGTGGGGCTCTATCTGGCCATATTGCTCATCATGTTGCTGAATCTCACACTCACATCGGGCCCCCTTACCGAGTATTGGTGGGTGATATCGGGGTCTGCGCCGCCCCTCATCCCCTTCATCCCCCGATAGGTGGTGATCCAACGGGCCGGCTTTCCCGCGGAGGCACTGCAGGCGATTCGATTCCTCATGGCCAGTGACAAGGAGGCGGCCGCAGGTGGGAACGCGGAGAAAGGGGGGGAACGGCGAATGGACGCAACCCGGTGCTGCTTCTTGGGAGGAGGTTGGGAACGAGGGGTTCAGGGGGATAGGCGAAGCCGTACGACTAGAATCAAAACAAAGCTGATGTAAGATGCGAGGTGGTGCGTTATTCAATTTGCTGCGGTATAAATTTGGGCAAGAAGGGCAAGAGTAACGAGGACAACGGGTGCGGGCAGGTGGTTGGCGGTTCGGGTGTTTCGGGTGTACGACGGCTCGTGGATAGAGGAGGTGGAGTTGGGGAGTGCGGGCCAGTTGCAAAGCGGTAGCTGACCGGGCAGCAGGTGGTGAGCCTTCGGGAGCTCCTGGAGGGGGGGCTTGCGGCTGATGTGATTCGGACGACCGACAAAGTAGGCCACAGGTTCGGAGACGAGGTGGAATCAACTAACTTGGCCAAATATTAATATGTGGATTTCGTAGTGGGAATGGAAATGGCGGCGGTGGCCATTTCCTGATGTTGCTGTTTGGGGCTGATGGGTGGATGTGTGAGATGTCGGGCTGATGAGATCTTAAGATCCCCGTGTGACATACGATTGGGCAGCGAGGGGCGAATCGGGCAGTAATCGGGCAGCAGTCGTGGGAGGGGTTCAGGGGTATCTCAGCTGATGGCACACCAGTGCCATATGGCCTGAAGTCGTGGGGCTGTAGCTGATCAGGGAAAGGGGGGTGCCGCTTCTTACTGCGTCTTGAACGGGTCCTCTTACCTTAGACCTTAACGTCCACCGCCTGCAGCCTGTTTGTTACCCCCCTCTCGTGATCATGTTTCCGCGGCTGCTGCTCCGATGTACTGTACCGTACGGTGCGATCTTTCGGCTTATGCGGTCCGACCATTCCGCAGTCCTAACCATTCCATCTACTCGTGACGACAAGGAGGTAACGGAGGAGTCCTCCCACACGTTTTCCGCAAACCCCTTCCCGCCGGGGCGCCACCTGCTCCCCAGGCATCTCGTCCTTCTCCAAGCCCGTCTCACCGGACCAAGAGGCGCAATTGGCATTGGTCCTGGCGGATGTGGTGCGGCGCGAGCTGGAGCAGCTTGGGAGCAGCTTGCAGGTGTGTGTTTCACGCTCAGGGGTATTACAAGGTTGGCGTCGTTGCAATACGGTGGTTGGATTCTCGTGAACACGTCTGGCTGTAGCTGATTTCGATGGAAGGCTCAGGTGCTTAACATAAATCACGACGAGAACCCTCTGCTCTTGCTGCTGCTCGCAGGAGGATATGGCGCTTCTAAACAGTGGAGGTGGAGGCGGTGGAGGCGGCCGGAAAGGTGGGCTATTGGCGGCGGAGGCGGCCGCAGTGGCCTTCCGTTTGGAGAAGAAGCGAGTGCTAACGGCTGTGCTGCAGGGCATGGGGGCGTAGTAAGGGAGGAGGGAAGGGGGTCACTGCAGACATGCATGCCACGCGGATGTCGGATCCCAGCCCTCCTGCGAACCGGGACTTGAGATCGCGGTAGGAGGCTGAGGGGTTGGCGGAGGGTGCAGGTGCTCCTGAGGAACGGCCCACAGCGGGGAGGAGGGAGGCGATGACTGCGCTGAGCTCGAGGGAAGGGACATTTTGGAAAAATGTAGGGGCCGGGCGTTTCCATTGGGGGAAGGGTGGGGACACCCTTCGTTAAGACAGTTGCTGAAGCCCGCCGGCTGGGATATGGCTTGCCTTCCTAGTTCCTACCATGTAAGTAATGTTTCGCCCGGTGAATGATGGTTGGGGGGTTGGGGGATGATTAGGACGCGGGTAACGCAAAAGGCACGGTGGGCCCCGCTGGAGAAGATGTCTGAAACATGTTGAGAGAGTGGGACGAACGCATTTCCTCACATAGTGGCGCGTGCTTGCGTATCTGCACAGAAGGTGAG
Organism: Volvox reticuliferus; assembly: GCA_019650235.1. Lineage (NCBI taxonomy): Eukaryota > Viridiplantae > Chlorophyta > Chlorophyceae > Chlamydomonadales > Volvocaceae > Volvox > Volvox reticuliferus. Next base: position 4,873,305 of record BNCP01000002.1, read on the forward strand.
GAACGCGTAGACACGTCTAGGTGTCATGGAGCCATCCTACGCCTCCAGGGGATTGATTGCGTCAGGAAGAGTGATTTGATGGATGGCTGAGGGCACTAGGCTTGGTGTCGGCCGTTACAGCAGGCGACGCCATATCCAGCTCTTGCATTAGGTGGAATGTGATCTTGTCTGTCTGTTTGTCCGTCTGTCTGTCCGTCTGTCTGTCTGTATTCCTTGATAGAGCAGGGCCCATGGTGTAGACATGTGGAGAACGACTTAGCGGGAAGGCTGTGGGGCCCCGACTTCTTTGTCTGCACCGATAAGGAAGTTGGCAATGGAAGGCAGCGTTCTATTCCGCTTTGGCTGCAATTGTGTTGTACTCCATGGAGAAGCGCAAGCGGAGTGCCAAATAAGGCCCAGCTGCCTTTTTCCGTGCTGAGGATTATTGGCATGGCCTATGCGAACGGACCGAGGATCTGACATTTAAACTTTTACCGACAGCTCTATTGCGAAGGCTAAAAAAGGGGTGGGACCGGAGCTGCCTCTGCGCAATGAAGCACACACCGGATTCGACCAGGTACATAAAAATTACAGCAGACATATCTAAAAATCGTAACGGTTGCCCAAAGAACTGTCCACAACTGAATGCCATATTTGGGTATAACCTTCCGTCACGCAGCTGGGTAAAGGGGCGGGGCCTTATACATCGGATGTACACCACGTATAATGTGATCACTGGATCAGCATCCAGAAGCAGGTTCACACAAAGAATCCACGCGATGTGGTAAAGCTTCATAGTTTCCAAATAAAGTCATCACGGTTACATCAAGTCCTTCATTCACCACCAGGCGGGTCCCCCCCTCACACATGCGCGCGTGCCCCAACTTGGAATCCTCTCACCCCCACCCCCACCCCCTCCCTCTCGCCCCTGGTGGGATGAATGTCTTCTTGTCCCTGCCGTAGAGCCCCTGCCCCTGTTCATTGCGAAGGGTGAGCAGGTCATCTAGTAAGCATGCATTTGGTGTATTAAAGTGGAAGGAGATGCACAAAGTAACCAAGCTCAGTATGCAGCCGATATTAGTTATAATATATAACTAATGACGACAAGCTCAAGTGATCAACAACAACAAATCAATAACCAAATGCTTGATGCCAATATCTGCTGGCACTGGCAAGGGTGAATGGATGAGCAAGGGTGCCCAAAATTCTGGGAAAGCTAGGGACTGCCAGGTAGCAGCCATGGGTAGGTAAAGCAAAACCCCCTAGCCATGTCACACACATATGTACATGTCCCTACCAGTCTTCCTGCCTACCGGTCTACCTCATCTTCTGGTCATCCCCCCTTACCTGGACTGCCTCTGCGGGCTAACTGTCCACCAGCTGGCAGAGCTGCCGCCACAGCTGCCGCTGCAGCCATAGCCACCGCCGCAGCTATAGCCACCACATACAGCTGCCGCAGCCACAGCCGTAGCCGCCACAGCTGCCACAGCCACAGCCATAGCCGCCACAGCTGCCGCAGCCACAGTCACCACAGCAGCTGTAGCCGCCGCAGCAGGGGAGGCAACAGGGGATACAGCGAGGGGAGGTGGCGAATGGATACGGAGAAGGGACGCGGCGATGGGGTTCAGCCAGGGGTCAACAGGGGTTGCACAAGGGGCTGCGGCAAGGGGATCCTGAGATCCCCTGCTCCCATGCCGTAGAGCCCTTGCTGCAACTCTCCTGCCCTTCCCTTCTGAAAAGCCCACGCCCCTGCTGTAGTAGTCGATTGCCGCAAAGGCCTCTTGAGATGTTGACAGTGTAGCAGTTGTTTTGATAATGCTACTAGATTTGTGCGGAAGCGTAGCTTTGGAAGGGTTAGGAATAGTTCGTAAGTATGTTAATGTTGTGAAATTGTACATCTAGCGGTAATTGGTGACAGCGGAGTCTTGAACTCCGAACAATAAGTATTATTATACTAAGTTGTCAGGCTTAAGCTCTTCACCAGGGTGACTTTAGTATTGGCTTACCTAGCCAAGATGTATGACAATCTGCTTTGCAAATCGCGAACTTTACTCATAGTTAGTTTTTGGTTAGGCATCATGCTTATTGCATGATTGCCGACCGGTTTGCCTAGGCCTATTTCTCTAAGGTAAATGTAGTTTCCTACATTCCCCCCCTTCTGAAGCGAACCGTCCCAGGAGCGTCACCGTCTCCTAATGGATGAGGTTTCTTTCTCAGGGGGTTTCGGCCTTGCTTTGGCTTTGAGTTTTCGCTCATATTCCTCGATGGCTTCCACCAGAGGATCTGATTCTTTCAGTGATGCCTCGGTTTCATATGTGTTGTGAGTGGAATCTTATCCTTCCCACTTGATAAGGTACTCTCGACGGTGCGACGCTCGTTCTGGTGGTCTCATCTGGCAGGAGATGCTGAGAACTTCGTGCAGATATGCAGTTTGTGCCAGCGCAACAAGGCTTTGTCCGGTAGGGGCCACGGGTTGTTGCAACCTTTGCCTGTCCCTGACACGCCTTGGGAGAGTGTTTCCATGGACTTTATGGTCGTGCTGCCCAAAACTGAGGGGGGATACAACTCGGTGCTTGTCATGGTCGATCGTTTGACTAAGATGGTCCACCTTGCACCCACCACGTCGACCTGCACTGCTGAGCAGACTGCACACCTGTTTTTCAACAATGTGGTTCGGTTGCACGGCGTCCCTAAGAACGTGGTCTCAGACCGTGGGGGTCAGTTCACATCTAAGTTTTGGGAAGCGCTCTGCAAGCTAGTCGGCATGCGGGTTAATCTGAGCACGGCATACCACCTGCAGTCTGATGGCCACACAGAACGCACAAACCGCACACTGGGTGACATGTTGCGCATCTTTGCTGGTTGCACACCTCTCGTGTGGGATACCTACCTGACTGCGGCAGAGTTTGCCATCAACAATGCTGTTAATCGGTCGACAGGTCAAAGCCCCTTTTTCCTGACTTATGGGTTTCACCCTGCGCTACCTGTGTGGCGTGAGCTGGAGGTATATGTCCCTGCGGCTAAGACCTTTGCCAATCAAGTCGTTCCTATCCCAAGTGGCAGACGCTAAGCCATGCTTGGATGCGGCACAGCAATGGGCGATGGATTACTACAACAAGTCCAAGCGGGACGTGGTCTTTTCGGAAGGGCAGATGGTTCTGCTGAGCACTAAGAACCTCCGTTCCTTTGCTGAGGGATCCCGTAAGCTCTTGCCCCCTTGGATCGGTCCATACCCCGTCGTGCGCATGGTAGGGAACGTGGCTGTCAAGCTCACGTTGCCCTCTGACATGAACTAACATCCATCCCACATTCCATGTTTCACTTGTTCGCCCATACCGTGGCACGGAACCCACGCCTGACCCCACTAACACCCCTGCGGCAGTCGAAGCGGGTCCTGAGACCTGGATTGCTGGCAAGCAGAAGGTGTATGACGTGGAGCGTGTCCTGGATTACCGCACTCAGCGTGTGGGCAAGCATAAACGCAAACGCACTGTGCATGAGTACTTGGTCAATCATTTCAGTGGTAGACATTGTAGGCTTGTCAGGGTCACTAGGTGGTGTGATGACATGGAGCTTAGAACTATACTGGACATGCAAAAGCCCCGATATATGGGCCCCAATATCAATGTGTAAGCCTTACATATGGGTCTATGTGAATACCTGGGTTCCCCATCCCTTTACCCCCCCCATATAACATTACCCCTACCCCGGGGTAAGGTTATTGACCCCCCCCTCTAATGTCAGGGTTACCCCTCCAGTTACCCCCCCCATATAACATTACCCCTACCCCGGGGTAAGGTTATTGACCCCCCCCTCTAATGTCAGGATTACCCCTCCAGTTACCCCCCTATATAACATTACCCCTACCCCGGGGTAAGGTTACTGACCCCCCTTTGTAACGAGGGGGGGTCAGTAGCTGCTACCCTCTCCCTTACCGGCCTGTGTAACATTTACGGGGGGGTTACCCCCCTTCTGGTGCCATAGGGCAGTCCAGGCCAAAGGGTGTATTGGGCAGCTGGAAGCGGCTGGCGATGGCAGCGGTATCGGTGTGCAGGTACATGAGCGCCAGTGCCACGGTGACGGCGGGGGAGGTAATGGACATATTGAGCATGTTGTCAGCAGGCTCAAGAACCACCTAGGGATGAGACAATGGGGGCCCGGGAATGGAGGTAGACAGGAAGAAAACGACAACGCGCATGGCTGACTTGCCAAAGGCTGGAAATGAACGAGGAACAACAAAAAACTGGAATATGGATAGAGGGAATGTTGCTGGAATGGAACCCGCAGAAAAGGTGACTAGGGATGAATGACGTCGTTTCGTTGGGGGATAATGACTCGCTTCAGGACCTGCACATGGAGAAGCGCATCCTGGGGCTTTGGTAGATCTAGAGCCAGCCAGTCCCGGCAGTAAGTTAAGGCCAGATAACTAATAAGCCCTCGTTTATCCGTGACATGCCGGTCTGCTTTCACTCAGTCCTCAAACCAACAGAATGTGATCTTACCATCTTACATATCATCAGCAGCCGACGAAAACCGAAATGACATACACATTCCCACACACACGTGCAAGTCCCGACAGAAGACATTCCACGACTTCCAAAATCACCACCCGATCCCTTACGTCAGCTGCTCTTCCAGCTGCAGATCCGCCAGACCCGTAGCCGCCCTGCTGCCGCCGAGACCCAGCACCACCATGCCCGGCACTAGGGCATAACCCACCCGCTCAGGGGCAAAGATGCGCCGCCCGGCACGCTGCCGCCGCCGAGGCCACTACCCCCAGGACCGCCGCCGCCCTGGCCGTCTGCAGCGAAGTCAGCAAGGGCGGCGGGACTGAGTGGCCGACGGCCGATTTCTTACACCAATGCTTCGGCCATGACACGGCGGGCACTGCCCTCGTATAGGAGACATAAGTATGTTAGGGAAGTCTAGGTGATCAGCCCTATAGTTGCTTAGGTGCATGTACATGTATGTATGCATATCTGTGAGCAGCTACATACAAACCTAATAATTTGCGATGCATTCTTATTACTAGATATAACCTTGTGTAAGCCATTTTTGCCGTTAATGCCTGCCTCCATCAATCACCAAGCCCTCAAACCTCGATTATGGCACTAACCTCGATCATCGTCGCGGTGAGCTGCCTCACGAAGTCCACCTAGTTGCTGATGATGAAGCTGCGATTTGAGCATTAAATATGCCGTACAGCCAAGTAAACCAGCTCTCGGCTCTGCGCTACTTCTGAAGCGAAGCCCATTTCCGGTGATTCATCCGCTGTCATATAATGTAACTTCATGTTTCTTGTCTGGTACTGTGTTGTATGGATATAAATCTTTATTAGCTTTCATTTGCGCATCTGCTGCACTGCATGACTTAAGTGCCAATGCTTTCATTGGAATTTTTAATAACATAGCTTAGGTGCTGGCAGGGACATATACTTTCATAGTTTCGTCCGGTCGTTACGCGATGCTACTGGCTGAACGCTGAAGTTAGTTTGGTGGCTTGGGCGGCCCGTTAAAGCTTTGGGATCCATACTAACATATGATACTGGCCAAGGGCATTTAGTCGTTAAGACTTACGCACCTTGAGGCCCAATAGAATGCCCAAGGAGCAGGCAGGATATAAAGTCAAAAGGCCCAACAATTTTTGGGCACCATTCATTTCATGGTGGCGTCATCACCATGATGCCGCTGGCAGGCGTGCCACAAGTGCCGAAATTCGTGAGTGAGTCGCACGAGTAAGCACATAATGTTGTCATTCCGTTGAAGTCTATCCATGATGCGTTGCTTCTTCGTTCCTTCTTTACCAGGTGGTATAAAAAATATGCTCATGTATGTTGGTCAGAAGAGGATATGCCCGACATTACAGACGTGCTGACGCATTCCAAGGGAATGCGTACAACGCAACAAATACAAGAATTCTTTCGCAATTACCGTCTGGCTCGTAAATGCAAGGTACTGGGCTCGGCAGTCATCTTAGGGGTGTGGCCATGAGTTCCTGGTTTGAAAGTATTTCCACTGCTGCAAGGGTATTACCAACATGTATTACATGTTCTCAAACGTGTCAAAGCTACATCCTGCTGGACACATTATTTCGAGCAGGAAAGGGCTGCACGCAAGATAATGTCACAAGGTGACAACGGCATTGCCGCAGCGGACAGCGCCTTCCTCACAGAGGACGCACTGGTGGGGAAGAGCGGCCGGCAATGGGATCCCCCACATTTGGATGCTAGCCGAGTAATCGACTTAGGTAAAACGGCACCACGGGGTTCGCCAGAACAAGCATATCCAGCGCTGCTCGCCAACATGTCCAATGTGCTTATCCCTGGAACGGCCCTTCATCAGAACAACGGAAATGGCCACAGCCTTCTCAATTTTAACATACTTCGACGCAGTGCCGCTGAAAGCGTGTACGGACCAAATGTCGCGACGGTGGCAAATGACACCACGAACTCGGCTACCTCTGGCGCGCAGCATCTCGGGTACGGCTTCCCGATTGCAGCTTCCGAGCTGCATGATCATGTGGCGGCCCTTATGCTGGCATGTGGCGGCACCGCTGCCTCTGCAAGCCTTCCTGTGGACTCCTTGCACACGGAGTTGCGCCTACTGGCCACGCTGCAGCATTGGCGCCGGGCTCTAGAGCTGGCGGAAGCGCAGCTGCAAGGCCAGGCTGCAAGGCTGCAGCCGGACGCCACGTGCGTAGATGTGAGCACGGCAGAAAGAAATGCGCAGACGAACGGTATGTCCATGTGGTGGGGTTGGCAGCTGGGACCGCCAAAGAGGCCAGGCGCAAAATGAGGAAACGGGTTGCGTGGGCTTGTGCTTTCAACGTCCGTTTGTGGGGCATTACGAGCTTCTTAGGTTGCTTCTTATATTCGTCTTTCACAGTCCCGAAATTTTGATTGGCCCTTCCAGCCCCGACACACACTGAGGGCCTGGACCGAACACAGCCACAGCACATCTCTAGCAGCAGGGGTCCTGTCACAGATATGGCGGGCATTGCACATTGTCAGCCTGGTGGCGGGCCTTCCTCCGGCAGTACCGTGCAGCTGGTGCTTGGCATGACGGAGGATATGCAGCGAAATGGCTTGACCGACCTTGCAGGACAACTAGTTAAGTCGTTGCTGGGACATGGAGCTTACATGGGCGACGAGCAGCTGAGGAGCCTGGGTAACATTATGGCACAGGTAACGTGGTGCATATCTTATGCTGGTGCAAGGCTGAGGGTAGAGCGACTCCTGCTGTGCAATGGTTGCCGGTGCTACGTTTCTGGGTTTCACCTGACGTCTCCCACGTGTCAACGTTTCGCTAGTTGCTTGTTTGGTCTTACAAGTCGTCCTAACCCTTTGTGATGCTGGGGGACCGTTTCCTGGGCGCAGGGGGGCATGAAGATGGACCTGCCTCAGTTGCTAAGATTTTTGGCGGCGGGCGCTGACAGCAGCGGCCGCGAAGCCGCGGCCGTAATAACTCAGATAATGTCCGGGCGGACGGGGCCGCTTTAACTTGCGACTTCGTTAGGGCAGACGATGCTGTGTCCGCCTGGGAGACGGGTGGGGTTTGGGGGGATGCGTACCTGCAGTCCCGGTTAGGCAACGGCATATTATATGTGCCTGTTTTGTATGGCTGGTACAGGGTGCGAAACGGTCAAATATGGCAGCAGATGATATTGTAGAGCTTTTAGAGCTCGGGCACTAGGGATCGAGCAGAAATGTGAATTAACGATCAAACTTGGCTGGCATGATGACTGGCCTGGGTGCTGCCATGCCTCGTAATCCATCATCTTACATGCAATCCATAGGTAGGTAGGTCACCGGCAAGGCCACAGCCTAAGAATCGCACAGACCTGGATCGGCAGACCTGGGTTTTGATTGGGAGGATGGATGGTTTAAGGGTTCATGGAATGGGCCATGCTTGACACGTGATTCGATATCCAGTAGTTGGATGCGCTTCCGTATATATAATATAATATATTATATGTATGTAATATGGTTTGGCTCACGGTGTCGCTTACGGGCTTAACGGCATGTGGCGGTGTCCAGTCCAGAAGGCGTAGACGTGCAGATAATGTACGACGAGTGGCGGATTATGATGATGTCATACCTGGTCAATTCAGACGTGACCATGGCACTTATGTTTTTCTTTCCTTTTACCCACTACCTGGTGATGCACCACACGATGTGCACAAGTGACGCCCCTGTCTTCTGGGCACTAGCGGCAGACCCAAAGCACCGTCTAAGGAAACCTCCATTTTCTGCTACTGTGCGGCTGGTCCCTTCATTTTATGCGATTTCATGCTGGTGCCTGTCGATGCAGGTAATGTGAATTCGGAGTGTTGCACAATATGTCGGGTAAGTTGAAGTGGGTTTGAGAAAACTGTTGTTTTCTGTTGGCAGCTAACGAGGATCGCTTCGGTTGAGGTGGTCTGACGACGCCCCTACACGTTCGTTGTAAGCTTGTCGGAAGCTTTGAAGTTCGGACTGTCCTTAAAGATTGCATACAGCGCGTATTCCTGTAAAATCTTACATAAATTGTTCAGGGCTATCCATGTCTATACATCAGTGCGGTGCGTGTCTGCGTTGAACCTTCTCCGCTGATTGCAACGTCGTACAGAGCTTTTGTAGTCCATTGCTTACTTTTCAAGCGCGCCATATCAATCACAATATAAAAGGATTTGAGACGGCGGTGTTGATAAGAAGAATGTTTCAAGGTCAGCGAGTCAACTTTCCTTGTCTATCTAAATCGGCAACCGGCCAACTGGCCCCGCTTCAATTCTCTTGATCAGTTTTTTAACAGGAAATGAAAACAGTCACCTGTTCGCGTTATGACCATAAGTTTTGTCAGTATGGACCCACACCGGAAAAGGGTGTAGCGCAGTGGTCGTGGAAGCGCAATTAAAGCCTGAGAGGGAGCCAGACAGGGCGGAGGATCTCCCTGGATTGCTTACATTAAATTCAAGGATTTAACAGCTACTTGGACGTCGACGCTTTGCAATTGCTTTCCCACGGGATGGGACACCGGAAGAAGAGCGACGACGGTGACGATGGGACGACGAAACACAAGAAGCCCAACAATTTTTGGGCTCCGTTCAACACTTGGTGGCGGGAGCACCATGAACGTACTGGCAACCGGGCGACAGTCCTGGAGATGCGCGAGTAAGAACCGCGAATTATATAGTCCCTCTATGTCTGTGTATATATTTTGCAGATAATTGTGGCAATTTTACGGTATTGCATAAGTGCATCTTGAGACAATGGTCCAACCCCCCTCCAGGTGGTACGCCCAGAATGCCCATCTGGTGTGGCCACCAGAGACGATGCCCACCGTTGAGGATATGTTGAAGATAGCCAAGGGCCTGAGGACTATTAAACAGGTCCAGGCATATTTCCGATCGTACAGAAAAAGCTTAAAAACGCGAAAGGTAGGTTCCTCTCAGGCTGCTGTTTGCAGGTGCAACATGGAATGCCCCGGGTTTCCATGATGGCGTTTTCCTCATCAACCCATTCGTACTTTCTGCAACGCCCTTCTTCCTCCTTGATTGAAGCATAACATGTACAGCACAGCGCAGTTAAGTCAGAGTCCAGCACCGATCCCTCGTAAAACCGTAATATGGCATTCGGTTTCCCGTCCGCGCCACAACGTTTTGTTTATTCGTTGCCAGGAAGGTGAGCCAGGGAGTCCTGAGTCAGGCGGCCGGAGGGTTGCGCGACGTCACCTTGCAACCAGCAGGGCTGTCGGCGCAGCAGCGGCTGGCAGCTTTCTTGCGGCAGTGCAGTTTGCAGCGCAGCACCACAAGCAGATGACAGCTGCGGCCGCGGCTGCTGCAGCTGCGGCCGCTGCTACTGTGTCGGCTACCAACACATCTGCCTATACTGGCGGTACCGGGTCTGAAATCTCTGGCGCGGTGCCGGAGCATCTGCCCTTTCTGGAATGGGGTTTCACCAACGAGGCGGCGGCAGCGGCGGCCATGGAGGCCGTGGAGGAGGGCGGGAGCGTAGGGGACGGACATTTGAGCGACGCCGATGGGGAGGGCCGGGCACACGTCGTGGTGCCGCAGCACGGACAAGGATATGTAGGCATAGGAATGGGAGCCGTAAGGGAAGAGGCGGGGGCACATCCGGGGCTAGGCGCTCATGTTGACATCGCGGGTGCAAATGCAAATCCGTTTGGTGGCTTGGGCGACGGCACAGCCATGAACGATGCTGCTACAAGGGTGTCCATGGCTTATGGCCATCCTTACTACGATGCAGCATGGCAGCTCCAGCAACACCATGGGCAGCAACACGCGCTGCTGCTTCAGCCGGCTGTTGCACACCGGCGGTACGTCAAAGCAGTTCGGACCTCAGTTGGAGGCTGCGGAGGCCCTCGCACAATGGATGCCGTCGCCACAGGCGGTGCGGCTGTAGCTCCATCATTGGCTGCCACGGCGGCGGTATGCAACACTGGCACCAGCAGTAATGCTGGTAGCACTGGTGCTGGCGGAATGTCGGCAGTGACATGCCGGCGCACCCGCATCCAAACATCTGCTGGGGGCATGTGGAAACAGGAGGTTGTGGAGGAGGTGGAGGTAGGCATGAGGCCAGGGTCTCCCATGCATTTCAGTATGACGATACCGCCGCTATATCATGTCAATAAACCGGAAGACAATTCCGTCGTGGATAAGTGTGGCACCGACGACGCTGCCGCACACCCGCCGCAGCCGGCTGATGCGGCCACCGGTATGATGTGGCATGGCCGCAGCACGATTGGTGGTGGACCGGGCGAGAGCGGAGGCGATGGTGGCATATTGGCAATGGACGGTGGGGTTCAACCACCTCGCAAACAGCTTCGCTGTGGGGACCGTGGTGTGGTCAGCTTGGGCGGTGGTGATGCGTATGGCTCCCCACCGCCGCGCGGGGCTGCCGGGCAAGAGATCGGATTTCAACAATCCGGCACGCTGGGTTCACGACGCTTCCCACATTCGCACGGTGGCAACACGTCTGCTTACCAGCCAGGCTACATCCCGCGCGCAAAAGCCCCCACATCATTTGGAGGCGGCAGCGGCCTGGTGGCGCTGAGTGACGGTGGTGTGGCTTATGGCTCCGAAGTGCCGCCGCCATCACAGCACGCACATGTGCCGCCTGCCTTCCGTGGTGTGACCAGCAATTACGGTGGTGCCGCAAGCACGTGGTCACTATATCCGCACGCGGCACCTCCGCCATCCCATCACCAGCAGCTGTACGTGCCGTACCATCTGTATGGCTACCGCCACGGCCTTTTGGGATATCCCACAGTACCGCCCTCATACAGCTATCCGCACGCCGGGCACCCGCCTATGCCGCCGTACCATGTTGCATCAGCTTACCATCCGTACGGCCTGCACATGTCATCATCCCACGGACAGTCCTACAACCAACATCACTTAACCGAGGTCGGCAGCGCCCCGGGCACAGCATTAAACGGTCGCCTACCGGATCGGCCACCTCCAGGCCTGCAGAATCTCGACCCCATCGGCGGCAACCCCATCGTCCATATTATAGAGCAGAAAACCCAACCTACCGGAGGGGGCCAGCATCGGCATCTGCCATTCAGACCACAGTCACAGCAAGTTCCCAAGGGCTTAGCCGCCCACACGGAAGAGCCGCCACGCCCTGCCCTACAGCCACATCTACAGCCGCTACAGCTGGCCCCCTCCTTCGCGAGTGGTCTGGTGGGCACTTGTGGGATCGACCTGATCAACACCTCAGACCTTGGGGCCTTGTCCGGCCTGTCGACCCTTGGCCTGGCAGAAAACGACGAGCGCGAGGAGGCAGCCAGCGTGCACCACCACCTCAGCCACCACCATCATCACTCGCACAGCGCCCAGTACTTTCCCCAGACGTATGTTCGCGGGTCGCAGCTGCAGCAGCAGAAGCTTTTCGTTGCAGCGGAGGAGATGCAGAAGTGCAACCTGCCGCAGGCGGCATCACTTGCACAGACGCAGCAACCGCTGCCAGAGCACAGTCCTGTAGAGCCAGAGGGCGCCGCAGTGGCCGCTGCTTCGTCACAGGCGGTGGATCCGCCGCATACGGGCCCGGCACAGGCGCAGACACAGCCACTAGCGCAGCTGCCGCCGCGCCAAGGCTCACACCAGCAGCGCGACAACAGCTGCTCAGAAATAGTGTCAAGTCCTGCCGGATCCAACCCCGTCGGGCCGCTGACCAGTTTTCTGGGCGATGGAAAACACCACCCTTCACAATCCCAAGCAGGCAGTGTCCTTACCACTGCAGCGGCAGCAGCTATCGTAGCGACAGCGGTCGACCCGGTCTCCACTACCATTGCAGCCTGTGATGAGCATCGTGACGCCACCAGTTCGCAGGATGACAAATGCTTCACAGGCACCAGTAGTGGCGGCGCCACCGACGGCAGTGCAAGCTTATACAAGACGCCAAAGATGCTGCCCTGCAAGCCGCTGGTGCCACTCGCAGGCACTGACTCCTTTCCCAAGCAAGAATTCGACAACCACCGCTATCACCATGTCCACCAACACATGCTGCCTGGTGGCTTGACCGAAGCCGGCGTCCCGCCGTCCTCCGCCGCTGATGATGGGGGTAGCGTGTCTGCTGCGTACGATGCCTACCGCAAGTCCCGAGCGCCGCCACGGCCGATGACAATCCATGTGCTTCAAGAGGAGTTAGTGGTTATGCCCCCACCACTGGCGTTTTTAGGAGGAGGGGGGGGGGGAAGCTGCTCGTTGGGTGACCTGGCGATGTTACAGAGCCCCACCGGGAGTCTCAACTTAACACTGCTTGACCACGGCCCGGATGATGGAAATGAAGTGGGCATGTGGGGTCCCTGCAGCTGAAGCAGTTGAAATACACAGGTGAAGATGAGGGTGCGTGAGAGCGATGCAATGGCCACGGTGACGTCGATGAGATACAAAGGGATGGCCTAAGGATGGCGGAATCGCGTTGGTAATTGTAGGGAGAGAGATACGCTGACTGCATTTCCGGAAGGGAGCACAACAGGAAACGTGTTGCTTGGCGCAGCCGGAATGGGCGGAATCAACTTTCCCCTATCAGGGACGCTACCACGGGTGGAATACTTAATGCTGGGTGTGGGCTCCTGCTTCCTATTGTGTCCGCATGCACAGCTCAGCATGTATGAGGATAGGACTGGATAGGGCATTTGTTCCAACAGAGGCGGCGTCAACGACTAGCAGGCGGGTTGGCATTTTAGGGTTTTGGCGCTGGCAGAAGCGCGGCCATCTCATCGTACCTTATTACGTCTGCGTTGCTTCCCCAGCAACAGCAGGAGTCAAAGTCACCACTGAAGTTTGCCATGCGTTATGAGGGTTAGTCCATTCGATGGTTTGTTGTCGGGATGAAGGTGGATTTGCATGCGCTACGTGCAAATCGCAAGCGTTGATAGTCAGTTTCGTCAAGAAGGCACAGGGAATGTGCAGCCGTAAAGCAGACATGTACATGCGCGGAAACGACGTGCCAAATGAGCCAGCCCTTTAGCGGTTACGAGGTGGCTGACGCAGCCATCATTGTGAGCGTATCCATGGCAACGGGACGTTGCTTATTACCGCTACCGGGCATCTGTTTGTACGCGTAAGATTTATGTTGACATTCGTGGACGAGGAGCGGCTTTTACCGTAGGTCTACCTCGTCCACTATGTTTCCGTCCGTTCGACTCTTCATTCTTGGCACAATTTCGTGATGCCTTGATGTGCGCTGGGGCAGGCATGCGTGGTTGGGCTGTCAAACTCCGGATACCATAGCTTCTTATCATATCCATGGTCCAGTGTTTCGTAATGCTAGCCAAGGTTAGCACGTCGAACTCGTCCGTGCAGCTGATTTTCCGTGGGCTATTAATTTTTCAGGACGCATGTCCCTTCTGCTGACGGGAATAATTCAAGGACCTGTTGTTGATTCCTTCCCTGCCTCTTCGGACCTGTTCGTCTATCCTTTCCTTAGCCATTCCATTCGGTGGGCAAGATGAGCTAAAAGGCTCCCCGTCAGAACCGTTGCTTTTTGGAATGATCCCGAAGAGTTATCCGAATGCAATGCCTGAACGGAACTTTGTGAAACAGGATGTTTGTCAGCGCCGTACCCACAACGCCACACAAGACGCTCCCTCCCCGCCCCGTACTCACCCTCTAGTCAGCCTCCCTTCCTGCCTTCCTGCCCTCCTTTTGCCTGCCGTAATCCTTCCAATCTACCCGCCATCCATTACCCCTCCCACCCACCTACCCTCTTTACCAACTCGCCAATTCTTTCATTCGCTCCCAGTCTTCCGTGGGCCTGCACATGCACCATGATGAGCCAATCATTCTAATCGTGTCCACATTTACCAAAGACCTTGACGTGTGAGGTTCTCGCAGGAATGAGGGAGACGCAGAATAGACTACGATTATCTTGCCACGCGCTCGGCCCAAGGGGACATCCTCAGCCAAGTTCGCCAGCATCTTGTGGTGCTCGTTCCCAAAAGGGAGCGCCACATGGCCCAGTGGAAGATTATCCAGGAAGGACAGGAGTATGCGCGCCTTTTCACATGCACCACCACACCCCAACAGACCCCATCAACACAATCCCTGGAAGTGTTGATCCCGTGCCAAGACGCCCTGTTCGTCCTACCTACACCCCCCTGCATAGCTTGGTTTTCCAGTTCCCAGGGCTGCGGCTCCAGCAGCGGCTTTGAGACCATCGTTCACGTAAACGCACCACTTTTCGCCAGTGGTTGGAGGCAGGCAGTAGGTGTTGGCCCTTCGTGGTGCACACTTCATGATAAGGATTCGTGCAAGGTTTTGAAAATATGCACAATTCCTACACCCCCCCACCCTCCTCAACTCTCGCCCACCTGCCAAGCATGGGCCTGCCCTCCTCCTGCAGGCAAGTGTCGAAGCGCGGCTGCACATGGAAGTAAGCGCCCATATTCATGGGCTCCTCCTGGCACCATAGTAGCTGCGCATTGGGGTAGCGCCGGATTTCACGGCAAATGAGGTCGAACGGGAAAGGCGCCAGCTGTTCAACATGCTGAACGCGCTGTTGGCTACAATAGGCGACAACAGCCCATACACATACACACGCCGCACACTGGAAATCAAGGTAGATTGTATAATAGTTGAGTGCCTCTGGAGATGCTGAGATGGTGCACCTTGCTTCTACTGTGTTTGTGTGCTCTACTGTGTACGACTACTACACATCAAGGTTGTCTGGCAATGGCAATCGGTTGGTGTCTGGCAATGGGTTGCCTGGCAAATGAAGAACAGTAACTACTGTGTTGTGAATGAGCGACACACGGTGATATACCAGGGGTATGAAAAAGAAGTAATACGGCCGGGGGCCGGGCGCTTTTCTTTCTAACACATTGATCAGCCTAGTTAAAAAATGGGTTTGCGCAGGTGTCCAAGTGTCCAAGGTTGTCATACGTCCGCCTGGTGTCTTTCATGCTGCCTTGCAGCATTTGCTGTTTGTGTCGTGCACCTCTCGCGGCTTGGATTTTGAAACGCCCGTCATTATTACCCGCTGCTTGGGTAATGGACGGAGGTGTGTCCTCAAGGCTCAACCCTTGTCAAGGATTCACACTATCAATGGCGTCATTCATTGATTGGCCTTATTCATATGTGCACAACAACTCCTCACAACTCCAACAAAAGCGCATGCAAATTTAAAATCCAAGAGTTAAGAAGCTCAGCAGCCCTGAATCTTAACTGCCATGGACGTTTGTCAGCACCAGCTATCATAGTATTGATGTGCTCCACGGCTCGGGGGCCATCGCCCCGTTTTCATTACAATGGCGGTTATTCGCACGTTGTAGGTTTGCGGGATGGTAGTTTGGCGTGACATTCTTGGATATTTCCCGGTGAGTCACACTTGTTTGTAAGCAGAACCTTTGCACCCACATAACAGGGCCAGGGTGAGCGCCAGGGCCAGGGCCAGGGCCAGGGCCAGGGCCAGG